>JASAUF010000478.1:0-2400000 GCA_030180095.1 Magnolia changhungtana | reverse complement strand
GATAGACGTGGTAACGGACTAGATTTAAGACATGTATTACAACAACCAAGAGGGATGCCTTGGATCTCTTGTTTCATCCCTTGTCATGGGCCAAGTCTACTCAATAATCTTTACAATAATTATGAAGAATTTTGTAAACTTATTTCATGGTTCATGATTCAAATAGTTAATATATTGGCCACTCCTTTAATCTTCTACATGTGGTCCATATGATGAAACCAAACTATCAAAATCATTCACTCTTTGAATTTGGACCTAAACAATTTAGGTTTAACCATTTATTTAATAATCATTAATTAGATAGGATACTAATTCGCTGACCAAACTTGGATTAGGGACTATGTCCATCAAGGTTTTACGTCAACCTAGGACTCAGCGGATCAACCAGGAGGGTTTACAAATTTTTATTTTTTAATGTATATTATATATTAAATAATAAAACTCATCTCCCTGATCCAAGATCTCAACTAAGTGGGCAGCAATGTTTAGATCTTCTGACCTCAAAATCATGTCATTTAACTTCTCTGTTAACTTAAGCTGACATGAAGCTAATGAATGGTTAAAACAATCTTTCCATTTTATTTGCATCATATGGCCCACGCTAGGAGTGATAATGTTACGATTCCAATGGTTTAATAGCTTCATGTGAAGCATTTGATCAGTTGGCTTTTTTTTTTTTTTTTTTGCCTATTGGGAATCTAGAGTGAGTACCATCAGAGAGTGGTTACCGTAAATGTTGACCGGGAAGCATGAGAGTGAATGCTACTATGGACATTGATTGGGGAACATGAGAGTGAGTGCTACCACAGGGTGGTTGCCATGGATGTCGATTGGGGACTTCGGTGGAATGGTAGGATCATAATGATTTGATAACATAACTTAATGCATTTCATTAGGCTTGAGGTTTTTGGCAGATTGGTTAAGTTTTTAACACAAAAACCATTGATTTTATGTCCAAAGAAAAAGTGTGGCCTGCCAAATGAAACACTTACATCTCGCACCATAGTGCTAGTGTGAAAATGAGTTCAAAGGGAAAAATGACGAAGAGAAAAGCAGTGAGTTTACAACCCTTTAAATAGGTATAGGAAGAAGTTTCATAATTAAACCACAACCAAAACTCTTAGAAATTGTGACTTACTATAAATAGTAAACTTACTATTTATAGACGGTCGTGATTCCTACTAGACATCACGGTTTTCAGTCAAAAATAGTAAGTGTACTATTTGGCTTAACCATTCTATTCTCCTAATTATTCTAAGCACTTTTCCTATTGGACACAGCTCCTAGAGCCCAATGGATGAAGAGTTATAATCAAACTATAACTTATTATAAATAAAATTTATTTATTTTTTTTAAAATGAAAATTTCGAATGGAATCTCAAAAATTTGGTGTGGGCAACTTGGCGTAGCGGGGGTTGAGTGGCTAAAGTAGCTTATCCTACTCCAAAATCATATATGTCACGTCTAATAACTCATTCTGGCTTGCCAGATACACCTGTTTTAAGGTTTTGATGGGCCGGATCACTTCCGTCTCCAATTAGGCCTTTTCCGGTCCATCTTGGCTATGAAACTGTCCATGACCCACTCTACATCAAGTGTCCACACATGCTGGTGGAGAGCATCTTTCCAATGAATTGGATGGTGTCCACAAAACATTATGGCCCCACACACAACCTAGAATATCTCAACCGTTTCCTATTGCATGGCTTAGTTCTGGGATAATAGGGAAAACTTTAAGGCTATGCATAAGAATGGCTGGTGCGTGTGGCATTGTCGAATAAGCTTATTATTTAAATAAGATATTCTGATATGATATATGGGCAAAATAAAAAATGAAGCAGGGTAGGATATAAGATAATATAATGTATATTATGAAAATGCCCATTAGAACTCTAAAAGGTCGAGAAGGCCAATAGTTTTAATCAACGGCCCAATCGCAGCTGGTTTAACGTGGGCTTAGATTTGTATTGCCAGGCCCAACCACACACTGACATGTTTCCCCAAGCCTGGCCAAATCAGGCGACAGAAGTTTACAAGCAAGACTGCATACACCTGCCATTTAACTCTTTTCACATGAATCTCCAAGGACTTTCCCTTTCAACATCTACTACGGATACCTATTCTTCTTGAACTGCTCGTTAGGATCCGTGGCTGTTGTTATTGCATCCTTCTATCGGATTTTACTTGCATGCTTTCAAGCACGGAAGGTTCTTTCTGTCATTTTCCTTTTTTTCGATTGCCCAAATCGAGTTGTTATGATTTTGAATGGTTTTGGATGCTATAGGAAAAGTGCTGATGTCCATCATGGCATCTTTTACCGTTGATTCCAGTGATATCTTACGCTGGAATGAGGACAATGAAAATCATTGCTCTTGGCGGGGCGTCGTGTGTTACAATCTCTCATCTTCCGTCATGTCCCTGTGAGTTCTCTTTCTTAAATTTATTCATTGTGTTCGTAGCCAACTTATGTAATAAATTATTAAACAGTGCTTGATTATAATCAACCAATGCAATAAACTATTAAATAGTGCTTGATTGTGATCAACCTCTATTAAAATTTATTATATTGTGCATGTGGGAGTTCTGTTCTCTCATTGTCGATACCCCGCATGGATAAAAGAGGGTTACATCAAGTTGGTGGCCGACATCAAACTTATGCTATCACTTTCATCATGAATCCAATGGTGGAATAGGATTCATTTAGTCATCCCTAATTAATTGGGATAAGGCTTGGATGATGATGATTATTAGTCTATTTATTAGTTTCTGTTATTTATTTATTTATTTTTTCCTTTCTTAGATAATAAGAATTCTCTATGCAGTAAACTTGCCAATTTGAATCTTCGAGGAAGAATTTCACCGGCCATTGGAGATTTGAAGAAGTTACAACATCTGTAAGTATTTAAGACAAATTATTGTGTGGATATATATGGTTTTTCAAAATTCATCTTCTTTACCAGGTTTTAATGGTATCAATATTGTGAAAATTTAGATCCCCCATATAAAATATTTTAATCCAATAAAACACACATTCCCCAATGTGTATTTGTGTTACCGGTTTTCTTTGTTCTCATTTACATCTTTATTTTTTACTGTAGCCTTCGGTAGCTTAGTTCATTTCATGAGTGTCCAGTATTTTGCTTCTTGTTCAAGAGAAAAGCTTATTTCACCCATTATTACATTGAAGGTCTCACATGATGCAGTCATCCATTATCACATAGAAAGTCTCAACAAAAGGGCTCTTGCCTTTATCAAGGACGCAGTAACCTACATCTCTGAACCATCGATGCACCTTAGAAATATTACTACTCGGCGAATCCTTTTTCCATTATACTTTCAAGAGTTTCTTTTTATCCATAACGCCCAAATTATTGGGCAATTAGAATTCTGCTACTAATTTTATATTTTTTTTCTTATGATTTTTTGTGGATTATATTAAGGAAAAGTGTGAGGAACATTACAAAATTTTGGGGTCCATTAGGGTACAGTAGATTCAGACAACATGGGCTTACTAGATTTTAAAGAAGTCTATTTGATTTTAATGATTTTCTTTTTTAAAATTTTAAGGTCATAGATTTTACTGACAAGCCACCTTAGAAACCAAGGCAAAAAAGATTACAAAATTACAAATCCAAAAGGCCAATAAGAAGAAAGCATCCAATTCCCTAATGCTGGAAACCCACTCAACAACCCAAGAAACAATCCACCTGGCAACCCAAGAAACAATCTTCTGAACTATGAAACATGCAGACCTACATATATTCTAAAAACAACAATTGTTCCTCTTTACCTACTCTCCCGTCATGCCACCTCATATTGCCCATAAAACAACCATAGCCAGCAATTGCCGCACTACCTTCCTATCTTTACCTACTCTCCCGTCATGCCATCTAGCTAGGAAATTTGGTATCGAATCCAGCATCACCAAATGGACATTGAAGGACGTCAAAAGACACTCCCAAATCTTTCTCACAAACAGATTTGTTTTTCCAAAATTCTATTCTTTTCATTCTCTTTTGGAATCCTTCAAAAAAAGAAAACTATTTCTTTTGTGATGCACTAGTAAGCTTTCGAGGAGCTTTTGGGTTGTTATGGGCTTTTTATGCGTTTAATTACATTGTTTTAATATCAATATTCACGTTATTTGTTGTTTTCAATTGTTGAAACAGTAGCATCAAGTTCATTGTGTTGACACTTTTGTCCTTACCGTGAATGGTCTTAGACTCTCTCTCCTTGTCTGAATCGCTTCAACGATTCTCCATAGAATTAAAATAGTCAAACCATATTAATGTGAATTTTAAGCTTCATTTTCCTTATATGTATTAGAGTATCGACATATACATTAAGATTTCTAATGGTTTTAAACTTGATTAACTTTGGACAGGGACCTTGGAAAAAATTATCTTACTGGGAACATACCTAGCGCGATATTCCAAAATGAATTATTGCAATTTATGTAAGCTTCTTGTCCTTTCCTTTCTTTAACTTTTTAATACCGGTATGCATACATGATTTGCATTTGCATTATGTTATGCAGTTTTAACCATAATTTATGTGTTGTAATGGTTGTTGCAGAATATTACGAGGTAATTCGTTATCAGGCATTTTGTCTCCAGATTTGTGCCATTTAACTGCCTTGGCACTATTGTAAGTGAAGGAAACGGAATCCTCATTCACTCATGATTTTATCCAATAAATCTTTCATTGAAACCTTACTTCTGTCTGTTTCAGTGATGTAGGCAGCAACCATTTGATAGGAACAATTCCTGATAACATAGGGAATTGTACAAATTTGAAAATCCTGTATGTCATTTAAAGTAAACTAGAATTGTTTTATTTATTAGAGTTAGATCCATTATGTTGTTCTTCTTAACTTTCTTAAAATTTCTTTTTAATTGGAAATTTTAGGGATCTATCTGACAACCAAATTACTGGAGTAATTCCTTCTACTATAATTTTACCACAACTATCTATATTGTATGTCTACTCTCCCTTCAACTTTATTTTACTAGATTTCATACACCTTTCTATTTTAATTAGACCACGTTCTTGGTTGAGATTATTATACGATGATGGAATTTTTTATTATCAGAATGCTAGAAGGAAATAAGCTTCATGGGAAGATTCCAGAGGTGATAGGTCTTCTACAGTCTCTTGATTTTATGTAAGTCCTGTACTCAATAGCTATGAATTTTATCATTTGGTGTCATAATTTCTTTCGAACTCATACCTCCAGCAAAACTATCCACGGTGCTATGTTTTTACTAGAATGGTTTATTATTGATTGCAAAATTCATCTAAGATTTGCCTTTTCTATATTGTTCCCAGGGATTTAAGTCAGAATGAACTAGTGGGGACTATTCCAACGCTACTTGGCAATCTCTCAAATGCTTCCGCAATGTAAGTTACAAAATACCGTATTTAGTATACTGTTAGTTATATGCACTAATTAATAGTGCTGGAAATCGGCTGATAGGCTGTCACGCCCCAAACTGGAAAATCGGGCTCACAAAATTTCCGATCGCCGAATCCGGCGCCGACAGCCTCCGTAGAACCCCATTCTCGATTCCCAGCGCCCATACGCCAGGTTCCGATCTTAGGATGCTACAATGAGGATTTTCAACATCAGTTTAATTTGTAATAAGCATAACCCACAAACAACAACCAAAAACTCCATCACATTTTCACTATGACCAAAAACTTTACAAGTACAATGAGTATAAAGGGAAATACAATGATAATGGACAAAAAGCTCCAAAAAGATCTGCTCTGCGCTCCTGCCTCAGCGCTGCTGCGCCCCAATGTCACCTGCACGCAACGGTCATGCATAAGCTTATAGAAAGCTTATAGGGTGGTGAAAGTGTATGTGCAAGTTAGAAATGCAGATATGCAGTATCAGAGTAATGCGGAACATGCTGGTGAATCCATGAATACTGTCAGCCATACCAAGGCTATGCGATGTAAGGCATGAATGATGTCAGCCATACCAAGGCCATGCGATGCGAGATGCAACTCAAGCATACAAATCCCCATCTATATCCACATATCAATATAGCTCAAATCTGGAATATAACCGCGGTCTAGTACACTCTAACCAGATTGCTGCCCCATCGCGCACAACAAGGTGAGTGGAAAAGACCTCACTATCCGCCTGCCAATATCAGGTTCGGCTCGTCGATAGCGGACCCATTCCTCAAGCTGGTCAGACTCAGCCTAGCATTGCCCCCTCCTCTCTGGCGGGTAAGGCCGTACCCCCTTCCAACCGACCATGACACAGTGGAAAGTGCAGCCGTCTGGTAATTGGCTATCTGTGCTCCTGCACCCATTCGGTCTAGACGTTGGAGCAACCTCTTGGTACCATAAGGGTTTAGGGACTTTCACCCAGGGATATCTATAGCACCCCATATAGAACAAGATTTTTGGTATCTAATCCTGCCAACTATGATATGCCTGTGGCGGCTACAACCCTGATGTCGCTAGGGCGTATAGTAACCATATCACAAGATGTAAGATGTATGAATCACACAATCTAGTCATGCAGCAATCTTGCGCGTATCATGCGCTCATGTAGGGCAACTCCGCCTATCAGGGAGCCCATAAATAATCTGCTCGAAGGCAAATGCTATGATCAATCACACATCTCACTACACGCATGCAAATGATGCGTATGGACATGTATCATGATGTTATATTGTCACACGCTCAAAAATCGGTATCGATAATCAGTATTGATAACCGACACTGGTAACTAGGGTCGATGATCGGCGTCGGCCTCGACAATCGGCATTGATAGTCAGCATCGGTAGTCGGCACCGATAATCAGGGTCAAAAGTCGGCGTCGGTCTCGACAATCGGTACCGATAATCAGCATCGGTAATCGGAATCGGTAGTCGGAATCGATCGATCACATATGGTGAATGGGGCCCACTTATTTGGGTTAACCCATGAACGGAATGGCCTAACAAGGCTTAAGGGAAGGTCACAATGAGGACATCCAACCATCATTGCCCATCAATGTGGACGTCAAACCAACATTGCTCCCAAAGCATGACCGCCATAAACATCATTACTCAAACCATGGTAGGGTTATACATTGTAATGGACTTATGTACATCCTATTGGGCCTCGACCCATAGGTACTAGCTACATCAAATGGGTCTCCTAACATGGGCTTCATATATATCCAGGTGGGCCTCAATAGATGGGCCATAACTACATCAAGATGGGCCTAAGCATATGGGCCGATCAAATGGGTCGAGTCGAATGGGCTGAATCATTCAGGTCAAGTCAAATGGGCTGAGTCAAATGGGCCTCAGGTATTTCAAATCGGGCCCGCCCTCATATATTTTTAAGATCCGACCTATTCACAGGTTAACATAGAAATAGATGAAATGAAAACAAATAGAAATTACCGTGGCCCTTAGGAGTTTGAACGGTGGATGACACGGTCTACTTATTAAAATGGTGGAGCCCACTTGCACTTTAGATCTATTTCGCCCATTTTTTTCCATGCCATAAAATGATCTCATAAATGGTGGACAGTATGGATGCAACACATGCATCACGGTGGGCCCCGCTGTTCAAATAATGGACGGTGTCGATAGAGCACATACATAGGGAGTGGGTCCCACCGTCGGATGGACAGCGTGTGTAAAACACCTACATCATGCAGGACCTACATGCACTGATGTTCAAAGAGAGAGAGATAGAGAGAGAAAGAGAGAGATAGAGAGAGAGAACGTGAGCTAGAGAGAGAGTGAGATATAGAGAGAGAGAACGTGAGATAGACAGTGAGATAGGGAGAGTGCAGCACGTGGCTACACCTCATCCATATTTTTTTTTTCTTTTTCTTTTTCTTCCTTTCTTCCTCCTGACATAACAGAGGTGGGTCCCACGTAGGGCTCACCACCTTATCTTAGATATTATATAAGACATATATTATATAATATAATATATCATACGTATATAATATAATATAATATACAATATATATAATATAATATATATTAAAACACACGTCCAGGTCATCCACGGCGTGGATGGTAACGTGGATAAAGGGGAGGCTCCACACGTGGGGTGTGGGTCCCACCGTTGATGTTACCAACATCTATCCCATCAGTTAGATGCACCATTCCAGCGTGGCCCTAGGTCTCAAAAATCAAGTCAAACCGTGACTTGTGTGGGCCCCACCAAATACAACAGTTGAGAGGGCTACCCTCCATAAAAAAAACATTCATAATCATTATTAAGCCCACCGAGATGGGGTCCGTAAATCCAGCCCACCCATCGTGGGTGTCCCACTTGAATGAAGGGTCAGACCAAGTTTCAGCCGCACCAAACTTAGGTGGATCCCATGCACAGGCCACCCACTAGGGTGTCGTACTAAGACCTTGGTGCTGCAGCGAGGTATCTCCACTTAGTACGCCAGTTGAGCTTTGGATTTGGGTCAGGGAGGCCCCCACACGGACGTGGGTCCCACTGTCCAGAATGGTGGACGGTTGGGAGGGGCACAAACCCCATGGTGGGCCCCATAAAAAGGGATGGATGGTATGGATGGGTCCCGTGGACCCATGCTGGTCCACACCCACAGTCATTGCACACCCACCCTGTTAGCCACCACCACTAGGATCGATGCTAAGACCTTAGTGTTGAAAGGAGGTATCTTTCACACGGTCTGCCACCGGAGCTATTGAGCTGAGTGGGTCCCAGCATTGAAACGAGATATCTTTCACTCATCCCACCACGTGAGCTATTAAGCTGGGCCCACATCAGATCACACCCACTGGCAGCCACCCCCACCGTCAGCCACCTCAAGGTGGGCCCCCAATGGATGGTTGGGATGGCACATAAACATCATGGTGTGTCCCACATGGATGGGGTCCACAGAAAATGGCATGGATGATAAACATATATATTAGGTGGGCGACAATCATAGAAAGAGAAAGAGAAAGAAAGAGAAGGACACCAGTAAAGATGGAGGGGCCCCGCCACTATGGGTCCCTCTTTGATACAAAATTACATTAAGGTGGGTCGCACTACATGTGGCCCTTAAATCAAACAAATGAATGAAAATAAAAATCCAACGATCACCCACCGTTCCTTCTTGCTCCCAAGGCTTCCTTAGCTCCTTAGCTTTGATTCCAACGGAGGAGATGAGGTTTGGATGGTGGAGATAGGAGATGAGAGGATGAGAAAGGTGGGCCATACTTGTAGCTTGGAAGAAATAGGGAGAGGTTTGGGCATGTGATGCTCTTTGGTTGCTTAGAGTTGTGTTTTGAAAATGAAGGAGAGAGAGGGTTGTAAAGGGAGAGAGCGAAAGATGGTTGATGGATTGATGGATGTGTGTAAGAGCCTTTTTGACTTTTATGGCAATTTATGTAAGAAAGGCATGGGTGTGTAAGAGCCTTTTTGACTTTGGGGCTTGCTTGGGGAAGGGTGTGAGGTGATGTGTACTTGACATGATGGGATGGATTGATGGATGATTGATGTGACATCTCGTTGAGATTCTCTTGGGTTTCGTAACGCGCAACGTTTTCCTCGCACCGAACGCTGGCCCACATCTCCTGGCCAGAGCATCGCCTTGACGTGCTAGTCGTGGCGACGGCGCGGTCGCAAAGGTACTAGTCCTAGGTTGAATCGATTCGGGTAGACGGCGTGTGAATCAGGGTCGCGCACAACGCTGGTTAAGGGTCGAAGGTTGCCAGAATTTGACCGGAAAGACCGTGGGAACCTACGGAACAGTACGGTCTAGGATACGGGTCTTACAGCTTTCCCCTCCTAATAAAAATTTTGTACTCGAAATTTACACAATAATCGCAACTAGTCATAACTCATGAGGATGAAGAAACATAACATCACTATATAAAATCAGAGATAACATACAAAATACAACACATGATCAGTCATCAAAGAGATGGGGATAGCGCTCTCGAATCTCAGTCTCGCGCTCCTATGAAGCCTCCTCAATAGAATGGTGACCCCACTGAACCTTCACCAACAGAATGACTTTGGTCCGGAGGACCTGCTCCTTACGATCAAGGATACGAACTGGCTGCTCGATATAGGAAGCGTCTTCACGAACCTCTAACGACTGCCAATCAATAACAGGAACGATGTCTGACCCACACTTCCTCAATATAGAGACATGAAAAATATTGTAAACACCAGACAACTGAGATGGCAAGGCAAACCGATAGGCCACGGCGCTAACGCGCCCAATGATCTCAAACGGTCCTATGAATCTCGGGGCAAGCTTGCCCTTCGCTCCAAAATGAACTACGCCCTTTATGTGCGAGACCTTGAGATACACCTGGTCCCCTACATCAAATTCCAAGGGATGACGCCGACGATCAGCAAAACTCTTCTGTCGGCTCTGAGCTGTGCGCATCCTCTGCCTGATGATATCGATAGCTTCTGACGTCTCCTGCACAAGCTCGGGACCTAGGAGACGATGCTCTCCAACTTCGGTCCAACAACTCGGTGATCTGCATGGTCTGCCATATAGTGCCTCAAAAGGATCCATGCTGATGGTCGTCTGATAGCTGTTATTGTATGCGAACTCAGCCAATCGTAGATGCTCATCCCAGCTACCCCCGAAATCAATCGCTCAAGCCCGAAGCATATCCTTAAGGATCTGGTTGACCCTCTCGGTCTGGCCATCGGTCTGCGGATGATACGCGGTGCTGAGCTGCAAATTAGTCCCCATCGCTCTCTGGAAGCTCCCCTAAAACTGAGACGTAAACCTTAAATCTCGGTCAGAAACGATCGAGACTGGAACGCCATGCGGTCTCACGATCTCCTCGAGGAATAATCTCATAAGCCGATCCATAGACCAAGTCACTCGCATCTCGAGAAAATGTGCCGACTTCATCAAATGATCCATAACAACCCAAATGACGTCATGACCGCGCTGAGTCCTCGGCAAGCCCATAATGAAATATGTCGACACGTGCTCTCACTTCCACATCGGGATACTCAATGGCTGCAATAGACCAGGGGGTCTCTGATGATCGGCCTTAACATGCTGGCATGTGTCACATTCGGCCACAAAACTAATGATCTGGCGCTTCATCCCCACCCAAAAATACTGTCGCATCATATCACGGTACATCCTCGTCGAGCCAGGATGGATAGAAAACTGCATCGATGTGCCTTGGTCATAAGATCTCTGCGTAACTCAAGAATATTTGGAACACATAATCAGCCTCTGAAGCGAAGTCCACCATTTGTACCAATCTGCCAATCTTCTTGACTCTTGGATGCCGCCTCAGCCATATAACTCTGCAACGACTCATCAGTCTGCTGAGCCTCGACCACCCTTGCGACAAGAAAGGGTTGAATCGACAGGCTCGATAACTATACGATAGAAGACTGCAGGCCGAACTCAAAATCATACTCTACTACATCCTTAAGCATCCGCCACTCCTGAATCATCATATGCGCCACCAGGCCTCGTGGCTGACCGCTGAGGGCATCCGCCACCATGTTCGCCTTGCCTGGGTGGTACTGAAGATCGAAGTCATAGTCCTTCAGGAGCTCCATCCAGCACCTCTGCCTCATGTTCAACTTAGACTGCGAGAAGAGGTACTTCAAGCTCTTGTGGTCGGAGAAGAGCTCGAACCTAATCCCATAGAGATAATGCCTCCACACCTTCAGTGCGAAGACAACTGCAGCCAGCTCTAAGTCATGCGTGGGGTAGTTCAGCTCATGGATCTTGAGCTGGCGAGACGTGAAGGCCACTGGACTCCCGTGCTGCATCAGGATAGCACCCAAACCAATATGCGAGGCATCGGTAAATACAATAAATTCGTCACTCCCATAGGGAAGAGTGAGGACAGGAGCGGACATCAGACGGTCCTTCAACTCCATAAATGCTCACTCGCAAGCGTCACTCCAAATAAACTCCTCGCCCTTCCGAGTCAACCTAGTCAGCGGGGCTACAATACGGGAGAAGCCCTCAATGAAATGCCGGTAATAGCCTGCCAAACCAAGGAAACTGCGGATCTTGGACGCAGTCATGGATTGGCCCCACTGACACACTGTCTCAACCTTCGAGGGGTCCACTGCGACACCCTCCCTCGTCACCACGTGATCGAGGAACTTCACCTCCTCTTGCCAAAACTCGCACTTCTCCAGCTTCGCATACAGCTGGTGTGCGCGGAGGGTCTGCAACGTAACCTCTAAATGCTGCTCGTGCTCCTCACGGGTCCTCGAATAGATCAAAATGTCGTCGATGAAAACCACAACAAACTGATCGAGATAAGGGCGGAAGACCTCATTCATCAACTGCATGAATACCGCAGATGCATTGGTTAGTCCGGAGGACATGACCTGGAACTCAAAATGACTGTAGTGCGTCCTGAAAGCCGTCTTCAGGATATCCTCCTCTCGGACCCGAATCTGATGATAACCGGAACGCAAGTCAATCTTTGAAAAGAACTGTGCACCCTGCAGCTGATCAAACAAATCATCAATCCTCGGGAGCGGGTACTTGTTCTTGATTATGACCTTGTTGAGCTCGCGGTAGTCCATGCAGAGCCTCAACGAACCATCTTTCTTCTTCACGAAGAGTACCGGCGCTCCCCAAGGCGAACTGCTCGGAAGGATAAAGCCCAACTCACGCAACTCGCCCAACTGCTTCTGTAGTAACCGCAACTCCAACGGTGCCATACGATACGGGACCTTCAAAATAGGCGCGGTACCGGGGCATGAGATTAATCTGAAACTCAGTGAGTCGGCGAGGCAGTAATCCCGGAATCTCCTAAAACACATCGAAAAAATCGCGAACAATCGGCATATAATCAATACAAGCGGCAACATGCTCCTCAACGGCGCAGGACATCAAGCAAGACAACAGCTCTCCTCGGGGCTCTGCAACGAACTGAAACTGTGGCAAGCCTGATATACAGAATGTGACTGTCCTCACGGAGCAGTCCAATATAGCATAGTACTCAACAAGCCAATCCATTCCCAGGATAACATCGAACTCAGACTTCGGTAATGCAAATAGATCGGCAGGCAAAAAGTTATCCCCGACTAGAACGGGGCAAGACGAGCAAAATCGGCCTAACACTGCAGTCTTCCCCAAGGGAGTCGATACTCACAGACTCTCATGAGTAGACTCCAACGGTAGGCCAGTCGATCGGCAGAAACTCTCAGCCACAAAAGAATGCGATGCACCAGAATCAAACAATACACGTGCAGCGCATGTAGAGACTAAAAGCATACCCTCGACAACCCCTCCAGATGATTGCGGATCCTGCTGAGCCGCGTAGAACCTAGCCTGAGCTGGCTGGGGAGGTGCTTGTCCCCTCTGAACGTGCTGCTGCTGCTGGGGTCGCTGAGGCGGTCGAAACTGCTGCCTCTGCTGCTGCGGCCTTAGAGGCTGGTGCTGATACTGCTGTTGAGGTGGCCTCAGTGGTGGGGGCTGCTGTCGCTACTGCTGTGTGGGTCTCTGCTGCTGTGGTGGAGGCTGCTGTGGACCTCTCGGCTGCTACTGCTACTATTGGGGCCTCTGCTGCTACTGCTGCTGAGGGCGGGGACACTCCCACATACGGTGCCCCGTCGCACTACACCCAAAATAGGTACCGGTGAACTGCCTCGGAGGTGGTGCTGGAGGTACTGCTGGACCTCGGAAGGCTGGGCGACCTATGTGCCTCTACTGCTGCGGTCGATGCTGCTATGAGTCACTGGAAGGAACGGGCCTCTTTCGGTCTCTCCTCTGACCGTGATCGGACTGAGAACCAGCCCACTCAGCCTCATATATCTGGGCCTTCTGTACCACCCCCTCAAAAGTCGGGAGATCATGCCTAATAACACGGCCTTGAAGATCGTAACGCAAACCGTCCTCGAATCGGCGGGCTTTCCACCCCTCATCATCTACCAAGTACGGCGCAAATCTGGACAGCACTACAAAATGGGCTGCGTACTGAGCCACTGTCATATCACGCTGCATCAGGGCCTCGAACTCCAACGCTCGCTGCCGTCAGATGTGATCAGGAAAATACTGTCGGTCGAACCGATCCACAAAATCCTTCCATGTCCACACAAAATCAGTGCCTGCTGCTAGGGAGACTGACGTCCACCAATGCTCAGCCTCACCATGGAGGATAAATACGGCTAATCGAACTCACCGCTCAGCCGTGTATCCCATCGTCTCGAATATTTTCTCCACATCCGCGCGTCATCTCTCAGCTACCGTCGAGTCTGGCTCACCCTGGAAATGCAGGGGATCGAGCCGTCGAAACTCACGAAGAAGGGCACTCGCGCGGTCTTACTCGGCCTGCTCCGGTGAAACAAAAGGGTGCCTGCCCTGCCCTTATAGTGCGGCGGTTACAGCCTGCAACATCTGCTGTAACTGGGAAGCACTCACAGATAAGGTCGGATCCGCACCGGTCTCTGGTGGAGGAGCTGCATCCATATGCTAGGCAGTAGGAATCTCTAGTGGTGGAGTGGGGATCATCGGTGGTAGTGCGAGTCTCAGATGGTGGTGTAGGGGTCGATCGGGTCACTCTCTGGCGCCCCATGTCCTACAGGAAGATCGAAGGCGCCTATCAACTTAGAAACTCTCGAAGGTACGCACGTTAAGGGTCGGTAATAAAGATTGCTAAGCTATCCGGACTTGGGACTTAATCATCCTAAACTCATAACAGACATGTAATGTTGTTCTTAGTTATTCCCGAGTTATGCTCTGATACCAACTTCTGTCACGCCCCAAACTCAAAAACCGGGATCACAAAATTTTTTATCGCTGAATCCGTTGCCGACAGCCTCCGTAGAACCCCATTCTCGGTACCCAGTGCCCATATGCCAGGTTCCGATCCTAGGATGCTACAAGGAGGATTTTCAACATCAGTTTAATTTGTAATAAGCATAACCAAAGGCATAACCCACAAACAACAACCAAAAACTCCATCACATTTCCACTATGATCAAAAACTTTACAAGTACACTGAACATAAAGGGAAATATAATGATAATAGATAAAAAGCCCCAAAAAGATCTGCTTTGCGCTCTTGCCTTAGCACTGCTGCGCTCTTACCTCAGCGCTGCTGCGCCCCAACGTCACCTGCACTCAACGGTCATGCATAAGCTTATAGAAAGCTTAGAGGGTAGTGAAAGTGTGTGTGCAAGGTAGAAATGCAGATATGCAATATCAGAGTAATGCGGAACATGCTGGTGAATCCATGAATACCGTCAGCCGTACCAAGGCTATGCGATGCAAGGCATAAATGATGTCAGCCATACCAAGGCCATGCGATGCGAGATGCAACTCAAGCATACAAATCCTCATCTATATCCACATATCAATACAGCTCAAATCTGGAATATAACCGGGGTCTAGTACACTCCAACCAGATTGCCGCCCCATCGCGGGCAACAAGGTGAGTGGAAAAGACCTCACTATCCGCCTGCCAATATCGGGCTCGGCTAGTCGATAACAGACCCATTCCTCGAGCTGGTCAGACTCAGCCTAGCATTGCCCCCTCCTCTCGGGCGGGTAAGGCCGTACCCCCTTCTAACCGACCACGACATAGTGGAAAGCGGAGCCATCTGGTAATCGGCAATCGGCACTCCTGTACCCACTCGGTCTAGACGTTAGAGCAACCTCTTGGTACCATAAGGGTTTAGGGACTTTCACCTAGGGATATCTATAGCACACCATGTAAAACAAGATTTCCGGTATCCTATCACCTAGGGATATCTATAGCACACCATGTAGAATAAGATTTTCGGTATCCTATCCTGCCAACCACGATATGCCTGTGGCGGCTACGACCCTGATGTTGCTAGGGCGTATAGTAACCATATCACATGATGTAAGATGCATAAATCACATAATCTAGTCATGCAGCAATCTTGCGCGTATCGTGCGCTTATGTAAGGCAACTCCGCCTATCAGGGAGCTCATAAATAATTGCTCAAAGGCATATGCTATGATCAATCACTCATCTCACCACACGCATGCAAATGATGCGTATAGACATGTATCATGATGCTATGTTGTCACATGCTCAAAAATCGGTATCGATAATCAGCATTGATAACCGACACCGGTAACTAGGGTCGATGATCGGCGTCGGCCTCGAAATCGGCACCGATAGTCAGCATCGGTAGTCGGCACCGATAATCAGGGTCAAAAGTCGGCATCAGTCTCGACAATCGGTACCGATAATCAGCATCGATAATCAGAATCGGTAGTCGGAATCGATCGATCACATACGGTGAATGGGGCCCACTTATTTGGGTTAACCCATGAACGGAATGGCCTAACAAGGCCTAAGGGAATGTCACAATGAGGACATCTAACCATCATTGCCCATCAATGTGGACGTCAAACCAACATTGCTCCCAAAGCATGACCGCCATAAACATCATTACTCAAACCATGGTAGGGTTACACATTGTAATGGACTTATGTACATCCTATTGGGCCTCGACCCATAGGCCCTAGCTACATTAAATGGGTCTCCTAACATGGGCTTCATATATATCCAGGTGGGCCTTAATGGATGGGGCATAAATACATCAAGATGGGCCTAAGCATATGGGCCGATCAAATGGGCCGAGTCGAATGGGCCGAATCATTCGGGCCAAGTCAAATGGGCCTCAGGTATTTCAAATCGGGCCCGCCCTCATATATTTTTGAGATCCTACCTATTCACAAGTTAACATAGAAATAGATGAAATGAAAACAAATAAAAATTACCGTGGCCCTTAGGAGTTTGAATGGTGGATGACACGGTCTACTTATTTAAATGGTGGGGCCCACTTGCACTTTAGATCTATTTTACCCATTTTTTTCCATGCCATAAAATGATCTCATAAATGGTGGGGCCCACTTGCACTTTAGATCTATTTTACCCATTTTTTTCCATGCCATAAAATGATCTCATAAATGGTGGATGGTATGGATGCAACACATGCATCATGGTGGGCCCCGCCGTTCAAATAATGGATGGTGTCGATAGAGCACATACATAGGGAGTGGGTCCCACCGTCGGATGGACAGCGTGTGTAAAACACCTGCATCATGCGGGGCCTACATGCGCTGATGTTCAAAGAGAGAGAGATAGAGAGAGAAAGAGAGACAGATAGAGAGAGCAAGTGAGCTAGAGAGAGAGTGAGATATATAGAGAGAGAGAACGTGAGATAGAGAGAGATATAGAGAGAGTGAGATAGGGAGAGTGCAGCACGTGGCTGCACCTCATCCATATTTTTTTTTCTTTTTATTTTTCTTCCTTTCTTCCTCCTGACATAACAGAGGTAGGTCCCACGTAGGGCCCACCACCTTATATTAGATATTATATAAGACAATATTATATAATATAATATATCATACGTATATAATATAATATAATATACAATATATATAATATAATATATATTAAAACACACGTCCAAGCCATTCACGGCCTGGACGGTGACGTGGATCAAGGGGAGGCTCCACACTTGGGGTGTGGGTCCCACCGTTAACGTTGATGTTACCAACATCTATCCCATCAATTAGATGCACCGTTCCAGCGTGGCCCTAGGTTTCAAAAATCAAGTCAAACCGTGACTTGTGTGGGCCCCACCAAATACAACAGTTGAGAGGGCTACCCTCCAAAAAAACATTCATAATCATTATTAGGTCCACCGAGATGGGGTCCACAAATCCAGCCCACCCATCGTGGGTGTCCCACTTGAATGAAGGGTCAGACCAAGTTTCAGCCGCACCGAACTTAGGTGGGTCCCACACACAGGCCACCCACTAGGGTGCCGTACCAAGACCTTGGTGCTGCAGCTAGGTATCTCCACTCAGTCCGCCAGTTGAGCTTTGGATTTGGGTCAGGGAGGCCCCCACACGGACGTGGGTCCCACTGTCCAGAATGGTGGACGGTTGGGAGGGGCACGCACCCCATGGTGGGCCCCATAAAAAGGGATGGACGGTATGGATGGGTCCCGTGGACCCATGCTGGTCCACACCCACAGTCAGTGCGCACCCGCCTTGTTAGCCACCGCTACTAGGATCGATGCTAAGACTTTAGTGTTGAAAGGAGGTATCTTTCACACGGTCTGCCACCGGAGCTATTGAGCTGAGTGGGTCCCAGCGTTGAAACGAGATATCTTTCACTCATCCCACATGTGAGCTATTAAGCTGGGCCCACATCAGATCACACCCACTGGTAGCCACCCCCACCGTCAGCCACCTCAAGGTGGGCCCCCAATGGATGGTTGGGATGGCACATAAACATCATGGTGTGTCCCACATGGATGGGGTCCACCGAAAATGACATGGATGATAAACATATATATTAGGTGAGCCACAATCATAGAAAGAGAAAGAGAAAGAAAGAGAAGGACACCGGCAAAGATGGAGGGGCCCCGCCACTATGGGTCCCTCTTTGATACAAAATTACATTAAGGTGGGCCCTACTACATGTGGCCCTTAAATCAAACAAATGAATGAAAATAAAAATCCAACGATCACCCACCGTTCCTTTTTGCTCCCAAGGCTTCCTTAGCTCCTTAGCTTTGATTCCAACGGAGGAGATGAGGTTTGAATGGTGGAGATGAGAGATGAGAGGGTGAGAAAGGTGGGCCACACTTATAGCTTGGAAGAAATAGGGAGAGGTTTGGACGTGTGATGCTCTTTGGTTGCTTAGAGTTGTGTTTTGAAAATGAATGAGAGAGAGAGTTGTAAAGGGAGAGAGAGAAAGATGTTGATGGATTGATGGATGTGTGTAAGACCCTTTTTGATTTGAGTGCGGATCCTCTGCCTCCCGGAGGCAGGAGCTCCCTGCCTCCAGCGTTTTCATTTGTCCACGTCATTACAAGTGCCACCTCGTTTGAGTTTTTAAATATTAAAAAAAAAAGTACATTTAATAAGAGATAACGGAGACGTTAACGGAAGCGTTCTTGTATTTGAATAACTCGGCGGGGTAAGCTAAGCGAGTAAAGTCTACGTGGAGCCCACCGGCGTCATTCCTGCATTGTATCAACGCCATCCAGCTCTTTTATCATCTAATTTTAGGGCTTTACCACAAAAATTAATCATATTCAAAGATCAAGTGGACCACTCCACCTGAAATAGTGTGAATTGAATTCTACCGTTGAGAAGTTGTTGGGGGCCACAAGTTTTATATCAAGATGATATTTGCTTTTTCCATTCATCCATGTCTTTGTGATCTTATGAACAATTTGGATGAAAAATAAACATCATTGGGGGCTTAGAAACATTTCAATGGTGAAAATCAATACTTCCACTTGTTTCATTTGGTATGGTCTACTTGAGCTTTTGTTATACTTGATTTTGGGCTCAACCCTAAAATGATCTGAAAAAAATGGATGGGCGGCATGGATAAACCACATGAATTCACAAGTGGGCCCAACAGAATTTACTTAGTACGCTAAGACTAGTACACAATCCGAACAGGGGACGCAGATTTCCTGCCAAAGCCTTTTATAGTAAAATCCTGGGCAAGGATTTCGGATGGGCCCATTGCGATGTTTGTGATAAATCTAACCCGTTCATCCATTTTTAGATATCATTTTAGGACATTATACCAAAACTAAGGTGTATACAAAACTCAAATGGGCTACACGAGAGGAAACAGTGGGGATTTAGCGTCCACCGTTGAAATATTTATATGGCCACAAAAGTTTTGCATTGGTATAATATTTTGGTATTTTCACTTCATCCTAGTAAAAATGACCTTATAAACAATTTGGATGGCATATAAACATCAAGACGCCTAGGAAGGCTTCAACCGTAGGAATTTCTTTCTCCACTGTTTCATCTTGTATGGCTCAGTTTAGCATTTGATCATCCTAATTTTTGGTTATATGTCTTAAAATGAGCTCTAAAAATGGATGAATGGATTGAAATTCTTATAAACATCATGGTGGACCCCACCATACATCCCAGTGCTGGAACTTCATGCAAAAAGGCTTTCCCCGGTGAATCTGTGTCCATGGTTTCCATTGGAAACGGGCTAGCTACTCCCGTGCCACTCGGTACTATGTGGGCCCACCATGATGTATGTGTTTCATCCATGCCGTCCATTTATTTTTCTAGATCATTTTATGGTCTGAGACCAAAAATGAGATATAACCCAATCTCAAGTGAACTACATTACAGGAAATAATGTTGAATGAACGTTGACCATTAAAAACTTTTTGGGGGCCACTGTGATATTTTTTGATCATCCAACCTATTCATTAGGTCATGTATACATGGATGAACTATAAACACAAATCTCAGCTTGATCTGAAACTTCTCCAGCTCTTAAGACGTTTTTGACGATAGACGTTCAATCCCCACCTTATGGTCCAATTAATCATTGGACCTGCTTTTTTTATTGGATCACACCTTAAATTATCTGAAAAAAGTTGATGGACGGTGTGGATCAAATACATAAATCATGGTGAAGCATAAAGAAGTTTCACAGGTTAAAGGTTGATTTTGTATTACGCAAACAATTTAAAAGAAAAACATTTCATAGTAACTTGAAAAGGGGTACTAAGTAAAAAAAATTTGTTTAATGAAAAATCATGGAGTGCATTCCGTGTTCACCATTAAGCCAGACTCCTATCACGAAAAGAATTCAGTGAAAAACCACTTAGCACTTTCCGTCTTCCGCATTAATAACACATTAACAAACACCACTAAACACGAAAAATTTTCTTCATTCTGTGTTAAGTGCAAAAGTTCAGCGTTAACAAACATGGCCTTAGTATTGCAACTTCGTCACTTTGTCTATTGAACCCCATCACTTTGTACTACAACCTCGTCACCTTGTCTACTGAACCCCGTCACTTTGTACTGCAACCCCATTACTTTGTCTACTGAACTCCGTCACTTTGTCTGCAACATCGTCACTTTGTCTACTGTATCTCATCACTTTGTGCTACAACCTCGTCACTTTGTCTACTATACCCCGTCACTTTGTGCTGCAACTTCGTCACTTTGTCTAGTGAACCCCGTCACTTTGTACTGCAATTCTGTCACTTTGTACTGCAACCCTATCACTTTGTCTATTGAACTTCGTCACTTTGTACTGCAACTCCGTCACTTTGTCTACTGTACCCGGTCACTTTGGACTGCAACCCAGTCACTTTGTCTATTGAACCCTATCACTTTGTACTTCAACCCCGTCACTTTGTCTACTGAACCCGTCACTTTGTACTGCAATAGACAAAGTGGCGGGTTACAAGATATAAAGTGACGGGTTCGATGACACAAAGTGACAATTGTGGTAGTAGTACAAAGTGACTGAGTACAATAGACAGAGTGATGATGTTGCAGTACAAAGTGACGGGATTCAGTAGACAAAGTGATGGGGTTCTACGGTTCAGTAGACAAAGTGACGGGGTTCAGTAGACAAAGTGACAGGGTTGCAGTACAAATTGACGGGGTACAATAGACAAAGTGACGGATGCGATACAAGTGATCTGGAATTCAATAGACAAAGTGATAGGATACAAGACAAAGTGATCTGGCGATGAGAGACAAAGTGACAGTTGCATGACAAAGTGATCGAGGTTCACTAGACAAAGTGACGAGATTGCAGAACAAAGTGTTGTAGCACAAAGTGATATACTTCAGTTTTGGGCTCAACCCCACAGTGGGCCCAACATAGTTTACTCAGTACGATAAGATTCGGTAAGCAATCCGATTTCCTGCCAAAGCCTTTTGTAGTAAGATCCTGTGCAAGGATTCCGAATGGGCCCACTACGACGTTTGTGATAAATCCAATTCGTTCATCCATTTTTAGATATCATTTTAAGACATAATACCAAAACTAAGGTGTATACAAAACTCAAATGGGCCACATGAGAGGAAACAGTGGGGATTTAGTGTCCACTGTTGAAATATTTATATAGCCACAAAAGTTTTGCATCGGTCTAATATTTTGGTGTTCCCACTTCATCCTAGTAAAAATGACCTAATAAACAGTTTGGATGGCATATAAACATCAAGACGCCTAGGAAGGTTTCAACTGTAGGAATTTCTTTTTCCACTGTTTCATCTTAAATGGCCCAGTTTTTTATCATCCTAATTTGTGGTTACATGTCTTAAAATGAGCTCTAAAAATGGATGAATGGATTGAAATTCTTATAAACATCATGGTGGACCCCACCATACATTCCAGCGCTGGAACTTTATGCAAAAGGCTTTTCCTGGTGAATCTGCATCCACGGTTTCCATTGGAAACGGACGAACTACTCCCCGGCCACTCGGTGCTATGTGGGCCCACCATGATGTATGTATTTCATCCATGCTGTCCATTTATTTTTCTAGATCATTTTATGGACTGAGACCAAAAATGAGGTATAACCCAATCTCAAGTGTAAAATTAACCCCTAAAATTATGAGATTTGTATCCCTCTGATTTTTGGGATCAACCCCTAAAATTATATGTAAAAATAGATTAACGGAATGGATGAAACACATACATCGTGGTGGGGCCTGAATGCAGTACCACCACCACCACCACTAAGTTTGGTGGTGGGGGAGTAATGTAATCCGCTTTCATTTCCATTTACGATTCAGTGCCGCATTGAGCAGTGGGACTCGCTATTGAAGTGATGTCACCTATTTATATGGGTCCCACTATGATATATGTTTTGTATCCACACTATCCATCCATTTGGAGAGATCATTTTAGGGCATGAGCCAATGAATGAATCAGATCCAAAACTCAAGTGGACCCCGCCACAGAAAATAGTGGAGAGAGTCACGCCCACCATTTATTACGACTGAATCCAATCCAAACCTCGTCACTTTGTCTACTGAACCCCGTCACTTTGTACTTCAACCCCGTCACTTTATCTACTGAACCCTGTCACTTTGTTTTACAACCTCGTCACTTTATCTAGTGAACCTCGTCGCTTTGTACTACAACCTCGTCACTTTGTCTAATGAACCCTGTCACTTTGTACTACAACCCCGTTACTTTGTCTACTGAATTCCGTCACTTTGTACTGCAACATCGTCACATTATCTACTATACCCCGTCACTTTGTGCTACAACCTCGTCACTTTGTCTACTGTACCCCCGTTACTTTGTGCTGCAACCTCGTCACTTTGTTTAGTGAACCCTGTCGCTTTGTACTGTAACCCTGTCACTTTGTACTGCAACCCCGTCACTTTGTTTACTGAACCCCGTCACTTTGTACCGCAACCTCGTCACTTTGTCTACTATACCCCGTCACTTTGTGCTGCAATCTCGTTACTTTGTCGAGTGAACCCGTCACTTTGTCTTTGCACCAACTTGTCACTTTTTCTATTGAACCCCAGTTACTTTGTCTTGCAACCTCGTCACTTTGTCTACTGTACCCCGTCACTTTGTACTGCAACCCCATCACTTTGTCTACTGAACCTCGTCACTTTGTACTACAACCTCGTCACTTTGTCTAGTGAACCCCGTCACTTTGTACTACAACCTCGTCACTTTGTCTGGTGAACCCCGTCACTTTGTACTACAACCTCGTCACTTTGTCTGGTGAACCCCGTCACTTTGTACTACAATCCCTTCACTTTGTCTAGTGAACCCCATCACTTTGTACTGCAACCCCGTCACTTTGTCTACTGAACAACATCACTTTGTATTGCAACATTGTCACTTTGTCTATTATACCCTTCACTTTGTTTATTGAACCCCATCACTTTGTACTACAACATCGTCACTTTGTCTACTGTACCTAGTCACTTTGTGCTGCAACCTCGTCACTTTATGAAGTACCCCGTCACTTTGTGATGGGAATTTATTAGACAAAGTGATGGGGTTAAGTAGGGTTACTGGACAAAGTGATGGGGTTAAGTATGGTTACTGGACAAAGTGACGAGGTACAGTAGACAAAGTGACGAGGTGCAAAAGACAAAGTGATTGGTACATAGAGACAAAGTGACGATGTTGCAGTACAAAGTGATGGGGTTCAGTAGACAAAGTACCGAGGTTGCAGTAAAAAGTGACGGGGTTCACTAGAAGTGACGGGGTTGCAGTACAAAGTGATAGGGTTCACTAGACAAAGTGATGGGGTTCAGTATACAAAGTGACGGGAGTTTCAGTACAAAGTGACGGGGTACAGTAGACAAAGTGACGAGGTTGCAGTATAAAGTAACGGGGTTCAGTAGACAAAGTGACGGAGTTCACTAGACAAAGTGACGAGATTGCGGCATAAAGTGACGGGGTACAGTAGACAAAGTGACGAGGTTGTAACATAAAGTGACGGGGTACAAGAGATAAAGTGACGATGTTGCAGTACAAAGTGACGGAGTTCAATAGACAAAGTGACAGGGTTGCAAAAATGGCAAAGACAAAGTGGCTTTTACTAGACAAAGTGACGAGGTTGCAGTACAAAGTGATGGGGTTTAGTAGACAAAGTGACAGGGTTGCAGTTCAAAGTGATGGGGTTCGGTAGACAAAGTGACGAGGTTTAGATTGGATTTAGTTGTAATAAATGGTGGGCGTGACTCTCTCCACTGTTTTCTGTGGTGGGGTCCACTCAAGTTTTGGATCTGATTCATTCTTTGGCTCATGCCCTAAAATGATCTTTCCAAATGGACGGACGGTGTGGATACAAAACATACTCATAGTGGGACCCATATAAATGGGTGACATCACTTCCCTACCATGATGTATGTGTTTCATCCATTCCGTTAATAAATTTTTAGATACAATTTTAGGAGTTGATCCCAAAAGTGAGAGGGATATAAATCTCATATGGACCACACCACAGGAAAACAATGGTGATTCCATCATTAAAGTCCTCCTAAGGCCCACCGTACTGTTTATTTGACATCCAATCCGTTGGTTTGGTCATAAAGACCCAGGTGAAGGGAAAAATCAAAGATCAGCTTGATCCAAAACTTTTATGGTCCCTAAAAAGTTTTTAATGGTCAACGTTCATTCAACACTGTTTCATGTAATGTGGTCTACTTGAGATTGAGTTATACCTCATTTTTGGTCTCAGACCATAAGATGATCTAGAAAAATAAATGGACGGCATGGATGAAACACATACATCATGGTGGGCCCACATAATACCGAGTGGCACGGGAGTAGCTAGTCTATTTCCAATGGAAACCGTGGACGCGGATTCACTGGGGAAAGCCTTTTACATGAAGTTCCAGCACTGGGATGTATGGTGGGGTCCACCATGATGTTTATAAGAATTTCAATCCATTCATCCATTTTTAAAGCTCATTTTAAGACATGTAACCAAAAATTAAGATGATAAAAAATGCAACTGGGCCATACAAGATGAAACAGTGGAGAAAGAAATTCCTACAGTTGAAGCCTTCCTAGGCGTCTTGATGTTTATATGCCATCTAAATTGTTTATAAGGCCATTTTTACTAGGATGAAGTGAAAACACCAAAATATTAGACCGATGCAAAACTTAGGATGATCAAAAACTCATTTTAAGACATGTAACCAAAAATTAGGATGATCAAAAACTCAATTGGGCCATACAAGATGAAACAGTGGAGAAAGAAATTCCTACAGTTGAAGCCTTCCTAGGCGTCTTGATGTTTTTATGCCATCGAAATTGTTTATAAGGTCATTTTTACTAGGATGAAGTGAAAACACCAAAATATTAGACCGATGCAAAACTTTTGTGGCCATATAAATATTTCAACGGTGGATGCTAAATCCCCACTGTTTCCTCTCGCGTGGCCCATTTGAGTTTTGTATACACCTTAGTTTTGGTATAATGTCCTAAAATGATATCTAAAAATGGATGAACGGGTTGGATTTATCACAAACATCGCAATGGGCCCATCCGAAATCCTTGCCCACGATCTTACTGTAAAAGGCTTTGGCAGGAAATCCACGTCCCCATTCGGATTGTGTACTAGTCTTATCGTACTGAGTAAACTTTGTTGGGCCCACTGTGAATTCATGTGGTTTATCCATGCCGTCCATCCATTTTTTCAGATCATTTTAGGGGTTGAGCCCAAAACTGAAGTATAACAAAAGCTCAAGTAGACCATACCAAATTAAATGGTGGAAATATTGATTTTCATCATTGAAATGTTTCTAAGCCCCCAATGATGTTTATTTTTCATCCAAATTATTCATAAGATCACAAAGACGTGGATGAATGGAAAAAACAAATATCATCTTGATATAAAACTTCTGTGGGCCCCCAACAACTTTTCAACGGTAGAATTCAATTCACACTATTTCAGGTGGTGTGGTCCACTTGATCTTTGAATATGATTAATTTTTGTTGTAAAGCCCTAAAATTAGATGATAAAAGAGCTGGACGGCGTTGATACAATGCAGGAATAACAATAACGGTGGGCTCCACAGACTTTACCCATTACGTTTCACTGTACTGAGGTACTCAGTACGCAAACCGCTTCCATTTAGTCTCCGTTATGATTCATATTAGATGTACCTTTTTAAATATATTTAAAAAATTAATGACGTGGCACTAACAGTGACGTGGACCAATGAAAACGCTGGAGGCAGGGAGTTCCTGCCTCCGGGAGGCAGAGGATCCGCACTCTTTTGATTTTTGTGGCAATTTGTGTAAGAAAGACATGAGTGTGTAAGAGCCTTTTTGACTTTGGGGCTTGCTTGGGGAAGGGTGTGAGGTGATGTATACTTGACATGATGGGATGGATTGATGAATGATTGATGTGACATCTCGTTAAGATTCTCTTCGGTTTCGCAACGCGCGGCGTTTTCCTCGCACTGAACGCTGACCCACATTTCCTGGCCAGAGCATCGCCTTGGCGTACGAGTCGCAGCATCGGAACCGTGGCGACACCGCGGTCGCAAAGGTACCAGTCTTAGGTTGAATCGATTCGGGTGGACGGCGTGTGAATCAGGGTCGTGCACAACGCTGGTTAAGGGTCGAATGTTGCCGAAATTCGACCGAAAAGACCGCGGGAACCTACGGAACGGTACGGTCTAGGATACGGGTCTTACACAGGCTGGTGTACCCAATTGTTTCTTAGTTTTGTACACTCCCGACATGTTGGGTTATGGTTGGGTTCAAGTTTGAAAGAGAGGGCTATTAACTAAACAGATTGCCCCTAACCCAACCCAACATACTTATAAGAAACTGGTAAATACAAATTGAAGGTTTAACTTTAATCTTTGAGCCTCTTAAATATCACTAATAGGCCTAAAAACAAATCTCATTTTCCATTAATCACATAGTCAAATTTAGAGGAGCTTCAACCTAATAATTTGACTAATTGTTTATCAGGGACTTAACTTTTAGAGAGATTTAGTAAATGGACAGGGTTCAGCCTGCAGGCATGGGTTTTGATTCATGCTTTGAATTAGATTATGAGGCCTTTCAGCAAATCAGCTGGGTCACATCGATTCCAATCTCACTCAAACCTGACCTATTTCCTCCCTTATTGCTTGGTCCTTTGATAATGCTTTTGCTTGATTCTTCCCAGACGCCTGCACAACAACAAGCTGACTGGACTGATTCCTCCAGAACTTGGGAACATGTCAGCATTGCGTTACTTGTGAGTATGCTTCACTTAAATAACTAGGTTTATAATATTGATAAAAAATGTATATAATGGAGTCAACTATTTCAATTTACAGGGAGCTGAATAACAATCAGCTGGTTGGTGGTATTCCAGAAGAACTTGGTAAATTGGGAAAGCTAATTCAGTTGTGAGTATTGGAAGTAGAATCTATTTTAATTTCATTCATTGCCTGTTAACTTGGGTATGACTTATGAGATCAAGTTTTGATATTTCATGCTTAATGTACAGGAATCTTGCCAACAATAATCTTGAAGGACCAGTTCCACGAACCATCAGCTCTTGCATGTCACTAAACATATTGTAAGACATGCAAATTAATATACATTTACAAGAAAGTTTTTGTTTTTAATTCTTATCCTATAACATTATGTTTCAGTAACGTGCATGGAAACCGATTGAATGGTTCTGTCCCTCCAGAATTTCAGAATTTAAAGAATCTTACAAGGTGTCATGGGCCTGTTGGTTAAGTGTTGTAAGTAGTGGGCTGTTGGTTATTTGTCATGTCAGCAAGTAGTGGGCTGTTAGTTATTAAATGTAGGTTATTTGTCATGTCGGCAGTAGTGGTACATTAGTTATTTGTCATGTCAGCAAGTAGTGGCTGTTAGTTATTTGTCATGTCAGTAAGTAGTTATTTGTCATGTCAGCAAGTAGTGGTCATTAGTTATTTGTCATGTCGACAAGTAGTGGCATTAGTTATTTGTTATGTATTTAAGTTGTTATTGCTAATGAAAATCTATCCAGAAGTTTATTCATTATTAGTAATAGGAGGACTCGCCCCTCGAAGTGGCTATCAACTTACTTCTAATATCTAGTTTATTACAAGTGGTATCGAGCCGTTCGGTCCATGGTGAAGGGCACAATACTCGCTATCCCACCTTGTCAATCGTTGGTCGCAGCTCGCACATACAGAAATTCAACACCAAAATCAAGAAGCTTTGCAACAGTGCCATGGAAAACTTGTCGTATTACAATTACAACCGGTGGTGACTAATGTGGAGACCTTGGTCATTCAAAGAAGAAAAAATAAGGAAGATTCTCACATTGGGTCATCCTCTCAGCAAGGAAATCCTTTATTTGAAGAGCATGGTGGAATTCAAACAAGGGCTATTCGTCTCAACTTTCCTAAATTCGATGGCGACGACCCTAATGGTTGGATTTATCGCGCTACTCAATTTTTAATTATCATCAAACTAACCCTCATCATCGGGTCCTTTTGGCTTCCTTTCATATGGAGGGAAAAGCTCTCACTTGGTTTCAGGATTTGGAGGCTTCGTGGGGATCACTAGTTGGGATGGCTTCTCTCAATCCTTACTCACCGATTTGGTCCTTCTCTTTTGACGATCCGATGGAGGCCCTTACACGACTCCGACAAACTACAACCGTGGAGGCTTACAAGTCACAATTTGAGGTCTTATCTAATCGGCTTAAAGGGTTGGCAGAACCATTTAAGCTCAGTTGTTTTTTGAGCGGCTTACGGGAGGATATTCGGTTCATGGTTCGTATGCTAAATCCCTCTAACCTCACAATGGCTTTTGGTATGGCGAAAATGCAAGAGGAAAATGTAGCCGCCTTCAGGCGGTTCAAAGGTGAGCTCTCTGCCCACACGCCCATTTATTACTAACACCACCTCGGATACAAAGGCTATTGTTCCGGTCCAACGTTTGTCCCCATTACAAATGAATGAGCGACGGCAAAAGGACTTTGTTACAATTGTGATGACAAATGGGGCCGGGGGCCATAAATGCAAATCAGCCCGTTTGTTTATCATGGAATGGGTCCGACTCGAGGAGGACGAGCCACAAACCATTCAAAGCCCACCACTTCTAGAAGGAGTAGAAGTTCCTTGGGAAGGGTAGAAGATGATACAGACCGCTCCCGAGATTTCTATCCATGCTCTGGCCGGGTTCCCAAGCCCAAAACCATGCGCATTCTCGGGCCATATCAACGGTTGTGCAAGAGTGATTCTCATTGATACCGGAGTACACATAATTTTCTCGGACCCTCCATTCAACACCGGGCGCATCTCAGGCAAATACAATCCACAAAGCAGACTCTTGGTTAGGGTGGCAAATGGTGACACTTTATTCAAGACGGCAAATGTGCGGATCTTCAATTTCAAATGCAGTGGAAACACTTTTTGCACGTATTTTTATGTTTTGACATTGGGTGGTCAGATATTGTATTAGGAGTTCAATGGCTCTGTACCTTGGGGCCTATTTTATGGGATTTTGTCCTGTTACATATGGAATTTACTCTCTTGAATTTTAAGTATGTTTTACAGGGCATTACTCCAACCGAGGTATCCATGATGGATGGGGCACAGTTTGGTAAGGCTATGAAACAAGACAAAGTGGGTTTGGTAATTCAAATTTTCTCAATCCTACTCCATTCAGCAATTCTACTCTTGAAACTGACCATCTTCTTACAAGTTTACTTGAACAATTTCAGGATGTTTTTCATGAACCTACTGGACTTCCACCAAACCGTGATCACAACCACCATATTGTCCTTCATCCTCATTCCAAACCCGTGTGTGTTGGTCCATATCGGTATCCCTATTTTCAAAAATCAAAATTGAAAAACTTGTTAATGACATGCTTGCCTCAGGTATTATTCGTCCTAGCCATAGTCCTTTTTCTTCTCCTAGTTCTTTTAGTTCATAAACAAGATGGTAGTTGGCATCTTTGTGTTGACTATCGTGCTTTAAATAAAGAAACCATTAAGGCCAAATTTCCTATTCCTATTGTTGATGAACTCTTAGATGAATTGCATGGGGCATCTATTTTTAGCAAGTTGATTTACGTTCGGGTATCATCAAATTCGTGTTAATCCCGATGATGTCCCAAAAACGGCATTTCATACACATGAAGGACATTATGAGTTTCTCGTAATGCCCTTTGGGTTGACAAATGCCCCGGCTACTTTTCAATCTCTCATGAATCATATTTTTAAACCCTTCTTGAGAAAATTCATCTTAGTTTTCTTTGATGACATTCTTATCTATAGCACCAATTGGAAGAACATCGACACCATTTAGCCACTGTGTTGGAGATTTTACACCAACATCATCTTTTGCAAACAAATCCAAGTGTGCTTTTGGGTGTCTTGAGATTGAATATTTGGGTCACTTAATCTCAAAAGATGGGGTCCGAGCTGATCCTAAAAAAATTGAATCCATGTTAAACGGCCTTTTCCTTCCACTCTTAAGTCCTTAAGGGGTTTCTTAGGTCTTACTAGGGTATTATAGGAAATTCATAAAAGGATATGGATCTATTGTTGCCCCTTGACTTCTCTACTTAAAAAAAATTCCTTTGAATGGAATCTTGCTGCCAAAAATGCTTTCACTGCCCTTAAAGAAGCTGTGACTAACCCCCCTGTTTTAATTCTTCCTGACTTCACTAAACCCTTTACTATTCAGTGTGATGCTTCTGGTTATGGTGTAGGTCTTTGTATTAATGCAACAGATAGGCCCATTGCCTTTATGAGTCATGCCATTCATGGTAAAGCATTGCACCTTTCCACATATGAAAAGGAGTTGTTGGCTTTAGTACTAGCAGTGAAGAAATGGCGGTGTTATGTGTTGGGGCAGACTTTCAGAATACAAACAGACCATCAAAGTCTTAAGTACTTACTTGAGCAGAAGGTGGGTACTCCAATGCAACAAAAATGGCTTACTAAGTTGTTGGGATTTGATTTTGTGGTTGAATACCGAAAGGGAAAAGACAATTTGGTGGCAGATGCTCTATCCAGGAAATTTGAAGATGCACCTAGCTAGTTGGCTGCCTTGTCCTTTCCTTCTCCTAGTTGGCTTTCAGATTTGCGTGTATCCTACTCCTTGGATCCAAAATTAAAGAAACTTATCTCTGATTTTTCAAACCATCTCCTTGATGTCTCTAAATATCAATTAAAGGATGGCTTGTTGTTTTACAAGGGCAGGCTGTATATTAGTGACTCTACTGCTATCAGGGAGCAGTTGCTTAATTTGGTTCATGGGAGCCCTCAAGCAGGTCACTCGGGGCTTCATAAAACTCTTCATCGAGCTAGGGCCAATTATTACTGGAAGGGTATGAAAGAGGATGTCAAAACGTTCATTCGAGAGTGTGATGTTTGCCAGCGCAACAAAACAGAAAATCTTCATCCGGCGGGACTCCTCCAACCTTTACCTATTCCTTCAAAAGTATGGTCGGATATTTCCTTAGACTTCATTGAAGGGCTGCCTCTTTCTAACAGTTTCAGTGTGATTTTGGTTGTGGTGGACAGGCTTAGTAAGTATGCGCATTTCCTTCCAATTGCGCACCCTTACACAGCTTCTAAAATTGCTCAGATTTTTATTGCCAATATTTTCAAACTCCATGGCATGCCGAGTTCTATTGTTAGTGATAGGGATCCCGTCTTCACTAGCCTATTTTGGAAAGAATTGTTCAAATTGCAGGGGACTGAGCTCAAATTTTCTTCCGCTTATCATCCACAAACAGATGGTCAAACGGAGATTGTTAACAAGTGTGTGGAGCACTATTTACGGTGTTTTTCCGGAGATAAACCAAGAGATTGGTCTCGGTGGTTGCCTATTGCAGAGTGGTGGTATAATACGAATGTTCATGCTTCTACTAAAATTACACCATTCGAGGCAGTTTACGGATACCCACCGCCGCCATTATTGGCTCATTCGCCGGGAACAGCGGCGGTTCAGTCTGTGGAAGACACACTGCTGCGTCGGAACGAGATTTTACGCCTCTTGCGGGGGAACCTACACATGTCACAAGAAAGGATGAAGCGTTTTGCTGATTTAAAACGTACTGAACGGCAGTTCGAAGTAGGCGACTGGGTCTTCCTGCGTCTCCAACCATACAAACAACATTCGGTTGTGCAGCACCGCAATTTGAAGCTTTCTCCCCGATTTTATGGTCCTTATCAGATCCTAGAGAGGATTGGGAGTGTCGCTTACCGTTTGGATCTTCCATCAACCTCCCTCCTTCATCCCGTATTTCATGTATCGTGTTTGAAACGGAAGCTGGGTGCTCGGAATGTGCTGGTCTCTACAATTCCTCCGGTGGCTGTTGATGGTGGGCCGCAAGCTGAGCCTGAAGAAATTTTGCAGCGGCGCATGAAGAAGAAGCAAGGGCGAGCTGTGAGTGAACTGCTTGTCAAATGGAAAGGACTTGGGCTCGATAATGCCTCCTGGGTTGACTTCCAACAGCTGCAAAAAGACTTCCCTGACCTTGAGGGCAAGGTCTTCTGATGGGGAAGGATTGTCATGGGCCAGTTAGTTAAGTGTTGTAAGTAGTGGGCTGTTGGTTATTTGTCATGTCGTAAGTAGTGGGTGTTAGTTATTGGGTTAGGTTGTAGGTTATTTGTCATGTCGGCAAGTAGTGGTACATAGTTATTTGTCATGTCGCAAGTAGTGGTCATGTTAGTTATTTGTCATGTCGACAAGTAGTTATTTGTCATGTCGCTAAGTAGTGGTCATGTTAGTTATTTGTCATGTCAGCAAGTAGTGGTCATTAGTTATTTGTTATGTATTTAAGTTGTTGTTGCTAATGAAAATCTATCCAGAAGTTTATTCATTATTAGTAATAGGAGGACTCGGCCCCCTCGAAGTGGCTATCAACTTACTTCTAATATCTAGTCTATTACACAAGGCTGTAAGTATGTTTCAAAAGTGTGTACATGCTTTTGTTTCTATTGCTATCTGTATTTTCATAAATAAGTTAGGATATTTTCCTGGATTAATTTCATTTCTTTTAGGCTTTTATTTAGTTGTTGAAAAATATAAAAGAAAATTAATAAGAGAGATGTGGGAGAAAAGAGATACCAAACTTGTATATATGTAGGTCTAATGATTATGTCTCAACAAGAGCAGGTAGCATTTTTCTTTTGAAACTCAATGGATTGATTTTATTTATTTATTTATTTGGAGAAAGGTCGAATCATATGGCAATGGCTTCCATGGATCTCCGATCCACCGAGGTGTGTGAGACCCCTGACTGTGGGGCCCACCTTGATGTATGTGACTACATCCACACTGTCCATTTGTATTGAAAACTCGTTTTAGCACATGATCCAAAAATTGAAGTTGATACAAATCTCAGATGAATCATACCGCATGAAACAATATTAATTAACCATTAAAAACTGTCCATTTGTATTGAAAACTCGTTTCAGCGCATGATCCAAAAATTGTATTGAAAACTCATTTGTATTGAAAACAAACGGACATCCACACTGTCCATTTGTATTGAAAACTCGTTTTAGCGCATGATCCAAAAATTGAAGTTGATCCAAATCTCAGATGAATCATACCACATGAAACAATATTAATTAACCATTAAAAACTTCTCGTGGGCCACAAAAGCTTTGGATCAAGATGATATATGTGTGGTCTCTTCGTATAGGTCTCTGTGACCTTATCAAGAGGTTGGATGGCAAATAAACATTCCGGTGGACTCCATGAACCTTTTAATGATGGGGATTTAATCACAACTATTTCTTGTGGTGTGGTCCATTTAAGATTTGGGTATGTTTCATTTTTGGGATCATGACATAAATTGAGCCTTGAAAATGGTTGGATGGTATGGATTTATGGTATATACATCACTGTGAGCCCCACAGTCAAGGGTTAAACCCACCTCGATGGCAATCAGCTCTCGGATCATACTACGTATAACTTTGTTGATTTAAAAAAATAAAATAAAAACTAAACAATCATATAGGTTGGCGTCACAAATAGAAACGGGTCACAAAAAGAAACGGGCCTCACGCCTCATCTAGCATTTACATTTTTTTACAACCATTTGAGTGGGCCTGACAAAAAGAACTAAGTAACACCTATGATAAAAATAAGCCAAAATAGGAAACTATACAAGTACTTCTAGCCTACATCTACCAGGTAAAAAATGCCTTCCAAGTGAAACAATCAAACTCAAATAACCCCACTGATCAATCACACGCACAAGGTGCTTCTACTGCAGAGCACTTCGAGAATTGGTCATCCACCAACCTCACCCGATGGATGTCTATTATGAAGCAAAGGTGCATTTTCTCTTATATATAAACCTGGGCCCAACTCACTCGGATCAGATCGACAGACATTGATTTAAAGAAAACTGGGCTATCTAAAGCACAAGTGCCAACATTGAGAATCCACAAGGGGATCAGTTGCCGCTGCTGCAGGGGAGAGGCATTCCCAGCACCCCGTAACCCTCCACTTCCAACTTAATTAACATGAAAAGCCCAAACCTATTGCTACTCTCATCTGTAGCCCAAGATACAAAAAACTAACTGGTAAAAGAAATCAGCTAAATTCCACCCTATAACTTGTGAACTTCAGCCCACCAAATGAGATAAATTCAAACACATCCCCACCCTACACACTGCCAACTACACGCTGCACTTTACCCCAAAACCGAGTATGTGATTGAATAGAAAGAGGGTTGCTAGGTAGATGACATAGGGGCCAATCAACATCAGAGCCCAATAGGCAAACTACAATAAACATAACAAAACAATCAAGCAGATACACCTTCAGGTGAAGCTAGACAACGAAACCAGAAAACTCCTCACCTCGTAACCATTCCTCCCACAGGCCAACCCAATTTGTTATAACTGCTGCAATGAAAGAGCTTTGTTGAGAGATTGATTCTAATACAATGCATGCTGATGAAAAAGAGGAAAACAAAACTTCTTGAATGATGTAAAGGGATATAGGAGATGGCTTCAAAGAGTGAGCTTTTGCATGTTATTCCCACCCTTGAACTTAGAACAAATGTCCATCGACCACAATTCCCACTAAAAACTAGTGAGGCTTCTGTTGCCTTGCCTGGTCTGAAAATGTTGGACGTAGGCCAGTGGGGCCCACTGGTGAGCAATCACTAGTGGGTGGGTCCCACGAGCTTTGGCTTCTTCCGGTCTTTTTCGTCTTCTGTTATATTTCAAATTCAATTTTAAATTTGATTTATGATAGGAGATAGGGATAAGACCGGATGATGTGGCCTTATCCCAATCCCACCCAAACTTTACTTCCTCTGTTATAAAAAGGAGTGCGCTTCTCTCATGGAACGCATCGAATCATACGAAACACGGAGAGTATACAGAGAGAAATAGAGTGCGCTATAGTCTGTCCATCTTGGCTTGTCCTTGGGACGATCTGATCCATAGATCGCTATCCGGGACTACTATATACCGTAGGATCAGAGGTGTGAATAGTTTAATCTGCTCCAGTAGTAGATAGACGGACCATTGGAGTATCAATCTTCAGCTTTGTGAAGGTCCCAATTATCGTGTAGACTGTCAGATCTTGAGGGCTCATCTTCCGCAATTTACCAACAGAAACAACATATTAGATCATAACATTTACATAGCCAGCCATCAATTGCCATAAATATTTCAAATCAATGTGAACCATAGAACCACCTTTCTCTACCTTCATGTTAATTACATCTCTACAAGAGGAAGAGAGATTGCACAGAAGGCTACATCCAACGGATGGGGCTTAAGCCCGCTTTGTCAATAGTTAATCTTCCCCTTATCTCTTTTGGGATGGTAGCTGATTTGTGGTAGACTGTCCATATCACCATTGCTTTCAATGCAGTCTAGACCATCCAAAACTGAGTTGTTTCTTCCTAAAGCATGCTTTGTTCTATGGTTTATGCTCAGAAGCACCTTTTCTATATCTCAAACTATATACCATATTCTCCAATCTGGGCTCAACTGATGATTCCATGTGGAATTAGTTATGACGATAGAGTTTGATTGCACTATGATATTTTTGAGGTTAAGGTTCTTGCAAAGATTGAATCCATCTATAATAATGGTGAAATGCGAAGATAAGATTCCCCGCATGGTCTCAAGCACACCCCCTCATCCACCCTTACCCAGATTGCCTCATAAAGAACCGTCAACATTTAGCTTTACCTAGCCTTCCTCTGGTCTCTCCCATTTGATGATTCTCGCCTTTTCCCCCTAAACTTTGGACTGCCTCTCTCCTACTGCTGAAGACCTAGTTGCTCCAAGAACGAATTTCAATGATCCTTTGGCATAAACTACACCAACTTCCTAATCATTCCTTTGATTCTGTGGATGACCAAGCTTGCCCTGATGGCTTTTCTTCGAACCTCTTCATGTTCCTTGTCCTCTGGATATTTCAATTTACTAAACTCGAGATAATCTCTCTCAATCTCTTGAATTTCAATTAGTTGTTGGCAAGGCTTGTCCATTAATGGAAATGTTGCCGAATGGTCTTGGCTACCTTCATGAATCTAAAAAATCCAACTGAAAAAGCTCCAAATCTCCCTAGCTAGTGTGGTCTTGCTGAATAGATGATCAATAGCCTCCTCTCCATAAGAAACTCCAATTCCCTCTATGGATTCGCTCGCCGTAATGCTAGCAAAAGTAATTAAGATCCTTTTATTTTGTCTGTCGTACTGAGCCCCCTTCTGCTTCCGATTTGATCCTAGTTGAGCATCTCATCCATTCATTTCTCACTGAAAAATTAGGATCCTCCCTATCCCACTAGCCTCTTGCTGATTGTTGTCCCGTTCTCTTTTTCCCTGCCCTCGAGGGTGTTGTTGCTAGTTGAGAGATTCAGAGCAAACCGCTGGCTCCTATTAATAGGTCTGACTAGAAGGGCCCTGGTTCATGAGGGTCCCTGGCTGTTGACTGTTGTGCACTAAAAAGCTCCTTGCCACCTATCTCCTTTCAGTTACATCATTGTCATCAAAATTGGGATGACATGAAAACTAATTGTTGGGATGCCTTGCACAAACCTTAGGATCTAGCCTCCCGAAACAAACCAGAATTATGGATAATAAAGCAATGAAATAAATCAAAGCATCAATCACACACCACACAAGAGATTTTTACGTGGAAAACCCTCAAAGAGGTAAAAACCACGGGACCTCATCCAGATCAACAATCCACTATGAAGTAGAACGTTACAATCTTTTTCGCTCACGCAGGAGTGGATAAACAATAGGAGAAATAGAGAAAATGGAGAGATTTAACCGATTACGAGGACATAGAAGCGCTGAGATATAAATTGCAAAGTAGAAAAATCTCCACGAGCAGAACCTCCCTTCTATAAGCTTCCTCTCTCTCTTTCTCCCTCTCTCTCACCTATGATAACCCTCTTGTATTTTTCTCATCAATACAACATACGTAGAAAAATCCTAGGGACCCTTTTTTATAGTTTTAGGAAACTCCTTTCCGCATCCTAGTTGCGAAAGGACTTGCGCATCCCAGTTGCGAAAGGACTTTGCGCATCCCAGTTGCGAGAGGACAACGGGTCAAAAAGCCTATCAAATCTCTCCCTTTTTGACCCAGGAGGGATTCACCTTCTTTAAGCCAGCCAGGTTTTTACAAACCTCAAACTTGCCCTTAAGTAAGGCCTTGGTCATCATATCTGACCCATTATCGTCCGTGTGGACCTTCTCAAGCTGTAACACCTTCTGTTCCAAAGTATCCCTGATCTAGTGATACTGAATCTCTATGTGCTTTGACTTGGAACGCTGACTTGGATTCTTGCTCAAGTGTATAGCACTCTGACTATCACAATAGACCACGTGCTCTTCCTGCTTCAGGCTAAGTTCCTGTAGGAACCTCTTCATCCAAAGCATCTCTTTACATGCCTCTGTGACTGCAATGTACTCGGCTTCTGTAGTTGACAATGCTACGACCTTCAGCTCGCTTGCTGCCAAGAAACCGCTCCCCGCAAACGTGAACATGAACCCCGATGTAGACTTTCTGGAGTCTATGTCACCTGCTATATCTGCATCTGTGTAGCCCTCTAACACAGGTTTACCGTCACCATAGCATAGGCTCAACCTGGATGAGCCTCTTAGATACTGCGGTATTCATTTCACCGCTCCCTAATGCTCTTTACCAGGATTGACAAGAAACCGACTGACTACACCAACCGCATATGCTATGTCTGGGCGTGTACACACCATAGCATACATCAAACTTCCTACAGCTGACGCGTAGGATATCTTCTGCATCTCATCCACTTCTGCCTTCGTCTTGGGACACTGCCTGTCGCTCAATCTGAAGTGACCATCCAGTGGAGTACTGACCGGCTTTGCTGCATTCATATTGAACCGCTCTAGGACTTTCTCAATATACCGCTCTTGTGATAGCCAAAGCTTCCTGCTGCTTCTGCCACGGGTTATCTCCATTCCTAGGATCTGTCTAGCCGGGCCCAAGTCTTTCATCGCAAAAGACTTGCCCAATTCCTGTTTCAGCCTGTCAATCTTCTTGATGTCTTTTCCCATGATAAGCATGTCATCAACATATAACAACAGAACTAAGAAATCATCATCTGAGAACTTGCGCGTAAACACACAGTGGTCCGACTCCGTTCTGTCATACCCATGTTTCAACTTAAATGAGTCGAACTTCTTGTACCATTGCCGTGGAGCTTATTTCAGCCCATACAAGCTCTTCCTCAGCCTACACACCATATGCTCCTTGCCCTTGACTTCGAACCCCTCTGGTTGGTGCATGTAGATCTCTTCTTCCAGGTCACCATGGAGAAAGGCAGTTTTAACATCTAATTGCTCTATCACCAGATCCATGCTAGCCGCTAACCCAAGCAACACCCGTATGGATGTCATCTTCACCACTGGTGAGAATATCTCTTCGAAGTCTATACCTTTCATCTGACCAAACCCTTTCACCACAAGTCTGGCCTTGAACCTCGTTTGTGAATTCTTATGCTCAATCTTCTTTCTAAACACTCACTTGTTGCTCAAAGCTTTCTTGCCCTTAGAAAATTTCACCATATCATAGGTGTGGTTCTTATGCAAGGATTCCATCTCCTCTTACATAGCTTTCAACCACTCCCCCTTATGCTCGTCGGCTAGGGCCTCATAATAATCTTTTGGCTCTCCCCTATTAGTCAGCATAATGTACTCATGTGGCGAGTACCTCTTGGACGGCTGTCTGTCCCTAGATGACCTCCTCACCTGTGGCTCAACAGGTGGATCAAGTGGGGGCTGCTCCCCTGGTCCATCTTCTGAAGGAACTCTCTCGTCCTCTGCACCTTGCTGTACTCCCCCGTCATCAGGCACCACGGGAGGAATAATCGGATCCATGTCCTCTAGCTCACCTGAACTAGGCTGATTCTTCTCTGGCTTACCAATGTCTTCTATACACTGATCTTCAAAGAAAACCACATCTCTGCTCCTGACGAGCTTCCTCTCGGTCGGATCCCACAATTTATAACCGAACTTTTCATCACCGTACCCTAAGAATACACACTGTCTGATCTTCATATCGAGCTTGGACCTCTCATCCTTTGGTACGTGAACGGATGCCCTGCATCCAAACACCTTGAGATGACTGTACGATGGATCATGTCCAGTCCACACCTTCTCAGGTACTTCTCCATTCAACAGGGCTGATGGAGACCTGTTTATCAAATACACCGCTGTGTGCATTGCTTCTCCCCAGAACATCTTGGGCAATTTCGCATGGGATAACATGCATCTGATTCTCTCAACAATGGTGTGATTCATTCACTCAGCTACACCATTACGCTGGGGGGTCTTAGGAACCGTCTATTCATGTCATATACCCAGGGACTTGTAGTACTCGTGAAAGTCGCCAATGTATTCACCACCATTGTCAGTGCGGATGCACTTCAATGGTCTACCTGTCTCTCTCTCGACCATAGCATGAAACAATTTAAACACACCAAAGACCTCGTCCTTGGATTTCAAAGCATAAACCCAAACTCTCTTAGATGCATCATCTATAAAAGTTACAAAATACAATGCCCCACCCAAGGTTTTTGTCCTCATAGGACAACAAACATCAGAATAAACCAAATCTAATGCATGCACTTTATTAACATGAGAAGCAGTTTTAACAAATGAAACTTTATGCTGTTTCCCTAATAAACAATCACAGGTTTTGAGAGGTGTACCTGTCATGTCTGGAAGGAGCTGCTTCCTCGCTAGTAGTTGAAGCCCTTTTTCACTCATGTGGCCTAGGCGCCTGTGCCACATGTCAATCGCTGAATCTTCCACTGCGTTCAACCCACCCTTGCACATACTAACACTTGCCTTGTATAGGGTGCAACACTTCTTTCCTCTAGCCACGATCAATGAACCCTTGATGAGCTTCCATCGCCCACCAGCAAACCGGCTTTCATAGCCATCATCATCCAGCCTTCCCGTCGACATCAAGTTGAGGCGAAGATCTGGGATATGCCTCACATCCCTGAGAACCAATGTGCAGCCCATATCAGTTTTCACACAAATATCACTGACTCCCACGATCTTTGATACGCCAGAATTTCCCATCTTCACAGTCCCATAGTCACCTGACTTGTAGCTTTTGAAGAAGTCCCTGCGTGGAATCGCATGAAAAGAAGCTCCCGAGTCAACCAGCCAGTCGGTGTCCTGACTCGTAGCCGTGAGACATACATCGTGATCTGTAGAAAGAATAACTACCATGTCGCCATCTGAAGCGACCGCAGTGGAATCAGATTCATCTTCCTTCCCTTTTCTTTTCTTGTCATTTTTCTTACCACGACATTCATGCTTGTAGTGACCCTTCTTGCCACAATTTCAGCATTCAACATCTTTTCTTTTACTCGACTTGCCTCTTGATTTATCTCGGGCCTTCCCGACCTTCCTGTTCTTTCCTCTCCCCCGTTCCTATGTCACAAGGGCCTCTTGCTGAGTAGACCCCTGAGACTTCCTCCTTGTCTCCCCATTGAAGAGACAACTGGTTACCTGTTCCATAGATATCTTTCCGTCTGGCGCGGAGTTACTTAGAGACACCACCAATGTCTCCCAACTGTCAGGCAATGAACTAAGCAATAGTAAAGCCTGCAATTCATCATCCAGGACCATCTTCATAGAGGTGAGTTGGTTCACTATATTGCTGACCTCATTCATGTGCTCGGCCATAGAACCACCATCCTTGAACTTGAGATTCACAAGTCGCCTTATCAGAAATATCTTATTACCGGCTGTCTTCCTCTCATACAATTTGTAATTTTAGCCATAGGCTTGCGGCTGAGGTTTCCGTAGACACATGGTGGAACACAGAATCATCCAACCATTGTCTAATAAACCTCACCGCCTTTCGGTCCGTCTTCTTCCAATCATCATCAGTCATATCCTTGGATTTTTCTGATATGCCTAAGATTGGAGAATATAGGTCCTTGCAATAAAGCAAGTCCTCCATCTTAGCCTTCCATATGGTCCAGTTAGAACCATTGAGGCTGATCATCCTTGAGCCACCTTCCATAATTCAAAACCGATCCTACCCGTTCAATGAACTTAGCTCTGATACCACTTGTTGGGATGCCTTGCATAAACCTTAGGATCTAGCCTCCCGAAACAAACCAGAATTATGGATAATAAAGCAATGAAATAAATTAAAGCATCAATCACACACCACACAAGAGATTTTTACGTGGAAAACCCCCAATGAGGTAAAAACCACGGGACCTCGTCCATATCAACAATCCACTATGAAGTAGAACGTTACAATTTTTTTTCACTCACGTAGGAGTGGATAAACAATAAGAGAAATAGAAAAAACGGAGAGATCTAACCGATTACGAGGACATAGAAGCGCTGAGATATAAATTGCAAAGTAGAAAAACCTCCACGAGCAGAACCTCCCTTCTATAAGCTTCCTCTCTCTCTTTCTCCCTCTCTCTCACCTTTGATAGCCCTCTTGTATTTTTTTCATCAACACAACATACGTAGAAAAATCCTAGGGACCCTTTTTTATAGTTTTAGGAAACTCCTTTCTGCATCCTAGTTGCGAAAGGACTTGCGCATCCGAGTTGCGAAAGGACTTGCGCATCTTAGTTGCGAAAGGACTTGCGCATCTCAGTTGCGAAAGGACTTTGCACATCCCAGTTGCAAAAGGACAACGGGTCAAAAAACCCCATCACTAATTACCTGCAGTTAACGAAACCATAGCCTGAGGAACTGAGACAACACTTGAATTCTCTGTTTGATGGGTTTGTTGAGGAAACTGATTAGAGGTAAGATTGACTGCATTGCTGGCCTCTATTCTAAGTGAGAGAGGATCCCTTGTTAATATTCTCCTATTGAAGGAAGACTTGTTGGGGGAGAAGCACATAGAGATGAATCAAGCAAAGTATACCAATTGCAACAACCAAGTCTAATCGCAAACACACCGAATTTAACATGGAAAAACCCTTTTAGGAAAAAATAATAGCACAAAGCGACAGTAATGCACTATGAAAACAAAAATTACAAGAGATAGAGAGAATACCCGATTCGAACAAGCTTCAAATCTCCCCTTACAAGACCTTGAAACCCTAGGAACAAATTAGAAATCCCTTAGAATACCCCCAAATACTGATTACACCCATATATATAGCCTGTATAAGAATCACAATCGAGATAGGAAACAAATCATGCAGATATGCAACTCTGTATAACTCTTTGTGATAGTTTGATAGAACTTCGATGGCATTAAGAGACTGTCGGTGGCATCGAACCCCCTTCAATGTCATCCAACTAAACACTGAAATGTTCTAGCGATAAATTATGGATTTTTCAGATTTTTCTGATGGCATCGAGCAGGCCTTTGATGTCATCGAACAACCTTCGATGGTAGTGAGTAGGATACATAAAGTGTTCAACAACCAACTTGAAAAATCCCAGATTTTTACGATGGAATCAAGCCGACTTCAATGGCATCGAAATCTGCTTGATGGCATCAAACTGCCATTGACTGGCTTGTTGATTTACATATTTAAGACATCAATCAACAAGACTTTGATGGGCTATTTTGTGCAAGATTACAACAAACACATTTAGAGGCTAGATGGATCCCCAATCTTTTTACTGTAGCTTCCATAGGTAGTGCTCCCTACAAAGCCTTTCAAGTCATAAGATAGATCTTCGGTGGGGTGCATTTGCTCCACACCCATTTGGACTAAGTCATGCGGCTGCTCCTAATTCTTAGTTGGTTCCAGACAGATTTAACTGTGAAATTACCTAAGGGAGAGGCCATCCAGATATGCTCATCTTGATGGTCGTTTTGAGGGATACCACTTTCTGATATCCTGTTCAGAAATTCAGGTGGCACATGCCCCTCCAGCACGACGAAGTTCCAGCCTCCATTTTTTGACATGAAGTTTGCTACCTAGGTGAGGGAGGAAGGGAGATTTAACCTTTAATGCATGCCAACTTTTATAAATGAAAGGGAGAGGGAGGGAGGGAAATTTAACTTTTAATGCATCCCAACATGTATAAATGAAACGAGAGGGAAGGAGGGTGAAGCAGGACATGAAATTCAAATATGATATGCGAGATTTCAGGCTTAAGATCATGTTAGTTCAGAAACAATTACACAAATTCCATATCCCACAAGAAAGTCTAAACATTCAATTAAGGGAAATCTACGCGGGTCCAGGCCTACACATGATAGGGCTGGATCAATAAAAATTATGAACCAAACGATACTCAAAGATAAGAAATAATCATCCACACATGCTTAGTAATCAGTCCCTAATCCAAGGGATTCCCCAATTTCAATTCAAGGAACCCTAGGGTGAAAAAAATGGGCAAATAAATTGGGGCTAATGCAAACTAAGGCTAGGGTTTAGGAAATATAAATGCAAAGAGGAAAACTAGAGAAAAACCTGACTCGGAGAAAGCACCTGTGTGCAGATGGTGACCTAGGGCTGACACACGTGTGCGGGTGGGCTGGATGCACGTGAGATGGAAGCCCGCCTCCCCAAAGTGACACTCAGGCCTTGATCGGCCAGGGGAGACCTCCAATCCCTCCAAGTTTGACGACGATCCGACGTAAGGTCGAGGCGTAGTACTCCGCCGAAGTTTCAGCCCTCCTACAGGTTTAGATTTTGAAAACTGTCTGTAAGGAGATAAATAGCTGCAAAAGCTGAAAAATTTAAAGCAATAATGATGATAGAAGATGAGAGATATGGATGGAAGATGGTAGAGGCATATGAGAATTGATGTGGTTTCGCACCATGGTAGTTAGCCCTTCGAAGAAGGGAGGGCTTCGCACCTATTTTTGAATTCTTCCACAACTCACGAAGAGAGCAGAAAAATAAAGCAGAAATTTTTAGTAAACTTGAATGAATGAAAAGAACTAAAAGGGGTGCCTATTTATAGGGAAAATCCTATACCCTAAAACTCGCACCATGTGCGCAACTTATTACTTGGCAGTGAAGTAAACTAAAATAAAAACTAAATAAAGAAATCTAAAGAGTTCGCCATGTTCTAAATAATAACAATAAGCAAAACCTAAAATATGTCATCAATCCGACGAGTGGGCTACGATCATGAGATCTCATGATGGGTTTTTCTTGACTATCGGGCCCACCCTTTTGAACAAAAACTTCATCTTCTAGCTAGGAGGCCCTCCCTGTACGTTGTCATTGAGCCAGATCGATGGTGGGGCCCTCCTTCTACGTACGTACGTGCGTAGGGGGGTGGTGTGTGCATGATGTCCCCATCAGAGGGAGAGATATTTAAATTTTTAATGCATCCCAACATCATTTTGTGACTCTCAAAACGAGGTTGGTTACGGAATACAACTTGTTGAGTGACCTCGCCTTTGATTGAACAGCTCTTGTGAAGAAGGGTAAGATTGGTCAAACCATACAATCAATAGCATGAGAAACGAACGGTCAAGATCGACAAAGAAGCAAAAAGGGTCAAATCATCTTGAACCTACATAGTTACACTCAATAGGCCTAGTAGCATGGATTGCTTATGACTCAAAGAAACCCACTGTTTAGTTGATGCTACCCACCAATTGCTCGCTTCTAGAAAATGGATGGCCATAAAAAATCAACCAACATTAAAAAGGTCGGGATCATCTGTATAATATGATTTTTGCAACATGACGGCCTTTAGGTTTATGAATGAATGGATGGTCCAAATCGATGATTAGTTGTCCACCAGCTTAATTAAAAGCTATGAGGATGTTACTAATGTCCCGATAAAGGATCATTTATCATATATCAAAACATAAAAATCTCATAAAAATTATTTGCATTAGATCAGCTTAACATGTGCATGACTACAATTCTAGCTTTTAACCATACATATGGCCTACTATTAGGGAACATCGTCACCTAAGAAATCTAAATTCCTGACTCTAACCTCCATTTTGTAAAAATGCATGCTAATTTTTGAAAATTAAGCCATTTAGTGTTGCATACCCATATGGGGCTTATCAAACTGACACGTGGAGATTGAGCCATCAAATGGATGGGTTGTAGTCACCTTTGGCTTGCATCACAAAACTAGGGGAGTATAGATACCTTTTCATTGAATAGGTTGCTGGTATTTACAAATATTTTTCTTTTCAAGATCGAAACATGGATACATAAAAATATTCATCTGTATTTTTTTATGTACTAAGTGATTTGTTATGCTACAGGAACTTTTCGTGCAACAATTTCAGTGGTCAGATTCCAAATGAATTAGGCTACAATATAAATCTTGACACCTTGTAAGTCAGTAACTAGTTTAGCTTTCCATTGATGACTAATCTATGTAACTGAGCAACATTTTCATTTCTTGTTATATAATCCAGAGATGTTTCGAGTAACGACTTCTCTGGCCCGATTCCATCATTTGTTGGTCTTCAGCACCTTCTCCTCCTGTAAGTGAAGGAACCTTGTAGTTCTATGCACAGACAATTATGCCATTACATTATGTTGAGTTCTGGTTATCTTACGAGGTTTTCTAAGTTTATACAATTTTGATGTGCATTGTATTTAAATCATCTAATTTTGTTCATGACTAATGTAGAAACTTGAGTCGGAATCGTCTCCATGGACAGGTTCCTTTTGAAATTTGGAATAATGGATATATTCAGATTATGTGAGTTTTTTTGCACAGATATTATTAATTTTGTCCTTCTAATCATGCCACCAATACTGTGTGTGTGAAGAAGGTTATATGAGGTACCTATGGGAACTTCCCATGAGGTCGAGCTAAGTGGGCCCCACCATGATGTGTTTTGGACATCCACATCATGCATTTGGTGGGTCCCCTCTAGGTTATGGTAAGTCCAAAAAATAAGCTATATCTGAAAGTTAGTTGGGCCACACAGTCTGAAACCATATAAAATCATGCCAAAAACATCTAAAAGTATTTTATGGGGCCCACCTGAATTCTGGAGTGGACTTAAGTTTCATGTGACCACTCATCCAAGTAGGGAGCACACAATGGATGGGTTAGATGTCTAAACCACATCTTTATGGGCCATATAAATAATTAAGAATGTTTCAATGGGTGGGCATCCACTCTCAACTTTTGTCTATGATCTGGCCCACCTAAGTCATGGATTGACCTGATATTTAGGCCCATGGGCCACCATGGATGGGTGCATCTAATTGATGGTGTGGATGTTCAACGCACCTAAAAGTGGGGCTGGAGCTTGCATGGGAAGCTCTTATGAGGTAAACCTCATAAAACCTTTCACCACACAAACACCCACACCCACCCACCCACATTCAAAATATTAACGCTTAACTTTAATGTTAATAGTGACATCTCGTACAACCAACTTAGTGGTAAGATGCCAACAGAATTGGGTCAGCTAGAGAATATTGATACCTTGTAAGCTCCCCATCGATACTCTAGAATTATTGTTTCTAGTTACTTTGAAGTATTCTTACGATTTTTCCCCTTCTAAATTGCTCTTTCAGGATTCTTAACAACAATAATCTATCTGGGGTGATACCGGTTGAGTTAACCAATTGTCGAAGCTTAGCCTCCTTGTGGGTTAATTTACTTTCATTTTTTCTTAATTTAGATAAAATTTACATATAACTGAAAGGTCTTTGCATTTAACCTTATTGAATTCAGAAATCTCTCCTACAACAACTTTTCGGGAGAGATTCCTCCATCCAGAAACTTTTCAAGATTTACACGAGAAAGGTACGGAAATTTATTTATTTTTTAATACAAGTGAAAGGTAAGGGGACTAACACGGATGATTTTATGGATTAGAAAAAAAAAACTTACATCCAATAGTAGGCCATAAAATTTATCCTTAAAAGCCTAAACAAACATACAAAATAACAAGGTCCCGAAAACAATAATTATCTAGCGCAAAAGATTGGGAGACCTAGTCTATTGGAAAACAAAGCTAACTTGGTTGAAGGTGGAAGATTTCATTGGAAATTAGAAAACTGCGTGCTGCAACTCTCACCCAAGTGCTACAAGCATGATTTTCCAATGAATTTGCCAATTGGTTAACTTTCCCTAATACATGATAGAGCCACACATCTAGTCCTTTCTTGACATTCCTAATTTGAATTCACCAAGGCTAAATCTCCCATTGAACATCCTCTTTATACCACATATCTATTGCAAATTTTAAATAACTTTCAATAGTTAAGTTCAACCACCCAATTCATAACAACGAGTGAAGCCAATGAGAAGAGACCAACCTCCACAACTGTATTGGTGGTCCGACCAAACAAAATTAGAGAAAGAAACACCATCATTCTTTTTAAGACCATCCCCACCCCCACTCAATCTGGAATAACCTTTGGAAACACCATCATTGTATTTTAGGGAGCACAGGTCAACTTGTAAGAAAAAATTTCCTTAACTTGATGAGCCTAAGAGGAATCTGAAAAATGTATAGAGATAGAGAGGAAGAAAAGTTGCAAGTTGCAACTATGCTTGTACACACTTCTCATCTAGCTCAGATGAACCAAAGAAATAATTTTCAAACGTATGATCCAACATGAATAGGATTTTTGTTCTATTTTTCCTCTAATTCCTTTCCTTCCAAAGCTCCCAACAAATATAAAACAGAAGAGTTGTACAACACTTCCAACTGAAATGAAGACATTGAAGCCTGTCTAAACCATGCATGACAGTGAGAGTGTAAGTAAAATTTAGGAGCAAATGGAATCTCCATTACCAGACTGAATAATTCCAGACATGTTTGGCCAAATGACCATTGCTGAAAATATGATCTCCATATTCAAATTGAGGTTGGCAGCAGCAGCAACATCTTAAAGGAATTGAAATTCCAATCTATGATTATTGTTACTTGTAGGTATTTTATAATTGAGCCCATGCCACGAGAATTCACTCTCACCTTTTACACGAACATGTTTCTTACAAACTTAACAACACCAATCCAAGTTTGGACCCCTACAATGAACTTCATCCATGCTGAATTAATTGAAAATTGGTTGCTCTGATAAGCTGTTCAGATCCTCAAGGCTACTTGATGAATAATTTCTCAAATAGTTGAGGAAGGGAGTTAAGCTCTGAGAAATTACCACATTCAACAAACCATCAGGCCCAAGAACCTGATTGAGGCACATATTTTCTGCTGCAATATCAATGTCTAAAATCAGGATATTTTGGAGCAACTCAAAACGACCAAATATCCTTCCAAATTTGAATTCGTCCCTCACTTAGAAGCCATGTTGAGGAGGACAAAAATGCAGCCTTTAGGTTGATTATCCCTCTCCAACATCTTGATACAGCACCATGGGCATTCACCTCCAACAGGTGTTAGTTGTTCATGTACATGCCTCATAAGTTTAGCCAAGCCAGTTGATTTCATCATACTCCAAATAAGTTTTAGATAAAAAGCCTTCAGCCTTCTCTACATCGTGCACGTTTTGCATGCTCAATCCACCTCTCCTTGCATAGTTTTTCTAATAAATTTCCACTTCGATCCAATGGTGCTCTTTTCTGAAATTTCAACCCACAAACTTTTTGAACTCCAGTTATTGAACAGTAGACACGAGCCAACATGTGAAAGAAGGAAGATAGGTGTGCAAGATAATTCATGTTATAATAGAACTATTTCCCCACTAAAAGTGAGAACCTCATGTTTCCATCCAATCAATTTTTGAGTAATTTTTTTTCAAATAGACTCCTGAAAAGCTCTCACTTTCAAGTCCCGCAACATTTAAGGGCACACCTAGTTACAAATGTTACTTTATTTTTGGACTCTTTCCTATAATGATATTCTTATTTCAATTTGTCATACGATGTAGTTTTATTGGCAATCCTTTGTTATGCGGCCACTGGTTCAACCCCTGTGGAACAAACAGCCACAAGTCCAAAGGTATTTTGTAGAATATTTGATTTTATTAATGCATTTTACTTTCCACATTTAACTGTAGCTTTTATATTCTCTGTTGCAGGAGTATCCCATACTTTGGTTATCTCTGTCATCGTATGCCCCATGACAATACTTATACTATGTGTGGTTATACTGACAGCATATAAAGCCAATCAACCACAGCGGGAACAATCTGATAAAACTGTGAAAGTGCAAGGTTCGTATACTTTAAAAGTTTATATTCTACGTTACGTGGCATTTGGATGTAGTACAAATTAAGCTTAATTTTCAAAGTGAAAACCAATATAATAATAATATTTTTTTTGATAGATAACTGAAATTTTATTAAAAAAAAAACAATACAAAAGGAGGAAAACCAATATAATATTGTTACTAAGTAATATGTGAATTTTAGCTAGTGGTTGATATTTTGAAGGGTGTAAATTGGCCTGACTGGCCCATCATGGTCAGGCTTTGGACTAAATTCTTAGGTCTCTCAATCAGGTACAATCCTTTATTGATAATCAGGTTAGGCTTGGTTCAACATCATTAATATGTTGGCTTAGTTGGCTTGGGCCTTCATGTTATGATATTAGTAATGTAGTTGTGTAAAATATGTTATTATTTATAGAGAGGAGCGATCCAATACAAATACTTCTTTTTGTTACCATGCAAGTTGTAACGCCCTGTTTCCCAAAACCCGAGTATACAACTCGTTTTCTGAAAACCGGAGTGTTAACCTTTAAAGATAGTCAAATTCCATATATTTTTTCTTTTCTTTTTCTTTTTCAGAGTTAGCAGTTTAGCGGAAGAGAAACATATCAAGCATAAAGGACAATTACATATGCATTCAGAATATACGAGCGGTTGCCCATAGGGCTTGTACGAACCAATGCCTCAATATAACAAATATGGAAAACAAACAAATTATTGCATAAAGTGAGTAAAATGCAGCAAGGCATGAGCTCCAAGACCGCACAACTTTCCTAGGAGTAAGTTCAGTCACACATCCCCATTGTGTGTACCTTTCTTCTCATCAATTTGAACAAGAGTGTAATTCAAATTACCTGTACCACCTGTACTGTTATATATTCAAAGAACGAGTGGCCAGCTCAGTGTGAGTTCTCTTTAAGATTATACACCACCACATTAGTTAAGTGTAGTTTAACAAGAAAACATGCAAAACATCAACGATGCAGTATTATATAAATGCATGGATGCATGAATGCACATCAATTGGGGATGCTCATCCAGTTGGCTTTTGGGCAAAACCCACATGTAAGTGGCCAGTCACCAGCGAAAATACATAAAGTACGTGCGTAGTGACTAACTACCAAATTGGGCCGATTGTTGGTGCTTTGGGAGCTAGTGAAACGATACCACGACTAAGGGCACATGCTACAACATCCAAAATTACCTACCCGTCATCGTCCGTATGCTATGAATGCATGATTAACCCAACCATTATTATTCCAATTGCAAACAACCAATTTAAGAAAGCTTAAAGGTCATTATGGGGGCTCTGTTCACAACCCCAAGTGTAGGGTCGCGATGTTGTAATAATCTTGGTAAGACCGAGGTCGAATCCACAGAGACTGAAACTTGCGTGTTTCTGAAATTAACTAGAAGTAGAACTGGAAGAAGATGTGAAACTAATTCTGAAGCATTTGGGAGATTAATTGTGAATAGAGTAATTAAAACTAAGAATTTAAAGGTGGGAACTAGGGTGCCAAGGATCCACTTGTAGTGATCAGAGAGCTCTCTTGCTTGATTCAAATAACACAATTAGAATTGGAGTTCTATCCTATCCAATTGGAAAATAGAATTGGAGTTCTATCCTATCCAATTGAAAAATATATCAATAAAATCAAATCTGAATTTTCATTGACCTAATTCTCAATGAAGGAGAACTATGATCATTGGCAGGGATTCTATCACCAAACCATGCCCAGGAGACAATGGCAAACAACAAGATTTATCAATCTCATAATCTCAAAGCAGGTGAATTGTGAAGATTAGGAAGGTTTCCATCACCCTACCATGCCTAAGGGACGATGGAACAATAGGACTTACTAATTTCACAATCTCAACTCGGGAAAAGAAGATACTCAAAGCTATTGCAGATCTACTATAATTTGAGTCATAATAAACCATTAAAAGTTGAATGTATTTCTTAAATATAAATTAGAATCCATGAAGTTCAACATAAACATGAATCAAAGCAATAGAAACATCCCGTCATGCTACAAGCTTTACCTCTTAGGCACAGTTAAGAAGTTTAGCCAACCATAGACATAGACCAAAGTCTCTTAAGAAAAATATGAAAACAAATAATGAAGAAGAATAAAAACTCTTGGTGATGGCTTCCCCACCCTTTTGCTCCGCTCCTTAAACCCTAGAAGATCCATAAGAACATCCTAGGGAGTCCTATTTATAGTTGTGGAACTCCAACTTCCGCACCTAGTTCGAAAACTTTAGAAACCGCCTAAAATTTATGCAGTTTGCTAAAATTGACTTCACTTTGCGCAGTTTTTCAAAATAGACTTCACTCTGCGAAATTTCATAAAATGAACTACAGTTTCAGAATATGTTTTTTTTTTTTCAGGACGATTTCAGGATTCCTTTTCTTCACTTCAAATCTTTGATTTTTTTCATTTCTCACTTGGTTTTCTTAGATCTTTAGCATGTGAATTCTTCAATCTTGGTCTTCTAAGATCCATCCCTTGCCTTGGTAATTCTTGAGTATCAAATCCATATTTTTAGCATCCTTTTCAATCTAAGCTCTTAAATTCACCTTGTAACACAAACATGATTAAAATAAAACATGAAGCATTATCATGTTCATAAAACTAAGTAATAAATGGGGGATGATATGCAATGTTTGACCCTCAACACAATCCCCTACCAACGTTTTGCTAGTCTCGAGCAAAGTATGTGAAAAAATATTTTGAAAACCATTGTATAATTTTCATAAGCTCAAGGTTTAAAAAACAATCTAGATAATAGAGTTTCAAAATACATCAATGTTGGGCATTATTCTCTCCTAAACTCTGGCACTTAGTTACTTCATAATCTAGTTCAAAACATTAATCCATCAATTAGAACAATTCTAAACATTGAGTTTCATAGGTGCATAATGAAGTCTAGACTTATCACAGTCAAAGGTTCAATTCTTCATTTTCATGATAACATTGATAATCCAAAAAGCATTTAAGACAACCTAAACCGAAACTTGCCTTACAATTCATCTTTTAATTCCATCTTTTATTCCTCAAGCTTTTGATTTTTCCATTTATGGCTTTCACGGTATGTCAACCTTTTTAAAGATCTTTAATAAGTGGCCTTTTCGAAGACAACTTTTTTTTATTTTATTTTAGCTGGGTATTATTTATTATTATTATTATTATTATTATTATTATATATTATTTGAACATGATGAACAAATTCCCCTGGTTGGTTCCTTTTATGCTAAATAATCACAAAGTTAATAATTCAATGTTGACTGAAGCTTTAATGTGAAAGCTATATGTGACATATGAAATCATGACTCAAACAATGTTTAAAACTCCTAATCATGGATTAATAATTTGAACGTACTTTGAAATCTCCAAAAAATTGAATTCAAGAGGCATAAATCATTAACATTAAGCATCTTATACTTCATTTAAAAAAAAAAAAATTTCCGCAATTTAAACAACTGATTTGTTTGCCTAATCTTTCATCCCCAACCTAAAATCTACATTGTCCTCAATGTAGAAGAAATAAACATGTAATGTAAAAGAGGCAATAAAAAGAAAAAGGAAGTAATAGGAAGATAGTACCTGAAGAAGGAATTTTGAGGCTTTTCCAATTATCTCAGTACGAAGATGGGTTAGTACAAAAGACTCAAACAAACAATAAACAAACTATCTTAGTCCTAAATCATATGAAAGCAATAAATTCTAATAATCAACTGTGAAAGCACAGGAAATCTACTTAGTCATGCATCCATGTTCTTCCTCCGGCCAATATCTTGATAAATTTCTCCGAAGGTTTCTCAATAAGATCATCCAAAAGCCCTTTTTGTAGTAGGCTTAGATGTCCTAGAGCATGCATGTCCAGAGAAATTTATGGACCTCAGCATAAAGTTTCCTTTTAAGCTCCTAAGGTGTCTAAAGTATATATGATTCACCCGTGATAGAAAAAGTTTCGAAGTTAGTACAACATGAAGAATCAGAGACTAGAAGTAAATGAAATTCAGAAAAAATCTTAGTAGGTGGTGTAGTCTCATCAACACATTCTGAAGTTTTAGACCTCGGTTCAATTTTCAGTTCCTCGTCCTTTAATGGTAAACATTCAAATTCTATGGAAGGAGGGACTTCAGAATGAGGGTACTCTCGGTCAGTAACAATTATTGATGTATTGCCTTGCAAGGCATCCACTATGTCTTATATCAGTGGATTGTTTGAAACCAGTGCACTGAGCATTCTTCTAAAGAGTCGAAGTATTCAGTTGAAAGGAGTTCATTCACCACATCGATATCTGTGATGATATGCCCAATAACTCCTTTATATTTTTCGAGAGTAGAAATGAGCATACTCTCCTATTTTTTCTCAAGGTGGGATGAAAGCACCACCAGGTATGTCTCTTCTTGACCTAAGTAAACCTGTTCAAGCTCAGTGGGCAAAAGTTTTAGTTCACGCTTTGATGTCTTGAAGCTAGACAGTAGAGGCATTACATCAGTTTGGGGCAAATCTTCAAATTGTGGCCTCCACCGGTTAACTTTAAGTACCGGCGTGGTTTTAAGCATGACATCCCTCTCCCTAATTGTGTTATTATACAAATCAGGGGAGTGGGCTAAACACGTCTCAAGAGGGTTTAAATTTACTTAGGTCCAGTTGTTCGTAAACCGAGTAAGGAATCATATTAACACTTACCCCCCAAGTCAAGAAGTGCGTGCTCAATTCGGTAGTTCCCAATTACACAAGTGATGGTTGGGCTACCAGGGTCTTTGTACTTTTGTGGCACATCTTGCTTGAGGATGACATTTAGTTTTTATTTCAGAAAAATTCTCAGTTGAATAGTCTGTCGTCTCTTGGTATAGTGCATAGATCTTTCAGAAATTTGGCATATGAAGGGAATTGTTTAACAATATCCAATAGAGGAATGTTGACCTTCACTTGCTTAAGCATCTCTATAATATCTTGAGAGTTTGATAGAGGTTTTGGTGCAATCAACCGCTGAGGGAATGGAGCAATCGGCTTGCCATGAGGTTCCGGTCCTAACCCATGTGGGGCAATGCTAGGTTTATCATCCGTGTCTTCTTCTGGGTACTTAGACTTTTCAGTCTTTATCGAAATAGATTTGTCAATTGTTTTACCACTCCTAAGAGTGGTGATAGACTTAAATTGTTCCACATATTGATTTAAAGAGCTTGGGTCACTAATTTCGTATTGCGGTTTAGGGTTGGGGAGAGGTTGGGTCGGAAAGATCCTTTTATCCCCAATCAAAAATTTTGTCCCACACCCTTATATGGTCTTTGAAAGGTCTTGAATGGCTTGCAATATACTCCGATTGAAAAGCTCTTGATTTTGAAGGTGTTTTAAGACCAGATCCTCTTGAAGGTTCCCTTGATTTAGGAATTGGTTAGGAAATCCTTGAGGAGTAGTTTGTCCATTCCTCCAACTGGAGTTGTATGTATTTGAGGTGGGTCCACTGAAAGGTCTTTAGTAGTTGTTCACGGCATTTGACTGCTCATTCAGAATATCTTGAAACGCAAGTATTGTTGGACAATTTTCAGTTGTATTTATGTTGCAAGCGTAAATACCGCAAACTACTTCTTTAGCCTTATCATTTTGAAGTTTCATGGCCTCGACTTTTCTTGTGAGATTGGCCACCCTTGCACTTAAGTCATCTTCTTCTTTTAAAGCATACATTCCTCTCCTTTCCTTTGATTGAGTAGCCTTATAAGTGGTGGTTTTTAGAGAGATGTCCCATGATTGTGTGTTTTTAGCAAGTCTATCTAAATAATCCCACATATCATTGACATCTTTGTTCATGAATTCCCTATTGCACATCGTCTCGACCAATTGGCGCATAGAAGATGTCAGTCCATCGTAGAAGAAATTTTTGATGTGCCATGTTTCAAAACCATGTTGTGGGCATGAACTGACAAGATCCTTGAACCACTCCCAACATTTGAAGAATGTTTCATCTTCCTTTTGGGCAAAGTTTAGATTGACTTTTTAAGGGTGTTCGTCTTATGGTATGGGAAAAATTTCTTAGTGAACTCCCTTGTCATGTCGTTCCATCTGCCAATTGATCATGGACGTAGTGAGTGTAACCACGTCTTGGCCTTTTCTTTTAAGGAGAAGGGAAAGAGTTTCAGCTTGACCGTGTCCTCAGACACATTAGGAAAGTATAAAGTGGCTATTATCTCATCACAATCTTTCAAGTGTAGATATGGATTTTTAGATTCAAGTGCATGGAATTTTGGAAGGAGTTGGATCACTCCCAGCTCGATATTCATATGTCCCGTATTTTCTGGAAAAACCATGCATGAGGGTATGCTAACCCCCGCCGGTTGTAAATAATCTCGTAAAGTACGAGTCGGGGGTGCTTGATGCACCTCATTCTCTCTGGATTTCCTCAACCCAAGGTTGAAGTGGATTCAGAGGTTGATTGGCAGCCATAACTTCAATTAACTTTATGGACCTCGAGTGATGTCTAATCCCTTGATGGATAAATAGCCCCTCAACCAATCCTCCTTCACTCAAGAGACATCGAGTGTAATCACGGACCCGCTTGGGCATGAAACACTCTTAGCCCACAATTTCAGAATCTAACCTATACTTAAAAAGAAAGAGGGGAATAGAAATCTAGAAATAGAAAAAGAGAATGAGAAAGAAGTTACTAAATTAGAAGTTTCTAAATTAAGGTCCTGCAGAATAGAAAAAGGAAAGTGAATTAGTTTCTAAAAAAAGAAAAAGGAAAGGAAAGTTTCTAAAAAAAGAAAAAGGAAAGTTTCTAAAAATAGAAAGTAAGTTAGTTTCTAAAAATAGAAAAAAGAAAGGAAATTAGTTTCTAAAATCGGATTAAGAAAGTTTCTAAAAAATAAAAAATTAATTTCTAAAAACAAAATAGGAAAGTTTCTATCCTAGAATTAGAAAGTAAATTAGTTTCTAAAAATAAAAAAGGAAAGTTTCTAAACTTAGAAATAGAAAGCTAAGTTAGTTTCTAAAATAATTTTGAAAAAAAAAAAACCTAACCTAAAAATAGAAAAATTCCTAATCTTAACCTAATTCCAAAACTAATCAAATCCAAAAAACACAACCGTCATTCCCCAGCAACGGTGCCAAAAACTTGTTCAAATCTACAGGGTTTAGGGTTTAGGGTTTAGGGTTGCGATGTAGTAATTATCTCGGTAAGACTGAGGTCAAATCTACAGGGACTGAAACTTGTATGTTTCTGAAATTAACTAGAAGTAGAGCTAGAAGAAGATGTAAAACTAATTCTGAAGTATTTGAGAGAGTAATTTTGAATAGAGTAATTAAAACTAAGAATTTAAAGGTGGGAACTAGGGTGCCAAGGATCCACTTGTAGTGATCAGGGAGCCCTCTTGCTTGATTCAAGTAACACAATTAGAATTGGAGTCCTATCCTATCCAATTGGAAAATATATCAATAAAACCAAATTTGAACTTCCATTGACCTAATTCTCAATGAAGGAGAACTATGATAATTGACAAGGATTTCATCACAAAACCATGCCTAGGAGACAATGACTAACAACATGATTTACTAATCCCATAATCTCAAAGCAGGAGAATTGTGAAGATTAGAAAGGATTCCATCACCCTACCATGCCCAAGGGACGAGGGTGAACAATATGACTTACTAATTTCACAATCTCAAATTAGGAAAAGAAGATACTCAAAGCTATTACAGATCTACTATAATTTGAGTCACGATAAACCAGTAAAAACTGAAAATATTCCTTAAATATCAAATTAGAATCCATAGAGTTCAACATAAACATGAATCAAAATAATAGAAACATCCCATCATGCTACAAGCTTCATCTCTTAGCCTTAGCTAAGAGGTTTAACCAACCATAGACATGATTGGACCAAAGTCTTTTAAGAAAAACATGAAAACAACTAAGGAAGAAGAAGAACAACTCTTGACGATGACTTCTCCACCCTTTTGCTCCGCTCCTTAAACCTTAGAAGATCCCTAGGAACATCCTAGGGAGTCCTATTTATAGTTGTGGAACTCTAACTTTTACACATAGTTGGAAAACTCTATAAATCGCATCAAATTTACATAGTTTGCTATAATAGACTTCACTCTACCTAGTTTTTCAAAATATACTTCACTCTGCGCAATTTCACAAAATGACCCAGAGTTTCAGAATATGCTTTTTCAGGACGATTTCAGGATTCCTTTTATTCACTTCAAATCTTTGATTCTCTTCATTTCTCACTTGGTTTTTTTTTTCTTTTGGATCTTTAGCATGCGAATTCTTCAATCTTAGTCTCCTAAGATCCATCCCTTGCTTTGGTGATTCTTGAGCATCAAATCCATATTTTTAGCACCCTTTTCAATCCAAGCTCTGAAATTCACCTTGCAACACAAACATGATTAAAATAGAACATTAAACATTATTATGTTCATAAAATCAAGTAATAAATGAGGGATAATATGCAATATTTGACTCTCAACAGGCTCGTCACCCAGCATAGGCTAGCAACTCGGGCATAGTGTCCCATACTACCATCCCTGACTCATGAGATTCCAACATTAGGATGTTTAATAGTATCCCTGTCAACAAGTGGCCAATTATAGTTTAACAAGTGAGACTTGCCATTGTTTGGTCACACAAAAATAATTCATCAAGCCATTTAGGGCAAATATACAATAATCAGAGCCGCAAGGGGTAAGTAGCAAATTCAAGCCATAGAGGGTAAGTACCAAATCAATGTGATAAAAATGGATCATCCCCAAAAGTCACACCGGCACAACTACCCATAGATGGTAAGCCCACATCAATGTTTCATTTAATTCATCAGTCAAAGTAGCCACTAGGTGGAGTGTCTATTATAATCATAATTAGTCAAGTTACATCCCAAGTCTAAATGTACGCATATAAGTGGGATTTTCCACTGATGGGTGTACCAATTCAAGTTCCACAAGAAATTCATAAACAATCCACAAGTATGAAAAGATACACAAGTACAATATATAGATGTCCATACAATAAAAATGTTGAACGTATAATTTTGATGATTAGATTAAATAACTAGCACCAGTAATCATGAATTAGAGATATCAATTATTAGTTGAAACTAGAATGGAACTATACTTAAGCTAACATGAAAGTGGAAAGCTCAAGGGGAAAAAGTATTCACCTTACGAGTCGAACCGCCTATAATGTCGTTGGGCAGTGCGTGTGCCCTTAGAATTGAATCCTTAGGCTTGTGTGATCAGTAGGTCACGCAGAACTTGGTTGAAATCACCCAAATCAACCCAACTCGGTCTTTAATTCAGCTATGAACTATTGAGAGAACATGAACCTAAGAACGATCAATCGAAACCCGTCTGAGTTAGCTATCGGTGTTGAGGCCACTATCTGGAATCAATTCACAAAAGTGAAGACTCACTGAGTTGACTCGGCGGTGAAGTTTCCCCTCAACTCGGTTTACATTGGTGGTCATCTCTTCCCCCTCTCTTCCTTCTCCTTCTTCCTTCTCTCTTTTCTGTTGCATCATTAGCTAGGCTTAGTCAGACCTAAACCAATTCAAACCAGGCCTTGAACTTCACTGAGTCACATCACAGTGACTTGACATCACCCTTACGACAACTCGGTTTACTAAAACTCAGTTTCTTGCCGAGTTCACTGAAGGTACGTTGAATCAGCAGCAGCCCTTGGACTGGGCGTGATCCCAACTCACTCACTGGCTCGATATTTTCCCATAGTTGATCTAGAAGCCACCCTACTGAGTCGACTCTGTGGCCAAGTTGAAGGACGACAGCCACACATGTCTTCTGTTCTTTCTTCAACCCCCCCCCCCCCCCTTTTGCAGTCTCTCGTGCTCTTGCTGCTCGACTAGACAGATTACAGATTCGACCCTCGATGTATGGCGCGAACCGAGTTGACCCGACTCAAGCTTAGTGAGTTGAGTCCAGTTGACTTAACAACGACCTATGAGCTAGTCAGGACTCTGGCCTTCGATCCTACCTTTCTTTCCTTCTCCTTCTTTCTCCTCATCTTTCTTCTTCTTTTTCCTTTCTTCACTCTCTAAACGGGAGAAATCTCAACTCGACCCGGATTCGAAGCTTGGGCGAGTCGACTCAATGCGACGACATTTCCTCTTTCACTTCCTATTTTTGGCAAGACTGCCCTAAAATACCATCTTTTATAGGTCTTCATTAATCCATTTCTAGACAGTTCGAATCCAATTTATCGGAGCTAAGTCACGGTTTAACAGCTCTCAATAGCGAGAGTTTGGGATGATGCACTCGAATCGTGTCTGCATGGTTGCAATCCCACGTTACAGTTGGACTTCGGGCACCATGACCCACAACACGAACGTCTCAGATTTAGAAATAGAGCCACTAGAGTTTGATGGGTTTTCTTGCCAAGCAAGGAAGATGAGATGTTTGATAATGGCGGATTACAATTCAATGGCTATTCGTTCGATATGATTTTTATGGATGGTGTGGATTTGTCCAATGAACATTATGGGACCCACTTTTTGGAGAAATACCATTGAAATCTCGATGGGTCCCGAGATTTTCGATCGTGGGTAGTTTTCTCATAACAAGGAGATCTTGTGTGAGATCTCCAAGCTACTACAAGTGAGGCTATGAGAATACCCTAGGTTTAACACCTAGGATGCTTTCGTAGAGTTTCAAGCGGTCGTGATTTTGCCGGTTGTCTAACATAAAAGCTTCCTTTGGAGTTTCTTTAGCGGCAGAAAGAAGCAACACTGGTTGCCCTATGACGGATGGTTGAGATGATGTTCATCCAACGACTGAGGTTGTAGGAGGATAGGGTTGCCAGCGCAGCAAAAATTTTTATTTTTGGAAACCGCCGCACATGCAACACCTCTTGCGTTAGTTGCTATGAATACGCATGTGCGCAACTCTGCACGGAGTAACTCATGGTGTGATCGGATTTTTCGTCCGGGCATGATGGACGGTTCAGATCGTTGAGTTGATATGTGATAGTGGGCCACATTCATCCCAGCAAAGACATCTTTCAAATGCTGCTGAAGGCAGGAAAAGAGGGGAGAAGCCCTTCCTCTTTCGGGCTCTCTCGGGTTTGGGTCTGGCTCGGTGCACTTTGGCTGTGCACATACTGTGCACACTCGCATTTAAAGTGGGGTCCACCTCGATATATTTGGCCAATCCACCCCGTCTATTTTTTTCAACAGATCATTTAAAGTTATTAGACTAAAGGTGAGGCATATTTGAAGCTTGGGTGGGCCACACCAAGCAATCTCGTCTTATTTTGTTGTTTATATTGATCCGGCAGTCGAATTGATTCTAGTTTGGACCTCAAGGTCTTGGAAGTTGTTCGGATGATCGGGACTGCCTATTCTATGAATTTTAATTGTCATTATTACAACATCTCCCATGTAGCAATTTATTCTATTTATTATTATTAGTATTTTCTTAAGTTAAAATGGTAGGGCCAATTTTAAAATAGTTCCTTACTATGGATCAACCCCTATGAGTCATGTACCTAATTGATGTAGAGTGGGCTGCAGACACTTTCATTTCCAAGATGGATCAGAGAATGCCCGATCAGAGGCAGAAGTCATCAAGACTGTCAGAACCTTAAAACAGGCATATCTCACAAACCGAATTGAGTTACTCGACATACCATCTATGATTTTGGGGTAGGACGAGCTACTTTAACCATGTTGAAGTTGCGAGATTCAATCATATCGATGTCCAAATTCCATGTTTAATTCCGTTTTTACTATAAATAGTAAGTTTTAGTTTGATTATAACTCTTCGTCAGTTGGGCTTTAGGAGTTGCGCCCAACATGAAAAATATTTATAAAAATTAGGAGAATAACGTGGTTAAGCCAAATAGGACACTTACTATAAATAGAAATTTACTATTTATAGTAAGTTACAAATTTTAGGGAGTTTTAGTTATAGTTTAATTCTTAAACTTCTTCCTAGTCTTGGTATCCCTATTTAAAGGGTTATAGACTTGTTTATTTCATCGATCAATCAAATTATGAATTTATTAGAATTTATTTATACTTTATTGCTTTATTTCCTCGTGGATTCGAGAAGTCTCTGTGAGGGGTCCAGAGAAGCTTCGTGGATATTCGGAGTAGTTATCCTTGAGGAAGACGATGATCCACCTCATCACATTCATCCCTGCGTCAATTGGTATTAAGTGAGGATTCCCCTCGGGCTGATGGAAAACAACGAAGGTATGAACCAAAATCATGTGGATGGTGATCCAGAGATTTGTTATCTTTCAGAAAGAATGGAAGCTTTCCACTAAGAGAGTCAGTTGGCCATGCAAAGGCTGCAGGCAACCCTCAACCGTATTGCGGACGCGCTAATACTGCACCGAACCCTAGGTGATGTTTAACCGCCTGTGGTTGCTGTACGACACAACCCCGATTTTTGTAGAGCACTGCCAATGGTGAATCGTATGGATATACCAGATAATGTGAGTTATAGCGACGAGGACCTTGATGATGGATTTGCCCAACGACTAGTCTATGGAGGAGATCGTTTAGATCGTATTAAAAAAGACTATCGAGGTAAGGCTAAAATTCTTAGTTTTAATGGATTATTGTGTATAAAAGATTTCCTCGACTAGCTTGCTGAAGTGGAATGATATTTTGATTTCATACATGTGCCAGAGCATAAAAAGGTGAAGTTGGTAGCCTTCAAATTACAATCGGATTCTTCTGCATGATGGGAGCAATTACAACTCTCACGTGCCCGACAGAACAAGGCACACTTCTCATCATGGTCACGGTTGAGACGCCTTCTTCAATCACGATTCCTCCATAGTGATTACGAGCAGGTATTGTTCCAACGAAGATGACCCTGACTTTGATGAAGATAAAGAAGCCACTGAGGAAGGAGCACATGGAGAAAAATGGATGGGCGATGATTATGGTGAATCTCTAGTTGTGAGGCGATTAATGTATACCCCACGGAAAGAATTACATCTACAGCGACATAATATATTCTGTACGCGGTGCACCATCAACGACAAGGTCTATGATGTGATCATAGACAGTGGTAGTAGCAAGAACATCGTCTCGAAAGTGATGGTGGATAAGTTGCAACTACCTACGACAAAACATCATTCCCCTTACTCAATTTGCTGAATTAAAAGGGTGAACGAGACCAAGGTAACTGAACAATGCACCATCTGATTTTCAATTGGTAAAACTTATAAAGATCAGATACTTTGTGACGTGATAGACATGGAAGCACACCATATGTTACTCGATCGACCATGGTAGTCAAACTGTGATGCGACTCACCGAGGATGGGACAATGTTTACGTCTTTGTTAAGGACGGTCGAAAGATAATTCTTGCCCCTATGACACCAGAGAAACACCTTGAGGCTTTTAAAGTGAAGGAGAGTTCCCTCTTGACCATTCGGGATTTCTTAGAGGAATCCAAGGAAACCGGCGAGGTATACATCATAGTGGTGAATGAATTTAAAGTAGCCTGGCCCGAAGATTTACTCGATGGATTACCCCACATGAGAGACTTCTAACATCACATAGGCCTTGTCCTGGGGCTAGCTTGCCCAACCGCTCTCACTGTCAGGTGTGTCAGAAAGAATGTCAGATCTTGAAGGCTGGAGTGAAGGAACTGATTGATACTAGTCAAGTTAAGGAAAGCATGAGTATATGTATTGTGTCAGCTTAAGAGGCTAATGCCAAGTACAAGAAAGGGGCTAATAAACATCGCATCAAAAGTTATCTCAGAATCATGAACAAGTCCCTTGAGTAACTCGAGGACAAGTTTTTTTCCAAGTGGATGGGTTTGATATAGAATGTGTCACAGATACATTACTAGCATGGTTGGACCAAAAGAAGGTGGACCGTTAATTGATCATAACTTTTGATCCGGGTATTGTTACGACCCACCAGACCGAGTATCATGAACCGAAGTAGCACGAGAACTTGAGGACGAGTTCTTTTGAAGTGGAGGGGACTGATCTAGAGCGGGTTGCGGACACTTTCATGTCCAAGGTGGATCAGAGAAAGCCCAATCAGAGGCAGAAGTCATCAAGACCGTCAGAACCTTAAAATAGGTATATCTTGCAAACCGGAATGAGTTACTTGGTGTACCATTTATGATTTTCGGGTAGGACGAGCTACTTTAGCCAAACGCTGGGTTTCCTATGCTGAATTTGCGAGATTTCATCATATCGACGGCTAAATTCCATGTTTAATTATGTTTTTACTATAAATAGTAAGTTTTAGTTTTAATTATAACTATTCGTCTGTTGGGCTTTAGTAGTTACGCCCAACAAGAAAAGTGTTTAGAAAAATTAGGAGAATAATGTGGTTAAGCCAAATAGGATACTTACTATAAATAGAAAATTTACTATCTATAGTTAGCTACGAATTTTAGGGAGTTTTAGTTATTATAGTTTAATTCTTAAACTTCTTCCTTGTCTTGGTATCCCTATTTAAAGGGTTGTAGACTCCTTTATTTCATCGATCAATCAAATTACGAATTTATTAGAATTTATTTATACTTTATTGCTTTCTTTCCTCGTGGATTTGAGAAGTCTCTATAAGGAGTCCAGAGAAGCTTCGTGGATTCGGAGTAGTTATCCTTGACGAAGACAATGATCAACCTCATCATGTTCATCCCTGCGTTAATTGGTATCAGAGCGAGGATTCCCCTCGGGCCGATGGAAAACAACGAAGGTATGAACCAAAATCATGTGGACGGTGATCCAGGGATTCTTCATCTTTTGGAAAGAATGAAAGTTTTCCACTGGGCGAGTTAGTTGACCATGCAAGGGATGCAGATAACCCTCAACCGTATTGCGGATGCATTAATTCCGCACCGAGCCCTAGGTGATGCTTAACTGCTTGTGGTTGCTGTATAGTATAACCCCGATCTCCGTAGAGCGCTACCAGTGGTGAATCGTAGTGCTATACCAGATAATGCGAGTTCGAATGACGAGGATCTCGATGATGGCTTTGATCAACTAGTTTATGGAGGAGATCGTATTAAAAGAATCTATCGAGGTAAGGCCGAACTTCGTAGTTTTAATGGATTATTATGTATAGAAGATTTCCTTGACTGGCTTGCCGAAGTAGAACGATATTTTGATTTCATAGATGTGCCAGATCATAAAAAGGTGAAGTTGGTACCCTTCAAATTAAAATCCGATGCTTATGCATGCTGGAAGCAATTATAACTCTCACGTGCCTGACAGGACAAGGCACACTTCTCATCATGGTCACGGATGAGATGCCTTCTTTGATCACGATTCCTCCCTAATGATTGCTAACAGGTATTATTTCAGCGATACCAAAATTTTTACAAGGGAATTGAACCGTCACAAATTACATTGAAGAATTTCAGCGGTTGGCAATATGAAACAATCTATCAGAAACAAAATCACAAAAGGGAGCACGATTTATAGGCTGGTTATGTTCGACAATTCAGGACCAAGTTCAGATGCACCCAGTTATGACCGTGGATGAAGTAGTTCAGTTGACAGGTAGGTCAGAAACACAACTTGCAAGAGTTCCTATTCAGCCTTACCCTTCAACTCGGCCCCCCATGACAAATCCCACTCAGGATTCAGAATTGACATGAGGAAAAGAACTAATAGTAGGAAGTTCTCAACCTTCTACAACCAGTGGGAGTGGCCCATCTAGACTTCAAAGCCCTGTAACCCACTTGACCATTAACAAAGGGGGCATTGAAGGTGAGGCCGCAGAAGGAGACCCTAGCTTTGATGAAGATGAATAAGCCACTTAGGAAGGAGCACATGGAGAAGAATGGATGGATGAGGATCATGGCAAATCTCTAGTCGTGAGGCGATTAATGTACACCCCATGAAAAGAATTACATCTACAATGACATATTATATTTTGTACGCGGTGCATTGTCAACAACCAGATCTATGATGTGATCATAGACAGTGGTAGTAGCGAGAACATCGTCTCAAAAGTGATGGTGGACAAGTTACAGCTACCTATGATAAAACATCGTTCCCCTTACTCAATTGGCTGGATTAAAAGGGTGAACGAGACTAAGGTAACTGAACAATATAGTCTCATTTTCAATTGGTAAAACTTATAAAGATCAGATACTTTGTGACGTGGTAGACATGGAAGCATGCCATATGTTACTCGATCGACCATGGTAGTCAAATTGTGATGTGACTCATCGAGGATGAGACAATGTTTACGTCTTTGTTAAGGATGGTCGAAAGATAATCCTTGCCCCTATGGCACCAGAGAAACACCTCGAAGCTTCTAAAGTGGAGGGGAGTTCCCTCCTGACCATTCGGGATTTCATGGAGGAATCCAAGGAAATCGGCGAGGTATACGTTGTAGTGGTTAAAGGCAAGGAATCGAAATCCTTAGACATTCCTCTAAGTTTAAGGCCTTTCCTGAATGAATTTAACGTGGTTTGGTTCAAAGATTTACTCAATGGATTGCATGCCCCCCATGAGGGACTTCCAATATCACATAGGCCTTGTCCTTGGGGCTAGTTTACCCGATCGCTCTCTCTATCAGGTGAGTCAGAAAGAATGTCAGATTTTGAAGGCAGGAGTGAAGGAACTGATCGATACTAGTCAAGTCAAGGAAAGCATGAGTACATGTATTGTGTTAGCTCAAGAGCCAGATACCAAGTATAAGAAAGGGACTAATAAACATCGACATCAAAAGTTATCTCAGAATTATGAACCAAGTCCCTTGAGTAACTTGAGGAAGAGTTTTTTTTCCAAGTGAAGGGGTCTAATGTAGAATGTGTCACAGATACATTGCTAGCATGGTTGCACCAAAAGAAGGTGGACCGTACATTGATCATAATTTTTTATTCAGGCATCGTTATGGCACACCAAACCGAGTATCATGAACCGAAGTAGCACGAGAACTCAAGGACGAGTTCTTTTGAAGTGGAGGGGACTGATGTAGAGCGCGTTGCGGACAATTTCATTTCCAAGATGGATTAGAGAAAGCCCAATTAGAGGCAGAAGTCATCAAGACCGTCAGAACCTTAAAATAGGTATATCTTGCAAACCGGAATGAGTTACTCGGTGTACCATATATGATTTTAGGGTAGGACGAGCTACTTTAGCCAAACTTAGTTTTAATTATAACTCTTCGTCTGTTGGGCTTTAGGAGTTGTGCCCAACAAGAAAAGTGTTTAGAAAAATTAGGAGAATAATGTGGTTAAGCCAAATAAGACACTTACTATAAATAGAAAATTTACTATTTGTAGTTAGTTACGAATTTTAGAGAGTTTTAGTTATAGTTTAATTCTTAAACTTCTTCCCAGTCTTGGTATCCCTATTTGAAGGGTTGTAGACTCGTTTATTTCATCGATCAATCAAATTACAAATTTATTAGAATTTATTTATACTTTATTGCTTTCTGTCCTCGTGGATTCAAGAAGTCTCTATGAGGAGTCCAGAGAAGTTTCGTGGATTTGGAGTAGTTATCCTTGAGGAAGACGGTGATTAATCTCATCACATTCATCCCTGCACCACTAATTCTTAAAGTAAATTTTATTATTATTATTTTAAGTGGGCCATGCCACACAAACGTCGAATTACCAACTCCCGGCATCTTGACCATTCCATCAATCCAACAGTTGGATTGACCCATTTTAGTCATCAATAATCCTTGGGATCATAAGAATGTTTAGGTGTGATCTGGGAATTGGATATGAAACTAGATAATCCAATGTGTTTTCAAAGGATGGATTGTACGACAGAACGCTGTAAACCTGATGAACGGTGGATCTAGTCAGTTGACAATTCATCTCAAGAGTCAATGGATGGATGGCTTGACCTATAGATGGAAATTACTTACAATGGTTAGAGTTAGACTAGATTGTAGGTGAATGGTTTATTAAGCTAGGAATTCATGATAACACTCGAGTACCAAAAGTACGGGGTGTTACACAAGTAATGGCAGCAACCCCTTTTGTACATTAAGATAATGTAGAAACATTTATATTGGATATGGAGTCTATCACATATTATTACCATCAATGGTTTACAAACTAGATTGCAGAAAAGTCAGTTTTAGTCTTTCTAATATATTATTATAGAGAGGTGGGATCCAATGCAATCACTTCTTTTTGTTACCATGCAAGTAGTGGCAGAAACCCTATTTGTACATTAAGATAACGTAAAAACTTTTATATTGGATCTGGCCTCTATCATATATAACTACCATCCATGATTTACAAATTGGATTGCACAAAAGACAGTTCTAGTCAGTTTTGTCAGCCCCAATTAGGTTATAATGTACCAATTGAACAAAAATTGACTAAACTGTATTGATCAAAGAAATTCAAGTCATTGATGTTGTTGCCCTATCATGGGATGGTTGTCCTAAATATCTCTTATCTTAGATTATCCTAGTTATCCAATGAAAAACATAATTACACTGTAGGGCCTAGTTTGACGGCTATGTCATACAACGAGGGAGAACTGTAGGGTGTCTTGTCTACCATAAAAGCTACCATATGAAGGATTTGGATTGCCAATAGGTGGGCCTATCTCATTAGCTGGGCCACTCATGTATGTTGAATGTTGTCTATTGAAGTGTTCTTTTAATTAGCCACATCAACCACCTCCCGATGAATGGCCACCACTGGAGGGGTTATTAACATGATACATTGTTGATTCACACGCATGCTTGCATGTTTATAAATGGTGCATGAAAATTCTACTCTAACATTTTATCACATTGATTAGAATTCATTATTAGTTTTGATTGGTTTCAGGTCCACCCCAGCCTGAACTTATAGTATTGAACAATGAGTTCAGCCATTATATCTACAAGGAGATTATGAGGAATACAGAAAATATGAATGAGAAATATATTATTGGAACAGGTGCTTCCGGCAATGTCTTCAAGTGTGAATCAGAAGGATTGAGGCCCATTGCCATCAAGCAGTTCAAATCTCGTAATGATAAATCCAAAATTGATCGACAGGCCAAAACTGAATTGGAAGTTTTGGCCCATATTAATCACAAAAACTTGATAAAGCTGCTTGGATATTCTTTCTCCTCTACCCACGGCTTACTTATCTTCATGCGTTACATGAAGAATGGTTCTCTATATGATGCCCTTCACGGTTCGTCTTTTTCTTGCCTTAACTACTATTCTCTTGCATCACATAAAATAACAAGCTCCCAATGGGGGTTGGTTCATTTTTCCAACATGTAGGATGGGTTGGGTCCATTGATAACTTTTCTACCATCATCCAACCCTAGCCTAATATAAAATCTAGTTTATGGTTGTCAAGGACCTGATTTCATGCCTAGAACCTGGGAATGGAAGTAAATTCATGTACATATGCATGTATATATGTATGTATCTAGAGACACACCTCTTTCCCTCTCTACATACATATATGGTTATGTACACTCCTCACTACTTGACTTATGACATGTGAATGGCGACATCTCTCATGTTATGTTTCTTAAATAATTTTAACCATATTGGTTTGCTTTCACCACTTATCTTTCGTAAATGATGTTAACTTACTTTGTTTTAACTTTTTAAATTAGGCCCTCTAGAGAAAAGGTGTCACCTTGTATGGAGCACAAGGCAGACCATTGCTGTTGGTGTTGCACAGGGGCTTGCTTATCTCCATGAGCATTGCAAGCCTCGAAGAATCCATCGAGATATAAAATCTGCAAATGTATTGTTGGATGAAAATTTTGAAGCATGTATTGCAGATTTTGGTCTGGCTAGATGCATGGCAGATGACCAAATTAATATCGTGACTGAACCAGGAGGCACTCGTGGATACATTGCTCCCGAATGTAATCAAATAGTTAGTGAAAAATCTGATGTTTACAGCTTTGGAGTTCTACTTTTGGAACTCATCACCGGGAAGAAGGCACTAATCGGCAATGGGGATAATCTTCTTACGTGGGTTAGTTTTCCTAACATTATCTTATTTGTCACAAACAAGTATAAATGTGTTGTTGATAATTTTCTAGTGCTCACATTGAACTCCCTTTTTTTTTTATTCTATCTATTTCTCCAAATTTCAGATCCTCTCCGAAGGACTCACAAAGGAGACAATTATGAATGTGGCAGACCCGTCAGTATTATTATCCTGCACAAACCCTAGCAGTGTGTGGAAAACATATATTACAGCATGCCGTTGCACACATAGCAGGCCCTCTAGTAGGCCCCCCATGTCTCTGGTTGTGGCACACTTGACGTCATTGCTACTGAATCCTGATGGGCAGCTCGATTATGATGAAATTAGAGATGAATAGTTTAATTTGCTTAATTGTCAAAATTAATAGCCTATTTAATTGATGTTGAAGCACAATGGTATTTTTTTATGGTGTGGCATACCTATCAAATAAAAATTTATATGTGGGTGGTGGTCGCTTGTACCTCAAGTGCATGGTTGCGATGTAGTAATAATCTCAGTGAAACCGAGGTCGTACCCACAGGGATTGAATATGTGGTAACTTATCTGAACTAATTAAGAATTAGAACTAGAAACTAAACTTAAATTTGTAATTGAAAGAGATTGTTGTGAAGAGAAACAATCAAATTATGGGAACTAGAGCGCCAATGATCCACTTGTAGTCATAATAATACATCCTTACTTGATTCAATCAATGCTTCAATTGAAATTAAATTCTTAATATGTCCAGTTGGGTGATAGAGCGGTTAAAACATGATAAACTGTTCCAAAATAGATTCTGAACATTCATAGTAATGATCCATGTATAACACAGTCTTATTGAATTAATTTTAGATAGTTTTAAGCATCTACCATGCTCGGAGTCAATGGTAGATTAAAGAATTATACAGATCAAACAATCATAAATAGAAAAAAAGCATTTATGAAGTTCTTAAGCATCCACTGTGCCCAGAGTCAATAATAGATCAATTTAATAAAAAAATACCTCTTTAATTCAAACCATGACTACAAAATATGCAACACAAACTTTATGAATGCGAATCAAAGTAAGAAAAACATTAAAATAAACTACAAGCTTCACTTCTTAGCTATAACTAGGAGATTAGCCAACTAAAAACATGATTAAGCTAAAACTCTTAAAGAAAAATATGAAAAAGTAACTAGAAAAGAAGAAAAAATTCCTTGGAAGTAGCTACACCATTTTATTTACTCCTTTAACCCTAATTCATGCTTATAATCCATTGAAGAATCCAAATATATAGGATTTGTCCAGCCAACTTTGGAAACTGCCTCAAATTTACGTACTCTACGCAACTTCGATGACACCTTTGACGTTACTTCGATGACATCGAAGGTACAAAAATTAGTTGAATTCGAACTAGGCTCATTTTCGCACTGCGTAGCCTTTGATGTCATTGCCTGACCTTCGATGGCATTGAACTAGCTTCGATGTCATCGAACAACTCCTCGATGTCATCGAAAATGGTCCAAAACTGTCCGGTGAGTTAAGCTTGAAAATCCTGAATTCTCAATATCATCGAACTGGTTTCAATGACATCGAACATTGTCTTCGACGGAATCGAAATTTGCACCCAATAGTCCATCGACCAAACTTGATTTTTCTCTAAAATCTCAATGGGATCGAGCCTCCTTCAATGGCATCGAACACTTACTTCGATGGCATCGAATTGTATTCGATGTCGTCGAACTGTCGAGTTCAGCAGCTTCTAAATTATGCACTTTGCAAACTCGATTTTCTTTCTTTTTCACTTAATTTTCTTGGATCTTGGACTCTTGAAACCTTCAATCTTAATCTCCAAAGATCCATCCTTGCCTTGGTAATTCTTGGGCATCAATTTCCACGCTTTTTTCATCCTTTACACCTTATGCTTTCGAAATTACCTCGCAAGATAAACATGTATAAATATATCGATTAAGTGCTATCATGTTCATAAAACCAAAGTATAATGAGGGGGAAATATGCAATATTTGACACTCAACAGGCGGCCCATTTTTTTGACAAGACAAGAATATTTTTTTTGAACCAAAGCATTTTTTCAAGGTCATTGAACTAAAAACATGTTGTAGGTGGGACTTAAAGATGAATATAATACATGATCCATCAACAAAAAGATTATATTTGAGAGATGTATGTGAATTGAGCATATGTGTGTCAAATTTGGTGGCATGACAATTGTTAAGGGTGAAAATAAGCTGGCCGCAAGCATGAGGTCAGCTAGGATGTCTGTAGTGGGTCGTATGGTCGGCATTGCTAGTCATGACCAAGGAGTTCTTTAACGACTAGGAAGCAGTAATCTACTACAGGAAAACACGCCTGTTCCTCCAGGACGACCATCAGAAAGTGAAGTGTCTCCGCTTCCATCAGACACCGAACTTTTCCATGGTCCTATCCATTTCTGAGCTATTGCTTGGATCATCTCTTGGTAAGGCCCCCCACCCACCCCCCCCCCCCCCCTGCGAGGCGCAGATCACCACAAGGCAAGACTCTGAGCTGTTGCGCTCGGGGTAGCCCCGTACTGTATGATAAAATGAAAAGGATGGTCATCCCTGATTTCGCCTACATTCTACTAAGGATAGGAGCTCGGTCTCCATGCTCAAATATGACGTCAGATTGGGAGGTCGGCAAGAGAAAGCCCGACCACGACTTGTCAGAGAGTCTAGGTCGGCGAATTACTCCTCGAGACGGCTATGGGGCCCACCTTGAATCCCCTGCTCGGCCTCAGTTTTCTATTACATGTTTCTCCTAATTCTAACCACTCAAATCTTATCAAAGAGATTTGTCCAAGATCTCAGTCGAAGATCTCAGAAGATATCCACGACACGTTCGGGACACGAATCCCTCCATAATACGCTCCTACTAAGTAGAAAGATCACAATCTACGCCACCGACCTCTCTCAATTATAAATAAAGCATCCTTAATGGTGAAAAGTATGCATAATCTTAAGCCCAAAAACCTTATTCTATACCAGACCTAAATTTCCTACCTTACACAGGCCTTGCAGGGTCTCCTGTTACAGTCAGGGTCTCCTTTGTCTTATCTATGTGCAGGTATTTGAATGTCCAAGGAGGGTTAATTAGATTTCTACATAACAGTTTGGTGCCGTCTGTAGGAATGACATTGGAAGCCGTTCTCATCACCTATAGCAATTCGACAATGGCGAAAGGGAGAAAAAAAGCCTAGACCGTTGCTGATGTGCCCAGTCCTGTACCATCAGAATGGTCCGTGGACTGTCGGGATTCGTCTTACCAACCTCAGGTTGATTCTGCACTTACAGGCCCGGTGTAGCAGTCCTGAAACCGGGGAGGTCGGCTTGTCTCTTTAGAGCATCAAGTTGAAGCCCTAACCAACAACATCGATCAAATAAGGCGAATGCTAGAGCGAGAGAATCCTCCTCCGGACTAGGGGGCTAAGAAAGTTGTTGCTCGGGCAGCCACAAAATTATTTGCACCATCTCGATCACTCACCGGCTCCCGAAGGAGCAAGCAGGTTGGAGAAGCATCAAGACAAGCACCTTCCCACGTTTCGGGCACTGCTAAGCTGGCTGCTTCTGACTTACGTCATGAGTTGGAGAAGAAGAGGTGTGGCAAAGCTCCCAAGACAATGATAGAGGTAATCGCTGAGAACAAGGACCCCTGGGAAGTCGAGCTCAATGAACTACGAGGTCAGATCAGTGACATATGACAAGCATATAGTGCACACGTTTCGATCTCGATAGAAGCCATGTAGGAGGAAAATATGCCACTGTTCACCGTCGACATCATGCACACTCAGATCCCACTCGAATTCTTAATGTCGTAGATCGCTCATTATTCCGAGGCCATCGACTTGGCCGAGCATCCAGAATCTTTTAGAGCGTGGATGAAGCTTCATGGTGCATCGACTGCAGTAATGTGTTAGGAGTTCTCCTTAACTTTGACAGGAGCAGCTCTAAAGTGGTTTCGACAATTGAATCCACAACCCATTAGCTCGTTCACACATCTTAGTAAGACCTTCATCACCAACTTCATCGGAGGAAAAGAAAGGCTGAAACCAACAACACACCTCCTCACCATCATCCAAAAAGACGAAGAGCTGCTAAAAGATTAGATCAAATGCTTCAACCTAGAAGCGATGTAAGTGGAGGGTTATTCGGATCAGATCGCCCTGGCTGCTATGATGGACGGCTTGAGGGAGGGGATATTCTTCTTCTCGCTCGACAAGAATCCCCCGACAACACTAACCGATCTCCTCAACCGAGCCCAAAAATATTCCAACATCGATGACCTTTTTAAGTCGCGAAAAGCTAATCGGAACAAAGGAAGCTCAACCAAGGAGAAATGACCTAAGGAAGAATAGGCGTTAACTCCTAGTAACAAGCGGAGAAGGGAAGACGATTCGACCAGAGGTCAGTGTCCGAGCAGATGATCCAAGAGCAGGTTCATCTCAACACGATGCCCGAGCAGGTTCTCATAGAAGTTCGGGACAAATGACTCCTCAAATGGCCGAACTAGATGAAGACCGTCGCCGACAAGCGAGACAAACAAAAGTATTGCCACTTCCACTACGACCATGGCCACTCCACTTGCAATTGCTTTAACCTTAAAGAAGAGATCAAAGCCCTCTTCCGTAACGGGCATTTACAAGAGTATGTCAATAAGAGGAAGGAGCGATCAAATTAGAAAAATGAGCATCCCATCAACGATAACAACAATGAGGCTACTGGGAAAATCTGCACCATCTTCGGCGGGTCTACTGGATGTGGAGACTCGAACTGAGCACGCAAAGCTCACACTCGGAGCATTAATAAAGGTAACTCGGAACATCAGGTCCACCTCACATCCTGACCTCCGAAGGATCAAAAGTTGGTCTCCAAATAATTAACCTTCATCGAGGAGGATGCCTAAGGTGTCCATCATCCCCATGACGATGTACTAGTGGTGGGCATCATCATAGCCAACCGCAATGTGTTTCAGATTCTAGTGGAGATCGGCAACTCGACCGACATCCTCTTCACCAATTCTTCGATAAGATAGGAGTCAGAAGCTCCCGACTCTGACTTATCAAAACTCCTCTTCTCGGATTAGTAGGGGATAGAGTAACCTCCGAAGGGTCTATACTGCTCCCGGTCATCGTGGGAGAAGGATAGAATCGGACGACGATGATGATCGACTTCCTTGTAGTCGCTGCCCTTTCGTCTATAACGTCATCCTCGGATGACCGTCTCTCAACACCCTATGAGCAGTGGTATCAACATATATCTCACAATGAAATTCCTCACCGAGCACGAGGTCGGGTAGGTCAGATGAGATCAACAGGAAGCTCGCCAATGCTACTCCATGGCATTAAGGACATAGCACTATGTGATGGCCATCACTTCCCTTGATCCTCGAGATGAGTAAATCAAGAGAGGGTCTCCAATGGAGGACCTGATAACCATCCCCCTCAGCAAATCTGACCCGACCTGAATAGTACAGGCAAGCTCATCACTAGCTCTAGATCTGAGGGATGAGATCATGGACCTCCTACGACGACATGCCGACGTATTCGCCTAGTCCCATCGAGACATGCCCGACATCAACCCAAAAGTGATGGTCGACAAACTGAATCTTGACTTCGACCACCGACTAGTAAGGCAAAAATGACGAGCGTTCGAACCAAAATGGTATGCCATCATTTGTGAAGAGGTCGGCAAACTCCTCGAAGCAGGTCTTATTGAAGAAATCTACTATCTCGACTAGATTACCAACGTCGTCTTAGTGAAAAAGTCCAATAGGAAGTGGAATGTCTGTGTTGATTACACCGACCTGAACAAAGCCTGCCCTAAGGACAGTTTTTCCCTTCCACGGATCGACCAACTAGTCGACAACACGGCTGGGCACGATCTCCTAAGCTTCATGGTGCTTATTCGGGACATAATCTGTCACACCCCAAATTTGGAACCCTGGAACTACCACTTCCAAAGTCTCAAACTTAGGTTGGAGCAACTCCCTCGCCACTCACTGGACTTGATGAATGGTTAACGAACTTCTCGACACCAAATCCAGCTCTTGGCGGAGATTTTTTTTTTTTTCTGAACGGTTAATCTGTTTAGGCGATTATACATTTTATACATGGTATCAATGCATATTGAAAAGACGAACCTGTTCGACATGTCACACATAATATGGTGCACCAGCTCAACAGTAATGAAGGAAACAATAGTAAATTCCAATAGCTCTTGCGTGCATCCTGAAAAAGTTTAAGTGATCTATATGAGCAAACCACAGCTCGTAAGTCTACTGCGTGCTGGGAGTAAAATACAACTTATCAGGGCACTCCCGTAAAGACATCCAAAATAACCATGGGCATATTATCAACCAAGCATGTTATCATAGGTGAGCAGTTTATTAATCAAACATGTCGTATAACTACACAAGTTATCATGAACATGACATCAATAATAGGCATGACACTTAACAAGCAACCATGAATCATTAGAATAGTCAATCATTATGAACAAGATAATCAAATTCCATTTTCTACTATATGAAATACGTTGGAAAGGCAATGACAGAGCTGGCGTGTGGAGGCGGGATGATAGTAAGTGGTATCGCAACCCGTGGAGTTCATCACAGGGGACTTCTATCCAAATCAGTCCCATACCAGATTTGGATAGCTAGACTCGATGTGGTAAACTCCTGATTTCAGGTTAGTCCCATTCCTAACCGAAATTATGGCCATTGCGAAGATGCACATGATGATTTATTTGTGCACCACCAGCCCGAGTGAATAGTGGATGAATGAATGCATGAGTCAAATGCTGAACATTCCTCATTTCCGTGAGTACATTTCCACAACACATAATACATCTCCATCGGAACCACGAACATACCACGCATGGGTAATTCACCATCCTCACATAAGAGTGGGACAACATTTCCTCACCATCCGTTATTGCATCTCCACAACACATAATACATCTCCATTAGGACTCACAAACGTACCACACATGGGTAACCCACCATCAATACATAAGAGTGAGACAATATTTCCAAAAAACAAAGTATTGGGCGTGTCAACCCCTATCCATCTAGCCATCGGCTTAACAATGGGGGACCCTGATTTGTTTCCCCCTACCTGGCCTCAATAGTTGGAATACCACCCACCTCGACCCAGCACACGACGGTAGGTAGGCTCGTCACACCTCTTCCCTTCTCGGTCCTGACAGTGGAAAGGACTCTTGCACCTAACATACTGTGCTCACCCCCACTCGACACATGATGAAAGGTGACCTGATTGGCCAATCTTAATGGGTTCATTGGAGGATAGGCATCTCCAATATCTAGATCTAAGCATGGGGTGGCCATAGCGCACTCTTCTCAAAACTTTCTCAATAATATCAATACTTGGGCCATCAAGCCTCAACACAAATCACATCACCCAACTAGCGATCACGTAGCTATCATATAAAACATCCACTCGGTAAATACATCATCATGAAAGCCCATATAATCAAGTGTAATCACAATGGTATGTACATACTCCGACTCCTTTGGACATTCATCCATGCACAAGGACCAACACGAGGGCCCAAATACTACCATACGGACCAACACGAGGGCCCAAATCAAAACAATATCCAAAATTTCTCAACTCCTCTGAATCATGTCCAGGCATATGGAATAACATAAGGGCTCCAATTTCATGATGTGTTCATGCATGCATATAAAATGAATGTTCACAAATCTACCATGCATATCAAACTATCAAGTTGATATTGACATAACAATGACATGATAAATCAAATTGCCAAGGCACGACACATAGAAACTCGACAATAAACCTTCAAGTCATAGCCCATTGTCAATGAGAATATTCATCTACACCCATAATCCCTTCTTGATACGGGTCGGATCACGGCCTTAGTACCCATTAGCAATGGGCCTTAACTTGGGCCCAACTAAGATTCAATCATCAATTCATAATCCGGTCTTATAAGACCCAACCATGTGTATAGGCTACACGATGCATGCTATGTTATCACATATTGGCTGCATAACACATGACATAAACATTGTGTGTGAGCTACACATCACACATCGCCCACATATCACAACACATCGCATACCTTAATCATCTCAAGCCCTCATGGGCTTCACTTAACAATAGTGCCAATTGGCCAAATAGACCAATAAGCTAACAATAATCAAAACATCCTTCCCTTGACCATGGAAGTGGGCTCACTTGGCCTCTCATTTAATGGTTACTTGTAACCAGCTTACATCTCAAGTTCCATGGGCAAGTAGGCTTTCATAAGCCCAAGGCATTAGGCCCAACACAAGAATAACCATTAGGTCCAACACAAGGCATTAGGCCCAACACAAGAATAATCATTAGGTGCGTCTTACCTAGTGTGGGTTCCACATTGACCTTGGACTACACGTAAGGCATGGGATCATATAGGTCAAGTGTGAGTCTCACTTGGTGAACCAATAGGTCAACTTAAAGGCATATGCTTCCAACCCCAAGTCTTTCAATGGTGTGGATCTAATTCCACAACTAAGTGGGTGCCACACATTCCACCATTAACTAGAAATAATGCACAATCTAAAACACAAGGACAACATGCTAATATCTTTCATGTCATAAATTATATTGGGCCCACTAGCCAAATACACAACAAACCAAGAAAAAAGCCAAATTATCTAGTTTATGCATTTTAAAATAGGCCTCTCTAAGCGTGGTTCACTTGACTAGAGGTAGTATGCAAGCAACGCTACCCAGTAGGCAATGGGCCTGCCCAACGGGCTCAAGGAAGGTTACAATTGTGGGCTCCTCACCCCCTAATGATTTCTCTTAGTGTTGAGCCCGCTTGAGCCTTAGGGTTGCATCATTTACATGGGCCCAAGGCCACTTATATCTTAAGAGAATATTTGGACAACAAGATCTCTCTACTAAATATTTTACAAGTTATATAACACCCATTTACAAAACACGCTAGGTGGTCCTCATTACATGAAAGGTAAGGCCCATACAAGATAACCCATATTACATGGCCCACTTAAGGTTTTTAGCCCAACAACATCTGAGAGTTATTTTTCAGAGTTTAGATGATGCATTAAATTCTTTGGGAAGGTGGTGGACCATACTGACGTGGTCCCACATAAATTTTACGTCAAACAGATTTTTGTGCAATGTTGGTTTATGACCATCTTCAATTCAGATTTATGATCATGTGGGACCCACATATGGTGAAAGGAAGGATCCATCTGGTAGCTCTATGTATGAGCTTTAAAAATTATAAGGTAAGCCTCATTGGTTTGGTGTATACAATTTACGGTGATATCCTAAACATGGGTACTTAGAGGAAATATGCAGGAAACGCAGTGCAGAATTAGTTTTGTCCCGACTTTGAGTATGTCCCAAGATCACAAGGGACCACATTTCAGTGTGTCATTAGGTGCCCTTGGTTGTACTATATATGTACTTCAAAAATTATAAGCTGGGATGAACTGTTTGTGCACATGTAATATTTGGTATAGGGCCAAACATATGCACTTTAATTTTCTGCACAACCATACTTGGCCCCATTTTGGGATCCACTAGGATCCACTCCCTGATCATGTGAGGTCTGATTTGGCCAAATTAAAATATTATTTATCTATTCATTGGTGTAGGTTAAAGGTTCCAAGTGGTGGTCTACTCATATCTCTAGTGTGTGGACCACTAAAGAAGCCTAAAGTTGGTACAAAACGCAAATAATTAGATAGTTTTCAGCAATGGGGTCTGTCACAACTTAGGGCCCAATTTTCAAATATTTAGGGATCATTCCTGACAAAAAGGTGGGACATCACAACTCACTTATATAAGGATTAAACATCCCCCAAAGTGGGACCCTTGACCACAGAGTGTGGGGCCCACTGCAAGGTGTCAAAGAGATCTACATGCAATGCAATTAGGTACTTAAAAATATTCCAATAAACAGAAAGTGGAAAGGAAAGGAAATAGATAGAATGGCAAGTGGGGCTCACATGCTAGCAAAGCATAGATAAGAGACACACATCAATACACATGACTGTCTAGATTAAATGAACTAATAAAGTACATAAATCAAAAGTGGTCTCACTACCAAGTGGGTCCATAATAAGAGGATAAATGTTGTGGTCAACATACATACAACATACAAGTAGCACATGAAATGTCTTGATCAAATATCTATGATTAGATTCCATGTTGGAAAATTTGAGCCAATGGATGGTTTGGGAGTACATCATTCAGGCCGTTTATAGGTGTACAACCATACAGAGGCTTGGATCCATTTGGACCACATATAGAAATTCAAGATTTGTCCTTACGGAAGTATCTGTTGGTCCAGAATTTCCTAAATTTTATCATGAAAGAATCTGACCATTGGGACCATGCATATGATTATTTACTATCTCAAGTTAAGAACAAATATCAAATACATCTGACCGTTGGAATCACGAATATGGCCTAAATGAGAATGGTCATAACAAGCTCCCAAATACATCTTTCGTATAAGGCCAACATCTCAGTCGTACGAACTCCGATTAAGGCTTATTATATACCTTTGAAAAGCTAGTTCGATTTTCTACGGATCCAACGGAACATATATTTTTAATACATTCATTAAAGGAATTAAAAATGGGTTCATTGTTGGCAAATTCGAATCTTGTATGTGCTACCGGACAGCAGCCAAGTAAACTTGATTCTGCAGATGATTGGACCATTAGATGGCTACGAAATTTGACCCAGAGTTAGATCATATTGTGGTTCATATTATTCCCATGTTTTAACTCCGATCTTAGCATAATTGATTTTATATGATTTTTAGAACTTGCTGTCCACATACAAAAATAGGATTACATGTGAAGGGTGTGGATATGATGTTCATTATGTTGGACCATACTGACATGGGCCACTTTGCTGACCACCATAGCCAGTAATATGTGAACCCATGAGCCTCCATACCAGTGGGCCCCACATACATCAAAAAAAAAAGAGAAAGAAAGAAGAGGATGAGGAGGATGGAAGGAGAGGTGTAGACTCACCTTAATGGATGGATGGTTGGATGATGATGTGTGATCCACTCCCTCTGGGATTGATGGTGGGCCACACCTTGGCCCCACTCTCTCTCACTCTCTCTTAAAATCTCAGAATTTTTCTAAGTATAGGAAAAGAATAAGTGCAAGAGAGCTCCTACTCTTATATAGGGAATTGGGGGTTGATGTGGCAAGATGATGGGACAAGTTTATGGGATCTTATTGGTGCTAAAAGTGAGGTGGAATGTGATCTATGGTATGGGTAGTGGATGGATGAGGTGGATGGTGCTAAGAATATATTGGCCAATGTCACGCACCATACTCTGGAACTGGGCTTACAAAATTCCTGGCTGCCGAATCTGGTGTTGACAGCCTCCGTAGTACCCCATTTTCAGCTCCCAACTCCCATGTGCTAGGTTTTGATCCTAGGATCCTACAAGGAGGATTTTTAGGGTTATTTTAATTTTTAAATTTTTTTATATAAAGAAGTATAACCACAAGTATACCCAAGTCACAAAACATCATCATCAATACATATCCACTAATATAATCTTTGAGTACAGTGCTGAAAAGGAAATACATCATATAACAAAATTCCAAAAGATCGGGCACATGCTCCTGCCTCAATGCTGCTGCAATCTACCATAACATGCACGTAATGAACGTGCATAAGCTTACCAAGAAGCTTAGAGAGTGTGTGCGTGTGTGCGCAATGCATGCGTTAAACATACGAATATCAGAGTAAGCGGAAATGATGGAAGGCTAAACTGGCAAGTCCATAAATGATATTAGCCATACCAAGGCTATGCAATGCAAGGCTTACATGGCCGAATGTTATATGCTAGAGATGCAACGCAAGCATGCTAATCCTCAACTAGTCCACATATCAGTATGGTTCATCACTGGAAACATCACCGTGGTCTAGTAGGCTCCAACACTGGTTGTCGCCCCATCGCACGCATGACCAAGTGAGTGGAAGAGACCTCACTATCCCCCTTGCCAGTGGTATACCAATGTCCACCAGGCTCGTCGATAGCGGACCCATTTACGAGCTGGTCAAACTCAACCTAACTTACAACCCCCTACCATCAGGCGGATAAGGTCACATCCCTTTTTAACCGACCATGACATAGTGGGAGACGTAACCTACTGGTATTCAGCACTTAGGCACTCATGTTATCCTTTAGTCTTGACGTTGAAGCATCTTACTAGTACCCCAAGGGTTTAGGGACTTTCACCCAAGGACATCCATATTGCCCTAATGCTAGAGCAAATATTTTTGGTATCCAATCTGGCCATCCATGATATGCTTGTGGAGGCCATAACCCTGATGTCGCTAGGGCGTAAAGTGATCGTGACATACAAGATGCGAAATGCATGAGTCATATTGTCCAAGTCATGCATCAAACATACGCATACAGCGTGATCATGTGGGGTAACCCTATCTCATATGGAGTCCCCTAAGTATCTCAGCCTAATCACATATGCTATGATCAATCACCACCCACAACATGTATACATATGATGCGTATGGGCATATGTCTGGGCATGATGTCATTTACTAAGCATGTTCTTAGTGTGTCCTACTAGGCCAAGTACACTAGCAGGTTATTAGACATATCAGACAATAATCGGCCTTAATTGGCACATCATATACAGAGAGTGGGAATTGAATGACATGCCCCACTAGAAATATAAAGTCTATGTGGTATGACACACATTAGACTAACATTAGCTTCTTATGTAGCCTGCAAGGCATGAATAGAATACATATAACAAGGCGGGGTCCACTAGGAGTGACCCGGATGGACACCCACATGTACAACACATGTGTCACTAGGCTACCAATTCATTTGGGCACATGACCCACTAATGATGTCCCAAAATAATCAGATTATCAATGACATCACTATAATTACTTTAGTAGTATGATCTGCACCGTCTAATCATTACCAATGTAAATTGACGGTTACAGATCATTGGTTAGTCACTAGGAGTGATCATATGTTCATGACCCATCTGAGTCTTGGGATTTCATCAGTTTAGGCAAAGTATATGCTTAAATGAATTTAATAAAACCATAGTTTTAACATTCACAAACCAAGTAATTTAATGATTTGAATTAAAGATGCTAAATATAACCAAAGACCTAAGGGGTCTCAATTCGAGGGATTCATAAGTCCAAGGGATCCCAAAACTAGAGATTCCCAAGTCCAAGGGATCCCAAAACCAAGAAATTCCAAAGTCCAGAAGGTTTCTAGCCCCATATTACCCTATGGTACAACTCACTTGAGATTTAGATCAACCTGAGTTTTGGGCCCATGACCTAACATGATATGATAAGACGGATGAACAAGGTGGATATGATACATACATCATATAGGGTCCCATGTGTGGGGGCAGCCCAAGGAGGCTTCCTCCCTCACATCACTGGGCAAAAACCCCCAGTGACACCTTCCATTTTCATTTGTTTTATTTATTTATTTATGCATCATCAGTGCATGCCTCACGTGGATTTTCTACTCCGTTCACCGCGTAGTCCATCTCGAGCAGGTCTAATGGGCTCTAATTTGGGTTGATTTGGACGAACAACGACTCTATAGTGGGCCTTGGAAGATTTCAACAGCCATGGTTCGTTTCACTTATTACAGCCCACTTGAGACCCGAATCTGTCTCATCTTTTGCCCCAAGACCTAAAATGATCTTGCAAAGATGGTGGATGGTGTGGATTCAATACAAACATTAGAACAGAGTCCCACTTGTGAGACCCAAAATTGGCCAAGAATGGGTTAACTCCCGCGTGCATGGCATTCATGTATTTTTCATGTTATTAGTATGTTTTTTGCATACGCTATTAATATGGGCCCTAAGTGGATGATCTAATCTGTTCACCGTCTCAGTCACCTCGAATGAGGTCAAATAGATTGACTAGGACTGGTTTGGATGATCAGGGACTCCAAAGCGGGCCCTAAAGTGTTTCAATTGATGAACATTAATACCTTTAGTACGACCCACTCGAGACTCAGATTTGCCTCAAAATTTAGCACATGGCTTAAAAGTATATGGAGAAGATGGTGGATGGTGTGGATTAAACAAATCCATCATGGTGAGGTCTACGTATGGGGGCAGCCCAATGAAGCTTTCACCCTCATCGTCACTGGCAAAAACGTCCAGTGACATGCTTTTCTTGTTTTTCTCTTTCTTCCTTTATTTTTATTTTTATTTTATTCTACTATATGGGGTCCACTAGTGGATAATCCATTCCGTCCATTATATCAGCCAACTCTCTATGGACCGAAGGAGTCCAATGATGGGTAGGTCCACCACTTATACACACAACAGTAGACCTTAGAAAGTTCTAATAGTGGGACTTTGTTTCCCTCGGTGCGGTCCATTAGGAACTCAGATTTATCTCATTTTTTGAGTTCTAGCCTAAAACGACATGGGGAAGGTGGTGGACGGCATAGATTAAATAGATACATCAAGGTTGGGTCCATGGTTGGGACGCCCCCACCTCACCTTGAGGGGGTGCTCCCACTACCACCATCAGTTGTGGTGTGGTCCACTTGATGGTTGGATCGGCTAGACTTTTGGGCTCCACAACTAAAATGAACCAGCAGATGGATGGATGGCGTGGATCTAAGAAATACATCAATATGGGTCCCATGAGTGAAAACTCACTCCAAATTAACATCCATGCAAACTAAGAAATGATGTGAGTAACCCAACCTCTTAGCATTTGTGGTATGGCCCACATGGTATTTAGATTAACTTCATTTTTTTGCTCAACACCTAAAAGAGGGAAATTAGATGGACAATGTGGATGATATATATATATATATATATATATATATATATATATATAGATATATATATATATAGATATATATATATATATATATATATCTATATATATATATAGATATATATAGATATATATACACACATCATGATGGAGCCCACGAGTGAAGTCCACATGATGGCTTTGGAAGGTGAATGGTGGCAGAGTATCTGGACATTGTTGTGTCTAGGGACATGGTGCCACTACCCCTCTCCCTCGTTTGTGTTTTTAATGGGTGAGGTAGGGCCCACCTATGAAGTCCACTCCATCCATTTGAATGTCCAACTCATGGTGGGGCCAAGAAGCTTTGGATCACATCTATTTTTAGTGTATTTTCACCATCCAAGTGTGCTTACACAATCAATTGGTTTAAATAAAAAATAAATATCACAGTGGGCCACATAAGGTGGTCCATGGTATGATAGTGTGTGGGACACGCTCTCCAATAGTGTGGCCCACTTGTGGGTCCCACAACACCATGAACATAGGAAAAGAAAGGGAAAGGAAAGAAAATAGATCCGGCCATCGGGGTGGCCCCCCACCACTATGAGGTCCACCACATACTCAATACATGATCAAGGTGGGTCCCACCCGTATGGGCCCACCAAAATAGAGAAATCACAAAAAATGAGAGGGTTTTGACCCTCCCATGCACTCACTTGGAAGGATGGGCGGTTGGATTGTCTCGGATCGGCGATCGGATGGCCCACCAAGCTCCTCTTCACCCATAATCTTCTTTAATCTCACTTTTCTCTATTTTCTTACTCTTACTCTCTTGATTTTTTCTAATACTCTCACAAGCTCTCTTTCTTTTCTCTTAATCTCTCCCTAATCTTTCTTTCTTTTCTCTCTTTCTCTCTTAATTTCTCCCTAATCTTTCTAATATTTCTCTCTCTCTGTCTCTCTCTCTCTCTCTCTCTCTCTCTCTCTCTTAATCCCTCTATACTCTTGCTAGAAAATGGTAAAAATGAGGAGTTAGGGAGTTAATGTGGTAGAGATTTTAGGATAGAGAGGGAATAAGGGGAAGATGGAGGGGTAAAATGGGGAGAAAATGAATAAGAAAATGATGGCTAGCATAGGTAGGGGTATGGGTTGCATGAGAATGGCATGTGTTTGTTTGATTAATGGGGAGAAAGTGACATGAGTGATGGATGGCTTGATTGATGGATTGATTAATTTGACAATATGGGGATTTGTGCAAGTGGGGCCTGCATGCATTGTACGACCCACCTCAGATTATGCCAAAATTGCAACTTCTAATCTAATGATCGAAATGGGGTGTGCTGCGTGATGTTAGAATCGTAATGCCCGAGCGGTCGCTAGGGTACAAGTCTTGGGGTATTATGGTACAAATGTAGGGTAACGATCAAAACTCATCGATCTGGTTTGCTGGGAACATGCCGTTGTTTTAGTAAAAGTGTACGGAAGGTCTCGTGAGGTTACAGGTCTTACAGCCAAGGTAGAAGAAATCTAGACATGCATTGGCTAATGGATGGATAAGGTTGATGTGTTGTAGGTGATGCATGGTGGATGATGAAGTGGAGTGTTGCAATTAATTGTTTGAAGTGATGTGGCACAAATCAAGACATGCATTGGATGCATGTATAGGATGAGGTGGACATGAGCCATGATTAGTTTCTAAGGTATGAGGAGATGACTAATGATGGTTTTTGGGATAGAATCCATTTTTGGTATGAGGAGATGACTAATGATGGTTTTGGGATAGAATCCATTTTTGTCTTATAGTGCTTATCTTATATGTACTAGCTCATATTTTTTGTCATGTAGCAATTGTCTTATCTTGTGATAATTTTCATGTTATAGAAAGTGGGCTTTAGGCCCACATGGGCTCAACTCCAATGGGCCTAACATAATAAAGGTTGCTTGTGTTACAGGATACATAATTTAGGCCATACATTCGATGAGTCACATGTAATTAATGGAGCGTGGGATTGATGCACGGTTTTCGCCATTATGACCACAACAATGATGCGATACACATGATAGAGGTCTCAAGGTCATCCAGAAGAAATCACTTTGGTGGGGTTGCTGCGTGCACTAGGGTGTGGTGTATTGTCTATCAACGGTGTGGATTAGACAAGGGTACATAAGTGGCGTTACAAAATACCGGGATCCCACATAATCAAATCGTCATGCATCCCCACAACAAGTAGAAGACAACCTTTGTCAACAAGGGGACAACCTTTGTCATTGATAAGGGACTCTACTGCTATAAAGTCATGCCCTTGGGGCTGAAGAACGCCACGGCCACATGCCAACGATTTGTCAACAAAATGTTCGCTCAACAAATCGTACATTCCATGGAGGTCTACGGCGATGACATGCTTGTCATTAGCATTAAAGCTCTAGGCCAAACTGCTAACCTAAAGATGTTTGTAATCTTGTGGAAGTATCCGATGAAACTGAATTTAAGCAAATGCACCTTTGGCATCAACTCAAGAAAATTCCTTGGCTTCCTGGTCAGCCAAAGGGGGATAGAGGCTAACCTCGATAAGATCAGAACTCTTCTAGATATGAACTCGACCAGGACAGTGAAGGAAATCTAGTGCCTTATAAGGAGAGTTGTGGCCCTCAACCGTTTCGTCTCTCGAGCCACTGAAAAGTGTCTCCCTTTCTTCAAATAGTTGAAAGGAAAACATAAGACATAATGGACTGAGGACTGCGAGCTGGCCTTCCAACTGCCCAAATAGTACTTAGTTCATCCTCGCTACTTTCAAAGCTCGAGCAGGGAGAGCTGCTACTATTATACTTGGTAGTCTCGACAGCAGCGGTCTGCTCAGCCCTTATCCGGGAGCAAGAAGGGAAACAACTACCAGTTTACTACGTCAGCAAAGCCTTGGTCATGGTACACTAGTGATGTTTTATTTAAACCAACATGATTTAAATGATTTTTAAACTCGCAAGTATATGAATCAGATGTAGATACGGTACGTATTACGAGATCGTTCCCACGAGGACTGATCGTCACAACTCAAATTCACAATTCTTCTTAACTAATTCAACAAATAATGGAGCAAATTACTAACACAATTCCATAAAAAAAACAATTGAGAACAGGGAAGAAAATTCAATCAGAAAGAGCACTAGGACTTTCGAATCCACCCCTAATTATCCTAAACCTTGTTTTGTCTGTTGATTCACCTTAATCTAGATTGATACCACTTATATAGAGAAAGCACAATCTGTGTCCTTAATCGAGCATACAGAATGTCTAATTCCTTTAAGCAATGCCATGAATAACATATCTCATGTCCTTGGTCGGGTACATGGAATGTACAGTTCATTAAAGCACCCTGTTTCTTCCTCTATAGGAAACCTGTTCATGATCAGACACAAGCACCTAGATTAAGCATCCAAACAACATCCATATATATACTTTGGTCAAGTTCATAGATGGAGAAGTACAAAATTTAAATCAATCAAGCCCACTTAGGGAAAGAAACAAATCAATTAAATTCAGGATGGAATCAACATATAACAAAAGTCATTCAAATTAGGGGCTTCATCTCAGCCCTAGGTAAAAGAATTAGCCCAATATGATTAAACTAAGAACACATGAAACAAAAGGAAGAAAGGAAAGAAGAAACTCCATGGATACTCCACGTTCAACCACAAGCCGATCTCTCCCTTCTCTTTCTTCTCTTTTCTCTCTCTCTTCCCAAGCCGTTAAATTCCTTCAATCTCCAAGCCGAGCTCTCGATCCCTGTTTCTGAATTCCCCACCTCCTGTTCTCCTCCCGCTCCACGTCCAAAACTCCTCTTTTATAGCTGCTGGAGGGCTGGAGTCGGTGGCAGAATCGCAGTAGGACGCAACAGTAGCCGCGCATAACACTTTACGCAGCCAAATTCGGGGTATCCGAACTCTCGATTTCCTTGCCTGATGTCTGTAAAAACAATGTCTCCTAGGATGGTTTTGATTGGCCCACACAATAGATGGATTGGATCTTCAATCAGATCAACGTCGAGACCACACAACAGCCCCAAAACCCGGTCGGTTTCGGATGCTGTAACAGAGGCTGCGGATCTCGTCCGCTGTACCGCTGGTGGCGCCCACTCCTTCACTTAAATGGGAAATCCACTTCGTCCATTGGATGGATGGTAAGATTTCGGTCAGGAATGCACCATTTTCTCCTTCTTTTAATGAGGCCCACACGTTATCTTTTTTATCATTCAACCTGCTTTTGAACGGTTAGATTTTCATAAGCGCGTTCTTTTAAAATTCGATCACCTACACCTTGGTAACATCGACCTTAGACAGAAAATGGACGGTTTGGATTGTCCGTTTGGACAATAGGTGGGGCTCACAACGGCAACCGATCAAATGCATGTGCGAACGTTGTTTCGAAACAAAAACTTCCATTTTTGCGGAAGACGTTGGTCAAACCGACTTTGATAGATGTGTTCCCGTCCGGTACACGCGCGGGTGTACATGTGCACTGTGTACACTCAGCACTAGGTGGGGTCTATTGCAATGTTCTGAAGAAATCTGCACCATCTATCTTTTTTATCTCCCCGATTAATGGGTTGGGACCAAAGTTGACGCATATCCTGTTATTAGGTGGGCCCTACTTAATAAATTAAGGGGCTGATCTGGCCGTTGGAACACTTCCCGAGATATCCAGAGGTTGAAATTTAATATGTACGGTTAATTTATGGCCCTCATCCCATGTATGAAGTTTCGAACTGATCGGATGGCGGGAACTATGTGATCTTACATTTTGGACCAATTTTGGGCCTCTTTAACGTGAACGACTTGATTTTCTCGAATTCCTGCCGTGTAAATCCGTTGATCTTGGTTCTCTGGAGTCCGTCCCTTGCTCTGATGACTTCGGAGCATCAAATTCCCACTTTTAATACTCTTTTTCAATTAACGCTCTTAATTACACTCTGTAACAAAAACACAATTAAAATATCCCGTTAAGCATTATCATGTTGGTAAAAGCAGGTAATAATCGGGGTCTAATATGCAATATTCGACCCTCATCACAACCCCCAACCAGCATTTTGCTAGTCCCGAGCAAAAAATGCGGAAAATAATTTTAGAAATAAAGGACAAGTCTTGTAAACTTGAGTAACTTGTGAACAGATAGTTGAGATGTAAGAATTCTAAAATTCATGAATGGTGAGAAGATTTTTCTCCTGAAATCAAGCTCACAGTAAACTTCATAATCAAGCTCAAAATATTAATCCATTAATTAGAACAATTCTAAACATTGAGTTCCATGAGTGTATAGTGTAATCTCGGCTTATAATCATTAAAAGATCCAATTGTCAATTTCATGATATCATTAGTAATTAACAACAGAATTTATGACAACCAAAACTTGAAACCAAAACATGCCAACAAATTAACGTTTCAGTCTACCAGCCTGTGATATTCTTTATGAACATTAACACAAACGAGGGGAATCAAATTCTCACCTATAGGGAGCAAACCTATGGTGAAAACTTGTCGCCTAATTCTTTTTTTTTTTTTTTCATATGTCAACTATGGAAAATCAAATCTACACCTATAGGGAGCAAACCTATGGTGAAGATTATGTGACTTAGCCTTTCTTTCTTCTTCTTACTGAATGATTTTTTATTTTATTTATTTATTTATTTTTTTGAATCAGGCTGGTTCTTTCATGCTTAGTGATTATTATGTTAATCATTCTATGTGTAAGCGAGATGTGATATATGAAATCATGACTCAATCAATGTTTATAACTTCTAATCATGGGTTAACAATTCAAACTTAACTGTGAAATCTACTAGACAACTGAATCTAACCGTCATAAATTATCAACATTCTATATCTTGTAATTCTGCAATCACGACTATCCTTCAAAATCACTTAAAATTCACAAGAAATTCCAGAAAAATATAAAAATATAAAAATTATCATAATTTTTGCTCAAGACCAAGAAAATACTGATTAGGTAACCTAATCTCCAACCCCAACCTAAAATCTACATTGTCCTCAATGTAAAAGAAATAATCATGCGATGCACATGGGACGACGAAAATAAAAGAGGAATGAGGAAAATATAGTACCTGGACGGAGAATCAAGAGGCTTCCTCAAAAAATATCAACGTAAAAGCAGGTCAACAGAAGAGAGACATCAACAAAAATAAAACAAAAAATAACAAAAATAAAATCCTAAAAAGAAGATCCTACCTATACCACTTTCGCAGGTGCTCTCGATTGCATTTAGCGTATGCAACAAGCCTTTAAGCTCCTAGGTTACCCCTAGTGGACGAGTTGTAGTCTCGTGAGGGTTTGCAGTAATGTTACCCACAAACATTGAACTAACTAACTAGGAAAATGAAATGGAATGAAAAGCTGGGTTGCCTCCCAGGAGCGCTAAGTTTAACATCTTCAGCCAGACAAGAACGGACCATGAATTAACTAACCTTTATAACCAGGATCCGCCAAAGAAATTACCTCAACACCTTGATTAACCAATCCTTGACAAGTGATGTGAGTTCCCATGAGCTGTGCTATCTGAAATGAGGTAACTGACACTATCGTCAAACAATTTAAGGACTTCTGCTCGAACGACTTCTTTTATGTTAGGATCACGCTTCCTTTGCATTTCACGTGATATTTCCGCAGCATGATCCATACATACAGTGGGGCATACTCCCTGTATTTCCGCTATCTTCCGTTCAATTGCTGCCTTATATGCTCTAAGAACATTAGGCAACCTGCTCTCCTTTGCCTTTTCAGAGTTAGAAACTGTGCTGTCAGGAAGAGTCTCAGAGGGATGAAGAGGTTCCACTTTCGCTCTCCATTTTTTAGTCTCCAATATAGGAGTAGAGTCGAGCAGTGCATTGACTTCGTGGATGGGACTATCTATGTCAAAATCCATGTCATATTGTGCTAAGCATGTCTCAAGTGGATCTTCAAAAGATTTCAGGAAGGAGTCCTGCACTAGACTCTCGATCATGTCCGCTTCAAATATGTCTTCTAAATCTGCGGATTGTTGTCCAGTATTAAAGACATTGAGTTTAATATTCATGTTATCAAAGGACAACTTCATAACTCCATTCCTGCAATTTATAATAGCATTAGATGTGGCCAAAAATGGACGACCCAAGATGACTGGGATCTGACTAGTCAGATTCCGGACAGGCTGAGTATCTATAACGATGAAATCCACTGAAAAATAAAACTTGTCAACCTGGATTAGCACATCTTCAATAACACCCCGAGGCAGCTTAACAGATCTATCAGCTAGTTGTAATGTTATTTTAGTCAGTTTCAACTCACCAAGTCCTAACTGCTCATAAATTGAATATGGTAACAAATTTACGCTCGCCCCTAAATCAAGCAATGCCTTCCCGATCTTATGATCTCCTATGACGCAAGAAATGGTGGGAGCTCCTGGATCCCTAAATTTAGGAGGGGTGTTATGTTGAATCATGGAGCTGAGTTGCTCTGCAAGGAAGACTTTCTTATGAACATTCTGCTTACGCTTTTGAGTGCATAAATCTTTAAGAAACTTAGCGTAAGCAGGGACTTGCTTGATAGCGTCAAGCAACGGGATGTTGACTTGCACTTTTTTAAACACATCCAGGATTTCATCAAAGTTGTTTCTTTTCTTCATTGGTGCCAGACGTTGAGGAAAGGGTGCTTTGGGCACATAGGGTGGCACATTAGTGGCTCTTGGAGAGTCAGAGAGCTTTTGGACTTTGGATGCATTAGTGTGTCTCTCTGCTTCATCTTGATCTTCCGTTTTGGAATTTGATTCATCCCTAGGTATCTCTATTCTATGGTTAATCTGTTTGCATGACCTAAGGGTAGTGATTGATTTGGCCTGCTCATGATATTGCCCTTAGTTGGAATTAGAGCCAATCTCATACTGTCCCTTTGGATTAGCCACAGGTTGGCCAGGGAACTTACGTTTCTCTCTCTCATTCAATGCGGTAGCTAATTGACCCAATTGTACTTCCAGCTTGGTAATAGATTGCACATTTGCATGTAAGCTTTGCTGGTTGGCTAGTAAGGTTTGTTGGGTGTCTTTTTGGAATTGGAGAGAACTCTGCATAAAAAGATTGAGTGTATCCTCAAGAGATGGTTTCCTAGATTGTGGAGGTACTTGTTGGTACTGTGGAAACTGCTGAGGTTGCATAGGAGGATTTCTGGATGGTCCTCCTTGTTGTTGTCCTTTTGCCCAAGAAAAATTTGGATGTCTAGCCTAACCTGGGTTGTAAGTTTCTGAGTAAGGATTATTCCCAGGTCTTTGAAAAGTGTTCATTGCATGTACTTGTTCAGAAAGAAGTTATGGGAATGCTGCACCAGATGGACAAGATTGCATAGGATGGGCAGGACTAGAACATATGGCACATGCCTCAACTTGAGCTATTTGTGGAGGTCCATTATGCAACATCAGAGCATCAACCTTCTTTGTTAGGCCATCAATCTTGGCATAGAGATCTGGCGTGACTCCTATCTCATATATACCACCTCTCTTCTGTGGTTAGGGACTTCTGTCACCTCTATTTGAATAGTCCCATTGCTGGGAATTTTCACTCAAGGTTTCAAAGAAATTCCACGCTTCGACATCACTTTTGGTCATGAATGACCCTCCACTGGTAGCATCAACCATGCGACGGTTCTGGGGTATCAAACCGTCATAGAAGTATTGAACCTGCTGTCACTTTTCAAAACCATGGTGTGGACATTTAAGAAGTAAGTCCTTCCATCTTTCCCAACATTCATGAAAGTGTTCACCCTCTTTTTGTGTGAAATTAGTGATTTCTCTACGGAGAGCATTAGTTTTGTGAACTGGGAAAAATTTATTTAAGAACTTCCTAGACAGGTGATCCCATGTAGCGATAGATCTAACTTCTAGAGAATTCAACCATGCTTTCGCCTTATCCTTCAAAGAAAAAGGAAACAGGCGTAGGCGGATCGAATCGTCTGAGAAATTTTGGAACTTAAAGGTGGAGCAAATGTCTAGGAATTCTTTCACATGATGATATGGGTCATCCTTGTCTAACCCATAAAAGGATGGCAACAATTGTATGACCCCAGGTTTAAGTTCAAAGTGTGTTGCCATAGTGGCTGGCAACACTATGCATGAAGGCGCATTGAATTAGACAGGAGATGAATAATCTCTAAGAGCTTTAGTTTCATTCTCATCCGCCATTTCAAATAGGATGTTTCTAAATCTTCTACGAAAAGTTCTTTCTATTTCAGGATCAAAAGGTGCTAGTTTTATGTTCAGAGATCTACGTCCTAGCATAAACTATGTTATTACAATGTAAGAAAGAAAACTAAACTAAGAAGCAACCTAAGAGAAATAAAACTAGAACTAGAAACTATGAGATTTTAAAACAAGTTAAAACTATGTAAACAAGAATGGGAAGAAAGAACCCGAAAAAGGAGATGATTGATGTCAGAAGATTTAAGAAGCTCCTCCTTCACTTAGTAGCTTCCTTCCTCAATTCCAAATTAGAAGTTTATTTCAGGACCCTACAAAACAGGAAATAGGTTAGTTTCTAAAAATAAAATAAAAATAAAAACTTTAACCTAAAGTTAGTAAAATCCTAAGACTATGAATTATGATAAGAGAGAATCCTAAATTCAATTGGAGAGAAACAGTCCCCGGTAACGGCGCCAAAAACTTGATGTTTTATTTAAACCAACATGATTTAAATGATTTTTAAACTCGCAAGTATACGAATCAGATGTAGATACGGTACGTATTACGAGATCGTTCCCACGAGGACTGATCGTCACAACTCAAATTCACAATTCTTCTTAACTAATGCAACAAATAATGGAGCAAATTACTAACACAATTCCATAAAAAAAAAACGACTGAGAACAGGGAAGAAAATTCAATCAGAAAGAGCACTAGGACTTTCGAATCCACCCCTAATTATCCTAAACCTTGTTTTGTCTGTTGATTCACCTTAATCTAGATTGATACCACTTATATAGAGAAAGCACAATCTGTGTCCTTAATCGGGCATACAGAATGTCTAATTCCTTTAAGCAATGCCATGAATAACATATCTCATGTCCTTGGTCAGGCACATGGAATGTACAGTTCATTAAAGCACCCTGTTTCTTCCTCTATAGGAAACCTGTTCATGATCAGACACAAGCACCTAGATTAAGCATCCAAACAACATCCATATATATACTCTAGTCAAGTTCATAGATGGAGAAGTACAGAATTCAAACCAATCAAGCCCACTTAGGGAAAGAAACAAATCAATTAAATTCAGGATGGAATCAACATATAACAAAAGTCATTCAAATTAGGGGCTTCATCTCAGCCCTAGGTAAAAGAATTAGCCCAACATGATTAAACTAAGAACACATGAAACAAAAGGAAGGAAGGAAAGAAGAAACTCCATGGATACTCCACGTTCAACCACAAGCCGATCTCTCCCTTCTCTTTCTTCTCTTTCTTCTCTCTCTTCCCAAGCCGTTAAATTCCTTCAATCTCCAAGCCGAGCTCTCGATCCCTGTTTCTGAATTCCCTGCCTCCTGTTCTTCTCCCGCTCCACATCCAAAACTCCTCTTTTATAGCTGCTGGAGGGCTAGAGTCGGTGGCAGAATCGCAGCAGGACGCAACAGTAGCCGCGCGTAACACTTTACGCAACCAAATTCGGGGTATCCGAACTCTCGATTTCCTTGCCTGATGTTTGTAAAAACAATGTCTCCTAGGACGGTTTTGATTGGCCCACACGATAGATGGATTGGATCTTCAATCAGATCAACGTCGAGACCACACCATAGCCCCAAAACCCGGTCGGTTTCGAGACGCCAGTATGCAGGCGCGGATCTCGTCCAGCCCCATGTCTTGTGGTGGCGCCCACTCCTTCACTTAAATGGGAAATCCACTCCGTCCATTGGATGGATGGTAAGATTTTGGTCAGGAATGCACCATTTTCTCCTTCTTCTGATGGGGCCCACACATTATCTTTCTCTACCGTTCAACTTGCTTTTGAATGGTTGATTTCTATAAGCACGTTCTTTTAAAATTCGATCACCTACACCTTGGTAACATCGACCATAGACAGAAAATGGACGGTTTAGATTGTCCGTTTGGACAATAGGTGGGGCTCACAACGGCAACGATCAAATGCATGTGCGAACGCTATTTCGAAACAGAAACTTCCATTTTTGTGGAAGACGTCGGTCAAACCGACTTTGACAGATGTGTTCCCGTCCGATGCACGCGCCGGTGTACATGTGCACTGTGTACACTCAGCACTAGGTGGGGTCTATTGCAATGTTCTGGAGAAATCTGCACCATCTATCTTTTTTATCTCTCCGATTAACGGGTTGGGACCAAAGTTGACGCATATCCTGTTATCAGGTGGGCCCTACTTAATAAATTAAGGGGCTGATCTGGCCGTTAGAACACTTCTCGAGATATCCAGAGGTTGAAATTTAATATGTACGGTTAATTTATGACCCTCATCCCATGTATGAAGTTTCGAACTGATCGGATGGTGGGAACCATGTGATCTTGCATTTTGGACCAATTTCGGGCCTCTTTAATGTGAACGGCTTGATTTTCTCGGATTCCTGCCGTGTAAATTCGTTGATCTTGGTTCTATGGAGTCCGTCCATTGCTCTAATGAGTTTGGAGCATCAAATTCCCACTTTTAATACTCTTTTTCAATTAACGCTCTTAATTACACTCTGCAACAAAAGCACAATTAAAATATCCCGTTAAGCATTATCATGTTGGTAAAAGCAGGTAATAGTCGGGGTCTAATATGCAATATTCGACCCTCATCAACTAGGTATTCAGATATCTAGAAACTCTCTCTGGCTTTGGTTGTGTCATCCTGCCGCCTCTGACCTTACTTCTAAGCCCATACGATTATAGTCCCGACTAACCAACCTCTTCGCCAAGTGCTCTAGAAGCCTGAGGTATCAGGGAGACTCATAAAATGGGTAATCAAGCTCAGTGAATTTGACATCAAGTATTGAAAGTGCTATGGTTTGATTCCTCTTTGGTTGTCAAATTTTGTGTGTCAAAACCTATGTATGTGTCTTGTGTTTATATCTTGATAAATTTGTTTAAGACACCAAGTCTATAATTGAAGTCAAGAAGATGAATCCTTCAAGCTAGTTCAGTTCAAGTTCAGGCCTCAAGCTCAAGATCACGTGTATTCAAGTTTAAGACTCAAGCTAGTTTAGAACTCAAGTACAACTCAAGATGGAATTTGATTTCAAGCCTTCGAACATCTCATGATCAAGCTACATCAAGTTTAAGTTCTCATGCTTGATAAGGTTCAAAGGTCTACCTTCGCTGAATGAATGAAGTTCAATGTCCATACGACATGTTCCAGGTTTGATAGACCATTAGATTGACCTTAGGGTAGGTCACTTTGGCTACATAATTCATTTGAATATTAATACATGAATTTGGTATGTTCTAAGACTAGTCCTAGACCTTGTTCGACCAGTCCTAGCACTGGTTCGACCAGTCTAAGAAACTCTAAGACCAGTCCTAGAAATGTTACAATTTATCAAATTTTCTGGTTTGGCTACGACTAGTCCTGGAGTCTACTCGACCGGTCGTGAGATGGTCTCGACTCGACCTTTGACCAGTTGTAGAGCTGCAACTCAAACTCCAGCGACTAAATCAATTGCCGCACGACTAGTCGTAGAGGGATCTCGACCGGTCGTGGACTACCTTCGACCAGTCGTGGACTGCCTATGACCGGTCGTACAACGGTCTGATCCGATCGCGCTCAAAAATTCAAAAATCAGTTTATTCTTAGACCAATCGTGGTGACCCTAGGACCAGTCGAAGATGAATTTCTGTAGCTATAAATAGCACACGAATTTCAGAGTTTTTCATTGAAAATTAAGTGAATTCAAAGCTCTACTCTGAGATAAATCTGTGTTTGTTTTTAAGCTATATTATGCATAATTCTATTTCCTTTTGTTAGATTATTGTTATTTGATTTTGATTTGCATTCCAATCTGATTAGAAAAGGTGAAATTCTTAATTCCTTCTTCATGGAATCAAAATCAAATACAGCTAGCCCTAAGTTGATTAAACTTAAAATCAATTAGAACTTAGAACCATTGTAAAGTGAGTATTGGACTTTGAACTTTCATATTCGAACTTCTACTTCGATTGGTTCTTCCGGGCTTCTACAAGAGGAGAAATCCAGGTATTTTACAATTCTGTAAAATTTATATTTCTTTGCCTTTTGTTTGGGATTTGCCAGAAAAATTTCATTTGTGTGGTTATCTGAGGTGAGCCAGAAAACTCAGAAAGAGGGGTTTTTGGATTGTGTAAGCCCAAGTTAAAAAGACACAATTGTGAAGGTTTTAGGTGAACCTGTGAAACCTATTTTGATAGTGAACGCTAATATCCCCTGTGTGAGGATATTAGGAGTGGAGTAGCATTCTGTGTGGCTGTTGTTTAACATTTGGTGAACACACAGGTGAACCACTATAATTCTTTGTCTTATGGATTGAATGCTTGCTTAATCTTTTATCTTTTATCATTCAAAGCTGTGGAATGTATGTGTGGATGTGAATGCTGTAAATATTTACATTTCAAGCAAGTGTGGGGAATGTTGTAATAATTTAGATTTATATTTTTGCAATATATTCCTTTATTTGTTTGAGCTTTAGAATCTGTAATTGTTCTAGTAAGGTTGCCCTGCCATTTTTATGGTGCATGGTTGTCCCTAAAACAATCAATATTTGAGATTTTATTCTATTTCTCTGTTTTGTTTCAATTTGATTATTCTTAGAAAGTTTGAGTTCTTGATACAAAGATCTTTCTAGAAATCAGGTTGTCCTACCATAAACTTTGGTTTTTGGTGTAAGGTTCTCCTTAGAACAACTTTTGTATCAATCTCTCAATACTTGTTTATTGAGGTTGTTATTCATTTAATCATTGTGGATTGATTTACTTTATTTGGCTATCTTATTATTTAAATTCCGCTGTAATTACTTTAAATTTGGCATAGTCCTATTCACCCCCCCCCCCTTAAGACATATAGCTTGGCCATTTCAAGCATCAGCCCTGGATCACCGTTAAAGGCCAAGCGATAGCAGATTTCATTGTCGAGCTTGCATGTGGACGTGACTTGGAAGCCACTCCGAATAGCGAAATTGACCAAGCTAGTCTGAGGAGCGAAACCAACCAATTATCCGACCAAGCGATTAAGCTTGATCTACCGATCTGGACATTGTACGTCGATGGCACTTCCAAATTTAAAGGCAGCGGGGTCGGGCTAGTCCTTGAGGCTCTCGACCAGACCTTCACTCAATATGCCTTAAGATCTTGATTTCAAACATCGAACAATGTGGCATAGTACGAAGCATTGCTTGCTGAACTTAGGTTGGCGGCAATAATGGGAGCTCAAAACCTAAAAGTCCTAAGTGATTCGTAGTTAATTGTCAACCAAGTAGCTAACGAGTACCAGGGCAAGGAAGAAAGAATGATCGCCTACTTACAAAGGGCCCGAGAACTTATGAGTAAATTCCCCAAGTGCGATGTCAGTCTGATCCCCAGGTCAAAAAACTCCAAAGCAAATGCACTAACAAAGTTGGCCATAATGGTCGAAGATGACATCCTAAGATCAGTCTCGAACTGGATGGACCCAATTGTTAGATATCTTCAGGAAGGCAAGCTACCCAAATATCTGTTTGAGGCACTCATGTTTCGATCTAGGTTAACTCGGTACACCATGGTCGGGGACACCTTATACAAAAAGGGGTTCTCTCTACCCTATCTCAGATGTATCCAACCTGAAGAGGTCGAGTATGTTTTGAGAGAAATACATGAAGGGATTTGCAACAACCATTCTGGTATACTTTTGGTCGACCATACAGAAATATGTCAAACAGTACACCCAAAGATGCAATAAATGTCAGAGATTTGTGATAATACTTCATCAGCCACTTGAGTAGTTGACCCCCATGACCGGGCCATGGCTATTTGCCCAATGAGGGATAGACATCATCGACCCCCTGCCAACTAGCAAAGATCAGACTAAATTCGCAGTCGTTGTGGTCGACTACTTCACCAAATGGGCCGAGGCCAAGCAGCTGGTCAAGATCATTGAGCAAAAAATCACTGATTTCGTTTGGAAAAATATCATATGTCTAATGGTATCTCGCATACGATCATCTCGGACAATGGGAAGCAGTTCGACAATGATCGGTTCCAAGGCATGCGTGGGAACCTTGGAATTCAAAATGCTTACTCGTCACCTTGACACCCCCAAGCTAACAGTTACGTCGAGGCGGTCAACAAGATCATCAAAAACCACCTCCGAACTAAGCTCGATAAAGTTAAGAGGGGCTGGGCTGAAGAGCTCCCCTATGTCCTCTGGGCATATCGAACCATCACCCAGACAGCCATAGGAGAAACCCCTTTCTCCCTGGTCTTCGGGGGGGAGGCCGTTGTCCCAGTGGAGATTGGGCTCCCTGTAAGTGCTACAATGATTAAGCACACTTTAGTTATCCAATTTTATATAGCCAAAACAACTTGACAATAGATCTTCATGTAAGTGCAATAATGTGTAAAGCACACCTTGTTTGTCAAATTTAGTTTAGACAAAACAACTTATGATCAAGATGGAAAGGTCAAGCTCTACTAAAGTTTAAGTTAAGTAGAAGATTAAGATGGAAAGTTCAAGTTCTACTAAGATCAAGATGGAAAGTTCAAGTTCTACTAAAGTTCTAGTAACATATTAAGCTCCATCAAGAAAATTCAAGCTCTATTGAAGAAACTAGTAGAAGATCAAGCTCCATAAAATTAAAGCATTCAATCTACTTTAATGTTCAGTCATTTTATGTATAATAAACTCTAGAAAGACCTTAAGTTTAGGTACTTTTAAAATATACTTTAAATGAGTTTTTATGCTTATATTTGGCTAAGGTTCGACTAGCCTAAGTTGTGGCTCGACTAGTCTTAGAATTTTTTGACTAGTCCTAGTACAAAATGAAGTAAAACAAAATTTTCATTACACCTTCGACCAGTCGAGTAAGCTGATCAACTCATCGAAGGTGGGCCTTCGACCAGTCGAGGGTTGCTCGAGTTGAAGTCCAACAACTGAATCAGTTTGGATTTTGTATACCCTCGACCAGTCGAAGACCATACTTGATGAGTCGAACAGGGCTCTCGACCAGTCGAGCAGGGCCTTCGACCAGTTGAAGATTTGTTTTATCTTATCACTCTTAAATTTCAAATTTGTTAGAACAAAATCTGGTTTTTAAATGAATCGAAGCAACAACTTCTTTGCTTATAAATTGAGGCTTTCTCTCAATTCGAAAATACAATTCAAGTCTATCAATCCTTCTACAAGAGAGAGAGAAGCCCCTGTTATATTCAAGCTATTATACAATATTTATTAAATATTTTTAATAACTTTTTTGTTTAATTCCTTGATCTCTTATTCTATCAATTTGATTTTATAAAGAGAGTAAATACTCTTCTTTTTAAGATCATAAAGAAATTCAAACAAGTAGCCTTTAGTTTGAATATATTTAAAATCAATCTAGAACCTTGAACCCTTGTCTATATGACTGAACATTAAACGATCTACATTCCAGAGAAGTAGTTTTACGGCTACATTGATAGATACGTCTTCAAAGGTGAAGATAACTATATAATTCTTTTGTATTTTAGTTTTATTAAGATAGCCAGAAAATCTCTTTATTGGTTGTCTTGAGATAGCAAGAAAATCTCAATGAGGGGTTTTTTGTTTGTGATAGCACGCTAAAATCACAACTATATTAAGTTTTAAGGTGTTTATGTGAAAACGTTATTTATAATGAAAGCCAATATCACTTGGAGAGTAATTATCGGGAGTCGAGTAGGTGTGGTTGTTTGAGAACAGTTGTTGACACACCGAACCGCTATAATTCTTGGTGTTGTGGTGAATGCCTTTGATGTTTATGTGGTGAATGGTTGTAATATCTTTAAGTTAAAGTGGTGAATTCTTGTAATAGTTTATCTTTTATTGACTCTTATTTGGTTTTGAATTTTGATTCTTACAAGTTTCATGAAATAAGGTTGTCCTACCTAAATTTGTTTGGGTGAAGGTTGTCCTATGAATCAGCTTGAATCAATGTTTCAATACTAGTGCAATTGAGACCTTTGATTTATTTATTATTTATGTACTTTATTTATTATTTGGCATAGTCTTATTCACCCCCCTCTAGGACTGTTTAAACTCTCCTTTTCAAGTGGTATCGGAGCTAAGTTGCTCTTTTGTTTTTGGATTAAATTCCTTGAGTTCAAAGATCTAGAGCTTTATCATGTCAAATTTCGATAGTTTGTCTATTATCAAGTCACCATATTTTGATGGCTCTAACTATTTATACGAGAAAGCTAGAATGAGGATTTTTTTTTCTAAAATTCTTAGATGAAAGTGTGTGGCAAGCCACTGTAACCAAATGGAAACCTCCTATGATTGAGGTAGTACCCGATAATTGAACCAAATCTATGAGAGAAATTGCATTCTACTTATGGACTGGAACTCAGAAAAGTGAAAGCAGTGGTAATGCTAAAGCCTTATGTAACGCCTTGAATTCCAAGGGTCGAGCAAAGCTCAACTCCCGAGATCTAACTCATCACTTATGCAACATAGATAATGATGTTTAAATGTTGTCCATATTAATATAGTAAACATGAGTGAGATTACCCTAAAACAGCATATCATACTCCAGAGGTAATTAAATTAAGCAAGCGGAAGACTGAGACAGGTATAGAAAGTATATAAGTATTTCTCGATCCTCAGAGTATGAGTATGTTACCATGCTAAATATATACATGTATTGTTCCAAAATTTACAAAATATCAAGTGTAATGTCCAACTAATCCATAACCCTGTTATCCTAGTGATGCAGCTCTAGGTCTACACAGACTTGCCAGAGAGCTGCATGTAGGAGAACTCCTCCTCCTCGTCAAAGAAGTTCGGCTCCGTCGCCTAAGTCTCACCATAACCTGCATCTAAATCAAGGTCTGGTTGGTGTTTTAAAACACCATCCCAGAGTGGGAGTGAGTGATCAACTCAGTGGTACTATAAGGCAAAGGTTAACATGTTATTAATTCAGTCAAGCAGTAATGATAAAGTAGTACAACAATCATATCCTAAGTACACTTATTAATGCATGAATGGTATGCTGTAATGATGCATGCCCTCTTCTGCACTCCCTCAGTGCTTCATCTCACAATTGTGCATGGCAAACTCCCTAAACGTGCGCTTCCTCACCAAAGCATATGCAATGCGGTGCATGTTCGTGTTAGCCAAGTTCTTAATTAGGCATATTCATACAGCAGATTCAGGAAGCTAAGGTACCTTCCTTTACATCATTTACCCCAAATAAAGATCCATCTAGGGTTGTCAATCCTAGATAGTCACATACGATATGCAAGTTGTAGGGCATCACCCCTAATGGAAGCAGTGGATAGGTAAGTTCGATTAATTATACTCGAGGTCACTACGGGAGGCTCATCACCTGAACGTAGGCCGATGGCTTAAATATAGTGTCCCATACCACCGTATTCAGCTCACGAGTTTGCCTTGCTAACTGGTCACTACAAGGAGGCTCGTCACCCCAGCATAGGGCGACAGCTCAACCACGATGTCCCATTCCACCATGCCCGACTTATGAGTCCTAGCGGATCTTGATACTAAGGTTGAAACGGGTTTTACACTGATAAGTGATACCATAGATTCAAGCAGTAATGTCCATACATGGTTAACACACAATAAGCCAATCAGGTTAATTGACAAGTTTGATTAGTACGAGCACATGCTGAATTAATCGACATGGAGCGCATAAGCACTCTACGTGGCCTAACCACTATCGACAATCACCGTATGACTCAGATTCATCGAACTTATCCAATATGGCGAGACTAGTTCGGCCACTCAATCGGGAGCCGTTACCAATTGCCTAGACCAAGTATTAGTCTCAATCATACTCAAATACAATAGGTATTCACATGTGATTTTCAAAACAACATTTAACAAACAATTCAAATATAAATCCCATTTGAGCATTTTAACAAACACATTGAGCATGTTATTATACATATGCATTTCATCCATGAATCACGTAGTAACAATTTAGATTACATGAAGGAAACTATAAATATTGATAAGGTAATTGAGAATCCTATCTCAACACCCTCGTTCATTACAATTCATCAAGTAATTTCTCATTCAGACATTTTATCAAACACTTAGACTACACATTACTACATACATGAACTAAATTAGTTATAGCATATATTATGGCAAATCCTTTCACAAAGGAGTTGTCATACATACAATAAACATATATTCTAGATTAATAGTCATGGCAAGTACAAATCATAATTGTAATTTCATTCAAACATTTTAACAAACACATGAAATGCATTATATAGTCACATAGTTCACACATGTATAATTTATCGAATACTTCGTAACTAAGATCATATGGTGGCAATCAAGTCAGACATAAATCATTAGCTGACATTGAAAGCCTTGAAAACCATAACCTAAACGTTTATAGTCCGTACCTTTAATTGGATTGCTTGTTTCGAACACCGTTTGAATCCTACACTTTTGTCTACAGAACAACAGCTACCTAAATCACGAAATAGGTTAGCTATTTCGTCGATTCCTCTATTTGGATTCCTAAAATGAGATTAGGGTTCGGATTTCTTTCCCAAATCAAAGTTGGATTCGTTCGTGTAGCGATGGTGGGGCAGCGATTCAATGTGTGGAGTAGTGGGAGTGAATCCCAGTAACGATCTCCTAAACTCTCACTCTTCTCCTCACTCTTTCCTCTTTTCTCTCTTCTCTCTCCTAGGGTTAGAGAAATTCGTATGGAATGTGAGTGAGGTGGTTTAAGGGCCTTATATAGGCTCAGAAGTTATGTCAATGGCCCCAAGGCCATGGTATACTTGGGTTATAGCCAAAGGGCGACTGTTTCAGGCAAATGGAGCTCATCTGGAGGTCCATTACTCGTCTACGGTGTAGGGTAAGTCCCCTGGCAATGGATGTAGGCCAGGATACAATTTCAGTGCATTTGAATAGGCCGATCAATCGTGACGGACCCATATCTGTTCAACGGTCGTCGTCACTCAATCAGGGCCAGAAGTATATGGATATGTGCAAGGAAATTTCCCTGATCCAAGGGTATAGTTTGGTCGGAAACTCACGGTATAAAACCTTCAATTTCACCTGTAAGCGAACGACCCAATTCACTTAAGTTTTGGTTTATCTTCTAAAGATATTCACTTTTCTCACACACTTCGATCAAGGCTTAAGTTGTGTGTTTCTAGATACTATTTGGGATCGATTCCTGTGATGGTTGTCAAGCCCAATAAAATGGTCATAAGCCTATAGTTTCACGGTCATCGGACTTTCGACGTGCGGTCCAGGTCCGATACGGAGTTTCAATGTGCTCCCGAGAGCAACTGGGTTTTGAGATTGCTCCTAGGTTTTTAAGTAATGTTGAGTTAGTGATTTTAATGGTTTTGGGTCTTGCCATTCGTATAGATAGTGGTTCAAGCTAATTCCATCGATTATTTTGTTTAGTACTTACTTAATTTTTGTCTAATTTCTACAGAATTCGGCCCTTAGGAATTTCTACCTGAGGTGGTACTCGGGTCTTTGTACGGATTTTTCCAAGACGTTACAATCTACCCCCTTAAAGAAAAAAATTCATCCCTGAAATTAGTACCTTTTCGTACTCCTCGAGGATCTAAGGGTAGTTCTTATGAACTTCGGCTTCTGTTTCCCAAGTAGCCTCTTCCTCGGTGTGGTGTGTCCATAATACTTTCATAAGTGGAATAACTTTACTGCGCAACACTTGTTCCTTTCTATCTAGAATACGTGTTGGTTGAAGCACATATGTAGCATCTTCACTTAGATGCACCTGCTCCTACTTGATAATGTGAGTAGGATTAGGAGCATATTTCTTCAGCATCAATACGTGAAACACATTGTGCACGCCTGCGAGTGGTGTGGCAAGGCAAGGTGGTATGCTACTACACCTACTCGATCTAGAATCTAGAACGGACCAATAAACTGAGGTGTGAGTTTCCCCTTCTTGCCAAAACGAAGGACTCCCTTCATGGGGGAAACCTTAAGAAATACATGGTCCCCAACTTCGAACTCCAACTGCCGCCACCGTGTATCGGCGTAACTCTTCTGTCTGCTTTGAGCCATAAGGAGTTGACGCCTGATAATATCAATCTTCTCTGAGGTCACCTGAACCAAATCTGGGCCAATCAGGCTCTTCTCGCCAACTTCTGCCCAACAATGCGGTGCTTGACAAGGGCGTCCATACAGTGCTTCTTAAGGAGCAATGTCAATGCTCGCTTGGAAGCTGTTGCTATAAGAGAACTCAGCATAGGAAAGGAAGTCATCCCGACTGTCCTTGAAATCAAGCACACATGCTCGCAACATATCTTCTAATACCTGGTTCACCCGTTCCGTCTGCCCATCCGTCTGTGGGTGGAATGCAGTATTGAACTTCAGTTTCACTCCCATTGCTTCCTGGATTTGAGTCCAGAAAATGGACGTGAATCGCTTGTCTCGATCCGACACAATCTTCATAGGCACTCCATGTAGCCGTACAATCTCCTTGATGTACAGCTTGGCTAAATCATCTGCTGAGTTTGCAACTTTAATCAGGGCGAAGTGAGCCGATTTCGTCAATCAGTCTGCAATCACCTAAATGGAGTCATGTCCTTTCCTCATCTTCGGTAACCCAGAAATGAAATCCATAGATATGAAGTCTCATTTCCATTCAGCTATGGGCATGGGCTGAAGTAAACCAGGAGGTCGGCGATGCTCGGCCTTGACCTGCTAGCACGTGAGATAATGGGACACATAATCTACTATGTGGGCCTTTATGTTGTCCCACCAGTACGAACGCTTCATGTCTCGATACATCTTCATACTGCCAGGATGCATTGCCATCCTCGAATTGTGAGCGGCTCCTAGAACTTCCTCAAGTCATGGAGATTCGAGACTCATAGACGGCCACGAAATCTCAAACCTCCATCTAGACCAACCCTCTATTCGGAGTCTTCACTGTCACTCGCTCGTTTTCTTATTTTCTCCAACAGTTCATCTTCTCTCTGAGCCACAATGATTTGGTCATCAATAACTGGTTGTACGCGAAGGTGTGAAATGTTCTCAAACGACTCCTCTACTGTAAACTTATGCTCGAAGTCTTGCACAAACTCTACCATATTCCATTCTTCTATCATCAGTAGAGCTGCAAATTCTATTATCTTCTTGTGGCTCAGCGCATCAGCCACAAGGTTTGCCCTACCAAGATGGTAGGAGACCTCAAACTTGAAATCTTTCAAGGTCTCCATCTAACGTCGTTGCCTCATATTCAGGTCTCTCTACATGAATATGTACTTGAGGCTCTTGTGGTAACAAAAGAGCTCGAACTCCTCTTCATAGAGGTAATGTCTCCAGAGCTTTAATGTGAAGATAACTGCTGCCAATTCTAGGTCGTCGTAGGGTAGTTTTCTTCATGTTTCCTCAACTATCGTGACGCATAGGCAATCCTTTTGTCCTTTTGCATAAGGATATAACCAAAACCAACATGAGACGCATCAGTGTATATCGTATATCTGACCCCTTGCTTTAGCAATACTAGCACGGGTGCGGATGTCAACTTGTCCTTCAATTCCTGAAAGGCTGTTTCTGCCTTCTCATTCCAGGCAAACTTAAGATCTTTCCGTGTGAGCTGAGACAACGATCTAGCTATCTTAGAAAAGTCTTTAATGAATCGGATGTAGTATCCAGCAAGTCCCAGGAAACTCCTCACTTCCATAACCGAATCGGGCTGTTCCTAGTCCTGAACTGCGATCACCTTAGCAAGGTCCACGAAAATTCCTTCCTTAGACACTACGTGTCCTAGAAACCTGACTTCATCTTTCTAGAAGTCGTATTTCCGGTATTGTGCAAATAACTAATTCTTCCTGAGAGTATCGAAGACTGCTCGCAGGTGTCCCTCATGATCTTTCTAAATCTCGAAGTATATCAAAATGTCATCTATAAACACGATGACGAATCAGTATAGATACGGCCGAAACACCCGGTTCATGAGGTCTATGAACACGACCGATGCATTTGTGAGTCCAAACGACATCACAAGGAACTCGTAGTTCCCAAAGCTGGTTATGAATGTTGTCTTCTGCACGTCTTCATCCCTGATGTGTAACTAATGATACCCAGACTATAAGTCAATCTTTGAGAAATATTATGCCCCTTTCAACTGATCAAATAGGTCATCTATCCTGGGTAGACGATACTTGTTCTTCACTGTCACTTAGTTCAACCTGCAATAATCAATACATAATTGTAGCGATCCATCCTTCTTCTTTACAAACAACATCGGTGTCCCTCAAGGAGACACTCGGTCATATGAAACCTGAACCCAACAGGTCATCGATCTGTCCCCTCAATTCCTCCATTTCACATGGAGGCATGCGATACGTCGGTAGAGAAATAGGTGTCGCACCAGGCACAAGGTCGATAGTAAAGTCGATCTCGCACCGAGAAGGCAGTCTAAGTATCGTCCTGAACACGTCCGTGAAATCTTGGACTACGGGCATGTCCCCAAGTGTCGGACCATCAACATTCTCCAATAAGGAAGCATAAAAACTTATGCTATAAGGCCAACTGACCTGAACTGGAAAAGTAAAGGCTGTGCCCTCAAGTGCACGAGCTGTCACCAATTTGGTATTGCAATTAATCTTTGCCTTCATCTCAGTGAGCCAATCCATACCGAGGATGACGTCGTAATGATATAGTGGGGGTAACAATCAGGTCAACGAAGACTGTTCTGTTTCCTAAGTCTATCGACCAATCCTTATAAATCTTGGTAATGTCTGAAAAGGTCCCTGTGGCAGTAAGGATTCTCACCCCCCTCATACGAGTAGTTTCCAACACTACTCGCTTGACTGCTGCGTATGATATTATTAAAATGGTGGACCCGGTATCCACCAACAGAAATAGTGGTGTACCTTAGATATGTGTTGTGACTTCTGAGGCTATAGGCCCTGCAGTTGCTGCCTCAGAAGCTTCAGCTGCTAGCGCATGTACACGTACTTGTTGAGGTTGATTCAGTTGCGCTGCCATAGGTCGTTGAGGTGGCCTATTTCAAGGTGCATTTGGCTTATAAAAAGGCTATGCTGGTAGTGCTGATCATAAAGGTGGGACTGAAATAGCTGGTGGTACCTGGCAGTTGATCTTTTGAGGTGGCATGAAGCCATTGTCCCTCATCTTGGTAAAGCAATATGTGTCCGTATGGCCCATCCTCTTACAGTAGGTGCACCATAAATCTGATCACCTCGGCTGGGTCAGTGGAGCCACAACCATGGGAGGCGAATCTGCACGTGGCCTCTTGCCGAGGAATGGTCGGTTTGGCAAATCAGGTCAAGGCCTTGGGCCCATGGGCACATGTGTCTGAGATAGTCTGTCTCCATCCTGCTCAACTTGTAGGAACATACTCACTAGCTCAGCATAATTGGGTATGCTAGCGCAATACATCTTCGTACAGATATCGGGCCACAAACCCTCAGAAAAGTGCCGCATTCTCATTAGCTCATCTGTTAAGATCAAAGGATCATATCTAGCCAGCTCCGTGAAGCGATTCTCGTACTCAGCTACGGTCATTCCTCCATAACAGAGGTGAAGAAACTCACCCTCCTTTTCATTATGGTAAGTGAGGGGGAAGTACTTCTCATGGAAGTGAGTCTCAAATGCGTTCCAGGTCCACACGTGTCCTACAGGAACTGTTCGTAAGATGCTGTCCCACTAGAGACTAGCCTCCTTCTCAAATATATAGGTCACAAGTTCTACTTGCTCTGCCTCAATACAGTGTAATGGTTTCAACATTTTGGATATATAATCCAACCAGTATTTAGCCTCCTTGGCTCTGTGAGTACCCGCAAAAGTGGGAGGACGGAAACGCTGAAAGTGCTCAAAGAGACCGCTGACATTCATATTCCCAACAGGCTGTACAAGTGGTGGAGCCAGGACCATATTCATGTTCTAGGCAATGGCCCCTGTAATAGTGGCCAAAAACTGCTGCTGCATTAAAAACATCATCTGCTCCAACCTATCAGGAGGAGGAGGCGATTGAGGTATGTGTGGCGTCGATGTAGACACACGGTTCTGTCCTAGAACCAGTGGTGCATTCTGTGTTGGCCCATTTGTGAGGCCAGTGGTCAGTTGTGGATCCAGCATCGTGTCACTATCTGGGCCTAAGCTGGGGTCCGTATGGCTATCGCTTAGGGGAGGTGCCCCGTCGAACGGTCCGCCAAGTGCAAGACGTGTTATATTCCAAGTGGTTTTCGGAGGCATTCCCTATATACAACATAGGGTGCAACCAGTGTGAGATTTTGAATAACGATGTCCAATTTTCCAAGCATGTTACACATTCCAAATCAAAAGAAATTCCATGCATTCCATTTAACCAAAATTATCACAATGCATGAGATGTAGTCTTATATGGATCATGACAGTAGATGCATGTGAGCTAATCTAGTACAAGTTTTAACACCAACTACTCTAACATACCACTAAGCCTACAAGGGCTATTACATAGAAAGATAAGAAATAAAGCAAAACAACTAACGATCACAACATGTGACTAGTCTGCTGACTCAAGCGAAGGTGGAGGTGCACCCTTATCCTGCATACAACACAGAAGGGCCTTCAAGGTGCGTGACATTCTCTTAAATTTCTGTTTTATGTAAGCCTAGTTCTCCCTGACTTCCTGTCTCAAGGCGGCCTAACTCTCTTCAATCTGAGCATGCGGGCTTCTAAGGCGGCCGGATTATGGCGGTCCTCACAAGTAGCAGTAGGAGGTCCCTTATTTGAATCCTGGGCTTCCTCCTCTTCCTCACTACTTTCCTCATCATTGCCTTCTTCATCATTTTCTTCCTCATTTTCACTTCCTTCATCCTCTTCACTCTCTTCTTCGGTTTCATCATCAGACTCATCTAGCCTTGCTTGTCACTGCATGGGGCCTATGCCCATATTGTTGAGTGTCGTATCACTGATGATGTGGATCGGGACATGAGTATCCATATGGAGTCAAAAGTCAAAGTTTCGGGCGATCTTACAAATAAGCCGACCGAAGGGAAGTGAGGCATCACCTCGTATAGATTGTATGGTACCCACAATCTGAGACAAGACGAATGTAGGTAGGCATAGCTTACCTCCCCGACCAGCTCAATATAAGAAATCCACCATGAGTCGAGTGCATTCCGTGCGGTTACTCCACCTGGGTTATACATTATGCGTGAATATATGGAGTAGGCGGAAATCATTCGTCATTTTGGTTGATGCCAGGCTATTTCCTCGGCTCCACCGCTCGATCTGGCCATAAAGGAAACATGTGTGGTGATTTCTTTCTCTTTCACTGGCAAGGTTCTTCTCGCTAGCATGCACAAGTCCACGCTCCATACCCATAAATCGAGCCACCATATCTACATTGACTATGACTTTCTCTCTCCCCAAAGGGATATTAAACTGAAGAGGCTCCAATAGTGGGTTCTGTATATGAGCATAGATGGCTCATACGACGTTTTTATTCGCATGAGTATTTCCCTCAAACACGGGACCCCATCCATTTTCCAGGAGCATGTCCATCACTAGGTACAACTCAAAAAGCCTTTCATCAATATGTGCCTCAAAAATAACTTTGCAGTCACGGAACTTACCAAGTCTGGGGCCCAATGGTAGAGATCTCTCAAGGGGGATCCGAGGGTCAAGATCCCGTTTTAATCTTCTCTCTTGCTCGGCACTTGTGCTTGATTCGGCGCCCGTCTTCTTCCTCGAATGAGTTGAACGGCTAGGCCCGGATTCATCTGTGGGCACCCTTCTCTTTCCCATGAGAAAAAGGAGCGTCGAAATGGAAAATATCATGGTGACAAGCTCAAAAAGAGCCATGAAGTTGGAAAAGCTTGCAGGATGAGATGGGTTTGTAGATTTGGAGGGCTATGAGACATAAAAGAGAACCTTTGTACTCAAATAAGTTGGAAATGGGAAGATGGAGAGTTGTTTGAGAGGGATTTTGAGGAAAAATGGTGGAGGTGGGTGTGTAATGTGGAAGAAGATGGAGATTGAGTGTAGGGAATGGAGATTTGGGAGAGAAAGTGGATTTTGGAGGGTGTTGGAGGATTTGAAAGCTTGGAATGGGGGTAAAATGAAGCTTTGGGGTAAAATAAAGGGCCCCATACATGTCATAGGGCCTCACACATGTGGGTGAGGGCGGTGGGCCGCTGGAACTGCTGGCCCGTTGCGCCCGCTGGAGGTCCGAGTGGCGTGCCGCTGACCGGGCGGTGCTGTCGCGGTCCTCTGGACTAATGGCGGTGCCTCGCCTTCGCTAGAGGTTGTGGCCTCCCCCCAGGGGTGCCAAAAAGGTGTGGGGTACCCCCTGGGTCCCACTGTATTTTACGGTTTAGGCCCTCATGTCCTTTTGAGGTGTTTTCGAGTTCCATCTCACACATATTCACGCCCTTTGGCGATGTTTCAAGTTTGGGATTTGCCGACTAGTAGTTTAAACCCATCGATTGACGGCCTAAAAAGGATTCGAGATCATTTTACGTGATCTCGGACATGAACGGGTTACATTTCAACTCTCAGTTTTGCCCGTCGGTGAAATTTGGGATCCTACGATCATTTCTACATTTTACCGCTCCCTCCTAAGTCAAAGTACGTCAATGTGCATCGTGTTACCATAACCTAGGTCTAGTTTAATCTAAATCATGCTCTGATACTAACTTGTAATGCCCCGAATTCCGAGGGTCGAGCAAAGCTCAACTGCCGAGATCCAACGCATCACTTATGCAACATAGATAATGATGTTTAAATGTTGTCCATATTAGTGCTGTAAACATGAGTGAGATTACACTAAAACAACATATCATACTCCAGAGGTAATTAAATTAAGCAAGTAGAAGACTGAGATAGGTATAAAAAGTATATAAGTGTTTCTCAATCCCCAGAGTATGAGTATGTTGCCAGGCTGAATATATACATGTATTGTTCCAAAATTTATAAAATATCAAGAGTAATGTCCAACTAATCCATTACCCTGTAATCTCGATGATCCCATCGATCTCAGGTCTACATAGACTGCCGATAAGAGTGCACGTAGGAGAACTCCTCTCTCGTTAAATGAAATCCAAATCCTTCTCATAAGCCTTGCCATAACCTGCATCTAAATCAGGGTCTGGTTGGTGCTTTAAAACACCGTACCAGAGTGGGATTGAGTGATCAACTCAGTGGTACTATAAGGCAAAGGTTAACATGTTATCAATTCAATCAAGCAGTAATGATAAAGCAGTACTATAATCATATCCTAAGTAATCTTATTAATGCAGGAATGGTATGCTATAATGATGCATGCCCTAAACATGCGCTTCCTCGCCAAAGCACATGCAATGTGGTGCATGTTCGTGTTAGCCTTCATACAAGAAATTTGAGAAGCTAAGGTACCTCCCTTTACATCATTTACCCCAAACGGAGATCCATATAGGGTCGTCAATCCTAGTTAATCACATACAATAGGCAAGTTATAGGGCATCACCCCTAATGGAAGCAGTGGATAGGTAAGTTCAGTTGATTATACTCGAGGTCACTACGGGAGGCTCGTCACCTGAATGTAGGCTGACACCTCTAATACAGTGTCCCATATCACCGTATTTGACTCACGAGTTTGGGTTACTCATTGGTCACGACGGGGAGGCTCGTCACCCCAGCGTAGGCCGACGGCTCGACAACGGTGTCCCATTCCACCATGCCCAGCTCATGAGTCTTAGCAGATCGTGGTACCAAGGTTGAAACAGGTTTTACATTGGTAACTGGTACCTTAGATTCAAGCAGTAGCATCCATACATGGTCAACACACAATAGGCCAATCAGGTTAATTGACGAGTTCGATTAGTACGAGCGTACGCTGAATTAATCGATATAGAGCGCACAAGCACTCCACATGGCCTAACCATTGTCGACAATCACCGCACGACTCAGATTTGTCAAACTTATCCAAGGTGGCGAGATTAGTTCGGCCACTCAATCGGAAGCCGCTACCGATTATCTGGACTATATATTAGTCCCAATCATACTCAAATACAATAGGTATTCACATGTGATAACCAAGACAATATTTAACAAAAAATTCAAATATAAATCCCATTTAAGCATTTTAACAAACACATTGAGCATGTGTTATATATATGTATTTCATCCATGAATCACGTAGTAGCAATTTAGATTATATGAAGGAAACTATACATCTTGATAAGCTAGTTGAGAATCCTATCTCAATACCCTTATTAAATGTGATTCATCAAACAATTTCTCATTCAAACATTTTATCAAACACCTAAGACTACACATTACTACCTACATGAACTAAATTAATTATAACATATATTATGGCAAATCCTTACACAAAGGAGTTGTCATACATACAATAAACATGCACTCTACATTAATAGTCATGGCAAACAGAAATCATAATTGCAATTTCATTCATGCATTTCAACAAACACATGGAATGCATATTCAATCAACATAGTTCATACATGTGTAATATATGGAAAACGTCGTAACTACGATCATATGGCAACAATCAAGTCAGATATAAATCAGTAGCTGACATTGAAAGCCTTGAAAATCATAACCTAAATATTTATAGTCCATACCTTTCGTCGAATTGCTCGTTTCAAACTCAGTTCGAACACTACGTCCCCGTCTACAGCACAACGACAACATAAATCATGAAATAAGTTCGCTATTTCGTCGATTTCTCTATTTGGATTCCTAAAATGAGATTAGGGTTAGGATTTCTTACCCAAATCGAAGTTGGAATCCTTCGTGTAGCAATGGTGGGGTGGCGATTCAATGCGTGGAGTAGTGGGAGTGAATCCCAACAATGATCTCCAAACTCTTACCTTCTCCTCACTCTTTCCTCCGCTCTCTCTCTTCTCTCTCCTAGGTTAAAGAGAAATTCGTATGGAATGTGAGTGAGGTCGTTTAAGGGCCTTATATAGGCTCAAAAGTGATGTCAATGGCCCCAGGGCCATGATATACTTGGGTTATAGACAAAGGGCGACTGTTTTAGGCAAACAGAGCTCATCTGGAGGTCCATTACTCATCTACGAAGTAGGGTAAGTCCCATGGCAATGGATCTAGGCTAGAATGCGAATTCAACGCATTTAGATAGGTCGATCAACCGTGACGGACTTGTATCTATTCAACGGTCGTCGTCACTCGATCAGGGCTACATGTATATGGATATGTGCAGGGAAATTTCCCTGATACAAGCGTATAGTTTGGTCAGAAACAGACGGTCTAAAACCTTCAATTTCGCCTGCAAGCGAACTGCTCAATTCACTTAAGTTTTGGTTTATTTTCTAAGGATATTCACGTTTTTCACACACTTCGCTCAAGGCTCAAGTTGTGCGTTTCTGGATACTATTTAGGATCGATTCCCATGATGGTTGTCAAGCCCAATAAGGCGGTCATAACCTTATAGTTTCGCAGTAATCGAACTTTCGACGTGCGGTCCAGGTCCGATACTGAGTTTCAATATGCTCCCAAGAGCAACTTGGTTTTGAGATTGCTCCTAGGTTTTTAAGTAATGTTGAGTTAAGGATTTTAATGGTTTTGGGTCTTGCCATTCATATAGATAGTGGTGCGAGCTAATTTCACCGATTATTTAGTTTTGTACTTAATTTTCATCTAATTTCTACAGAATTCGGTCCTTAGGAATTCCTACTTGAGGTGGTATTTGGGTCTTTGTACGGATTTTTCTGAGACATTACACCTTAAATGTCATAACTTGTGCTCTATCGCCTGATGAATTCGAAAGAATTATTTCATGCGATACAGCTAAGCAAGCTTGGGATATTCTTGAAATGACACATGAAGGAACTACTATAGTCAAGAAATCAAAAGTTCAAATCCTCACTACTAGATTTAAGGAAATTCGTATAGAAGAAAATGAAACTTTCATGAACTTCTATACGAAACTAAATGATATAGTAAATTCCATGTGGGGTCTAGGAGATGGAATCCCAGAAAGCAATATCGTACAAAAATATTGCAATCTCTTCTTAACAGATTCAATTATAAGGTTATTACCATTAAAGAATTAAGAGATACTGATCATATGAAGCTTGATGAGTTAGTTGGCTAGCTCCAAACATATGAGTTAAATTTTAAGGTTCCTTAAGGTAAGTCTATTGCTCTTAAATCTACTAAATCTATATTAAAAGAAAATTGTACTAATTCTGATTTTGAAGAAACTGAAGAAGATATGACAATGCTAGCTAATAAAATTTATAGAATTTTTAAAAATAAGAAAAGATCAGATTTTCAAAAACCATCTGATAAAAGAAAAGGAAAATCTAAATCTTGGAAACCAATGTTACAACTGTCATGAATATGGGCACTTGACGAATAAATGTCTTAAAAGGGATAAGTCAAAAAGAAAGGGCATGATAGCTACTTGGTATGAATCATCTGGCTCTGAAAGTTCTTCTGAGTCTGATGAATCAGAACAAGAAAATACAACCACAAATGATGTGAAAGCCCTTACAACTATAGCCAGAGTCACCTCCTTAGATAACTACAATATATCTGACTATAAAAATCTCAAGAGTAACCTTGAAAATAAAAATGATGATGATCTTCAAAACACCTACAATGCCCTATACAGGGAAAGTTGCAAAATTGCTGTAAAACAAAAAATTCAAAAAGAGAAATATGCTAAATTCAAAGAACTTGAAAATGATGTTTTAGAAAATTCTCATCTTTCAGATTATCTTGAAAAAGCAAAATTAGATTTAAATTTCAAATCATCAGAGTTACAAAAACTCAGAATTGAAAATGAGAAACTAAAACTCAAAGTTTCTTCCCTTTTGATTTGTAAGGATACTTGGAGATAGGCCCATGGAGACCCAAAAGTGGAAAATTTGTTAACCTCATCCAGAAAATGTGGTGACAAGTCAAGTCTGGGTTATATAAAAAATGATTCCCTGAAAATCAAGAATACAACTCCTACATTTGTAAAAGGAGAATCCTCGAACTCTAAAAGTAAGAATGTAAGAGATTTTAATCGAAATGATTTCAAAAACTCAAAACCCTTCAAGTTCCTAAAATTAACACTAATGCCATCAACTATAGAAATAAAAATATAATAAATCACCTTTAGCTGAAAAAATTGTGGACTTACTCAAAAAGCTTCTAAAATCTAACTCACATAATAGAGAAAATCCAACTCCCAAAAATAGAGAAAATCCAATGGTACTCCTAAACGTAGAACCATAATGAAATGGGTTCCAAAGGTTACATATCTTGTTGCCGATACAACATTCAAAGTCATTAATCACTTAAAATGGTACCTAGATAGTAGATGTTCAAGACATATGATAGGTGACAAAGAGATATTCACCAACTTTAAAGAAGTAAATAGCGGTTCAATTACTTTTGGAGATGGAAGCAACTGCAAAATCATAAGTCAAGGTACTGTTCAACTTCCTAACCTCCCTCTCTTTGAAAATGTACTTTATGTTGAAGGTTTAAAACATAACCTCTTAAGCATATCTCAAATCTACGATAACAAACACAATATAAAATGTTCAAGTCACAGATGTAAGATTACAAATGAGAAGGGTTGTGTGATATTAAATGGTCATAGGACCTCTGAAAATTGCTACATTATTGATGACTCGTACTCATCTAACTATTCATGTTACATGGTCCAATCAGATGATACTGAACTATGACATAAACGTCTTGGACATGTTAACTTTAGAGATCTTTATAGATTGAGCAAGAAAGATAAAATTCATGGCTTACCCAAATTGAAAAAGATAGAAAAAATTTGTGGTGCATGTCAGATTGGCAAGCAAATTAAGAGTAGCCACAAGAAAGTGAACTCCTTAGCCACAGCCAAACCTTTAAAACTACTCCATATGGACTTGGTGGGTCCAACGAGAACGGAGAGTAGATGTGGAAAGAAGTATTTTCTGGTCATTGTTGATGATTTCACCAGATTTACTTGGGTAGCCTTCTTAAGAGAGAAATCAGATACTCTCGATGAAGTCAGAAAAATTTTAAAAAGAATTCAGACTGAAAAAGAGGTACCTTTGATCAAAATTAGAAGTGATCATAGTATTGAGTTTCAAAATATCAATTTTGAGAAGTATTTTAATGACCATGGTATATCATATGAGTTCTCTGCTCCTAAAACACTTCAACACAATGAAATTTTTGAAAGAAATAACAAAGTTTTATAGGAAATGGCCAATGTAACGCTAAATAGTATGAACTTACCGAAAAACTTATGGGCTGAAGCTATTAATACTGCTTATTACATTATAAACAGTGTGTATGTTAGAAAAGCTTAAGATAAAATATCCTATGAATTATGGTTTAATAAGCAGCCGATCGTTAAATATTTTCAGACTTTCGGAAGCAAATGTTTCATTTTACACGACAAAGAAAATTTGGGAAAGTTTGAAGCTAAGAGTGATGAGGGAATATTCTTGGGTTATGCTCTAAATAGAGCATACAATGTTCTTAATAAAAAATAGGACTGATTCAGGAATCTATTAATGTAATGATTGACGATCACCTGATCACACCCACTCCAAGATAAGATGACGATGAAGTCAACATTATAGATAAACCTGACTCTTCATCTAAATCAGTTAATACTAAATTAAGATTAGTCAAAGACCATCCGACTGATCAGATATTGGGTAACCCTTGTATTGGTGTTCAGACAAGAAAACAGTTAGAAAACATCTATAATTACATTTACTTCACTTCTCAAATTGAACTGACAAATGTAAATGAAGCGCTTCCCGATGAAAGTTGGACATTTGCTATGTAAGAAGAGTTAAATCAATTTGTCAGAAATGATGTTTGATACTTAGTTTCTAGACCTTCTGATAAACATGTAATTGAAACCAAATGGATCTTTAAGAACAAATCTAATGAAATGGAGAATATCATTAGAAACAAGACATGATTGGTTGTACGAGGATACACTTAGATAAAATGTATTGATTATGATGAAACCATTGCACCAGTTGCGCACCTGGAATCCATAAGATTATTTTTTTTCAATTGCATGTTATAAGAAATTTAAAATATATCAAATGGATATCAAAAGTGTGTTTCTAAACGGTGATCTACATAAGAAAGTATATGTTGAACAACCTATGGGTTTTGAGGACCCCAAACTTTCAAATTATATATACCGTTTTAAAAAGGCACTTTATGGTTTGAAACAAGCTCCCAGCGCATGGTACGAAATACTGACTAAATTCTTACTTAGTCACAACTTTATCATGAGAAGTTTTTATAAAACCTTATTCGTCAATAAATATAATGATCACATATTGATAGTTCAGATCTATGTTAACGATATTATTTATGGATCTACATGCACTAACTTGTTTATTGAGTTTGCATATCTAATGAAATCCAAGTTTGAAATGAGTATGGTTGGAGAACTAAATTACTTTCTTAGATTATAAGTAAAACAACATGAAGATAGTATATTTATCTCACAAACTAAGTATGCCTTGTGTCACGCCCCAAACTCAAAAAATGAGCTCATAAAATTCTCGATCACCGTATTCGGTGCCAACAGCCTCCGTAGTGCCCCATTCTTGGATCTTGGTACTCGTATGCCAGATTCCGATTATGGGATCCTACAAGGAGGATTTTTAGTATGATTTTTTTTTTACGGAGCATAACCACAAGCATAAACCAAGTCACGAAATAACATCAGCACATATCCAATATATCAAAAACTTTAAGTACAATGCGGAAAGAAAAATATAAGATGATCAAAAAGCTCCAAAATGATCTAATACGCACTCCTGCCACAGCGCTGCTGCGATCCAACGACACCTACATGCAACAGTCGTGCATAAACTTACAAAAGCTTATAGGGTAGTGTAAGAGTGTGCACACGGCAAGTGCCAAGTATACAATATCAGAGTAATGCAGAAATATGCGGGTAAGTCCATGAATACTATTAGCCGTACCAAGGTTGTAAGACCCGTATTCTAGACCATACCGTTTCGTAGGCTTCCGCGGTCATCTCGGTCGAATTTCGGCAACCCTCGACCTGTATCTGACGTTTGTACACAATCCTAAGCCGAGACTCACATACCAAAGTCCGCTCGACCTGAAACTTGTACCCTAGCGACCGCGCCGTCGCCGAGGTTCCAACGCCATGACTCGCGCACTTATCTGATACCTAGGCTAGAAGATGTGAGTCTATGTTCATTTTAAGGAAAACGCTGTATTGTAAATTTCGAGGGAATCTCTACAACATGTCCCATCAATAAATCAATCAATCAATCAAGTTAAGTACACTCTATACCACAAGTACAAGCAAACCATCCCTTTCCCTTTCGCAAAGTTAACTCTCTCTCTCTCTCGCTCTCTCTTAACCCATCCTCCTTTCACCCAAATTTCAACCAAGCCCATACCCTAACTATCCTTTCCTTACAATAACCACTCCCTCCATCCCTTTCATCCATCATTCCTCTCTCTCTCATTTCTATCTTTACTTTCCAATTCCAAGAGCAACACCTAACGTCCAAGCTCCTCTCTCCCAAATCCAAGTGTGGCCCACTTTCCCACTCACTCATCTCTCATCTCAACCATCCATTCATCATCTACCACCATCAAAATTAAAGGCAAAGAGCATAGGAGTCCAAGGAGCTAAAGAAAGATGCCGATAGGCGGGTGATCTACCTTTGATTTGCATTTGAGGGCCCACTTGTAGGTGGGACCCATTTTGATGTATGTGTTGTAATCATAAGGGGCCCATAGTGGCAGGGCCCCTCCATCACCGTCTCTCTCTCTCTCTCTCTTTATTCGTTTTAATGAAGTGGGCCCCACTAATTTGTGTCCTATCCGCACTGTCCATCATAGACGATGGGACTCCACCGTGGAGTGCATCCGCATCCACGTTGTCCAGGGCGTGGACACACCCAGATCCATAGCTCAACTGGCAGACTGAGTAGAGATACCTCGTTTCAACACTTGAGGTCTTGGTATTAATCCTTAGGCGGGTGGCTAACGTGAGGTGTGTGTGTGCTGACAGGGGTGTATACTAACAAGCTAACCTAACCTAGACGCTGATACCCTTTCTCACACACACACGTGTGTGTGTGTGTGTGTGTGTATATATATATATATATATGGGAAAAGGTACTATACGCTCGACCTTACCCTAGGCTTCCATACGGTCGAGCGTTATCGTAATGCAGGCCGTCCGATGCGGTAATTTTAAATCAACGGTTATCCTCGACGTGGGATTCGAAGGAGGGAGACCGGTCATTCCGGTTACCTTGAGGCCCTAGCTGTGCAACCATCCCTCTCTCCCCCTCGTTACCTACCAGCAGTAGAAACCCATCTAGCCCTCTCTCTCCCTCAATCCCTAGCACCAGCCACACCCACGTACAACCCTCTCTCTCCCTCAATCCGTCAATCGCAGGCCCCACTTCCTCAATTTCCTCATTGATGATGGCACCGGCTGCATTCCCTGTATCCTCTGGCTCAACCACCTTGACTTCCCTTACTTCTCCCGCCACTCCCCCTTCGACGTTCGTCTCCTCGCCGACGCTGCTACCCGTCACGCCTCAGCCGTCCGATTGGGAGCCCTCGCCGAGGTCCGTGGTCGGATCACCACTTACTGAGTGCGTCTCGATTCTTGTTAGGGATGTGATTGCGTAGCGAGATCCAAATGCAGAGATCTTGCATTGGTTGGATTGCATTAGGTTAGCTAAAGAGTGTTATAACGATAGATTTGGATTTTAGTATCTTGCCGTTTCGTTTGTGATTTAGAATTTTTAAGATGTAGAAGTTTTCAGTAAACAGAATGGGGAATTTACGAAATTTCCATCTTGTAGTCGTTTGAAATTTTAGGGTGTGTTTGGATGCACTAGTGAATTGGATTGTGAAATTGTAATGCTTGGTTTAGTCAAAGAGGTAATGATAGAAGAATGATTCTCAATGTACAGAATACAAAATGAGGAATTAGCCCTAAACTTTCAGAATTTTGTTCATTCTGCAGTTCTTCAAAAGGTTTCGATTGGATGGACAAGTATAATCCGTAGCTATATGTTCACCTCCACCATATTGTAGACCATTCTCCTTGCTATAGCTGATCTGGCTGCAGCTCCTATCAGAAGAGCTAAAGCTATTCTCCCCTCCAAGCATGTAAGCTCCATCTTTCATTTGATATGAATGGTGTGGATGGTGGTGGTGGTGGTGGTAGTGATGTATGGGAAACCTATCATGGGTTTGTAAAATGCAGCTGGTCGCATTGAAAAGGTCTGGTGGGGCAGGAATCCCTGCAAGGCTTGTGGGAGATTTTTGAAGGGGAGAGAAAGCTTCATAAGGAGATGGGAGGGTGGTTGCTGCTATGGTTTCAATCAATCTAGTTTGAAATGTTTATGAGTTTCAGTTTGATGGTAGCATTTATAAGTTTTGATCGGTAGCAAATTACTGAAATTGATTTGGTCATCCATCTCTTTAATCAAATTAAGCTTAGTAGAAGAAATTTCTATTGGCCTAAGATGCGTAGAGACATCTCCAAGCATGTGGAGAGGTGCACAAAATACTAGTCTGTATACGCTCAGATTTCAAGGAGTGGAGAGCTTCTCATTGTGCAAGTTGGCCAGTTTTTGCAAATTGCCTGATTGAGGCTAGAAATGAATTGCAACATAAGTACATGCCTATCATCTCGTTCAATGTGCTCACTTGCTCATGGGTTGCATTTTTTTTCTCTTTTAATTTTTACCAATTTCAAGTACTTTTTGTTTTTGTGCAGATCTGAGATCATTCAACGCAAGTTTACAATAACAAAGGCACTTTGCTATTCAAGGCTGACGGTCATAGTTCGACCGCCTTTGTCAACAGGTTTGGGACATGTCAATATCATGGTTACATAGTAGGCAAGCTTCAAGGATTATGTAAATGGATCACGGAGTTGTTGAAGCATCCCTGCAACGCAAGTTTACATAGTAGGCAAGCTTCAAGGATTATGTAAATGGAATCATATAATCAGCTATTGAACGACTATGCCAATCTCAATATGATGATGATATTTTGAAAAAAATAAGTTTGTTGGACCATGCCATTTTAGATAATCATGGTTAGGTGGTTAAATCTATTGAATTTCTATATTTTTCCCTATGAGCAAGTTTTAATGATGTGCTTCGCACTAGAAGTTTTACATCTTCTGAACACATACATGTTTTTTTCGAGATGCCATTCCCTTGGCTATTGGTGCAGTTAATGTGCTTATCCAAAAGTGGTGCTTACCTTGGTGTCATGACCATCTAGAAGCTATCTAAACCTGATGAGCATCTTACTCCAATTTTAGAATTCTTAAGTAGCATGTCCTTATTTTATTCATGCTAAAGTACCGGTGGTTCAATTCTATTTTTCAGGATAGAGAAGATCTATTAGCATCCAAAATTTTTCCATAGAGGTTTTTCCTTTTTCTTTCCAAAATTTTTCCTTTTTGATTCTTTACTGGTTACATAGGCTAAGAATAAGAAAAAAAAGGGCACCCATTGACACCACACCGAGTGTGCCACAGAGGGCGAGAACAGACAACATTAACTCACAAAACATTTTACTCGCTTGTGGAAATACCATTGATTTCTGCCAAACTGCATGCATGGCCAAAAAAAGCAGAGGCCAAATTTACTGTTTGATTTGTTCAAATTGGCGAGGAAAAGGATGCCATGTCGGTTGTGTGGGTTCCACCACCTACTATGACCAATCAAATTGCATGCTACTTTATCAGCCATTAGGCTTAGCAGAACCCGTACCTTTTGAACTTCTAAAGATGGATTGCCCAGTCATATTGCATTAATCATTGCAAGCTAGAGAAACGATCCAATGCTCTTGGAGCAATACGAGTTATAGTGCTCCTAGTTACAAGGGCACACGAGACAGTCCATTGAATCAATCTAGACTATCCATTAGGTCCACCCACATGTCATGGATCGCCATGCAATAATTGCACCTGATTGGGTGATCCTGTCCAATGTGAAGTTGGTCAGTGTTTTCTATAGCGATACAATTTTCATGGATGGGATGTGTAGTACGACCACCTGACCAAGTGATCCCATTTGCAATCCATGATTGGTCCACCTAATTGTTTCAAAAAAAAAAAAAAAAAAAAGATTGGTCCACCTAATGGATTGTTCAAATTGTTGATTCAACCCATTTTCTATGAACAATCTTGAGGCCATATTATAGGAGGGTTAGAACCATTGCTATGAACTTTCTGTGATTCCTAGAGGATGGGTTCAGCCAAATGGACAATGCGATTGAATGATTGACTGTTATGTGTTCCTATTATTCCTCCAAAATCAATTGACAATCTGATGTTGCTTTAAACCCATACTAAATTAGGATATGGTAACATTGCCATGAAAAATCAACATCCTTGGGCATACTCAGTTGGCTTGCCAAACAAATGAAATCTATCAACCTGCACATCCAAAAACAACACATGCAGGCCTGAGACTTTGATTCTAAAAATCTATGTTGATTGGAGTGAAATCGAGATTATCTTGCAAACAATCTTTTCTACAAGATCTGCATACACTGCTTTAAAAAAAAATAATAATAATCTTAAACTGTTGTTTGTTGATATTGCTTCTTTTAATTTAGGGATTTGTTACAGGACCAACTCTTAGCTGGTAACACACCCATCATTTCTGCTTTCGGGTATACAATGGTACAAGGTAGTAACAGCTATGGTTTCCAGATAAAGGCTACGGTTAATAGCAGTAGCTATGGCCTATATTTTTTTTAAAAAGAATGGAAATTACAATAATGGTATTTCTTACCATTGTAGTACACGCCCTGATAGAAATTATAATAATGTCTCTCATATATTAACAATAAGTTTACAATGGTCTGAATACATGAAAAATAAATAAATAAATCCTCTATGCTCCACTCCTTTTTTAAGCATGCATGATGCATGATGCAGACCACAGAGCATGTCATGATGCATGACCAAGCAACAGAACTTTTTCTTTGGCTTGTTGAGAGAGGCAAAGCGTTTTGTAAGTTTGGGGTTTCTTTGTTTGAATTACTTTGAGAGAGTCCACCCCCTATCTGCTCCAGATAACCTGATGGAAGTGAACAAAATAAAATCTCATTATTTTAGTACCAAATAAATTTAGGCATCAAACTAAAATGCACAAATCACATTTTATTATCGGTGACAACGGAATGCCATCATAACAACATAGACATGTACGTAAAACAACGGATCTAGAATCAAATCACATTTCTTTTTTCGGTGACGAGAATGCCATCATAATAACAAATAGTCAACTACAAGAATACGCTTTCTAAATAAGCTAGACACACATTTACACATACCTCAAAATGTGTCTCATCAATTTTACGTTTACGGTGACACGTCATTTTCAAGCTTGTTGCCTAAAAAGACCATGTGTAAGAAATTTCTTCAAAGTCAGTAAAAATAAAGATACTTACCCATGAGATGTAAAGCAAAGGTCCATGAAACTGATAATGAGACAACTAAAACAAATGGAGATAGATACGGCAAAACTTAAATAAGAGGTGTTTTCTCATAAATCACATGTCAGCAAGGAGAAGTGGCGAGGCATGGAAGTGCTCCTCAAATGCCACCCAGATAGACAATATAAAATCGCCGGTGAGAAGACTCCCCATTATTATTATTCATTTTTTGAAAGTTTAGAGGACTCTCTATACCAGGTTCATGGCATGAAAAGTAGCTAAAAAACAACCATCTTAATTTGGCAAAAACATTCCACAGGACCATCACCAGGTTCATATAGCAAAACAAATTTCATTTGTTTCCCCACTCTTTTAATTCTACTTTTCTAACTGAACCCAATGACATAATATAAAAATGCAAGAAAACAAGGGACGAGTGGAATAAATTTCCTATTGATACTGGATACACTACAAGCAAATTTTTAAGTCATAATTTTAAGTACAAATACTTTTTTTCAGTAACTAGAAAAACAAGGCCATCAAAAAGTACTCTAAAGAAAACAAAATGAAATTTTAAGTATGAATACTTCTTTTTTTTCAGTAACTAGAGCAAGGTCATCAAAAAGAAATCTGAAAAAAATAATAAATCATACGGGTAAAGGCCGTAGCACATTGGTAGCAATTGGTACCGTATCCGTAGGTCTTTAAGATATGGCTATGAATAAATCATACGGGTTAAATCCATAGCTATACTTTCGATAACTCAAAAGACATATAGCTATGGATTATATTTGTATTTAATCATAGCAATAGGCTATGTAAGTAAAAGCTACGGTTAATAGCTGTAGCGATGGCCTATATTTTTTTTGAAAAAAGAAAAGAAATTACAATAATGGTATTTCTTACCATTGTAGTACATGTCCTGATAGAAATTATAATAATGTCTCTTATATACTAACAATAACCAATTTCACAAATCTCAACACATCACTGATTACACTCCTAAAGCATGTAGGAAACCTAACCTTGGCAAAGACTCGTTCAAAGATTACATGAGAAATGGAAGAAAGATCCCAAGAACAGATTCATGTGCAGTCCATCGTACGATATTCGATCACCTTCGATTGCATGAGTTTTAAGGCCCAATCACTTAGCCAGGATTTGGTTTGTATATGCATAGAGGCCCACATGAATGATAGCCTGGTCTGGTCCACTTAGATAACTCAGTCAGAATGGATACTTGGCTAGTTGGTCAGGCTGTGCTTGTACCTAGATGCTTATCTAGTGGAACAGGGCCGAGATTGGGTATCTAGAACATGGATCAGCTTGGGTAAGCCTCACCAGACCACCTAGCCTTTCTCACCAACCCCATTTGCACCGACTTGAAACACGAAACTTCCAAAGTAGCTGCATTCTGCAAGATTTTATAAGCGAAGCATGGCAAAAATCTTTGAACGGACCCCAATCGCAACATAACATGACTTTGGTTGGAATGATGCATTGATCTTCGTGAACATATCATCAAAAGCTTACCCGCAAAGCCATCTTTTAAGTTTGTTCATTACTGAGAACCGCTTTAGGCGTGATAAAGCTATGAGAATCCAGAGGTCTATCAGGAGCAACTCTATCATCTACGATCCAAGGCTATCCATTCAAACAGAGCCAAACTTTTGAACTACTACAGAACGACAAATTTCTGAAAGTTTAGGGCTAATTCCTCAATCTGCATACTGTACGTTGGGAAACATTCTTCTACCATTTCCTCTCTGACTAAACTAAGCATTCACAATTCAATTCACTTGCACATCCAAACACGGCCTAAAATTTCGAACAACACATTCTTATGGTCTAGGGCTAATTCCTCATTCCGTACATTTGGAATTAACAATTTCTTTCTTCATCTTCTTTTCTTATTTTGCCATTCGGCTTGATTAAACTAAGCTTTTGCAATTATTTTCACTTGTCCATCCAATCAGAAACCTTTTGAAGAACTGCAGAACAGCAAAATTCTAAAAGTTTAGGGCTAATTCCTCATTTTGTATTCTGTACATTGAGAATCATTCTTCTATCATTACCTCTTTGACTAAACCAAGCATTACAATTTCACAATCCAATTCACTAGTGCATCCAAACACACCCTAAAATTTCAAACGACTACAAGATGGAAATTTCGTAAATTCCCCATTCTATTTACTGAAAACTTCTACATCTTAAAAATTCCAAATCACAAACGAAACGGCAAGATACTAAAATCCAAATCTATCGTTATAACACTCTTTAGCTAACCTAATGCAATCCAACCAATGCAAGATCTCTGCATTTGGATCTCGCTACGCAATCACATCCCTAACGGTAATCTGAGCCGTACCTCTGTAAGCGGTGATCCGACCACGGACCCTGGCGAGGGCTCCCAATCGGACGGCCGAGGCGTGACGGCAGCGCGGCGTCGCGAGGAGACGAACGTCGGAGGGGGAGGGATTGAGGGAGAGAGAGGGTTGTCTGCGGCGTGGTGGTGGTAGGGATTGAGGGAGAGAGAGGGCGGATGGGGTTTCTACTGGCGGTAGGTAACGAGGGGAGAGAGGGATGGTTGCACGTGCCTAGGGCCTCAAGGTAATCAGGAACGACCGGTCTCCCTCCTTCGAATCCGCGTCGAGGATAACCGTTGATTTAAAATTGCCGCATCGGACGGCCTGCATTACGACAACGCTCGACCGCATGGAAGCCTAGGGTAAGGTCGAGCGTATAGTACCTTTTCCCTATATATATATATATATGTGGGAATATAATATATTATATTATATTTAAGTATATAATATATAATATACCAATATTATATTAATATATGCATGTAATTATGGGGGCCACCTACGTGGTACCCACTTTCATGAGACGTGATTAGCTGGTGCGTCTCACAGCATCTATTAAGCCGCTGTTGACGTCACCAGCTTTGTGGACCCCACCGTATATGTGATACAGTGACGTCACCAAGATCCAAGGACCCTACCGTGATGTAAGGGTCTTATCCACACCGTCCAGCAATCTGGACGGGCGGGACCCACCCCGTATGAGTTCTTCAACGTCGTCCATCTGATTGGGCCCCCGATGCATGCACAGCAACCAGACCACCATCCACCAGCTGATAAGTAGCTAGATTGATGGCAACAAGTTCTGTGGGCCCCGCTGACGTACGTGATGCATCTAAACCGTCCATCCATTTGGCGAGCTTATCCTACTGAGGGGCCGCGTCTGAGGACTCCTCCCTGATGTATCTGTTATATCTAAACCATTCATTAATTTGGTGAACTCGTTGTACGACTTGGGACAAAAATAAATAAATAAATAAATAAAAATAGATCTAGCGTCATCTGGATCACATTGCAGAAAACAGTGAGATTGAACGTCTACCATTGAAACTCTTTAAAGGTCACAAAAGCTCTGTACCAATATGATATTTATTTTCTTTATTAGTTCAGGTCCTTGTGACCTTATAAGCAGATTGGATGATAATAATAATAATAATAATAATAATAATAATAATAATAATATAAAAAAATAGACGCTATGGTGGGCCATTGAGGTTTTAGCAGTGGAAAAATCACCATCTCCACCGTTATTTGTGCCATGGTCCAGATGAACTTTTGATAAGATTCATTTGTTTGGATAATACTCTAAAATGATCTCCATAGATGGATGAATGGTGTAGCTGGAACGGCCCATTGATTTGGTCCATTTGAATCAGCCCATTCAACTTGGCGCATTTGATTCTCGGCCCATTTGTATTAGCCCATTTGAATCGACCTATTTGATTCGGTCCATTTGAATCGGCCCATTCGACTTATTGATTCGCCCATTCGAATCGAACCATTCAATCAGCCCGTTCGACTCGACCCATTGATTCACCCCATTCGATTCGGTCCATTTGAATCGGCCCATTCGACTCATTAATTCGGCCCATTTGATTCAGCCCATTCGAATCGACCCATTCAATCAGCCCATTTCACTCGGTTCATTAGACTTGACCCATTGATTCAGCCTATTGATTCGGTCTATTTGAATCGGCCCATTCAACTTGGCCCATTTAATTCTCAGCCCATTTGTATTAGCCCATTTGAACCGGCTCATTCGATTCGGTCCATTGAATCGGCTCATTGATTCAGCCCATTTGATTCGGCCCATTCAAATCGACCCATTCAATCGGCCCATTTGACTCAGTCTATTCGACCGGACCCATTGATTCGGCCCATTTAATTTGGCCCATTTTAACTGGCGCAATGTTATATATATATATATATATATATATATATATATATATTGGCCTATTTGATTCGACCCAATTGATTCGATCTATTTAATACAGGCCATTGAGATGTATTTGGGGCCCATTGGAAGGGCTAGATGTGATGTATATAAGGCCTAATATGATATATTTGCGGCCCATTTGGGGCCCATGGGTTGAGGCCCATTGTGATATATTTGGGGCCCATGGGTCGAGGCCCATTGAGTTGTGTTTGGGGCCCATAGGTTGAGACCCATTAAGATGTATTTAAGACCCAGGTGTAGGGCTCACCTGTTGTGTATTTGAGGCCCGTGTGGTGAGGCCCATGTGATGTATTTGAGGCCCAAGTGCGGGGCCCACCTATTGTGTATTCAAGGTCCGATGTGATGCGTGATTTTGCCTTGATGTATGTAATGATGTTTTTGTGGGCCACTCCTTGGGAGCAATATTGGTTAAATGTCCACATTGATGGGCAATAATGGTTGAATGTCCACATTGTGACCTTCCCTTGGGCCTTGTTAGACCCATCCTCATCACTGCTGATTGTCGAGGCTGATTATCATGACTGATTGTTGATTATCGATCGATTCCGGTTGTTGTGGCCGCTTACCGATTCTGATTATCGAGGCCGATTATCGATCGATTCTGATTATCGAGGCCCAATGTGATGTATATGCGGCCCGTATTTAAGGCCCGTTGTGATGTATATTTAGCCCGTGTTTAAGGCCCAATGTAATGTATATGAAGCCTATGTGATGAGGCCCATTATGATGCATTGAGGGCTAGGCGATGAAGCCCATTGTAATATATGTTAGGTCCATGTGAAAGGCCCATCGTGATGTGTATTAAGCTATTGAGTGAGGCCCATGGTGTTGTATATTTGGCCCTTGTGTGAGGCCATAGGCCCACTATATGTTAGGCTCTATGTGGGCCAATTCCTTGGGGGCAGTGTTGGTTAAATGTCCACATTGTCGAGGTAGATTGTCGATGCCGATTATTGGTACTGGTTATGTGACAGCATAGCATCATGATACATGCCCATACACAACATCTGCATGATTGTTATAAGATGTGGTTAACCATTGCATATGTCATTGGGCAGGTTGTTATGAGACTCCCTGATAGGCGGAGGTTATCTCACATGAGTGCACGGTATGCGCAGGATTGTTGTATGACTGAATTATATAACTCATGCTCACTACAAGAAAAACGGGTAAAGGCTACGGACTAGATCCGTAGCAAAATCCCTTTTGCTACGGATCTGGTCCGTGGCACGTCCGTCGCAATTGGTGGGGTAGCTAAAGCTCTAGCTACGGACAATATCCATAGCAATAGATACAATTAGCTACGGGTTTTGTCCGTAGCAATCGTTGCCTTTAGCTACGGATATTATCCGTAGCAATAGATACAATTCCCTACGGATATTCTCCAAGCTATAGATAGAAATAGCTACGGATTCTATCCGTAGCCATATACAGAAATAGCTACGGATATAATCCGTAGCAATAGATACCAATGTTTACGATATTTGCAGCACTACATACCAATAGCTACGGATATAGTCCGTAGCTATATATACCAATAGCTACGGATTATATCCGTAGCTATAGATAGTAATTGCTACCACTACAGATTATATTTCATAGCTATTTTCCTTGTTTTCATTGCAAGAACCTGCTATGATTGATAACTCATCTAAGCTTAATGCAATCAAAGAAAAAAAAATGATGCATTTGTTACAATAGCAATCAAATCTATAATGCATCCTACATTCACATTTCTAAATAAATAATACTTCACTTTGCTCAACCTATCATAAGAATTACAACTAAGGCGTGCCCTCATGCATTAAATAATGCTTGCGCTTTTACAGAATTTTCTTTCTTCAGACGGTCAAATTCAGCAAACATAGAAGATATAACTTCTTCTTTCCTTGAAATTGCATAAGTAACTTCTGTAGACTACGACACAATATCACTTTCAAGTTTCAAAACCCTTCCCTTGAGAAAATGAATTTCATCATCCACTAACTTCTTTAGCTTGTCAGCCTGTATAAAACAACAATTGTAGACACAATCAAACAAGCATGCCTTTGTACACATCTCAAAAGGAAGAAAGACCCCCCCCAAAAAAAAAGAGCTAAAAAAAAACAATTATATATAAAGAAATAAAAAATGTACGTACAAATCTTCTAAACTATAGCAAAATCCATAGGTTAGGTTATCGGTTATAAGTTTAGGTTATAAGTTATAGGTTAAGGTTTAGTTTATAGGTTTAGGAAATTGGGTTAAGTTTCAGGATCGGGTTTAGGTTTGGGTTTTCAAGTTTAGGTTTAGGTTTAGGTTAGGGAGTTGAGATTAGGATTAGGTGTAGGTTTAGGTTTAGGAATTTGAGAATACATTTAGGTTAAGGTTTAGAGAATTGAGAATAGGTTAAGGTATAGGTTTAGGAAATCGGGTTCGTGTTCAAGATTGGGTTTAGGTTTGGGTTTTCAAGTTTAAGTTTAGGTTTAGGTTTAGGTTTAGGTTAGAGAGTTGAGATTAGGATTAGGTGTAGAGGTTATATGTTTTGGTCTAGGTTTAGGTTTAAGTTTTAGGTTTAGGTTATAGATTTAGAGAATTGAGAATAGTTTAAGGTTTAGGTTTAGGAAATCGGGTTCGGGATCGGCTTTAGGTTTGGGTTTTCAAGTTTAGGATCCTGGTTTAGGTTAGGGAGTTGAGATTAGGATTAGGATTAGGTGTAGGTTTAGGTTTAGGGATTTAAGAATACATTTAGGTTAAGGTTTAGGTTATAAGTTTTGGTTTAAGTTAAGGTTATAGGTTTTGGTTTAAGTTAAGGTTATAGATTTAGGGAATTGAGAATAGTTTAAGGTTTAGGTTTAGGAAATCGGGTTCGGGTTCGGGATCGGCTTTAGGTTTGGGTTTTCAAGTTTAGGATCCGGTTTAGGTTAGGGAGTTGAAGGATTAGGATTAGGTGTAGGTTTAGGTTTAGGGATTTGAGAATACATTTAGGTTAAGGTTTAGGTTATAGGTTTTGGTTTAAGTTAAGGTTATAGGTTTTGGTTTAGGTTTAGGTTATAGATTTAGGGAATTGAGAATAGTTTAAGGTTTAGGTTTAGGAAATCGGGTTCGGGTTCGGGATCGGCTTTAGGTTTGGGTTTTCAAGTTTAGGATCTGGTTTAGGTTAGGGAGTTGAGATTAGGATTAGGTGTAGGTTTAGGTTTAGGGATTTGAGAATACATTTAGGTTAAGGTTTAGGTTATAGGTTTTGGTTTAAGTTAAGGTTATAGGTTTTGGTTTAGGTTTAGGTTATAGATTTAGGGAATTGAGAATAGTTTAAGGTTTAGGTTTAGGAAATCGGGTTCGGGTTCGGGATCGGCTTTAGGTTTGGGTTTTCAAGTTTAGGATCCGGTTTAGGTTAGGGAGTTGAGATTAGGATTAGTTGTAGGTTTAGGTTTAGGGATTTGAGAATACATTTAGGTTAAGGTTTAGGTTATAGGTTTTGGTTTAGGTTAAGGTTATAGGTTTTGGTTTAGGTTTAGGTTATAGATTTAGGGAATTGAGAATAGTTTAAGGTTTAGGTTATAGGTTTTGGTTTTGGTTTATGTTTAAGTTTTAGGTTTAGGTTATAGATTTAGGGAATTGAGAATAGCTTAAGGTTTAGGTTTAGAAATCGGGTTCGGGTTCTGGATCGGCTTTAGGTTTGGGTTTTCAAGTTTAGGATCCGGTTTAGGTTAGGGAGTTGAGATTAGGATTAGGTGTAGGTTTAGGTTTAGGGATTTGAGAATACATTTAGGTTAAGGTTTAGGTTATAGGTTTTGGTTTAGGTTTAGGTTTAAGTTTCGGGTTTAGGTTATAGATTTAGGGAATTGAGAATAGTTTAAGGTCTAGGTTTAGGAAATCGGGTTCGGGTTCGGGATCGGCTTTAGGTTTGGGTTTTCAAGTTTAGGATCCGGTTTAGGTTAGGGAGTTGAGATTAGGATTAGGTGTAGGTTTATGTTTAGGGATTTTAGAATACATTTAGGTTAAGGTTTAAGTTATAGGTTTTCGTTTAGGTTAAGGTTATAGGTTTTAGTTTAGGTTTAGGTTTAAGTTTTAGGTTTAGGTTTAGGTTATAGATTTAGGGGTTGAGAATAGTTTAAGGTTTAGGTTTAGGAAATCGGGTTCGGGTTTGGGATCGGGTTTAGGTTTGGGTTTTCAAGTTTAGGTTTAGGTTAAGGGTGTGGTCCCTATAAATACAGATATAAAAATGGCCTGTCCAAATGGCCAGGCCCTTCCAATGCTGTCCATAAGAAATGGACGGCTTCATCATGGTCATAACAGTGGTTCCCACCTTCCAGGGACCCCCGCTCATCCGGATAGCTTCGACGCACATCCGGGTCTACTCCGTTAATTTCGAACAAATATATAAACACGGCTTGTCCAAATGGTCAGGCCCCTCCAATGCTGTCCATAGGAAATGGACAGCTTCATCATGGTCATAACAGCGGTTCCCACCTTCCAGGGATCCCCGCTCATCCGGATAGCTCCGACGCACATCCGGGTCTGCTCCATTAATATCGAGTAAATACATAAACATGGCCTGTCCAAATGGCCAGGCCCCTCCAATGCTGTCCATAGGAAATGGATAGCTTCATCATGGTCATAACAGCGGTTCCCACCTTCCAGGGACCCCCGCTCATCCGGATAGCTCCGACGCACATCCGGGTCTGCTCCATTAATTTTGAACAAGTACATAAACACGGTCTGTCCAAATGGCCAAGCCCCTCCAATGCTGTCCATAGGAAATGGACAGCTTCATCATGGTCATAACAGCGGTTCCCACCTTCCAGGGACCCCTGCTCCACATCCGGATAGCTTCGACGCACATCCAGATCTACTTCATCAATTTCATGATAATATATAAACATGGGCCTGTCCAAATGGCCAGGCCACTTTTTCAATGAATCATATAGTATGAAGGAAAGAAGACTCACCAATTTAGCTAGCAAGGAGAGAAAGTGTGAGTGCTTGGAATGTCGCCCTGTCTTTGAATAATGGATGCATATTCCACATTGCAATCTGAGAATGAGTAAATTTTTTAGTTTCTCCGACAATGCAAATGGGCACAAATTTACATATAAAGATTTTAAGGATTATAAAACATTCCAAGACATTAGTTGCACAAATAATGGATGAGACATACCAAGACTATAGGTGCCCAGAGTAAGATAACTACACCAATGCTGTACCTACCTGCATTGAAAGAGCAAAAAAATTATATGAATGAAAAAATAACAATTTCAAAGATAAAATAAATAGTTAAAAGCTTTACCATTTCAATATGAACTGTGATATCATAACCATGTCCATAGATTTACGTGTTTAAATATGTAATTATGGTAAAACCTAACAGTTCATACGTGTTCAACTGCAGTTTGTACAACTTTGTAATGGTTCAACAGGCAACTCATAATGGTTCAGATAGTTTTTGAGTTTCCAAGTGGTTTGGATAGAAAATAATTCAAGTATTCTTTAAGAAAAGTAATGATAACAAAAACCGAAGTTGGATTTTCTTTTTTCTTTAAATTTGTTTTTGAGGATTTGATATTAGATTGTAATTGATTGTACTTGATTTGTCAATGCAGAGAGAAAGAACCCTTTTTGAATCAGATACCCAAAAGCTACTTGAGAATCTTGTATGTGCACAGTACATGAATTTGATGAAATGTATATATATATATATATATTTTGCAGACAACCATCAAATCATGTTTTTGTTTCTTCTAATGGGAAGGATGAATCTGTCCACATCTCACATATAATGTTGGGCGTGGATGGTAAACAACTGGAAGAAGAACTGGTGGGTCTTCCATATTGATTAATTAAAAATGAAAGCATGAAGTAAAAAAATCTATCATGGCAAAGAGCAGGCTCTAGTAATGGAAGCAGCTAAATTCAAATCACAAGCATATGCATGTATTAAGTATGCATCTTACATATAGAGTCCTTCCGGTACTCCTTCCTTTTTCTTGAGCATCACCTTTTCCTTTGCTTTCTTGAAGTCTACATGCGTTACCTTCATACGACGCTCTCTTAAAGCAAGCAAAGCAGCTTCAGTGCAGATAGCTTTGATATCTGCTCCAGAGAACTCATCCATAGTCATCACAAATTCTTCCAAGTTGACATCATCTGCCAATGTCATCCTTGATGTGTGTATCTGGAAAATGCGCCTCCTTGTTTTTATGTCTGGAAGAGGGAATTCAATTTTTCTATCAATTCGGCCAGGAAGCAAGGCAGGGTCAAGGCTCTCAATTCTGTTAGTAGCGAGAATCACTTTAACATCCCCTCTAGAATCAAAACCATCCAGTTGGTTCAGCAATTCCAACATTGTTCTCTGAATTTCACGCTCGCCTCAAGAATGGGCATCATACCTTTTCGTGCCAACTGCATCTATTTCATCGATGAACACTATTGATGGAGAAAGATCATCAACAACTCTAAATAGCTCTCTGACTAATTTTGGGCCATCACCCAAGTATTTCTGGATCAACTTACTACCAACAACTCGCAGGAAAGTGGCCGATGTTGAGTTTGCAACAGCCTTGGCAAGTAGGATTTTGCCCATTCCAGGCTCACCGTAGAGTATAACTCCCTTGGGAGGCTTAATACCAATGTCTTCATACAATTCAGGATGGGTAAGAGGAAGTTCCATTGCTTCTTTGATTTCTTGAATTTGAGCATCCAACCTACCAATGTCAGCATATGATTCCAATGGAGCCTTCTCGACCTTCATCACTGAAACCATGGGATCCACTTCTTCTTGAAGAAGCCCAACAACAGAAAGAACCTTATTGTGCATGAGGATTGCGCACCCCAGCTCGAGCTGGTCCTTATCCACGAAGGACAGGATCCCAACGTAGTACTCGGGCTCCACCGACGATGACACGATAGTGTGGTTCTCATCGATGAGCTCCTCGAGGTTACTGACGCTCATGGGGGAGCTACGGAGATCGTCGACCTTGGAGCGGTCCTCCTCATTCTTGTCCTCCTGGGGTTTGAGGCACTCCTGATTGGAGACAAATTCCTCCTCCATGAATAAGAAAGAAATTTATTTATTTCTTTATTTTGCAGAGATGGAAGGATGACTATTAGGTTGTTTGATGAAGTAACTGTCTAACAAGCTGGGACTGAATAACGAATCAGAGGTATTTAAAGACATTTACTTCCATGCATTGATCTAACACGCCTATATATGTAGTTGGTTTGGTACCCCATACTGCCCTCTCTCTCTCTTCTTATGTGTGGCTGGTATTTTAGCATACAGCAAATTCAATTTTCATCAATGCAAATTTTAAGAGATATTGGTTTTATAAGAGACCACAAAAGAGGAAGATAAGCCCACATCGTTTCCACCATAAAACTCATATGCACATTAGTGTGTATAACTCACAAGATTAGTCTTAGAAACCTGAAAGAAACATGAGAACTAAAAACGGTTTTTAGTGGGATGCATTTCTTCTAGGGATAGCATAGTACATTACAACATACCCTTGTATAACCGATTCCTATGAGTTCAAGAATGTCAGGTACTAAAGGAAGCCTATCGATTGCCTGCATTAAAAAGTAACATCTATAAGGAAAACTACATTTAGAATATGAAGAGATGCTCTAATGCTTTCTTAGCACAACAAGTTATAAAAGTGTTCTTATGGGGACACTAACATAGGTCGATTCATTTATCTAGTCTGTTCATTAGGTCCAACTCATTTTTTGTGGGAAAAGATCGCATAATTCGACCAATACCCAACCATTTGATCAATGGCCTTTAATATGGACAGTCGACATCATTTACACAAAAATAGGCCTAATTGAGCAATGGTTGGTTTAGCAAACAATTATATATGTACACACACACACATACACACACACACACACATATAGTTTACCAAATGCTGAGTGTCAGATGGCATCATTCTACAACACCAACCAAATGCAGACCTATGGAAATATAATACAAAGCCTGTACCAAGAATATAAAAAATGAAATTGAATGTTAATCTATATGCAAATAGAGATCATCATAGTTTCAACACTTGTGTTCCTTAAATGAAAAGAAAAAACCATTGGATATCATTCAAAATATAGAACATGAAAGCAGTGAAACACAAGTTCTTCTACAATATTTGGTGGTAATGTCAGTTGTATTAATGACATGCCTGCACTGCAAAAGTTCAATACAAACATTCTACAACAAAAATAACTTTTGTTTTTAAGTTGAGACTATGAGAAACTCTGATATGACTATGGTACTATCAACATGATCAAGATATATGGGAGCCAATGGAATTTAAAAGATATACCGTAGTTACTAGAAACCATATCATTAATGAAGTATATAACATAAGTGCTTGTTTTTCACAACAGCAAAACTTCATAAGGTTGCTAACATTACTGAGAATAGAAGTTCATAAAAGTTTAAGAGAGCTCTAATAAAGAAAAGCTCGAAGACATGACAAACTCAATCTTCCTTCAGTGAGCAGATGAGCAACAATTACGATTCCTTTATCAAAGCGATAGATTGCACCATAAAACTATGAAGAATTATGATAAGATCTACATGTAAGAATTTTTCTTTCTTCCTCTTTCTACAAGAGTGTTTCGTAGTGACCATAAGTTTTGCATTAAAACCATATCATTAATGAAGTATATAAGCCACCAAGTTTCAACAGGCTTTAAGCCAGGATTGACTTTACTTCATTGGATATTGCATCTTTACTTCCAAATAAATGAATTCATTGTAATATAAATCAATAGGCCACAAATCAAACCCTATAGTGATCAAGAATTCCATTAGACGGCTAGTAGAATTTCACTTCTATGACGCCATACATGATTACTAGATGCATGGACTTAAATAACAGGTTAACTCTACCTGCCTTCAAACAGGATATAAGAGATTCTCCCTATATTCCCAGTCCTCTCCTTCCTACCAACTTCACATCATTGCCTAAAACACAATCAACATTTAGTTTATTATAATCAACAGGAGGATAACTTATCTTTCATTGCCTAAGACAATCACATCATTGCCTAACACACAATCAACATTTCGGACTGTTCGCCACTTACATCAATGTATGTACTTTGTCCCAATTGAGATTTTTTTTTAAAAAAAGAAAGTAGTCACTCTATCATCCGGATTCTAAACTTTTGACTTGGAAAAAAAGCTATCTATGATGGTCGCAACTGTGTAGCATATATTCAAATTATTACTAGACAAATGAGGTTCTTAATGTGCCCAGTTCTCAGCCTTACTCTTCTTTAAAGATTCAATTAATGTGCCCAGTTCTCAGCCTTACTCTTCTTTAAAGATTCAATTAATGTGCCCAGTTCTCAGCCTTACAAATTCACAGAGAAGTTACTTCCAAAGCTCACAATTGCTGCATCAACAAATGCCAATTTCAATATATATAATACAAAGCCTGTACCAAGAATATAAAAAATGAAAAATGTTTCTTACTTTTCAAGAATTTGGTTGCATTAGGAAATGTTTTCACCACCTGGAAAAGAGACCAAATAAAGAAAAAGAAAAAAAGGTTTTAAAAAAAATCAGCATATAGTGCAATATAATCTGCAAAGTTTACAAAATTAAAAATGATAACGGATGACACTTCAAGCAAATAAACATATGTCAAAATATTTATGGAGTGATTTTTATTTTTATTATTATTATTTTTTAACATAAACATAAACACGTCAAGCATTTATGATACAAAATCCCTGCACTAATTGAACTTCATTTATGATTACTGAAAATCAGTCCATGCACAAGTGAATCCAGTGAGAAGTTGTGATATGCATACCAAAGGTATCATATAATGGAGCACAATAAATCCCATGAGCATTGCAGGCCTGCAGAAGTTATGCAACATCAATAAGAAACACAAAAATCTAAAAAGGAGGCTCACATATAGAGTTTAGAGGTGTGTTGAGCATACACATGTATAACCTAGCCCATCTAAATGCCACCACATGTGCCAGCCAGGCACAAAGGTGTGAAATCCTATATATGTGAACATAGGTTCATTCCCAGTTGATCTCATTTTAGCAAAGATAATGACAAGAGCTCCCAAACTTCTTCAATTTGCACCATTAGCCTGCTGACAAGAGCTCCCAATCTACAAACCTATTTTATTTGATATTCAAACTTCTTCAATTTGCACCATTAGCCTGCTGACATTAACAGATTAGCTAAAAAGAAAAACATGACGGCATAGTTTTGAAAAATTATAAAGCATGGGATGATATATATTAACTATGAGGGAAGGCTTAACGCCTATTGATTGATTGTCACAAAAGACCTTAAACTTTTCACAACAAGCCAGACCAAATTACAAAGCTCTGTACCTTAAGCTTGATGAACCTCCAAGAAAAAAATCCAATCCCCTCAAGAAACAACTTCTGTGCATGGAGTCTTTGACTAGATTTTCATTTTTTTACCATTGACTAGTCACCACAAAGATGAGAAAAAGGCATCCATAGCTTAAAAGAAAAAAAAAAAAAAAAAAAAAAAAAAAAAAAAAAAACAAGATGAAAAATTTGCGGAATTTTTTAAAAGGAAAAAAAAAAAAAAAACGAAGACTAGTTCTGAGTAAAAGAGAATCACAGAAGTTGAATTGATGAAGACCACCTGTTCTTTTGATGTGGCCATTGTCTTTGGAGCATTGGGAAGGACCTTCTAGCTGCACTTCATTCTTATCCATATGTTCTCATTGGTTTTTGATGCAGGAGCTTCTAGATTTCATGTATCAAGGCCATCAATAACAAATCATTAAGTGCATCAAAGAATAAACTAAATTGGAAATAAACATAGAAACAATAGATTTTATTCTTTCATCCAATATAACTTGCTCCAATCACTCCAACTGTCTGCCCCTTGAGTAAATTACCAGCAAACCTATTAAAAACAAGAACCCAATTAATGAATTTATGTTGTCTACGTTTGAGCTGCATTTGGATGCACTAATTAATTGAATTGCAAAAATCCATTAGACACAGTGAAAATGACAAAATTACAATTAACTTCCTTGGTTCTATAATGAAGGCAAGACCAAAATCCAATTATGTTAGTTTTCAAGTTGAACTTGTACTACAAAGATGTTAGTTTCCAATTAACTTGAGATCACCTAATAGTTCCCAAGTACGAAAATGAGAACTTTAAGGGCATGGAACTTGCCTTTGCAATATACCAGTTATCTTTCGGTACAAACACAAAAGCCTGCCATGAATTGTCTTCTTGTTGCCCATGTGAATTTACCCAATTCTCTGTGTATATCTGCATTCAACAAATTGCGTAATTAGCTATTGCATGAGAAATACATTTCTGGCTCTCTTTTGGTCATTGATTTCTTTTATGAGTGGAGAAATACTTTTCTAGGCCTTTTGGTTAAGATCAAGTATAACATTTGTTCTTATCAGTTGCATGGGTAGTGGAAGGAGAAACTTACTGTAGATATATATGTAACATCTCCCATCTCCTTTGAGCTTCAAGAGAAAATAAGGTGCACCGGAACTGCACCAACATAAGGAGATATTGTGGTTTTTGGATGCAAGACATGGATTCCATGATATTTTTATTGTGAAAATAATTTCTTGTGATGTTTGGGATCCAGTAAGTTTTGTTATGGTAATATAAACATAAGAAGAAATTCAACCCCCTGGTGTAAAAGGTGTAGGTATGGTGAAACACGTGTATGTATATAGAGTGGGGGCCTACCACTGATTTGTGCCGAGGTCCACCCAAGTTTCAGATTGGCGTGATTTTTTTTTATTTTTTTTTTTGTGTGTGTGTGCCATCATTTGGGGCAGGTGTTTCATATTAATAGATGGGATGGCATACACAACATGGTGGGCCCTCTATTAAAATCAAGGGGTGGGAATCCCCTCTTAACTGTTCCTACTTGTGTGGCCTGCCTGAGTCATGGATAGGCCCCTGTTTTTTTGGCCCATGGCCAAATGGCATGCAAGATGGTTGGAGTGGTTCAGTTCTTAACTTTCTCTGTTCAACATCCACGGAGTAAAAGGAATGCATAAAAAAAGCTTCTGTTGCCTTTGTTTTTTCAACAGTTATGCTTGCACTTCGAGAACCGAATCTGTCATTTGTTAGGGAGGACCAATATCCAAAAACTTCATCTCAGCCAAAGCTACTAATGAAAACAGGGTCAAGAAAAATGCAGACTGAATCAATGGATCACGCATGAAAGATATGAAACATCAAATATACCATCATTAGCATTGTACTAACAAATGAACTTAGAGAAAATTCAGGACTGATCTGATTTCAAATGCATCGATGCTTGAGTAACTAAAGAGATGAGAAAGAAAAGAATCTTGAAGAAATCGGCCAGAAATGACAATGTATGTATCACGCATGAAAGATACAAAACATCAAATATACAATCATCAGCATTGTAGTATGACTTATCTGATTTCAAATGGCACTGATCTTTGAGTAACTAAAGAGATGAGATGGAAAAGAATCTTGAAGGAAATCATGGCCAGAAATGAGAATGTCTCTACACAAATGAGATATTGAGTGAAGAAAATCAAAGAAAAGCAATTAGATCTAAAGACTGCGAAATGGCTAAGATCCCAATGCATACATTTTTTTTTACAACAAAAACATAATTTCTCATTTTCTATATGTAAAAGTTCAAACCACGCCTCTGTAAGTGTCTAGACACCACATACAGCAAAGCTCCTTCCAGCAATGAGAAACTCCTAACAATCAACAACCATAAACATATGAACAAGGAAAAAAACCCTAAAAAAATAGAAAATTCTAATAGTGGAAACATCTATAGCACTTGTCTAGACATGAACAAGCCCATCGCTGATCTGCTTGACTCTCAATGTCAGATATATCAGCACCATTGTTCCCATGCTTGATTGTTAAAACTATAGTGACACAAATGAAGGTGGGATCAGTTCAAGATGGAAGAGAAGAGAACTATTCTCCTCGAATTGAATGAAGCAGACCGCTTGTATCTCCGCCATTTGTTATTAGTTGTATCATACCCCCTCTCGTTATTACATTTGTCTCTAGAAGTGCACCTCAGTAATGTTACACTGTGATCTATTAAAAATTACATCATTTTCCCACCCAATTGTAGACTGCTCTTAATTAACAAAGCACTGTTTAGCGGCACCTCGCTTCTCATTGGGCTACTAACAGTTTCATCATTGATTTTAGGAGTTTCTAAACATCCATCCTGCATCTCTACACCCACACAACACAATTGACATTTGTCAGCACTTTCTATCTACAAATCGATGTGATTGCTGCAATTCCAATGGACATCTGAGCATGGCTGACTTTCAGATGGATATGGAACTTCCAAGAAACTTAAGAAAGTTAGCTGTGATGGACTCTCTGGACTGATATTGCCTTTCTCAATCACCCCTGAGATTCCATAGAAACCCTGGCCCTGTCGGGAACTGCCATAGGGGCATGTTAAATTCACTGGAATAGAAGCTTCATCCAGAAGAACTGGGAGAACATCTAAACAATAAGAATGAGTGGCGACATCTGCCCCGGGCTTCAATAGAGGAATGGTCGAACAACATCTAAGAGGGAACTCATGGCTTCTGTTAGCAATCCCCTTTTCGTTCGGGCAAACCGCCATTGCAAGAAGAAGCTGCGCACAACAGAGAGATGGCTACAGCAGATCCCAATGCATACATAAATAAAGATGTACACATGAAATCTGATATACATATATAGTACATTGTGAAGTTTTTATTACAAAAGTTATAGCAATAGAGCTTTTCTTTTATGCCATGTACAAAAAAAAAAATCCATTTCGGGGAATCGGACGGGTTCTCCACAATACAGCAAGTTTGGGCCGTTTGGGATTTTATCAAGCACGAAAGGTGCCAAAGAATAACATAACCAATTTTATTTTTTTTAAATGACTGATGTAAACTATATAGATTTAATCATTTGCAACTTGTTTTATAACCTACAGTAATACATAAAATCTGAAGAAAAAAAATTGATTGAATTGATGAACGAAAAATATGTATAGAGAAAGAGGACCTGTAGATCTTCTGGGATAAATTTGTGCTTTATGGAGAGATCCATTGCACGCTTTTTTTTTTTAATCATGCCGATCACAATATTGTATTTTAACTCCTCTTGGGTCATCACATACAGATCCGTTAGTCTGTAATTATTTCAAAAAGCATCCACCTGGCTACAAACATTAGGCCCCATTAGGAATGATGATCTCACCTTCTACTCTGTAGCCTCCAATCGTGCAGGCGGTTCTGCTTCTTTCAGTTTTTCCAATGCTGAGATATGCTCATCGACGGATTTGTAGAGGCTGTTAACCTGTTGGGAAATAGCATTGTGGGCGATCTTGTAATCCCTATGGAGGATGTAAAGACCCAAAACAGAAGCCGTTGCAACTCCTGCGAAGAAGGATGATAACCTCACCCTTAGCACGTACCCCATCCTTTCTTCCCCTTCCAAAATTCTGATTTTCCTGACTCACGATCACAGGGGCCGTTTGGATGCCTGCTCTAACCCAACGTCTCCTTCTCCCTCTCTCAGCGTCTCCTTCCCTCTCTCTCACTCTCTCTCTCTCTCTCTCTCTCAGCGTCTCCTTCCGTCTCTCTGCTATGGCAGGGGAAGCCCTAACCCTTATTGTTCTTCTTTTTTATTTTTTCCTCTCCATTTTTTTCTCTTGAGATCCATTGCATGCTTGAGGTGCTGGTTCATGGGGTCGATGATCTCACGACGCAGGTGGGTTAGGGCTTCCGTTCTTGCTTCCTTATGCAGGAAAGAAAAGAAGAGCAAGGGTTTTCTTACCTGTCGCGGGAGCTCTTTTTTTGGGGAGCGGGAGCTATTTTTTTGGGTGCCGATTTGGTAGGAATTAAGACGGACGGTCCTGTTGGAAGCTACGTGGGGCCTACCATGATGTATGTGGTTCATCCACACCATCCATTCATTTTAAAATATACTTCTAGGGCAAGGTCCCAAAAATAAGGCAAGTTAAAGGCCCAAGTTGACCACACCACATATAACGGTGGGAACTTAATCTCCACTGTTTCCTACCATGTGGTCCACTTAAAACTTCTATCTGCCTCACTTTTTGTGCTCATGCCCTAAAATGAGCTTTCAAAATGGATAGATGGCTTAGATAAAAGAAACGCATTGCAATGGGCCCCATAGGTCCCCTTACGGTGGTGAGCTTGTATCTTTTAGCTACAGATTGAAGCATCTTATAGCTACGGATTAAATCCGTAGTAATATAGCTACGGTTTATATCCGTAGCAAAAGACTATCATAGTCTGTAGCCTTTGCTAATTTTTTTGGTAGTGGCTTCTTGCATTATATGTTGTGATTATTGTACGCCCTAGTGACATCAGGGTAGTAATCTCCACAGGCATGTCGTGGATAGCTAGATTAGACACCGAAAATGTTTGGTTCTAGCATTTGGGCACTTTGGATATCCGTGGGTGAAAGTCACTAAACCTCCGTCGCCAGGAGACGCCCCAATGTCGAGACCGAGTGGATACATAAGCGCCCGAGTACTGAATACCAGGAGGCCGCATCTCCCACTATATCGTGGTCCGTTGGAAGGGGGTGTGGCCTTACCCACCCGAGGGTAGGGGGCATAGCTAGGTTGATTTTGACCAGCTTGTGAATGGGTCCGCTATCGACATGCCAGGTAGATATTGGCGGACTACTGGTCAGACGGGTAGTGAGGTCTCTTCCACTTGCATGGTCGCGCGTCAGTGAACGGTGATTTGCATGTAGAGTGTACTAGACCCCGGTGATGATCTCAGAGATGTACAATACATATTTGTGGAGTAGGCATTGCATACTCATTCATTCATTCATTCACTATCCACTCGGGCTGGTGGTGCACAACTATTTGTTACGTGTGCCTTCGCAATGACCAGGATTTCGGTTGGGGGGCATGACTAACCTGAGATCAGGAGTTTACCACATTGAGTCTGACTATCTAAGTTAGGTATGAGACTGGTTTGGATAGAATTTCCTTGTGGTGGATGCCATAGCCTGTGATACTACGTACTATCATCCCGACTTCACACTCCAACATGGTCATCCCATTCGCACCACATAATTGCATTACATCCGCGGCATATGTCATTTGGGGTTATTGTGTTTCTGCATATATAGGTCGAGATACGGCTGACGGTATTCAGAACTAATCAGGAATTGTATATTGCATTGCATCCTTGACATCTGATATTTGGTTCTTATGGCTCCTCGTTTGTATAGATGATCTATATTGCGTACTTTAAAATTGTATGACTTATGGATTTGTCAGTATTTTCACCTATTCTGACATCGTATGATTTATGATCTTTTTAGTATTTCTGATATTGTATGATTTATGGCACTGTATTGAATACTTGACACTTACCTTGTGTACACACGTACACTACCGTCTAAGCTTTCTATAAGCTTATGCACGATAGATGCGTGCAGGTAATGTTAGGTTGTTGCAACATTGAGCTTGGAGCATACAACGGACTTCTGGAGCTTAATTATTATATATATATATATATATATATATATATATGTATTTCGCTTTCGGCACTGTACTCAAACATTTATATTAGTGGATATGTGATGATGATGTTGCCTTTGTGATTTGGGTAAACTTGTGGTTATGCTTCTTATGAGATAAATGTATGTTAGAAAATCCTCTTTACAGGATCCTAGAATCGAAATCTGGTGTACATGCACTGGGAGCCGAGAACGGGGTACTACGGAGGCTGTCGGCACTAGATTCGGCAATCGAAAATTTTGTGAGCCCAGTTTTCGGGTTTGAGGCGTGACAGAAGTTAGTATCAGAGCATAACTTGAGAATACCTGAGGATAACATCACATATCTACTGATAGCTACCCTACACTCTATGATTGTTGAGAACTTAGAATGATTAGGTCCCGAGTTCGAATAACTTAGTGATCTTCTGTTATAGACTTTTAATATACGCCTTCAAGAGTTCTCAAGGTTGATAGGTGCCTTTGTTCTTCCCTATAGGACATGCCGCCTAGGAAAACGATTCAAGCGACTTTCGCTCCATCACCTGAGACCCCTGCTCCCCAGCCTGAGGATGCCGCTCCTCTACCCGAGGCCGGAGCAGATCCAACCATACCCGTGAGTGCTTCCCAGTTACAATAGATGTTACAGGCTGTGACGACCGCCCTCTAGGGGTAGGGCAGGCACCCCATTGTTTCGCCAGCCCAGATAGAGCAGGAGCATCCGAGCGCTCTTCTTCGAGAGTTCCAACAGCTCGATCCGCTGCGTTTCCAGGGCAAGCCGGAGCCGATAACAGCAGAGAGATGGCACTCCAAGGTAGAGAAGATTTTTTATACAATGACATGTACGACCCAACAGCGAGTCCAGTTGGTCGTATTTCTTCTCCAGGGTGAGGCCGAGCACTGGTGGACCTTCATTACCCGTATTGCGGGGCCTGATTTTGTCCAGACATTGGGGGATTTTATTGATCAATTCGAGTGGTAGTACTTCCCTGACCACATTCGTCGTCAGAGAGCATTAGAGTTCGAGACTCTGGTGTAGGGGAACCTGTCCGTGGCATAGTACGCGGCCCGTTTTGTGTCACTGTCAAGGGTCGCACTGTATTTAGTTGATAATGAGAGGTGAAGGCTCGCCGTTTTAAGAACGACTCACGTTTTGGCCTCAGGAGCTGTGTTGTCGGACACATGGTCTCGACCTTTGAATGGGTAATTCAGAGGGCCCAGATTTACAAGGCAGAATGGAACGATTCGCAGAGGGTTTGTGACCACAGAGGAGACCGGAAGAGGAAGATTCCCTCTAGTAGTTTCCAACAGCAGCAGTGTTGACAGCCGCAGAGGTACAGGAACCATCCATTCTTTCGAGCACCAGCAGCACCTTCAGCACCACCAAAGAGACCGTTTACGGGCGTTGGCTTTAGATGTGGTGAGAATGGGCATCGTAAGCGTGAGTGCCCCCATTTTTAGCAGCAATGACCTCTTTGGGGGGACATACACCTCCGCAGCAGACCTAGGGCAGATTTTATGCAGCTCTGCAGGACCCTCAGTCGTCAGGAGTCGCCGACGATTCGCGCAACCAGACATTAGGACCATCTTGTTAGATTAGTCATTGGTGAGATGGTGAGGTTGCAAGGTATCTTAGTTTTGATTGTTTTTTATCCAGGATCTGAGGTTTATTAGGGGTCACCACAATGTTGGTGAGGCATCTTGGGAGTGCAAGGTTGAGATTAGAGAGCACTATCCCCATCCTTATGTAAACTGATTGTGCCTTGACTTATATATGATGTTTCCTCTTCCCTCGTCTATTTTGTAAATTTCAAGGATGAAATTTCTATTTGGAGGGGAGAGTTGTAAGACATGTATCCTAGACTGTACTGTTCCGTAGGCTTCCGCGGTCCTCCCAGTCGAATTTTGGCAACCCCTGACCTATATTCGACGTTTACGCATGATCCTAAGCCAAGACCTGCATACCGAAGTCGGCTCGACCCGAAACTTGTACCCTAATGACTGCGCCATTACAGCAGTTCCAATGCCGTGACTCGGGCACCGATCTGATACCCAGGTTAGAAGATGTGGGTCCGCGTTCGTTTAGAGGAAAACGCCGCGCGTTGCGAATTTCGAAGGAATCTCTACAACATGTCCCATCAATCAAGCAAGTACACTCCATGACAAGTACAAGCAACCCATCCCTTTCCCTTTCCCAAAGTCAACTCTCTCTCTCTCTTTACCCATCCCTCTTTCATCCAAATTTCAACCAAGCCCATACCCTAACCATCATTTCCTTACAATAACCACTCCCTCCATCCCTTTCATCCATCATTCCTCTCTCTCTCATTTTTATCTTTACTTTTCAATTCCAAGAGCAACACCCAACGTCCAACCTCCTCTCTCTCAAATCTAAATGTGGCCCACTTTCCCACTCATCTCTCCTCTCAACCATCCATTCATCATCTACCACCATCAAAATTGAAGGCAAGGAGCATAGGAGTCCAAGGAGCTAAAGAATGATGCTGATAGGTGGGTGATCTACCGTCGATTTGCATTTGATGGCCCACTTGTATGTGGGACCCATTTTGATGTTTGTGTTGTAATAATGAGAGGCCCATAGTGGCAGAGCCCCTCCATCACCGTCTCTCTCTCTATCCCTTTTAATGAAGTGAGCCCCACTAATTTGTGTACTAACCGCACTGTCCATCATGGACACTGGGACTCCACCGTGGAGTGCATACGCATCCAGGTTGTCCAGGGCCTGGACACACCTAAATCCATAGCTCAACCGGCAGACTGAGTAGAGATACCTCGTTTCAACACTTGAGGTCTTGGTATTGATCCCTAGGCGGGTGGCTAACATGAGGTGTGTTTGTTGAGGTGTATACTAACAAGCTAACCTAACCTGGACGCTGGTACCCTTTACCCTCTCTCTCACACACACACACATATATACATGTAATATTAATATATATATATATAGGAATGTAATATATTATATTATATTTAAGTATATATTATATAATATACCAATATTATATTAATATATGCATATAATTATGGGGGCCCACCTACGTGGGACCCGCTTTCATGAGACGTGATTGGCTGGTGCGCCTTGCAGCAGCTATTAAGCTGCTGTTGACGACACCAACTCTGTGGACCCCACCGTATATGTGTTTCGTCCCCACCGTCCATCTGGACTGTAAGACTCGTATCCTAGTCCGTGCTGTTTCGTCGACTTCCGCGATCCTTCCCAACGAATTCCGGCGACCTGTGACTTCTAATCGACGTTGCACACGACATACGTGGGGGTGCTCTTCCGCGATCCTATATATTATATACCTGATGGTGGGCCTCTATGGGCCCCACCATGATGCTTGTATTACATCCAAACCATCCACCCATTTTCGTAGCTTCCGATTAAGTTAATGTTTGTTCCACTTCATCCATCCTTATGTTAACTTAGGTAGAGGTTAGATGGGAAATATACGTTATGGTGGGCCTTAGGAATTTTAAATGATGTAAATCATTATCACCACTTATGTAAGGCCCATGTTATGGGGCCCATTTGATGTATTTGTGGCCGTTACTGAGGCCCACCTTGATGTGTATTTGTGGCCATTATTAGGGCCCACCTTGATGTACATAAGGCCCATGTGATTAGGCCCATTTGAGGTATTCTTGGCCCGTTGTTAAGGCCCACTTTGATGTATTTGTGGCCAATGTTTCGAGGCCCATTGTGATGTATTTAAAGGCCCATGGGATATGGCCTATTGCAATGTACATAAGGCCCCTTTGATGCGGCCTACTTGATTTATAAAAGGCCTACATGATGCGGCCCATTTGATGTATCTAAGGCCCATGGGTCGAGGCCCAACAGGATGTCCTTAGGGTCCATCGCAATGTGTGTTTTCCCCCATAGTCTATGTGATGATATTTATGATGGGCCATGCCTTGGGAGCAATGTTGGTTTGACGTCCACATTGTAAGAATGATGTTGGTTTAATGTCTGCATTATAAATCTCCTTGAGGCTCATTGATAGGCCCATACCGGTAATGTGTAGGCCGTCTAGGCCCATCTTCAGTGTAAGGATAGCTCATTACATGCTTAGTATACTTCCATGATTTATACGCATTTGCATTATATGTATGCTTGATATGAGAAATGTTTGATCATAGCATAAGCCGTTGGGCTGAGACATTTACGGGACTCCTTATGAGACGGAGTGCCCCACATGATCACGTGGTACGCGTGAGATTGCTGTATGATTGTACGGTGTGACTCATGCATCTCGCATATGTGTGACTTGATCACTGCACGCCCTAGCGACATCAGGGCCGTGGCTCCACAGGCACATCGTGGATGGCCGTATCGGATACCGAAAATACTTTGTTCTAGCACTGTGGGCACTTAGGATGTCCTTGGGTGAAAGTCCCAGAACCTTTTTGGTACCAGGGGATGCTCCAACGTCTAGACCGAGTGGATACACGAGCGCCCGAGTGCCGAATACCAGTAAACCGCATCTCCCACTGTGTTGTGGTCGGTTAAAAGGGGGTGTGACCTTATCCGTCGAGTGAGGAGGCTATAAGATAGGCTCAGTTTGACCAGTTCACAAATGTGTCCACTATCGACGAGCCGGGTAGTTATTGGCAGACTACTGGTCAAGCGGATAGTGTGGTCTCTTCCACTTGCTTGACTGTGAAGCTAGGGAGGAGGCAGTCAGTGTGAGGTGTATTAGACCCTGGTGATATCCAGAGAGGAAATGTACTGATATGTGTACTTGATGAGTACTGGCATGCTTGCTTTGTATTTTACATATGACATTTGGCTACATAGGCCTCGCATCGCATGGTCTTAGTATGGTCGATAGCATTCATGCCATGCATTACATAACTTTGGTATACCTGATAGCATTCATGGACTTACCGCATATTTCCGCATTACTCTGATATTGTACACTTGGCACTCACCTTACACACACTTTCACCACCCTCTAAGCTTTTGTAAGCTTATGCATGATAGATGCGTGCAGGTGGCGTTAGGTTGCATCAGCATTGAGCTCGGAGTGTGCAACAGTCTTTTGGATCTTTTGGAGTTTCTGTTACTCTATTATATTGTATTTTCCTTTCATACACATTATACTTAAAGTTTTTGATATAGTGGATATGTGGTGTTGTTGTTTGTAACTTGGTTATGCTTGTGGTTATGCTCCATTACAAAAAAAATCATACTGAAAATCCTCCTAGTAGGATTCCAGGATCGAAATCTGGCGTATGGGCGCTGGGAGCCGAGAATGGGGTACTACGGAGGATGTCGACGCCGGATTCGGTGATCAGGAATTTTGTGAGCCCGGTTTCTGAGTTTGGGACTTGAGAGAAGTTGGTATCAGAGCATAACTTAGGAATACTTGAGATCACATCACATATCTGCTATGAACTTAGGATGATTATGTTCCGAGTCTGAATAACTTAGTAATTTTCTGACATAAACCCTTGACGTTTATGCCTTCGAGAAATCTCAAGGTTGATAGGCCCTTGTTCCTTCCTGTAGGACGTAATGGCTAGAAGAGCGACCCAAGCAAATCCCGCTCCACCACCTGCTACTCCCGCTCTATCACCTGTGACTCTCGCTTCAACACCGGATATTCCTAATTTCCAGCCTGTAGATGCCACTCCTTTACCTAAGACCGATGCGGATCCGACCGTACCTGTGTGTGCCACTCAGGTGCAGCAGATGCTTCAGGCGATGACTACCATTCTTCAGGGGTAGAGCAAGCGTCCCACCGTTACACCAGCTGAGGTCGAGCAAGAGCGTGTGAGCGCTCTTCTCAAGGACTTTCGTCAACACGATCCTCCATGTTTTAGGGGTGAGCCAGACCCCACTGCAACCGAGATATGGTGCTCTGAGGTGGAGAAGATATTCGACACCGTGAGATGCACGACCCAGCAACGAGTCCCATTAGCCGTATTTCTCCTTCAGGGTGAGGCTTAGCATTGGTGGGCATCTTAGCCCGGTCGGTAGCGGCAGATTTTGAGTGGACCTGGGAGGACTTTACAGACCGGTTTGACCGAAAGTTCTTTCCTGAGTATGTGCGACAGCAGCACGTATTAGAGTTTGAGACTCTGGTCCAGGGAGACATGACTGTGTCCCAGTATGAGGCACGTTTCATCGTACTCTCGAGGTTCGCGACGTATCTTATTGATGAGGAGGGGCGGAAGGCCCGCCGTTTTGAGAAATGTTTGTGTCTTTCCCTTCAGAGTCGTGTGATCAGACACATGCTTCCAACATTTGAGCAGATAGTAGAGAGCCTTGATATATGAGACAAATTGGGCTAGTGTGCAGAGAGCCCATGATCAGAGGGGAGATCAAAAGAGGAAGGCTCCCTCTGGTGGTTCGCAGCCTCAGCAGCATCATTCACGGCAGCGACGCTGACCCGCCCAGCATTCCGAGAGCTGGTAGTACCCCGAGCACCACCTTCGGGACCATTCACAGGTACCTACTTTGGATGCGGTAGGATAGGACATCGTGTTCACGAGTGTCCCCATCTGTAACAGCAACAGTCGAGGGCACCGCATCCACCTCCGTGATAGCCACCATAGCATCAGCAGCCGAGGGCACCGTATCAGCCTCCACGACAACCCTCACAGCAACAGCAGCGACCACAACACCAACCTCCAGAACCTCCCCCGCAGCAACAGAGACCTCAGAGGGGACCTACACCTCCCCAGTAGGCCCAGGGCAGATTTTATGCCACCCAGCAGGACCCTCAGTCATCAGGGGCGGTCGTCGACGATTCATGTGACTTGGCCCCTACACCGTCTTGCTAGATTGCTCATGAATGATGCATCTTGGGAGTTAGAGCTTGAGATTTGTGGACATTGTCCCCATCTCTTGGGTGTTTAATTATGATGATATGCTGAAATTGTGATGTTTTGATTATACATGATGTTATGTTTCTTATTCCCTTATGAGTTACGTTTAGTTGCGATGGTAGTGTAAATTTTGAGGATGAAATTTTTATTAGGTGGGGAGAGCTGTAAGACCCGTATCCTAGTAAGTATTGTTCCGTCGACTTTCGCGATCCTTCCCGTCGAATTCCGATGACCTGTGACTTGTAATCGACGTTGCGCACGACCGTAAGTCGTATCCTCTAGATTCGAGTCGGTTTAATCTGAGACCTGTATCATTGCGACCCCACCGTCGCAGCGGTTCCAAAGCCGCGACTCGCGCACCGATTCGATACCCTGACCAGAAGATGTGAGTCGGCGTTTATTTCGAAGAAACGCCGCACTTTCTCGATCCCAAGAGAATCTCTACACAATGTCAAATCAATCCCATCAATCAATCAATCACTTCAATGTCAAGTATAAAGCAACCCATGCTTTCTCTCTCCAAAGTCAACTCTTTCTTACCCTCTCTCTTACACACCCATACCTAGTCAAGTACCACATCCATCACCTCACATCACTCACTCACATCTCTCCTTACAACTCTCTCTTTCCCTCTCATTTCCCAACATTCTCAAGTCAAGCAAGAGCACCCCCATGTCCAAGCTTCCAAGTGAGAAAAGAGAGAGTTTGTGTGGCCCACCTTTTCCATTCCAAAACCCATCATCCTAGCCATCCATTTCCCATCTCCACCATAAAAAAGGAGCACAAGGAGGTTAGCGTTCCAATGGACCGAGAAGATCAACCGGTGGGTGCTTTGATAGGGTAGTTTTCGTGCTTTCTTAGATGGGCCAAGTGAGGCCTACTGATCAATGGTATGGATCTCACTTAGGGCCTTAAGATATGGCAAATGGCCCACTATGATTATCTTTTAATGTATGATGGGAACGCAAGGGAGGGCCCATAGTGTCGGGGTCCCCCCCATCACACGTGTGTCCCACCTTTTCTCTCTCTCTCTCTCTCTCTCTCTCTCTCTCTCTCTTTCATTTTCCTTTCCTTGAGATGGTATGATTGTGTGGCCCACTTGAATGGACCCCACCATGAAGTAAGTATTTTATCCGAGCCGCCTATGAGTGGGGACCACCTTATATGTATTGCACCCACACCAACCACCATTTGGTGGCCCACCTAAACAGGGCCCACCTCAATGCGTGGGTTATACCCAAAACATCCAGATGCTAGACTTGTAGTAAAAACACAAATATTAGCCTAGTTTGCAAGATTTTGGGCGAGCCACTTGTGTAGGCCCCACCATAATGTATGTATTCGATCCACGCCACCCATCCCATTCCCTGGCCCATTTTAAGCATTGAGCTGAAAAATGGGCTCAATCCGATGTCCTGGCAGCCCTTAGCATAATAAACGGTGTTTGCTCCCATTGAAATCTGCCCGGATATTTTTGTACCCCAAAACATATCCAATATTGGACTTGATGGGCTTGTCATAGGATACAGAATCCAATGGCTGGGATGGATTTTGTTGATGCAGGCCCTACACCTGAAAAACCTCAAGAAAACAGGTTTTTTTTTTATTTTTATTTTTTAAAAAACAAAGTAAACAGCATCAGCAGTTTTTTTTTTTTTTTTTTTAAAAACAAAACAAGCAATGACAGCGTTGCCCTTCTTCTTGTCATTGTCGAGACTCGGAAACGCTAAGCGGCGGCGGGAGTGACCGAGCTGGGCCCCATGGGTCCCCTGTTGTGGGCCCCACCGTGATATATATTTGTCATCCACCTAGTTCATATGGTGGGCCACTGACAGCAGTGGGTCCCCTCCAAATTTCAGGCCCACCCAAAGCTTAGGTGGCCCACATCACAGGAAACAGTGAGAATTGACCGGCTGCCATTGAAACCCATTTTTGGGTCAACAAAAGTTTCGGATCAAGATGAAATTTGTTTTCCCTTTTCACCCAGGTATGTGGGACCTTATGAATGGGTTAGATGGAAAGTAAACGTTATGGTGGGCCCCACATGGGACCCACAGTGATGTATGTGTTGTATGCCCACCGTCCATACGGACCGTGGGGCCTACCTTGATGTATGTGTTCGTCCGCACCGTCCACCCTAGGCGGTGGGACCCCCCTGGTGGGTGTGCATGCGTGTGTGTGTGTGTGAGTGTGCACGTGTGTGTGCATGCGTTTGTATGCGTGTGTGAGTGTGCACGTGTGTGTGCATGTGTGTGTGAGAGTGTGTGTGTGTGTGTGTGTGTATATTATATACCTGATGGTGGGCCTCAATGGGCCCCACCATGATGCTTGTATTACATCCAAACCATCCACCCATTTTCGTAACTTCCGATTAAGCTAATGTTTGTTCCACTTCCATGATTTATACGCATATGCATTATATGTATGCTTGATATGAGAAATGTTTGATCATAGCATAAGCCGTTGGGTTGAGACATTTACGGGAGTCCTTATGAGACGGATTGCCCCACATGATCACGTGGTACGCGTGAGATTATTGTATGATTGTACGGTGTGACTCATGCATCTCGCATATGTGTGACTTGATCACTGCACGCCCTAGCTACATCAGAGTCGTAGCTCCACGGGCACATCGTGGATGGCCATATCGGATACCGGAAATACTTTGTTCTAGCACTGTGGGCACTTAGGATGTCCTTGGGTGAAAGTCCCAGAACCTTTTTGGTACTAGGGGATGCTCCAGCGTCTAGACCGAGTGGATACATGAGCGCCCAAGTACCGAATACCAGTAAGTCGCGTCTCCCACTGTGTTGTAGTCGGTTGGAAGGGGGTGTGGCCTTATCCGCCTAAGTGAGGGGGCTATAAGCTAGGCTAAGTTTGACCAGCTCGCAAATGTGTCCGCTATCGACGAGCCAGGTAGGTATTGGCAGACTACTGGTCAGGTGGATAGTGTGGTCTCTTCCACTTGGTTAACTGTGCAGCTAGGGAGGAGGCAGTCAGTGTGAGGTGTATTAGACCCCGGTGATATCCAGAGAGGAACTGTACTGATATGTGTACTTGATGAGTACTGGCACGCTTGCTTTGTATTTTACATATAACATTTGGCTACATAGGCCTCGCATTGCTTGGTCTTAGTATGGCCGATAACATTCATGCCTTCCATTATATAGCTTTGGTATAGCTGATAGCATTCATGGACTTATCACATATTTTCACATTACTCTGATATTGTACACTTGACACTCGCCTTACACACACTTTCACTACCCTCTAAGCTTTTGTAAGCTTATGCACGATAGATGCGTGCAGGTGGCGTTAGGTTGCAGCAGCATTGAGCTCAGAGCGTGCAGCAGTCTTCTAGAGCTTTTGAAGTTTCTGTTATTCTCATTATATTGTATTTTCCTTTCATACACATTGTACTTAAAGTTTTTGATATAGTGGATATGTGGTGTTGTTGTTTTGTGACTTAGTTATGCTTGTGGTTATGCTCCATTACAAAAAAAAATTCACACTGAAAATCCTCCTTGTAGGATCCCGGGATCGAAATCTGGTGTGTGGGCACTGGGAGTCGAGAATGGGGTACTACGGAGGCTGTCGGCGCCGGATTTGGCGATTAGGAATTTTGTGAGCCCGATTTTCGAGTTTGGGGCGTGACATGGACGGTGGGATGCAGTGATGTCACCAAGATCTGAGGACCCTACCGTGATGTAAGGGTCTTATCCACACCCTCCAGCAATCTGGACAGGTGGGATCCACCTGTATGAGTTCTTCAACGCCGTCCATCTGATTGGGCCCCCGATGCATGCACAACATCTGGACCGCCATCCACCAGTTGATTAGCTGCTGGATTGATGACAACAAGTTCTGTGGGCCCCGCTGACATATGTGATGCATCTAAACCGTCCATCCATTTGGCGAGCTTGTCCTAATGACGGGCCACGTATGAGGACTCCTCCCTGATGTATGTGTTATATCTAAACTGTCCATTAATTTGGTGAGCTCATTCTATGGCTTGGGACAAATATTTAAATAAATAAATAAAAATAGATCTAGCGTCATGTGGACCACACTGTAGAAAATAGTGAGATTGAACGTCTACCATTGAAACTCTTTCAGGGTCACAGAAGCTCTGGACCAATATGATATTTATTTTCTTTATTGGTTCAGGTCCTTGTGACCTTATAAGTAGATTGGATAATAATAATAATAATAATAATAATAGACACTATGGTGAGCCCATTGAGGTTTTAACAGTGGAAAAATCATTATCTCCACCGTTATTTGTGACATGGTCCAGATGATCTTTCGATAAGATTCATTTGTTTGGATAATACTCTAAAATGATTTCAATAGATGGATGAATGGTGTAGTTGGAACAGCCCATTGATTCGGTCCATTTGAATCGGCCCATTCAACTTGGCCCATTTGATTCTCGGCCCATTTGAATCGGCCCATTCGACTTATTGATTCGGCCCATTCGAATCGGCCCATTTGACTCGGTCCATTCGACTTGACCCATTAATTCAGCCCATTCGATTCGGTCCATTTGAATCGGCCCATTCGACTCATTAATTCAGCTCATTGATTTGGCCCATTCAAATCGGCCCATTTGTCTCGGTCAATTCAACTCGACCCATTGATTCAACCAATTGATTCAGTCCATTTGAATTGACCCATTCAACTTGGCCCATTTGATTCTCAGCCCATTTGTATTGGCCCATTTGAACCGGCTCATTCGATCCAATCCATTTGAATTGGCCCATTCGACTCATTGATTCGGCCCAATATATATATATTGGCCCATTTGATTCGGCCCAATTGATTCGATCTATTTGATACGGCCCATAGAGATGTATTTGGGGCCCGTTTGGAAGAGCCCGATGTGATGTATATGAGGCCGTTGTATAAGGCTCAATATGATGTATTTGCGGCCCATTCGGGGCCCATGGGTTGTGGCCCATTATGATATATTTGGGGCCCATTGGTTGAGGCCCATTGTGATATATTTGGGGCCCTTGGGTCGAGGCCGATTGAGATGTGTTTGGGGCCCATTGGTTGAGACCCATTAAGATTTGAGACCCAGGTGCAGGGCACACCTGCTGTGTATTTGAGGCCCGTGTGGTGAGGCCCATGTGATGTATTTGAGGCTCAGGTGCGGGGCCCACTTGTTGTGTATTAAAGGCCCAATGTGATGTGTGATTTTACCATGATGTATGTAATGATGTTTATGTGGGTCACTCCTTGGGAGCAATGTTGGTTAAATGTCCACATTGATGGGCAATAATGGTTGAATGTCCACATTGTGACCTTCCCTTGGGCCTTGTTAGGCCCATTCTCATTGTTGTCGATTGTCGAGGCTGATTATTGTGACCGATTGCCAATTATCGATCGATTCCGATTGTTGTGGCCACTTGCCAATTCTGATTATCGAGGCCGATTCCAATTGCCGATTATCAATCGATTCCTATTGTTGTGGCCGCTTGCCGATTCTGATTATCAAGGCTGATTATCGATCGATTTCGATTGTTGAGGCCCAATTGGATGTATATGCGGCTCGTATTTAAGGCGTTGTGATGTATATTCAGCCCATGTTTAAGGCCCAATGTAATGTATATGAAGCCTATGTGATGAGGCCCATTGTGATGCATTGAGGGCCAGGCGATGGAGCCCATTGTAATGTATGTTAGACCCATGTGAAAGGCCCATTGTGTTGTGTATTAAGCTATTGAGTGAGGCCCATGGTGTTGTATATTTGGCCCTTGTGTGAGTGAAATGGACAAGCTATATGTCCTAGAGGGGGGGGGGTGAATAGGACTATGCCAAATTAAAATAAAATCAGCGGAATAAAAATAAATAGACAGCCATACAATTATAGATCAATTCACAATGCTGTAATCAATTCAATCTCAATATATAAGTATTGAGAGGTTCATACAAATTCAGTTCTAAGGACAACCTTACACCGTAATAAACAAGGGCTTATGGTAGGACAACCTTATTTCTAGAACGTCTTTTGAATCAATAACTCAATCTGAATAGAAATAATTAAATAGCAAGGAATTGAAATAAAGTGCAGAAATAAAGATCTAACTTATTACAACACTCTCCACACTTGCTTGAAATGTAAATTGTTACAACATTCACATCCACACGTACATTCCACAAAATTGAATGACAAATGATATGAAATTTTAGCAAGCATTCGATCCACAAGATAAAGAGTTATAGTGGCTCGCCTGTGTGTACACCAACTATCTTTCAACAGCCACGCAGAATGCTACTCTACTCTTAATATCCTCACATAAGGGATATTAGCGTTTACTATCAAATAGGTTTTCACAGGTTCACCCAAAACCTTTACAATTGTGTATTTTTAACTTGGGCTTACACAATTCAAAAACCCACACTACGAGTTTTTACGGCTCTCCTCGGATAACCACACAAATTGAGATTTTTAAATAGAATCCTAAACAAAAACCAAAATAGAATGGAATTTACAAAATTGTAAAATACCTGGATTTCTCCTTTTCGTAGCAGCCCGGTAGAACCAATCGGAGTAGATGTTCGAATATAGAAGTTCAATGTCCACAACTCACTTTAATATGGTTCTAAATTCTAATTGATTTTAGATTTAAACTAGTTGGGCGTAGCTATATTTGATTTTGATTCCAAGACGAAGGAATAAGGTAATTCCTCTTTTCAAATGAGATTGGAATATATGAACAAAATCAAATTAAATAAGCTAGCAAAAAGAGAAAGCAATTATGCACAAAATATCTTAAAAATAAACACAAACTTATCTTAGAGTGGAGCCTTGAATTCACTTAAGTTTCAATATCAAAACTTTGAAATTCGTCTTCGACTGGCCATAAGGTCACCCCGACTGGTCTTGAAATAAACTGATTTTTGAATTTTTGAGCGCGATCGCATCAGACCATTGTACGAACGGTCGTGGCGATCCCACGACCCAGTCAGCGATCCACGGCCGGTCGAGACCCCTCTACGACTGGTCGTGCGACACTTGATTTAGTCGTTGGAGTTTAAGTCGTAGCTTTACGACTGGTCGAAGGTTAAGTCGAGACCATCCCACGACCGGTCGAGCAGACTCCAGGACTAGTCGAAGCCGAACTAGAAAATCTGATAAAATACAACAATTTTATGACTGGTCCTGGAACTTCTTATACTGGTCAAACCAGTGCTAGGACTGATCGAACAAGGTTTAGGACTGGTCTTAGAATAGACCAAAACCATGTAATAATATTCAAACGAATTATGTATCCAAAGTGACTTACCCTAAGGTCAAGCTAATGGTCTATCAAACCTGGAACATGAAGTATGGACATTAAATACTTCATTTACTTAGACTTTGATCATTATGAAGCTTGAGTTCTTCTTGATGTAGCTTGACTACTTCACAAGCTTTAATGTCACTTTAAGTTGCACTTGAGTCCCGTACTTATATTTGAATCTTGAACTTCCAGTTGCAGTTTGAACTTGAGTCTTGACCCTGAGCTCTTCTTTAATATCTTCTACATTGTAGCTTGACCTATCATGAAGCTTGAAGAATCCTTTGAACTAGTCTTTAAGTGTTGACGTGGTGTCTCGAACAGTTTTATCAAGATATAAACACAAGACATACGAAGAAGTTTTGACACACAAAATTTGACAATCAAAGAGGAATCAAATCATAGCACTCACAATCTCCCCCTTTGTCAAATTTGTGACAAAACACCTCTCATACTTCAATAAGATCACAATGTATAATAACGAATCATACACCAGTTGTAAAAAATAAGCATCTCCTTGAGACAACTCAGCTCCCCCTGAGTAGACAATCCATAGAATTCACAAATTCTCCCCCTTTTGTCAAAATATGACAAAGGAAGAAACAAAAATAGGATATGAAAGACAGTAATAGAGATAACTACTCAGAAAGATAGAATGATAAAAAGTACAGAGTTAAGAACAATACAAAAGAAGTAATCAAGGTGAGTCAGAGTACATATCAAAAGAGTTATCAAGTGAAGTTTAAAACAGTCATCCACACAACCAAATAAAGTATCTTAGTAAACTTATTACAAACCAAAGATTAAACATCCTCAATCTGAACCAGAAGATGGAGCAGGTATGTTAGGATCACTTTGATGAAGGCTCTTCTGTAAGCGCCTAAAATATTTGCACATAATTTTAAATTGTTGATTGTGCCCAACATTCATCTGTTCTACCTTTTCCTCTAATGCACTTAGACATGTATTGAAATCAGATGGTTCAAAGTCTGGATCATTTCCAGAATCAGAATCAATTTCATTAAAAATATCATCCATGTCAATATCATCGGGCGACAACTCATCACCTTCGACACCCATCTCAGCCTCAGTAGCAGCTTCACCCGCACCAACATCAACTTGACTAGGAGCCAAACCCAACTTCATTTTATTCAGGTTGGAATTGTTAAATATGAGGTGTTGAATAGGAGCCTCACTGACGGGCATAGCGACTAACATGTGAGTGGCTAATACATTCAACAGATATGCAAATGGAATATCACCATGACCAGGATGACTACGGATTTGAATGATAGAGGAACAAATCAAAGAGGGTAAACAGACATTAGCACCAGTAATGATTGAGTACAAAATACGAACCATAAATAGAGTTAACTCAGTCTTGTTTCCAGAGCGGGGATACAGATTAGAAGTGAAGATGCGATGTAATACTCTGTATTTGGGTAATAAGTATCTGGTTTTAAGAGCATTCCCATTTGCAGTCCATGGTGCATTCATGTTACACAATGCTCTAGTATAAGTACGTTTTTCCGATTCTGACACTTTCTCAGCAAGTGCAGGTATGTCCATAAGGCCAGAAATTAAATGTCGATCAACAGAAAAAGGCCCTTCTCTAGTGGTAATAATGAAAGTCAATTGCTCAGCAGAAAAGTCAGATATGCATGCAACCATGGCCTATGCTATGGACTGGTATGCCGGCCCACCCCAATGTAAAATGTTTTCCCATCCTACAGATTGAAGGAGAGGAAGGAGACCGTAAGGAGCAATATGATTTATACTAACAGCTTTTTCAACAATAACATTGCGCATACGCAAGTCTCGTACATGTGGTGGATCATCTTTAGGATCCCTAAGATGACGTCTAGTGATAACATTTGAACGAGAAGAAGAAGCACTTCTAAGATTTTTCTTTTTACCTCTATATTCCATATTCTTGAAGAAATGAAAGAAATTTTAAGAAAAGAAAGATGAGTTTCTCTAGATTCAATAAATGAGGAAGAAAAAACCCGAAAAGTTGAAGATCTATATGAAATAGACAACAATAATCAAGAAATCTAAGAGTAAAGATTAAGATACTTCAAGAAAGTAAGGAAAATCATTTTAACCTCAAGGAATCGAACACAAGGGTTCGACTAGTTGAAGCTAGCCTTGTTGGTGAGGAGGGTTAGAATGAAGAAGAAGAGAGTTTTCTCTAAATTAAAGAGGTCAGCATGCTGCACGACCGGTCCTGGGACATACTCGACCGGTCGTAGCAAGACTGGTCGAGCACGTCCTCGACCGGTCTTATACCAGAAAAAAATATGCAATTTTCACAGAATTTAGAAATTTAAAGTAATAACATATTAACATTATATACAATATGATACAAAGTTGCATGATCAATCATTTAAAATTGCACATACCAAGATCAAATTTCAATTTACTAAACCTGCTTTTGTCAAGCGGTTTAGTGAAAATGTTAGCAAGCTGAGTTTCGGTAGGAATATATTCTAAAGATACAATTTTTTCTTCCACTAATTCACGAATATAATGAAGCCGAATGTTAATGTTCTTAGTACGTGAATGCTGGATTGGGTTTTTTGAAATGTTTATTGCACTGGAATTATCACAGTATAAAACCATCGAGTCTTGTGCGATTCCATAATCACTCAACATACATTTCATCCAAACTAACTGAGTACATGCATTTCCTGCTGCAATGTATTCAGCCTCAGCAGTTGAGAGTGATATGGAACTTTGCTTCTTGCTAAACCAAGAAACCAAACAGTTTCTAATGTAAAAATAACCACCGCTGGTTGATTTTCTGTCATCTATATTTCCTGTCCAATCAGCATTTGAATACCCAGCCAATTGAACACTAGTATCATAGGGATACCAAAGACCTTGATTAACTGAACTTGCAACATATCGAATAATTCGCTTAACAACAGTTAAGTGAGATTCTTTAGGGTTAGACTCATATCTAGCGTAAATTCCAACACTTAAAGCAATATCAGGTCTACTTGCAGTTAAGTAAAGTAAGCTACCTATCATGCTACGATATAATTTAGGATCTACATCTTTACCTGTAGAGTCTTTTGAGAGTCTTAGAGTTGTACTCATAGGAGTATCAAGATTCTTACCATTTTCAAATCCGAACCTCTTAATCAAGTTCAGTTAATACTTAGTTTGTGAAATAAAAATTCCATCAGATTGCTGTTTTGCTTGTAACCCCAGAAAGTAATTTAATTCACCAACCATGCTCATTTCGAGTTCAGATTTCATTAGATCTACAAACTCAACAGTCATGTTAGTACAAGTTGATCCATAAATTATATCATCAACATAGATTTGAACCATTAAGATATCATCATTATGTTTCTTAACAAAGAATGTCTTATCGACACTACCCATTTGAAAATTATGACTTAGTAAAAACTTAGTCAATTTTTCATACCATGCTCTTGGAGCTTGTTTTAGACCATAGAGAGCCTTTTTAAGGCAGTATACATGATTAGTAAGCTTAGGGTCTTCAAACCCAGTCAGTTGTTCAACATATACCTCTTCAAGTAAATCGTCATTCAAAAAGGCACTATTCACATCCATTTGAAAAATTCTAAACTTTCTAAAACATGCAATAGATATGAAAAGTCTGATTGATTTAAGGCGAGCAACTGGGGTAAAAGTTTCATCATAATCAATCCCTTTAATTTGAGTGTACCCTTGCACAGCCAGTCTTGCCTTGTTTCGAATGATACTTCCTAATTCATTAGTCTTATTTTTGAAAATCCATTTTGTTCCAATAATGTGTTTATCTTTAGGTCTAGGAACTAGATACCAAACATCATTTCTGACAAACTGATTAAGTTCTTCCTACATCACTACTATCCAGTTTTCATCAGAAAGTGCTTCTTTTACGTTTACCGGTTCAACCTGAGATGTAAAGCACACGTAATTACATATGTCTTCTAGTTGTCTACGAGTGTGCACACCAGTGAGAGGGTTTTCAAGAATTTGATCAATTGGATGATCTTTAATAGTCCTTGATTCAGAATTAGTTTCACTTGATGAAGTATCTGATTTTTCAAATATAAAAGCTTCATCATTATCTGAACTAGGGCCAGGTGTATTCAAGTGATCATCAATTACTACATTTATTGACTCTTGAATCACACCGGTCCTATTGTTCAGAACACGATATGCACGACTGTTTAAAGAGTATCCTAAAAAGACCCCCTTATCACTTTTAGTGTCGAACTTTTCTAGATTTTCACGATCACGTAAAATATAGCACTTGCTGCCAAAAACTTGAAAGTATTTGACAGTAGGCTTTTTCTTAAACCATATTTCATAAGCCGTTTTATTATTAGATTTGCAAATATAAACACGATTGATAATGTAGCAGACGGTATTCACTACTTCAGCTCATAAATTTTTAGGGAGCTTCATGTTATTCAACATAACATTTTCCATTTCTTGGATCACTCTATTTTTCCTTTCCACAATACCATTTTGTTGTGGAGTTTTGGGCGCAGAGAATTCATGTGTATTCCCTGATCGCTACAGAATTTCTCTAAACCCCTATTTTCAAACTCGGATCCATGATCACTTCGGATCTTACTGACTTGAGAACATTTTTCAGTTTGAATTCATTTAATAATCTTTTTCACTTCATCAAGAGTTTCTGGTTTGTCTCTCAAAAATGAAACACAAGTGTATCTTGTATAATCATCTACGATGACCAAGATGTATTTTTTGCCACCTCGACTTTCCGTTCTGGTTGGTCCTATAAGATCCATGTGGAGAAGCTCGAGTGGTCTAGATGTGGTATTGGAGTTCACCTTTTTGTGAGAGCTCCTAGTTTATTTACCATACTAGCATTCACCACATATCTTGTCTACTTTGTGAATCTTAGGAAGACCTCTAATAATTTCTCCTTTGCTCAATCCGTATAAATTCCGGTAGTGTACATGTTCAAGGCATTTATGCTATAATTCTATCTCATCGGTATGGACCATGTAACACGATTGATTAGATGAGCTACCATTGCTTACTATATAGCAGTTTTCAGAAGTTCTGCGACCAGTTAATATTACAGAACCCTTTTTTATCTATAATCTCACAACCTTGATTAGAAAATTTAACACTATGGTTGTTGTCACATATTTGAGATATGCTTGACAGGTTGTGTTTTAGTCCCTCTATATATAAAACATTCTTAAATAAGGGAAGATTATAAAGTTGAACTGTACCTTGGCCAATAATCTTGCAGTTGCTACCATCACCAAATGTGACTGACCCATCAGTCATATCTTTTAGATCGGTGAATAAAGCCTTGTCACCTATCATCTGCCTGGAACATCCACTGTCTAGGTACCATTTTGAATGGCTTGTTGCTTTGAAAGCAGTGTGAGCAACTAAGTAGGCAACTTTAGGAACCCATTTCAGAACTGTTTTGGGTTTAGGAATATAGTTGGTCTTCTTTTGTCTGATGTTGTAAGAATGACCTACTGAGTTAGATTTTAAGAGCTCCTTAAGTAAATCAACTATTTTTTTCAGTAAGAGGATTTTTGATCTGATTTTTAAAATAGCTGCTTTTAGGTTTTTGTAAAGTTTTTATATTTTTAGAAAAAATTTGACAAGTACTTTTTCCTTTTGAGTTAGAAGTTTCTCCTTTCACAAAGTTGGGAGGAGTATTCTTCTGTTTAGGAGATGTATTTTTATCATAGCCCAACCTGGATCGATCGCCACATTTTCTTGATCCGGATAATAATTTTTCTAACTTTGGATCACCTTGGGCATATCTCCATGTATCCTTCAAACTCAGAAGAGAAGATACTTCATTTTTAAGTTTCTCATTTTCAGATTTCAAATCATCAATCAGGGAGATTTTGAATTTCAAATCACATTTTGATTTTTCGAAACAATCTGAAATTTGTGATTTTTCTAAAACAAGAGTTTCAAAACATTCTTTGAGTTTAGAAAACTTTTCTTTTTAAAGTTTAAGTTTGACAGCAGTTTTACAACTTTCCTTATATAAGGCATTATAAGCATCTTGAAGATCTTCTTCATTTTCATGATCACTATTCAAATTTTCTTCACTTGTTGAGTCATCATGATTTGAAAAAGTAAACTTGGCTAGAGTCATGAGGGCCTTAACTTCATTGCTCGACTTGGTTTCAGAATTTTTTGATTTAGAAGAGGCTTCAGAATTAGACGATTCATCCCGAGTAGCCAACATACCCTTCAATTTGGGTCTGTCCTTTTTAGGACATTTGTTTACTAGATGCCCATACTCTTAGCAATTGTAACATTGTCTTTCAAAGACTTTCAAGTTTTGGACTTAGGTCTAGATCGTTTCTTTTCATTTGTCTTTTGAAAATTGACCCTTTTCTTGCTTTCGAAAATCTTTTAAAACTTTTTCGTTAAAAGAGCCATATTATCTTCAGAATTTTCTAAATCTGAGTTTTCTTGAGAAAGACCTTTAGATGACTTCAAAGCGATAAATATACCTTTAGGAGCTTTAAAATTTAATTCATAGGTTTATAATGAACCAACTAGTTCTTCTACAGTCATATTATCTGTATCACGAAGTTCCTAGATAGCGGTTACCTTAGAGTTGAACCATTCAGGAAGTGAGAGTAGTATCTTTGCACACACTTTACTTTCTGGAATTTTATCGCCAAGATCCTACATTGAGTTTACAATGTCATTTAATCTTGTGTAAAAGTCCATAAACATTTCATTTTCCTCCATATGAATTTCTTCAAATTTGGTTGTGAGGAGTTAAACTTTAGATTTTTTTGACAATTGATGTACCCTCGTGTGTCATTTCTAATATATCTCAGGCTTGCTTTGCAGTATCACAGGATATGATTCTTTTGAACTCATCCTGAGAGTGCGCAAACGATTACATTTAGTGCTTTTGCATTGGCACTACTCTCACTTTTCTGAAGTGTGGACCAAGATGTATAAGGTGTTATTCTCATTGATTTTAATCCATTGATACCAGTTACTTCAATGGTAGGAGGGCTCCATTTAATCACTGTGGCTTGCCACACACTCTCATCCATTGATTTGAGGAAGATCCTCATTCGGGCTTTCCAATAGGCATAGTTGGAGCCATCAAAGGGTGGAGGCCTAGTGACTGATAGGCTATCAAAATTCGACATCTTATTTATATAGCTTAGATCGTTAGATTAGGAAATGAATCCAAATAAAAAGCAATACGAGCAAGCTATTAGGCTCTAATACCACTTGAAATGGCCGAGCTATATGTCCTAGAGGAGGGGGGGGGGGTGAATAGAACTCTGCCAAATTAAAATAAAATCAGCGGAATAAAAAAAATAGACAGCCTTACAATTATAGGTCAATTTACAATGCTGTAATCAATTCAACCTCAATAAATAAGTATTGAGAGGTTGATACAAATTCAGTTCTAAGGACAACCTTACACCATAATAAACAAGGGCTTATAGTAGGACAACCTCATTTCTAGAACGTCTTTTGAATCAATAACTCAATCTGAATAGAAATAACTAAATAGCAAGGAATTGAAATAAAGTGCAAAAATAAAGATCTAACTTATTACAACACTCCCCACGCTTGCTTGAAATGTAAATTGTTACAACATTCACATCTACACGTACATTCCACAAAATTGAATGACAAATGATATGAAATTTTAGCAAGCATTCAATCCACAAGACAAAGAGTTATAGTGGTTCGCCTGTGTGTACACCAACTGTCTTTCAACAGCCACACAGAATGCTACTCCACTCTTAATATCCTCACACAGGGGATATTAGCGTTTACTATCAAATAGGTTTTCACAGGTTCACCCAAAACCTTTACAATTGTATCTTTTTAACTTGGGCTTACACAACTCAAAAACCCACACTTATGAGTTTTCTGGCTCTCCTTAGATAACCACACAAATTGAGATTTTTCTAGCAAATCCTAAACAAAAACTAAAATAGAATGGAATTTATAAAATTGTAAAATGCCTGGATTTCTCGTTTTCGTAGCAGCGCGGTAGAACCAATCGGAGTAGATGTTCGAATATAGAAGTTCAATGTCCACAACTCACTTTAATAAAGTTATAATTGATTTTAGATTTAAGCTAGTTGGGCGTAGCTATATTTGATTTTGATTCCAAGAAGAAGGAATAAGGTAATTCCTCTTTTCAAATGAGATTGGAATATAAGAACAAAATCAAATTAAATAAGTTAGAAAAAAGAGAAAGCAATTATGCACAAAATAGCTTAAAAATAAACACAAACTTATCTCAGAGTGGAGCCTTGAATTCACTTAATTTTCAATATCAAAACTCTGAAATTCGTGTGCTATTTATAGCTGAAGAAATTTTTCTTTGACTGGTCGTAGGGTCACCACGATTGTTCTTGGAATAAACTGATTTTTGAATTTTTGAGCGCAATCGCATCGAGGCTATTTGTATATTTGGTCATAGGCAGTCCCAAGCCGGGTCGCAAAGTCCCACGACCGGTCGAGACCCCTTTACGACTGGTCGTGTGACACTTGATTTAGTCGTTGGAGTTTGAGTCGTAGCTTTACGACTGGTTGAAAGTCGAGTCGAGACCATCCCACGACCGGTCGAGTAGACTCCGGGACTGGTCGAAGCCGAACCAGAAAATTCGATAAAATATAACAATTTTAGATGGTCTGGAACTTCTTAGGCCCAGTCAAGCAGTCTTGGGGCCCAGTCGAACAAAGATCTGAGGCCGGTCTTAGAATAGACTAAAAGCATGTAATAATATTTAAATGAATTATATATCCAAAGTGACTTACCCTAAGGTCAATCTAATGGTTTATCAAACCTAGAACATGAAGTGTGGACATTGAACACTTCATTTGCCTAGACTTTGATCATTATGAAGCTTGAGTTCTTCTTGATGTAGCATGACTACTTCACAAGCTTTAATGTCACTTTAAGTTACACTTGAGTCTCGTACTTATATTTGAATCTTGAACTTCTAGTTGCAGTTTGAACTTGAGTCTTGACCCTGAGCTCTTCTTTAATATCTTCTACATTGTAGCTTGAACTATCATGAAGCTTGAAAAATTCCTTGAACTAGTCTTCAAGTGTTGACGTGGTATCTCGAATAGTTTTATCAAGATATAAACACGAGACATACGAAGAAGTTTTGACACATAAAATTTGACAATAAAAAAGGAATAAAATCATAGCACTTACAGTGAGGCCATGGGTCCACTATATGTTAGGCTCTATGTGGGCCAATTCCTTGGGGGCAGTGTTGGTTAAATGTCCACATTGTCGAGGTCGATTGTCGATGCCAGTTATTGATACCGATTATGAGTATGTGACATCATAGCATCATGATACATGCCCATACTCATCATCTGCATGATTGTTATGAGATGTGGTTGACCATTGCATATGTCATTTGGCAGGTTGTTATGAGACTCCTTGATAGGCAGAGGTTATCTCACATGAGTGCACAGTATGCGCATGATTGATGCATGACTGGATTGTATAACTCATGCATCTTACATTATGTGTTGTGATTATTGTACGCCTTAGCGACATTAGGGTCGTAGCCTCCACAGGCATGTCGTGGATAACTAGATGAGACACCAAAAATGTTTAGTTCGAGCATCTGGGCACTTTGGATGTCGGTGGGTGAAAGTCCCTAAACCTCCATGGCCAGGAGATGCCCCAACGTCGAGACCGAGTGGATACATGAGCGCCCGAGTGCTGAACACCAGGAGGCCACGTCTCCCATCATGTCGTAGTCGGTTGGGAGAGAGTGTGGCCTTACCCGCCCGAGGGTAGGGGGCATAGCTAGGCTGAGTTTGACCAGCTTGTGAATGGGTCCGCTATCGACGTGCCGGGTAGATATTGGCTGACTACTGGTCAGGCAGATAGTGAGGTCTCTTCCACTTGCATGGTCAGCGTCAGTGGGTGACGATTTGCATGTAGAGTGTACTAGACCCCGGTGATGATCCTAGAGATGTACAATACAGATTTGTGGAGCAGGTTTACATACTTATTCATTCATTCATTCACTATCCACTCGGGCTGGTGGTGCGTAACTATTTGTTACGTGTGCTTTCGCAATGGCTAGGATTTCGGTTGGGGGGCGCGACTAACTTGAGATAAGGAGTTTACCACATTGAGTCTAACTATCCAAATTAGGTATGGGACTAGGTTAGATAGAAGTCCCTTATGTTGGATCTCATAGCCTGCAATACTACATACTATCATCCCGACTTCACACTCCAGCATGGTCATCCCATTCGCACCGCATAATTGCATTACATCCACGGCATGTGACATTTTGACTTATTGTGTTTCTGCATTTATATGGTCTAGATATGGCTGACGGTATCCAGAACTCATTAGGAATTGTATATTGCATTGCATCCTCGGCATCTGATATTTGGTTCTTATAGCTCCTTGTTTGTATAGTTGATCTATATTGCAGACTCTGAAATTGTATGACTTATGGATTTGTCAGTATTTTTGCTTATTCTGATATCGTATGATTCATGATCTTGCTAGTATTTCTGATATTGTATGATTTATGGCACTGTATTGAATACTTGACACTTACCTTGTGCACACATGTACACCACCCTCTAAGCTTTTAAGCTTATACACGATAGATGCGTGCAGGTGATGTTAGGTTGTAGCAACATTGAGCTTGGAGCATGTACCGGATTTCTGGAGCTTAATTTTTTTTAATATATGTATTTTACTTTCAGCTCTGTACTCAAACATTTATATTAGTGGATATGTGATGATGATGTTGCCTTTGTGATTTGGGTAAACTTTTGGTTATGCTTTTTAAGAGATAAATGTACGTTGTAAAATCCTCCTTGCACAATCCCAGAATCGAAATCTGGCGTACATGCATTGGGAGCCAAGAATGGGGTATTACGGAGACTGTCGGCACCAGATTCGGCGATCAGAAATTTTGTGAGCCCGGTTTATGGGTTTGGGGCATGACAAAGGCTATGCAATGCATGGCCTGAATGCTATCCCTCATACTAAGGCCATGCGATGCGAGGCCTATGTAGCCAAATGTTATATGCAAGATGCAAAGCAAGCATGTCAGTCCTCATCAAGTACACATATCAGTGCAGTTTCTCACTAGGATATCACCGGGGTCTAATACACTTCACACTGACTGTCGCCTCCCTAGTTGTACAGCCTAGTAAGTGGAAGAGACCACATTATCCGCTTGACCAGTTGTTTGGCAATACCTACCCGGCTCATCGATAGAGGACTCATTTGTGAGCTGGTTAAACTCAGCCCAGCTTACAACCCCCTCACTAGGGCGGATAAGGCCACACCCCTTCCAACTGACCACGACACAGTGGAAGATGTGGCCTACTAGTACTCAGCACTCCTGCGCTCGTGTATCCACTCGGTCTAGACATTGGATCATCTTCTGGTACCAAAAAGGTTTTGAGACTTTCACTCAAGGACATCCTAAGTACCCACAGTGCTAAAACCAAGTATTTTCGGTATCCGATACGACCATCCACGATGTGCCTGTGGAGCCACAGCCCTGATGTGGCTAGGGCGTACAATGATCATGACACACAAATGCGATATGCATGAATCACACTGTCTAGTCATGCAACAATCCTGCGCATACCACGCGCTCATGTGGGTAACTCTCATCAGTGAGTCTCATAAATAATCTACCCAATGACATATGATATGATCAGTTACTACTCATAACAAGCATACATATGATGCGTATGCCATGAGTCATGGAATTATACTAAGCATGTTATAAAGTAATGAACTATCCTTACAACACAGATGGGCTTAGAAGGCCTACACACAAGTATGAGCCTATCAATGGGCCCTAAGGAGAGTTACAATATGAACATTTAACCAACATTGTACTTACAATGTGGACGTCAAACCATCATTGCTTCCAAGGCATAGCCCGCCATAAACATCATTATATAAATCGTGGTAGAATCACACATTGTAATAGACTTGTGTACATCTCATTGGGCCTCGACCCATGGGCCTTAGATACATCAAATGGGCCGCATAACATGGGCCTCATATATATATCAAGGTGGGCCTCAATGGACGGGCCACAAATACATCAAGATGGGCCTCATCACATGGGCCTTATATATATCAAGGTGGGCCTCAACGGACGGGCCACAAATACATCAAGATGGGCCTCCTCAAATGGGCCTTATATATATATATATATATATATATATATATATATATATATATATATATATATATATATCAAGGTAGGCAACGTTAATGGGCCTCATATATCACATCGGGCCAAATCCAATGGGCCGAATCAATGGGCTAAGTCGAATGGGCCGAGTTGAATGGGCCAATTCAAATAGGTCAAACCCAACTTATTTATTTTTAGAAATCAATATATATATATATATATATATATATATATATATATATATGAATCATATCAAAAGATCAACTAGACTGCACTCCAAATAACAATGGTGATAATGATTTCCACCATTAAATTCTCAAGGCCCACCATAACGTTTATTTTCTATCCAATCTGATCACAAGGTCACATAGACCTGATTTAAGAGGAAAAATAAATAAATTTCCTAATGATCCAAAACTTTCGTGACAATGAAAGGTTTCAATGGCAGACACTCAATCCCCACTGCTTTTTGTTGGGTGGTCCACTTGATCCTAGATCTGTCTTATTTTTAGTCTCAAGCCTTAAAATGGTTGGACGGTTCGGATGCAACACATGCATCAAGGGTGGGGTCCACTGACTGTCCAGCAACCCAGCCAAAATGGCTGGACAGCATAGATAAAACACATGTCTTAGTGGGTCCCACCGTCCAATGGTGTGGACGGTGTGGATAATATACATACATCGTGGTGGGTCCCAGTGCTGGGACCCACGGTCCCTAGCCCCTTTCACACACGGGGCAGCAGGATGCCATTTGTCCTCTAGACAGCAGTAGCGCCTGCTGCTCACACTTGTTTTTTTTTTATAATGGTTTTCCTATGGTTTTTTCCATATGAGGCCCGCATCGGGAGGATCCACTCCACCCATTGAATTTTATGGCTCAAGACAGACTAATCAAACCCAATATTTAAGGTATTTTGGTGTATAGAAACATCAGGGTGGATTTCAACGGTAGAAAATATTGTTTTCTATGCTATGGCCAACCGGAAAATTGGATTGGCTTCATTTTTTTGGCTCAATGCCTAAAATGAGCTGAGGAATGGAATGAACGATGTGGATTAAATCTATACATCAAGGTGGAGCCTACATGAGCAGCTCTATATATCTTTCTGTTCCTGTCAGTACACCTCACTGTCTGCTCACTCTTCACTAGACCACGTCTAGCGTCTAGCGACGCTGGACGGACGGCGTGAATCAAGGTGGGTCCCACAAAGACGTGGCTCACTTATTTTAGATCAATCTGATATTTATATTTTCCCATCACTCCAAGGTAGGGCCCACATGGCTTGGACGGTTTGGATAAGACATACATCATGGTGGAGTACATCCGGGTGGGCCACACAGCCACATCGTCACACAAAAACGAAAATGAGAGGGAGAGAGAAAGAGAGAGATCGAGTAATGGAGGGACCTCGGCATTATGGGCCCTCTCTTCCATGATTTACAACGTACATCAAGTGGGTCCCATTACATATGGGCCCACTAATCAAAATCAACGGTGGAGATCCTTTTTCCATTGAAATGCAAGGTCTAAATGACCCTATTCATGCAAGGAAAATAAACATCATGATCGGGTCCATGGAGAATGGCCCCATCATGGAATGATCATGAGGATCAAAGTGGGCCATCGGCTACATCTAGGGTCCAAAGTGACATTCATACCATCAATCGGTAGGCCTCACTTGGCCCATTATCAAAAAATGAAATCTAAGCCTATAGAAATACCCACCATTCGATCTTCTTGGTCCGATGGAACGCCGATCTCCTTGTGTCTCACTTTGATGGAAGATGATGAGAAATGAATGGCTAGGATGAAGGATTTTGGGTGGGAAGTAGGCCACACAACACTCTTTTCTTACCTTGGAAGAGCTTGGACATGCACCTCTCTTTTGCTTTGAATTTTTGTTGAGAAAGAGAGAGAGAGAGAGAGAGAGAGAGAGAGAGAGAGAGAGAGAGAGAGAAAGGGTGGTTGTAAGAGAGGTGATGGGTGTAAGTGATGGATGTGAGGTAAATTATACTTGACTTGAGAGTTGACTTGGTAGGTTGCTTGACTTGGGGAGAAAGAAAGCATGGGTTGTGTACTTTGATTGATTGATTGATTGATAGAATGGGTTGTAGAGATTCGCTTGGGTTCGCAAATGTGCTACGTTTCTTTGAGATAAATGCCGACCCACATCTCTTAGCCAGGGCATCGGATCGGTATGTAAGACGCGGTGTTGGAATCGTGGTGACGATGCGGTCGCAATGGTATAAGTTTCGGATTAAGCCGACTCAAAATTACAGAATATGACTTAGGGTCATGCACAAACGTCGATTATAGGTCGCATGATGCCAGAATTCGACGAGAAGGATCGCAGGAGTTGACGGAACAATATGGACTAGGATACGGGCCTTACACCTTGAATCATGAAAAGAGATTTGGGTTTGAGAATGAGAAGAAGTCTGATACTCTTATGAGTACAACTCTCAAACTCTCTAAGGATGAACCAGGTAAAAGTATAGACTCCTGTTTATATCGGAGTATGATTGGTAGTCTTCTATACTTAACTATTAGTAGACCTGATATTGCTTTTAGTGTTGGAATATGTGCTAGATATCAATCCGATCCTAAGGAATCACATCTAATCGCTATTAAATGGATAATCACCTGCTAGTGGTGGATGTTTCTACATAGGGAACCGTCATTCTCAAGAGAAGATCAAGCTAAAGTTTAACTTATGTTCAAAAATAAGATCATGCTCAAAAACCAAGATGAAGTCCATAACTAAGTTTAAGTCAAAGAAGTTGAGATGTTTGATGTATCTCAGGTAGTATAAAACCCTATAAAGACCTTAGGACTAGGTGCTTTAGAAAATGTTTAAAATTGGATTTTTATAATTGTTTTGCTTGGATGTCGACCAGGCTAACTTTTAGTTCGACTACCCTAAGCTTTCTCGGCCAATTCAAGTTCAATCTTGAAGCAAAAAACCAATTTTGGTTGTAAATTTGACTAGTCGAATTTTTTGGTTCGACCAGTCAGAGCTTGTCCTTCGACCGGCCCAAGAAACTTCGAAACTTCGGCTACAAGTTCAACAACTTCACCATTTTGGATTTTGGGAAATTCGACCAATCGAAGACCAAATTCGACTAGTCAAGTAGAGCTCTTCGACCAGTTGAACTGGTCCTCGGGCTAGTCAAATTTTGGATAGATTTTATGCCGTTTGATTCGAAGTCCGTTGAACTGAATCCGGACTACTCGGGCTAGTCGAAGACTGCCTCGAGCTAGTCAAAGATTCAACTTCTTTTCCTATAAATTGAGTTCCTCTCTCAATTCAAAATATCCAAGTTAATTATCAAAATCCTTCTGCAAGAGATAGAGAGAAGCTCAAGTTATTAAGAAGCTATTAAACGGTATTTATAATTTAATTTATATAGCTTTTTTCAATTCCCTTAATCTCAGATCTTTCTATTCTGATTCTAAAGAGAGTAAACTATACTTTTCTTTTAAAATTTAAGAGAATTGATTCAAGTAGCCATTGGTTTGAACTTAATTAAAATCAATAGAACCTTGGACCCTTTTTATCTAACTGAACAACGAACAATATACATTCAAGAAAGTGGTTCTTTGGCTACAAGCTTCTGATACTTCTTATACGGTGAAGAAAAGTATACCTTCTAATCTTTATTTGGTTTTTCTGAGATAGCTTAAAAAATCTCAGTGTAGGTTTTGTCTGACATAGCCTGAAAATCTCAGTGAGGGGTTTGATTGTGATAGTGTTCACAACCCCAAGTATAAGGTCACGATGTAGTAATAATCTCGATAAGACCAAGGCTGAATCCACAGGGACTAAAATTTGTATGTTTATGAAATTAACTAGAAGTACAACTAGAAGAAGATGTGAAACTAATTCTAAAGTATTTGAGAGAGTAATTGTGAATAGAGTAATTAAAATTACGAATTTAAAGGTGAGAACTAGGGTATCAAGGATCCACTTGTAGTGATCAGGGAGCCCTCTTGCTTGATTTAGGTAACACAATTAAAATTGGAGTCTTATCCTATCAAATTGAAAAATATATCAATAAAACCAAATCTGAACTTCCATTAACCTAATTCTCAATGAAGGAGAACTATGATAATTGGCAGGGTTTCCATCACCAAACCATGTCTAGGAGACAATGACAAACAATGGGATTTACCAATCCCATAATCTCAAAGCAGGAGAATTGTGAAAATTTGGAAGGATTTTGTAAGGCTCGTAACCTAGTCCTTACCATTCTTTAGACTCCCACGATCATCCCCGTCAAATTTCGACGACCCGCGACCTGCAGCTGGCATTTGTACCTGACCCTAAGTCGCATCCTGTAGATCTGAGTCAACTCAACTCAAAACTTATACCCTAGTGACCGCGCTGTCACCGCGGTTCCAACACCGCGTCTTGTGCACCGATGTGATACCTAGGCTAGGACTTGTGGGCCAGCATTTTTTTTAGAAAAACGCCGCGCATTACGAATCTCGAGAGAATCTCTACCCAATCTATCACATCAATCAATCAATCACAAGTCAAGTGCAACCCATCACTCCACCCATCACACCCATCCCTCTCTTACACAAACCATCCCTAAAGTCAATTGTTCCTTACACCACGCATCCCTTCCTTACACACAACCATTCATCTCATCCCATCCCCCTTACAACACCCTCTCCTCTCTCATTCTCTTTACCATTCCTAAGCAACCCAAGGGGAGTGGACGTCTAAGCATTTCCAAGAGGAGAGCCAAGTGTAGCCCACTTCCTACCTCAAGATCTCACCATCCAACCCTTCAATTTTCATTATCCTCCATCAAAGAGGAAGCTTAGGAGCTTGGGAGATCTAGGAGCCAAGAAGAAGTGAAATCGGTAGGTGTTCATAGTACTAGATCGTGATTTTGATTTATAGCCCACATGATTTGGGACCCATCTTATTATATGTGTTGATATGGCCAAGTTAGGGACGGCTCATAGTGTCGGAGTCCCTCCCCTCCACACGTTTCTCTCTCTCTCTCTCTCCCAATTTCATGGTCCACCTGATGATGTGTGAGGAATCCGGGCCGTCCAGCAGCAAGGACTGTGTGGTCCACCCTTGGGGACCTTACCTTGATGTATGCATGTTATATCCTCACTGTCCATCAGCTGCTCGCCCAAAGCATGGCCAGATAGGCCGTGATCTGCTGGACCACCTGCTGTCCAAGCAGCAGGTGCTGTTGTGGAGGGAAACACGTATATCAGCTTGTTTTAACTGGTGGGTCCCACCTACATGGACCCCACCCAGATGTATATGTTGTAAATCCACACTGTCAATTGTCTAGAACGGTGGGACCCACCCTGCATGTGTTGTTCGTGTGGGGTGTGGGGCCTACCATGATGGATGTGTTGTATCCACACCGTCTAATCCTAAACAATGTGGGAAGCAGATTGGCTAGAGTACTTCACACCAGCTATGTAGTTGTTATATTGACACCAACAAGTTCCATGGGTCTGATCATGAGGTATGTGTTATTTCCAAATCATCCATCTCTGGGACGTGGGGCCCACATGTGTGGCATCCACGCCGTCCAGCATTTGGACGTGGGAACCCCCACATGATGTATATGTTGTATATCCACACCATCTAGACCCTGGACGGTGCTGGACCACACGATGTATGCATTTTATATCCACATCGTCTATCCGTTTGCAGGGTCACCTGCTGTACACACAGGGTCCACCTGCTGTACAAGCAGGGCCCACCTGCCGTATGTGCAGGGCCTGCTTGTGATATGTAAGGCTCGAAGTGATGTAAATAAGGCCCATGGGATGTGGTCCATTGAGATGTATTTGAGGCCCACGTGATGCGGCCCACTTGATGTATACAAGACCCCTGTGATGTGGCCCACTTGATGTATATGAGGCCCATGTGATAAGGCCCATGGTGATGGTCTATGAGGCCCTTGTATGAGGCCCAATGTGATGTATTTGTGGCCCATTTGATGAGGCCCAGTGTGATGTATTTATGACTCATTTGATGAGGCCTGATGTGATGTATTTATGGCCCATTTGATGAGGTCCAATGTGATGTATTTATGGCCCATTTAATGAGGCCCGATGTGATGTATATGTGGCCCCTGTGTGAGGCCCAATGTGATGAATATGTGGCCCATATGGTAAGGCCTGATGTGATGTATATGTGGCCCTTGAGTGAAGCCCATTGTGATGTATATTAGGCCCTTATGTGAGGCCACAGGCCCACTATATGTTTGGCTCTATGCGGGCCACTCCGTGGGAGCAATGTTTGTTAAATGTCTACATTGATGGGAAATGATGGTTAAATGCCCACATTGTGACCTTCCCTTAGGCCTTTGTTAGGCCTATTCTCATCCTTCTCTAAGTGGGTTAACCTTAATCATCGGGCCCCACTGATAATTGTATGATCCATCTATTCTTATTGGGCTAACGTAAAATGTTGGGCCCCCATTGGTTGCTAGTAGGGTTGTTTATCTTGGAGTCCATCTAGGACTTATTTAGGCCCCCTAGTGTATCTAACGGGTCATATGATAGTATGGTGAAGGAAGCTCATTCCGAATCCTTAGGATTATAGGTAGGCCACCTAGGCCCAACCTTAATATGAGGAGAGTTCATCATCACCGTAGACGGAGGGATCCGTGCTATCATATTTGGTATATCCACAGTTGAAGATTGATCCTCATGTTATGGATGTGGTGTCCATCTATTGACCCCGCCTTGTGTATAGGCCGAATATCGATGACGACTATGAGTACGTGCTAGTATAACATCATGATACAAGCCATTGAGATGGTATGAGGCCCATTATTATTGTATTAGTCTCATTCTCATTTCTCCTTAGTGGGCTAACCTAAATTGATGGGCCCCTGTTATTATCAGTATGATCCATCTCGCCTTATTGGGTTATCCCAATTCATTGGGTCCCGATTAATGCTAGTAGAAGTACTCAAACTTGGAAGCCCACTCTTAGGCCCATGAGTAGGCCATTTAGACCCGTCCTTATTATGAGGAGGATGCATCATCACCTCTGGCCATAGGTAGAAGAATATATGGTATTAGATTTGGTATATCCACTGTTGAGGACTGATCCTCATGTTATCGATTAGATTTACTGTCCTTCTATAGACCCTGCCATATATAGGCCGATTATTGATAACGACTATGTTATTATATGCACTGCGTATGTGTTAGTATAAAATTATGATTGTATAAGATCATTGTAAGGTTAATTGTGATTATATGAGGCCCATTGTGATTATATGAAGCTTATTGTGCGGTTGCATGATGCCTATTGTGTGATTGCATGAACCCCACTGTGACCATATGTGGCCCGTTGTAATTATATGAGGCCTATTGTGATTATATAAGGTTCATTGTGATTGTATGAGACTCATTATGATTATAAGAGATCCATTGTGATGGTATGAGGCCCGTTGTGATTGTATAAGACTTATTATGATTGTATGAGATCCATTGTGATGGTATGAGGCTCGTTGAGATTGTATGAGGCCCATTATGATTGTATAAGGCTCATTATGATTATATAAGACCCAATTGTGATATAAGAGGCCCATCATATGTGTGAGGACCATTATATGAGTGAGGCGCATTGTATGTGTGAGGCCCACCATGTGTAGGTGATTATTGCACCCCACCCATTCACCTATATGGGCCATGGGCTGTCTTATACTGGCCCACTATGATGTAATCATTCTTAGTATTCTTCATGATACAAGTCCAAACGCATCATCCGCATGCTTGTTATGTAGAATGATTAAGCATAACATGTGTCATTGGGCTGATTGTTTATGAGACTCCCTGAGAGACGGAGTTGTCCCACATGTGTGCGCGGTACGTGTAGGTTTGATGCATGACTAGATGGTATGACCCATGCATTGCACATTTTGTGATATGACTACTGTATGCCCTAGCAACATCGGGGTCATAGCTCCACAAGCATGTCGTAGATGGATAAATGGGACACCAAAAATGTTTGGTTCTAGCATACGAGCGCGATAGATGTCCCTTGGTGAAAATTCTTAAACCCTCGAGGTCAGGGGATGCTCCAACGTCTAGACCGAGTGGATATACATGAGCGCATGAGGGTCATATACTAGTAGGATGCGTCTCCCACTATGTTGTGGTTAGTTAGGAGTGGGTGTGGCCGTACCCGCCTGAGGGAGTAGGCAATGTTATGCTGAGTCTAGCTAGCTTGAGGAATGGGTCCGCTATTGATGAGTCAGGCCGATATTGGCAGACAGATGGTGAGGTCTCTTCCACTTACCCAGTTGTTCGCTTGACGGGGCGACAAGCTGGCGTGGAGTGTCCTAGACCCTGGTGATGATCCTAGAGATGTACTGTAGTAAGATGTGGAGTTGCATATTTATCATTTGACTCATTCATTCATTTATGCACTATCCACTCGGGCTGGTGGTGCGTAACTAAATTATTATGTGTACCTTTGCAATGGTCAGGATTTTGGTTGGGCGCACGACCAACCTGAGATCAGGAGTTTACCACATTGAGTCTAGCTATCCAAATTTATGTGTGAGACTGGTTTAGATAGAAGTCCCTTGTGGTGGACCCTATAGCTTGTGATAGTACGTACTATCATCCTGACTTCACACTCTAGTTTGGTCACTTCTTTCACACCGCATATTGCATTGCATCCTCAGCACATAGCATTTGGCTTACTATACCTCTATATTGCATAGCTGAATGAGGTTGATGGTATTATGGACTCGCCAGGATTTGCATATTGCATTACATCTGCTGCTTATGGCATTTGAGTTGCTATGTTTCTGCATTTATATGGCTTAGATGAGGTTGATGGTATTCGTGGCTCTTCAGAATTGCATATTGTATTGCATCCCCGGTATTTGATATTTGGCTCATTATGATTCTGCATTACATAACTGATCTACATTGCATACTCTAACTTATAGCCTTGCCAATATTTTACTTTTGCTGATATTTGTGTGTTTGACACTTATCTTACGCACGCACACACCACCCTCTAAGCTTTTTATAAGCATATGCACGATAGATGCATGCAGGTGATGATGAGACGCAGTCAAGCTGAGATAGGAGCGTGCGGCAGAGTTTCTTCAGCTTTTAGAATTTATCTTGTATTTCCCCTTCATGCATTGTACTCAACTTTTTTATTTTAGTTGATGATGTTACCTTTGTGATTTGGGTAAACTTGTGGTTATACTTATCTACAAAGAAATTCATGTTGAAAATCCTCCTTATAGGATCCTAGGATTGGAATCTGGCTTATGGGTGCTTGAAGCCGAGAATGGGATACTACGAAGGCTATCGACACCAGATTCGATGATCAGAAATTTTATGAGCCCGGTTTCCGAGTTTGGGGCATGACAGAAGTTGGTATCAGAGCATAGCTTGGGAATACTTGAGGATAACATCACATATCTGCTGATAGCTACCCTACACTCTTGATTGGTGAGAACTTAGAATGATTAGGTCCCTGAGTTTGAATAACATAGAGGCTTTCTAATAGAGCTCCCCATCGTGTATATATTCAAGAGTGTTAAAGGATAATAGGCCCTTGTTCCATATTGTAGGACATGACACCTGAGAGAGAGCTAGGCAGTTCCCACATTCGAGACCAGTGCGGCCCCAACCATATCAGTGAGCGCGGATCAACTTCAGTAGATGTTGTAGGCAATGATCGTGGTTCTTTAGGGGCAGGGTAGGCAACACGCGGATACACCTGCCCAGCTGAGCAGGAGCGCGAGAACGCCTTGTTGCCAGATTTCCTTCGGCTCGATCCCCTACGATTTCAGGGAGGGCCTGATCCATCTGTATCAGAGAGATGACACTCCCAGATGGAGAAGATGTTCAAGACCATGAGGTGTATGACCCAGCAGCGGGTCCCATTGGCGATATATTTACTTGAGAGTGAGGCCGCATTAGTGGGCCTAGTTATCCATGCCGTAGGGCCTGATTTCATTTGGACATGGGAGGACTTCGTGGATCAGTTTGATCGAGAGTATTTTCCTGACCACATTCGTCCGCAGCGTGCACTGGAGTTCGAGACTCTGGTTCAGGGGTATATGACCGTAGCTCAGTATGAGTCCTGTTTTGTCGCACTATCTAGGTTCGTGTCGTATCTATTTGATGATGAGGGGTGAAAGGCCAGCCGTTTCTAGAACGGCTTGCGTTATAGTCTCCGTGGCCATATTGTTGGCCATTTACTGCCGACTTTTGAGGAGGTAGTACGGAGGGCTTAGATTTATGAGGATGAGTGGGATAGTTCTCAGAGGGATCGTGATTAGAGAAGAGACTGGAAGAGGCAGGCCCCCTTGGGCTACTCCCATCAGCAGCAGCGTCGACGGCCTCATAGGCATAGAAACTGCCTAGCCGTCTGAGCACCGGAAGTACCCCCAGCACCACCTCCTATGTAGTTCGCTAATGTCTGTCATGGATGTGGTGAGATGGGACATGTTGGCTGGATTGTCCTTGCCTTCAGCACCAGTAGCAGTGACAGCGGCTCCTACCATAAGGACCCCAGCAACAGCCACAGTAGCGACGGCCATAAAGAAGACACACACCTCCCCAACAGGCCCAGGGCAGACTTTATGTAGCCCAACAGGACCCTCAGCCATCAGGAGGAGTCGCCGATGATTCGAGCGACTAAGCTTTAAGACCGTCTTGATAGATTATTCGTGGAGGAGACATCTTGGAAGCGAGAGGCTGAGATTTATGGGCATTATCCCTGTCTCCTTGTTGTTGACTGCATTCGTGGGTTGTGTTTCTAATTTTACATAGTGAAGTGATTTCTCTCTTTTATGAGCTCCAGTTAGTTGCGTGATAGTATAAATTTCGAGAACGAAATTTTTATTAGGAGGGGAGAGCTGTAAGGCCCATAACCTAGTCCGTACCATTCCCCGTTAAATTCTAGTGACTTGTAGTCAACATTTGTGCACAACCCTAAATCGCATCACGTAGATTTGAGTTGACTTAAATCGAACCCTATACACTAGCGACCGTGTCGTCGCCACGATTCTAACGTCGTATCTTGCGCACTGATGCGATACCTAGGGAAGGAGTTGTGGGCCTACGTTTTTTCTGAGGAAAACACCATGCGTTGCGAATCCCCAGAGAATCTCTACCCAATCTATCACATCAATCAATCAATTACAAGTCAAGTGCATGAAATTGTGGTAATGACCGCCTTAGTAGAAGTAGGAATAGGTCAAAGTGTCCTAGAGGGGGTTGAATAGGACTTTATAAAATTTTACGACAATTTAAAATCCTAGTATGCAAATGTCAAGATATCTTCCATTTAATTCTAATGGCTTCTAAACCAATTAGAGGATCCAACCACAAGACTAAGCATAATCTAAACAATATATAACCTTAGTTTAAGATGGATTCACTGAGTGACTGTGTGTGGGATGTGAGACTTATCAGTTCTAAATAATCATGTCATTATGCATCATGCGAACATTTAAAGTAAACATAATAAGAAAGTATGCAAATAACAATCCCAAACATAGTCGTTTTATAGTGGTTCAGCTATATGCCTACTCCACTCCGATCGGACCCACTCAACCCTTGAGTATACCAGATTTCACTAACACAGGTTTCGAATCAGGTTTAACTCAAACCAGTATAACCTACATAAGGCTGACTTTAGGAACTACACAAGGTACTTAACATGTCTCCACGAGACATAGGTTTATGCCCCACACAGGAGCAAGGGTGAACACATAGCACCCAGGTTTTATGCCCTATACAAGAGCAAATGATCCACACAAGGAACCTAGGGTTTTAGGCCACACAGGCTAAGGAACCACACAAGGACCTTAGAGTTTATGCCCTACACAAGAGCAAAGGTCAACACACAACACCTAAGTTTTATGCCCTACACAAGAGCAAAGGATCCACACAACGAACCTAACTTTTAGGCTACACAGGCCAAGGACCTACATTAAAGACCTAAGTTTATGTCCTACACAAGAGTAAGGGTCAACACACAATGCCCATACTGTAACACCCTGTACTTTTTAGTACTCGGGTGTTACCATGAGGACCTAATTTAGGATCACAAACCCGGTTTAGTGATTCTATAAGGCAACTATAAACTCATTGGACTTTAGGAGCATCAATCTAAGTGTATCCAGAATTAGCCTGGGAATGTTGGAGGACAAACAGGATTTGACCGACCACCAGGTGAGGCCCACCTAAGCTATACTCAAAGTCAGATGGGTGGCCCATCTTAAGTTGATCCATAGTAACCCACTTTAAATGTATAAATATATTAAAATACAAAATGATTTTATAATCATTTATAATAATACATATGTTACTTAAATTATGTATACTATTTATGTTACATTATTTAAACTATAAATAAAATAAATTGTATGTCAACACATTATCATATAATTGATGTATATCAACTAATATTTACATTTTGTAATTTAAACTACAAATTATTGTATTATACCATATATATAAATTATATACATCACTTAGAATAATTAATATTTATATATGTAAAAGAAAAGTACATAAATACACATATATATATATAATGTTTCAAATTAAATACGTTATTTCTTGATTAAAAAAATTATAAATATAAATTATAAATGTAATACAAGTTGTATATATGTTGATAAAACATACTTAGTATATGCTAATTGTTATTACTTAATACATATTATTCCATACTAATATTGAAACTGATGAACGGATCATATTTCACTTAAGACCATGGGCTGCGCAAACCACTAATCGAACACTAAATTGGCGTGTATGGCCCACCTAAGTCATTGATCTACCCCATTCTTTGGACCAGGCCCTATTTTGAGCTGACAAAACAGATGAATGGAGTGGATTTCTGTCAGGCCAACCCTGTGGGCCCCACTCAAGTTGTGTGTGCACGACCCATGTGTACACCCGCCATGCACCAGACTTGGAGAAGTTGGTCAATCGAGTTTGACCCGATATCTCCCAAAAAAAAAGGAGATTTCTCTCCAAGCTTCCTGCCCCGGGTTTTTAAAAGAGTTGTCCCCGTGCGTTGGTTTGTGGCCCACCTTCGTGATTGGCTCGACCAATCTAAACCGTCCATCTTGTAGAGGACGTAGAGAGGACAAATCCCCACCCAGTTTTAGCTGTTGGATTGCACACACGTGCACACAAAATCAGGCACATGTTAGACTAAAAGCACACACACATTTCCAAAAATGGAAAGGAATTTGTTTTCCCTCTTTCCACGCTGGATATCCGCATGAAAACTCCTCTGAACCATCCCAGCCCTCCACCTCAGCCAATCTGAGCCCTTCGAACTAGGGTGTTCTCAACAGCCGAACGAGTTTCCAACTCCCGCCGTTGCTGCAACTCAAATCCAAATCTATTAAGAAGGACCTTAATGACAGTCAATTTTGTGGGCCTCACAAGTCCCTAGGGACCAATCCGGTCTGTCCAGAAGGAAGGGATCAGAAGATGAACCTTTCGATCACATTCTGCCATGAGAGCTTGGATCCTCTTCTCCGTTCGTGTGAAAAATCCACCCACTTGTAATGTGGCCCACTTGCTGATTTAAGACGACTGTTTGATAGGTTTTAATGTTAGGATTGTATCCATAACTAGGGATTGCATCAGTACAACCTGATTCGAGATCGAATCAGCGTCAGACCGAGCCCCTGTTTTAGTTAGAATAGCAGAACAACGATTAATCTAGGGATTACTAGCTGATGTTTCTAAGTTTTCTTAAGGTCTAAAAAGGGCTACACGTAAGGGCAACCCATCCCCAAAAATAGAGAAAGAAAAATGAGAATAGAAAGTGAGAGAGAGCTGTGAGTGCTGTCGCTACCGTTGCCACACCGATTTTTTACTGGGCTATCAGGTAAGTTCTCTCGAACCTGGTCTAGAGAAGAGGAGTCAGAAGAAGAAAGTGGAGAGAAAGAGAGCAGGAGAAAGGGAGAGAAACGTGAGGGAGAGTGAGGTGTGGTGCAGCCGCACTCACGTCCGAGTGCAAGTTACGGCTACCAGACCATGCTACTCGTTATGTTAGCTCGATCAGTCTAACACCAAGCTGGGTGCGATTCGGTCGAAGCCCAACATGGGCTAGTCCAATAAGGAGAGAAACGAGAAGGAGAAAGGGAGAGAGACTACGTAAGGGAGAGACGAAGGAGGTGCACTGGTGGGTCGAGTTGAGTTGTTAACTTGACCCGGTCAGGTGCTCAGCAAGGTCGAGAGCCCTGTTTTGGGCTGGGTTGTTGCTGGGTGTTCTAACATAAGAAAGGAAGTGAGAAAGAAGGAGAAGAAGAAGAGGAAGAAGAAGGAAGAGAGAGAGGAGGTCATTGCAGGTCGAGCAAGAGTCAACTCGGTGGCTTAGTCTGTAGGGCCAAGTCGGGTTGGGACTTGATTCGGGTTGGATCCTTACTGGAGTCCTAGCTAGGAGTGGATGAAAGAAGAAAAGAAAGAAAAGGAAAGAAGAGCGAAAGGGGAAAGGAAGAAGAAAGAGAGAAAAAGGGAGAGAGAGAAAGGAAGGATTTTGGTTGCACTCGCTGAATCAACTCGATGGAGTTGGGCTAGTTTGAGTTGACTTAGTTGGTGTTGAGTGGTGCTTGGACCCAAATCTGCGTTGGGTTGGCTCAATGGGATAGGTAAGTAGCATCTCCATATTCTAAGTTCTAAAGTCATAATAGTTGAAAGTATTTAATTCTACATAATTCTAAATTTTATTTGAATATGTAGGAACCTTACACATCTCTTGAATTCGTCATATTTAAACTCTAGCAAAAAATCAAGACAACCCATGTAAGATCGAGACAACCTCATGCGATTTCAGTTGAGTAGGACTCAATCCTAAGAAGCACATACACCATCTAATAACGCGAACTAAATTATAAGGTGAGGACTCACCCTTTAAGCTTCCCACTTAATTTCATCAATCTGGATATAGATGATGACATGATTCCCCTAATCGAGTTACTTACCTTGCTATTGAATATGCTAATTTGTAACGCCCTGAAAATCGGGGGTCTAGTATAAACTCAACTCCCGAGTTCCAACGTAATACTTATGCAACAAAATGAATGATGATTGAATGTTGTCTATATTAGTGTAGTGAACATGAGTGAGATTAAGCCAAAATAGCATATCATACTCCGGAGACAATTAAATTGTAAGCGGAAGACTGTGATAGATATATAAAATATATAAACTATGGTGAGTCTCCAGAGTGTGATAATGTTACCAGGTTAAATATTTACAAGTACAATTTCAGATTTTACCAAGTTATGTAAGGCCATCTAGTCAATATCCAAGAAAGCCCCATCGATCAGGACACGGCTCATAGGAACCCGCCTGAAACCGCATAAAGGAGGAATCCTCCTCATCCTCATAAAAGCTCGGCTCCGCTTCGCAGCGTCGCCATCATCTGAAACTCAAACAAGTCTGGTTAGTGTGTACAGCACCATCCCATAACGTGGGAGTGAGTGATCAACTCAGTGGAACAATAAAGCATAGGTTAACAAGTTATCAAAACAGTCAAGCAGTAATGATAAAGCAGTAAAGTCAAACACTCCTAAATACTCTTATTAATGCAAGTATGAATGTAGTCATGATGGATGCCCTCACCACACCCTCCCTCGTGCGACAACATCTTACGTTCGTGGCATGCTTGCATTCCTCAGTGCTCCACATCTTCCAGGCACATGCAATGTGATGATGAGCATGATTACCGAGTTGTTATTAGTCCATTTCAAACAGCAGGATTGGGAAACTAAGGTTTCTCCCTTGTATCATTCCCAAACATGATCCATTATAGGGTCATTAGTCCTAGTTAACCTCATACGATGGTGTGTTTCTAGGTCGCTGCAAAGGCTGCCAGGGCTGTTACGCACAATGGTTACACCACTCCCCCATCATCTCTTTAACGATTCATCACGATACAGATACAGGCCTAGTTCATACTCTATACACTGTGGAAAAACTCTAAGGCTCACCGCAAATTCAGAATATGCTCGAGGTCACTACAAAGGGCTACCGGGGCTGTTACACGCATTCGTTGCACCACTCCCCCATCACCTTATCAACGTAGGCTGATAGCATGAAATAGTATCCCATACCACCATAATCGACTCATGAGTCTGGTTGCTCACTGATCACTACGGGGAGGCACATGGCCCCAGCGTAGGCCGACAGCTCGACCACGGTGTCCCATACCACCATGCCCGGCTCATGAGTCTTAGCGGATCGAGGTACCATGGTTAACAGGATTTTACTGGTAACTTTGGTACCCTAGGTTCAAACAGTGGCGTCCAAACATGGTGAACATACATTAGACAGATCGGGTTACTTGACGAGCTAGACTAGCACGAGCGCACAACCAACTGAACGACATGAAGTGCACAAGCACTTCGCGTGGCCTAACCACTGCCGCCAACCGAAGTATGACTCGGGTTCGTCAGACATATCCTACGTGACGAAATGAATCTCAACCACGAACTCAATTCTATTACCGATTGTCTGGACTATAATTATAGTCCCAATCATATTCTATTATAGAATAGTTAAAGCAGTAATGGATCAAGATTTCAAATCATATAATCAAATATCCAATATTGTCCACTTAGGGTTACCAGGGCCGTTGCACGGAAACATTGCACCACTCCCCCATCACCCTTCACGAATTTATGGAATACAACTTAAACATGTGAAGTAATCAGAGCAGAATTAAATAAACAAGTAATTCAAACATATTAACAAGCATGTTATAAAACACAATGCAAACAGGAAATCCAAACACATACATTTCATAAAACAGTAAGCGATTAAACTAAATAACTTACATGAAGAAAATCATACACATTACTAAGGTAGTTGAGAATCCTATCTCAACACATATATACAGTACAATTTACTAACTACTACTCATTCAGACATTTCAACAAATACTTTAGACTACATACATCAACATACATGACGTATGTTGATCACATAGGTATTAGGCCAAATCCTTTCACTAGGGAGTTGCCCCAATTATAACATGCGTGCACCCACGATGGATAATCATGGCAAGTATGAATCTAAGTTCCATATTCATTTGAACATTTTTACAAACACTTTAGGCTACACAGTTTAATATGTTGGTCGTGGCGTGATTTAGGGCAAATCCTTTCGTCAAAGGGGTATCGTCAATACAATAATCATATATCCATGATAATTAGTCGTGGCGAGCACGAATGAGAATTCTATACTCATTCAGTCATTTTTCCAAACACTTAGAATACACTCTTTTAACATACATAGTGTATATTAGCAAAAACATGTATTAGGGTGAACCCTTTTACCTAACAAGTATTTTACACATATATAATATGTTCATACAACAAATAATCATGGCAAACACATTTCTAAAATTTATATGTGTACGGTACTTTCTACGAATACCTAGAATATGTAAAATTCCATATTCTTCGTCTTTAATGGAAACGGAAAACAGACAGCACTTTGTACATGTGCAATTGTATGCAGATCATGAATCTATCATTATCTGACATTGAAAGCGTTGAAAACCATAACCTATACACCTAAAGTCCGCACCTTTTGTCGTAGAATCGTAACGAATCAGGTAGGTTTGCCAAGATTTCGTATTCGGCAGTTTGGTAGCTTATAGAATGAAATAGGTTAGCAATTTCATAACCTACAACCTTCACAACCCCAAAACATATTAAAGTTAGGGTTTCTTACTTAGAAACGAAGTCGGAGTCGCCGAAAAAGCTATAAGAACGAGGTGGTTGAGCTTGCATAACGGCAGGGAAGCATGGTAGGGAGATCCTCCCACAACTCCCACACTTTCTCTCTCTTTTCTCTCTTCTCAATCTCAAATTCATATGGTTGCAAGAGAGAGGGTTCTAAGGTCCTTATATAGCCTAAAATGTCTCCAAAATAGACTTAAGGTCAAGGTATACTTGGGTTTTGTCCAAAGGGCATCTGTTTCAGCTCAACGGAGCACTTCTAGCGGCCCCTTTTTTGTGTGCGGTCAAACTTAAGCTCACTAACACTGGATCTAGGTGTAGTTAAGTTTTCGTTTCAGTCGGATTCCCAAATCATGCGTGGCAGACCAGTTTCAGTTCAACGGTCAGTGGATCTCGATCGGAGATTCCGAGTACATAGATATGTTTATGAAATTTTTTCTGATCCGTGGGTGTATTTGGGTCAGATTCTGACGCTCTGGTTGCTTAATACTGACCCGTAAGCGACAAGTCTCAGATTACTATTTGAGATATTTATTTATAAAGAAAACCAAGGGTTCTCACACTCCTCGCTCCGGACTCAAGCGAACAGCCGTGGAACACTATCTGGATTTGATTTCCAAGATGGTTGTCAAGCCCAGTAAGGCGGTCCTAATTCCTTAACTTCGTGTTTATCAGACTTCCGACGTGCAGTCCAGATATGATACGGAGTTTTGATGTGCTCCCTAGAGCAACTGGGTAATGAGATTGATCCTAGATTTTAGGGTAACCTAGCGTCAATGATTCTACAAGTTTTGGGTCTTGCAGATTGTATTTAAAGCGACTTTAACGGATTTCATGGCTAATCTAGTTTAGCACTTAGTTAACTTTGTCAGATTTCTAAAGGATTTAGTCCTGTAAGATTTCTGTCTGAGGTGGTACCTGGGCCGTTGTAGTTTGTATATAAGTGATCCAAGTTATAATACTTAGCTAGTTTAAGATAGTGTCTAGGGTGAAAGTACTTAGAAAAATTGAAAGAACAAGGTGGTGAAGGGTGGGATTCGTGAAGGAAATGGGTTCAAAAGCGGCTTTAGACTTTGGGATTGAGTTCTGACAAGTTAATAAGGTGTCAGGAGCGACCCATTGCCAAAGACGTCTAATTCCAGATTGGCAAAAATTCGGGATATTATAATCTACCCCCCTTAAAATAAAATTTCATCCCCGAAATTGCCTAAGGGTAATAAGGAAAGATTTACTTATTTCTTTTGCCTAAGACTTATTGATTTTAAGTTTCTATGAGTGGTAGGGTATATACTAGCCTTGTTCATTTTAATCTAGCCCCCTTAAAACTGATTTCTTTATCCATTTCTTATACCCTAATGGTTTGCTACAATTTATTTCTTTACCTATTTGGAGTCTTGACGACAATCCCCAATTATTTAGAGTAAAATAGTTGTTTTCAATGTTTGACCAACATGGAGAGACGGTTATAGTGGGCTTAATCCTGATATATCGATCACCTACCGGGCCAGGGTAGAAAGCTCATCGTATCCCTTCCGAGTCCTAGTAGATCCTGGTCTTCTACTTAGCCAAGCAGTGAGTCCATTGGTAGTCACCCAGGATTGAGAATTTGGGTCAAGCCGCGAATGCTTCGCAGTTTATATTTCAGTATCTCCATAGACCGATCACTCTACAAACGTAGGGAATGTCCATCATTAAAAGGCTCAAATTGTCTATTTCTAAGGTTGCCCTTTAGGTCTTAGTATAAGAGAGTCCTCGTTATTATCTATGTCCAAGGAAATGGTGAATCAATCTTACTAGATCATCCAAAAATGGTTTCTCCTAGTAGAACTTACTAGGGCTCCTATTATGTTCGTATTCAACGAGTATAGTTTCGATCCTGGGCCAGTAGTGTAGGGTCCACCACGCTTTCATTGCGCCACCCAAATCAAAGAGGTGTATTAGGTATTCTACCTCCCTTAAAAATTTATTTCTACCTCCAGGGTTCAAGGTGCAATTTAGGACCTATCTTTGACAGGAAATGGGGTACGATTTCCCACTACATTTGTCTTCCTTTCATCGCTGATGTGTGCTATGGCATTGGTACCTATGGTTATAGAAAGGAGCTAAAGATGATAGGTATTATGGTTGATTCAGGGGCAAGTGTGAGTTTGTGACTAGACGCCTAATTCTACTAGAGGAGGACTTTTATCATGGTCTAGCTTAACAGGTAGGCTATTTTTCTACGCACATATGCACAATATGTATGCCAACATGGCATGCGATTTGTGACTAAATTTCTAACTGTCTGTTGTCCATTTGAGAAATTCCTTGGGCCTAAAAAGAAAATCTCTATTGACTATATGTTCTTAACAATTCTCAAAGACGATGTTATAAACCTTTGGTTGTAAGTGGTCCGGCCAACATGGAAGGAAAATTGTGTTGTGGGTTTGAGTCGGATACATGGACCTTCTGCCTAGCTAGGACAGAAAATTGTCGTATCAGTTCTTAATCCTAGTTAATCCTGACCTTCTGCTTGATCAGAGCATAGGGTTCATTGGTCACTACCAGGATTGAGAATTCAACTCAAACCGCGAATACCTCGTTTATAGATATAGTTCCTCTACTCCGTGTTCCCGATTATAATAAGTCTTTAGGAAGGCAATTCTAAGGGTTATATTGATTTGACCTAACATTAAATCCAAGGGATATATAAGTTTTCTATGAGCGTGAATAGTTTCTACATCAAACAACCTTCCTAGGAGTTATTAAAGGAGTCTATGAGTATTAAGGGGTCCGACGAAGGAGTGGGGTCTCACTCCAATCTAATCTAGCCTATTAACTAAGTTTATCTTTCAACTATCTTTCAATTATCTTAGCATAATCAGTCTTTTACGTTCCTTAGTAGAACCAGTAGCCTAGTCTTAATTTATGAGTAGTGGTAATCTATTAGTTGAAATCCAAAGTCTATACTTATACACTAGATGATTTTACATCATTTCTAATACAGGAAGGGTTTTATCACTTAGGGTTAAAGTTGTCTAATTGGAATTGAGTTGCCTGCACTTGAATTTAACTACGCTTGAGCATCACACACATGTTCATACTAGCTAAGAAGGTCCTAAGGTTCACATTATTACTTGTTGGATTTCCTATACGGTCAGGTCTGTCGAAATCTAGAAACACCACTCTAGGTCCAAAACTCTAACGGCCTATTTGTCAAACAACCATTTACTCTAAAAGCTTAAGCTGTCAGAGTGTGGTGGGTTATGTATATCAAGGAACTTTATCACTTCAACACTATTTGGCCAGTGGTCTTAAGTTGTAGTAAATGGGACTGCATTGTTAATCCCACTTCGGGATTGGGAATGGCATGTTTGGTAGGAGGGTGGGAGGGGATTAAAATTAATGGTATAGGCTTTGGAAAATGAGCCTTGTGTTGGAAAGTGTGAGATGGGATTTCCAAATCCCATGATCATGAATCTCTAAGTGTACTTGGAAAGGAAAATTCTGGAATTTACTCTTAATTGCATACACTCCAAACATGGTATTGAAAAACATGGGATACACCCAATCTAGGGAGCATACCTTACACATATACTTTTACAATTCTTACCTAATGCAATTGGCCGAACGGGCCCTAAACGTCCTAACATTCAGAGGTTATGAAAGTTATGGGACACAAAAAAAATTGTGGATTTTGTGTTCATATGGGTGTGAAATGGTGAGGCCAAGAGGAGTAATGGTGGAGGGGTGGAAGGAGTTCACAATTGTCGCGTACAACTCTAACTTGCCAAACATTTGACACATTCCATCAACATAAAAACACAAAGATCCTAACGTAGGGGCTGGAACTTTTGATTCTTCACGAGTTTGAACCTCAACAGGGATTGTAAAGGCCCCAAAAGACAGGGTTTAAAGAAAGGAAATGAAGAAATAGGATGGGTTGAGAGCTTACAAGGTTTTGAGCTTCAAATGAGGGGGTGTGGGAGCTCAAATGAGGAAAAAATAGAAAGGGTAGAGGGTAGGTGTTGCTATGAATGATGGAGGGGTGTGGGTTTTAACAGAAAATAGTGGAATGGGCAATTGGAAGGGAGGTTTGAGAGAGAAAACCAGATTTTTAAGGGAAAGGGAGAGCTTGGAGGGTCACTTTGTGAAGGAAGTACTAGTTTAGGAAGGTTTTAAGGGACGGCCCATGTACCAGGGGGTTCCCCTAAGCCCTAAACATGATCAGTCCGACCGGCCCGCCCGGCCGGGCCTGAAACCCGGGGAGGCCTCGCCGACTTGGGGAGGGCCTCCCCGACTTTTGGAGTGGTTAGCGATGCCTCGCCATTTGGACAAGGTCCTTGTGACCCCTAAGCCCCAAAAATGTGTGGGGCCCACCCTGGGTCCCCCTGCAAGTGTTCCATTTAGCCCCTGACTCCATTTGAGGTATTTTTGGGGCCAATTTACAAACCAGAATGATTTTATATGACGTGTAGCATATGATTTTGGGGTAGGAGGCTCTAATCTATCCAAATAACCCATTTATTTCATGAGATTCCATAATTTGAATGGTTAAAAGTACAATTTCTACATATATTTACTATTTATAGTAAATGTTTTGTTTAAGTATTATTCTCCATAATTTATACATTAGTATTTATGTCTAGTATGAAAGGACGTAGAAAAAGTTGAAGAATGGAATGGTGCAAGGAGAGATTTTGAAGGAATTTGATAGAAAGGGGTTTTAAGCTTTGAGATGAAGTGTAAGGTGTTGTGGTTGACCCACAACTTAAAGGAATTCATTTCTAGGGAATGACTTAAACCCGTCAACTGAAGGCCTAGAAGTGATTCGGGATCGTTTCGCGTGATCATGGGTATGTACGGGCCCAATCTCGGCGGTTGATTTCGGTCGGTTTCGCCGTTCGGCAAATTTGGAACATCCTAAGTCGGTTCCTACGTTCTGTCACTCCCTCCTAAGTCAGAGTGCATCAGAGTGCATCGTATGACCATAACCCAGGTCTGGTTTAATCCAAATCATGCTCTGATACCATCTTGTAATGCCCTGAAAATCGGGGGTTGAGCATAAACTCAACTCCAGAGTTCCAACGCATCACTTATGCAACAAAATGAATGATGATTGAATGTTGTCTGTATAAGTGTAGTGAACATGAGTGAGATTGAGCCAAAACAACATATCATACTCCAGAGACAGTTAAATTGTAAATGGAAGACTGTCATAGATATATAAAATATATAAACTATGGTGGGTCTCTAGAGTGTGATAATGCTACTAGGTTAACTATTTACAAGTATAATTTCAGATTTTACCAAGTTGTGCAAGGTCATCTAGTCAATATCCCAGAAAGCCCCGTCGATTTAGGACACGGCTCATAGGAACCCGCATGAAACCGCATAAAGGAGGAATCCTCCTCATCCTCATAAAAGTCCAACTCCGCTTCGCAGCGTCGCCATCATCTGAAACTCAAACAAGTCTGGTTGGTGTGTATAACATCGTCCCATAACGTGGGAGTGAGTGATCAACTCAGTGGAACAATAAAGCATAGGTTAACATGTTATCAAAATATTCAAGCAGTAAAGTCAAACACTCCTAAATACTCTTATTAATGCAAGTATTAATGCAGTCATGATGGATGCCCTCACCACACCCTCCCTCGTGGGACAACATCTTATGTTCGTGGCATGCTTGCATTCCACAATGCTCCACATCTTCCGGGCACATGCAATGCGATGATGAGCATAATTACCGAGTTGTTATTAGTCCATTTCAAACAGCAGGATTGGGAAACTAAGGTTCCTCCCTTGTATCATTCCCAAACATGATGCATTATAGGGTCGTCAGTCCTAGTTAACCTCATACGATGGTGTGTTTCTAGGTCGCTGCAAAGGCTGCCAGGGCTGTTACACACAATGGTTACACCACTCCCCTATCATCTCTTTAACAATTCATCACTATACAGATACATGCCTAGTTCATACTCTATACACTGAGGAAAAACTCTAAGGCTCACCGCAAATTCAGAGTATGCTCGAGGTCACTACAAAGGGCTACCAGGGCTGTTACACGCCAACAACACGAATATAATGTCCCATACCACCATAATCGACTCACGAGTCTGGTTGCTCACTGATCACTACGGGGAGGCACATGGCCCCAGCGTAGGCCGACAACTCGACCACGGTGTCCCATACCACCATGCCCGGCTCATGAGTCTTAGTGGATCGAGGTACCAAGGTTAACGGGATTTCACTGGTAAGTTTGGTACCCTAGGTTCAAACAGTGGCGTCCAAAAATGGTGAATATACATTAGACAGATCGGGTTACTTGACGAGCCAGACTAGCACGAGCGCACAACCAACTGAACGATATGAAGTGCATAAGCACTTCGCGTAGCCTAACAACTGCCGCCAACCGAAGTATGACTCGGGTTAGTCAGACACATCCTACGTGGCGAAATGAATCTCAACCACGAACTCAAGTCTGTTACCGATTGTCCAGACTATAATCATAGTCCCAATCACATTCTATTATAGAACAGTTAAAGCAGTAATGGATCAAGATTTCAAATCATATAATCAAATATCCAATATTGTCCGCTTAGGGCTGCCAGGGCTGTTGTACAGAAACATTGCACCACTCCCCCATCACCCTTCACGAATTTATAGAATATAACTTAAACATGTGAAGTAATCAGAGCAGAATTAAATAAACAAGTAATTCAAACATATTAATAAGCATGTTATAAAACACAATGCAAACAGGAAATCCAAACACATACATTTCATAAAACAGTAAGCGATTAAACTAAATAACTTACATGAAGGAAATCATACACATTACTAAGGTAGTTGAGAATCCTATCTCAACACCTTTATACATTACAATTTACTAACTACTACTCATTCAGACATTTCAACAAACACTTTAGACTACATACATAAACATACACGATGTATGTTGATCACAAAGGTATTAGGCCAAATCCTTTCACTAGGGAGTTGCCCTAATTATAACACGTGTGCACCCACGATGGATAATCATGGCAAGCATGAATCCAAGTTTCATATTCATTTGAGCATTCTCACAAACACTTGGACTACACAGTTTAACATGTTGGCCGTGGTGTGATTTAGGGCAAATCCTTTCGTTAAAGAGGTATCACCAATACAACAATCATATATCCATGACAATTAGTCGTGGCGAGTACGAATGAGAATTCTATACTCATTCAGTCATTTTGACAAATACTTAGAATACACTCTTTTAACATACATAGTGTATATTAGCAAAAACATATATTAGGGCCCTTTTACCAAACAAGTATTTTACACTTATATAATATGTTCATACAACAAATAATCATGGCAAACACATTTCCAAAATTTATACGTATACGGTACTTTCTACGAATACCTAGAATATGTAAAATTCCATATTCTTCGTCTTTAGTCGAAACGGAAAACAGACAGCACTTTATACATGTGCAATTGCTTACAGATCATGAATCTATCATTATTTGACATTGAAAGCGTTGAAAACCATAACCTATACACCTAAAGTCCGCACCTTTTGTCGTAGAATCGTAACGAATCAGGTAGGTTTGCCAAGCTTCCGTATTCGGCAGTTTGATAGCCTATAGAATGAAGTAGTTTAGCTATTTCATAACCTACAACCTTTACAACCCCTAAACTGATTAGGGTTAGGGTTTCTTACCTAGAAACGAAGTCGGATTCGCCAGGAAAGCGACAAGAATGAGGTGGTTGAGCTTGCATAACGGCAGGGAAGCGTGGTAGGGAGATCCTCCCACAACTCCCACACTTTCTCTCTCTTTTCTCTCTTCTAAATCTCAAATTTGTCTGGTTACAAGAGAGAGGATTCTAAGGTCCTTATATAGCCTAAAATGTCTCCAAAATAGACTTAAGGTCAAGGTATACTTGGGTTTTGTCCAAAGGGCATCTGTTTCAGCTCAACGGAGCACTTAGGGCGGCTCCTTTTCTGTGTACGGTCGAATTTAAGCTCACTAACACTGGATCTAGGTGTAGTTAAGTTTTTATTTTGGTCAGATTCCCAGATCACGCATGGCGGACCAGTTTCAGTTCAACGGTCAGTGGATCTCGATCGGAGATTCCGAGTACATGGATATGTTTATGAAAATTTTCCTGATCTGAGGGTGTATTTGGGTTAGATTTTGATGGTCTGATTGCTTAATACTGACCCGCAAGCGACAAGTCTCAGATTACTATTTGAGATATTTATTTATAAAGAAAACCAAGGGTTCTCACACTCCTCGCTCTGGACTCAAGCGAACAGCCGTGGGACACTGTCTGGATTTGATTTCTGAGATAGTTGTCAAGCCCAGCAAGGCGGTCCTAATTCCTTAACTTCATATTAATCGGACTTCCGACGTGCGGTCCAGATCTGATACGAAGTTTCGATGTCCTCCCGAGAGCAACTGGGTAATGAGATTGATCCTAGATTTTAGGGTAACCTAGCGTCAATGATTCTACAAGTTTTGGATCTTGCAGATCGTATTTAAAGTGATTCTAGTAGATTTCATAGCTAATCTAGTTTAGCACTTAGTTAACTTTGTCAAATTTCTAAAGGATTTAGTCCTGTAAGATTTCTGTCTGAGGTGGTACCTGGGCCTTTGTAGTTTGTATATAAGTGATCCAAGTTATAATACTTAGCTAGTTTAAGATAGTGTCTAGGGTGAAAGTACTAAGAAAAATTGAAAGAATAAGATGGTGAAGGGTGGGATTCATGAAGGAAATGGGTTCAAAATCGGCTTTAGACTTTGGGATTGAGTTCTGACAAGTTAATAAGGTGTCAAGAGCGACCCATTGCCTAAGGACGTCTAATTCTAGATTAGTAAAAATTTGGGATGTTACATAATTTATTAGAAATAAATTCATGTGTTGGATGATAGGCATCTCTCTTTAATTATAACATGCACCAATGGTTTGACGATAACATGCTATTTTCTTTAGTTGTATATGCATTGATTAACTACATGTTACCATTTGCACTTAAGTGATGGAATGAATGGAACCTATCTTGGACTTACTATCATGCGGTCCCTATTTGCCTTACATGGCTTGGATCACATCTTGCCTTACATAGCTTGGACTGCATGTTGCCTATGTGGCTTGGATCGTCTAGTTGCCTTCGTGGTGTTGGTGGGTTATTGGTGCCCTCTTGTGGCTTGATAGTTACATCCATATATCTCGTTGCTTCCTAGCCATCTTGCGGTGTTCAGTCGTACCATGATTTCCAAGTAGGGCTGAAGTTCATTTAACGATTTTCTAGTCACATTGTGGTGCTCACGTATGACATGATTTTCGGGTAGTCTAGGGTTTGTATGTTGTTTATCTCTTCCTCTGCGGTGTTCAGTCGTATCATGATTTCTGGGTGGAGCTAAAGTTCACTTATTGATTTTCTAGCCATCTTATGGAGTTCATGTACGACATGATCTCCGGATGAAGAAGAGGTTTGAAGGTTAATTTTCTATTCATCTCATGGATTTCACTTGAACCATAATTTTCAGGTGGAGCTGAAGTTCGCTTAGCCATCTTGTGGAGTTCACGTACAAATGTGATTCTCGGGTGTAATAGAAAGTTGAATGGTTGATTGTTTGGTTATCTGGACATGTTTCCTTGCATCACGACTGCCATTATATTTTACTTATGATGAAATTCTGTTGATTAGTTTGATTTTCTTAATATGAGTATGACTAATAAATGCCCTGTTTAGTGTACCTAATTTCATGACTTATAATCTATATTGGATTATGAACGATGAGTGCGTAATCTTAGAGGGTGCTCCTCACTACGATAGCCATTGACGCTATCAAACCGTAATAGGTATAGGGCAAGCCGATGCTGTTCGTTAGGTTGCTGGAGCAGATCGAGTAGCTAGGGAACTAGGTGGGGTCCTTGCGGCCCGCATTGATCTCCACTACTAGTCGATAGACTCATGTTTTTACTTACCTGAACTTTCTTATTTGAGATTGTATAAGTCTCGTATGGGCGCTACATTTAGAATTTTGTAATGATCAGAATGTTTTTATTCAATGCATGGTTTATTCTAGCTTCGTTGCTGTTAACTCTGATTAATGACAAACTGTTCAAATTTACACTAGATTTTATAGGCTAACACTCAGGTTTTTGGGAAACAGGTTATATACTCAGGTCCTGAAAACACGGGGCATTACACACACGTACTCTCCTGTCGAAGGCCTCCTATGAGGACTTGAAAGGGGCGAGAAGCACCTTTGACCCAAACCTACAAAAGGAATGATCAAAAGGGTCTCTGGACTCTAATGACTTACAGATAAGTAGGCGAGCCTCGTTAAGCACGTTGATGAAGATCGCCTCCTTGATGACGAAGATTCTTCAGCTCACTTGATCCCCAACACTTGAAGATGTACCAATAAAGGTGACAGGTTGGGTCAAGGTTATCTCGAAATCTAATCTAATAAATATTACCTATTAAAGCAGTGGAGAGATTCCAAGGTCTTAGGCATTCAAGGGATCCCAGCTCAATGATTTGTCATTAAGGTGGTAGCTGGATGATCCTTGAATGCGGAAGTTCATTCCCCAATCCACTCTATTGAATATCAATGATGAGGGTGGATTAAAGGATGAACTCCCATGAGAAAAAGGGCTTAGGGTAGATGATATGTAGTTACTGTCCCAAAGCACTCTCTTTTTTTCTTAATACAGCAACCAAGAACAAGCTCTCTTTAAATAGACAAAAAGTTCCATTGGTAATAAAGATATCAGACTCTGACTGAGTTTGATATCATCAGGCCTGCTTGGATATCATCGAACGTATACTTTCAATGCTACCGAAGCAAGGTTTGATGATACAAACTCTACTGAAGTATATACCTGAAACTTTTTGCCTGAGGATCGATGTGATCGAGCTAGCGTCGATGTCATCGGAGTTTGAATTCCGATTTCATCGACAATCTGTTTGATACATAAATCATTTCCACATGATTTTCAAAAGAGCTTGCTAGACAATCTTTAATCCATTTCGATGATATCGAGTAGATATCAATTTCATCACTATTTGAATTTTGATCATATCGAGACATCATCGATTCCTCAGTCATTCCCATATGGTTTACCTTGCAAGATTTCTGGAATAGTTTTGTCCAGATTTGATCTCATTGATAGACCTTTGATATCATCGAGATTTGAAATCCGATGACATCGAGTAGGGTTTCGAGTCCTCGATCTTTCTTGGTGATTTTCCTTTGAGGCTCGCTGGACAAAAACTTGACCGAATTCGATGATATCGAACTCATATCGATATCATTGAAAGTTTGAATTTAGATGATATCGAAGGTGGTTCGATTACTCGAGCAATGTCAGGATATTTTTCAAAAGTTGTTGGAAAAAGCTCAAGGTAATTTGATATCATCGATTTTCATTCGATTTGACCGATATTTGAATGTCAATATCATTGAAATGGTTTTTGATTTATTGAACATATTGTCCAAAATACTTTGTGGTTGCTGGACATAGAATGGCCTAATTCGATGATATCGAGTGGTTGTCGATATCATTGATCGTGAGTGTTCGATGCCATTGATAAGTACTCGATATCATCGAATACAGTTTGAAAAACTTGGAAGAATTTTTTTTCTGAAATTCAAGTTAACAGACATATGATCCTAGGCTGTTCTAATTTTTTTTAAAGGCTTCATATACCTGAGTGTTTTGGGACATGCGATGTGAAGCATAATTTCCTTTTGACAAGCTCAGAGTGCACCTCCAGTTGAGGCAATGACTTCAATGATCTTCTTTGGGGCTCACTTGACTCATTGACTCAATCCTCACGCTAATTAACAAACCAGGGCACTTTCAGTGCAACCCAACACTCCACCTATCACACCCATCACTCTCTTACATAAACCATCCCTAAAGTCAACTCTTCCTTACATCACCCATCCCTTCCTTGCACACACCCATTCCTCTTATCCCATCCCCGTTACAACACCCTCTCCTCTCTCATTCTCTCTACCATTCCCAAGTAACCCAAGAGGAAAGCTAAGTGTGGCCCACTTCTTACCCCAAGATCTCACCATCCAACTCTTCAATTCTCATTATCCTTCATCAAAGAGGAAGCTTAGGAAGCTTGGGAGATCAAGGAGCCAAGAAGAAGTGATATCGGTGGGTGTTTATAGTACTAGATCGTGATTTTGATTTAGGGCCCACATGATTTGGGACCCATCTTGTTGTATGTGTTGTATATGGTCCAGCTAGGGAGGGCTCATAGTGGCAGAGTCCCTCCCCTCCACACGTTTCTCTCTCTCTCTCTCTCTCTCTCTCTCTCTCTCTCTCTCAATTTCGTGGCCCACTTGATTATGTGTGAGGAATCTGGGCTATCCAGCAGCAAGGACTGTGTAGTCCACCCTGGTGGACTCTACCATGATGTATGCCTGTTATATCCTCATCGTCCATCAGTTGCTCGCCTAGTGCATGGCCAGATGGGCCGTGATCTGCAGGACTGCCTGGTGTCCAAGCAGCAGGTGCTATTGTAGAGGGAAACACATATATCAGCTTGTTTCAACTGGTGGGCCACACCTACATTGACCCCACCCAGATGTATATGTTGTAAATCCACATCGTCCATTGTCTGGGACAGTGGGACCCACCCTGCACGTGTTGCACGTGTGGGGTGTGGGGCCTACCATGATGGATGTGTTGTATCCACACCGTCTAATCATGGACCGTGTGGGAAGCAGATTAGTAGATTGGCTGGAGTACTTCACACCAGCTATTTTGCTGCTTTATCGACATCAATAAGTTCCATGGGTCTGATCATGAGGTATGTATTATTTCCAAATCGTCCATCTTTAGGATGTGGGGCCCACACATGTGACATCCACGCCATCCAACATTTGGACATGGGACCCCCCACATGATGTATATGTTGTATATCCACACCGTCCAAACCCTCGATGGGGCTGAACCACATGTTGTATGCATTTTGCATCCACATCATCTATTCGTTTGCAGGGTCACCTGTTGTACACGTAGGGTCCACCTGTTGTACATGCAGGGCCCACCTGCCATATGTGAAGGGCCCACCTGTGATATGTGAGGCCCAAAGTGATGTAAATACGACCCATGGGATGTTGCTCATTGAGATGTATTTGAGGCCCATGACATGTGGCCCATTATGATGTATTTGAGGCCCACGTGATGCGGCCCACTTGATGTGTCAGACCCATAACCTAGTATCCATTCCATTTCGTTAGGTCCCATGGTCCTGTCGGTCGAATTCCAGTGACCCGCGACCTATAGGTAGCATTTGCGATTATCCCTAAGTTTTGCCCTATAAACTTGAACCGATTTGACCCAAAGCCTATGCCATTGCGACCACATTGTCGCCACGGTTCCAACCCCATATCTCATGTGCCAATCGAGGTGTAGATCAAAAGATGTACCCCGTGCAATATTTGGACCGTTGATCATGATGTGGGACCCACCTTGTTGCTTGTGCATATTTTCCAAGATGGGTGACCTCACCCTAGTTTCATCATTACATATAGTTACCTAGCCTATTACCTATAGCCCTAGCTTAAGGCATCCAAAGCCATATGTAATGATGAATCTAGGGTGACGTCCAAAGCCCTAGATGTGGGACCCACCTTCTCATTATGGGTTTTCTTCCTAAAGCCATCATTGGATTCTCTACCCCATGTGCTATGATTGGTTCTCTTACCAAAACTCATAATGGCCTTACACCCTCATCATTCCACTTCTACAACTCTCTCTTTTTCTCTCCTTTCTCCTTCATTTCATTTCTCTTCCTCCTTTGCTAGAGAGGAGAAAATGTCCCTCCTCCCTCCATTTTCCAGCCCTCTCTTCTCTAGAATCCCACCTAATCTAGCCCTTGTAATCCCATCTCAACCATAGATCCTTCTTCCTTGGAGTTAGAGGAACATAGTGTTGAAAAAGAAGAAGATCCTTAAGGTGGGTGTTCTCCTAGGGTAGATTTTCTGATTTTTCTTCCTTAGATCTTCATCTTTCCTTCGTGGGAGTGTGTAGGACCCACCAATCAATGGTGGAGATCCTACATGACTCCATGAGTGTGGCCAATGGCACACTTAGTGCATGCATGTCGCCATAATGGGGCCATTCTCCGTGGACCCCATCATGATATTTTTCCTTTGATCTATAGTTTGTTGGGTCATCTAGACGCTAGATCTATGGTGGGGATGGTATCTCCACCTCAGATTTTTTATTGTAGGGCCCATGCATGCATGAGACCCATGTGTATTTGATCGTATGGTTGTGATTGCTTGAGGATGACTCATAGTGGCGGAGCCTTCCCTATGGCCGAGATCTCCTCTCTCTCCTTCTCTCTCTCTCTCTCTCTCTCTCTCTCTCTCTCTCTCTCTCTCCTTTCTCTGGTTTTCTGATGTGTGTGGCCCACCTGATGTGTCCATGCATCTAGACCATCCGGTTGTACGGACATCCAGGCCCAAGCTACTGGACGTCCAGGCCCATCATTGTTGCCTAATTTTGTTTGCATGGTTTTGATGGCCATTAGGCCTGATTGTATTGTTGTTTTGAATGAGGCTTAGGCCTGGAGTATGTGTGACCCATCTAGGTGGACCCCACCTTGATGAATCTGAGATAAATCCCCTAATCAACCACATTATGGGCTGGAATGGACAGCAACATGTTGCCGTCCAGATTTCTGGCCCATTGCTGTATGATTTTGTATGGAGTTTAAGCCCTGTTTAGAGCTCTTTTTCTCCCTAATTTTTAGGTATTCCTTTGAGGTGTGGACCCCACCCTGTAGTGTGATGAAACCCTTTGCATCCACCCTTAATTGGAGCCCCATGGAGTAGGCCTAAGTAGGCTTGGACTGTCCAGAAATCTGGAACGTCCAGCAACCCTATATGTTGGGAAAACACAAATATCAGTTGGGTTTTGGGGGTGGTAGGCCACTCATGTATACCGCACTTGTTGTTCATCCATGGGTGCATGTAATCCACCCATTTTCCCCTTGATTGAGCACGCCTAGGCCCACTCCGTTGGGTGTACAAGATGAGGACAACAACATTCCAGTAGCGGATTTTATTTTTTAAAAAACCTTGCTGTCCAGATTTTTAATTCCTGTTTGTATGTATTTATGGCTTCTCCCCTTACCTTCCTTATGGCCCACTTTACTAAGACCCACCTCAGGTGTATATGGACCATCCGGACCGCCCATTTTTGTGGGTTAACGTAGTTGGGCCAGCAGCCCACCTGCTGGATGTTCTTGCTAGGCTGACGTCCAACAGGGGCTGGTCGTTCCCCCCATGTGGCCCACCTTGATTATGTGTGTTGTCCACGCTATCCTCCCCTTTGTGTGGTCCACTTGGACGTGGTTCACCCCCCTGGTGGGACGTCCACAAGTGGGGCCCACCTTGGGTATTTGTAGGGCCAGCCGTCCAGCCTCATTAGGACATTTAGAGCATTTGGGGGTGCTGCTGGACTTGCGGTCCAGCAGCAGGCCCACTTTGATTTATGCATTGTATTCTCACCTTCCATCTAGTGGGGCCCACTGTGATAATTACAGGTCATCATGAAGTTTATGTTCACTCAGAATTACCATCTACTGGACCCCAGCAAGCCCAGGAAGTTGGGTGGGCTTGATGTCTAACAAAAGCCTTAAAAATTTTTTGTATGTAGTTGGAAGTCGTGATGTTGTGAGGCCCACCAGATTGAGGGTGCTGTGTACTCACTCTATGTAGGTATTTTCTTGTGATTATTAGACCCCATTAGTGCCTTGTGAGGCCTGCCTTTGGCTGATTATTTGAGGACCAAGACAGTCTAGATTTTTGGACGTCCCGTAAGCCCAGATGGATTTGACATCTAGCATTGAGCCCAGTTTTGTGTATGGGCTGCTTACCTATTATGTGAGACCCGTATCCTACCCCGTACCATTCCATAGGCTTCCTTGGTCCTCTTAGTCAAATTTTGGAGACCTACGATGCGTAGATTGCAGTTGCACAAATTCCCAAGTTACATCCTGTTGATCTGAGTCTGCCTGACCTAACACTTGTACCAATGCTACTGCACCGTCACCGTGGTTCCTATGCCACATCTCACACACTGATGTGATACCTGGGCAGGGAGATGTGGGCCCGCATTCAGTTCGATGACAATGCCACGCTTTACAAAACCCAAGAGAAATGTCTCATCAATCACGTCACGTGTCAAGATAACATCCCATCCCCAAGTACCAACACCCATCCCTAAAATCAACTCTCTCCCTTACATGTCAAGTACACATCACTCCATCACTTACCATCCCTCTCACTCATCACCTCTCTCTCTCATTCTCTCTCTTCATTTTTTTTCAAGCAACCCCCATGAGAGGTGGACGTCGAAGCTTTCATGAGAGAAGCTAAGTGTGGCCCACTCCCTACCACCCAATCTCACCCTCCAAAACCAATCTCAACTGTTGAAATTGTACCTTTGGAGCTCTATCATGCATTAGTGGAAGAAGGAAGAAGAGATCTAAGGTGGGTGATTTTTGTATGATTTTGATGATTAGAGGACCCACATATGGTGGGACCCATCTTGATGTATGCATTGTTAAGAGGGGCCCATAGTGGCGGGGTCCCTCCATCATACCGTCTCTCTATCTCTCTCTATTTTTCCTTTTGCGGCCCACCTTGATTGAAAATTAGATCCACACCGTCCATTATGGCAGCCACCTTGCTGCCCACAATGGGACCCACCTTGATCACGTGCCATGCCAAGAGCCCCACCGTCCAGAGAAATCAGGACGGTGCCAAGGGACCACCGTGATGTATTTGTTCACACCATCTATCTAGATGGTGGCTGTGGGCTACTATGATGTATGTTGTGTATTCACGCCGCCATCTGTTGATGGAGTGGGCCCACCCCACACGTGTGACACATGTGGGTAGGTGGGACCCACCTTGAATTATGCATTATATATCCAAGCATCTACCCCTGGACGGTGTACCATGGAGCACACCATGATGTATGTAATTATCCACACCAGCCATCCATTTTTTCATGGCGTGGGACCCACTCCACACGTGTCACACGTGTGAAGATGGGGCCCATATCGAATGTATGCATTCTAACATCCAGACCATCCGATCAGACCGGACGCTGGACGCTAGAGCCTCACATATGCATTTTCATATATTATATTATTTTAACATAAGGCCGACAGGTATTATGGTTGGCCCCACGTGAGACCCACTTGATGTGGAACGGATTGGCTACATGGTGGTGATCCAGACTGTCCAGTCTCACACGTGGTGTGGGGCCCACATGATATATGTGTTTTATTAAGATCGTCCATCCAACAGTAGATAACTGCTGGACTAATGTCAGCAAGTTCTATGGGTCCCACATAATGTATGTGCTATATCCAACTATCCATTGCATGGAGTCAGTAAGATGTGGGTCTGATCATGGGTATGTATTATATCCCTACCGTCCATCTGTTTGGACATCAATAAATTCTCTAGGCCTGATCATGAAGTATGTGTTTATCCAACCACCCACCTGGTAGTAGGTGAGGCCCATCTTTTTGTATGTATTTTGTATTTGGGCTATCCATCTGTTGGACTGCCAACAATTTTTACAACCATTGCAGTTGACGTCAGCAAGTTTTGTAGTCCACCATTGATGCATGTGATGTATATCCTAGCCGTCCTTCATTCAGATAGGCATGGGGCCCACCTAGGATGTATGTCTTGTAGCCGCACCATCCATCTCAGGATGTGGGCCCTGATGTATGGGTTTTACCCTCACTGTCTATAGGACGGTGGAACCACCGTAAGTGTTTTATCTACGCCATCCGTGGACCACACCATGATGTTGGTGTTGTATCCACGCCGTCCACCAGTTCCAGATCATTTTAAGGCCTAGAACGATCAGGCCCAAATATGTAGTCAGCAGGGTCATATGACGCGGCCCAGTATGAGGCCCAATGTGACTATATAAGGCCCACTTGATGTATATGAGGCGCATTAGTGCGGCCCATTGATGCAGCCTGCTTGATGTGTATGAGGCCCATGTGTAGGGCCCACCTGTTATGTATTTTAGGCCCATGTGTAGGGCCCACCTATTGTGTATTTGAAGCCCATGGGTTGTGGCCCATTATGATGTATTTGAGGCCCATATAATGAGGCTCATACAATGAGGCCCATTGTGATGTATTCAAGGCCCATGGGCAAGGCTTGATGTGATGTATTTATGGCCCATATGATGAGGCCCATTATGATGTATTTTCAGCCCATATATGAGGCCCATTGTGATATATTTTTGGCCTATGGATGCGGCCCATTGTGATGTGTATTAGGCCTTTGCATGAGGCCTTAGGCCCACTATATGTTTGGCTATATGTGGGCCACTCCTTGGGACCAATGATGGTTAAATGTCCACATTGATGGGCAATGATGGTTAAATGTCCACATTGTGACCTTCCCTTACGCCCTGTGTTAGGCCGATTATTGAGGGTAGTTTTGATTGTCGAGGCCGATTCCGATTGTTGAGGCCGATTGTCGAGAACGATTCTGATTATTGAGGCCGATTCCAATTGTCAAGGTTGATTCTGATTGTTGAGGCCGATTCCGATTAACGAGGTCGATCTCGATTGTTGATACTGATTTCGATCGTCGAGGCTAACTCTGATTGCCGAGGCCGATTCCGATCGTCGAGGTTGATTCCGATTGTCGAGGCCGATTATCGAGGGTCGAGGTTGATTCTGATTGTCGAGGCCGATTGTCGAGGCTGATTTTAATTGTCGAGGCTGATTATCGAGGGTTGAGGCCGATTATCAAGGGTCGAGGCCGATTTCGATTATCGAGGTCGATTGTATAGGCCAATTATCGAGGACGATTATTGATGTCGATTATCAGTGACAGTTATCGATACTGATTATGAGTATGTGACAGCATAACATCATGATACATGCCCATATGCATCATCTACATGTTTGTTATGAGATGTGGTTGACCATTGCATATGTCATTGGGTAGGTTGTTATGAGACTCCCTGATAGGCGGAGGTTACCTCACATGAGTAACGGTATGCGCAGGATTGATGCATGACTGGATCGTATGACTCATGCATCTTGCATTCTGTGTTATGATTACTGTACGACTTAGTGACATCAGGGTCGTAGCCTCCACAGGCACGTCGTGGATAGTCAGATGGGACACTGGAAATCTGTTACTAGCATTGGTTCGCCATAAATGGCCCTGGGTGAAAATCCCTTAACCTTCTTAGTACCAGAGGATGCCCCAACGTCGAGACCGAGTGGATATATATGAGCGTATAAGGGCCGTATACCAGTAGGCCTCGTCTCTCACTGTGTCGTGGTCAGTTGGGAGGGGGTGTGACCTTACCCGCCTGAGTGAGGGGGCATTATCTGGGTTGAGTTTGACCAGCTTGAGGAATGGGTCCACTATCGATGAGTCGGGCCCGATATTGACAGGTGGATAGTAGGGTCTCTTCCACTTACCTAGTTGTGCGCTCAGATAGGGGTGACAAATTGGTGTAGAGTGTACTAGACCCTGGTGATTTTTTTAAAGAGGAATTGTACTGATATGTAGACTTATTGAGCAGGAGTTGCATACTCATTCATTCATTCATTCACTATTCACTTGGGCTGGTGGTGCATAACTATTTGTTATGTGTACCTTCGCAATGGTCAGGATTTCAGTTAGGGCACGCGACTAACCTGAGATTAGGAGATTACTACATTGAGTCTAACTATCCAAATTTAGGTATGAGACTGGTTTGGATAGAAGTCCTTTGTAGTGGACCCTGTAGCGATACTACATACTATCATCCTGACTTCATGCTCTAACTTGGTCATTTCATTCACACCACATATTTGTAAGTGCTATGGTTTCCTGCTCCTTTGGTTGTCAAATTTTATGGTGCCAAAAACACAATCTATGTCCTGTGTAACAAGTTGATTTGTATGTTCAAGACATTGCATCAATGTTACAAGTTAAGAACAGTGATCTACTTCAAGAAATGCAAGGTCAAGTTCTTTGTCCACTTCTGTAAGCTTCAATATTCAGAACATTTCAAAAGCTACATCAGAAGACGAGTGCTTATTCAAGACTCAAGTACAGCTGGAGATAATGTTCAACTCAAGATGAAGTACAACTCAAGAATGACAAATCTAATCTTTTGAAGATCTCAAGTTTAAGGTACATCTTGTAGAGATCTCAAGCTTCATAATCTTCAAAGATCAACCATCATCTGAAGAAATGAAGTCTCATTGTTCGTATATCACTTTCGAGGTATGATTGACCTTAGTGTAGGTCATTTGGTATACATAATTCAAATTGAACCTTTTTATAAGTGTTTGGTCTGTTCTAAGACTAGTCCTGGACTCTGTTCGACTAGTCCTAGATATGGCTTGACCAGTCCAAGAAATTCCAAGACCAGTCCTAAGTTGTTGCAAATTTTCAAAATTTATTGGTTGAGCTTCGACCAGTCCTGGAGTCTGCTCGACCAGTCGTAGGAACAATGTCGACTCATTCACGACCAGTCCTGCAGTTACGACTCAAATTCCAGCAACCATTCCTAGTTCCTCACGACCAGTCGTAGAGGCCTCACGACCAATCGTAAAGTGCCTATGACCAGTCGTGGAACAGTTTTATCCTATTGCGCTTAAAATTTCAAAAATGCAGTTCAACATACGACCAGTCGTGGTGGCCACACGACCAGTCGTAGACGTGGTTTCTGCATCTATAAATAGAACATGAATTTCAGAGTTTCATATCTAATTTCAAGTAAAATAAAGGCATCACTCTAAGATAAGTTTGCGTTCTTCTTAACCTATGTTGTGCAAATTTAATATTCTCTTTTGTTAGCTTTGTCAAATTCATTTTGTTTCTATATTCCAATCTGATTTGAAAAGAGGAATTGCTGTATTCCTTCTTATTGGAATCAAAATCAAATAGAGCTAGCCCAACTGGTTTAATTTAAAATGAATCTAGAATTTAGAACGATTTCAAAGTAAGTTTTGGACAATTGTACTTCTATATTTGAACTTCTACTCCGATTGGTTCTTCCGAGCTGCAACAAAAGGAGAAATCAAGGTATTTTACATTTGTGTAAATTTCCATTGCTTTTGGTTTCTTTTGAGATTGAGCCAGAAAATTCTCATTGTGTTGGTTATCTGAGGAGAGCCAGAAAATTCAGAAAGTGGGGTTTTTGAATTGTATAAGCCTATTTGAAAGACACAATTGTGAAGGTTTTAGGTGAACGTAAGAAACCTATTTTCATAGTGAACGCTAATATCCCCTGTGTGAGGATATTAGGAGTGGAGTAGCAAGCTGTGTGGCTGTTGTTTAACCGTTAGTGTACACACAGGCGAACCACTATAATTCTTTGTGTCTTATGGTTAGAATGTTTATTTAATTTTTATATCTTTTATCATTCTAGTTTGTAGGATGTATGTGTGGATGTAAATGTTGTAATATTTACATTTCAAGCATTGTGGGGAATGTTGTAATAGTTTAGAATTTATTTGTTGCTATTTCCATTATTTCCTTTCAGTTTGAATTTTTGATATTCAAATTGTTCTAGTAAGGTTGTCCTGCCATAAACCCTTGGTTTTTATGGTGCAAGGTTGTCCTTAGAACAACATTGGTATCATTCTCTCTATTCTAGTATTTGAGGTTGCTTTACATTTCCATACTGTGATTTGTTTAAAGTGCTATCTTTCTTTTATTCATTTAAATTCCGCTGTTAAAGTTTTAAATTTGGCATAGTCCTATTCACCCCCCCTTTAGGATATATAGTTAGGCCTTTTCAAGTGGTATCAAAGCCTAATAGCCCGTTCTAATTGCTATATTTTTGGATTTATTTCCTGAGCTAATCGATCTAAGCTATTTATAAGATGTAAAATTTTAATAGCCTTTCAGTCACTAGGCCTCCACCATTTGATGGCTCCAATTATGCCTATTGGAAAGTCAGGATGAGGATTTTCCTTAAATCCATGGATGAGAGCGTGTGGCAAGCCACAGTGACTGATTGGATCCCTCCTACCACTGATGTGACTGGTATCGATGGATCAAAATCAATGAAAGTCCCACCTTATTTTACTTGGACCACACTTCAGAAAAGTAAGAGTAATGTCAATGCAAAAGCACTAAATGTAATCACTTGCGCACTATCACCGGATGAGTTCAAAAGAATTATATCCTGTGATACTATAAAGCAAGCTTGGGATATTTTAGAAATGACACACGAGGGTACATCAATTGTTAAGAAGTCTAAATTCCAAATCCTCACAACTAAATTTGAGGAAATACATATGGAAGAAAATGAAATGTTCATGGACTTCTATATTAGACTGAATGACATTGTGAACTCTATATGGGGTCTTGGTGATAAAATCCCAGAAAGTAAAGTGTGTGCAAAGATACTACGCTCACTACCTGAACGGTTCAACTCAAAGGTAACTTCGATCCAGGAACTTCGTGATATGAACAATATGAGGGTGGAAGAATTAGTTGGGTCTTTATAAACCTACTAGTTAAATCTTAAAACTCCTAAAGGTAAATCTATTGCCCTTAAGTCTTCTAAATGTATTTCTCAAGAAAATTTTGATTTTTATAATACTGAAGATGATATGGCTCTCTTAGTGAAAAAGTTTTACAAGATTTTCAAAAGCAAAAAGAGGGTTAACTTTCAAAAATCAAATGATAAGAAAAGTTCTAAATTTAAATCTAAAACTTAGAAATCTTTAAAAGATAGTCAATGTTACAACTGCCAAGAATATGGGCATTTAGCAAACAAGTGTCCTAAAAAGGACAAACCTAAAAGGAAAGGAATGTTGGCTACTTGGGATGAATCTTCTGGCACTGAAGCCTCTTCTGAATCAGAAGATTCTGAAACCGAGTCGGGCAATGAAGTCAAAGCTCTTATGACTCTAGCCAAGTTCACTTTTTCAGATCATGATGATTCTACTAGTGAAGAAAATCTGAATAGTGATCATGAAAATGAAGATCTTCAAGATGCTTATAATGCTCTATACAAGAAAAGTTGTAAAATTGCTATTAAACTTCGGAAAGAAAAGTTTTCAAAGCTTAAAGAAAATTATGAAACTCTTATTTTAGAAAATCCCCATATTTCAGATTATTTTGAAAAATGCAAATGCGATTTAATATTCAAAACTTCCCTGATTGAAAATCTAAAATCTGAAATGAAAAACTTAAACTTGAAATCTCTTCACTTTTGAGTTTAAAGGATACATGGAGGTATGCCCAAGGTGATCCAAAATTAGAAAAACTTTTGTCTGGATCAAGAAAATGTGGCGACCGATCCGGTTTGGGCTATGATAGAAATATTCCTCCTAAATAGAAGAATACTCCTCTTAAGTTTGTAAAAGGAGAGTCCTCAAACTCAAAAGAGAAAAGTTCTAATCAAAATTTTTCTAAAAATGCTAAAACTTTCAATCTTTCAAAACTAAAAGTAACCATATCAACTATAAAAATTAGAACCGAAACACTTTAGTTGAGAAAATAGTTGATTTGCTTAAGGAGCTCTTAAAATCTAACTCAGTGCGTCATTCTTACAATAACTACAAACATAAGAAGACCAACTATACTCTTAAACCCAAAACAGTTATAAAATGGGTTCTTAAGGTTACTTGCTTGGTTGCCCACACGGCTTTTAAAGCTTCAAGCTATTCAAAGTGGTACCTAGACAGTGGATGCTCTAGGCACATGATTGGTGACAAAGGTTTATTTACCACTCTTAAAGGCATGACTGATGGTTCAGTCACATTTGGTGATGGTAGCAACTGTAGAATTATTGGCCAAGGTACGGTTCAACTTTCTAACCTCCCCTTATTTGAGAATGTTCTGTATGTTGAAGGTTTAAAACATAACTTGTTAGGCATTTCTCAAATATGCGATAAAAATCAGTGTTAAGTTTTCTAACCTAGGGTGTGAAATATTAAACAAAAATGGTTCATAATATTAACTGGTCGTAGAACCTTTGAAAACTGCTACATCGTAAGTGATTCTAGCTCATCTAATCAATTGTGTTACGCGGTCCATACCGATGAAACTGAGTTATGGCATAAATGCCTTGGACATGTACACTACTGCAATCTATATAGATTGAGCAAAAAAGAACTAATAAGAGGTCTACCTAAACTTCAAAAAGTAGACAAAATATGTGCGAATGCCAGATTGGCAAACAACTAGGAGTTCTCACAAAAAGGTGAACTCTAATGCCACATCTAAACCTCTCGAACTTCTCCACATGGATCTTGTAGGACAAACCAGGACAGAGAGTCAAGGTGGCAAAAAATACATACAGGTGATCGTGGATGATTATACCAGATTTACTTGGGTAACCTTCTTAAGAGATAAATCAGAAACCCTTGATGAAGTAAAAAGGATTCTCAAATGGATCCAAACTGAAAAAAGTTCTCAAGTTAGTAAGATTCATAGTGATCATGGATCAGAATTCAAAAATAGCAGTTTTGAGAAATTCTGTTGCGATCAAGGAATATCACATGAATTCTCTACACCCAAAACACCACAACAAAATGGAATTGTTGAAAGAAAAAATAGAGTGCTTCAAGAAATGGCTAATGTAATGTTAAATAGTATGAAGCTCCCTAAAAATCTTTGGACTAAAGCCGTTAATACTGCATGCTATATAATCAACTGGGTTTATAAAAGTAAAAATTATAATAAAACGGCTTATGAAATGTGGTTTGATAAGAAGCTTACTGTCAAATACTTTCGGGTTTTTGGCAGCAAGTGCTATATTTTACGTGACAGTGAAAATCTGGAAAAGTTTAACACAAAGTGATGAAGGTATCTTTTTAGGGTATTCTTTGAACAGTTATGCATATCGAGTACTGAACAAGAGGACCGGTGTGATTTAAGAGTCTATCAATGTGGTCATCGACGATCACTTGAATACACCTGCCCCAAGTTCAGATAATGATGAAGTTCTTTTAATTTACAAACCAGATATTTCATTAAATCAAACTAATTCTGAACTGAGGACTGTTAAAGATTATCCAACCACTCAAATTCTTGGAAACCCTCTCACTGGTGTACACACTCGTAGACAACTAGAAGACATATATAATTACATGTGCTTTACATCTCAGATAGAACCGACTAACGTAAAAGAAGCTCTTACTGACGAAAACTGGATAGTAGCTATGCTAGAAGAGCTTAACCAATTTGTGAGAAATGATGTTTGGTATCTTGTTCTTAGACCTAAAGATAAATATATTATAGGAACTAAGTGAATTTTCAAAAATAAGTCTGATGAACTTGGTAATATAATTCGAAACAAGGCTAGATTGGTTGTACAAGGGTACACTCAAATTGAAGGCATCGACTATGATGAAACCTTTACCCCAGTAGTTCATCTTGAATCAATCAGACTATTTATATCCATTGCGTGCTTTAGAAAATTTAAAATTTATCAAATGAACATAAAGAGTGTTTTCTTAAACGGCGATCTGCATGAAGAAGTTTATGTTGAACAACCAACGAGTTTTGAAGACCCTAAGAATGTTGATCATGTCTATCGCCTAAAAAAGGCTCTCTACGGTTTGAAACAAGCTCCCAGGGCATGGTACGAAAAATTGACTAAGATTTTACTAAGTCATAATTTTCTAATGGAAGTGTTAATAAGACTCTTTTTGTTAAGAAACATAACGATCATATGTTAATGATGCAAATCTATGTTGATGATATTATTTATGGATCTACCCATACTAACATGACTGTTGAGTTTGCAGATTTAATGAAATCTAAGTTCGAAATGAGCATGGTTGGGGAATTGAATTATTTCCTAGGGTTGCAAGTAAAACAACAACCTGATGGTATTTTTATTTCTCAAACTAAATATACTTTCAACTTAATTAAAAAGTTCAGATTTGAGAATGGTAAGAATTTTAATACTCCTATGAGTACAACATTAAGACTCTCAAAAGACTCTATAGGTAAAAATGTAGATCCTAAAATATATCGCAGTATGATTGGTAGTTTACTTTATTTAACTGCAAGTAGACCTGATATTGCTTTTAGTGTTGGTATTTGCGCTAGATATCAATCTAATCCTAAAGAGTCTCATCTAACTGCTGTTAAACGGATTATGCGATATGTTGTAAGTTCTGCTAATTTGGGTCTCTGGTATCCATATGATACTAGTGTTCAGTTGGCAGGGTACTTAGATGCTGATTGGGCTGGTAATATCGATGATAGAAAGTCAACCAGTGGTGGTTGTTTCTATATTGGAAATTGTTTAGTTTCTTGGTTTAGTAAGAAGCAATATTTTATATCACTTTCTACTGTTGAGCCTGAATGCATTGCAGCTGAAAATGCATGTACTCAGCTTGTTTGGATGAAACGTATGTTAAGCGATTATGGAATTGCATAGGATTCAATGGTTTTGTATGATAATTCCAGTGCAATAAATATTTCTAAAAATTTAATTCAGCATTCACGTACCAAGCACATTGACATTAGATTTCATTACATTCATGAATTAGTGGAAGAAGAAATAATTTTATTGGAATACATTCTGACTGAGACTCAACTTGCTGACATTTTCACTAAACCGCTTGATAAAAGCAGGTTTAATAAATTGAAATTTGATCTTAGTATGTGCAATTTAAATTGATTATTCATGCATGTGTGTATCATAATGTATATATATTTGATAATTTATTAGTTTAAATTTCAAATTTTTATGAATAATGAATATTTTTGTCTTTGCACGACCAATCAAGGATGTGCTCGACCAGTCGTGGCACGACTGGTCGAGGACATCCCACGACAAGTCGTGTAGCGCGCTGGACCTATTTTAATTTGGAAAGAAACTCATCTTCCCCATTTCTAATTACTTCTCCAACGGGCCGAAGCACGACTAGTCGTACCTAACTGTTTGATTCCTCAAGGTTAGTGCATCATTTGGGTTTTTCTTATAGATTCTAATCAATATTACATCATTTTCACTCTTGGAGTAATTTATTTTGTGTTTTATTGAGGTTTTGGGGTCTTTTGAAAAAATCTATTCTAGCTAAACCCCACTTTACATCCTTTGTGATCTCTTGATTCTTTATACTCTTAATTGCAAATGGATGTTAGAGGGAAGAAGAAAACTTTCAATGGTCCATCATCCTCTAGATCAACTCTTATCACTCAGCGCCATCTTCAGTCACCCGAAGATGATCCCTCACATGTACGGGATTTGCGATTGCGAAACATTATTGTTGAAAGACCTGTGTTTATTGATCACATTGCTCCTTTTAATCTCCTTCCTCTTCTCCAATCTGTAGGCTAGGATAACATCCTACATTGGGGTGGGCCTGCATACTAATTTATTGCTCAGGCCATGTTTGCATGCATTTCTAAAATTTTGACTGAGAATTTAACATTTAATATTGCAACTAGAGAAGGTCAATTTGATGTAGACCGTCATCTAATTTCGGCTCTAATGGATATACCTGTGAATGACAAAGGTATTCCTATTCAGACTCTAGTCGAAAAACCGTCTGAAATAGAAAAATGCACGTTAATTAGAGATTTATGCAATATGGATGTTCAATGGACTCATAAGGGAAATGCGCTCCCCTCAAAGTACTTGTTACCCAGATAAAGGGTTCTCCACAAAATCTTTACTTCAAATCTGTATCCGCGTTCTGGTAACAAAACAGAACTGACTTCCTTTATGGTTCAGGTTTTGCATTCTATCGTCACTGGTACCAAAGTCTGTCTGCCTTATTTAATATGTCATTTCATCATTCAGTTTCGTCTCCATCTAGAACACAGTGATATTCCATTTACAAATCTTATAACTGTGTTAGCTACTCACATGCTAGTTGTTATGCCTATTGGAGAGGCTCATATTCATCATCTTATTTTTAACAATTCTAATATAAATAAGATGAAATTGGAATTGGCACCTGGCCAAAGAGATGTGGGTGGTGGTGATGTTGAAGCAGGGAATAAAGATGAAGGTGGTGATCTTCCTTCTGATGATATTAATATGGATGACATTTTTTATGAAATTAAATCAGACTCTACTAATGATCCTGACTATGAGCCATCTGATTTTGATGCTCATCTTCGTGCACTTGAGGAGAAGGTTGAGAATGTGAATGTTGCCCATGATTTACAATTTAAATATATGCGCAAGTATCTTAGGCGCTTAAACAAGGGCCTTCATCAACTTGATCCTACCATACCTTCTCCTTCTTCAGGATCTGATTAAATATTTTTATTCATTGGTCTGTAATAATTGTGGATTATACTGGTGTGTTAGACTTACTTTGGATTATACTGGTTTATGATATATGTACTTTGAATTTGCCTATATAACTTTTGTCTATTTAACTCCCTTATTAATCTTATTGGTCTTCCACTTCCATTTATTCCTTTCTTCCTTTGTCATATTGTGACAAAAAGGGGAAGAATATTTTAAGTTTTTGATTGATTGATAAATATGGAATGTATATGGATTGTGGGGGAGTAGCATAATTTGCATATTTTTTATGGATCTATGTGTGCTATTCAGGGGGAGTAAGTAATGAGTAATTTATGCTAGTTAATGACAACTGGTACATGATTCTTTAATCACGCTGTAACAGTTTTACTTTTATAACTGGTGCATGATTCTTTGTCTTCATATTGATCATATTTTTGTTAAGTGTGTTTTGTCACATATTTGACAAAGGGGGAGATTGTAAGTGCTCCTTTGGTTGTCAAATTTTGTGGTGCCACAAACACAATTTATGTCTTGTGTAGCATGTTGATTTGTATGTTCAAGGCACTGCATCAATGCTACAAGTTAAGAACGGTGATCTACTTCAAGAAATGCAATGTCAAGTTCTTTGTCCACTTCTGTAAGCTACAATATTCAGAATATTTCAAGAGCTACATCATAAGACGAGTGCTTATTCAAGACTCAAGTACAACTGGAGATAATGTTCAACTCAAGATGAAGTACAACTCAAGAACGACAAATCCAAGCTTTTGAAGATCTCAAGTTTAAGGTACATCTTGTAGAGATCTCAAGCTTCATAATCTTCAAAGGTCAACCATCATCTGAAGAAATGAAGTCTCATTATTCATACATCACTTTCGAGGTATGATTGACCTTAGATTGACCTTAGGGTAGGTCATTTTGTATACATAATTCAAATTGAATCTTTTTATAAGTGTTTGGTCTGTTCTAAGACTAGTCCTGGACTCTGTTTGACTAGTCCTAGAACTGGCTCGACCAGTATAAGAAATTTCAAGACCAGTCATAAGTTGTTACAAATTTTTGGAATTTATTGGTTGAGCTTCGACCAGTCCTGGAGTATACTCGACCGGTCGTAGGAACAGTGCCGACTCATTAACGACCAGTCCTACAGCTACGACTCAAACTCCAGTAACCATTCCCGGTTCCTCACGACCATTCGTAGGTTGGTCACGACCAGTCGTGGAGGCATTACGACCAATCATGAAGTGCCTACGACCAATTGTGGAACGGTTTTATCCGATCGCGCTTAAAATTTCAAAATGCAGTTCGACCTACGACCAGCCATGGTGGCCACATGACCAGTCGTAGACGTGGTTTCTGCATCTATAAATAGAACACAAATTTCAGAGTTTCATATCTAATTTTAAGTAAAATTAAGGCATCACTCTGAGATAAGTTTGCATTCTATTTAGGCTACGTTGTGCATATTTAATATTCTCTTTTGTTAGCTTTGTCAATTTGATTTTGTTTCTATATTCCAATCTAATTTGAAAAGAGGAATTGTTGTATTCCTTCTTCTTGGAATCAAAATCAAATGGAGCTAGCCCAACTGATTTAATATAAAATCAATCTAGAATCTAGAACCATATCAAAGTGAGTATTGGACAATTGAACTTCTATATTCAAACTTCTACTACGATTGGTTCTTCCGGGCTGCAACAAAAGGAGAAATCCAGGTATTTTACATTTGTGTAAATTTCCATTGCTTTTGGTTTCTTCTGAGATTGAGCCAGAAAAATCTCATTGTGTTGGTTATCTGAGGAGAGCTAGAAAACTCAGAAAGTGGGGTTTTTAAATTGTGTAAGCCCATTTGAAAGACACAATTGTGAAGGTTTTAGGTGAACCTGAGAAACCTATTTTCATAGTGAACGCTGATATCCCCTGTGTGAGGATATTAGGAGTGGAGTAGTAAGCTGTGTGACTGTTGTTTAACTATTGGTGTACACACATGCGACCCACTACAATTCTTTGTGTCTTGTGGTTTGAGTGTTTATTTAATTTTTATATCTTTTATCATTCAAGTTTGTGGGATGTATGTGTGGATGTGAATGTTGTAATATTTACATTTCAAGCATTATGGGGAATGTTGTAATAGTTTAGAATTTATTTCTTGCTATTTCCTTTATTTCTTTCAGTTTGAGTTTTTGATATTCAAATTGTTCTAGTAAGGTTGTCCTATCATAAACCCTTGGTTTTTATGGTGCAAGGTTGTCCTTAGAACAACATTAGTATCATCCTCTCTATTCTAGTAGTTGAGGTTGCTTTACATTTCCGTACTGTGATTTGTTTAAAGTGCTATCTTTCATTTATTCATTTAAATTCGGTTGTTAAAGTTTTAAATTTGGCATAGTCCTATTCACCCCCCCCCTCCTAGGACATATAGTTAAGCCTTTTCAATATTGCATATTTTGGTATGCGCGGACTCATCAGGATTTGTATATTATATTGTATCCTCAGCATCTGATATTTGACTTCTTACGTTCTTGCATTGTATAGCCTTGGTATGGCTGATTGTATTTGTGGACTTGTTAGTATTTTTGCTTAATCTGATATTGTATGTTTCATGAACTTGCTAGTATTTTCGATATTCTATGAATTATGGCATTGTAATGTATACTTGACAATTATCTTGTGCACACACTTTCACCACTCTCTAAGCTTTCTATAAGCTTATGCACAATAGATGTGTGCAGGTGGTGTTAGGTTACAGCAGCGTTGAGCTTGGAGCATGCAGCTGTCTTCTTGAGCTTTGATTTTGATATATGTATTTCCCTTTCAACATTGTATTCAAATGTTTATATTAGTGGACATGTGGTGATGATGTTGTTCTTGTGATTTGGGTATACTTGTGGTTACGCTTCTAATGAGACAAATGTACGTTGAAAAATCCTCCTTGTAGGACCTAGGAGAGTATAGGAGCTGGGAGCTGAGAATGGGGTACAACGGAGGCTGTCGGCACCGGATTCAGCGATCGAGAATTTTGTGAGCCTGATTTATAGGTTTGGGGCATGACATATTGTGCTGGACCTTGTGGGCTGATATGTTGCATGTAATTGGATCCTTGTTGCCCATATATCTTGCCCAGTCTTGGGCTGAATCATAAGGCCCATCATAGCGAATCTTGGATATGCCTTACCTATGTATTCGGGTATATGGGCTACCCATGAGGCCCATCATAATGCATATATTCGTTGGCCATGGTACGTGGGCTATGATTTGTCCCATTGAGCCCACGTTGATGTATGTAGGTTCTGGGTCGTTTTTGAAGCCCATCATGTGGTATGAGATGTTATAGATTGCTGCCCATTTTCTTTTCATAGTTATATCTGGGCTATGGGACTTATTTTAGCTAGATTCCTTGTTGGGATGCCATCTAGGGAACAATGGTGGTTAAATGTCCACATTGTGAACCTCTCTATGCCCTTTGATTAGGCCCATTCTCATCTATTGGGCCCATAGTATTGCTTACCTAGACCTTGTGGGCTACCCCAAACAATTTGGCCCCCACTATTGGTTATGCTTCTTCCATACCATGTAGAATCGTCTAAGTACCAAGACCCGACCTTGCTAAGAGGAGAGTACATCATCACCGCATATTAGGCTTAGTTATCTTCATGATTCATTCCCATGTGCATCAAATGTATGCTTAGTTGAGGAGTGATTGATTATGGTATGTGCCATTGGGCAGGTTGTTTATGGGACTCCCTCAGTGATGAAGTTGCCCCAAATGAGTGCGCTATATGTGCAGGACTGATGCATGGTTGATTGGTATGATTCATGCATCTTGCATTTGCATGGTACAGTTATTATTCGCCCTAATGTCTTCAGGGCCATAGCCTCCATAGGAACATCGTGGATGGCCAAATTTGGACACTGGAAATGCTTGGTTCTGGCACTGTGGGCACGTAGAATGTCCTCGGGTGAAAGTCCCAGAGCCTTTTTGGTACTGGGAGATGCTCCAATGTCAAGATTGAGTGGAAACATGAGCACTGGTCCCGAATACCATTAGGCCTCGTCTCTCACTGTGTCATGGTTGGTTGGAAGGGGGTGTGGCCTTATCTGCCCGAGTGAGGGGGCTGTAAGCTAGGCTGAGTTTGACCAGCTCACAAATGAGTTCGTTATCGATGAGCCAGGTAAATTGGCAGACTACTGGCCAGTCGAGTAGTGAGGTCTCTTTCGCTCGCTAGGTTGCACGGCTAGGGAGGCGGCAGTCAGTGTGGAGTGTATTTGACCCCAGTGATTTCCCAAAGAGGAATTGTACTGATATATGGACTTAATATGGGGAATGACATGATTGCATTGCATATTGCATATGACATTTGGCTATATAGGCCCCATATCTCATAGCCCTGGTTTGGCTGATAGCATTCATGCTTGGTGTAACATGCCTTGGTATGGCTGATGGCACTCTTGCCTTGTATTGCATAGCCTTAGTATAGCTGATGGCATTCCTGACTTGTATTATATAGCCTTGTTACAGCTGGTGGTATTCATGGTCTTGCCAGCATATTCCGGATACTTTGATATTGCATACTTGACACTTATCTTGCACACACTTACACCACCCTCTAAGCTTTCTATAAGCTTCTGTACGATTGATGCGTGCAGGTGACACTAGGTAGTAGCTGATCAGGAGCAGGAGCATGCCGCAGATCTTTTAGAGTTTCATTATAGCCATTGTGTAACGACCCGTAAATTTCCGTACGTTGGTTCGAGTACCACCTCGACCAGAAATCAATTAGGATTAAATCCTTTAGAAATTTAACAAAGTTAACTAAGTACTAAACTCGATTAGCCGTGAAATCCGTTGGGATCGCTTTAAATATGATCTGCAAGACCCAAAACTTGCAAAACAAGTGACTCTAGGTTACCCTAAAGTTTAGAACCAAACTCATTTCCATTTGCTCTCTGAATGAAATGAAACTTCAGTATTAGGGTCTAGATCGCACATCGGAAGTCCGATTAACACGAAGCTAAGGAACTAGGACCGCCTCACCGGGCTTGACAATCATCTCAAAATCAGTCCATCCGATGTCCCACGGCCATTCGTTTCGATTCGGAGCGAGGGTGTGTGAAAAACACTATTCCCATCCCAAAATAAATATCAGGAATAGTGATCTGGCACCTTTCGCTTGCGCATCAGTATTAAGCAACCTGACCGTCAGAATCTGACCAAATTACATCCTCGGATTAAGAAAAATTTCAGGAACATTTACATGTACTTGGAGTTTTTTATCGTAGCCCACTGACCATTGAACCGAAAGTGGTCCGCCACGTGCGATCTGGGAATCCGATCGAGTCGAAAACGTAATCCCACATAGATCCATAGGTGGTGAGCTTAAGTCTGACGTTTGGCTCAAGGAGGGCTACCAGAACCTCTCTTTTGAGCTGGAAAAGTGACGAATATCCTATATTAGCAGTAACCCTTGAACCTGAGTCTATTTTGGGAATGTTTTTTGCTATAAAGGAGCTTAGAACAGCCCCTCTCACAGCCATACGAATTTGGGATAAAACCCTAGAGAGAGAGAGAGAAAAGAGAGAGAAGAGCTTGGAATTTGTGGGTGATCTTCCTCCTACTACTTTCAGTTGTCGCACAGCCTACACCGCTCCTTTCTAGGTGTTTTCTCAGGTATCCATTCCGTTTGAAGGTAAGAAACCCTAACCCTAGGTCTGATTTGATGTAAGTTCGTTGTAGGTTATGTAAAGGCTAACCAATTCCGCTCTTTAGGCTAGAAAACTCCCGTATACGGAAGCTCAACGACTCTTGCTGATTCGTTGTGATTCCAAGGGCAAAGGTGAGGACTTTAAGTGTATAAGTTGCGGTTTTCAACGCTTTCAATGTCAGATAATGGTAGATTCATGATCTGCATGCAATTGCACATGTACAAAGTGCCTTCCGTTTTCTGTTTCGATTAGAATTGTAGAATTTGAAATTTCACATACTTTAGGTATTCGTATAAAATACCGTATACGTATTTTTTATGGAAATGTGTTTGACATGTTTAATTGTCGTATGGACATATGATGTATGGATAAAATACTCATTTGGCGAAAGGGTTCGCCTAAATACATGTTTACTAATATACACCATGTATGTAGAAATACGCTATTGTAAGAAGTACCGTATACGTGTATATTTTTGCGACGTGTTTGTCATGATTAATTGTTGTATAAATATATTAAGTGCGTATAAATTAATTGTTTGGCGAAAAGAATCGCCGTATTACAAGTTCCCTTGTAAACACTATGTATGTTGAAATTGGGTATACTAGAAAATACCCTATACGTATAAAATTTGCTGATGTAATTGTCAGGATTATTTGCTGTATGAATATGATGTATATGTATAAAATACTAGTTTGGTAAAGGGACAACCCTAGTGCACTTTCCTCTAACATACGTCATGTATGTTGAAATAGAGCATTCCAAGTGTTGGTGAAATCGCTTGTGAGTGTAAGTGCTTAAGTGTTAGAACCTTAGGTAGGTGCTGAGATGGGATTCTCAGCTACCTTAGAGTCACATATGATACCCTCCATGTGGTTATTCACTCTAACCACTCACCTATGAAATATATGTATTTGTATCCCTATTTGCATAATGCTTTATAACATGCTTTTGAACATGCTTTGTAACTTGTTTATTAACATGCTTCATGATAGGCTTTATAACATGATTGCTAGTGTTCTTGAATTACCATGTTATCATGCTGTATTTCACATGCTATGGTTAGGACTTGATTGAGCTTGGGACTATGTCCATAGTCCAGCATCCCATATCGACTTGAAGTTGTGGTTGGGATTCGTTCCGCCACACATGATGTGTTGGCGAACCCGTGTCGTACTTCGGTTGGCGATAGTGGTTGGCCACAAGAGGTGCTTTTGCGCTTCATATCGACCAACTTGTTGTGCGCTCAAGCCAGCCGAACACGTCAAGTAACCCGTGTGTCTTATGTATGTTCACCATGTTTGGTCGCTAATGTTTGAACCTAGGGTACCAAACTTACCAGTGAAAATCCCGTTAACCATGGTACTTCGATCCGCTAAGACTTATGAGCCGGGCATGGTGGTATGGGACACCGTGGTCGAGCTGTTGGCCTACGCTGGGGCTACGTGCCTCCCCGTAGTGACCAGTGAGCAACTTAACTCGTGAGCCGATTATGGTGGTATGGGACACTATATTCGCGCTGTCGGCCTACATTGATAAGGTGATGGGGGAGTGGTGCAACCTTTGTGAGTAACAGCCCTGGAAGCCCTTTGTAGTGACCGCAAGCATATTCTGAAGTCGCAGTGCACCTTAGGGTTCGCCGTGAGATATAGAGTATGAACTAGGCCTGTTTCTGTATAGTGATGAATCGTTTAAGGGGTGATGGGGGAGTAGTGCAACCTTTGTGCGTAACAGCCCTGGCAGCCTCTGTGGTGACCTAGAAAATACACCATCGTCTGATATTAACTAGGACTGATGACCCTAGAATTTATCATGTTTGGGAATGATACAAGGGAGGTACCTTAGTTTCCCAATCCTACTGTTTGAAATGGATTAATTAAAAAAACTCGGTAATCATGCTCATCATGCATCGCATGTGCCTGGAAGATGTGGAGCACTGTGGGATGTAAGCATGCCGCGAACGTGAGATGGTGTCGCATGAGGGAGTATGTCGGTGAGGGCATCCATCATATCTGCATTCATACTTGCATTAATCAGAGTAACTAGGAGTGTTTGATTTACTGCTTTATCATTCTTTGCTTGACTGTATTGATAACATGATAACTTATGCCTTATTGTTCCACCGAGTTAGCTACTCACTCCCACGTTACGGACGGTGTTGCGCACACCAACCGGACTGTCTCGGGTTTAGGCGTCCGACGACCACGGAGGCGAGGCTCGATTATGACGAGGACCGGGAGGAGTTCTCGTATATGCGCTTCTCGCGGCTTCGACTAGGTTGCTTTGGATCGACGGGTTCTACGGGGATTGTACCTAGTTTATTTTTCACATTTTGATTATAAACGTAAATGTATATGGAGACTCAGATGGATTCATACTCTGGAGAATGAATCGTTTATTTTGTTTCTTTACATACATATATATACAGTTCAGTCTTCCGCTTGCTTTTATACAGTTGATCTGGAGTATGAATTACTGCTTTGGTATAATCTCATTCATGTTTACTGCTCTAACACAGACAACATTCAAACATCATTAAACATGTTGCATAAGTGATGCGTTGGAACTCGGGAGTTGAGTTACACTCGACCCCCGATTTTCAGGGCGTTACACATTGTATCTTTCCCTTTATGCACCTTGTATTGTAAAAGTTTTCATTCTTAGTGGATTTTGTGATGATGTTCATGTGGTTATTATTTGCGGGTTATGATCTTGGTTATGCTGATTATGAAACAGACTTATGTTATAAAAATCCTCCTTTTAGGATCCCAGGATCAAAACCTGGTATATGGGTGCCAGGAGCTGAGAATGGGGTACTATGGAGGCTGTCGGTGCCGAATTCAGTGATCGGGAATTTTGTGAGCTCGGTTTCCAAGTTTGGGGCGTTACAGGAGTTGGTATCAGAACATAACCTGGGAATAACTCAGGACAACATCACATATCTGCTTCGAGCTTAAGACAAGTAGTGTCCCGAGTGCGTACTCATTTGAGTCGGTTCTCTAATATCTGAGCCTTCGAGGGTTCTATTCTCAAGGCTGATGAATGCCTTTATTCTTTCTGTAGACCATGCCGCCTATATGAGGCACGAAAGGCACTCGTGGTACCCAAGCAACCCGAGTGCATCCCACTCCACCTCTTGAGGATCCTATTCCCGAGGTTCTCATTCCACCTCTAGTTGCTCCCGTTCCCCCGCCTGAGCCTGTTGTACCTATGCCAGAGGCCCTTGCTATTCCTGCGCCTCTACCTGAGGACAGTGTAGCCCCTACATTCCCTACCAACCCATTAGAGCAGAGCAGTTGCAGCAGATGTTGCAGGCTGTCACACCCACCCTTCAAGGGTAGGGCAGACATCCAGTGGAGACTCAAGAGAAGACAAATCAGGTGCTTATGAGCGCTCTTCTACGAGACTTTTGTTAGCATGATCCCTGCGTTTATTGGGTGAGCCAGACTATGTAGTAGCTGAGTTATGGCGCTCCGAGGTGGAGAAGATTTTCGACACCATGCGATGTATGACTTAGCAGCGAGTCCTGTTGGTGGTATTCCTTCTTCAGGGAGAGGCTCAGCATTGGTGGGTATCTGTTTCACGAGTGGCTGGGCTAGATTTTATGTGAACTTGGGAGGACTTCGTGGATTGGTTCAACCAGAAGTTCTTCCCCGAGAACGTTTAGCAGCAGCGTGCATTGGAGTTCGAGATGCTTGTCCAGGGGGACATGACCGTGTCATAGTATGAGGCACGTTTCGTCGAATTGTCCAGATTTGTGACTTATCTTATGGATGATGAGAGGCGAAAGGCCCACCATTTTGTGAACGGCTTGCGTCCCACCCTCAGGGGTCGTGTGGTTGGATACCTGCTTAGAACGTTCGATCAGGTTGTTCAGAGTGCCCTAGTTTACGAGGATGATTGGACCACCTTACAGAGGACCCGTGACCAAGGAGGAGACCGGAAGAGGAAAGCGCCCTCCGATAGCTCCCGTCAGCAGCAGCATCATAGGCGTACGGCTCGCCCAGGATTTCGAGCACCAGCAGCGCATCCAACATCATCTTCGGGACCATTCATAGGTGTTTGGTTTGGTTGTAGTTGGACGAGACATCATAGGCACGAGTGTCCCCAACCTCAGCAGCAACAGAAGCCGAGGGCACCGTAGTAGCCACCGCATCAGCCTCCACAGTAGCAGCAACAACGACTAAAGCACCAGCCTCCAAGGTTTTCCCCATAGCAGTAGAGGCATCAGATTAGGCCGCCGCAGCGGCAGCACCAGCAGCCGCAGCAGAGACCGTACAGGGGACAGACACCTCCCTCGCTGGCCCAGGGTAGATTTTATGCTGCTTAGCAGGACCCTCAGTCATCAGGAGGGGTAGTCGAGGGTATTCTTCCTAATTCCGCTTGCATTGCACGTGTGTTGTTTGATTATGGAGCAGCTCATTCTTTTATGGCCAAGGAGTTCTGCTAATCGACTGGTCTACCATTAGAGTCCACTCATGTCGGTATTAACTCCCTTGGGGAAGACTGCATTATTAGGCCGATTTTGCTCGTCTTGCCCCATTCTGATTGGGGATATCTTTCTGCCTGTGGATTTGTTTGTGTTGCTGATGTCCGAGTTTGATGTTATCCTGGCCATGGATTAACTTGCCGAATACCATGCCGTATTGGACTACTCCGCAAGGATAGTCACATTCTATATACTCGGCTTACCGCTGTTCTAATTCATTGTCGATCCCAGGGGAGAGCCATTGTCTAGTTTGATGGCGTGTGTAGTAGAGGAGTCAGCGGTTGTGAGCACCGATCAGTTTCCAATTGTCTGTGATTTCTTTGATGTGATCCAAGAGATTCTGTGGTTACCGCTGCGCCGGCAGATTGAGTTCTAGATTAATCTTGTGCCCCGTACCGCGCCATCTCAAAGGCCCCATATCATATAACACCAATGGAGTTATGGGAACTGCAGGAGTAGTTGGACGAGTTGTAGGAATTAGGCTTTATCTGTCTGACCAGTTCACCGCGAGGAGCCCTAGTATTATTCATGAAGAAGAGGATGGCTCATTGAGGCTCTGCGTGGATTATCGCGAGCTCAATAAGGTTACGATTAAAAATAAGTACCCGCTTCCGAGGATAAATAATTTATTTGATCAGCTGCAGGGTGCACAGTTCTTTTCAAAGATTGACTTGCGGCTGACTATCATCAGATTCAGGTTTGAGAGGAGGACATCCCGAAGACAGTCTTCCGTATGCGCTACGGTAATTTTAAGTTACAGGTCATGTCGTTCGGACTGACCAATGGGCCCGCTGTCTTTATGCAGTTGATGAACGAGGGCTTCCGACCTTACCTCAATCAGTTTGTTATGGTCTTCATCGATGACATTCTGATATATTCGAAGACCTGTGAGGACCACAAGTTGCATTTACAGATTATTTTACAGACCCTCCGTGCCCACCAGCTCTATGCGAAGCTGGCGAAGTGCGAGTTCTGGTAGGAGGAGGTGAAGTTCCACAGTCATGTAGTGACGAGGGAGGGTGTCGCTATGGACCCCTTGAAGATAGATGCAGTGCGTCAGTGGGGCCAGCACATGAACGAGTCTGAGATCCACAGTTTTCTTGGTTTGGTTGGATATTATCAGCGATTTATTGAGGGATTCTCCTGCATAGTAGCACCGCTGACCCGGTTGACTTGGAAGGGCACCGAGTTCATCTGGAGTGACGCCTGTGAGCATGCATTTATGGAGCTGAAGGACTGTCTCACGTTCGTTCTTGTCCTCACTCTTCCCTCTGGGAGTGATGGATTTGTTGTTTTGACTGATGCCTTGAGAGTTGGATTGGGTGTTGTCCTGATGCATCACGGGAAACTAGTGGTTTATGTGTCGCGCCAACTTAAGGTCCATGAGCTGAACTACCGTACGCATGATCTGGTATTGGCAGCAGTTGTCTTCGCACTGAAGGTGTGGAGGCACTATCTTTATAGGGTTAGGTTCGAGCTCTTCTCTGACCACAAGAGCCCGAAGTATCTATTTTCTCAGTCGGAGCTGAATATGAGATAAAGGCACTGGATGGAGCTCCTGAAGGACTATGATTTTGACCTTCAGTACCACCCGAGCAAGGCAAATGTGGTGGCAGATGCGCTCAACCGTCAGCCACGAGGTTTGGTGGCACAGATGATGGTCTGAGAGTGGAAGATGCTCGAGGATGTAGCAGAGTACGACTTCGAGTTTGGTCTGTAGTCTTCCATTGTTCAGCTATCGAGCCTATCAAATCAACCCTCTCTTGTAGCAAGGATAATCGAGGCTCGACAGACAGACAAGTCATTACAGGGTTACCGAGCAGAGGACGCATCCATGTAACAGTCAGATTAGTAGATTGGTTCCAATGATGGACATTGTTTCAGAGGCCGATTGTGTGTTCCGGACATGCCAGAGTTGCATAGAGATTAGATGACCGAGGCACACCGATCGCGACTTACTATCCACTCGGGCTTCAAGAAGATGTATCGCGACATGAGGAGGCAGTATTTTTGGTTAGGGATGAAACGCCAGATTGCCAGCTTTGTGGCCGAGTATGACACATGCCAGCGTGTTAAGATCGATCACCAGAGACCCTCTGGTCCCTTGCAGCCATTGAGCATCCGTTGTGGAAGTGGGAGCACGTATCTCAAATGGCCGAGCTAAGAGTCCTAGAGGGGGGGGGGGTGATTATGACAATGCCAAATTAAAATTTCGAGTGCGGAATAATAAAGAAATAATTAAAGATAACACTTATCAATTCAAATAGCATAAATGAATAGCAACCTCAAATGTACAAGTATTGAGAGGTGGATACAGATTTTGTTCTAATGACAACCTTACACCAAAAACAAATGGCTTATGGTAGGACAACCTGATTTTTAGAATGGTCTATGTATCGAAAACTCAAACAAATACACAGAAATAAAGAATAAAACATAAATAAATTTCTACTGCTATTACAACATTCACCACATGTGCAAAAAGTAAATTACAATCATTCACCACAAAAGCTGAAAAATAAATTACAACATTCAACCACTTAAGCACATGCAACCATTCACCACAACTCTAACAATTATAGTGGTTCGCTTGTGTGTACACCAATTGTTAAAGAACAGCCACATAACTACTTCACTCCCAATATTCTCACATAGTGGATATTGGCTTCCACTATGAAATAGGTTTTCTAAGGTTCACCTAAAACCTTCACAATTGTGTTTTCAAAGGGCTACCACAATTAAAAACCCCACATATTGAGATTTTCTGGCTATCTCAGTCAAAACCAAAAATCAAAGATTTTCTGGCAATCTTAAAAACCAAATAATGAAAATAGAAATGTACTTACCTGAAGATTCTTCTTTTGATGAAGCCTGGTAGAACCGATTTGAGGTAGATGTTCAATGTATAATCTCACATATGAAATGGTTCTTAGATCTAAATGATTTTTAGATTAAATTGTCTAGGGCTAGCTTGATTTGATTTTGATATCAAAAAGGGTAAAATCAATATTCACTTTACAAAAGAATTAGAATAGAATAGAGATCACAAAATCAAATACAAAAAAGCTATTAAAAGAATCTCAAATACTAACCAATTAGCTTCTCAAATGTAGGGATAAGTTCTCTCAGAGTTGTGACTTGAATATCTTGGAATTGAATGAAAAACTCTGAAAATTGTCCTCAATTTATAGGCAAAAATATTGTTCACTCGACTGGCCCAATGGTCGGTTCGACTGGTCGAAGGACCAACAAGAATTCTAAATTTCGGGCGCAATAAGTTAAGATGGTTACTCGACTGGTCGAGTGGCCTGCTCGACTGGTTGAGTGGGACCCAGTTTGGTTGCTAGACTTTGAGTCGAGCCTGCTCGACTGGTCGATCGCTATTCACTCGACTGGTCGAGCAGTCTCCAGGACTGGTCAAGGGTCCAATAGAAAATCTTGAAAATTCACAACAAACCTTGGACTGGTCCAGGGAATTCTTGGACTGGTCGAGCCAATGCTTGGACTAGTCGAACATAGGCTAAGACTAGTCAAGATAAAGCCTATAAAATTATATAATCACCCAATTTAAGTATGCAATCAATATGACCTAACTTATGGTCAATTTAAGGTCATTCATACCTTATCGGTGAAGATTGAACATTGAAATATCATTTGCTTCGGTTAATAGATTATCATGAAGTAATTGAAGCTTGTCATCTTGAAGTACTTTGAAGTTGAGCATGTATTCTTAAGTAATACACACTGTCTTAACATAGTTGAAACTTGAAAACTTGATCTAGTACTTGAACTTCTTGTTCTTGAACTTCTAAATCTTGTACTTGAGCTACTTGAACTTGAATTTAAACTTCTTGAACTTGTACTTAATTGTAGGCAAGGATGATATAAAGTTGAGCTACACAAGATACAGATTCCAAGAGGTTTTGGCACTACAAAATTTGACAATCCTAGGAGCTAGATAAGATAGCATTTACAATCTCCCACTTTGTCAAAATTTGTGACAAAACCAAATAAATAATTTGATGCACATAGTAAAGATATGCACAATAAATAATCATGCACCAGATACAACCTGGTCAAAGAATCATGTACCAGTTACAACCTGGTTAAAGAATCATGCACCAGTACTCATAATCATGCACCAATACTCCCCCTCAATACAATACTCCACAAAATCCAAGAGGAGAGGAGAAATTAGTTACCTAACCACTTCTCTTCTCCACATATTTAACATACATCCACTCTATAGAATCCAATATCATAAATATCATAAATATCAACACAAATTCTCCCCCTTTTTGTCACAATACGACAAAGGAAAGAACGTAAAAATGATGATGGAAACAAGCGGGCAATGAGTAATGATAGAGAGATGTTAGGTCAAGATAACATAAATATTGTAAGATAATCATTCAAACGAGTCTACAATAAGAATAAAACATGTCCAAGCATACAAAGTTAAGAGAAATCCGTGTATAAAAGTTAATGTGCAGGTATGGAAGGTTCGATTTGATGTAGTCCCTTGTTAATGTGCCTCAGATATTTGAGCATGTATTTAAAGTGATTCTCTTGGGACACATGCATACCTTCTACCTTTTCCTTAAGAGAACACAAACGGTCATCAAAATCAGACGGTTGAAAATCAGGATCCGCTATAGAGTTGGATTCAATGTCATCAAAGATGTCATCCATATTGACATCATCTGGAGGCAAAGCATCTTCTTCTTCATTTGCTCCAGCTGCTCCTTCAGCACCCACATCAACTTGGCCAGGGGCCAACTTCAAATTCATCTTATTAATATTAGAGTTGTTGAAGGGTACATGGTGAATTGGAGCTTCTCCTACAGGCTTAACCACTAGACTATGGGTAGCTAATACAGTCATAAGATAAGTAAAAGGTATATCATTGTGACCTAGATGGAGACAGAACTAAATCATGATAAACAAATCAGTGAAGGAAGACACATAGAGACTCAAGAAACAATAGAGTGTAGAATGCAGACCATGAACATAGTAAGCTCGGTTTTGTTACCAGATCTAGGGTAGACATTTGAAATGAAAATCTTATGAAGAACCATGTATCTGGGTAACATAAACTTGGAAGTGAGCGTATTCCCAGTACTTTATTTCGCATCTATATTACATAAAACTCTAGTGAGCATACGTTTCTCAGATTTAGAAGGTTTTGCTACATGACAACTAATGGGAACACCGTTATCATTAACTGGAAGGTCCTTTAATCCAGAGATAAGGTGACTGTCCACATCAGTTGGATCTTCTCTAGTAGAAATAGTAAATGTAAGATTCTCAGTAGAGAAGTCAGTAATACAAGCATACATGGCTTGTGCAATAGAACGGAATGCCTGACTGCCCCAATGTAAACTGTTATCCCAACCTATAGATTGAAGAAGTGGAAGGATACCAAAAGGAGCCAAACAATCAATGTTAATTGCTCGTTCTACTATCACGTCGCGTAAGTGAATATCCCGCACATACTCGGGATCTTCCTCGGGTGACCGAAGATGGCGCATCATGATAGGAGCGAAACGAGAAGAAGAGGGACCACAAGATCCTTTCTTCCTGTTTTTACCTTACATTGCAACAAAGAAATCAAGGAATATAAGGATTGTAAAAGCGGTAAGAAGGGTTTCAAGCAAAACTGATTTTTAGCTAAAATACTTACCAAACAACCATAAATCTTGAAATAAACAACACAAACAAGGAAATAGAAGATCAAAGAACTCAAATCTACAAGGAAATTGAATATAATGCACTAACCATGGAGGAATCGAAGATGGGTTCGACCGGTTGTGGTAGGGCTTGTTGGAGAAGAAGAACTAAGTGAAGAAAAATGTGTTTTTTCCCAAATAAAAAGCAAAACCCAAGTTCCATGACTGGTCGTGTACATACTCAACCGGTCGAGCCACAACTAGTTGAGTTTGTACTCGACTGGTCGTGCAGCACTGAAAATTTGCAATTATTCATTAATTTAAATTTTAAATTTTCAAAATAATAAATATAAACAATATGATATAGAAAAGCACAAATCATCAGTTCATATTGCACATACCAAGATCAAATTTTAATTTTACAAACCTGTTTTTGTCGAGCGATTTTGTGATATGTTTGCAAGTTGATTCTCGGTCGGAATATATTCTAATGAAATTTTCCTGTCTTCCACCAGTTCACGAATATAATGATACATAATGTCAATATGCTTGGTTCGTGAATGCTGAATTGGATTTTTAAAAATATTAATTGTGCTTGAATTGTCGCAATATAAAACCATGGATTCTTGCACAATTCCATAATCACTTAGCATTCTCTTCATCTACACAAGATGAGTGCATGCATTACCAGCAACAATATATTCAGCCTCAGCTGTGGAGAGCGACACGGAACTTTATTTCTTACTTAGCTAAGAAACTAAACAATTCCCGACATAGAAACAACCACCACTGGTCGATTTACGATCATTAATGTTACCAACCCAATCAGTATCCATGTAACCAGTTAATTGCACACTAGTATCATGTGGATACCAGAGACCAAGATTAGCTGAACTAGCAACATATCACAAAATACGCTTAACAGTAATCAGGTGTGACTCTTTAGAGTTCGACTGATATCTAGCACAAATTCCTACGCCAAAAGCAATATCAAGTCATTTTGCAGTTAAATAAAGTAAACTACATATCATACTACGATATAACTTAGGATCCACACTCTTACCTGTTGAATCCTTAGAGAGTTTTAAAGTAGTACTCATTGGAGTATCAAAATTTTTCCCACTCTCAAATCCAAACTTTTAAAATAAGTTCAAAGCATATTTGGTTTGAGAGATAAAGAAACCATCAGGGAGTTGTTTGACTTGCAACCCTAGGAAATAGTTTAGTTCTTTAACCATGCTCATTTCAAATTTAGATTTCATAAGATCTGCAAACTCAACAGTCATGTTAGCATAAGTAGATCCATAGACAATGTCATCAACATAGATTTGCACTATTAGTATGTGATCATTATGTCTCTTTACAAACAATGTCTTATCAACACTTCCCATTACAAAGTTATGACTTAGTAGAAACTTAGTCAACTTTTCGTACCATGCCCTGGGAGCTTGTTTCAAACCATAGAGTGCCTTTTTCAGGCGATAGACATGATTAGCATGCTTAGGGTCTTCAAAACCCATTGGTTGTTCAACGTACACTTCTTCATGTAAATCGCCATTTAAGAATGCACTCTTTACATCTATTTGGTATATTTTGAATTTTCTAAAGCACGCAATGGATATAAATAGTCTGATTGATTCAAGACAAGCTACTTGGATAAAGGTCTCATCATAATCAATGCCTTCAATATGAGTGTACCCCTGTACAACTAGCCTAACCTTATTTCTAATAATATTACCAAGTTCATCAGACTTATTTTTTAAAACCTATTTTGTTCTGATAATGTGTTTATCTTTTGGTCTTAGAACTAAGTACTAAACATCATTTCTAACGAACTGATTGAGCTCTTCTTGCATTGTTACAATCTAGTTTTCATCAGCAAGAGCTTCTTTTATATTAGCCGGTTCTATCTGAGATGTAAAGCACGCGTAGTTGTACCTATCTTCAAGTTGTTTATGAGTGCGCACACCAGTGAGAGGATTTTCAAGGATTTGATCAGATGGATAATCTTTAACTGTTCGCAGTTCAGTATTATTTTGACTTGATGAAGAGTCTAGTTTATCAAATAAAAGAACTTCGTCATTTTCTGACTTGAGATAGGTGTATTCAAGTGATCATTTATAACCACATTAATGGACTCTTGAATTACACCAGTCCTCTTGTTAAGAACCCGATACACTCGACTAGGCTTCTTATCAAACCACATTTCATAAACCATTTTACTATTTGATTTTCTAGTATAAATGTGGTTAATTATATAACAAGTAGTATTTACGGCTTCAGCCCAAAGATTTTTAGGAAGTGTCGTACTATTTAGCATTACATTTGCCATTTCTTGAAGCACTCTATTTTTCCTTTCCACTACACCATTTTATTGTGGTGTTTTGGGCGTAGAATATTCATGTGATATTCCTTGATCACTGCAAAATTTCTCAAAACTGCTATTTTCAAACTCAGAACTATGATCACTACGAATTTTAGTGACTTGTAATTCTTTTTCAGTTTAAATACGTTTAAGTACCCATTTTACTTCATCGAGAGTTTCTGATTTCTCTCTTAAGAAGACTACCCAAGTATATCTGGTAAAGTCATCTACAATCACTAGAATATTCTTTTGCCACCTCGACTCTCTGTTTTAGTTAGTCCAATGTGGTCCATGTGGAGGAGCTCGAGCGGTTTAGATGTGGCATTAGAGTTCACCGTTTTGTGAGCACTCCTAGTTTGTTTACCAATCTGGCACTCGCCACATATTTTATCCACTTTCTTTACTTTGGGTAGACCTCTTAACAATTCTTTTTTACTTAATCTATATAAGTTGCGGTAGTGTACATGTTGTAAGCCCCGTATCCTAGACTGTACCATTCCATAGACTTTCGCGGTCTTCCCGGTCGAATTCTGGCAACCTTCTACCCTTAACCAGTATTTGCGCATGACCCTGATTCACATGCCATCAACCCGAATCAACTCAACCCAAGACCCTTACCATAGCGACCGGGCCGTCATTGTGGTTCCGATGCCGCGACTCGCGGGCCGAGGCGATACCTTGGTCAGGACATGTGGGCCAGCGTTCAGTGTGAGAAAAACGCCGCGCGTTGTAAAACCAAAAAGAATCTCTACGACTTGTCAAATCAATCCATCAATCTCAACATGTCAAGTACACATCACCTTTTATCCTTTCCCAAATAAGCCCCAAAAGTCAAAAAGTTCTTACAAAGCCCATACTTTTCTTACACCATTTGCCACAAAAGTCAAAAATCTCTTACACACCCATCACTCACCACATCCATCACTCCATCACCCATCACTCTCTCTTTCTCTCTCTCTCTTTACAACTCTATTTCTCATTTTTTTCAAACCATTCCTAAGCAAGGAAGAACTACACACGTCCAAGCCCTCCCATGGAGAGAAAAATGCATGTGTGAGGCCCACCTTTCCATCCCAAGATCTCCCATCTCAACCATCCAAACCTCATCTCCTCCGTTGGAATCGAAGCTAAGGAAGCCAAGAAAGCAAGAAGATCAAATGGTGGGTGCTTTGATAGAGTAGTTTTTATTTTTTTTTAAAGATGGGCCAAGTGAGGCCAACCGATCAATGGTTTGGATCTCACTTGGGACCTAAGATGTGGCCGATGGCCCACTAGGATCATCATGATCATTCCATGATGGGGCCGTTCTCCATGGACCCCATCGTGATATTTATTTTCTTCTATACCTAGGGTCATCTAGACCGTCTATTTTAGTGGAGAAGGGATCTCCATCGTTGGATTTTTTATTTAATGGGCCCATGTGTAATGGGACCCACTTAATGTATGATTGGTTGCAAGGAAGGGCCCATAGTGTCGGGGTCCCTCCATCACGTGTGTCCCACTCTCTATCTCTCTCCCTCCCTCTCTATTTCATTTTCTTATGTGATAATGATATGGTTGTGTGGCCCACTTGGATGGACCCCACCCTAAAGCATGTATTTTATCCAAACTATCTTCAAGTGGGGCCCACCTTACATGTATTGTACCCACACCATCTATCATTTAGTGGTCCACCTAAGCTGGGGCCACCTCAATGGAGGAGCCACGTCCAAACTGTCCAATGTCTAGGGACGCTAGGCGTTAAAGAAACACAAATATTACCTTGGTTCACAAGCCTTTTTAGGTGGTCACTTGTATAGGCCCCACATAGATGTATAAATTCAATCCATGTCGTACATTCCCTTCCACGGCTCATTTTAGGCGTTGAGCCGAAAAATGAGGTCCATCCGATCTTCAGGCAGGCCATAACCTGTTAAATAGTAGTTTTTACCATTGAAAGTCACCCTGACATTTTTATGTGCCGGAAATACATCGGATATTAGACTCGTTTGGACGGTCTTGAGCCACAGAGTACAATGGACGGGTTAGATTTACTTGATGTGGGCCCCACCTGTGAAAAACCACAGGAAATCCAATTTTTTTTCAAAAAAATTATACATAAGGGGGGCGCAGCTAAGTTGTGTATCTCGACAATAGGGGCTAATGCCTGTACGCCGTCATGTGTATGAGCGGACGGGCCAGAGACCGATGGCCCTACATGTGGACCCCACCATGATGTATATTTTACATCCACACTATTCACGAGGTGGGCCACTCCCAACAGTAGGCGCCCTCCAAATTTCATCTCCATCCACAGCTCAGGTGGCCCACACTGCAGGAAACAGTGGGATTGAACCTCTACCATTGAAACCCTTTTTATGGGCCACAAAAGTTTTGGATCAAGATGAAATTTGTTTTTCCTCCTCATCCAGGTCTGTGCGACCTTATCAATGGCTTGGATGGAAAATAAATGTTATGGTGGGACCCACGTGGGACCCACAGTGATGCATGGGTTTTGCTACACCGTCCACGGCCGTGGACGGTGGAATCCCACCATAATTTATATGTCTTACTCGCACCGTCCAGCGGACGGTGGAGCCCACTGTAATGCATGTGTTTATTCACTGTCCAACGACAATAGGACCCACCATGATGCGTGTGCTGCATCCAAACCGTCCATCCACTTAGAAAGCTCATTTTTTTTTTGGTTTGACACTAAGAATGAGTCAGATCTAGGTTCAAGTGGACCCCACCATCTATGTGGACAGTGACATCCACCATTTTAAACTTTTAAGGGCCTCCTGTGATGTATTAGGACCCATGGATTGAGGCTAATCTTGATTTAATTGTGGCCGTCCATTGAGGCCCACCTTCGCATTTATAAGGCCCATGAGATGGGGCTCATATTGATGTATTTGTGGCCGTTGGTGTGGCCCATTTGATGTATTTTAAGGCCCATGGGATTAGACCCATTTTGATGTATTCTAAGGCCCATTTGATGTATTTTAAGGCCCATGGGATTAGACCCATTTTGATGTATTCTAAGGCCCATGGGTTAAAGCCCATTTTGATATATATATATATATAAGGCCCAGTCGGTGTGGCCCATTTGATAAATATAAGGCCCATGGGTTGAGAACCATTGTGATGTATTTGGGCCCATGGGTTGAGGCCCATTGTGATGTACTCTAAGGTCCATGGGGTTATGGCCCATTGCGATGTACATAAGGCTCATTGATGCGGCCCACTTGATCTATGTAAGTCCCATATGAGGTAGCCCATTTGATGTATAGGAGGCCTATGGGTCGAGGCCCTATGGGATGCCCCTAGGGTCCATTGATTCCTCCATGGTTCGTGTAAGGATGTTTCACGATAGGCTATGCCTTGGGAGCAATGATGGTTTGACGTCCACATCGTAAATATAATGTTGGTTAAATGTCTGCATTACGACTCTCCCTAGGGCCCATTGATAGGCCCATACTTATTGCATGTAGGCCGTCTAGGACCATCTGCGTTGTAAGGATAGTTCATTACTTTATTACATGTTTAGTATAGTTCCTGACTCATGATCAAACGCATCATATGTATGCTTAATATGAGAAGTGACTGATCATAGCATATGCCTTCAGGTAGATTGTTTATGGGCTCTCGGTTAGGCGGTGTTGCCCAACATGAGTGCACGATACACACAGGATTTTTGCATGACTAGATAGTGTGATTCATGCATTCACATTGTGTGTCATGGTTACTGTATGCCCTAGTGACATCAGGGTCGTAGCCTCCACAGGCGTATCGTGGATGGCAGGATTGGATACCAGAAATCTTGTTCTACATGGAGTGCTATAGATATCCCTGGATGAAAGTCCCTAAACCCTTATGGTACCAAGAGGTTGCTCTAATGTTTAAACCGAGTGGGTGTACGAGTGCCGAGTGCCAAATTCTAAGAGGTTGTGCTTTCCACTATGTCGTGGTCGGTTGGAAGGGGGTGTGGCCTTACCCGCCCGAGAGTAGGGGACAAAGCTAGGCTAAGTCTGACCAGCTTGAGGAATGGGTCCGCTATCGAAGAGCCGAGCCCGATATTGGCAGGAAGATAGTGAGGTCTCTTTCACTTAACTTATTGATGCAATGGGGCGACAATCTGGTTTAGAGTATACTAGACCCCAGTGATATCCTAGATTTGAGCTATATTGATATGTGGACTTAGATGAGGATTTGTATGCTTGACTTGCATCTTGCATCGCATAGCCTTGGTATGGCCAACATAATTCATGCCTTGCATTGCATAGCCTTGGTACGGCTAATGGTATTCATGGATTCATCAGCATGTTCTGCATTACTCTGATACTATATAACTATATTACCACCTTGCGCAGACACTTTCACCATCCTCTAAGCTTTCTATAAGCTTATGCACGACCGTTGCATGCAGGTGACGTTGGGGAGCAGCAACGCTGAGGCAGGAGCGCTTTGCAGATCATCTTGGAGCTTTTGTTCATCATCATTGTATTTCCCTTTATGCTCATTGCACTTGTAAAGTTTTTTATCATAGTGAAAGTGTAATGGAGTTTTTGGTCGTTTGTGGGTTATGCCTTTGGTTATGCTTATCACGATTCAAACAAATCTTGAAAATCCTCCTCGTAGCATCCCAGGATCGGAACCTGGTGAATGGGAGCTAGGAGCCGAGAAGTTCTATGGAGGTGTCGGTGCCAGATTCGACGATCAGGAATTTTATGAGCCCGGTTTCTGAGTTTGGGACGTGACATGCCAGATTCGGTGATCGAAAATTTTGTGAGCTCGGTTTCCGAGTTTGGGGCGTGACACATGTCCTAGGTGCTTATGCCATAAACTAGTCTCATCAATTTGGACCATGTAACACGATAGCTTAGATGAGCTTGAATCACAAAATATTGTAGCAGTTCTCAGAAGTTTTACAACCAGTTAATATTATAGAACCATTCTTATTTAAAATTTCACACCCTTGGTTGGTAAATTTTATACTATGATTATTATCACATATTTAAGAGATGCTTAATAAATTATGTTTTAAACCTTCTACATATAAAACATTCTTAAATAGAGGGAGGTTTAAGACTTGAACCGTACCTTGGCCAACAATTCTATAGTTGCTACTATCACTGAATGTGACTGAACCCTTAGTCATGTCTTTAAGATTGGTGAACAGACCTTTGTCACCTGTCATATGTCTAGAGCAACCACTGTTTAGGTACCACTTTAAATGGCTGGAAGCTTTAAAAGCAGTGTGGGCAACCAAACAAGTAACCTTAGGGACTCATTTCACTATAGTTTTGGGTTTAGGAGTATAGTTGGTCTTTTTATGTTTATAGTTGTTATAAGTCCTACCCACCGAGTTAGATTTTAAGAGCTCCTTAAGTAAGTCAACTATTTTCTCGACTAAAGGATAACAATTCTGATTTTTACAGTTGATATGGTTGCTTCTAGGTTTTGTAGTTTGAAAAGTTTTACTATTTTTAGAAATATTTTAATTCAGAGTTTTCCCTTTTGAGTTAGAAGACTCCCCTTTAACAAATTTAGGAGGAATATTCTTATGTTTAGGAGGAATACTTTTATCGGTAGCCCAATCCAGATCGATCGCCACATTTTCTGGATTCGGATAAAAGTTTTTCTAATTTAAGATCACATTGGGCATACCTCCATGTGTCCTTCAAACTCAAAAGCGAAGAGACTTCTAGTTTTAGCTTTTCATTTTTAGATTTTAAGTTTTTAACTTGGGACGTTTTGAAATCTAAGTCGCACTTAGTTTTTTCAAAGCAATCTGAAAAGTGTGATTTTTCTAAGACTAGATTATTAAGATTCTCTTTTAGTTTTGAAAACTTTTCTTTTTGAAGTTTTAACTTTACAACTATTTTGCAACTTTCCTTGTATAGGGCATCATAAGCATCTTGAAGGTCTTCTTCATTTTTATGATTACTATTCAGATTTTCTTCACTGGTTGAATCATCATTATCTGAAAAAGTGAACTTGGCTAGAGTCATTATGGATTTAACATCATTAGCTGACTCGATTTCAGAATCTTCTAACTCATAAGAGACTTTGGAGCAGGAAGATTCGTCCCATATAGCTAACATATCTTTCTTTTTAGACTTGTCCTTCTTAAGACATTTGTTTGCTAGATGCCCATATTCATGGAAGTTATAGCATTGACTGTCTTTTAAAGATTTCCAAGTTTTAGATCTAGGTCTTTTCTTTTCAATAGGTTTTTACAAATCGACCCTCTTTTTTTTTTTTACTTTTGAAAATCTTGTAAAACTTTTTGGCTAAAAGAGTCATATCATCTCCTGAAGTTTCTAAATCAGAATTACTATTTTCATGAGAAATACTTTTAGAAGACTTAAGGGCGATGAACTTACCTTTAGGAGCTTTAAAGTTTAACTCATAAGTTTGTAAAGAACCAACCAGTTCTTCTACCCTCATATTATCTGTATCATGAAGTTCCTGGATCGCGGTTACCTTTGAATTGAACCGTTCAGGCAATGAGCGCGGTACCTTTGCACAGACTTTACTTTCTGGGATCCTATCACCAAGACCTCACATAGAGTTGACAATGTCATTCAATCTTGTATAGAAGTCCATGAAAATTTCACTTTCTTCCATATGTATCTCCTCAAATTTAGTTGTGAGGAGTTGAACTTTAGATTTCTTGACAATTGTTGTAACCCCCGTGTGTCATTTCCAAAATATCCCAAGCTTGCTTTGCAGTATCATAGGATATAATTCTCTTGAATTCATCCGGTGATAGTGTGCAAGTAATTGCATTTAAAGCCTTTGCATTGACACTACTCTCACTTTTTTGAAGAGCAGTCCAAGAAAAGTAAGGTGTGACTTTTATAGTTTTAGATCCATCAGTACCAGTCACTTCAGTGGTAGGAGGGGTCCAATTGGTCATTGTGACTTGCCACACGCTTTCATCTATGGATTTTTTTTAAAAAAAAATCCTCATTCTGACTTTCCAATAAGCATAATTGGAGCCATCAAAAGGTGGAAGCCTAGTGACTGAAAGGCTATCAAAATTTGACATCTTAAAAAGCTCAGATCGATTAGCTTAGGAAATTAATCCAAAAAATAAAATGAGATATTAGGCTCTGATACCACTTAAAAAGGCCGAGCTAAGAGTCTTAAAGAGGGGGAGGGGGGGGGGGTGAATAGGACTATGCCAAATTAAAAATTTAAGTGCGGAATAATAAAGAAATAATCAAAGATAGCACTAATCAATTCAAATAGCATAAATGAATAGCAACTTCAAATGTACAAGTATTGAGAGGTTGATATAGATGTTGTTATAAGGACAACCTTACACCAAAAACTAATGGCTTATGGTAAGACAACCTGATTTCTAGAACAGTCTGTGTATCAAAAACTCAAACAAATACAGAGGAATAAAGAATAAAACAGAAATAAATTTCTACTGCTATTACAACATTCACCACATGTGCAGAAAGTAAATTACAATCATTCACCACAAATGCTGAAAAATAAATTACAACATTCAACCACTTAAGCACATGCAACCATTCACCACAACTCCAGCAATTATAGTGGTTCGCTTGTGTGTACACCAACTGTTAAAGAATAGCCACACAACTACTCCACTCCCAATATCCTCACACAGTGGATATTGGCTTTCACTATGAAATAGGTTTTCCAAGGTTCACCTAAAACCTTCACAATTGTGTTTTCAAAGGGCTACCACAATTAAAAACCCAAACCAAAAATGAAAGATTTTTTGCCAATCTCACAAACCAAATAACAAAAATAGAAATGTACTTATCTGAAGATTCTTCTTTTGATGAAGCCAGTAGAACCGATTCGATGTAGATGTTCAATGTAAACGTTCAATGTACAATCTTACATATGAAATCTTAGATCTAAATTATTTTTAGATTAAATTGTCAAGGGCTAGCTTGATTTGATTTTGATCTCAAAAAGGGTAAAATCAATATTCCCTTTACAAAAGAATTAGAATATAATAGAGAACACAAAATTAAATACAAAAATGTTATTAAAAGAATCTCAAATACTAACCAATTAGCTTCTCAAATGTAGGGACAAGTTCTCTCAAAGTTTTGACTTGAATATCTTGGAATTGAATGAAAAACTCTTAAAATTATCCTCAATTTATAGGCAAAAGTATTGTTCACTCGATTGGCCTAGTGGTCAGTTCGATCGAAGGACCAATAAGAATTAAAAATTTCGGGTGCGATAAGATAAGATCGCTACTCGATTGGTCGAGTGGCCTGCTCGACTAGTCGAGCCCTGCACTCGACTGGTCAAGTGGGACCCAGTTTGGTTGTTGGACTTTGAGTCGAGCTTGCTCAACTGGTCGAGCATTGTTCACTCGACTAGTCGAGCAGTCTCCAGGACTGGTCGAGGGTCCAACAGAAAATCCCAATAATTCACAACAAACCTTGGACTGGTTGAGGGAATTCTTGGACTGGTCGAGCAAGTGCTTGGACTGGTTGAGGGAATTCTTGGACTGGTCGAGCAAGTGCTTGGACTAGTTGAACTAGGCTAAGACTAGTCGACATAAAGCCTATAAAATTATATAATGACCCAATTTAAGTATGCAATCAATATGAACTAACATATGGTAAATCTAGGGTCATTCATAAATTATCGGTGAAGATTGAACATTGAAATATCGTTCACTTTAGTTGATAGATTATCATGAAGTACTTGAAGCTTGTCATCTCGAAGTACTTTGAAGTTGTGCATGTATTCTTAAGTAATACACACTGTCTTGACATAGTTGAAACTTGAAAACTTGATCTAGTACATGACCTTCTTGTTCTTGAACTTCTAGATCTTGTACTTGAGCTGCTTGAACTTGAATTTGAACTTCTTGAACTTGTACTTGATTGTAGACAAGGATGATATAAAATTGAGCTACACAAGATACAGATTCCAAGAGGTTTTGGCACCACAAAATTTGACAATCTTGAAAGCTAGATAAGATAGCATTTACGGTATCCACTAATTTTATCATGGACTTGCCAAGGACTTAGCGCGGTTACGACGCCATCCGGGTTGTCATCGATCATCTGATGAAGTCGGTGCATTTTATTCCGATTCGTGCAACCTAGCCTTTGGATCAACTTGCAAGGATATTCATCAAGGAGATTGTGAGACTGCACGGCATTCACATTTTGATCATTTCTGACTGAGTCCCGAGATTCACGTCTTAGTTTTGGAGGAGCTTCTAATCAATAATGGGGTCCGTTTGGCAGCTTAACATCGCATATCATCCGCAAACCGATAGGCAGATCGAGAGGGTCAACCAGATTCTTGAGGATATGCTTAGGGCTTGCGTGATCGACTTCGCGAATAGCTGGGATGAGCATTTGGGCCTGGCCCGAGTTTGCGTACAACAACAACTATTAGGCGACCATTGGCATGGCTTCTTCTGAGGCATTATATGGCAGACAGTGCAGATCTCCTAGTTGTTAAACTGAGGTTGGAGAGCGACGTCTCATAGGTCCCGAGCTTGTGCAACAGTCATCAGAGATAATCGACATCATCAGGTAGAGGATGTGCACATCTTAGAGATGGCAGGAGAGTTTTACTGATCATCGTCGTCGTCCCCTGGAGTTTGCAGTTGGGGATAGGGTGTATCTCAAGGTCTAGCCCATGAAGGGCGTGGTTCGATTTGGAGCGAAGGGCAAGCTTGCCCTGAGATTCATAGGACTTTTCGAGATCACTGGGCGCGTGGGCGTCATGGCCTACAGGCTTGCCTTACCTTCTGAGTTATCTAGTATCCATAACGTTTTTCACATTTTGATGTTGTAGAAGTGTGGATAAGACATTATTCCTATGATTGATTGGCAGCCTCTTGAGGTCCATGAGGATGCTTCTTATATTGAGCAGCCGATTCACATTCTTAATCAGAAGGAGCAGGTTCTCCGGACCAAGGTCATTCCTTAAGTGAAGGTTCAGTGGGGTCACCATTCTGAGACAGAGGCATCTTAGGAGCGTGAAGCTGGGATTGGAGAGCGCTATCCCCATTTGTTTGTTGAGTGATTAATTATATTGTGCCATGTATTGCCTTATATTGATTGCTATATATGTGATGATGTTTTATCTTCTTCCTTTGTTTTGTCCTGGTTATAGTAAATTTCAAGGACGAATTTTTTTGTTAGGTGGGGAGAGCTGTCAGACCCATAACCTAGTATCTATTCCATTCCGTTAGGTCCCGTAGTCCTTCCGGTCGAATTCTGATGACCCGCGACCTGTAGGTAGCATTTACGATCATCCCTAAGTTCCGCCCTGTAAACCCAAACCGATTTAACCCGAAACCTATGCCATTGCGACCACATTGTTGCCGTGGGCCGCTTCTCGTCCACCAATCTTAGGGGTAGATCAAAAGATGTACCTCGTGTAATATTTGGACCGTTGATCATGATGTGGGACCCACCTTGTTACTTATGCACATTTTCCTAGATGGGTGACTTCACCCTAGTTTCATCATAACATATAGCTACTAGCCTACCTATGATAGCTACCTAGCCTATTACCTATAACCCTAGCCTAGCAATCTCATTATGGGTTTTCTTCCCAAAGCCATCATTGGATTCTCTACCCCATGTGTTATGATGGGTTCTCTTACCAAAACTCATAATGGCCTTACACCCTCATCATTTCACTTCTATAACTCTCTCTCTCTCTCTCTCTCTCTCTCTCTCTCTCTCTCTCTCTCTCTCTCTCTCTCTCTCTCTTTTCTCTCCTTTCTCCTTCATTTCATTTCTCTATCTCCTTTGCTAGAGAGGAGAAAATGTCCCACCTCCCTCCATTTTCCAGCCCTCTTTTTTCTAGAATCCCACCTAATCTGGCCCTTGTAATCCCATATAAACCATAGATCCTTCTTCCTTGGAGTTATGTAACACCCTAAAAATCGGGGGTCGAGCATAAACTCAACTCTGGAGTTCCAACACATAACTTATGGAACATAATGAATGATTATTGAATGTTGTTTGTATTAGTGCATTGAACATGAGTGAGATTAAGCCAAAACAACATATCATACTCCAGAGATAGTTAAATTTGCAAGCGGAAGACTGTGATAGATATATAAAATATATAAACTGTGGTGAGTCTCCAAAGTGTGATAATATTACTAGGTTAATTCATTACAAGTACAATTCCAAAATATATTAAATGCGTAAGGTCCTCTATCTAACATCCCTGTAACCCCGTCGATCAAGACACGGATCACATGAAGCTGCCAGAATACAGCACATATAAGAAGGCATCCTCGTCGTCACAAAAGTCCGACTCTGCCTCATAAGCATCGCTATCACCTGTGGCTACAACAGGGTCTGGTTGGTATGTATAATACCGTCCCGTAACATGGGAGTGAGTGATCAACTCAGTGGAACAATAAAGCATAGGTTAACATGTTATCAATTCAGTCAAGCAGTAATGATAAAGCAGTACGATCAGCATTCTTACATATTGTAATTAATGCAAGGATGAGATGCGATTATGATGCATGCCTTCGCTATCATACTCCCTCGTGCGGTACCATCTTACGTCCGCGGCATGCTATCACCCTCAGTGCTCCACATCTTCCAGGAACATGCAATGCAATGATGAGCATGATTACCAAGTTATTATTAGTCCATTTCAAACAGCAGCATTAGAAAACTAAGGTACCTTCCTTATATCATTCCCAAATAATGATCTATTCTAGGGTCGTCAATCCTAGTTAATCTCATACGATAGTATGGTTCTAGGTCACTGCAAGGGCTGTCAAGGCTTTTACACGGAATCATTGCACCACTCCCCCATCACCTTATTAATACAGGCCTAGTTTATACTTTGTTTACTACGGGAAGGCTCGTCGCCTCTCCGCAGATTCAGAGTATGCTCGAGGTCACTACACCAGGTACGGTTAGGGCTGCCAGGGCTGTTACACGGAATTGTTGCACCACTCTCGCATCACCCATCAAAGTAGTGTAGGCCGATAGCTAGAATATAGTATCCCATACCAGCATAATCGGCTCACGAGTCTGGTTGTTCACTGGTCACTACGGGGAGGCTCGTGGCCCCAGCGTAGGCCGACAGCTCGACCACGATGTCCCATACCACCGTGCCCTGTTAATGAGTCTTAGCGGATCGAGGTACCACGGTTAACGGGATTCCACTGGTAAGGTTAGTACCTCAAGTTCAAACAGAGGCGTCCAAACATGGTGAACATACATAAGACAGAACGGGTTACTTGACAAGCTCGGCTAGCTCGAGCGCACGACAAGTTGAACGACATGAAGTGCATAAGCACTTCACGTGGCCAACCACTATCGCCAACCGAAGTATAACTCGGGTTCGTCGAACACATCTCTTGTGGTGAATGAATCTCAGCCACGAATTCAATCCCGTTACCAATTGCCTGGACTATACAATAGCCCCAAGCACATTCAATTACGGAACAGTTAAAGCAGTAATGGATCAAGATTTCAAATCATACAATCAAATATCCAATAGTGTCTGCTTAGGGCTGACAGGGCTGTTGCACGGAATAGTTACACCACTCCCCCATCTCCCTTCACAGATTTTATGGAATACAACTTAAACATGTGAAGTAGTCAGTGGCAGAGTTAAATAAACAAGTAATTCAAACATGTTAACAAGCATGTTATAAAACACAATGTAAATAGGAAATCCAAACACATACGTTTCATAAACCAGCAAGTGATTAAACTAAACACTTACATGAAGGAAATCATACCCATCACTAAGGTAGTTGAGAATCCTATCTCAATACCCTTATACATTACAATTTACTGACTACTACTCATTCAGACATTTCAACAAACACTTTAGACTACATACATCAACATACATGACGTATGTTGATCACATAGGTATAAGGCCAAATCCTTTCGCTAGGGAGCTGCCCCATTTATAACACGCGTGCACCCACAACGGATAGTTATGGCAAGCAAGATTCCAAGTTCTATATTCATTCAGTCATTTTCACAAACACTTGTTCTACACATTTTAACATATATTGTGTATATTGGTCGTGGCGTGATTTAGGGCAAATCCTTTCGTCAAAGGGGTATCACCTATATAACAATCATATATCCATGACAATTAGTCATGGCGAGCATGAATGCAAATTCCATACTCATTCGGTCATTTTCACAAACACTTAGAATACGCTCTTTTTAACATACATAACGTATACTAGTAAAAACATGTATTAGGGCGAATCCTTTCGCCGTGTGAGTATAATACATATATATGGCATGTTCATACAGTAATTAATCATGGCTAACATACTTTCAAAATTTGTACATATACGGTATTTTCTACAATTATACAGAATACACAATATACCATAATTTGTATACGCAATCGAAACGCAAAACGAACATCGGTTTGTGCATGTACAATCACACTTAGATCATGAATCTATCATTATCTGACATTGAAAGCATTGAAAACCATAATCTATACATCTAAAGTCTGCACCTTTTGTCGTAAAATCGTAACGAATACGCTAAGATCTCTAAGCCTTCGTCTACGGAGATTAGGCAACCGGAATTATGAAATAGGTCAGCTATTACATCACCAACACTCTTGAAAACCCTAAAATAGCTTAGGGTTAGGTTTTCTTACCTAGAAATGAAGTCGGAATCACCGGAAAAGCGATTAGATTGGGATGGTTAAGCTTGGATAGCGGCAGGGTAGAGTATCAGGGAGATCCTCCCACATCTCCCACACTTTCCCTCTCTTTTCTCTCTTCTCTCCTATGTTTTTCTTAAATTCGTATGGAATGAGAGAGTGAGGGTTTAAGGTACTTATATAGGCCCAAAACTCTCCAAAATAGACCAAGGATCAAGGTATACTTAGGTTTTGTCCAAAGCGAGACTGTTCCGTCTCAATGGAACACTTCTGGAAGCCCCCTTTGAGCCAATCGGACTTAAGCTCACAGACATTGGATCTAGGTCGAGTTATGTTTTCGGTCCGATCGGATTTACAGATCGCCCGTGGTGGACTAGTTTCAGTTCAACGGTCACTGACACTCGATCAGGTTACAAGTACATGGACATGTGTATGAAATTTCCCCTGATCTGAGGGTGTATTTGGGTCAGATTCTGACGGTCTGATTTCTTATATTAGGCCCGCAAGTGACAAGTCTCAGATTACTTAAATTTAGAATTTATTTCTAAATAATTTCATGTTTCTCACACTCTTCACTCCGGGCTCAAGCGAATAGCACTGCGACACTATCTGGATTTAATTTCCGAGATGGTTGTCAAGCCCAGCAAGGTGGTCCTAATTCTATAACTTCGTATTATTTAGACTTTCGACGTGCGGTCTAGATCTGATATGGAGTTTCAATGTGCTCCCGAGAGTAGCTGGGTAATGAGATTGATCTTAGATTTCAGGGTAACCTGGCGTCAATGATTCTACAAGTTTTGGGTCTTGCAGATCGTATTTAAAGTGATTAGTTCGGATTTCGTATGTGATCTAGTGTAGCACTTAGTTAACTTTGTCTAATTTCTAAAGGATTTAGTCCTGTAAGATATCTATCTGAGGTGGTACTTGAGCCTTTGTAGTTTGAACATACAGTGATCCAAGTTATTAATACTTACTAAAGCATGCCCTAATTACAACAGAAGAAGATCCTAGGGCAGGAGAGGCTGATGTTCTAAATAACCTATTCGTTTTGTGAAATTCCATAAGGGTAATGGTTAAAAGCCCATTTTATTTATGTATTTACTATTTACAGTAATGTCTAGTTTAAATATTGTTCTTCATCACCTAAACTTTTAAGATAGTGTCTAATGTGAAAGTACTTTGAAAAATTTTAAAAACGAGGTGGTGAAAGTGAGCTTTGTGAAGGAATTGGGTTCAAAAAGCGATTTTAGACTTTGGGATTGAGTTCTGACAAGTTAATAAGGTGTTAGGATTGACCCATTGCCTAAGGACGTCTAATTCCAGGTTGGCAAAAATTCAGGATATTATAATCTACCCCCCTCAAAAATAATTTCGTTCTCGAAATTGGCTAAAGGTAATAAGTAAGAATTCTATTATTTCATTTGTCTAAGACTTATTGATTTCAAGTTTATATGTGCGGTAGGGTGTATATTGTGCATGCTAGTCTAGTACATTTTAGGCTCTACCCCCCTTAAAAATTTATTTTTTTATCCCTTGCTTATTCCCTAGTAGTTAATACAATTTATTTCGTTATCTATTTGACGTATTGACGACAATTCACATCTATTTAGAGTAAGATAGTTATTTTCAATGTTTGACCAACACGGAGAGACGGTTATAGTGGCCTTGATCCCGATACATCGATCATCTACCTGGCCAGGGTAGAAAGCTCATCGTGTCCCTTCCTAGTCCTGGTAGATCTTGGTCCTCTGCTCGGTCAAGCAGTGAGTCCATTGGTAGTCGTCCAGGATTAAGAATTGAGTCAAGCCGCGAATACTTCGCAGTTGTATATGTCAGTAACTCCGTAGTCCGATCACTCTAAAAACGTAGGGATTGTCTATCATTGAAAGGCTCAAATTTTCTATCTATAAAATTACCCGTTGGGTCTTGGTCTAAGAGAGTCCTCGATATTATCTATGTCCAAGGAAACAGTGAGTCAAATATTACTAAATCATCCTAAAATGGTTCTCATAGTAGAACTTGCTAGGGCTTCTATTATGTTCGTATTCAACGAGCACAGTTGTAGATGCGTTGACCTTGGCTATTGTAACTCAGTTCGCACCCAACCTATTTTGTACTATGAATTTGTTTAATACTTGAACCCTAATTGATTTCCTTCCATGACTTCATTATTGGCATTCTAAGGAAGATTGAGAGCCTATTTAATGACCTAACCTTGCGTATAACTGGGAGTAATTTCTTTTGATCCTGGGCCAGTGGGGCAAGGGCCAACCACGTTTCCGCTGCGCCTATGAGCGGGTAGACGTGTATACCTACTTAACTCAACTAGGTTCATAACTTGTCTACCGCCCTTAAAATTGTTTCTATTCTCAGGGTTCAAGAATTTGTACATCGATCTGTATGTCAGAACGAGTTGAAATTTGAAACCTATCTTTGACATGAAATGGGATATGATTTCCCAATACATTTGTCTCCCTTTCATCGATGATGTGTGCTATGGCTTAGGCACCTATGGTCATAGAAAGGAGCTGAAAATAATGGGTGTTGTGGTTGATTTCAGGGGCAGGTGTGAGTTTGAGGCAAGATGCCTAATTCTACCAAGGAGTTTTGTCACGGTCCAGACATATCCTATTTAATCATGTCTAGCTTAACAGGCAGGCTATCTTTCTACGTTCATATGCATAATATATATGCCGACATGGCATGTAATTTGGGACCTAATTCCTAACTGTCTGTTGTCCATTTGGGCAATTCCTTAGGCCTAAAAGACAAAGTCTTCATCGGCTATATACTCCTAATACTTCTCAAAGACGAAGTTATAAAACCGAATAACTAAGTTTATTATTCAATTGCCTTCGCATAACTAATTAGTCCTTTACCTTCCTTAGCCTAACCAGTAGTTTACTCTTAATTTAGAAGCAGCGGTAATCCACTGGTTGTAATCCAAAGTCTATGCTTATACACTAGATGATTTTATACCCTTTTTAATATAAGAAATTGTCTTATCACTTAGGGTCAAAGTTGTCTGATCGGAATTGAGTTGCCCTAACTGGAATGTAACTATGCTCGAGCACTTCACACATGACCACACCAACTAAGAAGGTCATAGGGTTCATGTTATCAATTTATTGGATTTCCCCTACTGTTAAGTCATTCGTATCTAGGAACACCACTCTAGGTCTAAAATTCCAAGGGCCTATTTGGCCAGTGGTCTTAAGTTGTATTAAATGGGCTTGCATTGCTAATCCCTCCTCGGGATTGAGAATGACATGTTTGGTAGGAGGGTGGGTGGGGATTAAAATTAATGGTATAGGCTGTGGAAAATGAGCCTTGTGTTGGAAGCTGTGAGATGGGATTTCCAAATCCCATGTTGACGAATTTCTAAGTGTCATTTGACAGAAAATCCTGGGATTTACGTTTAACTGCGTACATTCCAAACATGGTATTAGAAAACATGGGATACACCCAATCCAAGGACAATACCTTACACATGCATTTATTGTTACCTTTACAATTCCATCCACCTTAAACTCACCTAATGCAGTTGGCCAAATGGGCCCTAAATGTCCCAAACATTTGGAGGTTGTGAAGGTTATGGAACATAAAAAAATGTGGATTGTTATGTCCATATGGGTGTGAAATGGTGAGGCCAAGAGGAGTAATGGTAGAGGGGTGGAAGGAGTTCACACTTGTCAAACATTCTACACATTCCATCAACATGAAAACACAAAGATCCTAACGCAGCAACAAACATCTACGAGATAACGGCATGGATGACTACGCATCCGAGTCTAACGACGGAGGAGGGGCACCCTTTCTCTTTCCTATGAGAGAGAGAAAGGTGGAAATCAAGAAAAAGGCCGTGATGACTTCGAAGAAGGCCATGGAAAAGTGAAGAAATGGAGAGAAAAGGCTGGAATTTCTGGTTCTCTTCAAATTTGAGCCTCAATAGAGGTTGTAAAGGCCCAAATGACAGGGATTAAAGAAAGAGAATGAAGAGATGGAATGGGTTGGAGAGCTTACACGATGTTGAGCCACAAAATGGAGAGTGTAAGAGCTTAAATGAGAGAGAAATGGAGAGGGTAGGCAGCAAAGGAGATGGGTTTCGACAGGGTGGTGAGCGTTGTGTTCGAAAATGGAGGAAGGAGAGTTGGAGGAGAAATTTTAAGCAGAAAATCAGAAGTTTTGTGAAGAAGGGAGAGCTTGGAGGGGTGTTTTTTGAAGGAGGGGGCCAAATGGACAAGACAGAGGGGCCCCCACGCAATTTCGCAGGCCTCACAGGTGAGCGCGGCCAGAGGACGGCGACGACTCTCTTGAACAAGCAAAGTTCACAACAAGCAAAGATTACAAGGACAAAGATCAACCTTGACTTCAAGTATTGCTCACAAGACAAGACTCAAGAATGTAAGATTTCCTGAAGAGTACAAGGCAGTTCGTAAAGAACTCAAGACACTTTCGAGGTTGAGCTACGTCAAGACTTATAGGCTTAAACTTCAAGGTCACTTGTTCCTAATGTTTTCGATGTCCTTACTTCTTGATTGGGGTTTGTTTGACCATAGGTTGACCTTAGAAGTAGGCCATTTTGGATACATAAATCATATGTATATGACACTTGTGTTTGGGCAGTTCGGGGACTTGTCCTAGGCTTTCTTCAACTAGTCCTAGCTCTTCTTCGACCAGTCCAAGAAATTCCTCGAGCAGTCGTAAGTTTGTTACAAAATCCGGATAATTTTTGTTAGGCTTCGACCAGTCCTGGAATCTGTTCGACCAGTCGAAGGAACAGTGTCGACTGCTTCTACGACCAGTCAAAAATCTTCGATTCAAAGTCCAGCGATAAATTACAAGGTATTCGACCAGTCAAAGGAGACCTTCGACCAGTCGAAGGTGACCTACGATCAGTCGAAGGAGGCCTTTGACCAGTCGTAGAACGGTCAAAGCTTATCGCGCCCTATTTTTTTCAAATCTGTTATTTCTTCAACTAGTCGAAGAGCTCCTTAGACCAGTCGAAGATGCGATCTGCTCACCTATAAATAAAGCACGAAACTCAGAAGAATTCAAGCAATTAATTAATCCATTCAAGCCAATCTTCGTCAAACTTCTGAGAGATAATTTTGTGCTCCATCTAAGCTAAGTGTGCTTATTTTATACTCTCTTTCTTTAGCTTTATTTAATTGATTTTGTTTCTACTATTCCAATCTAATCTGAAAAGAGGAATTATTATTCCCTTTCTTTAGAATCAAAATCAATTAAGGCAAGCCCTAGTTGGTCTAATTTAAAATCTATTAGAACTAGAACCATTATAATTGAGTACTGGACATTGAACTTGAACATTCAATCATTTACTCTGATTTGGTTCTACCGGGCTGCTACAACGAAGGAGATAATCAGGTATTTTTACATTTAATTGTAAATTCCTTTCTGTTTTGGTTTCTTTCAAGATTTGCCAAAAAAATCTTGTTGTATTTGTTATCTGAGGAGAGCCAAGAAAACTCAGAAGTGGGGTTTTTTTTATTGTGTAAGCCCACAGACAAAGACACAATTGTAAAGGTTTTGGGTGAACCTGTGAAAACCTATTTTGTTAGTGAACGCTAATATCCCCTATATGAGGATATTAGGAGTGGAGTAACATTTTGTGTGGCTGTTGTTTAACAGTTGGTGAACACACAAGCGAACCACTATAATCCCTTGTGTTGTGGGTGAATGATTTACATTTATAATCTTTAATATTCATTTGTGGGATGTATGTGTGGTGGTGAATGTTGTAATCATTTAATTCGAGCATTGTGGGAATTTTGTAATAATTTAGAATTTACTTTCCACTATTCCTTTATCTGCTTGAAATTTAATTTCTTTTAAAGTTGTTCCAGCAAGGTTGCCCTGCCATTTTTATGGTGTATGGCTGTCCCTAGAACAATACATTTGTGATTACACTTTATTTCAATTTGTGCTTAATTCTGTATTCCTCTTTGGTTTGAGATTTGATACAAAGATCTTTCTAGAAATAAGGTTGTCCTACCATAAACTCTGGTTTTTGGTGAAAGGTTGTCCTTAGAACAACATTTGTATCAATCCCTCAAGATCAAATTTTTTAGGTTGTTTTACTTTTCTGCATTGTGATTTATTTTGGCTATCATATTTGTTTTAATTTCACTGTTATAAGATTTATTTGGCATTGTCCTTTTCACCTCCCCCCCCCCCCCTCTAGGACATATAGCTAAGCCTTTTCAAGTGGTATCAAGGCCTAATAGCTCGTTCTTATTGCTTTTTATTTGGATTTATTTCCTGAGCTAACGATCTAAGCTATTTAAAAAGATGTCAAATTTTGATAGCCTTTCAGTCACGTGGCCTCCACCATTTGATGGCTCCAACTATGCCTATTGGAAAGCCAGAATGAGAATCTTCTTAAAATCAATGGATGAGAGTGTGTGGTGAGCCACAGTGATCGAATGAAAAACTCCCACCATTAAAGTAATTGAATCCGACGGTTCAAAAACTATGTCTGTACCTGCTTATTATTTATGGACCACTCTTCAGAAAAGTGAGTATAGTGCCAATGCTAAAGCACTAAATGCAATCACTTGCGCACTATCACTGGATGAGTTCAAAAGAATCTTATCCTGTGATACTGTGAAACAAGCCTGGGATATACTAGAAATGACACACGAGGGTACATCAATTGTCAAAAAGTCTAAAGTCCAACTCCTTACAACCAAATTTAAAGAAATTCATATGGGGGAAAATGAAATGTTTATGGACTTTTACACTAGACTAAATGACATTGTAAACTCAATGTGGGGTCTGGGCGATAAAATTCCAGAAAGTAAAGTGTGTGCAAAGATATTACGCTCACTTCCTGAACGGTTCAATTCTAAATAACCGCGATCCAGGAACTTCGTGATACGGATAATATGAGGGTAGAAGAACTAGTTGGTTCTTTACAAACCTACGAGTTAAACTTTAAAGCTCCTAAAGGTAAATCGATTGCTCTAAAATCCTCTAAATGTAATTTAGAAGAAAAATCTGATTCAGAAGATGATATGGCTCTTTTAGCTAAGAAATTCTACAAGATTTTTAAAAGCAAGAAAATGGTTGATTTCCAAAAATCAAACGATAAGAAGAAGTTTAGACTCAAATCTCAAAAATCTCTAAAAAATAGTCAATGTTACAACTGTCAAGAATATGGGCATTTGGCAACTAGATGTCCCAAAAAGGACAAACCCAAGAAGAAGAGTATGTTGGCTACGTGGAATGAATCATCTGATTCTAAAGCTTCTTCTGAATCAGAAGATTCTGAAACTGAGTTAGGGAATGAAGTTAAAGCACTGATGACTCTAGCCAAATTCACATTTTTAGATAATGACTCAACAAGTGAAGAAAATCTGAGTAGTGAATATGAAAATGAAGATGAACTTCAAGATGCTTACAATGCCCTATATAAAGAAAGTTGTAAAATTGCTGTTAAACTTAAACTTCAAAAAGAAAAGTTTTCTAAACTCAAAGAATGTTTTGAATCACTTATCTTAGAAAAATCACAAATTTCGGATTGTTTTGAAAAATAAAAATGCGATTTGGGATTCAAAAATTCTTTAATTGTTGATTTGAAATCTGAGATTGAAAATCTCAAAAAGGAAGTATCTTCTCTTCTGAGTCAAAAGGACACATGGAAATATGCCCAAGGTGATCCAAAGTTAGAAAAACTCTTATCCGGATCAAGAAAATGTGGCGATCTATTCGGGCTGGGCTATGATAAAAATTTATCTCCTAAACAAAAGTATACTCCTCCTATGTTTGTGAAAGGAGAGTCCTCAAACTCAAAAGGGAAAAATACTTATCAAGGTTTTTCTAGAAATTCAAAAACTCTTCAAAAACCTAGAAGCAGCCATGTCAACTTTAATAAGAAATGAAATCCACTAGCTGAAAAAATAGTAGATTTACTCAAGGAGCTCCTAAAACCTAACTCTATAGGTTATTCTTACAGCTATAAACAAAAGAAGACCAACTGTGTTCCTAAACCCAAAACAGTTATGAAATGGGTTCCTAAAGTCACCTGCTTGGTTGTTCACATTGTCTTCAAAGCAACAAGTCATTCAAAGTGGTACCTAGACAGTAGATGCTCCAGGCATATGACAGGTGACAAAGCTTTATTCACAGATCTAAAAGATATGACTGATGGTTCAGTCACATTTGGTGATGGTAGCAACTGCAAGATTATAGGCTAAGGTACGGTTCAACTTTTTAATTTTCCTGTGTTTAAAAATGTTTTATATGTTGAAGGCCTAAAACATAACTTACTTAGCATATCTCAGATATGTGATAATAACCATAGTGTTCGGTTCTCTAATCAAAGCTATGAGATACTAAATAATAAGGGTTCTGTAATATTAACTGGATGAAGAACGTCTGAAAATTGCTATATCATTAGCGAATCCAGCTCATCTAATCAAACATGTTACATGGTCCATACAGACGAGACTGATTTATGGCACAAACGTCTTGGACATGTTCATTATCAAAATTTATACAGATTGAGCAATCAAGAACTTATAAGAGGTTTACCCAAACTTCAGAAATTAGATAAAATATGTGGTGAGTGCCAGATAGGCAAACAAACAAGGAACTCACACAAAAAGGTGAATTCAAATACCACATCAAAACCACTCGAACTTCTTCACATGGATCTAATTGGACCTACCAGAACGGAAAGTCGTGGTGGTAAAAAGTATATTCTAGTAATAGTTGATGACTTTACCAGATACACTTGGGTAGTCTTCTTAAGGGATAAATTTGAAACCCTTGAAGAAGTAAGAAAAGTTCTCAAAAGGATTCAAACTGAAAAATCTTCTCAAATCAGTAAGATTCGTAGTGATCATGGATCTGAATTTGAGAATAGCAATTTTGAGAAGTTCTGTCGACCAAGGAATATTACATGAATTCTCAAATTCTCCCAAAACTCCACAACAAAATGGAATTGTGGAAAGAAAGAATAGGGTGCTTCAAGAAATGGCTAATGTCATGTTGAATAGCATGAAGCTCTCTAAAAATCTTTGGGCTGAAGCTCTAAATACAACTTGCTATATTATTAACCGAGTCTATACTAGCAAAGATAATAATAAAACGGCTTACAAATTATAATTCAATAAAAAGCCTACTGTCAAATACTTTCGAGTTTTTGGCAGCAAATGCTATATTTTACGAGATCGTGAAAATTTGGGAAAATTCGATACAAAGAGTGATGAAGGGATTTTTCTAGGATATTCCTTAAACAGTCGTGCTTATAGGGTTCTGAACAAAAGAACTGGTGTGATTCAAGAATCCATCAATGTTGTCATTGATGATCACTTAAATAAGCCAATCCCTAATTCAGATAATGATGAAGTTCTAATCATTGATAAACCCGATACTTCATCAAATCAGACTGACTCTGAATTGAGGACTGTTAAAGATCATCCAACCACTCAAATTCTTGGAAACCCTCTCACTGGTGTTCGCACCCGTAGACAACTTGAGGATTTATGTAATTATGTATGTTTTACATCCCAAATAGAACCATCTAATGTAAAAGAAGCTCTTGCTGATGAGAACTGGATTGTTGCAATGCAAGAAGAACTTAACCAATTTGTAAGAAATGATGTTTGGTATCTCGTACCAAGACCTAAAGATAAACATATCATTGGAACAAAATGGATTTTCAAAAATAAGTCAGACGAATGTGGAAATATAATTAGAAATAAGGCTAGACTAGTGGTACAAGGTTACACTCAAATAGAAGGAATTGATTTTGATGAAACTTTTGCACCAGTAGCACGTCTTGAATCTATCAGGCTATTTATATTCATTGCATGTTTTAGAAAGATAAAAATATATCAAATGGATGTGAAAAGTGCTTTTCTAAATGGCGATTTACATGAAGAAGTATATGTTGAACAACTAATGGGTTTTGAAGATCCCAAAAATACTGATCATGTGTATCGGCTTAAAAAGGCACTTTATGGATTAAAACAAGCACCTAGGGCATGGTATGAGAAACTAACAAAATATCTTTTAAGTCACAATTTTTAAATGGGATCTGTTGATAAAACTCTATTTGTTAAAAAACATAATGATCATATCTTAATAGTACAAATTTATGTTGATGATATCATCTATGGATCAACTTGTACTAACTTGACTACTGAGTTTGCAAACTTGATGAAATCACAGTTTAAAATGAGCATGGTTGGGGAATTAACTTATTTCCTTGGTTTGCAAGTTAAGCAGCAACCTAAAGGAATATTCATCTCTCAATCTAAGTATGCCTTGAATCTAATTAAGAGATTTGGATTTGAGAATGACAAGAATTTCGATACTCCTATGAGTACTATCCTGAAACTCTCAAAAGACTCTAATGGTAAAAATGTTAATTCAAAACTTTATCGGAGTATGATTGGTAGTTTGTTATATTTAACTGCTAGTAGACCTGATATTTCTCTAAGTGTTGGTATTTGCGTAAGATTTCAATCTGATCCAAAAGAATCTCACTTGATTGTTGTTAAGCGGATTATTAGATATGTTGCAAGTACTGTAAATCTTGGTCTCTGGTATCCTCATGAGACTAGTGTCTAACTTGCTGGGTACTCAGATGCTGATTGGGCTGGTAATCTAGATGATAGAAAATCAACTAGTGGTAGTTGCTTTTACATTGGAAATTGTTTAGTTTCCTGGTTTAGTAAGAAACAAAATTCTATATCACTTTCAACAGGTGAAGCTGAGTATATCATAGCAGGTAATGCATGTATACAGCTTGTTTGGATGCAACGAATGCTAAGTGATTATGGAATCAAACAGGATTCTATGTTATTGCATTGTGATAATTCCAGTGCAATAAATATTTCAAAAAAATCCTTTTCAGCATTCTCGTACTAAGCACATTGACATTAGATTTCATTATATTCGGGAATTGGTACAAGAAAAAGTTATATCTCTGGAATATATTCCTACTGAAGATCAAAGAGCTGATATTTTCACAAAACCTCTTGATAAAATCAGGTTTAATAAGATGAAATTTGATCTTGGCATGTGTATTTCAAAATGATTATTTAGGCCTACGTGTATCATAGTGTATATATTTGCTAGGTTCAATTCCATTTTCATTAAAAAATTACAAGAAATATGTATTTCTGGACTTCCTTCGACCTGTCGTAAGTATACTCAACCAGTCGACCTTCGACCGGTCGTAGATACCTACGACCAGTCATAGATCTCGAAAATCACTTAAATTTATGGATTTTTGCTTTCTTCCTCATTTCATTTTTCCTTTCTAAGGAGCCGAGCTTCGACTTGTCGAACCCACCATTCTTGTTCTTCAAGGTTAGTGTTCCATTTATGTTTTTCTTGTAAATTTGTGTCTAGATTGCTTTCTTTTCTTATTTGAAGCTTTCTATTTAGGATTTCATTGAGATTTGGGGTTTGGATTTTAAAAAATCTGATTGAAGTAAACTCATTTCTCAATCCTTTGCAACTATTTATTTCCGTGTTATTGTTGTTGCATATGGCTTCTAGAGGTAGAAAATCCACTTCTCGTGGTCCTTCTTCTTCCTCCAGATTGACCAAACGTCATCTTCTTGAGCGCAATAATGATTCATCTTATGTTACAGACCTTAGAGCTCGTAATGTTATTATTGAACATCCTGTTGATATTAATTATATTGCACCTTTTGATATCCTTCCTATGCTTGAAGCTGTAGGTTGGGTTAACTTATTGCATTGGGGTGGGCCTGCATACCGGTCCATTGCCCAATCCATGTTTACATGTATTAGTGACTTCTAACTGGATAATTTAACTTTTAAAATATCTACTAGTGAAGGGCCATTTGAAATTGATCGTCATTTAATTTCATCCCTTATGAATATTCCTGTGAATGATGAGGGTATTCCTATTCATAATTTGACTGATAAACCCTCTGTATCTGAAAAACGTATGCTCACTAGAGACTTGTGCAACATGGATGTTCACTGGACTAAAACAGGGAATACGCTTCCCGCAAGGTATTTGTTACCCAAATATAGAGTACTCCACAGAATCTTTGTGTCTAATCTGTATCCTCGGTCAGGTAATAAAACTGACTTGACTTCATGTATGGTTCGTGTTATTCATGTTATTTCCAGTGGTACTCAGATTTGTTTGCCATCCTTAATTTGTCATTTCATTCTTCAATTTAGACTCCATCCTAGTCATAGTGACATCCCTTTTGGTTATTTAATGACTGTATTGGCTACACATATGTTGGTCGATATGCCAGTTAATGAGGCACCTATCTATCATCTGATTTTCAACAACTCTAATCTCAATAAGATGAAGCTGGAATTACTTCCTGAACAAGGTGGTAATGGTGGTGGTGTTGGTCATGAAGAAGCGGGGGATGACATTAATATGGATGACATCTTTAAGGAACTGGATTCTGATTTAACAAATGATCCAGATTTTGTACCATCTGATTTTGATGCACATCTAAGTGCATTGGAGGGTAAAGTTGAGAATTTGAATGAAAAGATGGAAAACATGTCTGTTGCTCATGATTCTCAATTCAAGTACATGCGGAAATATCTTAGGCGATTGAACAAAGGCATGCACCAACTTGATCCCTCTATTCCTGCCCCGTCTTCTAGTTCTAATTCTGACTAGTCTATATTGGATTTTCTGGTTTGTAATAACTTTAATTCTTAGCACTAAGTCATCTGATTTGGAATTGACTACTATTTTTCTTTTATGCTGGGTATTTGTTTATTGTGATACTATGCTGATTTTGAGTTGGACAGTTTTTGTTTTTCTGCTATTATTTCATATCTCATCATATTTCCTCTCATATATTCCTTTATATTGTTATTTTCTTTATCTTATTGTGACAAAAAGGGGGAGAATGGTTATGTTTCTTAGGGGGAGTATGTTTGGAATGGTTGAATGCGTTTATGTTTCTGGTTTATGTTTCTCTAACTCTATCCGATTATTCTACTTTTATCTTGGTTATCTTGGTTATATCTTGTTATGTGTTTTGTCACTAATTTGACAAAGGGGGAGATTGTAAGTGCTATAGTTTATATCAGTCTATATCCCTGTCGGTTGTCAAATTTGTGATGACAAAATCACTGTTATATAACTTGTATAAGTGAAGCTCTTTCCAAGATCAACTCTCTTGAACAAGCAAAGATTACAAGTACAAAGATCAACCTTGACTTCAAGTATTGCTCACAAGACAAGACTCAAGAATGCAAGATTTCAAGAAGAGTACAAGGCAGTTCGTAAAGAACTCAAGACACTTTCAAAGTTGAGCTACATCAAGACTTCTAGGCTTAAACTTCAAGGTCACTTGTTCCTAATGTTTTCGATGTCCTTACTTCTTAATTGGCGTTTGTTTGACCATAGGTTGACCTTAAAAGTAGGCCATTTTGGATACATAAGTCATATGTATATGACACTTGTGTTTGGGCAGTTCGGGGACTTGTCCTAGGCTTTCTTCGACTAGTCCTAGCTCTTCTTCGACCAGTCCAAGAAATTCCTCGAGTAGTCGTAAGTTTGTTACAAAATCCGGATAATTTACATTGAGGCTTCGACCAGTCCTGGAATCTGTTCGACCAGTCGAAGGAACAGTGTCGACTGCTTCTACGACCAGTCGAAAATCTTTGATTCAAAGTCCAGCGATAAGTTACAAGGTCTTCGACCAGTCGAAGGAGAACTTCGACCAGTCGAAGGAGGCCTTCAACCAGTCGTAGAACAGTCAAAGCTTATCGCGCCTGATTTTTTCAAATCTGTTATTTCTTCGACTAGTCGAAGAGCTCCTTAGACCAGTCGAAGATGCAATCTTCTCACCTATAAATAGAGCACGAAACTCAGAAGAATTCAAGCAATTAATTAATCCATTCAAGCCAATCTTCGTCAAACTTCTGAGAGATAATTTTGTGCTCCATCTAAGCTAAGTGTCCTTATTTTATACTCTCTTTCTTTAGCTTTATTTAATTGATTTTGTTTCTGCTATTCCAATCTAATCTGAAAAGAGGAATTGTTATTCCCTTTCTTTGGAATCAAAATTAATTAAGGTAAGCCCTAGTTGGTCTAATTTAAATCTATTAGAACTAGAACCATTATAATTGAGTACTGGACATTGAACTTAAACATTCAATCATTTACTCTGATTTGGTTCTACCGGGCTGCTACAACGAAGGAGATAATCAGGTATTTTATATTTAATTGTAAATTTCTTTCTGTTTGGTTTCTTTCAAGATTTGCCAGAAAAATCTTGTTGTATTGGTTATCTGAGGAGAGTCAAGAAAACTCAGAAGTGGGGTTTTTTTTATTGTGTAAGCCCACAGACAAAGACACAATTGTAAAGGTTTTGGGTGAACCTGTGAAAACCTATTTTGTTAATGAACGCTAATATCCCCTATGTGAGGATATTATGAGTGGAGTAGCATTCTGTGTGGCTGTTGTTTAACAATTGGTGAACACACAGGAAAACCACTATAATCCCTTGTGTTGTGGGTGAATGATTTACATTTATAATCTTTAATATTCATTTGTGGGATGTATGTGTGGTGGTGAATGGTGTAATCATTTAATTCAAGCATTGTGGGAATTTTGTAATAATTTAGAATTTACTTTCCACTATTCCTTTATCTGCTTGAAATTCAATTTCTTTGAAAGTTGTTTTAGCAAGGTTGCCCTGCCATTTTTATGGTGTATGGCTGTCCCTAGAACAATACATTTGTGATTACACTTTATTTCAATTTGTGCTTAATTCTGTATTCCTCTTTGGTTTGAGATTTGATACAAAGATCTCTCTAGAAATAAGGTTGTCCTACCATAAACTCTAGTTTTTGGTGAAAGGTTGTCCTTAGAACAACATTTGTATCAATCCCTCAAGATCAGATTTTTGAGGTTATTTTACTTTCCTGCATTGTGATTTATTTTGGCTATCATATTTGTTTTAATTTTGCTGTTATAAGATTTATTTGGCATTGTCCTATTCACCCACCTCTAGGACATATAGCTAGGCCTTTTCAGACCATAACTCAGGTCCGGTTTAATCCAAATCATGCTCTGATACCATCTTATAACGCTTTGAAAATCGGGGGTCGAGGATAAACTCAACTCCCGAGTTCCAACGCATCACGTATGCAACATAATGAATGATTATTGAATGTTGTTTGTATTAGTGCATTGAACATGAGTGAGATTAAGCCAAAACAGCATATCATACTCCAGAGACAGTTAAATTTACAAGCAGAAGACTGTGATAAATATATAAAATATATAAACTGTAACGAGTCTCCAAAGTGTGATAATGTTACCAGGTTAATTCATTACAAGTACAATTCCAAAATATACTAAATGCGTAAGGTCCTCTAGTCAACATCCCTGTAACCCCGTTGATCAAGACACTGCTCACATGAAGCCGCCAGAATACAGCACATACAAGAAGGCATCCTCGTCGTCGCAAAAGTCCGGCTCCACCTCATAAGCATCGCCATCACCTGCAGCTACAATAGGGTCTGGTTAGTGTGTACAACACCGTCCCGTAACGTGGGAGTGAGTGATCAACTCAGTGGAGCAATAAAGCATAGGTTAACATGTTATCAATTCAGTCAAGCAGTAATGATAAAGCAGTACAATCAGCATTCCTAAGTACTGTAATTAATGCAAGGATGAGATGCGATTATGATGCATGCCCTCGCCAACATACTCCCTCGTGCGGCACCATCTTACGTCTGCGGTATGCTGTCACCCTCAGTGCTCCACATCTTCCAGGCACATGCAATGCGATGATGAGCATGATTACCGAGTTATTATTAGTCCATTTCAAACAGCAGTATTGGGAAACCAAGGTACCTTCCTTATATCATTCCCAAATAATGATCTATTCTAGGGTCGTCAATCCTAGATAATCTCATACGATAGTGTGGTTCTAGGTTGCTGCAAGGGCTGTCAGGGCTGTTACACGAAATCGTTGCACCACTCCCCCATCACCTTATCAATATAGGCCTAGTTTATACTCTGTTTACTAAGGGAAGGCTCGTCGTCTCTCCGCAGATTCAGAGTATGCTCGAAGTCACTACAAGGAGTGCACGGCGAAATTTGTCGCTGTACATTACACGGAATCGTTGCACCACTCCCCCATCACCCATTAAAGCAGTGTAGGCCGACAGCTCGAATATAGTGTCCCATATCACCATAATTGGCTCACAAGTCTGGTTGCTAAATGGTCACTACGAGGAGGCTCGTGGCCCCAGTGTTGGCCGATAGTTCGACCATGGTGTCCCATACCACCATGCCCTGCTCATGAGTCTTAGCGGTTCGAGGTACCACGATTAATGGGATTCCACTGGTAAGGTTAGTACCTCAGGTTCAAATAGAGGCGTCCAGACATAATGAACATGCATAAGACAGATCGGGTTACTTGACGAGCATGGCTAGCTAGAGTGCACCACAAGTTAAACGATATGAAGTGCATAAGCACTTCGCATGGCCAACCACTATCGCCAACCAAAGTACGACTGGGAACACATCTCATGTGGCGAATGAATCTCAGCCACGAATTCAATCCCATTACCGATTGCCTGGACTATACAATAGCCCCAATCACATTCAATTACGGAACAGTTAAAGCAGTAATGGATCAAGATTTCAAATCATACAATCAAATATCTAATATTGTTCGCTTAAGGCTGTCAGGGCTGTTACACGGAATCGTTACACCACTCTCACATCACCCTTCACAAATTTTATGGAATACAACTTAAACATGTGAAGTAGTCAGTGATATAATTAAATAAACAAGTAATTTAAACATGTTAACAAGCATGTTATAAAACACAATGCAAACAGGAAATCCAAACACATACGTTTTGTAAACCAGTAAGTGATTAAACTAAACACTTACATGAAGGAAATCATACCCATCACTAAGGTAGTTGAGAATCCTATCTCAATACCCTTATACATTACAATTTACTAACTACTACTCATTCAGATATTTCAACAAACACTTTAGACTACATACATTAACATACATGACGTATGTTGATCACATAGGTATAAGGCCAAATCCTTTCACTAGGGAGCTGCCCCATTTATAACACGCGTGCACCTACGATGGATAGTCATGGAAAGCAGGAATCTAAGTTCTATATTCATTCAGTCATTTCCACAAAACACTTGGGCCACATTTTAACATATATAGTGTATATTGGTAGTGGCATGATTTAGGGCAAATCCTTTCGTCAAAGGGGTATCGCCTATACAACAATCATATATCCATGACAATTAGTCATGGCGAGCACGAATGTGAATTCCACACTTATTCGGTCATTTTCACAAACACTTAGAATACACTCTTTTTAACATACATAACGTATACTAGCAAAAACATGTATTAGGGTGAATCCTTTCGCCGAGTGAGTATTATACATATATATAGCATGTTCATACAGTAATTAATCATGGCTAAGATACTTTCAAAATTTGTACATATACGGTATTTTCTACAATTATACAGAATACACAATATACCATAATTTATATACACAATCGAAATGCAAAACGAACATCGGTTTGTGCATATACAATCATACTCAGATCATGAATTTATCATTATCTGACATTGAAAGAGTTGAAAACCATAACCTATACATCTAAAGTCCGTACCTTTTGTCATAGAATCGTAACGAATACGCTAGGATCTCTAAGCCTTCGTCTACGGTGATTAGGCAACCTGAATCATGAAACAGGTCATCTATTACATCACCAACACTCTTGAAAACCCTAAAACAGCTTACGGTTAGGTTTTCTCACCTATAAATGAAGTTAGAATCACCGAGAAAGCGAATAGATCAAGATGGTTAAGCTTGGATAGCGGCAGGGTAGAGTATCAGGGAGATCCTCCCACATCTCCCACACTTTCTCTCTCTTTTCTCTCTTCTCTCTCCTGGGTTTTTCTCAAATTTGTATGGAATGAGAGAGTGAGGGTTTAAGGTCCTTATCTAGGCCCAAAACTCTCTAAAATAGACCCAGGGTCAAGGTATACTTAGGTTTTGTCCAAAGGGAGACTATTCCGTCTCAACGAAGAACTTTTGGAAGCCCCCCTTGAGCTAAAGGAAAGACTTAAGCTCACAGACATTGGATCTATGTCAAGTTACGTTTTCAGTCCGATCAGATTTACAGATCGCCCATGGCGGACCAGTTTCAGTTCAACGGTCACTGACACTCGATTAGGGTTACAGGTACATGGACATGTGTATGAAATTTCCCCTGATCCGAGGGTGTATTTGGGTCAGATTCTGACGGTCTGATTTCTTATATCGGGCCCACAAGTGACAAGTCTCAGATTACTTAAATTTGAAATTTATTTTTAAATAATTTCACTTTTCTCACACTCTTCACTCCGGGCTCAAGCGAATAGCACTGGGACACTATCTGGATTTGATTTTCGAGATGGTTGTCAAGCCCAGCAAGGCGGTCCTAATTCTATAACTTTGTATTATTCGGACTTTCGACGTGCGGTCCAGATCTAATACGAAGTTTCAATGTGCTCCCGAGAGCAGCTGGGTAATGAGATTGATCCTAGATTTTAGGGTAACCTAGCGTCAATGATTCTACAAGTTTTGGGTCTTGCAGATCATATTTAAAGTGATTAGTGCGGATTTCGTATGTGATTTAGTTTAGCACTTAGTTAACTTTGTCTAATTTCTAAAGGATTTAGTCCTGTAAGATTTCTATTTGAGGTGGTACTTGGGCCTATGTAGTTTGTACATACAGTGATCCAAGTTATTAATGCATACTAAAGCATGCCATAATTACAACAGAAGAAGATCTTAGGGCAGGAGAGGCTAATGTTCTAAATAACCTATTTGTTTTGTGAAATTCCATAAGGGTAATGGTTAAAAGCCCATTTTATTTATGTATTTACTATTTACAGTAATGTTTAGTTTAAATATTGTTCTTCATCACCTAAACTTTTAAGATAGTGTCTAATGTGAAAGTACTTTGAAAAATTTAAAGAACAAGGTGGTGAAAGGTGAGCTTTGTGAAGGAAATGGGTTCAAAAAGTGATTTTAGACTTTGGGATTGAGTTCTGACAAGTTAATAAGATGTTAGGATCGACCCATTGCCTAAGGACATCTAATTCCAGGTTGGCAAAAATTCGGGATGTTACAAGTTAGAGGAGCATAATGTTGAAGAAAGAAGAAGATCCTTAAGGTGGGTGTTCTCCTAGGGTAGATTTTTTTATTTTTCTTCCTTAGATCTTCATCTTTCCCTCATGGGAGTGTGTAAGACCCACCAATCAATGGTGGAGATCTTACATGACTCTATGAGTGTGGCCAATGGCCCACTTTGTGCATGCATGTACCATGATGGGGCCATTCTCCATGGACCCATCATGATGTTTTTCCTTTGATCTATAGTTTGTTGGGTCATCTACACCCTAGATCCATGGTGGGGATGGTATCCCCACCTCAGATTTCTGATTGTAGGGCCCATACATGCATGGGACCCATGTGTATTTGATCGTATGGTTGTGATTGCTTTAGGAGGACTCATAGTGGCGAAGGCCTCCCTATGGCGAAGATCTCCTTTCTCTCTCTCCTCTCTCTCTCTCTCCTTTCTCTAGTTTTCTAATGTGTGTGGCCCACCTGATGTGTCCATGCATCTAGACCATCCAGTTGTAGGGACGTCCAGGCCCAAGCTGCTAGACGTCCAGGCCCATCATTGTTGCCTAAGTTAGTTTGGATGGCCATTAGGCCTGATTGTATGGTTATTTTGAATGGGGCTTGGGTCTGGAGTACGTGTGACCTATTTATCTGGACCCCACCTTGATGAATCTGAGATAAATCCTCCAATCAACCACATTATGAGCTGGAATGGACAGCAACATGTTGTTGTCCAGATTTCTGGCCCATTGCTGTATGATTTTGTATGGAGTTTAAGCCCTATTTACAGCTCTTTTTCTCCCTGATTTTTGGGTAATCCTCTGAGGTGACCCCACCTTGTAGTGTGATGAAACCCTTTGCATCCACCCTTGATTGGAGCCTCATGGAGTAGGCCCAAGTGGGCCTAGACAGTCCAGAAATCTGGACCGTCCAACAACCCTATATGTTGGGAAAACACAAATATCAGTTGGGTTTTGGGGATGGTAGGCCACTCATGTGGACCCCACTTGTTGTTCATCCATGGGTGCATGTAATCCACTAATTTTCCCCTTGATTGGACAAGCCTAGGCCCACTCCATTGGGTGTACAAGATGGGGACAACAACATTCCAACAACAGATATTATTTTTTTAAAAACCTTACTGTCCAGATTTTTAATTCTTATTTGTATGTATTTATGGCTTCTCTCCTTACCTTCCTTGTGGCCCACTTTGCTGGGACCCACCTTAGGTGTATGTGGACTATCCGGACCATCCATTTTTTGGGCAAGCACTATAGTCGGGCGAGTCTCATCTCGATGGACATTCCAAATAGGGTCGACGTCCAAGAAGGGTCGGTCGTTCCCACCATGTGGTCCACCTTAATTATGTGTTGTCCACACTGTCCTCTCCTTAGTGTGGCCCACTTGGAAGTGGTCCACCCCCCTACTGGGACATCTACAAGTGGGGCCCACCTTGGGTATTTGTAGGGCCAGCCGTCCAGCCCCATTGGGACGTCCAGACCATTTGGGGTGTTGCTGGACTTGCAGTCCAGTAGCAGGCCCACTTTGATTTATGTGTTGTATTCTCACCTTCCATCTAGTGCGGCCCACTGTGATAATTACGGGCCATCATGAAGTTTATTTTCACTCAGAATTACCATCTGCCAAACCCTAGCAGGCCCAGGAAGTTGGGTGGGCTGGATGTCTAGCAAAGGCCTTAAAAAAATCTATATGTAGTTGTAAGCCATGATGTTGTGAGGCCCACCAGATTGAGGGTGCTATGTACTCACCCTGTTTAGGTATTTTCTTATGATTATTAGACCCCATTAGTACCTTGTGAGGTTCACCTTTGGCCGATTGTTTGAGGACCAAGACAGTCCAAATTTTTGGACGTCCAGCAGGCCTAGATGGATTAGACGTCCAGCCTTAAGCCTAGTTATGTGTATGGGCTACTTACCTATTGTGTTGGACCTTGTGGGCTGATATGTTGCATGTAATTGGATCCTTGTTGCCCATCTATCTTGCCCAGTCTTGGGCTGAATCATAAGCCCATCTTAGTGATCAGGGTCAAATATTGCATATCAGACCCCGATTATTGCCCTATTTTATGTACATGATAAGGCCTAACATCGGATTTTAATTGTATTTTTGTTACAGGAGGAAATTAGGAGCGTGTATAGCAAAATGATATTAAAAGTATGGATTTGACGTTCTGAAGTCACCAGAGCACGAAATGAACTCCAGAAAACCAATGGTGAAGAATATACACGCCTGGGATCTGACGAAAGCACGATAAAGAGGCCCGAAAATGGTCCAGAATGCAAGATCACATGGTTCCCGTCATCCAATTGACTCGAAACTTTATACATGTGATGAGGGCCGTAAATTAACCGTCCATATTAAGTTTCAGCCATTGATGATCTCGGAAAGTGCTCCAACGGATAGATCAGCCCATTAATCTTCACTTTGGGGCCCACCTGATAATTGGAACTGCCTAAAACTTGGTTTTGGCGGTTTAAATTATATGAAGACAAAGATGGACGGTGCAGATTTCTCGTGAACAATGCAAAAGGGACCCCACATGCAAAGAGCGTGTATCATACGCACGTTTGTCGGCGCTACACCTGACGTGCCGGCGGGCCGCAAGCGCCGACCCGGCGTTGCTTCGTCGAAAACGGCATCCGCCGTTCCAGCGACCCGCAAGCCGACTGCGGTCGTTGATTGTGGGGCCCATTTAGTGTCCAAATGGACAATCCAAACCGTCCATCCGCTTTTCTTCAAGGGGCGTCCATACCCAACTCTGGTGACGAATTCTAAGACATCAGGTTATGGGATTTTTATCCGTTCAAACACAAACGGACGGTAAGTTCAAATTTCTGGTGGACCACACCTAAATCAAACAAAACTGGTCATTTCCCACCGGTTTTCCGTTCTCATCTCATTGGACGGAGTGGATTTTTGGTTTGATCAAAGGGATGGGCCCCACCATCGCAACAGAAATCGGTTTCGCCGTCCGCGTAACGTGATCCGCTGGCCGTTTTTGCGAAGCGTTGTGGGCCCCGTACGTCAACCCTCCGGCCGATCCGAGCCGTCCATCTTGTAGAGGGCCGCGAGCACTACAAACCCATGTTGACATTCCACTCCCATGCGTACACACGTGTGCGGTACAGAGGCCACAAACAGTCAGCGTTTCTGCCGACGTTCAAAACCGATCTTTTCGAGATTTCTTCAGGCCGCGCCAATGGACCTTCAAAACCACCCATTCTTGATCGAAATTTCGTCCCTAAATCCAATGGATCGGGGTAGATTTTCCAGAAAACACCTCTGGGGGGCCCACAGATCACTACCGCGAAAATTTGTACTTCGAGTCCGTCTCCGACTCTGCAACCGATTCCAAATGATCCAAAGCCTATAAAAGGAAAGTTTTGGACGTGGGAAGTCATTCAGATCCAGAGAATTGGAGATCCAGAGCCAGGGAGAGAAGAAAGAGAAGGAGAAAGAGAGAGAGATTTTTCGGTTTGGTGTTTAGTTTTATGAATTTTATTTTTTTATTTATGGATTTTATGGGTCACTAATCTCTCAGTAGGTCAGATGAAGCCCCTAATTTGATCACTCTTGTATTGGTTGATTTACTTTGAATTTTAATTAATTTGTTTCTTTCTCTCGAGTGGGCTTTATGGGTTTAAATTCCATACTTCTCCATCTATGAACTCGACCAAAGTATAGATGGATGTTGTTGGATGCTTATTACAAAAGCTTGTCTGATCAAGAACAAGTTTCTTATAGAGGAAGGAATAGGGTGCTTTAATGAATTTTGCATACCATGTGCCCGACCAAGGACATGGATGTATTGTTCATGGCATTGCTTAAAGGAATTAGGCAGTACCAGATGTCTGATTCAGACACATGATTGTGCTTTCTCTATTTAAGTGGTATCAATCAAGGTCAAGGTGAATCAACAGACAAAACAAGGGTTAGGATAATTAAGGGTGGATTCGAAAGTCCTAGTGCTCTCTCTCGATTGAATTTTCTTCCCTGTTCTTAATTGTTTTTCCTAAAATTGTGCTTAGTAGCTTTAGTTCATTATTCATTGGATTAGTTAAGAAGAATCATAGATTTGAATTGTGACAACCAGTCCTCGTGGGATTCGACCTCGATCTTACCGAGTTTATTACTACATCACAACCCTATACTTGGGGAGTGAACAAGTTTTGAACGTCGCCGAGCAGCCTGTTTGTGGCCTCTGTACCGCACACGTGTGTACGCATGGGAGTGGAATGTCAACATGGGTTTGTAGTGCTCGCGGCCCTCTACAAGATGGACGGCTCGGATCGGCCGGAGGGTTGACGTACGGGGCCCACAACGCTTCGCAAAAACGGCCAGCGGATCACGTTACGCGACGGCGAAACCGATTTACTATGCGATGGTGGGGCCCATCCCTTGATCAAACCAAAATCCACTCGAGTCCAATGAGATGAGAACGGAAAACCGTGGGAAATGACCGCTTTTGTTTGATTTAGGTGTGGTCCACCGTAAATTTGAACTTACCGTCCGTTTGTGTTTGAACGGATAAAATCCCATAACCTCGATGTCTTAGAATTCCGTCGCCAGAGTTGGGTATGGACGCCCCGTAAAGCGGATGGATGGTTTGGATTGTCCATTTGGATACTAAATGGGCCCCACAATCAACGACCGCAGTCGGCTTGCCGGTCGCTGGAACGGCGGACGCCGTTGCTGACGAAGACGCTTTCTGGGTCGGGCCGCTGCGGCCGACCCTTCGGCCGTCCCGAAGTAGCGCAAAGAACGTGCGTATGATGCACACGCTCCTGCATGTGGGGTCCACTGCATTGTTCACAAGAAATCTGCACCGTCCATCTTTGTCTTCATATAATTTAAACCGCCAAAACCAAGTTTTAGGCAGTTCCAATTATCAGGTGGGCCCCAAAGTGAAGATTAATGGGCTGATCTATCCGTTGGAGCACTTTCCGAGATCATCAATGGCTGAAATTTAATATGGACGGTTAATTTACGGCCCTCATCACATGTATAAAGTTTCGAGTCAATTGGATGACGGGAACCATGTGATCTTGCATTCTGGACCATTTTCGGGCCTCTTTATCGTGCTTTCGTCAGATCCCAGGCGTGTATATTCTTCACCATTGGTTTTCTGGAGTTCATTTCGTGCTCTGGTGACTTCAGAACGTCAAATCCATACTTTTAATATCATTTTGCTATACACGCTCCTAATTTCCTCCTGTAACAAAAATACAATTAAAATCCGATGTTAGGCCTTATCATGTACATAAAATAGGGCAATAATCGGGGTTTGATATGCAATATTTGACCCTGATCACTTAGCGAATCTTGAATATGCATTACCTATGTATTTGGGCTGCCCATGAGGCCCATCATAATGCATGTATTCGTTGGCCATGGTATTTGGGCCATGGTTTGCCCCATTGAGCCCATATTGATGTACGTAGGCCCTGGGCCGTTTCTTGAAGCCCATCATGTGGTATGAAATGTTATGGATTGCTACCCATTTTCTTTTCATAGTTGTATCCGGGCCATGGGCCTTGTTTTAGCTAGATTCCTTGTTAAGCTGCCTTCGAGAGAACAATGGTGGTTAAATGTCCACATTGTGAACCACTCTAGGCCCTTTGATTAGGCCCATTCTCATCTATTGGGCCCATGGTATTACTTACCTAGACCTTATGGGCTACCCCAAACCGTTGGGCCCCCACTATTGGTTATGCTTCTTCCATACCATGTAGAATCGTCTAAGTACCTAGACCTGACCTTGCTAAGAGGAGAGTACATCATCACTGCATGTTATGCTTAGTTATCTTCATGATTCATTCCCATGTGCATCATATGTATGCTTAGTTGAGGAGTGATTGATTATGGTATGTGCCATTGGGCAAGTTGTTTATGGGACTCCCCAAGTGATGGAGTTGCCCCACATGAGCGCATTGTATGTGCAGGACTGATGCATGGTTGATTGGTATGATTCATGCATCTCGTATTTACATGGCACGATTATTATTCGCCCTAATGTCTTCAGGGCTGTAGCCTCCATAGGCACATCGTGGATGGCTAAATTTGGATACCAGAAATATTTGGTTCTAGCACTGTGGACATGTAGGATGTCCATGGGTGAAAGTGTCAGAACCTTTTTGGTACCAGGAGATGCTCCAACGTCTAGACTGAGTGGAAACATGAGCGCCGATGTCGAATATCATTAGGCCACGTCTCCCACTGTGTTGTGGTCAGTTAGAAGGGGGTGTGGCCTTATCCGCCCGAGTGAGGGGGGCTATAAGCTAGGCTGAGTTTGACCGCTTTGCAAATGTGTCCGCTATTGATGAGCCAGGTAGATTGGCAGACTACTGGCCAGGCGGGTAGTGAGGTCTCTTCCATTCGCTAGGCTACGCGGCTAGGGAGGCGGCAGTCATTGTGGAGTGTATTAGACCCCAGTGATTTTCCAAAGAGGAATTGTACTGATATGAGGACTGGCATGATAGCATTACATATTGCATATGACATTTGGCTATATAGGCCCTACATCACATAGCCTTGGTATAGCTGATAGCATTCATGCTTGGTGTAGTATGGCCTTAGTATGGCTGATGACACTCCTACCTTGTATTGCATAGCCTTGGTATGACTGATGGCATTGCTTCCTTATATTGCATAACCTTATTACTGCTGGTGGTATTCATGGTCTTGCCAGTATATTTCGTATACTCTGATATTGCATACTTGACACCTGTCCTGCACACACTTACACCACCCCTCTAAACTTTCTATAAGCTTATGCACGATTGATGCATGCAGGTGACGCTAGGAAGTAGCTGAGCAGGAGCAAGAGCATGCCGCAAAGCTTTTGGAGTTTCATTATAGCCATTGTATCTTTTCCTTGATGTGCCTTGTATTGTAAAAGTTTTTATTCTTAGTGGATTCTATGATGATGTTCCTGTGGTTATTATTTGTGGGTTATGATCTTGGTTATGCTGATTATGAAATAGACTTATGATATAGAAATCCTCCTTATAGGATCCCATGATCGGAACCTGGTATATGGGTGTCAGGAGTCGATAATGGGGTACTACGGAGGCTATCGGTGAAGGATTTGGTGATTGAAAATTTTGTGAGCCTGGTTTCCTAGTTTGGGGCGTGACATGATGTATATGAGACCCATGTGATGCGGCCCACTTGATTATATGAGGCCCATGTGATAAGGCCCATGGTAATGTATATGAGGCCCTTGTGTGAGGCCCAATGTGATGTATTTGTGGCCCATTTGATGAGTCCTAATGTGATGTATTTATGGCCCATTTGATGAGGCCCGATGTGATGTATTTATGGCCCATTTAATGATGCCCAATGTGATGTATTTATGGTCCATTTGATGAGGCCCGATGTAATGTATATGTGGCCCATGTGTGAGGCCCAATGTGATGTATATGAGATCCATATGGTGAGGCCTGATGTGATGTATATGTGGCCCTTGAGTGAGGCCCATTGTGATGTATATTAGGCCCTTGTGTGAGGCCACGTGCCCACTATATCTTTGGCTCTATATGGGCCATTCCCTGGGAGCAATGTTGGTTAAATGTCCACATTGATGGACAATGATGGTTAAATGCCTACATTGTGACCTTCCCTTAGGCCTTTGTTAGGCCCATTCTCATCCTTCTCTAAGTGGGTTGACCTTAATCATTGGGCCCCATTGATAATTGCATGATCCATCTATTCTTATTGGGCTAACGTAAAATGTTGGGCCCCCATTGGTTGCTAGTAGGGTTTTTTATCTTAAAGTCCATCTAGGACTTATTTGGGCCCCTAAGGCATTTAGCGGGTCATATGATAATATGGTGAAGGAAGCCCGTTTTGGATCCTTAGGGTTATAGGTAGGCCACCTAGGCCCAACCTTGATATGAGGAGAGTTCATTATCACCGTAGACAGAAGGATCCGTGCTACCGGATTTGGTATATCCACAGTTGAGGATTGACCCTCACGTTATGGATTTAGTGTCCATCTATAGGCCCCGCCTTGTGTATAGGCTGATTATCGATGCCGACTATGAGTACGTGCTAGTATAACATCATGATACAAGCCATTGAGATGGTATGAGGCCCATTATGATTGTATTAGGCTCATTCTCATTTACCCTTAGTGTGCTAACCTAAATTAATGGGCCGCTATTACTATTAGTACGATCCATCTCGCCTTATTGGGCTATCCCAACTCTTTGGGTCCCCATTGATGCTAGTAGAAGTACCTAAACCTAGAAGTCCACTCTTAGGCCCATGAGTAGGCCATCTAGACCCATCCTTGTTATAAGGAGGATGCATCATCACCTCTGGCCGTAGGCAGAAGAATCTGTGGTGTTAGATTGGGTATATCCATTGTCGAGGGCAGATCCTCATGTTATGGATTAGATCTGCTACCCTTCTATGGACCCTGCCATATATAGGCCGATTATTGATTACGACTATGTTAGTATCCGCACTGCATATATGTTAGTATAGCATTATGATTGTATAAGGTCATTGTAAGGTTAATTGTGATTATATGAGGCCCATTGTGTGATTGCATGAGGCCCATTGTGTGATTGCATGAGGCCCATTATGATTGTATGAGGCCCACTGTGACCATATGAGGCCCGTTGTGATTATATGAGGCTCATTGTGATTATATGAGTCTCATTGTGATTGTATGAGACTCATTATGATTGTATGAGATCCATTATGATGGTACGAGGCCCGTTGAGATTGTATGAGGCTCATTGTGATTGTATAAGGCTCATTATGATTATATGAGACCCAATTGTGATATAAGAGGCCCATCATATGTGTGAGGACTATTATATGTGTGAGGCCCATTGTATGTGTGCGGCTCACCATGTGCAGTGATTATTACATGTCACCCATTCACCTATACGGGCCATGGGCCATCTTATACCGACCCACTATGATGTATGTGATTATAATCATGCTTGGTATACTTTATGATACATGTCCATACGCATCATCCACATGCTTGTTATGAGGAGTGATTGAGCATAGCATGTGCCATTGGGTTGATTGTTTATGGGACTCCCTGAGAGACGGAGTTGCCCCACATGAGCGCACGGTATGCGCAGGTTTGATGCATGACAGGATGGTATTACTCATGCATCTCGCATTTTGTGATATGACCACCATACGCCCTAGCAACATCGGCGTCGTGGCTTCCACAGGCATGTCGTGGATAGCCAGATGAGTCATCAGAAATATTTGGTTCTACCATATGGGTATTGTAGATGTTCCTAGGTGAAAATTCCTAGACCCCCGAGGCCAAGGGATGCTCCAACGTGTAGACCAAGTGGATATACATGAGTGCATTAGGGCAGTATACCAGTAGAGCGTGTCTCCCAGTGTGTCATGGTCGGTTGGGAGGGAGTGTGGCCTTACCCACCTGAGGGAGTAGGCAATGTTAGGCAGAGTCTGGCCAGCTTGAGGAATGGGTCCGCTATCGATGAGCCGGGCCGATATTGGCAGGCGGATGGTGAGGTCTCTTCCACTCACCCAGTTGTTCGTTTGATGGGGCGACAAGCTGGCATGGAGTGTATTAGACCCCAGTGATGATCCCAGAGACATACCGTACTGAGATGTGGAGTTGCATATTTATCATTTGAGTCATTCATTCATTCATGCACTATCCACTCGGCCTAGTGGTGCGCAACTAAATCATTATATGTACCTTCGCAATGGCCAGGATTTCAATTAGGCATGCGACCAACCTGAGATCAAGAGTTTATCACATTGCGTCCAACTATCCAAATTTAAGTATGAGACTGGTTTGGATAGAAGTCCCTTATGGTGGACCCCACAGCTTGCGATACTACGTACTATCATCCCGACTTCACACTCCAGTTTGGTCACTTCTTTCGCACCACATATTGCATTGTATCCTTAGCACATAGCATTTGACATACTATAGTTATGTATTGCATAGCTTGAATGAGGTTGATGGCATTATGGACTCACTAGGATCTGCATTTTACATTACATCCGCAGCATATGACATTTGGGTTGCTATGTTTTTGCATTTATATGGCCTAGATGAGGCTGATGGTATTCGTGGCTCTTAAGAATTGCATATTGTATTGCATCCTTGGTATCTGATATTTGGCTTATTATGATTCCGCATTGCATAGCCGATTTACATTGCATACTCTGATATCAAATGACTTATAGCCTTGCCAGTATTCCGCTTACTCTAATATTTATGTGCTTGGCATTTATCTTACACACACGTATACCACCTTCTATGCTTTCTATAAACTTATGCACGATAGACGCGTGTAGGTGACAATAGGACGCAGTCGAGCTGAGGCAGGAGCGTGCGGTAGAGCTTTTGGAGCTTTTGGCATTTATCTTGTATTTCCCCTTCATGCATTGTACTCAAGTTTTTTATTTTAGTAGATATGTGATGATGATGTTGCCTTTATAATTTGGGTAAACTTGTGGTTATGCTTATGTACAAAGAAATTCATGTTGAAAATCATCCTTGTAGGATCCCAGGATCAAAATCTGGCGTATGGGCACTGGAAGTCGAGAATGGGGTACTACGTAGGCTGTCGGCACTGGATTCAGCGATCGAGAATTTTCTGAGCCTGGTTTTCGAGTTTGGGGCATGACAGATTCCATCACCCTACCATGTCCAAGGGATGATGGTGAACAACATGACTTACTAATTTCACAATCTCAAATCATAAAAAAAAAAAATACTCAAAGCTATTGCAACTTTACTGTAATTTTAGTAATAATAAACCATTAAAAACTGAAAGTATTCCTTAAATATCAAATTAGAATCCATGGAGTTCAGCATAAACATGAATCAAAATAATAGAAACATCTCATCATGCTACAAGCTTCACCTCTTAGCCCTAGCTAAAAGGTTTAGTGAACCATAAACATGATTGAATCTAAAACCCTAGAAGAAAGCACGAAAACAACTAAGAAAGAAGAAGAAAACTCTTGGCGACAACTTCTCCACCTTTTTGCTCCACTCCTTAAACCCTAAAAGATGCCTAGGAACATCTTAGAGAGTCCTATTTATAGTTGTGGAGCTCCAACTTTCGCACCTAGTTGGAAAACACTAGAAACCGTATCAAATTTACGCAGTTTGCTAAAATAGACTTTACTCTGTGCAGTTTTCTAAAATCGAGTTCACTCTGTGCAATTTCGCAAAATGACCTAGAGTTTCAGAATATGCTTTTTCAAGATGATTTCAGGATTCCTTTTCTTCACTTCAAATCTTTAATTCTCTTCATTCCTCACTTGGTTTTCTTGGATATTTGGCATGTGAATTCTTCAATCTTAGTCTCCTAAGATCCATCCCTTGCTTTGGTGATTCTTGAGCATTAAATCCATACTTTTAGCACCCTTTTCAATCCAAGCTCTTAAATTTATCTTGCGACGCAAACATGAGTAAAATAAAACATTAAACATTGTCATGGTAAAAAAAAAAAGATATAAATGGGGAATAATATGTAATATTTGAGCCTCAACACAATCCCCAACCAACATTTTGCTAGTCCCGAGCAAAGTATGTGAAAAATATTTCGAGAACCACAAGATAATTTCTATAAGCTCAAGTGGTTTTAAAAAAATAATCCATATAATAGAATTCTAAAATACATCAATGTTGTACATTACCTTCTCCTAAATCTAGCACTCGGTAAGTTTCATAGTTAAGTTCAAAACATTAATCCTCCAATTAGAACAATTCCAAACTTTGAGTTCCATGGGTGTATAATGAAGTCTAAACTTATCATAATCAAAGGTTCAATTCGTCACTTTCATGATAACAATAATAATTAAAAGAATATTCAAGACAACCAAAACCTAAATCGAAACTTGCCTTACTGTTCATCTTTTAGTTCCTCTTTTATTCCTCCAGCTTTTGATTTTTCCATCGATGGCTTTCACACTATGTCAACCTTTTTAAAGATCTTTAATAGGTAGCCCTTTTCGACGACAACTGTTTTTTAGCTAGGTATTTTCTTTTTCTTTCTTTTCAATTCTTCCCATTGAACATGATGGACAAATTTCCCAGGTTGGTTCCTTTCATGCTTAATAATCATCAAGTTAACAATTCAATATCAAACTGACACTTTAATGTGTAAGCTGGATGTGACTTGTGAAATCATGTTTGAATCAATGTTTAAAACTTCTAATCGAGGATCAATGACTTAACTTAATTTTGAGATCTCCCAAGTGATTAAAATCCAAGAGACATAAGGCATCGACATTAAGTATCCTATAATTTGAATTCATGGATTAACTTTGAGATCGCTTAAATTTGAAGAAATTTCAGAAAATTTTCACAACTTCACCCAAAGACTAAGAAAACAACTAATTAGCCTACCTAATCCACAACCCCAACCTAAAATCTACATTGTCCTCAATGTAAAAGAGATAAGCATTCAATGCAAATGATGCAACTAAAAGAAAAGGGAAGTGGTGGAAAGGTAGTACCTGAAGAAAGAATTCTAAGGTTTTTTTTTTTCAAAATATCTCATTGTGAAGATGGGTTAGCACAAGAATTAAACCATCAGAAAACAAACTTTCCTAAATAGCAAAAAATAAACTATCCTAAATAGCGAAAAGCAAACTATCCTAATCCTAAATTCTTTGAAAGCAATAAACCTAACTAGGAAAATAGGGGAAAGCTACTTAGTCATGACGCAAGGTTCCTCCTCCGGCCAGTATCTTGATAAATTTCTCAGTAGGTTTCGTAACAAGATCATCCAAAAGCCCATTTTGCAATAGGCTTGGATGCCCTGGAGTATGATTTTCAAGAGAAATTTGTGGACCTCAGCATAAAGTTTCTTTTTAATCTCCTTAGGTGTCTAAAGTACACATGATTCACCTGAGATAAAGAAAGTTTCAGAGTTAGGGAAACATGGTGAATCAGAGACTATAAGTAGATAAAATTCAGAAAAATTATCAGTAGGTGATGTAGTCTCAATATATTTCATAGTTTCAGGCTTCAGTTCAACTTTTAGCTCCTCCTCCCTTAATGGTAAAAATTCAAGATCCGTGGAAGGAGAGGCTTTAGAATAAGGGTTCTCTGGGTCAGTAACAACCACCAAGATATTGTTTTGCAAGGCATCCATTATTTCTTTTATCATGGGATCATTTGAATCTACAAAATATGTTAAGTGATCTTTCAAAGAGTGGAGATAGTCAGTTGAGAAGACTCATTTTCCGCATTGAGGTATGTGATGATATGCCCAATGATTCCTTTGTCTTCTCTTAGAATAGAGGGAAACATGATCTCTTGCTCTTTACCTTAGTGAGATCCAATTGTCACCAGATACATCTTGCCCTACCCTGCATAGACAAATTGTAGATCAGTAGGCGCATTGATGTGAATATTCTGTTCATTGCTACTACTTAGTAGAGGTACTATATCATTAAGGGTTGACAGGTCAGATGATTGCCTTAACTGGGTGGTTTCAAATTCCAGAGTCATATCGAACGATTCGTTCATCTCCCTAATCATATTATAATCTAAATCAAGGGAGTGATCTACACACGCCTCAAAAAAGCTAGAAGGGTTGATTAGAAAAGGCTCATCCTCCACATTTAAATCAGGTGTGTCAGATGGGTGGAGTAGATCATTATGGTCGATAACTTCCTCTACCTCGTGATCACTTTCCTGAACCATAATTGAAATCGATTTCAGTGAATCTTGGGCTGTAAACTTATGATTCTCATCCCAATACTTGTTGTCACGTCCCAAACCGAAAATCGGATTTACAGGAATTCCGATCGCCAAATCTAGTGCTGACAGCATCCGTAGTACCCCATTCTCTGCTCCTAGCGTCCAAACGCCAGATTTCGATCCTGGGATCCTAGAAGGAGGAATTTTTATTTTTTTTACATTTAACTCATAATAAGCATAACCACAAGATGACCCAAATCACAAAGATAACATCATCATCACATATCCACTAATATAATCATTTGAATACAATGCTGAAAGGAAAATAGATAAATCGAAAATCAAGCTCCGTAAGATCACACGCACACTCCAAGCTCAATCTTTGCACACCAACCTAACATCACCTGCACGCATCTATCGTGCATAAGCTTATAGAAAGCTTAGAAGGTAGTGTAAGTGTGTGCACAAGGTAAGTGCCAAGTATTCGATACAATGTCATCATCGTACAATACCGGAAATACTGCTAATTCATAAATCGTATAATATCGGAATAAGCAGAAATACTATCAAGATCATGAATTATAAGAGTAAGTAGAAATACTAACAAGATCATGAATTATACGATAACAGAGTAAATGGAAATATTCACAAGTCCATGAGTCAAATAATATCAGAGTACATAATGCAGATCAGCTATGCAAATGATGAGTCATAAAGAGCCAAATATCAAGTGTCGTATCTAGACTACATAAATGCAGACACACAAACCCAAAATACCATGTGCCGCAGATGTATTGCAATATGTGATGCGAATGGAATGACCATGCTAGAGTGTAAAGTCGTAATGGTAGTACGTGGTATCGCAGGCTACGAGGTCCACCACAAAGGACTTCTATCCAAACCAATCCCATACCTAAATTTGAATAGTCAGACTCAATGTGGTAAACTCTTGATCTCAAGTTAGTCGCGCGCCCCAACCGAAATCCTTACCATAACGAAAGTTCACATAACAAATAGTTACGCACCACCAACCCGAGTGGATAGTGAATGAATGAATGAATGAGTATGCAAATCCTGCTCAATAAGTCCACATATCAGTACGGTTCATCTCTGGGATCATCATCGGGGTTTAGTACACTCCAAATGGCACTGCCGCTCTCCCAGCCGCATAGTCCAAGTGAGCGTAAGAAACCTCACTATCCGCCTGGCCAATAGTCTGCCAATACCTATTCGGCATGTCAATAGCGGACCCATTCCCTGAACTGGTCGGAGTCAACCTAGCAATGCCCCCTATGCTCGGGCGGGTAAGGCCACACCCCCTCTCAACCGACCACGACACATTGAGAGGCGCGGCCTCCTAGTATTCGGCACTCGGGCGCTCATGTATCCACTCGGTCTCGACGTTCGGGCGTCTCCTGGCCACAGAGGTTTAGGGATTTTCACCCAGGGACATCTATGACACCCGTATGCTAGAACCAAACATTTTCGGTGTCCCCTCTGGCCATCCACGATATGCCTGTGGAGGCTACAGCCCTGATGTCACTAGGGTGTATAGTAATCACAACACACAATGCAATATGCATGAGTCAAACAATCCAGTCATGCACCAATCCTACGCATATCGTGCACTCATGTGAGATAACCTCTGCCTATCAGGGAGTCTCATAACAACCTACCCAATGACATATGCAATGGTCAACCACATCTCATAACAAACATGCAGATGATGCGGATGGGCATGTGTCATGATGCTATGCGGTTACATACTCATAATCGGTATCGATAACTGGCATCGACTAACAACCTCGACAATGTGGACATTTAACCAACATTGCCCCCAAGGAATGGCTCACATATAGCCAAACATATAATGGGCCCACGACCTCACACAAAGGCCTAACATACAGCATAATAAGCCTTACTCTAGGGCCATATATACACAACAGGTGGGCCCTGCTCATGGGCCTCAAATACATGACGTGTGGAACCTACACATGGATCTCTAATACATCAAATGGGCCATGCATCATGGGCCTAATACATATCACAATGGGCCTTGCCTATAGGCCACGAATGCCTCACAATGGGCCCTACCTATGGGCCATGAATGCATCACAATGGGCCTCATCACATAAACCTCATTTTTATCACATTAGGCCTTAAACACAGGCTACATATACATCACATCGGGCCTCTAATATACAACAGGTGGGCCTTGCACTTGGGCCTCAAATATATCATAGGGGCCTAATCGTATGAGCCGAAAATACATCACAATGGGCCATGACATATGCGCCCTGATTACATCACAACGGGCCACAACCCATGGGCTTCAAATACTCAATGCATGGGCCCTACACATGGGTCTCATATGCATTAAATGGGCCATGTATCTGGGCCTAATACACATCTCAATGGGTCACATCACAGGGGCCGCACCTACATCACATTGGGCCTCACATACATCACATCGGGCCTCGCCCACAGGCCTTGAATACAACAAATGAGTTGAATCAATGGGCCGCACTAATGAGCCTCATACACATCAAGTGGGCCTCATATAATCACATTGGGCCTCATACTTGGCCCCATCATATGACCCTGCTGACTGCATATCTGGGCCCGACTGTTGAGGCCCAGGCCTTAAAATGATCTGGAACTGGTGGACGGTGTGGATACAACACCTACATCATGGTGCGGTCCACGGATGGCGTAGATAAAACACTTACATCATTATGGTTTCCACCGTCCTAAAGACAGTGAGGGTAAAACCCATACACTAGGGCCCACATCCTTAGATGGATGGTGCGGCTACAATACATATGTCCTATGGGCCTCATACCTATCTGAATGAAGGACGGCTAGGATATTCATCACATGCATCAATGGTGGGCTATAGAACTTGCTGACGTCAACCGCAGCGACAGCAAAAACTGTTGGTCGTCCAACAGATGTACGGCCCAGATATAAAAACTGTTAAGATGGCCCCACCTGCTGCCAGGTGGGCGGTTGGATAAACACATATTTCATGACCAAGCCCAGAGAATTTGCTGATGTCCAAACAGATGGACGGTAGGGATATAATACACACCCATGATCAGACCCACATCTTACTGACGTCCATACAATTGGACAGTTGGATATAGCACATACATTAGGTGGGACCCACAGAACTTGCTGACGTCAGTCCAGCAGTTATCTGCTGTTGGATGGACGGTTTTGATAAAACACATATATCATGTGGGCCCCACACCACACATGGGAGACTAGACGGTCTGGATCACCACCGTCCAGCCAATCCGTTCCACATCAGGTGGGTCCCACGTGGGGCCCACCATAATACCTCTATTAAAATAATAAAATATATTATAGCATAATATAATATATTATATTATAAATATATTTTATAATATACATTAAAATACATATGAGAGGCTCTAACGTCCCACGTCTGGTCTTAAATGGACGGTCTGGATATGGGAATGCAAACATCAATGTGGCCCCACCTCCACACGTGTGACACATGTGGAGTGGGTCCCACGCCCTGGAAAAATGAATGGCTGGAGTGGATAATCACATACGTCGTGGTGTGCTCCATGGTACACCGTTAAGGGGCAGACGCTCAATCACCACTGTTCTTATGGCGTGGGCCACCTGAATTATATGTACCGCTGATTTTGCTTGGGGTGGCCCACCGCTGGAATGGTCCAACAATGCACGATGTGGATGTTTCACACACATCATGGTGGGACATGTAATGGGGCCCACGGACCCAACGTCCAGGCAGCGGACGCTGCTTGCTGCAGCGTCCTCTAGACGCTGACAGCAACAGCGTCCCTCTTGTATATATATATTTTATTTTTATTTTTGAAATGGGTTTTTCAGAGGTTTTTCATAGGTAGGGCCCGCATGCGGGAGATCCAGCTCACTGGTTGGATTCTATGGATCATGACGGACCAAACGAGTCCAATATGCAGTGTGTTTGGGCGAGTAGGAATATTAAGGTGAATTGTAACGGTAATGACCATTGTTTTCTATGCTGTAGCCTGCCCGATAATTGGATTGACTCCATTCTTCGGCTCAGCGGCTAAAATGAGTTGGCAGATGGAATGGACGGCGTGGATTAGATTCATGCATCAAAGTATGGCCTACATGAGCAACCCACTCAAACGTCTGAAATCAAGCTGACATCTTTGTGTATATATATTTTGCTACTGTCATGGCACGCCACTGACAGTTCATACTTCTTATGTAGCCGCCGTCCAGCGTCCCTGAACGCTGGACGGTCCCCATACAACACATTTTAAGGTGGGCCCCACCTACCAGATGGCTTGGGAAAAATGCATGCTTCATGGTGGGGTCCATTCGGGTGGGACACACACAGCCATATCATCACATAAAAATGAAAAAGAGATGGAGAGAGAGAGAGAAGCACCCACCTTTGATCACGGACTTCTCCTTACATCAACGCATTCAAAAGCTCTAGTGGACGAGATTTAACGGCCGAGATGAAGTATGGATGGTGGAGATGAGAGGTGTGAGGTGGGCCACACTTGCTCTCCATGGAAGCCATGGACGTGGGTGCTTGGAAATGAGAGAGAGATGAAGGTGAGAGGATGTAAGGAGAGAGGCATGGTGAGAGGTGATGGAGTGATGGGGAGTGATAGGTGTGTACTTGAAAGGGATGGGTGGAGAGAGAAAGAGTTGACTTTGGATTGCTTTTGAGTGATGTGGCATGTACTTGGTTGATTTGACAAGTTATAGAGATTCTCTTGAGATTTCGCAAATGCGCGGCGTTTCTCGAATAGAACGCGGGCCCACATCTTCTAGCCTGAGTATCGCCTCGGCGCGTTAGACGCGGCATCAGAACCGCGGCGACGGCGCGATCACACTGGTACAAGTTTCTGGTCGAGCCGACTCAGATCCACAGGATTCGTCTTAGGATCACGTGCAGACACCGGTTACAGATTGCGAGTCGCCGGAATTCGACCGAGAGGATCGTGGAAGCCTATGGAACGATACAGGTTAGGATACGGTTCTTACACTTGTCATCTTCCAATTCAGTACAGTTCACAAGTGGGATGAGATCACTTTCCTCACATGGCTTTCTAGGTTGAGTTGAGGCTCGAATAAACTAGCCTCTTCCTCCTCATTGAAGTCAAGTGTGTCATATGACTGGAGCATGTCAGTATAATTATATTTGAAAGACATCCATGTCTCTTGATCATTCCTTTAGACAATCATCGAGATTGACTCTTTGGGAAATTGAATCGTATGCTCATTATCACAATCCAACTCTTCATTCTTAATTTCAATATTCTCCATAATCGCATCACGTGAACCTATCCGTTGTATATCTTTTATAAGTTCTTGAAATATTTGGAGTGTGTTTTGTTGGATGAGCTCTAGAGTTTGTGTGAAATTCTGAAGTGAATTCTCTTGGATAATTTCTTATTAGATCTTAGAGGTGTAAAACCCAAGAGAATTGTCACTATGATGTATTGTTGATTCAACTTCTCAATCTTGATATTTCCACTGATTATAAGTAGGGAGTTGGGAATGAAGAATTTGATTGGGTTAAGGCTGAGGTGAACTAGCCTCCTTTAACTTATCAAAGTGCGATGCAAGCGCTTCTATCGTTCTTCTGATGCCAGCAAAATCGTTTGTGTAACCCTGAAGTGACTCCTCTTAGATCATTTCTAGTTGGGTTTCAAAGGTAGAGGACCCAAGAGAATTGTCACTATGATATATTGCCGGTTCATCTTCCCAACATTGGTGTTTCCACTGATTATAGTCATACGAGTCATAGGTGGGAGAATCTGGTGGTTGTTGGTATATATTATTACCCATAATTAATCTCTCATTATTTTCTTCTTGTCTGATGGGTGATAATAGTTCTTACTCCCATGATAACCTCAATAATCACGTACTATTTTCTTAATCTATGGGGTGTAATTGTTCTCCCGTATATGATCGCATAAGGACTTCTTAACTAGTGGAGCATTATATTCTGTTTGGTTCTCGATAATGTTTCCAAAAAAAATTTTGAGATATAGGTTGTTTTCTAACATAATCATCTGACAGCCCTTCACAATTCTCTCATTCTCTAAAATTAGCTCAGCATATTGACGTTCCCACTCTTGCATATACATAGTGAAATCCTAATTCTGAATCTAATTCTAAAATAGAATAAAAGAAAAATCCTATAGTAATATGGAAAGTAAGTAGAGGAGAAGTTAGAAGGAGTTTACCATTTTGGAGAGTTCTATGTTAGGATCCTACAAAATAGATAACAATGTTAGTTTCTAAAAATAAATCAGAAAAGCCCCTAACCTAAAAATAAAATGAAAAGTTAGTCTTAAAAACAAATTAGTTTCTTAAAAAAATAATTAGTTTTTAAAAATAAATTAGGAAAGTTTCCAAATCTAGAAATAGGAAAAAGAATTAGTTTCTAAAAACAAATTAGGAAAGTTTCTAAATCTAGAAATTAAAAAAAAAAAAAAAAAAAAAAGTTAGTTTCTAACAACAAATTAGGAAAGTTTCTAAATTTAGAAATAGAAAGAAAAGTTAGTTTCTAAAAACAAATTAGGAAAGTTTCTAAATCTAAAAATAGAAAGAAAAGTTAGTTTATAAAAAAATTAAGAAAGTTTCTAAATCTGGAAATAGAAAGAAAAGTTAGTTTTTAAAAACAAATTAGGAAAGTTTCTAAATCTGGAAATAGAAAGAAGTTACCAAATTAGAAGTTTCTATTTTGGGATCCTATAAAAGAAAAAGGAAAGAGAATTAACTTCTTAAAAAGAACTAAGAAGGAAACCTAGTTTCTAAAAAAAAGAAAAAAGAAAGTTTTTAAAAATAGAAAGTAAGTTAGTTTCTAAAAACAGAAAAAGGAAAGGAAATTAGTTTCTAAAAAATAAAAGTTAGTTTCTAAAAACAAATTAGGAAAGTTTCTATCATAGAATTAGGAAGTAAATTAGTTTCCAAAAATTAAAAGGAATGTTTCTAAACCTATAAATAGAAAGCTAAGTTAGTTTCTAAAATAATTATGAAAAAACCCTAACCTAAAAATAGAAAGTAGAAAAATCTTAATCTTAACCTAATTCCAAAACTAATCAAATCCAGAAAACACAACCTTCAATCCCTGACAACGGCGCGTAAAACTGGTTCACAACTCCAAGTGTAGGGTTGCGATGTAGTAATAATCTCAATAAGACCGAGGTCGAATCCACAGGGACTGAAACTTGTGCGTTTCTAAAATTAACTAAAAGTACAACTAGAAGAAGATGTGAAACTAATTCTGAAGTATTTAAGAGAGTAATTGTGAATAGAGTAATTAAAACTAAGAATTTAAAGGTGGGAACTAGGGTGTCAAGGATCCACTTGTAATAATCAGAGAGCTCTCTTTCTTGATTCAAGTAACACAATTAGAACTGCAGTTTTATCCTATCCAATTGGAAAATATATCAATAAAACCAAATTTGAACTTCCATTGACCCAATTCTCAATGAAGAAGAACTATGATAATTGGCAGGGATTCCATCACTAAACTATGCCAAGGAGACATTGGCAAACAGTAGAATTTACCAATCCCATAATCTCAAAGCAGGAGAATTGTGAAGATTAGAAAGGATTCCATCACCCTACCATGCCCAAGGGACGATGGTGAAAAATAAGACTTACTAATTTCACAATCTCAAATTAGGAAAAGAAGATACTCAAAGCTATTGCAGATCTACTGTAATTTAAGTCATAATAAACCATTAAAAACTAAAAGTATTCCATAAATATCAAATTAGAATCCATAGAGTTCAACATAAACATGAATCAAAGCAATAAAAACATTTCATTATGCTACAAGCTTCACCTCTTAGCCCTAGCTAAGAGGTTTAGCGAACCATAGACATGATTGGATCTAAAACTCTAAAAGAAAGCATGAAAATAAATAAGGAAAAAGAAGAAAAACTCTTGGTGACGGCTTCTCCTCCCTTTTACTCCACTCTTTAAACCTTAGAAGATGCCTAGGAACATCGTAGGGAGTCCTATTTATAGTTATGGAACTCTAACTTTCGCACCTAGTCGGAAAATTCTAGAAACCGCCTCAAATTTATGCAGTTTGCTAAAATAAACTTCACTCTGTGAAGTTTCTAAAAATAGACTTCACTCTGAGCAATTTCATAAAATGACCAAGAGTTTTAGAAAATGCTATTCAAGATGATTCCAGGATTCCTTTTCTTCACTTTAAATCTTTGATTCTCTTCATTCCTCAATTGGTTTTCTTAGATTTTTGGCATGTGAATTCTTCAATATTGGTCTACTAACATCTATCCCTTACCTTGGTGCTTCTTGAGAATCAAATCCATGCTTTTAGTACCCTTTTCAATCCAAGCTCTTAAATTCACATTGCAATACAAACATGAGTAAAATAGAACGTTAAGTATTATCATGTTCATAAAACCAAGATATAAATGGGGGATAATATGCAATATTTGACCCTCAACAGATATCCCATGAAAATCACAAGAATTGTATCAGGTATTAAGGTGACCTTAGGAAAATATTTTTCATAATGAAAGCTAAAATTACGTGGAGAGTAATTTTAGGAGTGTAGTAGGTGTGGCTATTTTAAGACAGTTTTTAAAACAACGAACCGCTATAATCTTCTGTGTTATGTGATGAATGCCTTTACTTTTTATGTGGTGAATGGTTGTATTTAATTTTCAGTTAAAGTGGTGCATGTTATAATATTTTATTTTTATTTCCTCTTGTAAAGTTTGAGTTTTTAATTTTAAAGAAATTCTTGAAATAAGATTGTCCTGCCTAAAACTTTAGGTGAAGGTTGTCCTATGAATTATTTGGAATCAACATTTTAATACTTAAACAATTGAGAACTCTGATTTATTTACATATTCAACACTTATTTCGATTATTTAGTATAGTCCTATTCACCCTCCCCCCCTCCCCCAAGAGGAAATCTTAAGCTCTCCTTTTCAAGTGGTATCAAAGAGGGTTGCTTTATTTTTTTTTTAATTGAATTTACCTCCTTGAGCTAGATCCAGAGCTTTATTATGTCAAATTTTGACAACTTGTCTATTACCAAGCCACCTCCTTTTGATGGCTCTAATTATTCATATTGGAAAGTCAGGATGATGATTTTTCTCAAATCCTTATATGAAAGTGTGTGGCAAGCTATTGTATCTAAGTGGATCCCTCCTATGATGGAAGTAGCAGCCGATGATGGAAACATATCAATGAAAGAAACTGCATTTGCTTTTTGGACTACGTTTAGAAAAGTGAATGCAGTGCAAATGCAAAGGCCTTAAATGTAATAACTTGCGCTCTATCGCTTGATGAATTTAAAAGAATTATTTCATACAATACAGCTAAGCAGGCATGAGACATTCTTAAATGACACATGAAGGAACCACTATTGTCAAGAAATCAAAAATTCAAATCCTCACAACCAAATTTGAGGAGATTGGTATAAAAGAAAATAAGTCTTTTAAGGACTTCTATACGGAACTGAATGACATAGGTAATTCCATGTGGGGTCTTAGAAATAGAATCCCCGAAAGCAAGGTTTGCGCAAAAATACTGCGATCACTACCTGATAGGTTCAACTTAAAGGTTGCTGCTATATACGAGTTAAGGGATACGGATGTTATGAAAGTTGAGGAGTTAGTTGGTTGTCTTCAAACTTATGAGCTGAATTTCAAAGATTCTAAAGTTAAGTCCATTGCTCTAAAATCTTCCAAATTTAATTTAAAAGAAAGTAATATTAATTCTAATTTTGAAGAAAATGAAGATGATATGGCAATGTTAGTAAAGAAATTTTATAAAATTTTCAAAAACAAGAAAAGAACAAATTTTCAAAAACCATCTGATAAAATAATAGGAAAATTAATTTCTTGAAAATCTAAAATAAAAGACAATCAATGTTTTAACTGTCATGAATATAGGCACTTCACTAATAAATGTTAGAAAAAGGATAAATGTAAAAGAAAGGGCATGATTGATACTTGGGATGAATCATTTGATTTTGAAACTACTTCTGAATCTGATGAATCAAATCAAGAAAATGTAAATGAGTTAAAAGCCTTTATGATAATAGCCAGAGTTACTTCTTCAGATAATTGTGATATGTTTGATTATAAAACTTTAAGAAGTGACCCTGAAAATGAAGACGATCTTCAAGATGCCTATAATGCCCTATACAAAGAGAGTTATAAAATTGTTGTCAAGTTAAAAATTCAAAAATAAAATTATGCTAAACTAAAAGTAAAACTTGAAAAAGCAGCTTTAGAAAAATCTCATTTTTCTGATTGTTTTCAAAAAAATAAAATTAGATTTAAATTTTGAATCTTCTGAATTACAAAAACTCAAAACAAAAAATGAGAAACTAAAACTTGAAGTTTCTTCCCTTCAGAGTTCAAAGGACACTTGGAAATATGCCCTTGGTGACCAAAAGCTTGGAAAATTGTTAACCTCATCGAGGCAATGTGGTGATAAGTCTAGTCTAGGTTATATTAAAAATAACTCTTTAAAAACTAAGTATTCTGCTCCAATATTTGTAAGAGGAGAGTCCTCGAACTCAAAAGGAAAGATTTTAAGAGATGTATATCATAATGATTTAAAAAACTCAAAAAATTCTTAAGTCTCTAAAATAAACAATAATGTCATCAGCTATAAACACCAAAGGAATAATAAACCACTGCTAGCTAAAAAAATTGTGGACTTTCTTAAAGAGCTTCTGAAATCCAACTCTAATAAGACAAGAGTTTATAGAAAAAGGAAAAATCCTAACTCCCAAATATAACAAAAATCAAGAGATACTTCTAAACCTAGAACCGTAATGAAATGGGTTCCAAAGGTTAAGTGTCTTGTTGCCCACATAGCTTTCAAAGCCATTAGTCACTCAAGATGGTACCTGGATAGTGAATGTTCAAGACACATGACAGTTGACAAGGCAATATTCACAAATATCAATGAAGTAAATGACGTCTCAATCACTTTCGGAGATGGAAACAACTGCAAAATAATTGGGCAAGGTAATGTACAACTTCCAAACTTGCATCTCTTTGAAAATATGCTTTATTTTGAAGGATTAAAACATAATCTTTTGAGCATATCTCAGATCTGTGATAATAAGCACAGTGTGAAATTTTCTGATTATGGATGTGAGATTGTAAGTGAGAAAGGTAGTGTAACATTAAATAGTCGCAGGACATGTGAAAATTGTTATATAATTGAAAGCTCTTGCTCAACAACCCATTCATGTTACATGGTCCAAACAAACGAGACTGAATTATGACATAAACATCTTGGATATGTGAACTATAAAGATCTATATAAATTGAGCAAAAGAGATCACTTACGTGACTTACCCAAGCTGAAAAAGATAGAAAAAGTCTATGGCACATGTCAAATTGGCAAGCAGATTAGGAGTAGTCACAAGAAAGTGAACTCCTTAGCTACAGCTAAACCTCTAGAACTTCTCCACATGGATTTAGTTGGACCAGCTAGAATAGAGAGTAGAGGTGGAAAAAAGTATTTTCTGATCATAGTTGATGACTACACCAGATATACGTGGGTAGCCTTTTTAAGAGAAAAATCATATACTCTTAATAAAGTCAAAAAATTTTTAATACATATCCAGACTGAAAAAGAGATATCTGTGGTCAAAATTAGAAGTAATCATGGTACCGAATTTGAAAATAGCAATTTTGAGAAGTACCGCAATGATCATTGTATATTACATGAATTCTCTGTTCCAAAAACACCTTAACAAAATGGAATTGTTGAAAGAAAAAATAGAATATTATAAGAAATGGCTAGTGTAATGTTAAATAGCATGAATCTACCAAAAAATTTATGGGCTGAAGCTGTTAGTACTGCATGCTATATTATAAATCGTGTTCATATTAGAAAAGCTAAAAACAAAATAGCTTATGAATTATGGTTTAATAGAAAGCCCACAGTCAAATATTTTCAAACTTTTGGAAGAAAATGTTTTATATTATGAGACTGAAAACAATCAAAAAAATTCGAAGCTAGGAGCGATGAGGGAGTATTTTTGGGTTATGCTCTAAATAGCCGAGCATACCATGTTCTTAACAAGAGGACATGGGTAATTCAAGAATCTATAAATGTTGTGATAGATGATCAGCAGATCACACCACGTTTCAATAAAGATGATGATGATGATGTCAATGTGATTAATATACCTGACTCATCATCTAAATCAGTCAATACTGAGATAAGATTAGTCAAAGACCATCTGACTAATCAAATACTTGGTAACCCTCAGACTGGGGTTCAGACAAGAAAATAATTAGAAAACATATGTAATTATGTTTGTTCACTTTTCAAATTGAACCGCCTAATGTATATGAAGTATTTATTGATGAAAGTTGGATAAATGCCATGCAAGAATAATTAAATCAATTCATTAGAAATGATGTATGGTATTTAGTTTCCAGACCTACTGATAAACATGTGATTAGAACCAAATGGATTTTTAAAAATAAAACTGATGAAATAGGTAATATTATCAGAAATAAGGCATGACTGGTTGTACAAGGGTACACTCAAATAGAAGGTATTGATTACGATGAAACCTTTGCACCAGTTATGCGCCTTGAATCTATAAGATTTAATCAATTACATGCCATAAAAAATACAAATTTTATCAAATGAATGTTAAAAGTGTGTTTTTAAATGGTGATTTTCATGAGGAAATATATTTTGAACAACCAAAGGGTTTTAAAGATCCAAAACTTCCAAATCATGTGTACCGTCTTAAAAAGGCTCTTTATAGTTTAAAACAAGCTCCCAGAGCATGGTATGGAAAATTGACTAAATTTTTACTTAGTCATAATTTTATAATGGGTAGCATTGATAAAACCTTATTCGTCAAGAAATATAATGATCATATTTTGATAGTTCAAATTTACATGCACTAACTTATCTATTGAGTTTGCAAATTTAATTAAATCCAAGTTTGAAATAAGTATGGTTGGCAAACTAAATTATTTCCTTGGATTGTAAATGTTCATCTCACAGACCAAATATGTATTGAACCTTCTAAAAAGGTTTGGTTTTGAGAATGGAAAAAATTTTGATACTCCAATGAGTACGACTTTTAAAAACTCAAAGGATGAATCAGGTAAAAGTGTAGATTCTCATCTATACCGAAGCATGATTGGTAGTCTTCTATACTTAACTGCTAGTAGTCCTTAAAATTACTATGTAGACCACTATAGTAGAAGTATGGAATAGGTCAAAGTGTCCTAGAGGGGGGTGAATAGGACTTTATAAAATTTATGCCTATTTAAAATCCTAATTTCTCAATCTTAATCTAATATGCAATTAATCAAGATGTAGCAACTTTAACTCTACAGGCTTCCAAGCCAGGTAGAGGATCTAATCAATGGACTACTTAGGTAAAACAATTTAAGCACTTAGTCTAAGTATAATATATGAGTGTGTGGGATGTGATTCCTATTAGATCTAACCATTCACATGCATCATTTTAAGTATTCAACAATCTTATATAGTGGTTCGGCTATGTGCCTACTCTACTCCCGGCGGACACACACAACCCTTGAGTGTACCGAATTTCACTAATGGAGGTTTTAAATCAGGTTCACCTTAAACCTTTACAACCTACAAAAGGTTGACATTAGGACCTACCCAAGGTTCATAAGGAAGCCTACACAAGGCAACCACACATGACTACACAAGGCAAATAGTGCCTACACAAGGCGACTAATCATGCCTACACAAGGCAATCAGATATGCCTACACAAAGTGACTAATCATGCCTACACAAGGCAATCAAATATACCTACACAAGGCAATCAATCAATGCCTACACAAGGCACTATTAATCTTACACAAAGACTCTAAACGTATTCTCCCGTCGGAGGCCTCTAGAAGGTCTTAGTGGGTTTGCGAAACACAACCTGAAGATCAGTCCTACACAAGAAAGGATTTCCAGATTTTGTGGACTCTTAAACACTTACTTGTAAGTAGGTGAGCCCCGTTTAGCACATGATGAAGACGATCTCCATTAATGATGGCGATTCTTCAGCTCCCTTGAGCTGCAACACTTGAAGATGCTTCAATATAAGTAGCAGGGGTTGGGTCAATGTTTTTTGGTGGAATCTACTATATTAAATGTGAATCATTAAGAGACAAAGTGATTCTAAGCATTTAAGAGATTCCAACATAATGATTTTTCATTAAGTAGTTGCTGGAAGATCCTTGAATGCTAAAGTTCATTCTCCAATCCAATCTATTGAGTATTCAATGAATAAGAAAGGGTTGGGGAATGAAGTTCCATGAGAAGAAGGCTTAATGATGGTAGGTAAGAAGTTACCCCCTTGGAACTCTCTATTATTCTCAATACAAACACAAGAGCCGAGCTTCTGTTTATAAAGGCAAAATGTCTAATGGTAATATAATTTTCAGATTCTGATTGTGTTCGATGTCATCGAAATTTGAATTTCGATGTCATCGAATCTATTTCGATTCCTCGAATTTATGCGTGATTTTACTTCAAAGCTTGTTGGACAATTTCGTGTCCTAATTCGATGTCATTGAACTTGATTTGATGTTACGAGGTTTGAATCTCGATGTTATCGAACCTAGTTCGATTCCTTGAGCTTTTTTTATCATATTCTCCTTCTAAGCACATTGGACATTTTCTTGACGTTTTTGAATGTCGTCGAAACTTGTTCGATGTCTTCAAAGTTTGAATTTCGATGACATCGAATCTAGTTCGATTCCTCGAATTTTCCAGAAGATTTTCCTTTAAAGCTTGCCAGACACTTTTGTATCCTTTTTCGATGTCATCGAACCTTGTTCGATGTCATCAAAGTTTGAATCTCGATGATATCGAATCTAGTTCAATTCCTCGAATTTTCCAGAAGATTTTCCAAGAAGCTTGCTAGACAAAAACTCTAACTTCTTCGATTCATCGAGTGACCATCGATGTCATCGAATACACATGATCGATGTCATTGAAGCTATGTTTGATGAATCGAATTTTTAGTCTAAATATATATGTGGTTGCTCAACATATGAGGATCACTTCTCGATGTCATCGAACACTAGTGTTCGATGTCATCAACACAATTTTGATGACTCGCAGTGACATGTAGAAAAGTTAGAAGATATACTAATTTGCAACAAGTTTTCAAGAATTAAATTCCTTTGTTGTTCTATGATTTTTTAAAGGAATTTTATACCTAGGGGTTTTGGACATGGGATGTGAAGTTTAATTTTATTTTTGACGCTCCTGAATCACCCATCCAGTTGAGGCAGCATCTTGTATTATCTTCATGTGAGGCTCACCTGACTTACTGACTTAACCGTCATGCTAATTGACAAACAAGAGCACTTTCAATCTCCCCCTTTGTCAATTACATGACAAATCCCTAGAACAACAACCTAGATTGTGTGTACATTAACTTTACACAATTTTACAAAGATTCTACCTAACACACATACAACCATAATGTCTTTTCTTGCAACTGCTCGCTGCTCCCCCTATCATCTTGCAGCTGCTCCCCCTATCATCCTGCATCACCAGGTTCTTAAAACATACAACCATAGAGTTTACATGGTGGGATTGTTCTCCTCCTTTTTGTCAGTGATTGGCAAAGGGTCAATGTATAGCAATATCATACAGTATGACTGAAGTTACACTTGTAAAGAGGAGAACCAACAAATAGGAGGAATATGAATGCATCATTTCATAGCCTATGAGATAAATATGCAACGATTAACTATCATCAAACTTAGATAAGATATGTAGGAATTCAGACATATAAGTAAGATAAAAATTACTACCCAAGATTGGTAGGCATTCATCATTTAATCATCAAAGCATTCCAAAAGAAAATAACATCCCCAAACCAAAATATTCAGCCCATCCATGGTCATAACCAACCAAACAAGAACAATATTCTTAGACATGTAACCCTTCCATGTGCAAGAGAGGTTAGCCTATCCAGGTCAGTGAGTCCTTACATACACACACATATACCTTGGGCATCCTAAAAGATACATATGCCTTAAGCATCAATAGTATCAAGTGTATGTGATGAAGTAAAAGGGCTACTATGGCACTGGGGCCGTATCGTCACGCCGGCAAGTTAGTAGATCCATGATTTGTTGAGCAGTGCGCTGTAGTGTTATAACCATCTGCTCCAGTCCAGGGAGCTGCTCCTCCTGTCTGTCAAACCGGTCCTCTAGTCGTGCCTGTCCATGTAGTGTTGCCCCAACACGATCCTGATGCCACTTGTGGCGCCGTGCATGCCTGGAATCAGCGGTGGTTGGGATAACTAGTGGTGGTCGTGCTTCATCCTCTGTTGCTGCAGTTGTCTCCCCCATCTCTGTCTCGGCTTACATTTCTTCTTCATCCAGTTCTCCCTGGAGTGGATGAAACTTGAGATCCATTCTCTTAACATTTAGTTTGGTGAAGCGTTGTAAAAGGACACTCAAGATCATTTGTCATGGGCAAGCCCGGCAAGCCCAGCTCATTGCCCAACACATTAATAAGGTGTGGAAACGAGAGATGAGTGGGTCTAAAAGGGTGAACAACAACAATAAATTGGTGAACAAGGCACAATTTCACACCGGATGCAACACTATAGAGGACTAGAAGCATAAACGAGGTTAGGTCGACATGATTTGTCCCTCGAGGATATACATTTGTAGAGAAGACACCATGAAGAACTTGATTTTTTGGCAACATATATTTTATCACGTCCCAAACTCGAAAACCGTGCTCACAAAATTCCAGATCACTGAATCTAGCGCTGACAGCCTTCGTAGTACTCCATTCTCGGCTCCTGACACCCATATAACAGGTTCCGATCCTGGGATCCTACAAGGAGGATTTTCAACATAAATTTGTTTCATAAGAAGCATAACCATAAGCATAACCCACAAACAACAACCAACAACATCATCACATTTCTACTATAATAAAAAACTTTGAGTACAACGCATAAAGGGAAATACAATGGCGATATCAAAGGCTCTAAAAACTTAGCGGTATCTCCTGACTCAATGCTATTGCGGCATCCTAGCGTCACCTGCATGCAACGATCATGCATAAGCTTATAGAAAGCTTAGAGGGTGGTGTAAGTATGTGTGCAAGGTATATTCCAAAAATGCAATATTAGAGTAATGCGGAATCATGCTAGTAAGCCCATGAATGCTATCAGTCGTACCGAGGCTATGCGATGTAAGGCATGAATGTTATCGGCCACACTAAGGCTATGCGATGCAAGGTATGAATTTTGTCAGTCATACCAAGGCCATGCAATATAAGGCTTACATGGCCAATGTCATGTGCGAGATGCAACTCAAACAACCAATCCTCATCTGAATCCATATAATAATACAACTCATCTCTAGAATATCACTAGGGTGTAATACACTCAACACCAACTTGCCGCCCCATCTAAGCGTGCAATTGGATAAGTTGAAGAGACCTCACTATCCCCCTGCCAATAACGGGCCCGACTCGTCGATAGTGGACCCATTCCTCAAGCTAGGTCAGACTCAACCTAGTCATTACGCCCTCACTCGGGTGAGTAAGGCCACACCCCCTTCCAACTGACCGCAACACAGTGGAAGATGCAGCCAACTAGTATTCGACCCTCATGCGCTATGCATCCACTCGGTCTAAACATTAGAGCATCCTCCTAGTACCATAAGGGTTTGAGGACTTTCACCCTGGGACATCTATGGCGCCTCTGTGCTAGAACAAGTATTTTTGGTATCTATGCTATGCCAATGGAGGCCACAACCCTGATATCGCTAGGGCGTATAGCAATCGAATCACACAAATGTAAGGTGCATGAGTCACATTATCCAGTCATACATCAATCCTGCGTGCACCATGTGCTCATGTGGGGCAACTTCTCACTTAGGGAGTCTCATAATCAATCTGCCCAATGACATATGTTATGATCAATCACTACTGATAATAAGCATGCAAATGATGCGTATGGGCATGTATCATAATGCTACGCTAACACATACTCAGTGATAATCGACCTATATATATGGCAGGGTCCATAGAAGGATAACAGATCCATAAGATGAAAGTCAGTCCTCAATTGTGAATATACCAAATCTGACATCACAGATCCTACCATCTACGGTGATGATGTTCTTTCCTCATATCAAGGATGGGCTTAAGAACAAGTAGTGGGCTTCCTCACCTACTCCATCATGTAGCAAACTGGGTTTCCCAATGGGCCAGATATGCATAAGGTGGACTCTATGACCTTGGACAAATTTATAAGGCATGATGGAAACACCAACAATAATGGGGGCCCAACGGTTTGGAGTAAACCCAATGAGGTGGATCATGCTAATGTCAATGGGGGCCCAATGAATTAGGATAGCACAATAAGGTGAGATGGATCATACTAATAATGGTGGGGGCCCAACGGTCTTGGGTTAGCCCACTAAGAGAAGATGAGAATGGACCTAACAACAAGCCCTAAGGAGGATCACAACATGGACATCTAACCACCATTGCTCCTACAATGTGGACATTTAACCATCATTGCTCCCAAGGCGAGGCCCATTTAGAATCTATCCTATAATGGGGGCCTATAGGCCTTATTCTAGCTAGGAGATGGATGGGCATCATAATCATTATCACATACATCATGGTGGAATCACTCATCACAATTGGGCCTCATCACATCATAATGGGCCTCACACAAGGGCTTCATGCATATCACAATAGCCCTTACACAAAGGCCTTATATACATCACAATGGGCCTCGCATAAGGGCCTTATGACATCACATTGGGCCTCATCACAAGGGCCGCATATACATCACATTGGGCCTCACACAAAGGCCTCACATACATCACATTGGGCCTCACACAGGAACCTTATGAAACGGCCCATGATCTAGGCACAATGGGGAGATGGTGTGTAACACATGTAACATAGTGGGCCTTATGGGGCAGCCCATGATCCAGCAAAATAGATGGTCACCATGTGTAACGTTGTAACATCCCGAAAATCGGGGGTCGAGCATAAACTCAACTCCCGAGTTCCAGAACATCACTTATGCAACAAAATGAATGATGATTGAATGTTGACTGTATTTGTGCATTGAACATGAGTGAGATTAAGCCAAAACAGCATATCATACTCTAGAGACAATTAAATTGCAAGCGGAAGACTGTGATAGATATATATAATATAAAAATAGTGATGAGTCTCCAGAGTGTGATAAAGTTACCAGGTTAAATAATTACAGTACAATTCTAAAATATACCTAATGTGAGGAAGTGTAATGTCTCCTATCCTAAATATCATAGCCCCGTCAATACAATACCAGGTCTTTATAGACCTGCCAGAGAGATACAAATAGGAGAACTCCTCCTCATCAACATAGAAGTAGTCTGGCTCTGCTTCATAAGCATCGCCATCACCTGAAACTCAACAAATCTGGTTGGTTTTGCAAACATCGTCCCGTAACGTGGGAGTGAGTGATCAACTCAGTGGAACAGTAAAGCATAGGTTAACATGTTATCAATTCACTCAAGCAGTAATGATAAAGCAAAGAAAATCAAACACTCCTAACTACTCTTATTAATGCAAGTATGAATGCAGTCATGATGTATGCCCTCACCGACATACTTCCTCATGCGACACCATCTTCGTTCGCGGCATGCTCTCTTTCCTCAGTGCTCCACATCTTCCAGGCACATGCAATGCATGATGAGCATGATTACCGAGTTATTATTAGTCCATTTCAAACAGCAGGATTGGGAAACTAAGGTACCTCCCTTGTATCATTTCCAAACATGATCCATTCTAGGGTCGTCAGTCCTAGACAATCTCATACGATGGTGTGTTTCTAGGTCACTACAAGGGCTACTGTGGTCATTACGCTGTAATCGTTGCTGCCCACTCCCCCATCACCTTATCAATACAGGCCTAACTTATACTCTGTTACTACGAGAAGGCTAGTTGCCTCATCGCAGAATTAGAGTATGCTCGAGGTCACTTCACTGACACCCTACCAACTGGCAGTCTATTTTTGAAGCTCGACCGGTCCGCTTATTGAGAATGGAACCCGGATGCAACCTGACTGGGGACCATAGCCAGGCTATGCCAGCGTAGGCCGACAGCTCGAATATAATGTCCCATACCACCATAATTGGCGCATGAGTCTGCTTGCTCACTGGTCACTACGGGGAGGTACGTGGCCCCAGCGTAGGCCGACAGCTCGACCACGGTGTCCCATACCACCATGCCCGGCCCATGAGTCTTAGCGGATCGAGGTACCATGGTTAACGGGATTCTCACTGGTAAGTTTGGTACCCTAGGTTCAAGCATTAGCGACCGAACATGGTGAACATACATAAGACACACGGGTTGCTTGACGTGCTCGGCTAGCTCGAGTGCACAACAAGTTGAGCGATATGAAGCGCAGAAGTGCCTCGTGTGGCCAACCACTATCGCCAACCGAAGTACGACACGGGTTCGCCAAACACATCATGTGTGGCGAGATGAATCTCAACCACGATTCCAAGTCTGGTACCGGATGTCTGGACTATGGACATAGTCCCAAACTCCATCAATTCTCAACCATAACATGTGAAGTAAAGCATGATAAGCAAAGTAATTCAAGCACACTAGCAAGCATGTCATAAAGCATATTATAAGGCATGTTATAAAGCATGATATAAAGCATGTTGCAAAGCACTACATCAGTAGGAATACAAACACATATATTGCAAGTAAGCAATTTAAGTAAACAGCCGCATGGAGGTAATCATACATGTCACTAGGGTAGTTGAGAATCCCATCTCAACACTCTCCTAAGGCATCAACATTCAAACACTTGCTCACACAAGCATTTCCACAAACACTTAACATACACTATTTCACATACTTGGTATATGTTAGCAAATATGTATGAGGGCGAGTCCTCTCGCCAAGCAAATAATTTATGCATATATAGTATATTTATACAATAAATAATCATGGTAAACACATCTCTAAAATACATATGTATACAGTACTTTCTACAATATAGTATTTGTACATACATGGTGTATATTAGTAAAACATGTATTTGGGCAAATCCATTTGCCAAATAAGTATTTTATCCATATATCATATATTTATACAACAAATAATCATGTCAAACACATTTCTAAAAAATATACGTATACGGTATTTTCTACGAATACCTAGAATATGTAAAATTCCATAATTTGCATCTTTAATCGAAACAGAAATCGGAAAGCACTTTGTACATGTGCAATTGCATGCAGATTATGAATCTACCATTATCTGACATTGAAAGTGTTGAAAACCATAACCTATACACCTAAAGTCCGCACCTTGTGTCGTAGAATCGTAACGGAGTCGATAGGTTTGCTAAGCTTCCGTATTCGGCAGTTTGGCAACCTAGAGAATGAAATAGATTAGCTATTTCACAACCTACAACATATACAACCCTAAAATAGATTAGGGTTAGGGTTTCTTACCTAGAAACGACGCCGGAATTGCCGGAAAAGCGATGAGAATCAGGCGGTGGAGCCCGAACAGCAGCAGGGAGTTCCTCCCACATCTCCCTCACTTTCTCTCACTTTTCTCTCTTCTCAAACCCAAATTTGTGTGGCTGAAATGGGGGATGGTTTAAGGTCCTTATATAGTCTAAAACTTCACCGAAATAGACTTCTGTACAAGGTTCACCTAGGTTATAACCAAAGCGGAACTTTTTCAGCTCAACGAAGGACTTCTGGTGGGCCTCCTTGAGCCAAAGGTCGGACTTAAGCTCACCGACACCGGATCTATGTTCTATTAAGTTTTCGTTTCAGTCAGATTTCCAGATCACGCGTGGCGGACCACTTTCAGTTCGACGGTCAATAGGTCTCGATCGGAGATTCCGAGTACATGTAAATGTGTATGAAATTTCTCCTGATTCGAGGGTGTAATTTGGTCAGATTCTGACGGTCTGGTTGCTTAATACTGATCCACAAGCGACGAGTCTCAGATTACTATTCAAGATATTTATTTTGTAAAGAAACAAGTGTTTTCACACTCACTCGCTTCGGACTCAAGCGAACAGCCGTGGGACACTGTCTGGATTTGATTTCCGAGATGGTTGTCAAGCCCAGCGAGGCGGTCCTAAGTCCTTAAACTCGAATTATTCGAACTCCCGATGTGCGGTCTAAAACTGATACGGAGTTTCGAGATGCTCCCGAGAGCAGCCGGGTAATGAGATTGATCTTAGATTTTAGGGTAACCTAGCGTCAATGATTCTACAAGTTTTGGGTCTTGCAGATCGTATTTAAAGTGGATCAAACGGATTTCGTAACTAATCTAGTTTAGCACTTGGTTAACTTTGTCAAATTTCTAAAGGGTTTAATCCTAAGTGATTTCTGGTCGAGGTGGTACCTAGGCCTTTGTAGTTTGTATATAAAGTGATCCAAGTTATACTACTTAGCTAGTTTAAGATAGTGTTTAGGGTGAAAGTACTTAGAAAAATTGAAAGAACAAGGTAGTGAAGGGTGGGATTTGTGAAGGAAATGGGTTCAAAGGCAGCTTTAGACTTTGGGTTTGAGTTCTGACAGGTTAATAAGGTGTTGGGATCGACCCATTGCCTAAGGACGTCTTATTCCTGGTTGGCAAAAATCCGTGCTGTTACAATCTACCCCCCTTAAAACAAAATTTCGTCCCCGAAATTGCCTAAGGGTAATAAGGAAAGAATTTTATTATTTCACTTGCCTAAGACTTATTGATTTCGAGTTTCTACGCGTAGTAGGGTATATACAAGCCTGGTTCATTTTAGTCTACCCCCCTTAAAACTTAATTCTTTATCCATTTCTCATACCCTGATAGTTTGCTACAATGGATTTCTAAGAAAGATTCAGATCTTAGTTAGTGATCTATCTTTACGCACAGTCTGGATCCATTCCATTCGATCATGGGCTAGTGGGGCAAGGGTCCACCACGCTTCCGTTGCACCACACAATCAAAGAGGTGTAATAGGTGACCTAACTAGATTGGGAGCATAATGTTCTACCCCCCTTAAAAACTTAATTCCCTAGGGCTTAAGGATCTATGTCTCGCTCTGTATGTCAGAACGAGGTAAAATTTTAGGCCTATCTTTGGTATGAAATGGGAAGCGGTCTATCACTACATTGGTCTTCCTCTCATCGATGATGTGTGCTATAGCCTTGGTACCTATGGGTATCGAAAGCTAAAGATGATGGGTATTGTGGTTGATTTCAGGGGCAGGTGTGGGTTTGAGGCCAGTTGCCTAAGTCTACTAAAGGAGGACTATCATTACGGTCCTGACCTACCTTATGTACTCATGTCAAGCCTAATGGGCAGGCTATCTTTCTACGTTCATATGCACAATATGTATGTTAACATGGCATGTGATTTGAGACCTAATTCCTAACTATCTGTTGCTCACTTGGGAAATTCCTTAGGCCTAAAAGGAAAAGAATCTCTATTGGCTATATATTCTTACACTTCACAAAGACAAAGTTATAAACTTTTGGTTGTAAGTAGTCAAGCCATCACAGAAGGAAGGTTGTATAGTGGGTCAGAATCGGATACACGGACCTTCTGCCTACCTAGGATAGAAAAGTGCCATATCAGTTCTGAATCCTAGTTGATCCCGACTCTCTGCTTGATCAGAGCATAGAGTTCATTGGCAACTACCAGGATTGAGAATTCAATTCAAACCGCGAATACCTCGCTGATATATATCGTTTCTCTACTTCGTGTTCCCGGTTGTAATAAGTCCTCGAGAAGGCAATTCTAAGGGATGCATTGATTTGATCTAACATTAAATCCAAAGGATATATCAATTTCCTCTAAGTGTGACTAGTTTCTACGTCAAACAACTTTCCAAGGAATTATCAAAGAAGCCTATGAGTATTAAGGGGATTCAACGAAAGGACGGGGTCTCGCTCCAACTTACTTAAGCTGACTAATTAAATCTACCTTTCAAGTACCTTATCATAATGAATCCTTTACATTCTTTAGTGCCTAGTCGCAACGTATGAGTAGCGTAATCCCCTAGTTGTAATCCAAAGTCTATGCTTATACACTAGATGATTTTACACCATCACTTTAATAAAGGAATTTGTTTGTTTGTTTGTTTGGAATTGAGTTGCTCGAACATGAATGTAACTACGCTCGAGCACTTCACATATGCTCAAACCAACTAAGGAGGTTTTAGAGTTCACGTTCTTAATTTGTTGGATTCCCTATACTATCAGGTCTGTCGAAGCACCGCTCTAGGTCCAAAACTCTAGGGCCTATTATCTTAAATGGGACTTCATTGCTAATCCCACTTCGGGATTGGGAGTGGCATGGTTGGTAGGAGGGTGGGTGGGGATTAAAATTAATGGTATAGGCTTTGGAAAAAGAGCCTAGTGTTGGACAGTGTGAGATGGGATTTCCAAATTCCATGATGAAGAATTTCTAAGTGAAATTTAAAAGGAAATCTCAGAATTTACTTTTAATTACATGCATTTTAAACATGGTGTTGGAAAACATGGGATACAACCAATCTAGGGACAATACTTTACACGTACATTTATTATTATTATTATTTTTTTTGCAATTTCATCCACCTAATCTCACTTAATGTAGTTGGCCGAACGGGCCCTAAAGGAAGAAAAGGGGCTGGAGTTGCTGGTTCTCCACAGAATGGTGCCTCAACAGACATTGTAGAGGCCCAATAGATAGGGTTTAAAGAAAGGAAGTGGAGAGATGGGAGAGATTGAGAGCTTACATGATTTGAGCTCTAAATAGGGGTGTGGGAGCTCAAATTAGGAAGAACGGAAAGGGTAGAGGGTAGATGTTGTTATGAACGATGGATGTGAATGGGTTGTGACAGAAAATGACGGAATGGGTGATTGAAGGGGTAATTTTTGCCAAAAATCAGAAGTTTGAAAGAGAAAAGAGAGCTTGGAGGGTCACTTTGTAAAGGAAGTACTAGTTTGGGGAGGTTTTAAGCCACGATCCCTATACCAGGGGGTTCCCCTAGCCCCCAAACACCATCGACCTGGACGACCGGCCCGGCACAACCAAAAAATTGGCGAGGCCTCACCGATAAATTTTGGATTTTTCAAAAGGGGGCCCCATGGTTGTGTTCCTCCAGTCCCCTAGGCCCCAAAAAAGTATGGGGCCCACCTTAGTTCCCTCCGGAAGTGCTCCGTTTGGCCCACGACTCTATTTTGAGCCGTACCGGGGCCAAATTGCAAACCGGAATGATTTTATGTGACGTGTAGCATATTATTTTGGGGTAGGAGGAGCTAATTTATCCAACTAACCTATTTATTTGGTTAGATTCCAAAATTTGAATGGTCAAAAGTCTAATTTATACATATATTTACTATTTATAGTAACTTTTTGTTTAAGTATTATTCTTCATCATTTATATGTTAGAACTTATACCTAATGTGAAAGGACGTAGAAAAAAATTGAAGGATGAAGTGGTGCAAGGAGAGAGTTTGAAGGAATTGGATAGAAAGGGGTTTTAGGCTTTAGTGTTGTGGTTGACCCACAACCTAAGGACATTCATCTCTAAGGAACGACTCAAACCCGTCGAATGATAGCCTAGAAGTGATTCGGGATTGTTTCGCGTGATCATGGGTGTGTACGGCCTAATCTCCGCGGTCGATTTCGGTGGGTTTCACCGTTCGGCGAATTTGGAAAATCCTAAGTCAATTTGAACATTTCGTCGCTCCCTCCTAAGTCAGAGTGCGTTAGTGTGCATCGTGTGACCATAACCTAGGTCCGGTTTAATCCAAATCATTCTCTGATACCAACTGTAACATCCCGAAAATCGGGGGTCGAGCATAAACTCAACTCCCGAGTTCCAGAACATCACTTATGCAACAAAATGAATGATGATTGAATGTTGACTATATTTGTGCATTGAACATGAGAGAGATTAAGCCAAAACAGCATATCATACTCCAGAGACAATTAAATTACAAGCGGAAGACTGTGATAGATATTTATAATATAAAAACAGTGATGAGTCTCCACAGTGTGATAAAGTTACCAGGTTAAATAATTACAGTACAATTCTAAAATATACCTAATGTGAGGAAGTGTAATGTCTCCTATCCAAAATATCATAGCCCCATCAATACAATACCAGGTCTTCATAGACCTGCCAGAGAGATACAGATAGGAGAACTCCTCCTCATCATCATAGAAGTAGTCCGGCTCTGCTTCATAAGCATCGCCATCACCTGAAACTAAACAAATTTGGTTGGTGTTGCAAACACCGTCCCGTGACGTGGGAGTGAGTGATCAACTCAGTGGAACAGTAAAGCATAGGTTAACATGTTATCAATTCAGTCAAGCAGTAATGATAAAGCAGTAAAATCAAACACTCCTAACTACTCTTATTAATGCAAGTATGAATGCAGTCATGATGTATGCCCTCACCGACATACTCCCTCATGCGACACCATCTTCGTTCGCGGCATGCTTTCTTTCCTCAGTGGTCCACATCTTCCAGGCATATGCAATGCATGATGAGCATGATTACCGAGTTGTTATTAGTCCATTACAAACAACAGGATTGGGAAACTAAGGTACCTCCCTTGTATCATTCCCAAACATGATCCATTCTAGTGTCATCAGTCCTAGACAATCTCATACGATGGTGTATTTCTAGGTCACTGCAAGGGTCGCTGTGGCGTTACGCTGTAGATCGTTGCAGACCGCTTCCCCCATCACCTTATCAATACAGGCCTAACTTATACTCTGTTACTACGAGAAGACTAGTCGCCTCACTGCAGAATTAGAGTATGCTCGAGGTCACTCCACTGACACCCTACCAACTGGCAGTCTATTTTCAAAGCCCGACCAGTCCGCTTATTGAGAATGGAACCCGGATACAACCCGACTGGGGATCACAAGGCTAGGTCGTGCTGCCAGAGGGGCCGACAAAATCGAATATAGTGTCCCATACCACCATAATCGGCTCACGAGTCTGGTTGATCACTGGTCACTACGGGGAGGCACGTGGCCCCAGCGTAGGCCGACAGCTCGACCACGGTGTCCCATACCACCATGCCTGGCTCATGAGTCTTAGTGGATTGAGGTACCATGGTTAACGGGATTCTCACTGGTAAGTTTGGTACCCTAGGTTCAAGCATTAGCGACTGAACATGGTGAACATACATAAGACACACGGGTTGCTTGACGTGCTCGGCTAGCTCGAGTGCACAACAAGTTGAGCGATATGAAGCGCAGAAGCGCCTCGTGTGGCCAACCACTATCGCCAACCGAAGTACGACACGGGTTCGCCAAACACATCATGTGTGGCGAGATGAATCTCAACCACGATTCCAAGTCTGGTACCGGATGTCTGGACTATGGACATAGTCCCAACTCCATCAATTCTCAACCATAACATGTGAAAGAAAACATGATAAGCAAAGTAATTCAAGCACACTAGCAAGCATGTCATAAAGCATATTATAAGGCATGTTATAAAGCATGATATAAAGCATGTTGCAAAGCACTACATCAGTAGAATATAAACACATATATTGCAAGTAAGCAGTTTAAGTAAACAACCTCATAGAGGTAATCATACATGTCACTAGGGTAGTTGAGAATCCCATCTCAACACTCTCCTAAGGCATCAATATTCAAACACTTGCTCACACAAGCATTTCCACAAACACTTAACATACACTATTTCACATACTTGGTATATGTTAGCAAATATGTATTAGGGCGAGTCCTCTCACCAAGCAAATAATTTACACATATATAGTATATTTATACAATAAATAATCATGGCAAACACATCTCTAAAATACATATGTATACAGTACTTTCTACAATACAATATTTGTACATACATAGTGTATATTAGTCAAACATGTATTTGGGCGAATCCATTCACCAAATAAGTATTTTATCCATATATCATATATTCATACAACAAATAATCATGTCAAACACATTTCCAAAAAATATACGTATACGGTATTTTCTACGAATACATAGAATATGTAAAATTCCATAATTTGCATCTTTAATCGAAACAGAAATCGAAAAGCACTTTGTACATGTGCAATTGCATGCAGATCATGAATCTATCATTATCTGACATTGAAAGCGTTGAAAACCATAACCTATACACCTAAAGTCCACACCTTATGTCGTAGAATCGTAACGGAGTCGATAGGTTTGCTAAGCTTCCGTATTCGGCAGTTTGGCAACCTAGAGAATGAAATAGATTAGCTATTTCACAACCTACAACCTATACAACCCTAAAACAGATTAGGGTTAGGGTTTCTTACCTAGAAACGACGCCGGAATCGCCGGAAAAGCGATAAGAATCAAAGCAGGAGCCCGAATAGCGGTAGAGGGAATGCCAAGAAGAGGAGTTCCTCCCACATCTCCCTTACTTTCTCTCACTTTTCTCTCTTCTCAAACCCAAATTCATGTGGCTGAAATGGGGGAGGGTTTAAGGTCCTTATATAGTCTAAAACTTCACCGAAATAGACTTCTGGACAAGGTTCACCTAGGTTATAACCAAAGCGGAACTTTTTCAGCTAAACGAAGGACTTCTGGTGGGCCTCCTTGAGCCAAAGGTCGGACTTAAGCTCACCGACACCGGATCTACGTTCTATTAAGTTTTCGTTTCAGTCGGATTTCCAGATCACACGTGGCGGACCAGTTTCAGTTCGACGGTCAGTAGGTCTCGATCGGAGATTCCGAGTACATGTAAATGTGTATGAAATTTCTCCTGATCCGAGGGTGTAATTTGGTCAGATTCTGACGGTCTTGTTGCTTAATACTGATCCGCAAGCGACGAGTCTCAGATTACTATTCAAGATATTTATTTTGTAAAGAAACAAGTGTTTTCACACTCACTCGCTTCGGACTCAAGCGAACAGCCGTGGGACACTGTCTGGATTTGATTTCCGAGATGGTTGTCAAGCCCAGCGAGGCGGTCCTAAGTCCTTAAACTTGAATTATTCGGACTCCCGATGTGCGGTCTAAAACTGATACGGAGTTTCGAGATGCTCCCGAGAGCAGCCGGGTAATGAGATTGTTCTTAGATTTTACGGTAACCTAGCGTCAATGATTCTACAAGTTTTGGGTCTTGCAGATCGTATTTAAAGTGGATCAAACGAATTTCGTAGCTAATTTAGTTTAGCACTTGGTTAACTTTGTCAAATTTCTAAAGGGTTTAATCCTAAGTGATTTCTGGTCGAGGTGGTACCTAGGCCTTTGTAGTTTGTATATAAAGTGATCCAAGTTATACTACTTAGCTAGTTTAAGATATTGTTTAATGTGAAAGTACTTAGAAAAATTGAAAGAAAAAGGTGGTGAAGGGTGGGATTTGTGAAGGAAATGGGTTCAAAGGTGGCTTTAGACTTTGGGTTTGAGTTCTGACAGGTTAATAAGGTGTTGGGATCGACCCATTGCCTAAGGACGTCTTATTCCAGGTTAGCAAAAATCTGGGCTGTTACAAACATATATAACATAGTGGGCCTTATGGGGCATGATGAGGGTCGAATATTGCATACCAGACCCCGATTATTGCCTAATTTTATGAATATGATAATGCTTAATGCCATATTTTAATTGTGTTTTTATTACGAGATGAAATCAGGAGCGTGTATTGAAAAATGATGTTAAAGGCGTGGATTTGATGCTCCAAGGCTACCAGAGCACGGGATGGACTCTAAAGAGCTAATAATGAAGAATTTACATGCCTGGGATATGAGGAAAGCAAGCCAACAGGGTCCAAAATGCAAGATCACATGGTTCCAGCTATCTGATTGGCTCAAAACTGCATACATATGATGAGAGCCAAAAATAAACCGTACATATTAAATTTCAGCCTTCGGATGTCTCGGAAAGTGCCCCAACTGACAAATTAGCCCACAAACCGTTAATTTCAGGCCCACCTGATATCTGGAACTTCTTCAAATTGAGTCTCGATGGTTTAAACAGGGAAATAAGCTGAATGGATGGATTGGAATTCTTAAAAGTATCACAAGGGACCCCATAGGAGTTGAACGTGCACAGTGCATAAGAGCACTCGGTGTACTCTGGACCGAACCAGCGGTCAAAGTCGGTTTTAACTGACTACTTCAGCAAAAGGAAACGGAAATTCCGTTTTCAAAAAGCGTCCGCATACTGTCCATCTTGTGAACAGCTGTGGATCCCACCTATGGTCTAAACGAACAATCCAAACCGTTCATCAGTTTCCTAGGGTAACCAAAAACCACGCTTAGCTTCTGGAATTTGGATTTATGATGTTATTGGGTTTTCAACCGATTCAATAGAACAACGAACGGTGAGTTTAAAACTTTATGGGCCACCATAACTACGATATGGAATTGAGTATTCCTGAATGAAAATTTTCCGTGAGTCGAATGAATGACGTGGATTTTTCAGAAGTAAAGTGAAGTGGGCCCCGCCAATGCAACAGCGGAAGAAGGTCCGCACCTTTGTTTACGCGTCTAACGCTGCCAGATTTTTCGGGCCGTTATGTGATCACGCCGTTGATCAGATGGCTGATCCAAGCCGTTCATCATGTAGGCCACGCGAGAAACTCCCAAGGGATGCTGACCGTCTGGACGGAATGCAAGGAGGAAAAGCGATTTTAAGTGCCGAATTTTGTTGCGTAAGCAGTTGTATGCGTAACTGAGTTTCCAATTTCGCAGCCTTCTACGTAAACAAGCCTTCTGTATGGCTGACTCTATCAGCCTATAAAAGCAAGGAACGTTGAAAAAAGAAGGGGAGGGAGAACGCTAGGAAGAAAGATCCAGAGAGGAGGGGAGTTTGGAAGAGAGAGAGAGAGAGTTTATTTTTATTTCCTTTATTTTTATGTTTTTCCTAGCTTAATCATGTATATGCTAGGCTAAATTCATTAGCTAGGGCTGAGATGAAGCCCCTAATTTGAATAACTCTGGTTATATGTTGATTTTACCTTGATTCGATTGGTTTGTTTCTTTCTTTAGTGTGCTTGATTAGTTTAAATTCTGTACTTCTCCATATATGAACTTGACCAGAGTCTATATATGGATGTTGTCTGGATGCTTATTCTAGGTGCTTGTGTCTAAACATGAACAAGTTTCCTATAGAGGGAGAAACAGGGTGCTTTAATGAATTATACACCCTATGTGCCCGACCAAGGACATGGGATGTGTTATTCATTGCATTACTTTAGGATATTAGACATTCTGTATGCCCGACTAAGGACACGGATTGTGCTTTCTTTATATAAGTTGTATCAATCTAGATTAGGGTGAATCAACAGATAAAACAAGAGATAGGATAATTAGGGGTGGATTCGAAAGTCCTAGTGCTCTCTCATTGAATTTTCTTCCCTGTTCTCAATTGTTTTTCATAGAATTGTGCTTAGTAACTCACTCCACTATTTATTAGATTAGTTAAAGAGAATCATAGATTTGAATTGTGACGACCAGTCTTCGTGGGAATGATCTCGTAATACGTACTGTATCTACATCTGATTCGTATACTTGCGAGTTTAAAAATCATTTAAATCATGTTGGTTTAAATAAAACATCAAGTTTTTGGTGTCGTTGCCGGGGACTGTTTCGGTCCAAATTGAATTTAAGATTCCTTCTTATCATAATTCATAGCTTAGGATTTTTACTAACTTTAGTTTAATGGTTTCTCTTTATTTTAGAAACTAACCTATTTCTTGTATTGTAGGGTCCTGACACATATTTCTAATTTGGTAACCTCTTTCTAAATTCTCCATCTTTCTCTAATTCCTACTTTTAGAATTAGGATTTTATTTTTCTTTTTAGAAATTTTCTAATTCTCTGATTTTAGATTTTGTAACTTTTTATTTTCTAATTTTAGAATATTTTTTTTCTCTTTTTAGAAACTAACTTAGCCTTTCAAGATTAGAAATTTTTTTAGAAACTAACCATTGCTTAGGATTTTCTTTTCTAACATTAGTTTAGGAAGTCGAATTTGTTTTTGTTTTAATTTTGTTTACAGGAATTAAGGAAGCTAATAATAAAATTTTCTTCAAATAGAAGGAGGAGCTCTCAATTCTTCAGACATCAATCATCTCTTTTTCCGGGTTCTTTCTTCAAATTCTTGCTTACATGGTTTTATCTTGTTTTTAGGAATTCATGCTTTTTATTTCTGGTCTTATTTCTCTTAGGTTACAAAAACTTGATGTTTTATTTAAACCAACATGATTTAAATGATTTTTAAACTCGCAAGTATACGAATCAGATGTAGATACAGTACGTATTACGAGATCGTTCCCACGAGGACTGGTCATCACAATTCAAATCTATGATTCTCCTTAACTAATCCAACAAATAATGGAGTGAGTTACTAAGCACAATTGTATGAAAAACAATTGAGAACAGGGAAGAAAATTCAATCAGAGAGAGCATTAAGACTTTCGAATCTACCCCTAATTATCCTATCCCTTGTTTTATCTGTTGATTCACTCTAATCTAGATTGATATAACTTATATAAAGAAAGCACAATCTGTGTCCTTAGTCAGGCATACAGAATGTCTAATCTCCTAAAGCAATGCAATGAATAACACATCCCATGTCCTTGGTCGGGCACATAGGGTGTATAACTCATTAAAGCACCCTGTTTCTCCCTCTATAAGAAACTTGTTCATGTTCAGACCCAAGCACCTAGAATAAGCATCCAGACAACATCCATATATAGACTCTGGTCAAGTTCATAGATGGAAAAGTACAGAATTTAAACCAATTAAACACACTAGAGAAAGAAACAAACCAATCAAATCAAGGTAAAATCAACATATAACCAGAATTATTCAAATTAGGGGCTTCATCTCAACCCTAGCTAATGAATTTAGCCTAGCATAAACATGATTTAGCTAGGAAAAACATAAAAATAAAGGCAATAAAAATAAACTCTCTCTCTCTCTTCCAAACTCTCCTCCTCTCTGGATCTTTCTTCCTGGCGTTCTCCCTCCCCTTCTTTTTCCAACATTCCTTGCTTTTATAGGCTAATAGAGTCAGTCATACGGAAGGCTTGTTTACGTAGCAGGCTGTGAAATTGGAAACTCAGTTATGCATGCAACTGCTTACGCAGCAAAATTCGGCACTCAAAATCGCTTTTCCTCCTTGCATTCCGTCCAGACGGTCAGCATCCCTTGGGAGTTTCTCGCGTGGCCTACATGATGAACGACTTGGATCAGCCATCTGATCAACGACGTGATCACATAACGGCCCAAAAAATTCAGCAACATCAGACACGCAAACAGAGGTGCGGACCTTCTTCCGCTGTTGCATTGGGGGGGCCCACTTCACTTTACTTCTGAAAAATCCATGCCGTTCATTCGACTCACAGAAAAATTTCATTCAGGAATACTCAATTCCAGATCGTAGTTATGGTGGCCCACAAAATTTTAAACTCACCGTTTATTGTTCTATTGAATCAGTTGAAAACCCAATAACATCATAAATCCAAATTTCAGAAGCTAGGCGTGGTTTTTGGTTACCGTAGGAAACTGATGAACGGTTTGGATTGTCCATTTAGACCATAGGTGGGATCCACAGTTGTTCGTAAGATGGACAGCGTGCGGACGCTATTTGAAAACGGAATTTCCATTTTCTTTTGCTGAAGTAGTCAGTCAAAACCGACTTTGACTGCTGGTTCGGTCCAGTGTACACCGAGTGCACTTATGCACTGTGCACGTTCAACTCCTGTGGGGTCCCTTGTGATACTTTTAAGAATTCCAATCCATCCATTCAGCTTGTTTCCCTGTTTAAACCATCAAGACTCAATTTGAAGAAGTTCCAGATATCAAGTGGGCCTGAAATCAATGGTTTGTGGGCTGATTTGTCAGTTGGGGCACTTTCTGAGACATCCGAAGGCTGAAATTTAATATGTACGGTTTATTTTTGGCTCTCATCACATGTATGTAGTTTCGAGCCAATCAGATAGCTGGAACCATGTGATCTTGCATTCTGGACCCTTTTCGGGCCCTTTTGGCTTGCTTTCCTCAGATCTCAGGCATGTAAATTCTTCATTATTAGTTCTCTGGAGTCCATCCCGTGCTCTGGTAACCTCGGAGCATCAAATCCATGCTTTTAACATCATTTTTCAATACACGCTCCTGATTTCATCCTGTAATAAAAACACAATTAAAATATGGCATTAAGCATTATCATATACGTAAAATTAGGCAATAATCGGGGTCTGGTATGCAATATTCGACCCTCATCAGGGTAGCCCATGATCCAACAAAATAGATGGTCAACATGTGTAGCATATATAATATAGTGGGCCTTATGGTGCAGCCCATGATCCAGCAAAATAGATGAATAGAGTGCTTACAACACATACATCAAGGTGGGCCTGGATAGAGTAGATGGGCCCCTCCAAATGGATAGTATGGATGGAATACATGTAGCAGAGTGGGCCCTGCACATCCAATAGGTGGTCCCTGCATTTACACAGTAAGTGGGCCCTACATTTACACAGTAAGTGGGCCCTACGTTTACATAATAGGTGGGCCCACCTTCCATGGCCAAACGGTGTGGATATACAACACATACATCATTGTGGGGTCCACGTCCCATGTGGACGGCGTGGAATAAAACACATATATCATTCAGAGCCCAATGTCCATCTCGACGATGCAGATACAAAAAATACATCAAGCGCTGTTGGAGCATAAAAAATATAAGATTGGTTGCGCGGGTCTTGGAACCAAGAAGATCGGTTGCACGGATCAAGGAACCAAGAAGATCCGTTGCACAGGACGTGGAAGCAAGAAGATTCATTGCGCGAGACACGGAAGCAAGAAGATACGTTGCACGGGTCGCGGAAGCAAGAAGATGGGTTCCTCATATCGCACAATCAAGATGACACGTTCCACGGGTCGCTAAACCAAGAAGTCAGTTGCACGGATCGCGCATTCAAGGAATCTACTGAAACAAGAATTGAGGATTGGCACATGTGTGGGGCCTAAAAATACCCCGTTCCTCCTCTCATTTAAGAAATTGAAGATTCTGCGAAAATAGAGTGGAGCAACTGAAGGAAGAGAATAGAGGCAACAATCAGTTGCGTGGACTGCGCAACAAGGTTATCAGTTGCGTAGACCACGCAACAAGGTTACCCGTTCCGCAGACCACCCAACCAGTTTAGTGGTTGCGTGGGTCGCAGAACTGGATTGGCTGGACAACTTCATATGAAGGTCGAAATGCTGCTGGATCTTCAAGCCTCTTTCTTTGAAAAGAGAAATCAGTTGATGAATTCAACATTCCTCCCAAGTATTGGGAGATGACAGAAGAAGCTGTCGGAGTGCTGCCGAAATTTCTATCTCCAGGGAGATTGGATGATCAATTCAACAATTCCTCCTAAGTATCTAGGAGATGACTGAAATAGCGCTGGAATGCTACCGAATTTTACATTGAACAATGACAATTGTACTTAGGATAATTCTTCTGTTCTAAATGATCCACCTTAGAATCTAAGGGATAGAGAAAGGATGTAAATGAACTCAATATCAATGAAAAATATGATGATTGTTCTAAGTACTCTTATTGTTATGTTTGAATAAGATCAGTTCCCAAATCAAACACATTTGTTTCCTTGTCGAAACAAAATGGCGACTCTGCTAGGGACTTTTCTTATTTTAGCATTAACATTGAGATGATTAGGAACTCTCACCATAGTTTGGCGTCTACGCCAAAATGGCGACTCTCAGTGGGAACATCCTCCCCTTCATCTCTAAGGTAGATCATCTTATCCTCTAAATACTAACTATAAATGTGTTTCACTATTGAAGGTGTCCAAATTCAACTACAAGTTACAATCAATGGCAATTCCTGCAAGAGAAGTAAGCTTTCATTTTACATCAACCGGGTTCGTGGTAGAATATACGCCGGATCAATCTCCCACATACATGAATCAGTCTCCCGCAAGTAAAAACAACATGATTCAAGTGACAGCTGGAGTCGTATCTGCTTCGCCCCAACCATCAGATAGTGATAAAGGCTGGACCGTTGTAATGTCCCACAAGACAAGGGCGTGGAATGTAAAAAATGCTTGAACAAATCTGCCTTCGCCTAGAGGAAGAGGGCCTGTAACATGCAATATAGTCAGGAAGCATCCTGAACTCGCTCCACCTACAATATACCCCAAACGAGTAATTCCACAGGTGATGTTGCATGACTTTCCAGCTTTAGTTGCCCCCAAGGACAAGATGGACGAAAGAGCATAAAGGCAGAGCATTAATGGCAGTTTCACCAACATCCGTGTCTCCCAGACAAGTTCGCCAATGTCTATATCACCCCAATTGATCGGTAACTCTAAAAGTATAGGGAAGTCAAACGAAACCCCGTCTTCTCCTCTCTTCGTAAGTCCTGTTATGTCAGCATACTCTCGCCTTACTCCAACTACAGCTTCATCAAAGAGTGGCGAGGCTACGGTATATGTGACTGAGGAAAACTAAAATAATAAACCAACCGTAGAGGATTGCATTAATGAGATGGCGGAAGCACAAAGAATGCTAACAGAGGAGTGCTGACACCTCAGAGAGGCCTTGGTAACCCTTTCACATAACGTAGCTCAGATGGTAGCCCCACCAATGATGGGTACGGTGAATGGGCAGGAAAACCAGCCCGAAGGCTCTCGTCCAGAAGGGAAAGGATCAAGAGGGTCCGTTCCCCCCACGAGAACCATAACACAAGTTGATATAAGACAAGTCGTTGAAGAAACTGTGAGAATAGAAAGAGAACGTGAAAATACTGGCCGCTTCAGATATCGTACACCATATCCAAGAGAGGTGGAGGATGTTCCGTTCCTGGCCAACTTCAAACATCCAGATTTTCAGAAGTTTAATGGGGAAGGCTCCCCAGAAGAGCATCTAATGCCTTTCATTACCAGTATGGGGAATTTTTCTACGATACCACAGTACTGCTTGAGATTGTTCAGGTCATCATTAACACACAAAGCATTCTGGTGGTATTCCAGCCTAACTCCAGGGTCGATATGAACTTGGGAGTAAATGTAGGACGCCTTTATGTCAATTTTTTCTCCTCAGAGAGTGATGTTAGTATTACAAAATTGGCCTCCATAGAACAGAGAGAAGGAGAACCGGTAGAAAAATTCATAGACAGATGGAAAACATTGGGAGCCTTATGCAGACAGTTACTAGAAGAAAGGGAACATGTCAAAATGTGTCTGAATTCTATGGAAACGGGAATTGCGTTCGAACTCACCAGCACTGACATCAGAACATTTCGTGATCTAGCCACCAAGGCTCATGCTTTAGAATTAATGACTCGTAAAACACTAGCATTCCATCACGAGACAGCTAGGAGAGCACCCGGCAGGATGAGTGTGAATATTGTCGATCGCGATAAGAAGAGCAAGGATGCGAGGGAATTAAGGGATAGAAGGCCAGAACGAAAAGAGGGATGAAATCAGCCAAGAAATAAATATGACAGAAAAAGACCCACAATGCTTAACTCTCATGAAGGGTTTGACTTATATAAAGAAGATATTGTCCCCATGATGAAACAACTGCTAAAAGCTGGCACAATAGAATTGCCAGAACCCAAGCGCCCTAAAGTTATGACAAAAACCAGAGAAAGGGATTTCTACCGTTATCATCACCTGGTAGGGCACCCGATGGAGAATTGTTATCCGTTGAAGTGTATAATACAACGGATGATAAACAAGGGCAAAATAATAACCGGTGAAGGAAAAGAGAAGAACACGAGGGCGACAGTAAATATGCTCACGATCCGAGAAAAGGCCCGAGCAATGAAAGAGAAAGAAGATCAAAAGATAGCAAAGAATGCAACAATGATTACGTTACGATCAAGGAAGAAAGTGATGAGTCTTGTGAAACAGAAAGCAAGGATCGTAAGGAAAGAAGTAATCAAAAAACAGAATAGTGATGATGGAAATAAAAGCGGGAGCGAAATGGCAAAAGTGACTTATGATGTAGTCAGTCATTTGAAGGGTATGCCAGCGCATTTAAGCATCTATGATGCACTCAAATTATCAGAAGAGTTTCGACGGAGTCTGATCTAAGCATTGTCTGATCACAATGTTAGAGAGACTCTACTGACAGAAATGAAACATGAAAGATACAATGAACAGGCTGATTGTCTACCAGTCATCTCATTCTCCGATGATGATTTGATTGGCGAGACGGAACACAACAGGCCACTAATGATAGAAGGTCATATCTGCTGGAAAATGGTAAAACGAATTATGATAGATAATGGGTCTGCTGTAAATCTTTTGTCACTCTCAACGGTAAGCAAATTGGGTTATCACCGTTCTGACCTACGCCCTAGTGGAATGATGATACAGGGCTTCAATCAAGATGGACAACGCGCGCTTGGTAAGATTGCATTGACGTTAGAAGCTGGAGAACTGACAACCAATGTCGTATGCCGCATTATAGACGCAATGACAATGTACAATATTCTCCTGGGAAGGTCGTGGATACATCAGTACAGTGTTATACCCTCTACTCTGCGCTAATGCTTCAAATACTGCAAAAACGGAATACAATATAAGGTGATGGCATATGCAAAACCATATACAGAGGCTGAGTCTTTCTTTGCGGATGTAAGCTATTACAAAGGGTTTGTTGCAGAAGAGAGAGATAATGATGAAAACCGAACTCTGAAAGACATGCAAGTAAACAATGTCCGAGAAGAAAGGGCAAAATCTCCTGGGACCACAGAAGTAAAGAAGAAGTTCTATTTTGTACCAAAGCGTCTGAGACAACTAGGGCAACCACCACTAACCTTGTTATCACCAGAACAACTGAGAATTTTGTGATCTAATTGTACAGTGTTGCTGCTAAATGTTGAAAGATGTAAGCCATTTTTAGCTGCTCCAAGAAGATTCCAAGTCAAGGCTAGCACAAAACACCCCGAGCTAATGGAATTCTATGCCGCAGTAAAAATAGAGCCAAGAGAAGAAATCAAGAGTAATGTATATCACGGTAGGTTGACACCACAAAATCTGGAAAAATACAGTTCAGTGAGTAAGAAAATCATGAGAAACATGGGTTTTGATTGTAAAGAACCCACTGGGTTGAATCAAGGAAAGGGAATGCAAATCCCTTTTGGGATTGATCAGGGAAAGCGAAGGAAATTTCAAGGACTGGGGACAGAATCATCAGTAAATATGACTGTAGCCACACAAGTATCAGAAGAGGACCCTGAAGCAATTAAGTATCCTGAAACAACACCGAGGCAAATGGAAGACGGAGGGCAACCAATAATAGACAGTTTGCGAGAAATAAACTTGGGCATAGAAGAAGAACCGAGGAACACATTTATCAGTGTCGGTCTTTCTGAATAGGAAGCGGAGAAATACATCCAACTCCTCAAAGAAAATAAAGACATCTTCGCTTGGACTTATACAGAGATGCTAGGTTTAGAGCCATCCGAAGTAATGCACCGATTAAATGTCTCGAAAGAGAAAAGGCTAGTTAAGCAAGTGCAAAGACGATTCCATCTAGACTTAGTTCCATTGATTGAAGAAGAGGTTAATAAGCTGATAAAAGTTGGGTTCATCAGAGAAGTCAAATATCTTAGATGGATATCGAATATTGTCCCTATGAAAAAGAAAAATGGATAAGTCAGAGTGTACATTGACTTCAGGGATCTGAATGAGGCCTGTCCGAAAGATGATTTTCCACTCCCGATAACAGAGTTGTTGATTGATAGTACGACTTAGTATGTTATTATGTCCTTCATAGATGGCTACGCAGGGTATAATTAGAATAGAATGACACTTGAAGATGAGGAAGCAACAACATTCAGAACGCCGCTTGGAATTTATTGCTATAAGGTCATGCCATTCAGTCTTAAAAATGCGGGAGCAACATATCATAGGGCAATGCAAAATATCTTCCAAGACATTATGCATAAACATGTAGAGTGTTACGTAGACGACTTGGTAGTTAGGTCGGGAGATCATCAGAAGCACCGCGAACACTTAACATCAGTCTTCCGCCGATTGAGAAAGAAGCAGTTAAAAATGAACCCAGCTAAATGTGCATTCGGGGTCTCTTCAGGCAAATTTCTTAGTTTCGTTATACGGCATAGGGGTATTGAGATCGACCTCGAGAAAGTTAAAGTCATTCAAAATATGCCTGCACCAATAACACTGAAAGAATTGAAAAGCTTACAAGGAAAGCTGGCATACATTCGCCGTTTTATTTCAAATTTGGCAGGAAGATGCAAGCCATTCTCGCATTTAATGAAGAAAGATACAGAGTTCGTATGGGATCAAGCCTGTCAAAATGCATTTGATTCGATAAAGGAACTGCTGAAACAACCGCCAGTACTGACAGCTCCGATAAAAGGAAAGCCACTTATTTTATATATATCTGCAGCTGAAAATTCTTTGGGTGCTTTGTTGGCTCAGGTAAATGAAGCTGGGAACGAGACTGCTCTTTATTATCTAAGTCGAACGTTGGTGGGTGCAGAATGCAATTATTCTTCGATTGAAAAGGAGCGTCTGGCGCTAATATTCGCAGTACAGAAACTAAGACATTATTGTCTCTCCCATGAGATAACTTTAATCTCAAGAGCAGATCCGATAAAGTTTCTGATGACAAGACCACTATTGTCGGGAAGATTGGCCAAATGGATGTTGTTGCTTTCAGAATACACTATTACATATGAATTGGCAAAAGCAGTAAAAGGACAAGTAGTGGCGGATTTTCTTACAGTACACCCTGTAGCAGAATGTGAGACTATCAACGACGACTTTCTGGATGAACAGGTGATGCTGACTGAACCGCAAAGCCCATGGCAGATGTATTTCGACGCAAGTGTCTTCAACATCGTGAGCGGGGCGGAGTGATATTCATTACTCCTCAAGGCGATCTGTTACCTTACTCCTTTGCATTGGACACTACATGCACGAATAACGAGGCCAAATACAAAGCCTTTATTATTGGGATGAAAATAGCTCAACAGATGGAGATAAAGATGCTGCATATCTTCGGAGATTCTAAATTGATTATAAGTCAATTGATGACTGAATTCGAGGTAAGAAAGAAGAAACTATTGCCTTATTATCGAAAAACACAGAAGTTACTAGAATAGTTCTGCCATGTAGAAATCAAGCATATACCGCGGTCTAAAAATGCGAAAGCGGATGCTTTGGCTAGTTTGGCAGCAGCCCTGTCCTGCCCTAATCAAAGTCCTCTCCAGGTAACTATGAAGAAAGAAGGTTTCTACTATCTTCAGAGGTCATCAAAGAAGTCGTCGATACACTTCCGATATCATGCTTAGAAATAGCGACAGATGATTTGCGTCAGCCTTTCGTTGAGTATCTCAAATATAATATTCTCGCGTAAAGATCAAGTACGTATGTGAAATCAAGCAAAGAACCAAGCGTATTCATCATATGCGGTGAGGTATTGTATAGAAAATCTTACAATGAAGTGCTACTACGTTGTTTGGACAAACAAGAAGCAAGCCAAACATTGCGGGAAGCTCACTCCGGTGAATGCGGAGCACATCAGGCTGGCCAAAACCTATTCCACAGAATACATCATATGAGTTATTGTTGGCCCACGATGTTCAAAGATGCAATAGATTATGCAAAACGCTGCCACGAATGTCAAATTCATAGGGATGTTATACACATTCCTCTAGAAGATCTGCATCAGTCTGTCGCCTCTTGGCCCTTCTCCACTTGGGGACTTGATGTAATTGGTCCTATAAATCCACCGTCGTCTAAAGGAAAGCAGTATATCCTGGCAGCAACCGATTATTTCTCCAAATGGACTGAAGCAGTTGCTTTGCTCAATGTTAGAGAAAATGATGTGGTTAATTTCATCTGGCATGCCATAATATACCGCCATGGTATTCCAAAGAAAATCTTTACAAATAATGGCACCCCCTTCAAAAACAGAGGCATGGAAAAGTTATGTCAGAAATTCAATATTCGACATTCGTTCTCAACACCTTACTATCCACCGATGAATGGATTAGCAAAGGTGTTTAATAAAACGATTGTCAAAATATTTTTAAAAAATGGTGACAGGAAATAAACGTGACTGGGATGACAAATTGCAAGAAGCATTATGGGCATATAGAACTACTCATCGTACGACAACAAAAGCAACACCGTATTCATTGGTATATGGCATAGAAGCAGTCATCCCAATCGAAATGCAAGCAGCATCGCTCAGAGTGGCAGTGCATCAGTCCATAACAGATGATTAGAATGCAAAAATAAGGTTGAAAGAGCTAGATTTACTGGATGAGAAACGCCTGGCAGCCTAACAGTGATTGCAATCATATCAGGCTAGGATATCGGCTGCTTTCGATAAGCGAGTTAAATACTGCTCTTTCAAAAAGGGAGATATGGTGTTAATGTTGAAAAGACCTATAGTGGTCACTCGCCGATCAGGGGGCAAGTTCGAGCCTAAATGGGATGGGCCATATATAGTAAAGGAAGTGTACCCTAATGGGGCGTACAGAGTTGTAAATCAAGATGGACAAGGTATCGGTATGCCAGTCAATGATCACTTCATTAAAAGATATCGTCCCTGAAGAAGTTCTGACCAGCATATTGTCAGCATAATATTTTGATTTTAATCTAGAATATTATCAGCATAATGATTCTACATCAAAAGGGGGCAAGAATATATAGCATCAAATGAATAAAGAAGCAGTTCGCGAGCATATCAAGACTATGTGTCCATAATCATCATTATCAAGCGAGCTCTGCAAAACTCTGTTGAAATTGATAGTGTCTCCAAGCTGGTATATTACAAACAACACAGATGGATACCCTTGGAGATATTAGCAGAGGTGATAACGTATCAATCTCAGTCAGAGATGGATATCATTCTCGCAACAACGACGATTACATTTCCTATTTAAAACATTTCAAGGCAGTCTAGCCAGGCTCTAAAAGGACCGAATCCTAAAAGGGATAAATCCTAAAAAGGGTCAAATCCTAAAAAGAGCCAAATCCTAAAAAAGGATCAAACTCTAAAAGGACTAGAAGCTCTAAAAGGATCAAGCTCTAAAAGGACCAGAAGTTCTAAAGAGGGCCAGCTACGCATAAGACCTATCAAGATCATCATTCGGGCAGCGACGAGAAGCCAATGGCCCTAAAAAGCCCGTGAAGGCCATCGTACGCATGCGGGCAGCTGACAAAGCCAGCGACCAAAAGCATAAAAAGCTAAAAGTCCCCAATGACCAGTCACGCGTAAACCCCATGTCGTCTGTATAGCTTTCCGGCAGCGTCACTAGGAACGGAAGAAAGTGCCCTCCCGTGAATGGGCTCGACCAAAATAAGAGCCGCAATGTGAGCTTTATATAGTCCAACTGTGCGTAAGACCCCCCAGATCTACAGTTTGATTCCAGTACTAACTCATGAGGAAGGGCTTAAACCTACTAATTGACGGATTGATGACCCTAGGTTTGGTACCCTAAAGGTAGCCTTACGAGCTCTGTGAACTCTAGAGAGTTACTGCGGCCAACCCTCTGCGTAAAATCAACCGAGTTCACCGCCCCGGTAGCTTCACTAGGCTCCTCTGATGGATCGCGGTTTGTGAACTCCCTAGGTAGTGAGAAGTCCAGCGAACTCTTAAGAGTTACAGAGACCATCACGTGAGACCCAGCTCCACTACTCAAGAGCTTAAACTGTGTGTGGCTAACTGAACTAAAACCTAGTATTGCCAATTAAGATAAGGATCATCTAGGAAATCCTTACTAACATAGCATAAGAGGATATATATATTTATAGATATAATAAAATAGCAAAATAAAATAAAAAGGGCACAATATATCATAAACACATTAGTCAGAATATCACATACAAAGCATCATCCTTTGAATGTCATAAGTTATTTACAATTTTGGAAGCATGAGCAAGTAGCAAAATATACCAAAGTTATACATTTTACAGCTCTCCTGTGATACCTAACGCTGCCAAACATTGTTGCAAATTATCTTGAAAACTAACTTAAGCAGCAGCATGCTCCAATCAAGCATTCGAAATTAACCGGGCAGGATCCAGAGCATCGGCTAGCTTTTCTTCCAAAGAAATGATTAGCTTTTCATTCTTCACCAGTTCAGATCTCTCAGAGTCTATAGAATGACAGCTGCATTCTATCTTTTCCTGGACTCTTTCGATATTTAACCCTATCTCTGAACTCTGCCTTTCTAACTGTGAAATTTCTTACTTCAAGACTGTAATATGATCTTGAACAAATGCTTTTTCATTAACAAAAGTCTTCAGTTGATCTTGTAAAGACAATTGTTCTTGATCGAGGCGAGAGACAAGAGGAGCAAGTCGAGAAACTCTCTCCTTAGAATACGTGAGCTGCTTCCTGTACTCCAAGATTTCAGGAGGAACAGTTATAGTTGCAGCTGATGACATAGCGGTTATTGAATTATGAAACCTTAAGAGAGAATCACGCAGGGAGGAAACATCAACTCTAGCCATTCGAGAAGCGTTGTCCAAAACATCTAAAGCGACGGCTAAATCAGACCATTGATCAGGATCTTTGAAAATTTCAACAATAGCCAGTACAGAATTTCTGATCAAGGCTAATTTATGAGCCGAGACCTTCGTAAATGATGACACATTCAATGAAGTGCCGATAGAACCAGAGCTAGTTGCACCGCTTTGAGGTAAGTTTCCTATTAAGGAATGAAATGTAAAAGGTCATAATGAAAGTTTTATGCACAGGTAATAAGGAAAGTATGAACAAGGAAAAGAATATACTTTTTATTGGTACCAAAGCCGTAAATGATAACGTCTCTCTGGTAAGAGAAGGATCAGGTTCTACCATCTCTGCAGCGACGTAGAGCCTGCTGCACTCGAGTGGCAATAATAGTAGGGATGGGAAGATTAGTTGGTCCTACTGGAGAAGCTATTCCATGTTCAACACACGGGATAGTAGTAGCAGGGATGATCGAGTCAGTTGGCTCCTCTGGAAAAGTGATCTCACGTGCCATTGATCGTGGAGGTATGGGGAATCTTGGTGAAGCTGATGGTGCGACAGGAGGCAGGTTCAGAGGAGAAGCATTATTCATCTCCTCATTCGTAGCATGATTACCTAAAATAAAATGTGTGAGATAAGAAAGAAAGGAGGAACAAAAGTAAATAGCGATAGCAAAATTCTCTTATGCGGCGAATATCCATATTCTCCATAATCAAGGGGTTCTTCCTCTTCCCTTGCTATAGAAGAAGTCTTTGCAGGAGTGGCACCAGAAGCCAAATGAATATGTCCTTCATCAGCAAGAATGTGTTCCTCAATTGTATCTTCTTCACCGCTGACATCCACTTCTCCCTCCTCATAAGCATTTTCTTGATTCTCCCCTCCTACCTCACTATCATCAGAAGAAGTGTATTCAGGCGAAGAAGTCGAATCTTCACCAACAGTATCTTCTGTGCTCGAATCTTCGACAATGACTTGCTTGCCTTTAAAAGGAGGAGATTGGAAATCTCCCGGTCGAGTATCAGCAGTAACTTGAACTGGAACAGTAGCAGTAGCCTCTCCTTGCGGTGAAGCTTGAGCGCACGTTCGGGATCTTGTCATTGGGGAAGAAGCTGGCTGCTGTGGGAAGTGAATAGCCCTGGATACGGGAGAAGAAGCTGGTTGTGGCTGAGGGTGAGTAAAAGAAGAAGACTGATCAGGAGCACTGGCATTAATCCCTGGTTGAGGGGGAGATTGTTCTGCAACCTCTTCTGTGTGGTCGATGAATGGGAATCTGTTCAAACTCACGAGTGTCGCCGCATGTTGTCCATCCTTCAAGGGTGTTATCTGGTTTTATCTCGTGAATGGGCTCATCTACCGAGATCATGATGCAATGATGACCACTAGAGGGAGCGTGACTGGTCTCCGCGATGAAACCAACTCCCGCTTCAATAGTGCGACCATTAAGCCTGGGGGGAGGAAACCATATTGCCTTAAACACTGACAAAATTTTTCGGACTAGGTATGACTGGTGTACCCACCATCTCATATGATTGTATGATGCTCGTGGGGTACGATCACATCCTGGGATGATAAAAGAAGAACTGGCCCGACCCAATAAATGCTTCCAGATCATCGCCCAGTGAAACGGTCCAGTCCTGTAACTTCGCATTCTCCGAGTCACTATTCCACACTCTTCTGGTATTGCTTGGTCAAAACCGAATTGACGTGCAAAGCGACTTGGATAATAGGGTTCTCGCCAGAATTCGGTTCCTTCCCTCAGGGGAAGACTGCATGATCAGATGGATATGAAAAATCCTCTTTCTGCTAAAGAAAGTGAGTCTGTATTCGCCTTTTCAATATCTACAATGTAACGAGGAAGACTAAAGTGGAAGTAGTTTATCTTGGCATCAGAAGAAATGGTATCCTTGGCTCAGTCTTAAGATCTTTTGGCCATAGGCCTCTTTTGGAAAAAAATAGAGGGGAACTTTGGAAGGATGAACATAAGCTATTTCGGGAACTTCGAAAGTCCAGGGAAAGTAGACGCCAAACCAACCCAGAAAATAATGCCACGGTATGTAAGTTGAAGCAGAACCGACGAAAGGGCTTTTCACGTGGCATGCGATTTCTCCAAAACCTCTGTAGATTGAATAAAGGATAGACAGAGCAAGAGAAAATTTCATTCCTTCAGCCATGACACCTGCGACTACAAACACTGAAGGGCGAATAGTATCCGCTGATTTGGAACTAGGGAAGACCACTACACTTAGCTAGTATGTAATAAATGCGGCAAGCTCCCCACAAACAGAATATTCAACACGACCTTTTATACCCTTTCTGAGGTGCTCCAGTTCGCGTGAATGATTGCCATTGAATCTGAGAAAGTAAACAAGTGAAATCAAGATTATATATATATACACACATTCAGCCATAATAAAAAAGGGATTAGAGAAGAAGGGAATTACTTCAGAGCTCGACTGAAGTGCGCCAACCATTGTATGGGATGAATCTTATGGATGTTTGGGAATTTTGACATTTCTTTGAAGAGTCCGATGGTCGACTCTGAAATGGAAGGGATGCAATCAGGAGAAGAGATAAAAGCCAATTCTTCATTGGTGGGAATGAATTCATCAAAGAATTTGCCAGTTATGGGTAGGCCAGTAATCCTATGAATATCCCATAGCGTGATGCTCATTTCACCTTCAGGGAGATGAAAGGAATTGGTGGAAGGGCACCAATAGTTGAGGAATGCCTTCAAAATAGAAGGTTCTTTGCAAAAAGGATACAACTTTGCTTCTACTGCCCAAAAGATACCGATATCTAACCAAGCTTAGCGTGTTTCGCTAAAATTGCAGTAGCCCACTCAGAATAGTAATTCCGGGGAGTCAGAAAACCTCTGGCTCTCAATTCCTCTGGGTTCCAAATAAAGGGACGGTGGCTGAAGCACTGCTTGAGGGTTTCTTAAAAATAAGTGAGATATAGACTATGAACATCGTAAGAGAGGATGAGAAAAATCATGGAATGAATGTTTCCTATCTGCTGTCTCGGTCTTGGAGGCTGCAAGATCCTTTCTAGTAATTTGGGTTCCTTAAAAGACCAAGACTCCATGTAAGCCAATCTTTCTACAATCAGGTAGTCCCTCGGTTCGCAGATCAACATGGGATGATGGCGGTGAATACTTATTGGAAGTAATTGTCAAATTTTATGAAACCCTAGATTTCGCAGACTAATTCCCAGGAGTTGTTAAGCTTCTTCCTATTGTGCTCCTTAATCTTCTCCTGAAACTCTTGAGCCTTGTTTCGGCGATGCTTCTTGGGCCTGGAAGGAGGAGGGGTATCTTCTCTAACAGGTGGTCTTTGACTAATTGTTTGATAGTGCGCCGTTGTCTTCAGCCATTCATCCCAGTCATAGTCGCGACAGTGCCTTGGAGGCATTGTCAAGTCACTTATGACAATGACCTTGTGAATAGGGGAAGATAATGATTTAATGCGTGAGGTGAAGTCGAAAGTAGGGAGTACGGGCTCTTTTATGTAGGCGAAACGTCTAGCAGTGGTTTTGAAGCGCTTAGACGAAGGTTGAGCTGGAGAAGATGGTGACCCTGCAGTTGGAGGGGTTGCGGTTTGGTAAGCTTCAGTGTTGGGCAGCTCCTGGTGTGAGGGTTGGTGTTGAGGCACAAAAAAATATCTCATTGCAGTGGTCAGAGAATTCCATGTCTAAGGGTATTTTGGTAATTTCCATGCCTGGGGGTATTTCTGTAATTTCCATGTCCGGGGGTATTTTGGTAATTTCCATGCCCGGGGGTATTTTGGTAATTTCCATGTCCAGGAGTATTTCAGTAATTTCCATGTCCGGGGGTATTTCGGTAATTTCCATGCTCGGGGGTATTTCGGTAATTTCCATGTCCGGGGGTATTTCAGTAATTTCCATGTCCGGTGGTATTTCGGTAAAAATCCATATCAAGGGGTAGTTTAGGTATTTCGATAAAAATCCATATCAAGGGGTAGTTTAGGTATTTTGGTAAAAATTCATATCAAGGGGTATTTTAGGTATTTTGGTAAAATTCAATCTCCAAGGGTAGTTTAGGTATTTCAGTAAAAAAGTATTGAAAAGGGTAGTTTGGTAAAAAGAGTGCAAGAGATGTCATTTTAAGGGAAATAAGGTGGCACACCACCATTTAAGAAGAAGCTTAGTGGTCACCATGGTTTAAGGAAAGAGAAAAACCACATGAGAAGAGATAAGTGGTGGTGTTCACCACTCTATAAGAGTGGTGGGTCTATAAATACCCCTTCCTGCTTCAGTTGGTGGGGTTGGATCGGTTGGATCATTTAGTGTGTCAGAAGAAGTAAGGAAAGAGAGAAAAAGAGTTGATGGTTGCGCGAACCGCGCAAGGGAGAGCTGCAGTTGTGCGAACCGCGCAACAAGAGATGTAGAATATGGTTGCACGAACTGGGCAAGTGAAAGGTGTCATTCCACCGTCCGCGCAAGGAAGAATGATGTTGCGCGAACCGCGCAACAGATACGGGAATTCGTCTAAGTAACGATTCCTAAAGGCCATGTGTCCCGTTATGCTGTCCGTGGAAAGAATTCCGTTGCGCGAACCGCGCAACCGGCCGGATGTTCAGTCAGACATAAACAGAGGATTTCGTCCTTCCTTTCACTGTTTTGCTGGTGGTGCCCAGTACGGCCGTCTTTTGACAAATCCACACCGTCCATCATCTTCCTCTCATGATTTCAACCGTGAATGGTGATCTTCGATCATCCGATGATGTGGCCTATTGAGACAATTAAGAAGAAACAGCAGCCGAACGATCCTTTTTCAATCACTATGGAGATCATATGAATGTACTTGGCCAAGAAAGATCAGCATGGTTCTGAATGGTTTTTCTCCCTCTACCTGACAGACGATTCAGATCGACCTTATGCTTCATGATGGTGGCCCACTACAGATGAACCGATACTCTGTTTTGCAACAGAGTCGACGTACGTCGACTCTATGAAATTTGATCTCTCCTTTATTGAAGATGCGTGGAAAATCCACTCCATACATTAGATTCAGGACCAAAAAACCATTTAAAATGATTGTGTTTGGAGAGAAATCGGTGCAGCCCGTGAGGTTATCTACTTCATCGTTCATCTTCTGACTAACGGTTAAGATCTTGTAACAATATGCATGGGGTCAAAAGCTCACCTAGGCGAGGGTAATACCCATCCTCTTAAGTGACTGGACGGTCCAGATCGGTGATTTGAATGATGATCGAGCCACACTGAGAAAATTGCAGATGGCAAGTGAAGACACTGTTAGAGTTTTGAGTTTGAGAAGAAGACGTTGGTCAGCGCCTGCTGACCGACTTTGGCTATAACGATGCATGGCTTATGCACTTTTGCTTCATGTACATGCAATGTACATGCGGCTCCAACGTGACGTTCGTTGTAAATCTGCTCTGTCTATCCGCTTTGCCATTACGTTTAGCGTGTTGAGACCGAGTTTGAAGTATATCCAGATGACAGGCGGGCCCCAAATCACGATCTCAGGGACTGATTTGTCAGTTTGGCCGTTTCTACAAGGATTCAAGAGCTGAAATTTGACGTGTACGGCTAATTTGTAGTTCTAATGCTGCACATAAAGTTTCGGGCTGAACGGACGGTGGCAACTCTATGATCTTACATTCTGGGAGACTTTTTAGGCCCGTTTAGCATGATCGGCTTGATTTCCTCAGGGCCTGGCCACACTTAAATGGGCTGCTTCATATTTCAAGGAAGAATGACCGAAATAGCACTGTTATGCTGTAGAAATTTCTATCTCATTGAAGACTAGTTGATCAGATCAACAATTCCTCCTAAGTCCTAGGAGATGATTGAAACAGGCGTCGGAATGCTGTCGAAATTTCCATAAGACTATCTTGTCTACTTTGATTGATTGTACTTTGTTTTCAGAATCAAGGAAATCAGAGGATGTAAATGAACTCAGAATAAATGTGATCAATGTTCTCTTATTCTTTCTTTGTTATCATTGAATAAATCCCCCAAATCAAACACATTTGTTTTCTTGTCAAAACAGTTGGCTAGAAGGGGGATCAATGGCAATAAAGGTTCTTTTGGTTCGAGTTATGCTGAAGAAAATGGGTTAGGATTGAAGGATTTGTTGAAAATGGCAGTTGTGCGAGCTGGAGGAGTTAGTTGATAGTTGCGCGGGTCGCTCAACCAGTTTTCATTACGCGGGCAGCGCAACGGTTGAAAAGCCTTGCGCGATGAAGGGTCGTTGCGCAGGTCGCGCAACAAGTTTCAGTTGCGCGGGGAAGAAAATTTTCGCCAGAGCTTCGCTACAGAAATCGTAAACTATGAAAATAGAATAAGACTCACTATTTATAGCAAAATGGGCCGAGTATGGTACTCGGGCGTCCATTGCGCATTGTGGAATCAAGAAGATCCGTTGCGCGGGACAGAAAAGACAAAATTATGGATTGATCCTGATTCTTTGATTCAAGGGAACAAAGAACGGATCAAGGGGGCAACTGTTGGAGCATAAAAAATATAAGATTAGTTGCGCGGGTCGCGTAACCAAGAAAATCGTTTGAGCGGATCGCAGTACCAAGAAGATCCATTGCGCGGGACGTGGAAGCAAGAAGATTCGTTGTGCGAGACGCGAAAGCAAGAAGATACGTTGCGTGGGTCGCGGAAGCAGGAAGATGGGTTCCCCATATCGTACAATCAATATGACACGTTCCTCGAGTCGCTAAACCAAGAAGTCAGTTGCGCGGATCGCGCAATTAATGACTCTACTGACACAAGAATTGAGGATTGGCACATGTGCGAGACCTATAAATACCCCGCTCCTCCTCTCATTTAAGAGATTGAAGATTCTGGGAAACTAGAGTGGAGCAACTGAAGGAAGAGAGCAGAGGCAACGATCAGTTGCGCAGACCGCGCAACAAGGTTATCAGTTGTACGAACCTCGGAACAAGGTTGCCTGTTCCGCAAACCGCGCAACCAGTTTAGTGGTTGCGCGGGTCACAGAACTGGATTGGCTAGCCAACTTCATATGAAGGTCGAAATGCTGCTGGATCTTCAAGCATCTTTCTTTGAAAAGAGAGATTAGTTGATGAATTCAACATTCCTCCCAAGTATTGGGAGATGACCGAAGAAGCTGTTGGAGTGCTGCCAAAATTTCTATCTCCAGGGAGATTGGATAATCAATTCAGCAATTCCTCCTAAGTATATGGGAGATGACTGAAATAGCGCCAGAATGCTAGCGAAATTTACATTGGACAATGACAATTGCACTTAGGATAATTCTTCTATTCTAAATCATCCACCTTAGAATCAAGGGATATAGAAAGGATGTAAATGAACTCAATATCAATGAAAAATATGCTGATCGTTCTAAGTACTCTTATTGTTATGTTTGTATAAGATCAGTTCCCAAATCAAGCACATTTCTTTCCTTGTTGAAACAAGCGCCTCATCGTCCAGCATATGGATGGTGAGGATATACAATGCATTCATCAAGGACGGCTCCACCGTCCATGGATGGTGGATGGCATGGATGAAAAACATACATCAGGTGGGTCCACACGTGTGGCCCACCAGCTTTACAACGAGATGATATTTGTGTCCTTCCACCGTCCTGCTAGCAGGCTGGACGGTGCTGATACAACACATCCATCAGGTGGGTCCCACTATTCAGAATGCTGGACGGTGTGGATTTGTAACGCCCCGTGTTTTCAGGACACGAGTATATAACCCGTTTCCCAAAAATCCAAGTGTTAGCCTATAAAATCCAGTGTAAATTTGAACCGTTTGTCATTATTCAGTGTTAACAACAACGAAGCTAGAATAAACCATGCATTAAATAAAAACATTCTGATCATCACCAATTTCCAAACATGGCACCTATACAGGACTTATACAATTCCAAATGCAAAGTTCATTAATAACAAAAACCAGAAACCTATCATGTAATGGTGAAACTCAATATGGGTCGCAAGGACCCCGACTAGCTCCCCAGATAACCGATTTGTTCTAGCGACCCAGTGAATGTCATCAACTCGCTCTACACCTGTATCAACTGTTACGGTTTGATATCATCAATGGCTATCGCAGTGAGGAACACCCTGTAAGATTGCATACTCATCATTCAAAATCCAATACAGATTGCAAGCCATGAAAATGGATATATTAAACAGGGCACTTCATAATCGTGAACATATACTAAAAAATCAAGCCAATCAACAGAATCTCATCATAAGCAAAACATAATAGCAATCGCAATGTAAGAAAATATGTCCATATAACCAAACAATCAACTATACGACTTTCTATTACACCCGAAAATCACATTTGTACGTGAACTCTGGAAGATGACTAGAAAATCAATAAGCGAACTTTAGCTCCACCCAGAAATCATGGTACAAGTGAAATCCATAAGGTGAATTGAAAATCAACCTTTAAACTTCTACTTCACTTGGGAATCATATCGTACGTGAACTATGCAAGATGACTAGACAATTGATAAGCGAACTTCAGCTCCACCCAGAAATCATGGTACGACTGAACTCCACAATTGAAGAGACAATCAACATATAAATATTAGACCACCTGAAAATCATATTGTACGTGAACACCGCAAGATGGTTAAGAAATCGCTAAGAGAACACTCGCTCCACTCGAAAATCATGCTACGACTGAATGCTGTAAGATGAAGAGACAAACAACACAAACTTTAGACCACCCAGAAATCATATCGTACGTGAACACCGCAACATGGCTAGGAAATCGCTAAGCGAACACCCGCTCCACCCAGAAATCATGGTACGACTTAACACCACAAGATAGCTAAGAAATCAACAAGATATTCTAATATAACCACCAAGCCATAAAAGGGCACCAACAACCCATGAAAGCAACGAAGGGTAAATAAACAATCCAAGCCACATATGATAAATATGCGGTACAAGATATGTAAGGATGCGCGATCCAAATTGCGTAAGTCAATTATGGACCGCAAGATGGTGAGTTCATGACAGCTCTCATTCATTATATCACTCAATCACAAATGACAGACATACAGTTAATTAAAAATGTACAACTAAAGATAGTATGTTATCATCAAATCATTTATGCATGTTATAATTAAAGAGATATGTTCATTATCTACCACAGGAATCAGGTGCACATCACATTATCATATTCACATATTCACATAATAAGTTAAGTAGCAAAATCAAGTGACTTAGGAGATACTGAATGGAAAGGATTAAGGCATCATCTATTGGTTAATGAATTTAAGTGGGAAGCTCAAAGGGTGAGTCCTCACCTCTCAAGAGTCGAATTGACTATCAATGTTGTCGGAATCGTTCGCACTTGTTCGCAAATCCAATCTAATCACACCTCACCATTTGTTTAGTTCGATCACCATGTCATTCCCTGAGGTCAATCCTAAAGATTTGATTGTGTAGAATTTGTGTATGAAACTACGACCTAGAGAGGGAAATTTGAACTCCAATACAAGATTAGTATAGTTAAATTGTTACTACATTAGGATTTAAACTAAACTCCAAAATCGACTTAGATGAGTCATGGTACGACTCAACTTTTGGGTAAAACCAAGTTGAAATCTCCAACCCGACCTTAGTTCCCCTCGTCTTGAATTCAACATGAGCTCAACTAACCCAAATCTGACAAGAGGTTGGTTTATTCGTGAAATTAAAAAGTCTTAACTCCCACCTTGTAATAAAATCGAACTGCATAAAAATTGATTTGAAATGGAAGATTTCTAGCTAACATACCTTGGTCATTGATGTCAATTAAACCCGACTTGGCTTGAATCTAGTTCCCATCGTCATGTGAAATGCATGGCCTACCAGGAAATCTCTCGAAGATGTGTTGGATTAGATCCCAACCAAGAGTAAACCTCAATCAATGCAGACTAGGAAGACCCCACTGAGTTAACTTGGCACTTCAACTAGGCTTCAGTTTAACTCGGTTTTGGGCGTGGGTTTAAATGGCGGTTGTAACAACTCCCTATCAATGTAGCTGGGGCTGACCTGGGCTAGGTCTGTGGACAGAAACAACAGAGCGTAGGCTCGATTTATGCCAAACACAGTACGTGACCCGCTGAGTCGCCCTAAGGACGAGTTACCCAACCCGATACATGTTCAGATTCAAACCAGCCACCCAACATCATTGTCTACTTCTTCCTCTGTTGCTCCCCTTATTTTCCTCCTTCATCATGTTTAAGTAGGTCCAGCAACACCCGGACACAGACGCAGCTGGGTCCGGTTTGCTCGGCAGGAACTCCGTTCGGGTCACTCCTACCCGATGCGACAGCAACCCGAGGAAGAGGCCAGCGCCCCTACTCCTCTCCTCTTTTCTTTTCCTACTTCCTCCTCCTTTCCTTTCTTCCTCTCTTCTTCTCTGATTTCTCCTCCTCTTCTTTTGCTGCTTACAGAGGCGCCTAGACTGAGCCTGCCCGACTCGAGTAAGTGTGGCAATGGCGAGCGCAACAGCAACCAGACGTGGCAACACTCCTTCCCTTTTCTCGTTTTCTTTCTCTCTTTTTTTTTTGAAATGGTTTGCCCTAACGGGTACCTTTTATAAATTTTAACAGTTATATGTGATTAGAGATCCTGAATGTCACACACATCCTGCTTGCAAGGCCTTTATCAGACACTAGGAATAGTCTTCTGAACTCCTGATCCTCCTAATGGATGGCTCAGATCAAGGAACAGGGCCCATTGAAAACCAGTGGGCATTTCAGCCAACGTAGAGGATGATGGGTTCGTCCATGGCGTTTTTTCATCGGATGGCTCATCGTCCGATCTCAAGTGTTTGGAAGAACCAGATTGGTCCCCAGGAACTCGTGGGACCCACAAAATGGGCGGTGATTAGTGTATTTGCTCGGTTTTCACTAGCAGTCGGCGGGTGAAGAAAAGTTTCAGGTGTAGATAAGAAAACCTACTTTGAAGGGTTGGGATGGATTTTCAATGAAGGGTTGTGATCCCAGGAAGAGCTTTCACGCGGATTGCCAACGTGGAAAGCAGAAAACGAATTCATTTCTATTTTGAAAATAAGTGTGTTTGTCAGCCTGATTTGTGGCTTAGATTGTGTGCACATGTGGGCAATCCAACGGTTGAAATTGGGTTAGGACGGTTCCCTTCGTGTCCTCTACAAGATGGATGGTTTGGATCATCTGTAGGGTCCCTGATGGTGGGCCACGATTCATCACCATAAGCAACCCTTTTTTTGAAATCAATCGGGCAGGAGCGCCGGAGAGAAACCTCCTGTTTTGGGATGTTTCATGTCAAACGCGTTTTGACCACGTGACCGACTCAGTGCACCTCGGCTGCGCCTCAACTGTGTACACACACTCCTCGTGTGGGGTCCACAATAGCTTGTGACCCGATCCACTCCGTTCATCTGCTTCATCAACTCATATTAGAGCCCGGCCCAAGGAATGAGGCAGATCCTAAACTCAGGTGGGCCATATACGTCAGTTCATGCTTGATTAGTATTTTGCGAGGCCCATGGTGATGTTAAGTGAAATCTGGCACATCCATTAGTTTTGACATTAGTATAAAAATAATATATCATGTAATGTTAATTACATTAATATATAATATAGTATACATTATAAATATATACACAACTTATAATACATTTATTGTATTATTTCATATTTTATATTATTAATTATTTCTCAATTAATAATGCATTTAATTTGTAATATTATGAATATATGTATATATATTTTTACATATATATCTATATATATATATATATATATATATATATATATATATATATATATGTATGTATGTATGTATGTATATTAATTATTCAAAGTGACTATAATTAATTAATACAATATTATTATCTATTCATTATAATAAATATTTAGTAATTAGTATTTTAGATTATATAATAAAAATACATTTACATGTTTGTTCATGATAATACATTGATAGTTATAGATAAGTATTTATTTACAATCATTAACACTTATAATGTATTATTATTTTATTTTATTTTATTGTGGTTATACATGCATATGTTACTATAGCAAAAATTTATATTACGATATATATATATATTATATATATATAGTATAAATACATTAATATATAGTTAAAATTATAAAATGTAAATATTAGTTAATATACATCAATTATATGATAATGTGTTGGCATGAAATTGATTTTATATATAGTTTAAATAATATACATAATTTATTTCCCCTACATCTCAGTTAGACGGTAGATCTCAAATCTCGTAGTTGCCCCACCATCTCGACTATTGGATTTTATGACTTATCAATACAACTATTTCAATTTCCTTCCTCCATAGTTCTAGATGTCCTGTAGACAGTATATGTAGAGATCTAACCGTTGATCCTATGTTTAGAGGGTCAGATGGCCCGATCTACGAATGCAAGTCACCCTTAACAGTTGGATTTTGGCCAGAGTGTGCATGTTCACATAAATCGGGATTGTATTTATACTAAGTCAGGTTCTCCTGGTAACACCTGAGTACAGAAAAGTACAGGGTATTACAATCTACCCCGTTAAAGAGAATTTCGTCCCCGAAATTCAATACTTCTACCTTAAATGGGACGAAGACAATTTGTTTTCTGTGTCTCTAAGCATTCATTACTTTCCCTATGAAGCGTGTCTAACTAAGGGACTAGGTTTGTTACAATCTACCCCCCTTAAAGAAGAATCTCGCCCATGAGATTCGATCATGCTCATTCCAATTTCCTCTAGCATCAATTTAGATCTAGGGTTTGCTCACATGAGGTAATGAAGATTTTTACTACTATTCTATATTCATGTGAGTGTGTGTATGTTAAAAATTTACAATGATTGTTCCGCATCATCTAAAAGAAGGATAAGAATAGTGGTTTATGCTTTCAATGTTTAGGTTAACATGAACAGACAGTTATGGTTGGTCTGAGCCTGATATAATGATCTTCTGCCTGATCAGGGCAGTGAGATCCTTGGTATCCATTCCTAATCCTAATGGATCTTGACCTTCTATTTGATTAGGGCATTGAGGTCATTAGAATTTTCTAGGATTTAGAATTAGGATCAAACCGCATACACTTTGTTTAAATATGATTCCGTCAGTCCGTGAACCCAATTATTCAGGATTTTTTTTTGAATAACATATAATCTTCTATTTTAACAAGGGACAAGTCTATGATGGCCTAATACGCTTTCACTATGCACTCTGATCGTCTAAGTGGTATGCAAGAATCTAGGGGCCTAACATTTCTACATGAGGATTTGGGTTTAAAAGATGTTAAACTTAGATCTTCAAGGTTAATTAGTCTCAATAAGCCTAGTTTAGGGTTGATAATTCACCTATAATTCTAAAATTTCATGCCTAACTATTTCTAAATGCAGGAATATGTGAGAAACGTTGTTTTTAATCAAAGAGATGTATTAGGGAATTCGAATTAAAATTCCTAGTGTGGGCCCTTACGTTTTGAGAGTGTTTATGTTCGATTTAATGCACAATACAGTGGTTATTTGTTTCCATATGGTACCTAAGTTTAATTCCTAAATTCCGCAATCATAATTCACAAGGGAACATAGTTTTATTTATTTATTTATTTATTTATTTTTTTGTTTCTAAGTTCAAATGATTAACCCTAAACATTTCAAGGGAGCCTAAAATTTTGGTTTCTAGATTCACAAGATATCCTAAAAATAAGGGAATGGAACCTAGTTTCAAGCTTCTAATTTCATCAATGTAACTTCGATGTATTCGAAGTTATATAAGTCATGTTTTTTCCCAAGGCCTAGTTTATCTAGACTCGCTCTGATACCAATGATAACGCCCTGTGTTTTCAGGACCCAAGTATATAACCCGTTTCCCAAAAACCTGAGTGTTAGCCTATAAAATCCAGTGTAAATTCGAACCATTTGTCATTAATTAGAGTTAACAGCAACGAATCCAGAATAAACCATGCATTAAATAAAAACATTCTGATTGTTGCCAATTTCTAAACGTGGCGCCCATACAAGACTTATACAATCCCAAATATAAAGTTCATTAATAACAAAAACTAGAAACCTATTATGTAATGGTGGAACTCAATATGGGTCGTAAGGACCCCACCTAGCTCCCCAGATAACTGATCTGCTTTAGTGACCTAGTGAACGTCATCAACTTGCTCTATACCTACATCAATTGTTACAGTTTGATAACATCAATGGCTATCGCAGTGAAGAACACCCTCTAATATTGCATACTCATCATTCATAATCCAATATAAGATTGCAAGTCATGAAAATGGATATATTAAACAGGGCACTTCATAATCATGAACATATAGTCAAAAATTAAGCCAGTTAACAGAATCTCATCATAAGTAAAACATAATAGCAATCGCAATGTAAGGAAATATGTCCATAAACCAAACAATCAACCATATAACTTTCTATTACACTCGAGAATCACATTTGTACGTGAACTCCACAAGATGGCTAGAAAATTAATAAGCGAACTTCAGCTCCACTCGAAAATCATGGTCCACGTGAATCCATAAGGTGAATAGAAAATCAACCTTTAAACTTCTACTTCACCTGGGAATCATATCGTACGTGAACTCCACAAGATGGCTAGAAAATCAATAAGCGAACTTCAGTTCCACCCAAAAATCATGGTATGACTGAAATCCACAAATGAAGAGACAATCAAAATCAAACTCTAGACCACCTAGAAATTATATCGTACGTGAACACCACAAGATAGCTAGGAAATCACTAAGCGAACTCCCGCTCCACCTAAAAATCATGGTACAACTAAACACCGTAAGATGGCTAGAAAATCAATAAGATATGCGAATATAACCATCAAGCCATAAAAGGGCACCAACGACCCATCAAAGCCACGAATGGTAAATAAACGATCCAAGCCACGTAGGGTAAATATGCGGTCCAAGACATGTAAGGATGTGCGATCCAAATCATGTAAGTCAATTATGGACCGCAAGATGGTGAGTTCATGATGGGTCTCATTCATTACATCACTCAATCACAAACGACAGACATAAAGTTAATTAACAATGTACAACTAAAGATAGCATGTTATTATCAAATCATTTATGCATGTTATAATTAAAGAGATATGTTCATTATCGACCACAGGAATCAGGTGCGCATCACATTATCATATTCACATATTCACATAATAAGTTAAGTAGCAAAATCAAGTGACTTAGGAGATACTGAATGGAAAGGATTAAGGCATCATCTATTGGTTAATGAATTTAAGTGGGAAGCTCAAAGGGTGAGTCCTCACCTCTCAAGAGTCGAATTGGCTACCAATGTTGTCGAAATCGTTCACACTTGTTCGTAAATCCAATCCTATCACACCTCACATTTGTTTAGTTTGATCACCACATCATTCTCTGAGGTCAATCCTAAAGATTTAATAGTGTAGAATTCGTGTACGAAACTACGACCTAGAGAGGGAAATTCGAACTCCAATACAAGATTAGTATAGTTAAAATTTTACTACATTGGGACTTAAGCAAAACTCCAAAATTGACTTACTTAGACGAGTCATCGTACAACTCAACTTTTGGGTAGAACCAAGTTGAAATCTCCAACCCGACCTTAGCTCCCCTCATCTTAATTCAACTCGAGCTCAACTAGCCCCAATCTGACAAGAGGTTTGTTTATTGGTGAAATTAAGAAGTCTTAACTCCCACCTTATAATAAAATCGAACCACATAAGAATTGATTTGAAATGGAAGATTTCTAGCTAACATACCTTGGTCATTGATGTCAACTAAACCCGACTTGGCTTGAATCCAGTTCCCATCGTCACGTGAAATGCATGGTCCGCCAGGAAATCTCTCCAAAGATGTGTTGGATTAGATCCCAACTAAGAGTAAACCTCAATCAATGCAGACTAGGAAGACCTCATTGAGTTAACTCAGCACTTCAACTAGGCTTCAGTTTAACTCGGTTTTGGGCGTGGGTTTAAATGGTAGTTGTAACAACTCCCTATCAACGTAGCTGGGGCTGACCTAGGCTAGGTCTGTGGACAGAAACAATTGAGCGTAGGCCCAGTTTATGCCGAACACAGTGCGTGACCCGCTGAGTCGTCCTAAGGAAGAGTTACCCAACCCGATCCATGTTCAGATTTAAACCAGCCACCCAACATCATTGTCTACTTCTTCCTCTGTTTCTCCGCTTATTTTCCTCCTTCATCATGTTTAAGCAGGTCCAGCAACACCCGGACATAGACGCAGCTGGGTCCAGTTTACTAGGTAGGAACTCGGTTCAGGTCACTCCTACTCGATGCGATAGCAACTCGAGGAAGAGGCCAGCGCCCTTGCTCCTCTCCTCTTTTCTTTTCCCGCTTCCTCCTCCTTTCCTTTCTTCCTCTCTTCTTCTCTGATTTCTCCTCCTCTTCTTCTGCTGCTTACAGAGGCGCCTAGACTGAGCTCGCCTGACTCGAGTAGGTGCGGCAATGGCGAGCGTAGCAGTAGCCAGACTTGGCAAGACTCCCTCCCTTTTCTCGTTTTCTTTCTCTTTTTTTTTTTTTGAAATGGTTTGCCCTAACGAGGACCCTTTATAAATTTTGATAGTTATATGTGATTAGAGATCCTGAATGCTGCACACATCCTGCCTGCAAGGCCTTTATCAAACATTAGGGATGGTCTTCTGAGCTCCTGATCCTCCTAATGGATGGTTCAGATCAACGAACAGGGGCCATTGAAAACCGGTGGGCATTTCAGCCAACGGAGAGGATGATGGGTTCGTCCATGGTATTTTTTCATCGGACGGCTTATCGTCCGATCTCAAGTGTTTGGAAGGACCGGATTGGTCCCCAGGAACTCATGGGACCCACAAAATGGGCGGTGATTAGTGTATTTGCTCGGTTTTCACTAGTAGTCAGCGGGTGATGAAAAGTTTCAAGTGTAGATAAGAAAACCTACTTTGAAGGGTTAGGATGGATTTTCAATGAAGGGTTGAGATCCTAGGAGGAGCTTTCATGCGGATTGACAGCGTGGAAAGCAGAAAACGGTTTCCTTTCCATTTTGAAAAAAAGTGTGTTTGTCAACCTGATTTGTGGCTTAGATTGTGTGCACATGTGGGCAATCCAACGGTTGAAATTGGGTAGCGACGGTCCCCTTCGTGTCGTCTACAATATGGATGGTTTGGATCATCTTTAGGGTCCCTGATGGTGGGCCACAATTCATCACCGTAGGCAACTCTTTTTTCGAAATCGACCGGGCCGGAGCGCTGGAGAGAAACCACCTGTTTTGGGGTGTTTCATGTCAAACACGGTTTGACCACATGACCGACTCAGTGCACCTCGGCTATGCCTCAACTGTGTACACACACTCCTCGTGTGGGGTCCACAATATCTTGTGACCCGATCCACTCCTTCAACTACTTCGTCAACTCATATTAAAGCCCGGCCCAAGGAATGAGGCAGATCCTAAACTCAGGTGGGCCATATACGCCAGTTCATGCTTGATTAGTAGTTTACCCGACCCATGGTGACGTTAAGTGAAATCTGGCCCGTCCATTAGTTTCGACATTAGTATAAAAATAATATATCATGTAATGCTAATTACATTAATATATAATATAGTATATATTATAAATATATACACAACTTATAATACATTTATTGTATTATTTCATATTTTATATTCGTAATTATTTCTCAATTAATAAGGCATTTAATTTGTAATATTATGTATATATGTATTTATATTTTTAAATATATATATATATATATATATATATGTATATTAATTATTTAAAGTGTTCTATAACTAATTAATACAATATTATTATCTATTCATTATAATAAATATTTAGTAATTAGTATTTTAGATTATATAATAAAAATATATTTACATGTTTGTTCATCATAATACATTGATAGTTATAGATAAGTATTTATTTACAATCATTAACACTTATAATGTATTATTATTTTATTTTATTTTTTTTGTGGTTATACTTGCATATGTTACTATAGCAAAAATTTATATTACGATATTTTTTTTTTATATATATAGTATAAATACATTAATATATAGTTAAAATTATAAAATGTAAATATTAGTTAATATGCATCAATTATATGATAATGTGCTGGCATGAAATTTATTTTATATATAGTTTAAATAATATACATAATTTATTTCCCCTACATCTCAGTTGGACGGTAGATCTCGAATCTCGTAGTTGCCCCACCATTTCGAATGTTGGATTTTATGACTTATCAAGGCAACCATTTCAGCTTCCTTCCTCCATAGTTCTAGATGTCCTACAGACAGTATAAGTACAGATCTAACCGTTGATCCTATGTTTAGAGGGTCGGATGGCCCGATATACGAATGCAAGTCACCCCTAACAGTTGGATTTAGGCTAGAGTGTGAATGTTCACATAAATCGGGATTGTATTTATACTAAGTCAGGTTCTCCTAGTTACACCCAAGTACAGAAAATACGGGAACATTTTTTCAAAATTTCTGGCGTGATCAAATAAAACAAACTCTTCATATAATTAATACTTAGACCAGTCAAGCTGAACCTTAGACCAGTCGAGGGAACCGAATTGCAGCCTATAAATTGAGTACATTTCTCATATCTTTTCATTCATTCCAAACTAATTCAAGCCATCACTCTGAGAGATTAGTCCCCACTATTGTGAAGCTATTGTGAGGTATTTGTAAATAATTTTAATAGTTTTTTGGTTTCTTAATTTCTCGATCTCTTGATTCCATTATACTTAATATAAAGGGAATTTTGATTTAACCCTTTGTGAGATCCAAGAAATTAAATCCAACTAGCTTAAGGTTGAATTTAATTTAAAAATCATCTAGACCTAGAACCCATTCTTCTATGAGATTGAACATTGAACATCTTCATATACAAAGAAGCAGTTCTACTGGCTACATCGAAGATCATTCGTCAGATAAGTATATTTTATTTATTACATTGTGATTTGTAAGATTGCCAGAAAATCTTTCATTTTCGTTTTGACTAAGATAGCCAAAAAATCTCAGTGTGTGTGGGGTTTTTAATTGTGATAGCCCATTGAAAACACAATTATAAAGGTTTTAAGGTGAACCTTGGAAAATGTTCTTTCTTAGTGAAAGTTGTTATGTCATGGGTTGTGGATATTGGGAGTGGAGTAGGGTGGTTGTTTAAGAACAGTTGGTGTACACCTGAACCACTATAATTCTCGAGGTTTGGATGATGATGATGATGATGATTGTGATGTATGTGATGTGCTGAATGTTGTATTTATTTTCATGTACATGTGGTGAATGTTGTAATACCCTGATTCATTTCCTTTGCCTTTGTATCAGTTTGAGTTTTTGATACTTACCAATGTTCTAGAAATCAGGTTGTCCTACCATAAGCCATTAGTTTTTGGTGTAAGGTTATCCTTAGAACAACGTTTATATCAACCTCTCAATACTTGTGCATTTGAGTTTGTTTTAAATTTCTGCTATCTGTGTTATCTTTTGCATTTTATTTTTATTTGACATAGTCCTATTCACTCCCCCCCCCCCTTCTAAGACTTGGGGGTCGCCCTTTTCAAGATTTCCTTCCCACCATGAATCAGGGTTTAGATGGCCTTCATGCACTAGGAAATTAAATCAAACATCATGGTGGGGTCCATGGAGAATGGCCCCTACTATGGATTCATGCATGCAAGCTAAGGTGGACCATTGGTCACACCTAGAGGTCAAGGTAGGATCCTCACCATTGATTGGTGGGTCCTAGTTACCTCATGCTAGAAAAATTAGAAAATCCATGTAAGAAAACATAAATCTAATCCCAGAAAAGCACCCACCTCTCTAACTTCTCCTTCTTCCTCCTCTATAGGTTCTAGAGCTCTAAGAGGGTTGATTTAATGGTTGAGGTGGAGTTTAGAGGGTTGGATTAAGAGGGATTAATGGTAGAATGTGGCTGAATTTTTTCTCCATGGTGGGACGTCCATGGCTTCTCTTACTAGGGGAGATGAGAAATGAGGGAGAAAGGTAGGGAAAGAGAGGGATGTAGAGATGTGATGATTGCTTGTAAGATAATAATAACTTTGTAAGAGAGGCATGGGGCAAGCAATGAGTGCATGTAAGAAGTTGGGGCTAAGGGTTAGGGTGACATCATCCTACCCTAGGTAGGCTAGGGTGATGTCACAATCATGATTACTTTCTAGGGAAATGCACTAGGACACCTCGGGCCTCGCAATCATGTGATCAACAGCCGGGATAGAGCATGGGCCACATCTCACAATTTAAGCGTCAGATTAGCGCACTAAATATGTCATCGGAACCGCGGCTACGACGTGGTCGTAATGGCATAGGTCTCGGGTTGAGGCGACTCGGGTTTACAGGATGTAACTTAAGGTCACTCGCAAATGATATCTATAGGTCGCAGGTCACTGAAATTTGACCGGAAGGATCGAGGGATTCTACGGAATAGGATGGTCACTAGGACACAGGCCTAACATATTTGGTCTTGAGAGCATTCCCTTGGTGCCAAGGGACATCTCTGCCATAACGCATAAACTTCATCATTAGGGAACGAATCATGGGATCATCAATATCAAGTTCGGACAGACCAATCGAGGATAGAGTGAGACCAAATTGACTTGCAATAGTTTCGACTGTGATTTCTACAGTAGTCTCTCCAAATGTGATTGTTACAGATGGTGGGTACAAAACTGGAGAGTGACATAGGCAAGAAAATGATAAACTCTCTTATACTGACATGGTCTTCTAAAATCCAATAGTGGGGTCCAGTCAACGGCTGACAAAAGGGGTCCAATTAAAAAAACCCGAATACACTCCCGACCAATTTGTCTCTCATGTAGTAGTTATCTCCCAATGTATTTTTCTAATAGGTTGGCATTGGGTGGAGGAAACAATGGTCCAGTAGGAGGTGCAAGAACAGCAGGCGGAGCAGAACTATGTGACAACTATCGGGTAGTGTTGCCTCATCTGGGAGAAGGAGACCCTTGATCCGACGCCCTAGCCCTTTCTCTAGGGACTAGGGTTTTCTTCCTTATTGGTCGAGAAGATTCCCCTTTGCTCGGTGCCTTACCTTTATCTTTGGCCATGTGTGATAAGACAGAGACTTTAAAAAAATGGACTAAGAAGAAGAACACGATTTGAAAGAAAATCCCCAAAATCTCACTCAAGAGCAATGCAACTTATATTCAACTTAACTGTACAAATAGAGTGAGTGGATGTGGGGTTTTACTAAGAGGAGCTTAGATTCGAGCTCAAGACCACCACTACCGCTTCACTGGACCGATGGGGAATGAGGAAGATGACTTTCTGCCCAAAAATGCATTTTCACGCTCGCTCGTTCTTTTATAAGTCGGGGGTCTTCGATGTCATCGAAACTGATTCGATGACATCGATCAGTCTACATAAAGTGTCATCGAAGAGGTGTTCGATGATAGCAGGCAGTATCCGATGTTTCAGATTCTATTAGTTCTTCGATGTCATCAAAGTGTCATTCGATTCATCGAATGCATCATCAAAGCAATATGATCAACATTTTTCTAAGTGCTTTGATTAGTTCCAAGGAGATGTACAACATAGTATTTGCTTCTTATCAACTTGTACACTCAACAAAATTTTTACAAAAAGGTGTGAGAGTCAAAATTATAAACATTTCCTATGTTTATGTTCAAAAAGAATTTGGAGGCATAAAATCCTCTAATATCTCATGAAGACTGGAATAAAAAATCTTTTCACACATATCCAAGTCTTGATGTCATGACTTGGCCTTATTATCTTGGTCACGTGGTATCAGATGGACAGATCATTCTCTCTACTACTTACAATTCCGTAGAAGTTGTTACTTGTGTGAATCATAATACATTTACCTGATAGGTCTGAGATCTTGCACTAATCTTTGGAGAATATGACCATGTGTTCTTTGTCATAGATTTGTGAGATACTAAGAAGATTATTTCAGTCCTTTTATGCAGAAAACATCTTCAATCATGGTCATCCTAGGGCCAACAATTGCTCCTTGTCCAGTTATCTTGGCAGATCTCCCATCTCCAAATGTTATCGTCCCACCATCAAATTTTTAATAGTTGTAGAAGTGGGATTGGTCACCAGTCATATGTCTAGAGCAACCGCTATCTAGATACCACTTGGAACCACTACTTGTATTAAGATCTGAATGAGTTATCAAGCGGGCATTATTGTTTTTCACTACCCATTTGGTGACAACTTTTCTTGCTGAAGATGCTTTGTCTTTACCATGGGCCTATTTGAATTTTTTTGGGTAATTTAATCAGATTCTCTTATTTCATCAATGCTTTAGTTTTCTGATTTAGTTAAGCCACCTGATTCAACAACTCCTCCATCCTTTTTGTCATTTTTGGTGGAGTAGTATGTTTCTTTCATTCTTTTGATATGTATATTGAAGGACTCTTGACATTCTGCATTGTTCTTCCAATAGGTTTGAGTTTACCAGAAAGGTTCAAACCGGACGAGGAGTGAGACCTTCCAATTGTAAGACATTCAAACTTGTAATGTCCTAAGTCTCCACATGAATGACATAAAGGGTGTCCCTAGTATTGCTTCCAGATGCCACATTTTTCTTAGTCATAGGAGGTGCAGGAAGGGAGTTCGATTTACAAGATTCATAGCCTAAGCCTCTCCTATCCTTCTGTGTTCTTCCCATCCCTATAAGCTTTTCTAGTTTTTCGCTGCTTTGGGAGAATCTATGACTAAGTTCAATAGATTGTTTTGATTTCTCTGCATCAAGAATAAGTGAATGATTTTCATTCTTAAGGTGCATATTCTCTGTTTTTAGAAGTTCAATCTGTTTGTTTAATTTTAATGACTTAGATTTAAGGAATGATGTTATTATTTCAAGCTTATCATTTTTCGAATGATATCACTAGAGATCATTTATCAAGCGGGTATTAATTTTTAAAGTCTTATCTAGATCTTTTTGTAGCAATTTGTTCTTATTTTCAGTAATACCAAGCTTCTTAAGAATGTTAATGCTATGAATATAAAGTTGATCATAGGCATCATGAATATCATCCTTTTCTTCTCCTTCTTCTTTTTCACCATCTAAGGAAAGTGTCTCTTTGGCTTGAGGTTCATCCATATCCTCATTATCCCTTAGATTGGGGATGTTAGTAGACTGAAGGCCATAAGAATTTTTAAAGACTTTTGATCTTCATCACTCTCTGAATCACTGAATTCTGAATTTGATTCTTCAGTGTCATCCCATGTGGCTGTCATTGCTTTTCCCTTAGTCTTCTTGGTGAGACATTCAGTGGACAAGTGTCCAAATTTTTAACAATTGTAACATTAAGACTCTTTGGACTTTCTGAAAGGTTTGCCTATGTAGCGCTTATTGTCCAATTATTTGCCTTTGTGGCTGTATGGTCTGCAATGGTTTTTGTTAAAGAATTTTTTGAACCATTGAGCTAAGAGAGCCACTTCCTCATCATCATTTTCTCTGTCACTTACCTCCTTCTCAGTCATGGTTATGTGTTTAATAGCTTGAGGACATTACTTTTGGATTTTGAGGATGGTTTGAAGTGTAGTTCAAATGTTTGTAGTGAACCTACTAGTTCCTTTACTTTCATATCAACCATGTTTCTACATTCTTCAATGGTTGTCACTTTGGAATTGAAATGTTTCGGTAAGGACCTCAGAATTTTTTGACAAATTTTTTATACCGAAATTTTCTCTCCCAATCCACCCATGGAGTTACAGATGACGTTCAACTTTGTAAAAGATTCCATAAAGGTCTCATGTTCCTCCATCTTGATGTGTTCAAATTGCGATGTTAGAAGTTGTAGTTTTGATCTTTTCACTGTGTTAGTTCCTTCATGGGTTGTTTCCAACAAATCCCATGCTTCTCTTGATGTACCACACATATTGATCTAATTGACAACTTCTTGTGATACAGCACAGTAGATAGCATTCATCGCTTTGGCTTCAAATATTTTCCTTTCTTTATCATAGGTAGTCCACATTTCTTTAGATTTGGGTTTGGTAATGGTTGTACCATTTTCAAGTACCACTTGATCAGTTGGTTGTACATATCCGTTTTCAACTATTTCCTAAACTTCATGATCTAGAGATTGCAGAAAATAATGCATTCTAACTTTCCAATATGCATAATTTAAACCATCAAAGACAGGAGGTCTAAACACTGATGATCCCTCTCCTTTGGCCATGATTCCCAACTTCAGTCAAGATCACTCTCTAGGTCATTAAACCTTAAGAGCAACTTGGCTCTGATACCAATTAAAATTGCAGTGTAAACCGCTATAGTAGAAGTATTGAATAGGTCAAAGTGTCCTAGAGGGAGGGGGGGGGGGGTGTCGGTCAATAGCACTTTATAAAATTTATGCCTATTTAAAATCCTAATTTCTCAATCTTGATATAAAATGCAATTAATCAAGATGTAGTAACTTTAACTCTACAGGCTTCCAAGCCAGGTAGACACTACCAAAAAATTGAGCAAACGCTACGGACTTTGGAAGTTTTTGGCTACGGATATAAACCATAGGAAGTTTTGTAACACCCCGTACTTTTTAGTACTCAGGTGTTAGGATGGAAGCTAAATTTAGGATTTTAATAGCCTTGCTAGACACTTGAATTTCACGTTAGTTATCGCAGGCCTTAGACCACATGACCCACTAATTGTTCGACTTATGCCATGACCATTAACAATCTAACCATATGATTATAAGAGCAATCATAGGTTTAGATTATACACCTGTGCAACCGAAAGATTGACCATCCAATCATTCACTTTGGATCATGGAACGTCTTGATTAGCCATTAGCACTAAAGTCCCCTTAGATGGGACTTAAGGGTTAGAATCATTAAGATCACCAATGACTTCCACATGAGCAGTCTCCAAGGCCACTTGATTACCAAAATTTTCAATGATTTTCACCTAAACTAGGCTGAGAACCCGAGGAATCATCACTGGTCATATTTGGTAATGATCTGACTATCAGACCTTCATAGATCGTAAAATAGCCTATGTATTTAGAAAGCATGGCTCACTTGTATCAAGCCCTATAAATGGTGTTGATAAAGATGCAAGCCACGATAAACAACTTAAGAAATAATAATAGTAATATAATAATAATAATAATAATAATAATAATAATAATAATAATAATAATAATAAGGATAGTGATAAAGGGAAATAAATAATGATATATAGTAATAATAATAACATTAGCATTAATGTTAATATGTGGTTAGTAAATCATTACAAAAGACATACAAACGGCCATGGGACCCTTTTAATCGTTGGCATTCGATTTTGGGAAGATCCAACCATTAGATCAACGAGAATCCACCATTAGGACTAGAAATTTATTTGTATGGCCCACCTAAGCCTTGGATCTGTCTCACCATTGGCCAACTGCCTTAATAGGGCCGACTGAACCCAATGGATGGTGTGGATTTGTCAACACCATCTTTGTGGATCCCACCTTTGATGAGTGTTCACGTGAGGTGCGTGCACTCACTGTGCATGGGACCATGGAAGAAACTTCCTCAAAACAGAGAGATTTCTCTCTGTTTTTGCCTTTTAACAGTGGACGGACGAGCGTCCATGGTTTTGATCTGTGGCCCACCATGATGATTCCATGGGCTGATCCGAGTCGTCCATCTGGTGCACAACAGAGGCCTGACTAAAACCTAGTGGGTCTTATAGGTAGATGTGATGGTACGAGCACACAAATGTCGGTGCAAACTGGTCCTACAAACATAATGTTTCGATAAATGGAAACTGCCTCCATGCGCCAGCTTGACAATCTGCGAGAGGGATGTTTGGTATGATCTAGGTCGTCCCAAATGGAGCTTTTTCAGCCATCTGTTCCAACTGAATGGAACAAAAGCTAAACTGACCGTCACCTTCAAACCTTGAATCCACTATGAAAACTGCAATGGAGCTTCATTTTTCTTCTCCCCTAAGCTTCGTGGGATATATTTAGGTCGTCCAGAAGCTTCGCCTTGAAGAAACGAGCACGGGCCGACATTTGCCATTAATGCCCAATATCTTCCTCGTTTAGAGATGAGCTGCACCACACCAAGTCACGTCGATTCAGGACGAGGCCTGGTCGGATTGAAGCTGTTGGCTAGGGATGAAAGGATGAAAGACTGGAGAATGGAAGAGAGAGAAGAGAATGAGAATGTGGTGCGGCTGTTACACCGCACCACCGCACTCGACTTGCCGAGTTCGGCTCGAGTTGAAACTCGGTCCGGGTCTAGCTGGAACCTCGGAGGAAGAGAGCGAAGAAAAGAAGAAAGGGAGAAAGAAAAGAGAAATGATGAGGAAGGAGAAGAGAAAGAAAGGAGAAAGAAGATGATGGTGGGGTGCGGTTGTTACACCACACTGAACCGGACCGAGTTTGTCCGAGTTCAACGTCCATTGCTGGACGTTCGAGCATATGAAGAGAATAAGGAGAGTGAGAGAGTAGAAAGAAAAAGGGAGAGTGAAGGGAAGATAGGAGACAGGGAGAGAGAGATTGAACCTCGGTTGCTGCCGAGTCAATTCAGCTAGAATCGAGTCCACTCGGCTGGAACTAAGCCTTGCTGGATTGAGTCTGAGTTGGGCATGGATCTGACCCATTCCAGGACTTGTGGGAGGCTAGGAGATATGAAGAAATGAGAAGAAGAGGAGGCCAATTATGGTTGTCACCAAGTCATCTTGGTTAAAATCGAGCCTTACTGGGTCGAGCCACATTTAGGCTGGTCCAGACTCTTGCAGGATTTCTAGCATGTGAAAAAGAGAAGAGGGAAAGGAGAAATGAGAAAGAGAGAGTGGGAGGAGAGATAGTGAAGGAGAAAGAGTGAGATGCATAGGTGTTCTTGGGCCGAGCCAACTCGACTCGAATCAAGTCAACGAGGTGAGAATTTTTATTCCTTTTTATCAATCAGATTCATCATTAGATGCTTTTGTTGTCAATAATACCGTTATTATTTTCCATCTGTTATAGTGATTAATGTTATTTTAAAGCTATTGATTAGAAATTATAATTAACATTATAATGTAATAATTGGTGTTATTGCTATTTAGCCATTATTTGGTTATTATTTTTACTTGTAATATCATTAAATATTGTTATTTTTACTATTGTTAGGAATTATTATTGGATACAATTAATTGTACTACTTGGTTGTCAGTATTAGATATTAACACCTATAAGTATTAATGTTATTCTTTTTTTGTCATTAGTTGACTTTCGGTTATAAGATTAGCATTTTAGTATTAACTGACGGTTATTACTTATTATTACTCTATTCCTAATGTTATTATGAATTAATTAGATTCCGAACTCTATAACAAGCCTAAAATTAAATTAGTGGATAAAGACCTTAGATATAAGTAACCCAAACCATAGGCTATGATCCGAACCATAGGTAGTTTGTAAATATGGATCTAACCATACAACTTACAATTCGTGATAGGATCTAAGTCTAAGGGCATACGCTCTTCCTAATAACATTAGAAGGCAAGTCGACAAATAAGGTGATGATTTCTTTCCCTTCGGCTTTTCATTTTCCCATTAGCATAAGTTATAGATTTTATTTTAATTTATAATTGATATCTCCATTTCATAGTCACATGTGTTAATTGTTGGAATTGAATTGCTACATTACATGCTTAATGTGTATCCTGCGTATTTATTCATGCTTGTGGATTACTTGTGGAACTTAAACTGGTACATCAATGGGGAACCCCCACTTGTAAATGTATGCCCATACTTGGGATGTAACTCGATTGATTGTGATTGTAATGGACCTGCGACTTAGTGGTTATTGAATGGTGGATTGAATTGAATATTGATGTGGGCCTACCATCCAGGGGTTGTTGTGTCCAAATGAATTTTTAAGAAAGGTCTTTTATTGTATATTTTTTATATTTGTCGTATGTGGCTTAGTTTTGACATTCACCCTATGTGGCTTTGTTTCTGTATTTGCCCTATATGGGTTCGATGTTTTACATTGTGCAACCATGCGATGATAAGCCCCATATACCGAAATATGATTGGCCACTAGTCGACGGGTTTCCATTAAACATCCTAAGGTGGTAGGCTCATGAGTTGGGGATGGTGGTATGAGACCTATGCCCGGGCTATCGGCCTACGCTGGCATCTAGCCCCCATAGTAACCTTTGAGCTTATTTGAATTGGCTAGTTGTAATTGGACTAATAACAGGTTGGCTAATCATGCATACATGACACAGACCGGCATCTATTGCTATCATACGTGATGTACGTATTTGTCCGACTGGATGTTTTTCCCGGGATGATGATTACATGGGTGACGAGCTTAATGTCCGATTAGATGTTTTCCCGGGACAATGATTGCATGGGTGACGAACCCAATGTCCCTATGGATGAGCATCCCCGGGACGATGATTGCATTCACGCATCCATGCATATAATAAGATTGCATTTACTCTATTTTGATTGCCTGAATGTTTTATACTGTTTCTTACCTAATGCAGCGTTGTGTAATCTTGAGGAAAATTCACACTGAGTTGACCACTCATCCATCAAATATATAACCGTACAGGTAGCACAGGTGGCTGAGGTGACATTCATGTTTATATTGAAGAGCAAGATATAATTGATAAGGATGCATGATTGTAATTACTATGGGTTCCTACAAGATTTCACATCCCAAGATTGTTGTAATTTACTTTATTTCACATGCAATATTATTTCATTTTAAAATTTTAAGAATGGGAACATTGGTTTGTATAAGTCATTATGGGCAACTCTTGTATATTTAAATGAAAATACATACTTTCCTTTATGTTTGATTTGTCCATACTATGCTAATCTGCTTAGTTTGATGAAAGAAAAAATATATGTGGACTTTGGCTCTTTATAGGTTAACACTTGGGTTTTTGGGAAATGGGTCATATACTCGGGTCTTAAAAAGTCGGGGCGTTACAAGTTTGCTACATATTTAATCCATAGCTAAAACCTACATCCTCACTGGGATCTTATTAGAGATTGATGGTGCTTAAGGGGCTCCATGGGGCCCATTGGAATATATGTCTTTTATCTAAGCCACCCATTAATTCTGATATATAATTTCAATGGATGAGCCCAAAAAGTAAGTAGATTGATGGTCTAAGTGAACCACACAATAAGAAATAATAAAAAATAAATTTCTATCATTAATATTTTATGTGGCCTGCTTACAGCTTCGATCTGACTCCTTTTTGGATCAACCCTTAAAATGATCCGTTAGAATGAATGCACGGAGTGGATAAATAGCATACATCATGGTGGGCCCCACAAGGCCTAAAAGTAAGCAAAGTGTCATTCGTCACTCCCCAAAACCCAATCCCACAGCACCATTTGTAAAAACAAATCCCTCTCTCTCTCTCGCGCACCCATCTCCCAAAACCCAATCCCACGCACACCCATCTCCCTAAACCCAAAAGCCTCTCCCTTTTCCTTACCATCTCTCTATCTCCCACGCTCCCTCGGCCTCTCTCTCTCTCTCTCTCTCTCTCTCTCTCACACTAGGCCTCTCCCCTTCCCTCGCCCTCTATCGATCTTGCACATTCCCTCACCCTCTCTTTGTCTCTTGGCCCCATTCCCCCTCTCTGTTTCCCAACCTCTATCTCTCTCTCTCTCTAAGGTTTTCAAAACCCTCTTTCGCCGCAAACCCACCATTGATCGGTGAGAAGACCCTGTGCCAGCTAGGGTTTTTGAAACCCCTTTCATCCACCCCTCATCACCATCTCAGTTCATCCACCAGCAAGAGTAAGAGAGACTTGGAGAGCACTCGAAAGAAGGAGAAGAAGAAGAATGAAGAAGGTCCGAATATCATTTACCTCTATACATTTGCTATTTATTTCCCCATACATTTGCCTCTATAGTTGCAGAACTTTCTACCTGATAGTTGTGTTCATCCATGCTATTCAACATAATAATTTCTTTAGATATAATTTTTAGGGTACTGAACTAGCCGCTCAGGAAGGAAGAAGTGCAGCCACTTTAACTGCTTGCATAACATTTGCACAGGAGCTCACTGAATAGCAGTTTCCTGCTCCCCGTATCCTGGTGTTCAAAGTTTGTTTTCCTCCAATTATCCTTCAGTTTCCTTTAAAAAACTGCTAATGGCCTCACTTGTAAAAACTGAAAAATCCATTGTATATAATCTCCTGTATGTCATGCATGCTAACTGTTTGATGAAATGTCTCAACAAGGAATGTTTTGTGTGGATTGCATTTGAGTACCATTTTTTTCTCTACCTATGAGTCGATGTACATGGTTGTATGGTTGGATGACCTACATTGAAACTTGATGTTGTAGGACGCCTTGACAATTGAAAGTGAGGCTTCTATAAGAGGTGGGAGAGCACGCTAGAGAACAGATTGTCTGTAAGCACGATATTTTCATGCCTTGGATTGTGTCATGAGTTTCTTAGGTTTGAAACTATTGATATGTGGTTTTTTTTATTTAATTTTCTTTGTTAATATATGTGTGGAAGTGATTGTTTATATTTAATTTTTAAGTTTACGACTTCCTGGTTGTTTATATGATGTTTGCGTTTATATGAATGAATATCCCTTTGACACTATTTATTAATTTTATAATTTGTGTTAGAAACTAGGAAGTATTCCTTATGGTTATTTCATTTGATTATGCTAACTTAAATTTGATATGAATGCTAATGAGTTAATTTCAGTTCATTAATAAGTGCTCCAAATGTACTCTTAGAGTTTCTTACACACCTTCATATCTTTGCAATTCAATTTAATAAGTTCTCCACCATCCCTTCATGTAACGCCCTGAAAATCGGGGGTCGAGCAAAGCTCAGCTCCCGAGTTCCAACGCATCACTTATGCAACACAGATAATGATGATTATAATGAGAGCATTGAAACATGAATGGGATTATACCAAAACAGCATATCATACTCCAGAGACAACTAAATTTGCAAGCAGAAGACAGTGATAAATATATAAAATATATAAACTGTGGTGAGTCTCCAGAGTGTGATAATGTTACAGGTTAGATAACTACATGTAAATTTCCAAATTATACTAAAGGTGTAATGTCATCTAGTCAACATCCCAGAAAGCCCCGTCGATCAGGACACGGCTCACAGGAACCCGCCTGAAAATTGCATAAAGGAGAAATCCTCCTCATCATCATAAAAGTCCGGCTCCACTTCGCAGCATCGCCATCATCTGAAACTCAAACAAGGTCTGGTTGGTGTGTACAACATTGTCCCGTAACGTGGGAGTGAGTGATCAACTTAGTGAAACAATAAAGCATAGGTTAACATGTTATCAATTCAGTCAAGCAGTAATGATAGAGCAGTACAGTCAAACAATTCTAAATACTGTAATTAATATAAGGATGAGATGCGATTATGATGCATGCCCTCACCAACATACTCCCTCGTGCGGCACTATCTTACGTCAGCGGCATGCTGTCACCCTCAGTGCTCCACATCTTCCAGGCAAATGCAACGCGATGATGAGCATGATTACCGAGTTGTTATTAGTCCATTTCAAACAGCCATATTGGGAAACTAAGGTACCTTCCTTATATCATTCCCAAACAATGATCCATTCTAGGGTCATCAGTCCTAGACAATATCATACGATGGTGTGTTTCTAGGTCACTGCAAGGGCTGCCAGGGCTGTTAAACGGAACCATTACACCACTCCCCCATCACTTTATCAATACAGGCCCAGTTTATACTCTGTTACTACAGAAAGGCTCGTCGCCTCGCCGCAGATTTAGAGTATGCTCAAGGTCACTACACTGGGTACAGTCAAGGCTGCTAGGGCTGTTACATGGAATCGTTGCACCACTCCCCCATCACCCATCAAAGCAGCATAGGCTGACAACTCGAATATAGTATCCCATACCACCATAATCGGCTCACGAGTCTGGTTGCTCAATGGTCACTACGGGGAGACTCGTGGTCCCCCAGCGTAGGCCGATAGCTCGACCACAATGTCCCATACCACCATGCCCGACTCATAAGTCTTGGCGGATCAAGGTACCACAGTTAACGGGATTCCACTGGTATGGTTAATACCTTAGGTTCAAACAGAGGCGTCCAAACATGATGAACATACATAAGACAGATCGGGTTACTTGACGAGCTCGGCTAGCTCGAGTGCACAATAAGTTGAATGATATGAAGCGCATAAGCACTTCGTGTGGCCAGCCACTATCGTCAACCGAAGTACGACTCGGGTTCGTCGAACACATCTCGCATGACGAATGAATCTCAGCCACACATTCTTTTCCATTTCCGATTGCCTGGACTATAATCATAGCCCCAAACGCAATCAATCCTTGACCAGAAGCATGTAGAGTAAAGCAGAATAAACAAAGTAATTCAAGCATGTTAACAAGCATGTCATAAAACATGTTATAAAGCACAATATAAACAGGAAATACAAACACATATATTTCATAAGTAAGCGGTTAATTTAAACAAACAACATGGAGGAAATCATATACATCTCTAAGGTAGCTGAGAATCCTATCTCAACACCCTTATACATTACATTTTACTAACTACTACTCATTCAGACATTTCAACAAACACTTTAGACTACATACATCAACATACATGACGTATGTTGATCACATAGGTATTAGGCCAAATCCTTTCACTAGGGAGCTGCCCCATTTATAACACACGTGCAACCACAACGGATAATCATGACAAGCATGAATCCAAGTTCCATATTCATTTGAACATTTTTACAAACACTTAGGCTACACAATTCAACATATATAGCGTATATTGACCGTGGCATGATTTAGGGCAAATCCTTTCGTCAAAGGGGTATCGCCTATACAACAATCATATATCCATGATAATTAGTCATGGCGAGCATGAATGCGAATTCTATACTCATTCGGTCATTTTCACAAACACTTAGAATACACTCTTTTAACATACGTAACATATACTAGCAAAAACATGTATTAGGGCAAATCCCTTCGCCGAGTGAGTATTATACATATATATATAGCATGTTCATACAGTAATTAATCATGGCTAACATACTTTCAAAATTTGTACGTATACGGTATTTTCTACAAATACTAGGAATACAATATATTTAACATAATTAACGTATATCTGAAAAATAAAATGAGCAACACTTTGTACATGTGTAATTGCATGCAGATCATGAATCTATCATTATCTGACATTGAAAGCATTGAAAACCATAACCTATATATCTAAAGTCTGCACCTTATGCTGTAGAATCGTAACGGAGTCGATAGAATCTCTACGCTTTCGTCAACGTCGAGATGAAGACTTAAATCACGAGTTACGTTAGCTATTTTGCTATTTGAATCAATCTAAACCCTAAAACAGGTTAGGGTTAGGGTTTTCTTACCTAGAAATGGAGCCAAAATCGCAGGGAAAGCGATTAGAACGAGGTGATTAGGCTTGTATAGTGGCAGGGTAGAGCATCAGGGAGATCCCCCCACATCTCACACACTTTCTCTCTCTTTTCTCTCTTCTCTCTCTTAGGTTTTCTCAAATTCGTATGGAATGAGAGAGTGAGGGTTTAAGGTCCTTATATAGGCCCAAAACTCTCCAAACTAGACTCCAGGTCAAGGTATACTTAGGTTATAACCAAAGTGAGGACGTTCCAGCTCAACAGAGCACTTCTGGAGGCCTCCCTTGAGCCAAAGGTTGGACTTAAGCTCACAGACTATGGATCTAGGTCAAGTTAAGTTTTTATTCCAATCAGGTTTCCAGATCACACGTGGCGGATCAGTTTCAGTTCAACGGTCACCGCAACTCGATCAGGGTTACAAGTACATGGACATGTGTATGAAATTTCTCCTGATCCGAGGGTGTATTTAGTTTAGATTTCGATGGTCTGATTGTCTATATCAGGTCCGTAAGTGACAAGTCTCAGATTACTTAAATGAGATTTGATTTCTAAAGAAATCTACGTTTTCTCACACTCTTCACTCCGGGCTCAAGCGAATAGCTGTGGGAAACTATTTGGATTTGATTTTCGAGATGGTTGGCAAGCCCAGCAAGGCGGTCCTAACCGTTTAACTTTACGTTAATCGGACTTTCGACATGCGGTCCAGATCTGAAACGGAGTTTCAATGTGCTCCCGAGAGCAGCTGGGTAATGAGATTGATCTTAGATTTTAGGGTAGCTTAGCGTCAATGATTCCACAAGTTTTGGGTCTTGCAGATCGTATTTAAAGTGATTAGTACGGATTTTGTATGTGATCTAGTGTAGCACTTAGTTAACTTTATCTAATTTCTAAATGATTTAGTCCTGTAAGATTTCTATCTGAGGTGGTACTTGGGCTTTTGTACGGATTTCTAAAGTATTTTTCTTCATCACCTAAACTTTAGGATTCAGGCCTAATATGAAAGTACTTAGTTACCTTTGAAGGATAAGGTAGTGAAAGGTGAGATTTGTGAAGGAAAAGTGAGATTTTGAAGAAAATGGTTTGAAAAGGGATTTGAGACTTTTAAATTGAGTGTTTGAGAAGTTAATCGGGTATTAGGATCGACCCATCACCTAAGGACGTCTAACTCCAGGTTGGGAAAAATCTGGGGTGTTACACTTCATGTTTTCTTTGGATTGCAAAAGAAAATTATTAGAAATGTTGGCATTTTATTCTTGAATTTTGTTTTTCATTTGATTTATTTGGATGGAATTTCAAGGCTTTATAGTAATCAACTGCAATTTTATTTTCTCTTGTCTGAGGCCTGTTTGGATGCACCCCGTAATGAGAATGATGTTGGAACTTGGGTGTTTTTTTTTTTTTGGATGTTGGGTTTGATTTAGTTTAGAGGGGAGTAGTGCATTACTAGTTAGAAAATTATGCTACATAAACATGGATGTCAAGGAACTCTTACTGAAGCTCAATTCTGTCAAAGAGCCACTGAATCAAGCTTATTCTAATACAAGTTCATCCATTAAAATGGTTGCATATGAGTTTATAAAGATGAAAGACATTGAGGTAAAGATGAAAGACATTGAGGTGAGTTTGTCTGAAAGAGAACCATTTGTAAAAAAAGTCATAAAAATTTCCCAAACCACCCCTTGTCTTTTTTTTTTTTCCTCACTAAATACTTTATCTGAAAATAGAAAATGTCACTCTCTCTTTTATTTTCTAAGATCCCAAACTGGCTTTTAATTTCTTTCTTCTATTAGTATTGTACAGTTATTACATAGAACGGTTTGATGCATGCTTTGATTGGTAGTTTGAACAATAGATAGCTTGGTGCATAACTTGCTTCATTGCCTTAGCTTTTACTTCAATTTCCTATAATATTTGCAAGGTTATGGAATATGAATTGATTCATTTGAATGGTTTAGTCTCATAAATATGCATTATTCATTTGAACGATTTGAATTATGATTGGAATGAATACTCATAACCAAAACTCGAACTGAGGCTTGAAAACTCAGTTGTTGGCCTTGAAAACTCAGCCCAAGTCCAACCCTCAGGCATCTAAGGTCAACTAAACTCAACTGAGGTTTACCCCTTTTGGCTCTAGCTAGTAGACCAAGGGCAGTTCAATGACAAAATTGCTTTTCATGCCTCCTCTAAATGTTTATTGGTTCACTTTCTTTGATGGGTTGTTTATTTTGCCCCGACAATAGTTGCATTCAACCGCAATAATCACAATTTTACGTTATTTAATTCAGCCCCTAATTTTGTCATGTTCTAGACTAAGACTTCCACTAAGCAGTTTAATGATTTGAGATCCTTCTGCTTGAAGATCATTTCATTCAGAACTTGCAGATGTTACTGTTAAAGAAGGTGGTAGCCATGATTCTCTGTTTTGGAATTATTTCCTCCCTAATCAGCTCTGTATCATACCAATATAAGATACCCAAACTTGTTTATTAATTATAGCTGCCTAGGCCATTTGAAATGTGGGTCCCATTATGGATGGAGCATATATCTAAAATCACGCTGTTCAAGTAACCCTAACCACCCAATTAAAGGCTATCAAGCAGATAGTTAACAATAAATTAATGAGTCATATAAATTCAAAGGGAAGTCTGTGGTTAATATTATCTTCTTAGTGCAATTTTTTAGTTATGCTCCCTTCATAGTTCAGCGATTTGGATGGATTGGATTGCCAAGCAACTACCCTGTGTGTATGTTCAGAGAGTCACCACCTTAAAAATAAAAAAGAAGAAGAAGACGAAGAAAAGAAAAGAAGAAAGAAAAAGAAGAAGTGGGGCAAATCTAATGAGCAATCAACTATCTCGTCTTTGTGTGTTTATGCATATATTTGGGTGTGACTCCTTTTTCTGTTGAAACAATGATGACCCAATAACAGTTTTTAGGATCTGAGACATGTCCTATTGGTCTCCAAAAAAGGGGTGCCTGCTCTTTTATGATCCATATTATGACTAAAAGTTTTGGATCCAAAAAAGGGTCCATTTGGGTGTTTCTGCCTCTTTCAGTAGATGAGCTGTCTTCCCCCAAATTTCAACATTTCACCCAGATAGCTTCAAAATCTGAATTATCTGGATGTTGATTTGGGGGCAAAAAAGAGCTTATTTAAATCTCTCCTTCACCAAACAAGCTTCCAATGGAATGTTTGTCCAAATCACAACAGACATAAGACACAATGGTGATTAACATCCAAAAGGTACCTTATGTGTCCAAGAAAGTATTTAATTAAGTATGGTTGGTCTTATAGATATCCTATAAATTCTCCCCTTTTGTTTGATTAGTACGCGGCGGTTGCATATAACTCCAAAGGCACATCTGCTCTTCATCCACACAGCTCTAATTCTATGAGCAACATCCTTCTCAATCTATCCTCTCTCATGAATTAACAACCCAAAATATATGTTTTGTGCCTTTACACTACATATTTGTAATCTTGTAATCTTGTCTTGCAGGCCATATTGAACCGATGCCTTCAATTCAGCAATTTGTCATAGATCAACTGGTTCAATGGCACCTAATTCCAGGGAGTAGAAAAGCAAACAGTTGTATTATCAGCTTCTTTGATGAGGTAAGCCCTACTCCTCTCTTTTTTGCTTTTTTTCTTCTTCTTCTTCTTCTTTTTTTTTTTTTTTTTAAAAAAATTTATAAATTTTAGGGATGAAGAGTTAGGTAATTCTGACCGTTTATGTCTCTTTTTATTGTTTATCTTTTCTAGAAGGATGGTTAGCCATAAATGATGTTGCCCCATTTGTTCTAATTTTCAAATCTTTGTTTTAACTATCAATTTTCCTGAAAGGACTAAAGTTTTGATGTTACAATTATTCTGTAGGGGGAATACTCGAGACCATATTTGAAACCACCACATTTGGACCACCCTATTTCTACACTTCTTCTTTCAGAATCTACAATGGCTTTCGGTCGCATTCTTTCCCGTGATCATGATGGAAATTACAAAGGCTCGTACATGCTTACTCTGAAGGCAGGGTACATATACCATCTGAGCCTTTTATCATATCACTTTCCTTGTCCCGTCCTTAGTTGTTTGAAATTTGTGAAGGTTCTATTCGGTAGACTATTGCAAAAGCACGTCATAGAGGAAAGTTTAGTCCAAATATATTGAGTTTAAGAGAACCATTGAGAAAATTAACATCTTCCCTTGATGCTAGTGGATATTAACAACAGTAAAATGCCACTTTCAACTACCCATGTGACATTACTGTTGAAATTCTTCCTCCTTTACCTTTAAAAAGGAAGTAAGATTAGACATACCTATCTTCCGAATTAAAAAATTTTCCTCAGTTCCTGAGATTTGAGGCTCTCTTTAATCTGAATTGTTGTTGATGGGTTCTTTCTTACTATCAGTTTTGTTGGTTTGTAAGGTGAGTCGAACTCATCGATCAATGTTGAAACCCATCAGTCACAATCAAGTATCACTTTCCTTATCATTTAACATATGAAGGTGTGTTCTTTCAAACTATATTATGTTCAATATCTTTGAATTGTTTTGGATGATGGACAAAAAACAAAATGTCAGAGGGAGAAAGTACTACAAGATTTTAACATCCAAGATGAAGCTAAGGGCTCCAAAAGAGCTGTCATAAAAACGTTCATGACAAATGTGACAGACACATCCATGGAGATTCACTTCTTTTGGGCTGGAAAAGGGACTTGTTGCATTTCATTTTAAGCAACTTTTGGGCCGCCAGTGTCAGCTATACATGTTTCTCTAGGTTCTCAACCATCTTATTTCTATGTTTTCCTTACATTCAGTTTTCATACTTCTTCAATTGACTGATTCTTTGTTTTTATGTTGCAAAGTCCTCTAGTGGTGGTTCGCCCTTGAATAATTACAGAAGATGCACAACAGAAGTTATCGATATAGCTGTCGGATGTGCAGGTGGACTACTGATACTCACATCCATTTTCTATCTATGGTGGATAAAGGATGCACCTGGCCATATGCGAGTGCACACAGACTCATCAAGAATTGTATTTTCAGCATTATTGTAATTGTAATTGTAATTGATTGAATGAAGGATTGTTATTGATTAATCATTATTGAATAAATGAATGAATGATTGTAATTGAATGAATGAATGGTTATGCAGGTGGTAATTGAATGAATGAATGATTATAATTCTTTTTTTAAAAAATATAGGCAATAGCTACGGATACTGATAGTAGCTAGTTTGACAACCATAGTTGTTATTAAATTCTACATATTGCTACGGATCCAACACTACTTTTAGCTACAAATACTATCCGTAGCAGTAGGTACTTTTGGCTATAGACATAGTTGCTATGGATTATATCTGTAGCTATTGTAATCTGTGGCTACGGATTAAATCCGTAGCCATAGGTTTTAGACCTATTGCTACGGCACCTACGACTACGGTTGTCCTATGGACTAAAACCGTAGCCATAGGTCTTTAGTTACGGCTTGTATCCGTACCCTTTACCCAGTTTTCTGGTAGTGAGAGGATCCAATCATTAGACTACTTAGGTAGAACAATTTAAGCACTTAGTCTAAGTAGAATGTATGACTGTGTGAGATGTGATTCCAATTAGATCTAACCATTCACATGCATCATTTTAAGTATTGAAGATAAGCATGAACAAATGAATACACAAATAGCAACCCCAAACACAATCATATATAGTGGTTTGGCTATGTGCCTACTCCACTCGTAGCGGACACACTCAACCCTTGAGTGTACCGGATTTCACTAATGGAGGTTTTAAATCAAGTTCATTGTTCACAACCCCAAGTGTAGGGTCGCGATGTAGTAATAATCTTGGTAAGACCGAGGTCGAATCCATAGGGACTGAACCTTGCACATAATCTGAAAGTAACGGGAACTAGAACTTAAAGAAGATGTAATCTAAGTAGGAGAATTTAAGAGAATAATGACGAATTATTAAGATCAAACTTGTAAAATTCAAAGGTGGGAAACTAGGGTTTCCAAGCTTGTAGAGATCAGGGAGATCTATGCTTGATTCACAAACACAACTGGAACCAGAGTCCTATCTTCATCCAGTTGGAAGATATTTCATTAAAAATCAATTCTGAACTTCCTTTGATCTAGTTTTCAATGGAAGAGAGGTATGAGAACTAGAATGGATTCCATCACAAAACCATGCCCATGAGACAAAGTAAACAATAGAATTTAACCAATCCACAACCAATCTGAGAGAGTTATGAATGTTAGGAAGGATTCCATCATCCAACAATGCCCATGGGATGATAGTGAACAACGGGATTCCTACATTCACAACCTCGATACATGCACAGAATATACTCAAAGCTATCATAGATCTATTGTAATTCAAGTCACAACAAACCATTAAAAACTATGAATAGTCCTTATAATCAAACCAAAATCAAAGTTAGTTCAATGTGAACATGAATCAAATCCATAGAAACACCCCATCACACTACAAGCTTCACCTTTTAGCCCTAGCTAAGAGGTTTAGCCAATCATAGACATGATCAAGCTAAAATTCTCTTAGAAAAAATAAAATAAATAAAGAAAAAGGAAGGAGGAACTCTTGATGATGAAGCTGGCCAGCCGTCCTCTCTCTTTCTCTCTCTCGTCCGTTTCTTCCATGGATCCACGACTGATGATTCCACGTTCCTCCTCTCTCTCTCTCTCTTTATATAGTCATCCATATGTTAGTTTTTTGTAGTGGAGAAATTCGTTTGTGTGCGTACACTTATGCAGCAACAGGTTTGTGCAGAGAGATTGCGATAATGACCTGTGTGCGGCGGCTATGGGGAAACCAATGATCAGATCTCTCTGATCTGACTTCTTGTAGAGGATCAGGATTCATCCCCTGAGTGCTTGATCAGTCTAGATAATCTATCTGATTCTAATCATGGTCACCAAACGGCCCGGAACGTTCGGTTCTCTTTGGACACTGTTACATGTGTAACGCATGCGGAAACTAGACGTTTGTGTTAACGGTGGGGCCCACATTGTATGATGTTTGCAGAATCAGCTTCGTCCATCAGGTTTATGGTGTAATCTTCGCCTAGGAGAGATCATTTTGATTTACTGTGGTGTGGCCTACCTTACTGATCACATGGTGATAAACCACGCGTCTGTCATTGAAGAGGGCATTTCTCTGGCTAAGATTGCTTGGGTCCTAGTTGAACCCCTTGTTCGTTCGAACAGACAGTTTAGATCGTCGATCGGGACTCACTCAGTGGACCCAAATTCAAACCCATTGTTTGGAGGGAAAATGGAGGAGAAAAGCTCCTTTCTTGCACTGGAGTGGGGTCAACCATGTTTGACCCTGTTTCTAATTTGGTGCACAGTAAGTGCACCCCTGTTCTGCATGGGCAACATGCGTGTGGGGCCCACAGTGATGTTTACTTAGGAAATCCACACCACCCATTCATTTTTCCATCTAATTTAAGGGGTTGAGCACAAGTTTGAAGCATATCCAGAGATTAGGTGGGCCTTAAATTAGTGATTTATGGCCGATATTTTTGTTGGACCACTTCCACAAAGATCCAAAGGCTGAAATTTTACGTGTACGGTTATTTTATGATCCTTAGGCTTGATATAAAGTTTCGTGCCAAACGGACGGTGGGAACCTTGTGATCTTGCATTCAGGACAATTTTCAGGCTTCCTTATCTTCAATCACGTAGTTTTCTTGGATCTTTGGCGTGTGAATTCTTCAATCTAGGTCTCCTAAGATCCGTCCCTTACTTTTGTGATTATTGAGCATCAAATCCATGCTTTTAGTACCCTTTTCAATTCAAGCTCTTAAATTCACCTTACAACACAAACATGATTAAAATAGAGCATTAAACATTATCATGTTCATAAAACCAAGTAATAACAAGGGTTTAATATGAAATATTTGACCCTCAACACAATCCCCAACCAACATTTTGTTAGTCCCGAGCGAAGTATGCAAAAAATATTTTAAGAATTACAAGACAATTTCTATAAACTCGAGTGATTTTTGAAAAACAGTCTCAATAATAGAATTCCAAGATACATCAATGTTGGGCATTACCTTCTCCTAAACTCAAGCGCACTGTAAACTTCATGGCCAAGTTCAAAGTATTAATCCATCAATTACAACAATTCTAAACATTGAGTTCCATGGGTGTATAGTGCAACCTCGACTTAGCACAATTAAAGGTCCAATTCTCAATTTTCATGATATCATTGGTAACCAAAAAAAATATTCTGAATAACCAAACCTAAACTGAAACTTGCCTTACAGTTCAGCCTTTTTGTTCTTCCAGCTTTCAATTTTTCCATCGATGGCTTCATGTCGTGTCAACCTTTTTAAAGATCTTTAACAGGTAGCCGTTTTCGATGACAACTGTTATATATATATATAGGTATTTTTTTTGTCATGAACATGATGGACAAATTCCCCAGGTTGGTTCCTTTTATGCTTAGTGGTTACCAAGTTAATAATTCAGTATCGAACTGAAACCTTAATGTGTAAGTCAGATGTGACACATGAAATCATGACTCAATCAATGTTAAAAACTTCTAATCATGGATTAATAATTCGAAATTTTTGTGAAATCTAATAGGTATCTGAATCCAAGAGTCATAAATCACCAGCATTAAATATCTTATACTTCTAAATCAAGAATGGCCTTCAAAATCACTTTAATTCATAAAAATTTTCATAAAAATTTGAATTTTTTTTCATAATTTTTGCTCAAGACTGAAAAAACACTGATTAGGTAACCGAATCTCCCATCCCCAACCTAAAATCTACATTGTCCTCAATGTAAAAGATATAAGCATGCAATGCACATGAGACAACAAAAGTAAAGGAGAAGTGATGGAAAGGTAGTACCCAAGGAGGGAATCAAGTGGCTTTTCCAAAAGGATCTCAGTGTGAAAGTGGGTCAGCACAAGAGTTAAACCAACACAAAGCAAACTATCCTAGAACAAATGGAAAGCAAACTATCCTAACGACATAAAGCCGACTATCCTAGACATAACCTAAAAGCAATAAACTAATCCTAAACTAGGAAAGAGGGGAAAAAGTTACTTAGTCATGCCATAAGGTTCCTCCTCCGGCCAATATCTTGATAAATTTCTCAATAGGTTTCTCAACAAGATCATCCAAAAGGCCTTTTTGCAATAGTCTTAGATGCCCTAGAGCATGAATTTTCAGAGAAATTTATGGATCTCAACAAAAAATTGTCGTTGAATCGCTTGAGATATCCAAAGTATATATGATTCACTTGTGACCAAAAAAGTTTCAATGTTAGTATTCCATGGTGAATCAGAGACTATAGGTATATATAATTTAAAAAAATTCTCAGCAGATGATGTAGTTTCAACACATTCCGAAGTTTCAGACTTCGGTTTAATTTTCAATCCTCCTTTAATGTAAACATTAAGGTTCTAGGGATGGATACGCTTCAAAATAAGGGTTCTCTTAGTCAGTAAAAATTACCAAGGTGTTTTCTTACAAGGTACACACTATATCTTTTATCATAGGATCATTTGAATTTGCAAAGTGTGCCAAGAAATCGTCCAAAGAGTTGGAAAATTCAGTTGAGAGTGACTCATTTTCCACATTGAAGCTTGTGATGATCTGCCCAACGATTACATCATCTCTGGATGTGGATGACACATGCTCTCTTACTCTTGCCTTGCACAGACAGATTGATAATCAATAGGAGAAGCATTGATGTGAACACTCTATTCATTGAAACTATTCAGTAGAGGCATTGAATCGTTAAGCGTGTACAACTCAGATGGTGGCCTCAACTGAGTGGTTTCAAATTCCAGAGTCATATCGAGTAATTCATCCCTCTCCTGAATCATATCATCATTTAATTCAGGGGAGTGGTCCAAGCATGTCTCACAAGAATTAGAAAGGCCGGTTGTAAGGGGCTCATCCTCCACATTTAAATCAGACATGTCAGATGAGTGGAGTAGATTCTTATGACCGATTACTTCGTGTACTTCTTGATCACTGACCTGGACCAAATTTGAGATTGATTCTAGGGGAATTTGGGTGAAACATTCATATCGTCATCACAATACTCATCATCTTCTAATTTCGTGCAGTACACACTTAGGATGGGATCACATTCCTCACATTCTATTCCTTGATTGGGTTGAGGTTCGAATAAACTAACCTCTCCCTCATCATTAAAACCAAGTGTGTCATGTGAGTGAAGTGTGTCATTATCATTATATTTGAAAGACACCCACGCCTCTTGATCAAGATGGGAAGAAATCACCACCGGGTATATTTCATCTTAACCTAAATAGTTATATTTCAAATCAGAGGGTAAAGGTTTTAGGTCAAACTTTGGTTCCTTGAGGTTAGACGGTAGAGGCACTACATCAGTTTGGGGCAATTCTTCAAATTGTGGCCTCTATCGGTTAACTTCAAGTATTGGCGCAGTATCAAGCATGACACCCGTCTCCCTAATCATATCATCATCAAAATCATGAGAGTGGGCCAGGCATGTCTCTAGAGTATCAAAGGATAAGGTCAAAGGTGTTCAATCTTCCACGAAAGAGTCAATCATGTTAATGTCGTGAAAATCATCATCATCCTCTAATTGTCTGCCTGCATTAAAAAAGATAATTAACTTAATGTCATATTCCTGAAAGACATACTCATGACTCCATTCCTGTAATTAATGATTGAGTTTGAAGTGGCAAGGAATGGCCGACCAAGAATGACGGGAATCTGAGTGCTCATGTTACTGATGGGTTCCGTATCCAGGATGATAAAATCTATAGAGTAGTAAAATCTGTCAACCTGGACCAACACATCCTCAATTACCCCTCTCGGCACACGAACTGAGCGATCAGTAAGTTGTAGTGTAGTTAGGGTGGGTTTTAATTCACCCAAACCTAACTGTTTGTAGACCAAGTAGGGAATCAGATTTACACTTGATCCTAAATCAAAAGTCCGTGCTTAATGCGGTAATTACCAATTACACAAGCAATGGTTGGGATACCGGGATCTTTGAATTTCTGTGGTACATCTTACTTTAGGATGACACTCACTTTTTCTGTTAAAAAGATTTTCTTTTGAATATTTTACCATCTTTTGGTCGTACACAAGTCTTTCAGAAATTTGACATATGAAGGTATTTATTTTACGGCATCCAGTAGAGGAATATTGACCTTCACTTGTTTCAACACCACTAGAATGTCTTGAGAGTTAGAGAGAGGTTTTGGTGCAACCAACCATTAGGGGAATGGAGCAATCGACTTGCCTTGAAGTTCCGTTTCTAATTCTTGTGGAGCAATGTTAGGTCTATCATTGTTGTCCTCTTCCGGGTCCTTAGGCTTTTAGCCCTAATCGGAATAGTTTTGTCAATAGTTTTCGCACTCGTAAGAGTGGTGATAAATTTAGCTTGCTCCGTCTATCTGAAGAGCTTGGATCACTTATCTCATATTGCAGTTTAGGATTGGGGAGAGGTTGAGCGGGAAGCATCCCCCTTTCTATAACTGTAACACATGAATTAATCTTTTGCATATATTTCGTAAGTTCTCGTATTGCTTGAGTAAGCTCTTGGGTTTGTGTGGAATTTTGAACAAGTTCTTCTTGAGGTTTCGCTGGATTTGGAATTTGATTAAAGAAACCTTGAGGAGTAACAGTTTGTCCATTCCTCCAACTGAAGTTTGGATGATTTCTCTAACTACGATTGTATGTATTGGAGGTAGGTCCATTGAAAGGTCTTTGGTAATTGTTCACGGCATTGGATTGCTCATTCAACACCTCTTGAAAGGCAGGTATTGTTGGACAATTTTTAGTTGTGTGAATGTTGCAAGTACAAATACTGCAAGCAATTTCCTTAACCTTATCCTTCTTTAGTTTCATGATCTCGAATTTTCTTATGAGATTAAACACTTTATCATTGATATCATCATCCTCTTTCAAAAGGTATAATCCACCCCTCTCCCTTGATTGAGTGGGCCTAGAAGTGGTGCTTGATTTTGGGTGTCCCATGATTGTGTGTTTTCAGCAAGTCTATCCAAGTAGTCATATACATCATCAACATTCTTATTCATGAATTCCCCATTGCATGTTGTCTCAACCAATTGGCACATGGAAGATGTTAGACCATAATAGAAAAAGTGTGTAATGTGCCACGTTTCAAAACCGTGTTGTGGGCATGAACTGACAAGATCCTTGAACCTTTCCCAACATTGGAAGAATGTTTCATCCTCATTTTGGACGAAGTTCATGATTGACTTTCTAAGGGTGTTCGTTGTATGATGTGGAAAAAATTTCTTTATGAACTCCCTTATCATGTCATTCCATATGCCATTAGATCTAGGACGTAGTGAATGCAATCACGTCTTAGCTTTCTCTTTTAAAGAAAATGGAAAGAGTTTCAGCCTGACTATGTCCTCAGACACGTTTGGAAAATATAAAGTGGCTATGATCTCATTAAACTCTTTCAAGTGCAAATATGGACTTTTAAATTCAAGTCCATGAAATTTTGGAAGGAGTTGGATCACCCTTGGCTTAATATCCATGTGTCCCATATTTTCTGGAAAACCATGCATGAGGGCGTGCTCACCCCCATCGGTTGTAAATAATCTCGTAAAGTACGAGGCGGGGTTGCTTGATGCACCTCATTCTCATCATGGACTTCCCCAATTAGAGGTTGAGGTTGTCCTTGTGGTTGATTAGCCAGTTGATTTGCAGCCATAACCTCAATTAACTCTAGGGATCTCGAGTAGTGTCTAATCCTACGATGGATAGTTAACCCCTCAACCAATCCTCCTTTAGTCAAGAGATGTCGAGTGTTGTCATGGACCCACTTAGACATGAAACACTCGCAGCCCTCAATCTTAGATTCTAACTTAAACCTAAAAGAAAGAAAAGAATAGAAATCTAGAATTAGAAAGAAAGAGGGAATTAGAAAGAAGTTACCAAATTGGAAGTTCCTAAGTTAGGTCGTGCAAAACAAAATAAAACAAGTCAGTTCTAAAAAAAGAAATTCTAAAATTAGAAAGTTCCTAAAATAGAAAGTAAACTAGTTTCTAAAAAGGGAAAACTTCTAAAAACCGAAAATAGAAAGTTTCTAAAAACTGATTCGGAAAATTCTAAACTTAGAATTAGAAAGTGTGTTAATTTTTAAAAATAAAAGAAATCCTAGAATTAGAAAGTGTCTAAAAATAGAAAATAAAACCCTAATCCTAAAAATAGAAAAAGTAGAAAAATTAGAAAGAGATTATCAATTTCGAAAGTCTATATCAAGGTCCTATAAAACAGGAAAATTAGGTTAATTTCTAAAAATAGAAAATAAAAACCTAATCCTAAAATTAGAAATCGCTAATCTTAACCTAATTCAAAAACTATTTAATCTCAGTAAAATGCCATCTTCAGTCCTAAGCAACAGCGCTAAAAACTTGTTCATAACCCCAAGTGTAGTTCGCGATGTAGTAATAATCTCAGTAAGACCAAGGTCGAATCCACAAGGACTAAACCTTGCACGTATTCTGAAAGTAACAAGAACTAGAACTAGAAGAAGTAATCTAATCATGAGAATTTAAGAGAATAATGACGAATTTTAAACTAAAACTTGTAAAATTCAAAGGTAGGAAACTTGGGTTTCCAAGGATCCACTTGTAGAGATTAGGGAGATCTATGCTTGATTCACGAACACAACTGGAACCAACATCCTATCTTCATCTAGTTGGAAGATATTTCATTAAAAATTAATTCTGAACTTCCTTTGATCTAGTTTTCAATGGAAGAGAGGTATGAGAACTGGAATGGATTCCATCACAAAACCATGCCCATGAGACAAAGTAAACAACAAAATTTAACCAATCCACAACCAATCTGAGAGAGTTATGAACGTTAGGAAGGCTTCCATCATCCAACCATGCCCATGGCATGATGTGAACAATGGGATTCCTACATTCACAACCTCAATACATGCACAAAATATACTTAAAGCTATAACAAATCTATTGTAATTTAAGTCACAACAAACCACTAAAAACTATGAATATTCCTTATAATCAAACCAAAATCAAAGTTAGTTCAATGTAAACATGAATCAAAGCCATAGAAACACCCCATCACACTACAAGCTTCAGCTCTTAGCCCTAGCTAAGAGGTTTAGCCAATCATAGGCATGATCAAGCTAAAATCCTCTTAGAAAAAACAAAATAAATAAAGAAAAAGGAAGGAGGAACTCTAGATGATGAAGCTAGCCAGCCGTCCTCTTTCTATCTCTCTCTCTTGTCTATTTCTTCCCTGGATCCACGACTAATGATTCCACGTTCCTCCTCCTCCTCCTCTCTCTCTCTCTCTCTCTCTCTCTATATATATATATATATAGCCATCCATAGGTCAGTTTGATGTAATGGAGAAATTCAGTTGTGTGCATACACTTATGTAGCAACAGGTTTGCGCAGTGAGATTGCGAAACTAACCTGCGTGCGGTGGCTATGGGGAAACCAATGATCAAATCTCTCTGATCTGACTTCTTGGGGAGGATCGAGATTCATCCCTTGAGTGCCTGATCAGTCTGGATCATCTATATGATCCTGATCATGGTCACTAAATGGCCCGGAACGTCCTGTTCTCCCCAAACTCTGTTACATGCATAACATATGTGGAAACCGGACGTTTATGTTAACGGTGGGGCCCACATTCTATGATGTTTGCAGAATCAGCTCCGTCCATCATGTTTATGGTGTAATCTTTGCCTAGGAGAGGTCATTTTGATTTACCATGGTGTGGCCTACCTTGTTGATCACATGGTGATAAACCACGCGTCCGTCATCGGAGAGGACGATCCCGGGCATTTCTCTGGCTAAGATTGCTTAGGTCCTGGTCGGACCCCTCATTCGTTCGAATGGACGGTTTATATCATCAATCTGGACTCACTCAGTGGACCAAATTCAAACCCATTGTTTGGAGGGAAAACGGAGGAGAAAACCTCATTTCTTGCTTCTAATTCGGTGCACAGTAAGCGCACCCTTGTTATGCATGCGCAACATGCGTGTGGGGCCCACAGTGATGTTTGCTTAAGAAATACACACCACCCATTCATTTTTCCATCCAATTTAAGGGGTTAAGCCCAAGTTTGAAGCATATCCAGATATTAGGTGGGTCCCAAATTAGTGATTTATGACCGATCTTTTCGTTAGACCGCTTCCAAAAAGATCCAATGGCTGAAATTTTACCCGTATGTTTATTTTATGATCCTTAGGCTTTATATAAAGTTTCGTGCCAAACGGATGGTGGGAACCTTGTGATCTTGCATTCAGGATAATTTTCAGGCTTCCTTATCTTTAATCATGTGGTTTCCTCGGATCTTTGGCGTGTGAATCCTTTAATCTCGGTCTCTTAAGATCTGTCCCTTGTTTTGGTGATTCTTGAGCATCAAATCCATGCTTTTTGTACCCTTTTCAATTCAAGCTCTTAAATTTACCTTGCAACACAAACATGATTAAAATAGAGCATTAAACATTATCATGTTCATGAAACCAAGTAATAAATAGGGTCTAATATGTAATATTTGACCCTCAACATTCACCTTAAACCTTTACAACCTACACAAGGTTGACACTAAGACCTACACAAGGTTCCTAAGGAAGCCTACACAAGGTAACCACACATGCCTACACTAGGCAAATAGTCCCTACATAAGGTAATTAATCATGCCACACAAGGCAATCAGACATGCCTACACAAGGCACTCAATCAATGCTTACACAAGGCACAATTGGTCCTACACAAGGACTCTAAACGTATTCTCCCGTCGGAGGCCTCTAAAAGGTCTTAGTGGGTTTGCGAAACACAACCTGCAGATCAGTCCTACATAAGGAAGGATCCCCAAATTCTGTGGACTCTTAAACACTTACCTGTAAGTAGGTGAGCCCCATTTAGCACATGAGGAAGACGATCTCCTTTGATGATGGAGATTCTTCAACTCCCTTGAACCGCAACACTTGAAGATGCTCCAATATAACTAGCAGGGGTTGGGTTAAGGTGTTTTGGTGGAATCTACTCTATTAAATGTGAATCCACTACAAGAAAAGCCACTTTTACCAACGAAAATTTTCGTAGGCAAAAGTATGATTTTCATAGGCAAAAAGTTTTGCCCACGAAAATTTTCGTTAGCAAATTCCTTGCTAATAGTCCGAGGGGAAAACTTTTTACCCACGAAAAAAAAAATTTCGTTGGTAAAGGTAAGACTTTTGCCGACGAAATATTTCGTAGGCAAAACATTTTACCAACGCTAATTTTCGTTGGTAAAAATATTGACAAAACTTTTTACCTATGCATACTTTTGTGGGTAAAAATATTTAAAATACTTTTTACCTACCAACAATTTCGTAGCTAAAAATATTTACATGACTTTTTATCTATGAATATTTTTGTAGCTAAAAAACTTTAAAACACTTTTTACCTACCAACATTTTCGTAGCTAAAAATATTTATAAGACTTTTTACCTACCAACAATTTCGTAGCTAAAAATAGTTAAAACACTTCTTACCTACCAACAATTTCGTACCTAAAAATATGTACAAGACTTTTTACCTACGAATATTTTCGTAACTAAAAATATTGAAAACACTTTTTACCTACCAATAGTTCCGTAGTTAAAAGGTATTTACAAAACTTTTACCCACAAATATATTCATAGCTAATAATACTTAGAAAACTTTTACCTACCACCAATTTTGTAGCTAAAAATTCTTTTACCTACGTATATTTTCGTAGGTGAAAATATTTACAAGACTTTTAACTACGAAAATTTTCGTAGGTAAAAATTTGGATGAGATGACTTTTACCTATGAAAATTTTCATAGGTAAAAGTTTTTAATTCTCATATACACCTGTTACAATATATTTCTTGATATACACCTGTTATGTAATATATTTCATCATATTCACATTCACATCCATCTAAACCCAAAATTCGTAAATCCATCTAAACACAAACAATCTTATCCACATCACATTCATCCACAGTTTAGGTTAAAGTTCATGAAACGGAGGAGTCTAAGTTGAAGGTGGAAGACTTTATCATTCCCGTGAAATAATCTTCATCCCATGGCTCCAAGTCTGCACAATCTTCATTGCATATTTTCCTCTTGAAATCCCTAATTGCCTTAAACTCCTATAAGGGGAAAAAAGACATCCAGAAAGTATCAGAAAAACTTCACACTCTACTACAACTGAAAAAATTGAGAAAAAGATCAAAACTACACCCAAGAAAGGACACAAATTTACCTCATCAACCTTATGCCTAACAATCTTGCTTAAATCAAGCAAAAAAGGGCATCACAACCTCTGGTGATGATGCAATATTCAGATGAACTACAAATTGAGCGTAAGATTTATACCCCATTATCTGCACATAAAAGACAACAACAAAATAAAATAAAATAAAAAATTACTGGTTTATAACATAAAAGAATCAGCTTAGAGAACAGATTTTCAATTTTGATTTAGCACAGAAATTGTGGAAATTCGCCAAACTTTTAAAACTAAAGATATTGAATGACAGGTTGAAGTGAAGGAAATGTAACCTCTGCAAGCTCATGACGAGCTGCAATAAGCTTATCAAGGACACCAAGGTTCGCACGCAGAACTGAATTTCCTGATATGTATGATTGTTTCCTGACCTGTAAAGAAATCCCAAAATATTCCAAGAACTTGAATTAACATGAAAAAAAAAAGAGAAAAAAACTAAATGAACAATATAGCCACAGTTAAAATTTTGAATTTAGATATGAACAGAAAGAAGCAAAAAGCTTTCATTTGATCAAATAATCAATCTAGATCCGTACAATGGCTATGTATATATAGTTTTATACAACTCCTAAAAATAAAAGAAGACAATACTTCAATCCTATTGGCCCACAAAAAAGAAATATTTCTAAATTGTCTCAAAGTTGCACTAAAAAGAGATGCTAAATGAAACTAAATGAAGGGTTCTACTCACCAGATCTCTCTATGAGTCTATTGGATATATACCTAGCCATATGGTGTATATGGCCCATATAGTTGTAGGAACTCACAAAAATCTATATGGTTTGTATATAAAGGTGTTTACAGTACCCAGTTGGACTTGCAAATCACAGTCCAAACAATGGTTATTTTTTAGCCATCAGATTAACCTTGTGGGGCCCACATGTCAATTGGACCATTGATCTCGTCGAGATCATTCGACAGGACTGTTGATAGGGTCCTTATCTTTCATTAGCTTGATTTTGGTGTAACTCATGTAAACACTTTATCTACAACCACTTTGACTAAAAAGATATTAATTAAAAAAAAAAAAAGTGTTGGTGGGTGCCAAGTGTGTGAGCATAGCACAAATATCTAAAAATCTAAATATGATCATAAAATGGTTGACATTTGAAAAACATTTCTTATTAAATTTTACCATCTAGATTGGGAGTGGGTACACGATTAATTAGATAAGAGGCAGTTAAAACACATTCTCCCGAAACGGATAAAGGTAGATTTGCTTAATAATTCAAAGCTTGAGCGATCTCAAGGAGATTTTTATGTTTACGCTCAATGACGTCGTTCTATTGTGGGTCTTAACACAAATGCATTGATAGATGATGTCATTTTCTTGAATAAAATTTTATTAACATATAAGAAGTAAAAATGAAATTTGAGAACACAAACAACATCATGCGCAAAGACTACATTTTGAATAAATGAATGGAGCCAACATGAATAATAGAACTGACATCACTTTTGGGGTAGTTTGACAGCTTACAATATTAAAAGTACATGTTAAGCTTGTAAGAAAAGATAAAGTGGGTGTCATATGGTCAGATGCTCCAAAGTTTATAATCTATGTAGTAAGAAGAGAAGAAATAACTTAACTATAAAGATGATAATTTATAGAGGGAGTATTACCAATAAGATTGGTAGCAGTTGAATTTTCCACTATCATTCAACAGTGTCAACAATTGAGGGTGTAGATCAATAAAATTTCAGGTTGTGGAACTATCTGTTAGTCATATGAGGTTGAGAAGCATGAACCTGATTTTGTTGGACAACACCATAGAGTGGGCTAGTTGGGGTCATGTGTTGTTGATTTTTATCTTTTTCCATGTGTTTGGATTCATGGACTTCATGAAAAATGAAAATTGTTTACCACTAACTTGATATTTGGAGTTTTTGGAATCTATTATTGATAGTCAAAATTTTCTAAGATAAAAAAAGGGAATCTATTATTGGATTCATGTGTTGTTGATTTTTATCTTTTCCCATGTGTTTGGATTCATGAACATGGACAGTTGGTCATTTCATCTTTAGCTATCAATTTCAATAGCCACCAATTGGATAGAATCCCCTGGTCCATGCCACTTCTAAGCTTTGGTCAATCACAATGGGGCCCACAATTTGGATGGTCTATGTCATGTTAGTTTGAATTGGTTTCTGACACTCCTTTAGGATTAGAGGCTAGCCAGCGGAAAATAAATGAGAAAAAGCTTACTTTCATGGCTCCAAAGAAACAACATCCCCAACAAGTGAACATGATGTACATGGTATCTACAATGGAAAATCATTATCATAAACTCAATGCTCCAACCTTGTATCAAATCCATATGAAAGAGAAGAGGAAATGAAACAAGAAAGAGGCTTTGGTACACTTACAAACATTCTTTAAAGTTTCATCATTGAGATGCCAAACAGTCTTATGGACAATGTAATCTCTTTGACCTTCAATATCCTGTACTAGAAGCTGCTATAAGAGGCCACTGGTAATGCATTTGCCTTCAACAAAGATCCTCTTTTACTCCTTTTGCCTTCTCCCTGCAAGTCCTCATCTTTCATCAAATCTCATGATTGTCGATATACAGTCATGAGATGTGTGGTCTCTGATGTCTGTGATCCCAATGCTCTTATAGTGACTAATGGTAGATCGGAAATACCATGAAAATCTCCCACATCAAATGGTCCTAACCAACTGATTTTTTCCTGCACTAAATGTGGACCACCAGTTGTACGATTTGTCAGATGGCTAGGATCATATGATAGGGGAGATATTTGGCATGGCCCATTGCATGATGCGGCCCACCAGATCAATGGATTAACTACCAAAATGGTGTTTTTGAGAAGAAGAAAGATTTTAGTTGGTAAAAAGATATAATGATTGAAGGTGTAGAGATGGTTAGCTTGGTCCATTAACAAGTGGGACATCCAGAAATGATCAGAATATCTATAACAGAAGGAGATTTAAAGTAGTCATGCATTAAGAAAGATGTAGACCTGAAGCCAGGTGGATGCACATCCATTGAAACCTTCTTTTCTTTTTTTTTTTGCTCTGGTTTTTCAGTTTGTACAGGTGGATGCACATCCATTGAAACCTTCTTCTTTTTTTTTTTTTTTTTTTTTTTTTTGTACAACGGACCCAACGAGATGTGGTTTATACATCTAGGCCATTCATTGTGACTTAGATAAGGGGTCACAACATATTTTAGGCTATTTCAAAACTTAGGTGGGCTCCAACAAATGCTTTTAAATGTTTTAGGCATGATTTCTCATAATTTCATATGGAGAATCCAAAAAAACCAACAAGAAGAAGAAAACTTAATGTCTATGGAGAATCTAAAAAAAAAAAACAAATTTACTAAAAGGTATGACAGGAACTCTTACAACTTGTGGAGAATCCAATGACCGTATTGTCTACGGCCTTCTGAGGAGTTGGTGTTTCTTCCTGTTAAAAGAAAACAATCACAGTATAATAATCATCTTTCAGAAATTAGAACCCATATTAAAAAACCAGGAAATAGCAAATAAGAAAAATACCCAATAGAAATTCCATGTTCATTTGATCAGTTCCATGCAATTTCACACACCCAATTCATCCAAAAAATAAAAAACATGACTTGTATGAACAACAGAAGCTCCTTCCATTCCAATCAGTTCCATGGAATTCCATGAGTTCACCAAATACAATAACAGAATAACCATAATGATTTGTGAATACCGCTATAGCTGTATGGAAAGGTTAGATCTAAAATTTCTTATACATAGTATAATAGGCATGCAAGAAATCTGAACTTCAACAATAAACTTGCATGCAGTGTGAAAAGAAAATTGCAAAGAAATGAGGAGAAACATCACCGTATACTCCTTCAACCAAGGTGCAATATGATCTGGTTCCAGATTTGGCTTAAGATATTTATGGCCATCATTGGTTTATATGATGATGATGGGTACTTATTCCTCTTTAAGGTCAGAGTGTTGTTAAAAGAAAACCCATTTCCAAAAAAAAAAAAAAAACTATTGGCCTCACACTAGTTGCCTTATATATAGCACAGATAATGCTAATAATTACATTGTATAGAAGTTTCTAGAGTTTTCTAAAGGGGTCCTATAGATAGTGTCACATAGAGAAAATCTAAAAGTAGCTAGGGATTAAACACAGCATAAGACATCTTGAAAGTTAAATAGAAACAATGATCAAAGTCCAAGACATTCTTAAAAGCAACAATGTCTGGAACCGGAGCATTGAATGATTTAGGAAATTACATGGATAATCGTGATCATCAAATGTATGTAACGAGTTATGGCATCTAGAAAAGGCATATCTCAACTTACAAAATACAAAATCTGAATGCTGTTCCACACCCAATCATCAACCGATTGGCCATTCAGAATGCCCACCCACTGAGAACTTAACATTAAGACTAAGATTATTAACTAATCCATGACATTAAAATGGCCTTGTTTTGTTTCAAGCCTTTATTCAGCCTTCAGGCCTCTCTTTTCTTAATATTTTTTTTAACAGCCTTAATCTTTTCTTAATAAAAATCTTTGTTTGCCACTCAGGAAAAAACAATATGTATGTATTCATAATGAGAAACCAAATTCAAAGTTACATCCAACAAGTCAGAAAAGAAAATACCAGCACAAAGACAACCAAATGGGCAATGGACTAAGGCCCTAACACTTCTACAGTTGGAAAAAATAACGAGGTAACAAGAATTATAAAACTAAAGTAGAAAACAAAGATGCGAAAACAAATAGTAATGCATTTAATGGTTCATGCAGTGAGCATTTCCCATATATATATATATATTTCAATTCTCACAAATCATATGAGGTAAATGTTTAAAATTATAAGCTAATTCTCACTTCTTGGTTAAGATAATGATTACATTTAAAGTAACATATAAACCAAAGTTTGGATTAAACTGCCTAAAATGATTACTGTAGTTAAATCCCAAGCTTTAAAATTGGCCAGCAAACCTCCGCATTCTCGATGAATTACCTGGAATAAGATTTGGATTTAATCTCCAAAACAATATCAATGACGAGTTGAGAGGAAAGAAAAAATCAAATACAACAAATAAAACACTTGTTACGCAGCCACACAAAGTTTTGGCCATATATCAAAACTATAGGTCCCACCTAATACACACGTCGAAAGTCCACATTTCTTAGCAAGTCTGTTTGTCTGCAAAGGTGCATGGGAACCAGCAAATCTCCTTGTTAAACGCTTGATTTTTTTTATGGCTGAAAATAAAAAGATGAAAGTTTTGATTCACTTAGCAAATTAGACCTATGATGTGCCAAAGCATCAAACAACTACCATTCCTCAAAAGACAAGGCATACTACAGCTTAGCATGTAAGATGAATGCTATGATGGTTTAAGCAATAAGAGATTGAAGGACTAACTGTACATGTGCCAACTTGGCACATTGGTGCAGGATCCAAGCCATTCATCAGATGAGGCCCATGACAAACATACTGCAGCCCCGAAATCAAATTGTGCCCTTATCATCAAGAGGACTACACTTGTTCGGGAAATGGACAGTTCAAAGAAATTATGAATCATCATATTACATCTAACCCACCTGATGAGTTGACCAACCAGATATGGCATGTTCAAAGCTCGCTTAGTGAATGGCCAAGATCTTATCTCTTCAATCTATCTGCAAATCGTCTTGGCATATCTACTCCAAATGTCTCTATTTATGTTATAAAGAACTACCAATAAACTATAGCCACAGCCACGTGGTAAGAAAACTGGATCCATTTCAACTCAGGGGTTGAGCAGCTGCTCGCGCTTTGAAAATGTGAAACACTAATACAACAAATTCCAAAGCTTTAAAGATGAACATTTCTTTGAAAGAGTCATATGAATAGAAAAGTTGCAATGACAGCCAATGGAACATGAAACAGAAAAGGTTGCACATGTTCTCTTACAAAATACAATAGGATGATTCAAGTAAATGCATGGTATATCAACAAGAATCCCTTCGAACAATGCCTACAAGAATAGATAAAAAGAAATGAAGGTCAACAAAAAGTGCATTTAGATAAAAGTTGAGATTATGCACACCAACACTTTTGAGGACATTCTGAAATAACGACAAAAGATAGAAATGATCAATCAAGAGCACCATGTGAACTGTGAAGGCCAGCAGCAAGAATGGGATTTCAGATCTTACTCAACCCAAATGTGTTAATGGCACCCACCATGTACCTTGGCCAAAAAATCAGGCAGAACTTCACCAACATCCTCCACAAACTTTAAATCTTTATTACGATGTTTCAGAAGAGTTGCAATATTGTAAAAGCCAAATAACACATGTTTATCTCATGCATCCATATTTTTCTGCCTCGCAGTCAAAATCAAAGTGAGAATCAATTCCAGGAAACAATGCTTTTTGTAAGAGGAGGTGAGTTCCTGGTAATATTTGATGATAATGCTCCTATGCTCTAGTATAACGACATATACCTGCATCTGTACGAGAAGTTTTATTTTAATCCATCGAGAAGCTTCACTCTCATTGCCTTCTCCACGCTGGTGGCTGATGGCCTCACTGGTTGTCTTCCAAAGCTAACCGTCATTTGCGCTAACTTCTCAGATACATTAGCAAAACAATATCAAGGCAAAGTAAACAAATATGGTTGATGATGTGAGAAAGAGAAGTTGGGTGCCAATTAGAATTTATAAAGATGATAGCAATAACTTTTTTCTACAGAATTTATAAAGATGATGAGATGAACCTGAATTTCTGCAACAAGTAGTTCAACTAGCTTCTAGAACTGAGGAAAGTATCATAAAGGAACATTAAGAACTTGTTCTCATTTTAACACTTGGGTAGGTTCTCCTATACTCCTATCAACGTTTTGCACGTGCCAGACCAGCCCATAAGCCATAATCAGTAAAAATATACTCCTATCAAAGTAACCTCAACTTTCTTCATTTGCTGCTCCAGTTCAGAAAGCTTCTCCTTTTGCTCGCCATTGAACACAAGCTTAGGCATTAAGAGAGAGAGAGAGAGAGAGAGAGAGGAATGCTTTCTGCCAAAAGAATATTTTGCTAATCTCAAACCCTCCATAAGAGTTACTCCAGCTCAAACCAGTGAAGTTTCTTCTTCTTTGAAAACTATGGAAGAAAAGCTACACAACAACACCAATCATGGAATGCTTCTTTCCAATTGTTGTCCCACCAATAAATAAATAAGAACAACATCAATTGAATAAAATTCCTACCAATGCAATGCAGCTAATACATGAAGACGAATTCTACTACAAAGTGAACACTTCATTAATTTCCATGAAGTGACAACACCAAATGATCTCCACCATCCATGCTTATACAAATAAAGACAATTTGGCAGGCCATTTCTAGATCCAATTTTGCAAAACTAACAAAACTAACAAACCTTATGATACTATGATGCTAGCTAATCATACTCACTCATATCTAAACCATTCCAATGCATGTTTCCATAGAAAGCAATAAAGCATAAGACATCTAAATTTCAATAAAATTCGATAGTAATAAACCAAATCATGAATATATGTTGAAAAAAGTAAATTCAAGCAAACATCACATCCAAGCTCAAATGTAAGTCGAGCTCACAGTAGGATAAAAAACCAACAGTCGAAAACTTCTTTGGGGGGCCACAAAAGTTATGGCCCTTCTTCCATGTCTATGTAACCTTATGAACAGGTTGGATAGCAATCAACCATCACAATGGGTCGTAGGAAGGTTTCAACGTGATTGTCATTATGAATTTTGTTGTAGTGTTTACCACGTACAATGGCAGTCAGAACAATGTGAAATTTAAGGGTTATAGATCTGTTTTGTGAATTTTGAGGGTTACTATACACAAGTACTAGATACCTATAATATGACCATGTCAGGACCCTGTTGCCACCTAAAAATGGGTTAATCTCATTTAACCCAAATTGTTTTTTAAAGATGTTAACAAGGATTGAACGTGGATGGTTGGCCAATTATTTTGAACGTGGATGGTTGGCCAATTATTTTAGATATCCTTTTTTTTTTCGATATGAATGCGGCCCACCTGATAACCGGACCAGGGCGAGTGCACACAGTGCCCGCCCTGCCTGTATGATGGCGTGTCAGGATCTCGCACAAGTCTGCCAAGTTGGCACGAGTGGGGATTCCCCTGGGAGGCATTTCCTGCTAAAGCCTGGGAAACTGTGGGGCCCACCGTGATGTTGGTGAGAAATCCACCCTTCCATCCGTTTTGTGAGCTCATTTTAGTGCATATGACAAATGTGGGCCACACCAGAGGAAACAGTGGGGATTGAATGATCATAAAAATGAGAAAGATCCATAAATCAAGTGGGCCACGTGATAGAAATTAATGAAGATTGAAGGCTCCACCGTTGAAAAATTCATGGGACCCCGAAATAAGGAATTACAACAGCAGAAATACCAATTAGGGATTGAAAGTTCAAAAATCCCCAATTAGGGATTCGAATTTCAAAAATCCCCATTTTGAGATTTTCAATTTCAAATTTCTATTCAAAAAGAAAAAGAAGACAAAGAAGAGGAAGAGGAGAATACCACTTGTCCGCCGCCGAGAGAGAGAGTCATTGGTCGTGAGGTCGCGAGCGAGAGCGAGAAACGACGAGGATTGCGTGATGACCCTACCACCGCCGACCGGATGTGGATTGCGTGGTAGGGTGCGTAGATCGAGAGAGAGAGAGAGAGAGAGAGAGAGAGAGAGAGAGAGAGAGAGAGAAAGAGGGTGCGAGAGAGGTAGAGGCAGAGAGAGAGGAGTGGGTGCGTCAGAGAGAGATAGAGAGAGGGAGAGAGTTCTTGGGTTGCTTTAGGTTTTCAGAAGGGGAAAAGGAGTGGGTGCGCTCGAGCTTATTTTAACGTCCCATGCGCTCGTGCTGTGTGGGCCCCACCGTGATGCGTTTTGAAAATCAACCCCGTTCATTTGATGCATCCCCTTTAAATTATGGGATATACCAAAAATCAGCCGTATATGGAACTCAGGTGGGCCATACCATTTAAAATCATGTGAATACATGCCTAAAACATATAAAATCACTTGGTGAGGCCCACATGAAATTTGGATGCAGCTGAAACTTGGTCTGAACCATCAGCTAAGTTGGACACACATAATGAGTGGGCTGGATTTGTGAACCACATCTCGGTGGACCTAATAAATGATTATGAATGTTTTAATAGGAGGGGGACCGCACGTGACTGTTGTATCTGGTGTGGCCCACACAAGTCACAGATTGACTTGATTTTTGAGATCTAGGCCCACGACGGAATGGTGCATCTGACTAATGGGTTAGATGTTTGAAAAACATCATAGTGGGGCCCACACAGCTCGACCTCATCGGAGCTTATTGTCAGCTGGAGCACATTGTACCTTTTCCCCTCCGGAAGATGGTGCACGCGGGAGGATGTTTTGGGGAGTGGTGGGCTAAGATTTGTGGCCCACTTGATGGAAGGGTTGTGTGGGCCCACCATGATGCGTGTCAAACATCTACCTCATGAGTTAGATGCACCATTCCATGGTGGGCCCAGAGATTAAAAATTAAGTCAATTTATGGCTTGTGTGTGTCACACCACATACAAAAGTTGAGAGGGGTTACCCTCCATTATAACATTCATAATTACTTTTTGGTCCACCGAGATGTGGTCCACAAATCCAGCACATCCATTATGTGTGTACCACTTGGATGAGGGGTCATACCAAGTTTTAGACGCATCCAAATTTCAGGTGGGGCCCACACTGTGTTTTTATATGTTTTAGGCATGTCTTCACATGATTTTAGATGGTATGGCCCACTGGAGTTCCGTATACAGCTAATTTTTCAGATATCCTATAATTTAAAGGGGACCCATCATATGCATATTTTTTATGTTTGACACACGTCATGGTGGGGCCCACCAGCGTGGCACACGTGAGCTACATTCTACACACACGTGGGCCTTTGTTTTGAAAAATTGAACAGATCCAAATATCAGGTGGACCACATCTAGGGGAAGTTGTAGTGTTGCCAGTCCATTCTGGTTCCAAAAATTGAACAGATCCAAATATCACGTGGACCACATCTAGGGGAATTTGTGGAACCCAGGCTTAGAGGCACCTGTTTGGAACTCCTGAGCGGGATAGGAGGTGGACCACACCACATGGAAGACCCAGGGCACAAAACATTAGGGTTAACTCATCAGATGGCTACCCCTCTAGAGAAACAACAAATTTATATTTTTCTTTTTAAAAAAGAGCTAACTGTCGAAATTTGATGTAAATCTATGGCCCACTCAATGAGTAGGCAGGCTTGATTTTTACACCAGGTCATATGCACAGTGATCACACCTTATGCACACTCAGATGTGCCATGTGTGTGTCGTTGTGAAGGTGCATGTTGGGCTAGCAAATCTCTTGCTATTAGATGTGTGTTTTGCTTAACATGTAAACTTTTGAAGTATCTCTAAACATCTGTTATATCTAATGAAATGTTACAGTAACATATGTTTTTTTTACCAACTTGTCATCCAAAGAAGAATTGTCGTTGTATTCTACAAGCTATTACTGTTGTTCGATAGCTCTCTTTGCGCCATGGCGATCGGCTTATGGAGGTTATTCTTCTATTCCTCTCACAATTGATCCATGACAGCTAGAGAGCTGGATACAGACGGCCCATTTGAATGCTCCTCATTTATTGGTTTGCCTCCTAATATGGTCTGTATCAGGTGATAATGTATTGGATTTCAAATATACTTCACGATAGGTACATGGTACATTTGCTCTAAGTAGGGAGGAGAGGACAGATCGTTTCAATCCCCAAATCCCTAAATCCCCAAATGCTTAAATCCCCAAATCGTTTTAATCGGTATTGAGATTGAGAGAGAGAGAGAGATACCTGTCAACTGAACTTTAGAGAGGGCGGTGGAGAGAGGGCGCGGTGGAGAGACGACGGTGGAGAGAGAGAGAGCACTGAGAGAGACAGAGAGACAGAGAGACAAAGGGCGCGGTGGAGAGAGTACCGAGAGAGAGAGAGAGAGAGAGAGAGAGAGAGAGAGAGAGAGGGCGCGAGAGTGAGAGTGAGAGAGGACAGAGAGTGAGAGACTTAAGTCTCTCCCGCGAGTGGGCTCACGTGGTCGGTGCTCTATGGGCCCCACCATGATGTATGTGTTTCATCCCTGCCGTCCATCTATTTTTTCCTTTCATTTTATGGTATGAGATAAAAAATGAGGTATATCCCAATCTCAATTGGACCACATTATAGGAATCAATGTTGAATGAGCGTCGACCATTAAAAACCTTTTGGGGGCCATATAAAGTTTTGGATCAATCTGATATTTTTTTCCTTCATATGGGTCTGTATGACCTAATCAACAAATTGGATGTCAAATAAAAAGTACAGTGGGCCTTAGGAGGGTTTTAATGGTGGATATCCAATCACTATTGTTTTCATGTGGTGTGGTCCACTTGAGATCTATATCCTTCTAATTTTTGGCGTCAAGCCCTAATATGATTTGTTAAAATGGATAGATGGCATGGATGAAACACATACATTATGGTAGGACCCATAGAGCATCGACCAACATCCACCAAGTTTTGTGGGCCCCACTATGATGTATTTGTTATATCCACATCGTCCATCCATTTTGAGATATCATTTGACGTCATGAGTCAAACAATGAGGTTTAATCAGCTTGATCCAAAAATATATGAATGAATAGAAAACACAAACATCAGCTTGATCCAAAACTTCTATGGCTTTCAAGAAATTTTAAATGGTGTAGGTTCAATCACACTATTTCCTGTGGTGTGGTCCACTTGAGCTTTAGATATGCTTCCTTTTTGTTCTTTAGACCTCAAATTATCTGTTAACATGAATGAATGGAGTGGATAAAATAAATAAATAACGGTGGACCCCACAAAGTTATCATCGGTAAAGGTAACGAGTAACTCAAATGTAGTGGAGAAAGGTTTCCTTACAACATTTGTAATCATATATTGGGACTGCCTGAATGTGATTCACATATCCAACCCACTCATTATGTGTGTCCCACTTGGATGAGGGGTCAGACCAAGTTTCAACCGCATCCAAAACTCATGTGGGCCCCACTAAGTGCTTTTATATTTTTTAGGATGTCTTCACACAGTTTTAAATGGTATGGCCCACTTGAGTTTCGTTTACCGATGATTTTTGAGATATCTCATAACCTAAAGGGGACACATCAATTCCACGGTATTGATGTTCGACAGACATCATGATGGGGCCCACAAAACTTACTAACATCAATTCTTACGTTCTCACGAGGTCAGTAATTAGTTGAGTCACAATTTTAACCAGAATATTTGGCTCATTTTACATGTCTGATGCATTCACTCTATTTTACTGATCAGTACTCTCAATTTAACAAATTACTCGCCTCAATCAAGCTACATATGAGAAAGATATTGGGCATACAAGATTGATCAACAATTTTAATGAAATTTGATTTAAACATCTGAAGTTATTTACTCTTTAATTTAAACTGATTAGATTGTCCAAAAACGATTAAAGATTTAATTAGTGGGTGTGCCTAATAATTTAGTAATTTTATTTTTCACAAATAAATTTAACATTTTTTTTCAAAGGTATGTTTTTTTAATCTTTTAAATAAATAGCATTTTTATTATAAAATATTTCAAAAATATTTAAAAAACAAATTTTGAGTTTTTAGTTGTAAAATCTCAAAAAATTTCTCATATTTTCATTTTTTCTTAAAATTTTCAAAATGCCAATTTTTCTCTTCAAAAGCATTATTTTGTTCTCAAAATATTACTTAAACATATTTAAAATTTTGTAACTTTTCAATATTATTTTTGATGTGATATTACAAATTATTTAAATACTATATTTTAATTTATATATATATACACACACACACACACACACACATTTAGGTTATAGACAAAAATTTTAAAAATTAAAACAATTATCATTATTACTGACGATTTTTAGCCGTCGGATAAAAATATTTAGGAAAAACTTTTCCCGACGAAAATTCTCGTCGGTAAAAGTCTTACCGCCATACCCTTTAGCTACGAAAATTTTCGTAGCTAAAGGTAAGTTTTACCTACGAATTTCATTTTAAATGTAATGTTTTTGAATTTTAACAGACCCTTTAGCTACGAATAATTTCGTAGCTAAAGGTGAGTTTTAAATGAAAAGTTTTTAAATTCAAGAAATTTTAATAGACCCTTTAGCTACAAATATTTTCGTAGGTGAATATGTGGTACAAAGTCAATTCAAAATTGAAAAGCCCCTATAGCTACGCATATTTTCATAGGTAAATATTGGTTTTACCTACGAAATTCAATTTCGTAGGTAAAAAGTAAATTCAAAATTGAAAAGACCCTTTGGCTATGCATATTTCAGTAGGCAAATATTGGTTTTACCTACGAAATTTTATTTCATAGGTAAAAAGTAAATTCAAAATTGAAAAGACCCTTTAGCTACGAATATTTTCGTTGCCAAAGATGGGTTTTACCTACGAAATTAACTTTCGTAGGTAATAGTAAAGTTTTTTATTTTTGAAATTCAAATGACCCTTTAGCTACAAATATTGTCGTAGGTAAAGATGGATTTAGGTAAAAGTAAAGTTTTCCATTTTTTATTATTTTTTTAAAATTAAAACACCCTTTAGCTATGAATATATTCGTAGGTAAATATGGCTTTTAGCTACGAAATTAAATTTCATAGGTAAAAGTAAAGTTTTCCATTTTCTGTTTTTAAAAAATTAAAAACACCCTTTAGCTACGAATATATTCGTAGGTAAATAGGGCTTTTAGCTACGAAATTTAATTTCGTAGGTAAAAGTAAATTCAAAACCCGATTTCAATTTACTGCGAGGGAAAAATTCAAATGACCCGTTAGCTACGAATATTTTTGTAGGTAAAAATGGCTTTTAGCTACAAAATTTTATTTCGTAGGTAAAAGTAAAAATTCAAATGACCCTTTAGCTACGAATAATTTCGTAGGTAAAGGTGGATTTTGGAAGATTCTTTTGCTACAAATATTGTCGTAGGTAAAGATGAGTTTTACCTACAAATTAAATTGCGTAGGTAAAAGGATTTTTGGGTTGATTGAAATTTTTAAAATACCCTTTCGCTACGAATATTTTAAATTCAAAAGACCCTTTCGCTACGAATATTTTCGTAGGTAAATAAGGGTTTTACCTATGAAATTTAATTTCGTCGGTAAAAGTAAACTTTTGGATTTTTTTGTTTATTTGAAAAATTCAAAACACCATTTAGCTACGAAGATTTTCATAGGTAAATATGGGTTTTACATACAAAATCTAATTTCGTTGGTAAAAGTAAAGTTTTTGATCTTTTGAAATTTGAAAAAGTCAAAAGACCCTTTACCTACGAAAATTTTCGTAGGTAAAGATGACTTTTACCTATGAAATTGGATTTCGTCGGAAAAAGTAGTCTTTTACCTACGAAAATAGTTTTCGTCGGTAAAAGTCATCTTTACCTACAAAAAAAAATTTCGTAGGTAAAAACCATATTTCTTGTAGTGATCATTAAGAGACAGAGTGTTTCCAAGCATTCAAGAGATTCCAGCATAATGATTTGCCATTAAGTAGTTGATGGAAGATCCTTAATGCTGAAGTTCATTCTCCAATCCAATCTATTGAGTATTCAATGAATAAGAAAGGGTTGGGGAATGAACTTCCATGAGAATAAGACTTAATGATGGTAGGTAAGAAGTTAACCCCTTGGAACTCTCTCTTTTTCTTAATACAAACACAAGAATCGAGGTTTTGTTTATAAAGGCAAAATGTCCAACGGTAATATAATTTTCAGATTCTGACCGCGTTTGATGTCGTCGAACTTGATTTGATGTCATTGAAATTTGAATTTCGATGTCATTGAATCTAATTCGATTCCTCGAATTTATACGTGATTTTACTTCAAAGCTTGCTGGACGATTTCGTGTCCTAATTCGATGTCGTCGAGGTTTGAATCTCAATGTCATCGAACCTAGTTCGATTCCTCGAACTTTTTTAACATATTTTCCTTCGAAGTACGCTGGACATTTTCTTGACCTTTTTCAATGTCATTGAAACTTGTTCGATTTCATCGAAGTTTGAATTTTGATGACATTGAATCTAATTTAATTCCTCGAATTTTTGAGAAGATTTTTCTTTGAAGCTTGCTAGACACTTTTGTATCCTTTTTCGATGTCATCAAACCTTGTTCGATGTCATCGAAGTTTGAATCTCGATGACATCGAATCTAGTTCGATTTCTCGAATTTTCTAGAAGATTTATGAAGAGCTTATTGGACAAAAACTCTAACTTCTTCGATTCATCGAGTAACCATCGATGTCATCGAATACACATGTTCGATGTCATCGAAGCTATGTTCGATGAATCGAATTTTCAGTCCAAATATATATGTGGTTGCTCGAGATATGAGGATCACTTTTCGATGTCATCGAGCACTGGTGTTCGATGTCATCGACACAAGCTTGATGACTCAAAGTGACACGCAGAAAACTTAAAAGATACACCAAATTGCAACAAGTTTTTAAGAATTAAATTCCTTTGTTGTTCTACAATTTTTAAAGGGAATTTTATACCTAGGGGTTTTGGACATGGGATGTGAGGTTTAATTTTACATTTGACATTCCTGAATCACCCATCCAGTTGAGGCAGCATATTGTATTATCTTCATCTGAGGCTCACCTGAGTTAACTCAATCATCACGCTAATTGACAAACAAGGGCACTTTCAGACCTGATATTTCTTTTAGTGTTGGAATATGTGTTAGATATCAATCCAATCCCAAAGAATCACATTTAACTGATTTTAAACGGATAATCAGATATGCCGCAAGTTTTGCGAACTCAGGACTATGGTATTCGCATGATATGTCTGTACAAATTGCTGGATATACTCATGCAGACTGGGCAAAAAATATTAATAATAGAAAATCTACCAGTGGTGGATGTTTCTACATAGAAAACTGCTTAGTATCGTGGCTCAGTAAGAAACAAAATTCAGTATCTCTCTCTCTACAGTTGAAGCTGAATATATTGCAGTAGGAAATGCTTGCACTCCGCTAATTTGGATAAAGAGAATGCTAGCTGATTATAGAATTACGTAAGATACAATGACTTTGTATTATGATAATTCAAGAGCAATTAATATCTCCAAAAATCCATTCCAACATTCTCGTATGAAACATATCGATATACGATACCATTATATTCGAGAATTAGTTGAAGGCAAGTTCATCATACTTAAATACATTTAAATTGAGAAGCAACTTGCAGACATACTGTAACACCCTGGATTTCGAGGGTTGAGCAAAGCTCAACTCTCGAGATCCAATGCATCACTTATGCAACATAGATAATGATGTTTAAATGTTGTCCATATTAGTGCATTAAACATGAGTGGAATTACACTAAAATAACATATCATACTCCAGAGGTAATTTGATTAAGCAAACGGAAGACTGTAACATGCATATTTGAACAAGTAAGCGATTTACAACCTCTGGAGTATAAGTATGTAACTGGGCTGAATGTTTTCATGTATTGTTTCCAAAATTTACGAAATAGCAAAACATAAAGTGTCCAACTATCCCATAGCCCTATAATCCCAGCGACATGGCTCTAGGTCTATAAAGACCCACCTGAGAGTTGCATGTAGGAGAGCCCCTCCTCGTCTATGAAATCAGGCTCAGTCGTGTAAGCCTCATCGTTATCTGCAACTAAACTAGAGTCTGGTTGGTGTTTGAGAATACCGTCCCAGATTGGGAGTGAGTGATCAACTCAGTGGTACTATAAGGCAAAGGTTAATATGTTATCAATTCAATCAAGCAGTAATGATAAAGCAGTACAACAATCATTCCTAACTACTCTTATGAATCTAAGGATGATATGCAGTAATGATGCATGCCCTCACCTGCACTCCCTCAACGACTTCATCAACCATTCATGCATGGAAAACTCCCTAAACGTGCGCTTCCTCACCAAAGCACATGCAATGCGGTGCAGGGTCGTGTTAGCCAAGTTCTTAATTAGGTTTATTCATATAGTAGATTCGGAAAGCTAAGGTATGTCCCTTTATATCATTTACCCAAGAGGGGATCCATCTAGGGTCGTCAATCATAGTTAATCACATACGTTAGGCAAGTTGTAGGGCATTACCCCTAATAAAAAAAGTGGATAGGCAAGTTCAAGTGTTTATACTCGGGATCACTACGGGAGACTCGTCACCTGAACGTAAGCCGACAAGTTAAATACAGTGTCACATACCACTATATTCGGCTCACGAGTTTGGGTTGCTCACTAGTCACTACGGGGAGGCTCGTCACCCCAACGTAGGCTGATTGCTCAACCACGGTGTCCCATACCACCATGCCCAGCTCATGAGTCTTAGCAGATCGTGGTACCATGGTTGAAACGGGCTTTACATTGGTAATTGGTACCTTAGATTCAAGCAGTAGTGTCCATACATCGTAAACACACAATAAGCCAATCGGTTTATTAGACAAGTTCGATTGGTATGAGCGCACGCTAAATTAATCGACATGGAGCCCATAAGCACTCCATGTGGCCTAACAACTGTCAACAATCATCGTACAACCTGGATTCACTGAACGCATCAAATGTGGCAAGACGAATTCGCCCACCTAAATGGAAATTGTTACCGATTGCCTGGACTAGGTTGTAGTCCAATCTTACTCAGACATAGCATGTGGATACATGTGATAATCGTATAAGCATTTAACAAACAATCCAACTACAACACTCATTTGAGCATTTTATCCAACACATTGAACTTATCGCCAAGCACTTACATTTAATCTATAAATCGCGTAGTAGCAATATGATTTCATGAAAGAAGCTATACATATGATTAAGGAAATTAAGAATCCTATCTTAATACACTCAATAAATACCAACCATCAACATTTTCTCATTCAGACATTTTATCAAATACTTAGACTACACATTACTACATACATAGACTAAATTAGTTACGGCATATATTATGGCAAATCCTTTTACAAAGAAATTGTCATACATACAACAAACATGAATTCTAGATTAATAGTCATGGCAAGCACAAATCATAATTGCAAGTTCATTCAAACATTTCAACAAACACATGGAATGCATTATATATTCACATAGTTCATACACATGTATAATTTACCGAATACGTCGTAATCAAGATCATATGGCAGCAATCAAGTCAGACATAAATCATTGTTAACATTGAAAGCCTTGAAAACCATAACCTAAATGTTTATAATCCGTATCTTTCGTCGGTATACTCGTTACGAACTCGGTTCGTATCCTACGTTCCCAAATACAGCACAACAAGTACCTAAATTAGGAAATCCGTTAGTTAGGTTGACAAACAACTATTCTATACCTTAACTACGGCATTAGGGTTTGGATTTATTACCCAAATCGTCATTGAAATGAGTTGTGTCGCATAAGAGAGAGGTGTATCGGCGCGTGGTGTTGTGGGAAAAATCCTAGCAAAGATCTCCCAGAAATCATTCTTCATTCCTTTCTCTTTTCCCTCCTTTTCTTTCTCTCTCTCTCTCTCTCTCTTGCTCTTAGGGTTTTTAGAAAATTCGTATGAGGAAGAGAAGGGGTGGTTCAAGGACCTTATATAGGCTCAAAAGTGATGTAAATGGCCCCAGGGCCATGGTGTACTTGGGTTATCGCTAAAGGGTGCCTGTTTCTGATGAATTGGGCACACCTGGAGGTCCATTGTTCAAATACGTCATGGAGCAAGTTCCCTGACCATGGATCTATGCCAGGATGCGATTTCAGTGCGTTTGGATAGGCTGATCAACCGTGACGGACCTGTATCAGATCAACGGTCGTCGTCACTCGATCAGGGCCACAAGTATACAGATATGTGCGTGGAAATTTCCCTGATCCATGGGTGAAGTTTGGTCAAAATCTGATGGTCTGAAGTCTTCAATTTCACTCGCAAGCGAATGGTCCAATTCACTTAAGTTCCGGTCCATTTTCTAAAGATATTTGCGTTTCTCACACACTTCGCTCAAGGCTCAAGTTGTGTGTTTCTGGATACTATTTGGGCTCGATTCCCACGTTGGTTGTCAAGCCCAATATGACGGACATATTCCTATAGTTTCACGGTCATCGAACTTTTAACATGCAGTCTAGGTCCAATACGGAGTTTTAATGCATTCCTGAGAGCAACAGGCTTTTGAGATTTCTCCTAGGTTTTTAAGTAATTTTGAGTTAGTGATTTTAATGGTTATGGGTCTTGCCATTCGTATAGATAGTAGATCGAGCTAATTCCACCTATTAATTTAGTTTAGTACTTAATTAATTTTTGGCTATTTTTTACAGAATACGATCCTTAGGGTTTTTTGCTTAAGGTGGTACTCGGGTCTTGGTACGAATTTTTCTAAGACGTTACAATTTACCCCCCTTAAAGAAAACTTTCGTCCATAAAATTAATACTTTTTCGTACTCCTCGAGGATCTGAGGGTAGTTCTTACAGACCTTGGCTTCTTATTTCCCAAGTAGCCTCTTCCTCAGTGAAGTGAGTCCATAATACTTTCAAGAGCGGGATAACCTTGTTGCATAGTAAGACGTGTTGGTCGCGGTGCATAGGTAACATCTTCACTCAACTGTACATGCTCCCACTTGATAATGTGAGTAGGATCGGGAACGTATTTCTTCAGAATAGATACGTGGAATACGTTGTACACGCCTGCGAGTGGTGTGGGCAAAGCAAGGCAGTATGCTACTGTAACATCCCGGATTTTTGCCACTTGAAATTAGATGTCCTTCGACAATGGGTCAATCCTAACACCTGATTAACTTCTCAAACACTTAATTCAAATACCTCAAATCCCTTCTTCAAGCCATTTTCCCTAAAACCTCATTTTTTTCCTTCACAAATCTCACCTTTCACTACCTTATTCTTTAAATCCTTCTAAGTACTTTCACATTAGACACTATCTTAAAGTTTAGGTGATGAAGAACAATACTTAAACTAAACATTGCTACAAAGGATTAAGTACCACCTCAGATCGAAATCACCCAGGACTAAATCCTTTAGAAATTATGCGAGAATTAGCTAGTGTTAAACTAGAGTGCCTGTGAAATTAGCACCAATCACTTTAAATATGATCTGCAAGACCCAAAACTTGTAGAATCATTGATGATAGGTTATCCTAAAATTTAGGATCAATCTCATTACCCGTCTGCTCTCGGGAGCATCTTGAAACTCCATATCAGATCTGGACCGTACGTCGGAAGTCCGAATAACACGAAGTTAAGGAATTAGGACCGCCTCACTGGGCTTGACAACCATCTCGTAAATCAAATCCAAACAGTGTCCCAGCGCTATTCGCTTGAGCTCGGAACGGAGTGTAAGAACACTTGGTTTTCTTTATAAATAAATATCTCAAATAATAATCTGAGACTTGTCGCTTGCGGGTCAGTATTAAGCAACCTGACCGTTAGAATCAGGCTAAATTACACCCTCGGATCAGGAAAAATTTCATACACGTGTCCATGTACTCGAAATCTCCGATCGAGATCCACTGACCGTTGAACTGAAACTGGTCCGCCAAGCGTGATCTGAAAATTCGACTGGAATGAAAATGTAACTCGACCTAGATCCAAGGTTAGTGAGCTTAAGTCCGACCTTTGGCTCAAGGGGGCCCGCCAGAAGTGCTCCGTTTAGTTGAAACAGAGTCGCTTTGGTTATAACCTAAGTATACCTTGACCATAAGTCTATTTTAGAGTGTTTTTAGACTATATAAGGACCTTAGAACCCTCTCTCTCACAGCCATACGAATTTAAGAGAAACCCTAGAGAGAGAAGAGAGAAAAGAGAGAGAAAGTGTGAGAGAAGTGGTAGAAACTCCCTGCTACTATTTCCTGCCGCTACCCAAGCTCCACCACTCCATTCTTGTTGCTTTCCCGGCGAATCCGACTTCATTTCTAGGTAAGAAACCCTAACCCTAATCTGTCTTAGAGTTGTAAAGGTTGTAGGTTACGAAATAGCTAACCTATTTCATTCTATAGGCTACCAAATCGCTGAATATGGAAGCTTAGCAAACCTACTTGATTTGTTACGATTCTATGATAAGAGGTGAGGACTTTAGGTGTATAGGTTATGGTTTTCAATGCTTTCAATGTCAGATAATGATAGATTCATGATCTGCATGCAATTGCACATATACAAAGTGCTGTCTGTTTTCCGTTTCGATTAAAGACGTAGAATATGGAATTTTACATATTCTAGGTATTCGTAGAAAATACCGTATACGTATAAATTTTGGAAATGTGTTTGCCATGATTATTTACTGTATGAATATATGATATATGGATAAAATACTTATTTGGTGAAAGGATTCGCCCTAATGCATGTTTTGCTAAAATACACTATGTATGTTAAAATAGTGAATTCTAGAAAGTACCGTATACGTATAAATTTTGGAGATGTGTTTGCCATGATTATTTGCTGTATGAACATATTATATATGTGTAAAATAATTGCTTGGTGAAAGGACTCGCCCTAACACATGTTTTACTAATATACATTATGTATGTTGAAATAGTGTATTCTAAGTGTTTGTGAAAATGCTTGTGAGAGTAAGTGCTTGGATGATGGTGCCTTAGGTAGGTGTTGAGATGAGATTCTCAACTACCTTAGAGACGTGTATGATTTCCTCCATATTGGTTGTTTAACGTAACCACTTACTTATGAAATATATGTGTTTATATTTCCTGTTTATATGGTGCTTTATAACATGCTTTATAACATGCTTTATAAACATGCTTTATGACATGCTTGTTAACTTGCTTGAATTACTTTCTTTATTATGCTTTACTCTACATGTTGAATTACTTTATTTATTATGCTTTGCTCTACATGTTCTAAATAAGGATTGATTGAGTTTGGGACTATGTCTATAGTCCAGACAATCGGTACTAGACTTGAGATCGTGGTTGAGGTTCATTTTGCCACATGGGATGTGTCAAACGAACCCGAGTCGTACTTCGGTTGGCGACAGTGGTTAGGCCACACGAAATGCTTATGCACTTCATGTCGTTCAGTTGATCGTGCGCTCGAGCTAGTCAGGCTCGTCAAGTAACCTGATATGTCTAATGTATGTTCACCATATTTGGACGCTACTGCTTGAACCTAGGGTACCAAACTTACCATACTCATGAGCTGGGCATGGTGGAATGGGACACCGTGGTCGAGCTGTCAGCCTACGCTGGGGCCATGTGCCTCCCCGTAGTGACCAGTGAGCAACCAGACTCGTGAGCCGATTATGGTGGTATGGGACACTATATTCGTGCTGTCGGCCTACATTGATAAGGTGATGGGGGAGTGGTGCAACGAATGCGTGTAACAGCCCTGACAACCCTTTGTAGTGACCTTGAGCATACTCTGAATCTGCAGTGAGGCGACGAGTTTTGCCGTGGTGTATAGAGTATGAACTAGGCCTGTTTCAATTTAGTGATGAACCGTTAAAGAGGTGATGGGGGAGTGGTGTAACCATTGTGCGTAATAGCCCTGGCAGCCTCTACAGCGACCTAGAAACACACCATCGTATGAGATTAACTAGGACTGACGACCCTAGAATGGATCATGTTTGGGAATGATACAAGGGAGGTACCTTAGTTTCCCAATACTGCTGTTTGAAATGGACTAATAACAACTCAGTAATCATGCTCATCATCGCATTGCATGTGCCTGGAAGATGTGAAGTACTGAGGGATGGAAGCATGCCATGAACGTAAGATGGTGTCGCACGAGGGTGGTTTGGCAAGGGCATACATCATGACTACATTCATACTTGCACTAATAAGAGTATTTAAAATTGATTGATTATACTACTTTATCATTACTGCTTGACTGAGTTGATAACATGTTAACCTATGCTTTATTGTTCCACTGAATTGATCACTCACTCCCACGTTACGGGACGGTGTTCCAAACACCCACCAGACTTTGTCTGATTATGGATGGCGATGCTACTTTCGAGGCGAAGCCGAACGTTTGTGACGACGTGGATGCCTTCTCGTATATGTTGTTTTTTGGCGGCTTCAAGTGAGTCGTGCCTTGATCGTCGGGATTACAGGGATATTGACTAGAGGATCTTACACATTTGGTATATTTTAGAATTGTACTTATAAGTAGCTAACCTGGTATCATTATCACACTCTGGAGACTCACCACAGTTTATATCTTTTATATATTTATAATAGTATTCCGCTTGCAAATTTAACTATCTCTAGAGTATGATATGCTGTTTTGGCTTAATCTCACTCATGTTCAATGATCTAATACAGAAAACATTCAATCATCATTCATTTGTTGCATATGTGATGCGTTGGAACTCGGGAGTTGAGTTTATGCTCGACCCCCGATTTTCAGGGTGTTACAGCTACCACACCCACTCGGTCTAGAATCTAAAATGGACTAATAAATCATGGTGTGAGTTTCCCTTTCTTGCCAAATCGAAGGACTCCCTTCAAGGGGGAAACCTTAAGAAATACATGGTCCCCAACTTCGAATTCTAGTTGTCACCATCTTGTATCAGTGTAAATCTTCTGTCTGCTCTAGGCTGCAAGAAGTCGACGCTTGATAATGTCGATCTTCTCTGAGGTTGCTTGTACTAAATCTAGGCCAATTAAACTCCCCTCACCAACTTCTGCCTAACAATAAAGTGCTCAACATGGGCTTTATCACGCCACAAATTCGGGGACGGACAGCTTGCGTGATGCCCCGAATCCGGCACTCAACTTCCAAACACCAAGTCTCGAGTTCGGCGCACAATAATGAAGATTTTTTATTAAATTTTTTTAATCTAATAATATCTGAGCATGAAGATCCATGATCAAAATACCAAGTAACACTCTCCATTATAAATCCCGATGGTTACAAGTACAATGCTTTCTTAAAGGTACATGATGTCAACATTGCCGAATCGAAAAATAGATACAATGCAATGAAAAAGCTAAGTCTTCCAAGCTACTCCTGCCCTGGAAAAAATGGGAAATAGGAAGCTTAGGCAAAAAGCCTAGTGAGTACACACGTGTCGTAGTGTGTCCTACATGCAAGCAATATAAATATGCCACAAGGAAATCTTGTATGGTGAAAGGCGTGTAGCACGTAAGGTATGGTGCCAATGCCAATGCAATGCATATGCATGTAAAACTCCGAGTCAATACTACCAGCATCACCAAGTCATATTTTCATTTCTCCTATACTACAGCCATAACCGTATTACACGCATCCATAATTACATCATCATCATCATGTTGTCATGTCATTTCATAACTGTATACCTCGGAAAAATACTATGGTCGACACCCATGCACCAGACACTAGTAATCGACCTCACATACCCGCCCTGCGGTGGACTTCCAATAACTGTATATCATGGGAAACACCGTTGTTGATACTTATGCACCCGACACCAATAATCGAGCTCGCATAACCGCCCTATGGTAGACTTCCACCCGGCATACCAGTAATGGACTTCATTTGTGCTTATTGTTGCCGGCGAGTCAGATCGGTCTCTGTTTGCACCTTAACCCTTAATCAGGTTGGACCCACCTCTTATCAACCCGACCTCGTCAGTGGGAGTCAAATCCATGACCCATGTATCCACTCGGCCTGACGGTGAGGCAACCCTAGCTAGCATCGGGGCTTAGGGACTTTCAACCCAAGGGGCACATCATCCCCTACTATTTTCACACTTCCGGTGTCCCGTTCATTTTCAAGGATAACTCAAGTCATCATCATAGATGTACATTTCGTCGTCAAGATCCAACTTATGTTATACAGCACGATGTGGTATTTCGATCATCATGTATGTCATGATTATACATGAATTCAAGCAATCATGATAAGGCATACATTTAAGTGCATATGGTATGCATATAATGCCATGAGTTTAGGGTCTGCTTAACCTTTAAGCCAAAAATGACATACAATCATCATATACCACAAACAACTATATTAATCCATAGTCATGTGACTAAACTGAAGAGGACATATGTACACATGAACAAATGTATTGAAGCACACTTGCACATACCATCATTCCATGGTGCTTGAGTATGATCAATAACAACATAGTTAAATAAATTAATTTAGTATGCTAGGAAATGGAACAACATTAATCAAGATATTAAATCACATACTTCTATTAACCGTAATAACTAACATCATTGATATCATCCATAACTATCATAATCACGAGCATAAATTGTATTTAGAGTTACACCATGTCCTTCGCAAGATAGATATTCCATAAGCGGCTTAGCCCGATACGATTTTCTTCTATTGAAACCACATGTTTATACTCTAACTGGGCCTTATGGTTAATGAGTGGTGGTGATGCAAAGTACATGCACCAAGTGGTCATGAGATGAAAGGCATATAGTAAATGAGGCACAGGATGGATGGTGCTGGTGAAACTCATATAATGTAAAGGGCTTCACCTTCGAGTGAGCTATTAGTAGGTTGGATTTGCAAATAATTATCATAGTAGTTCTACAGTGGTTTGGAAGGCACAAGTAAACCTCAGAAGATACAGTGATCTCTAAGTTGAACGACTTGGTATATAATATACACATAAGGGTTAGTCACAGTTTGATGACATGGGTTTGTCCCATACAACGTAGTGGGTCCTACTTCTAAGTGGTACTACAAGTAGATGGGTTCACACACAAACATTACAGTGGGTCACAACAAGTAGATAGTATAGGTAACTCACACTCATTAAGGTAGTATAAGAAAGAACAGTTCAGATGCACAAGGGACATGTCAGCGGGCTCCATGATCGAACTATTTGGTTGGCAAAACAATTGAACAGTGTGGATAAAATATGTACATTGAGCAGGTTTACAAGTGTTCGAAAGTTATACGTTTAATTAACACTATTTCATATCGTCTGACTTATTTAGAAATTGAATCTAGGTAATTTTGGAATCATGTTCTAGAATTAGCTAGCCTAAATGGATAAATGGTGAAATATACAATACTTACATCAAGGTAGGGTCTATAATCGATCCAGCACACGTCCTAAGTTCACATACCCAAGAGGTTACACCATCAGCATAGTACATGAGTCTAAGTAATCACACAATTCTCACATGCCCACATGGTCTTATGGCCACTCCATTATCAGAAGTCCATATGGTTGAGTGGCCACACAAATGTCACTCTACTTGCGATTAATAAATGATTTAAGGTCACATGTTTACTTATCATAACTCATACATATATGGGCAACCACTTTATTAAGCTCCCACAGGGTCAGGTTGCTGATGCCATAATTTCACTTATTTAAGTGGACATATAATTAGTATCCTGGTCTAGTGACCGCATCTCAAAGCATCCAAGGCACAATCACAAGCTTACCCACCATTCCCGTTTACACTAACTCTTAAACTGTAACCGCCCAATACTTTATATGGAGAATGACTTAGATTCGGTGTCACATGATCAAGAGGCCAAGATCTAGCTTCCATCACATCAGATATAGTTTAGTGGTCCCCGCATCTGCCTCACCTATGAGCATAATGTAAGGGTTGTATTTATGTTGCATGACACCGAATTGAGGGGCACTTCATTATCAAGTTGTATAATCCAACCCATATCAAAATTTTCATGACTAAGAAAATCTGCACGTATAACCCGATTTTTATGTTTTAGGTGACCATGAATATGCCCATAAGCACGTGGTCATGTCATTAGGTGGTCACCAATGCCACCTGACTTCATGTAATTGGTTGGCCATGAGTGCATTTCACAATCATACGGTTAGACGACTACATATACTCTACAATTGCATATGATTAGGCGACCTTACATACGTCACAGGCCCACATGATTAAGGGGCCAAACATGTACATCACATCCTCACACCACTAAAGTCTATATATTTGTTATAATTGAACACGTTTATGGGTTTAAACACATGTCATATGATCCTACTACTTAGGGCCGCACACTAACCAAAGTGCCAAATGGTGAAAGGTTGTGCACTCATTATATAACTAGGTAATCTAAGGCAGCAACATAATACAACGCATATCACATACCAAGTGGTGAAGGACTATACACACAACACAATTTCACATGATTCAATATAACATACATTTAATACATGTAGATCACAAACTCTTGCCGAAGAGGGCCAATCTTGGCCTAAACAAGGCTACTACTGATGGGCCCACATGACATTCACTCAAAATGGGCCTTAACCTTCTTGGGCCCACACATCAATGGAATTCACATGGGTTCTATGCGGTGGAGCTCATGGGGTTATGCATTCATCATACTTACATCAATTGTAGGCTGTCTACTCCACACACTGCATGGTCACATAATTATACACCATCAATATATAGAAATTTTAATAAAGATCTGGACCATTCACATATCAATCCAATTTGCATAATTAATGGGCCACCAATCCATGGTGGGCCTGGGGCTAAAAATCAAGTCAAACTGTGGCACATGTGGGGCACACCACACACAAAAATTGAGAGGATTACCCTCCATTAAAACATTCATGATTACTTGTTGGGTCATTGAGGTGTGGATCACAAATCCAGCTCATCCATTATGTGTGTACCACTTAGTTGAGGGGTCAGTCCAAGTTTCAGATGCATCCAAATTTCAGGTAGTCCCCATAAGTTCTTTTATATACTTGAGCTCTGAGTTGTATGAACGGTTCAAGGAGATCAAAGTTACATGTGTCCTAAAGTGATGTATTTATTACATATACACAGTTCATATTTTTTTTCTTTTAGAGATCATTTTATAGCATTATCCAAAAACGAATCATATCCAAAGATTATCTGGACCTCACCACAAACAGTAGTGGAGATAATGATTTCACTGTTAAACAATTTACAGGGCCCACCTTAATGTTTATTTTCCATCCAACCTGTTCATAAGGTCATAGAGACTTGAATTAAGGGGAAAAATAAATTTCATATTGGTCCAAAACTTCTATGACCCAAAATTCAACGGTAGACATTCAATCCCCTACTGCTTTTGTAGTGTGGCTCACTTGATAGTTAGATCTATCTTATTTTTCTTCTCAAGGCTTAAGACAAGCTAGCCAAATGAATGGACAGTTTGGATATAACATGTACCTCATGATTAGATTGATCGAGCTTCCTATTTGTTGTATTTTTTTTTAATTTTTTATTTTTATTTTTTAATGGTGTGGGCCACCTGAGTTCCGTGTATGATGATTTTTGGAGGTGACCCATTTTTAAAGGGGAACCACTAAATGCATAGTGTAGATGCTCGACAAGCATCAAGGTGGGGCCAGTGGTGGGGCCCACCAACATCGTCCAATGTTGTTTATTTTATTTTATTTTATTTCGATTTTTTGTAGTTGGGGCCCACATCAAGACGATCCAATCTGTCTGCTATTGTTTTGGTCTCGTAACGGGTTTAATAAGACCAATATTTAATATGTTTTGACATACGGAAATATTACAGCGTGCCCTAACAAATTATTAGCATTAAAACAATCTCTTTGATGGTAGGGCCTAAAATGAATTGGGGAATCAGAGATTTAAATTGGCTTCATTTTTTGGCTCAATGCCTAAAATGAATTGGGGAATCAGATGGACGACATGGAATAGATATAAACATTATGGGTGGGGCCTATTGTAGGTCCCACATTCTCCCCCTTTATTCAAAAGCAACTGGACGCTGCTTGTTGCAGCGTCCAACATCCATTTTTTTTTTTTTTTAGTGTTGTGTGCATGGGTGTGTGTGTGTGTGTGTGGCCAGTCCAATGGACCATATTTGGATGGTTTAGATGGCTTAAAAACATCACAGTGGATCCATACCCTTTTGTCAATTGATATTCATGTATTCCCTTCATCTTGGTCTTAGAATGTTATGGACGTTGGATGAATACTATACATCATAGTGGGGCCATGATCAACGGATCCCACATCATCATTATCATCAATAACAACAACATGTTATCATCATGATTATCATTATCCAAACCATAAATGAATAAAATACTAAGTGCAAAGGGGGTGTACACACCTCATCGGACTAGATGGATGGTTGAGATGGATGGAAGGGATGGGATTGATGGCCCACCAACATCAATCCTCTCTCTCTCTCTCTATCTCTAGTTGTAGAAAAATGGTGAAAGGCTGAGTGGAGGGGTTTATGTAGAGAAATGTATAAAATATTATTAAGTTAGGCTATTGTGATTAATCTTAGCCTAGGCTAAGATTATGGGAGTTTGTGCGTGATTAAGAATTAATGGTGGATTAAAGGGGTATGGGATGGCATGGTGTGATGATGTCATGCTTAAGGTGTGGCATGGAAAAGAGTTGACTTGAGGTGTACATGAGAGAGTGAGAGGTATGGGTGTGTGATATCACACACATGGGTAGAGATTCTCTCACCCATGTGTGGCCTGTACATGTGTGCATGGCATGTGTTGTGCACATATGTGGAATGGAGTACATGACGCCTTGCGCATATGATATATTAATGATTCTTCATGGCGTATCTCACTAACGGAGTATCGTACAGACGCACGGGTGGTACATACACGATCGCAGTGATGGAGCGGTCGATATGAAATAAGTTTCAAGGTCTTGGGGTTCCGGTCAGTTAGGTGTGTACTATGAACGGTCAATGCAGGTCTAGCTAAGGGCATTGATCATCGTGTACATATGCATAGAAAATGGTACGGAATGGACAGGGTGTTACAATCTACCCTCCTAATAAAAATTTCATCCTCGAAATTTTTAGTCACAATGCATTAACAAACTCACAACATGGAAAGCCAAACATATGTATCATCATACATATACAATACAATCATCCATCCCACAAGTGAGGGTATTACCCACGGCTATCTGCCTAATGTTTGGGTGCTAAGAATATTCTCTAGGTTCTCTACAGAGGATCTTATTTTGATAAGGTTCTTAAGCCAGGAATTCTAGATTCATGTCTCTAAATTCATACAAATCAGGGGTACTAATAGCACCTAGGTTCTCAATCAATGACGGTGGGAGACCTAGTTTAAGTTCTTCTATGATTTCAGTTACTGACTTTGCTCGTAAGTGATCTCAAATCTTATGCTCTGATACCGTCTTCTGTCACACCCCAAATCTGGGGACGAACAGCTTCCGTGATGCCCAGAATCCGGCACTCAACTTCCATACACCAAGTCCTGAGTTCGGCGCACTACAAGGAAGATTTTTTATTAATTTTTTTTAATCTAATAATACCTAGGCATGAAGATGCATGATCAAAATACCAAGCAGCACTCTCCATTATAAACCCTGATGGTTACAAGTACAATTCTTTCCAAAAGGTACACGATGTCAACATTGCCAAATCGAAAAATAGATACAATGCATCGAGAAAGCTAAGTCTTCCAAGCTACTCTTGGCCTGAAAAAAAAATGGGAAATAGGAAGCTTAGGCAAAAAGCCTAGTGAGTACACATGTGTTGCAGTGTGTCCTACATGCAAGTAAGACCAATATGCCACAAGGAAATCTTGTATGGTGAAAGGCATGTAGCACGTAAGGTATGATGCCAATGTTAATGCAATGCATATGCATCATAGTAATACTCCGAGTCAATACTACCAGCATCACCAAGTCATATTTTCATTTCTCCTATACCACAGCCATAACCGTATTACACGCATCCGTAATTACATCATCGTCATCATATTGTCATGCTATATCATAACTGTATACCTCAGGAAAACACCGTGGTTAACACCCATGCACCAGACACTAATAACTGACCTCACATACCGGCCCTGCAGTGGACTTCCACCAATTGTATATCATGGGAAACACTGTGGTCGATACTCATGCACCACACACCAATAATCGACCTCGCATACCCGCCCTGCGGTGGACTACCACCCGACATCCCAGCAGCGGACTTCATTCGTGCTTCTCCTCGCCGACGAGTCAGACCAGTCCCTATTTTCACCTCAGCCCTTAAGCAGGTTGGACCCACCTATTCTCAACCTGACCTCGTCAGTGGGAGTCAAATCCATGACCCATGTATCCACTCGGCTCAATGGTGAGGCAACCCTAACTAGCATCGGGGTTTAGGGACTTTCAACCCAAAGGGCACATCATCCCTTACTATTTTCACACTTTCGGTGTCCCGTTCATTTTCAGGGATAACCCAAGTCATCATCATAGATGTACATTTCATCGTCAAGATCTAACTCATGTTATACTACACGATTGTGGTATTTCGATAATCATGTATGTTACGATTATATATGAATTCAAGCAATCATGATAAGACATATGTTCAAGTGCATGTGGTATGCATATAATGCCATGAGTTTAGGGTCTTCTTAACCTTTAAGCCAAAAATGACATACAATCATCATGTACCACTATCAACTATATCAATCCATAGTCATGTGACTAAACTGAAGAGGACATATGTACACATGAACAAATGTATTGAAGCACACTTGCACATACCATCATTCCATGGTGCTTGATTATTATTAATAACAACATGGTCAAGTAAATGAATTTACTATGCTAGGAAATGGAATAACATTAATTAAGATATTAAATCACATACTCTTGTTAACCGTAATAACTAACATCACTGATATCATCCATAGCTATCATAATCACAAGCATAAATTGTATTTAGAGTTACACCATGTCCTTCGCAAGATAGATATTCCATTAGTGGCTTGGCCTGATATGATTTTCTTCTATTGAAACCACATGGTTACCACATGTTTATACTCTAACTGGGCCTTATGGTTAATGAGTGGTGGTGATGCAAAATACATGCACCAAGTGGTCATGAGATGAAAGGCATATGGTAAATGAGACATAGGATGGATGGTGCTGGTGAAACTCATATTATGTAGAGGGCTTCACCTTCAAGTGAGCTATTAGTAGGTTGGATTTACAAATAATTATCATAGTAGTTCTACAGTAGTTTGGAAGGCACAGGTAAACCTCATAAGATACAATGATCTCTAAGTTGAACGACTTAGTATATGATATACACATAAGGGTTAATCACAGTTTGATGATGTGGGTTTGTCCCATACAACGTAGTGGGTCCTACTTCCAAGTGGTACTGCAAGCAGACGGGTCCACACACAAACATTGCAATGGGTCACAACAAGTAGATAGTATAGGTAACTCACACTCATGAAGGTAATATAAGAAAGAACAGTTCAGATGCATAAGGCACATGTTAGCGGGCTCCATGATCGAACTATTTGTTGGCAAAACAATTGAACAGTGCAGATAAAATACGTACATTGAGCGGGTTTACAAGTATTCGAAAGTTATACGTTCAATTAACACTATTTCATATCGTCTGACTTATTTAGAAATTGGATCTAGGTAATTTTGGAATTATGTTCTAGAATTAGTTAGCCTAAATGGATAAATGGTGAAATATGCAATACTTAAATCAAGGTAGGGTCTATAATCGATCTGACACACGTCCTAAGTTCATATACCCAAGAGGTTACACCATCAGGATAGTACATGAGTCTAAGTAATCACACAATATGGTCTTATGGCCACTCCATTATTAGAAGTCCATAGGGTTGAGTGGCCACACAAATGTCACTCTACTTGCCATTAAGAAATGATTTAAGGTCACATGGTTACTTATCATAACTCATACAACTATGGGCAACCACTTTATTAAGCTCCCACATGGTCAGGTTGCTGATGGCATAATTTCACTTGGTTAAGTGGACATATAATTAGTATCCTGGTCTAGTGACTACATCTCAAAGCATCCAAGGCACAATCACAAGCATACCCACCCTTCCCGGTTGCACTAACTCTTAAACTGTAACCGCCCAATACTATATATGGAGAATGATTCAGATTCGGTGTCACATGATCAAGAGGCCAAGAACCAGCTTCCATCACATCAGAAATAGTTTAGTGGTCCCCACATCTGCCTAACCTATGAGCATAATGTAAGGGTTGTATTTATGTCGCATGACACCGAATTGAGGGGCACTTCATTATCAAGTTGTATAATCTAACCCATATCAAAATTTTCATGACTAAGAAAATCTACACGTACAACCCCATTTTCATGTTTTAGGTGACCATGAATATGCCCATAAGCACGTGGTCATGTCATTGGGTGGTCACCAATGCCACCTGACTTCATGTAATTGGTTAGCCTTGAGTGCATTTCACAATCATACAGTTAGACGACAACATATACTCCACAATTGCATATGATTAGGTGACCTTACATACTTCACATGCCCACATGATTAAGGGGCCAAACACGTACATCGCATCCTCACACCACTAAAGTCTACATATTTGTTATAATTGAACACGTTTATGGGTTTAAACACATGTCATATGATCCTACTACTTAGGGCCGCACACTAACCAAAGTGCCAAATAGTGAAAGGTTGTCCACTCATTATATAACTAGGTAATCTAAGGCATCAACATAATACAATGCATATCACATACCAAGTGGTGAAGGACTATACAAACAACAAAATTTCACATGATTCAATATAGCATACATTTAATACATGTAGATCACAAACTCTTGCCAAAGAGGGCCAATGGTTGGCTTAAACTAGGCTACTACTGATGGGCCCACATGACATTCACTCAAAATGGGCCTTAACATTCTTGGGTCCACACATCAATGGAATTCACATGGGTTCTATGCGGTGGAGCTCATGGGGTTATGCATTCATCATACTTACAACAATTGTAGCCTGTCTAGTCCACGCACTACATGGTCACATGATTGTACAACATCAATATATAGGAATTTTAACAAAGATCTGGACCATTCACATATCAATCCAATTTGTATAATTAATGGGCCACCAATCCATGGTGGGCCTGGGGCTAAAAATCAAGTCAATCTGTGGCACATGTGGGGCACACCACACATAAAAATTGAGAGGATTACCCTCCATTAAAACATTCATGATTATTTGTTGGGCCACTGAGGCGTGGATCACAAATCCAACTCATCCATTATGTGTGTACCACTTAGTTGAGGGGTCAGTCCAAGTTTCAGATGCATCCAAATTTCAGGTAGACCCCACAAGTTCTTTTATATACTTGAGCTCCGAGTTGTATGAACGGTTCAAGGAGATCAAAGTTACATGGGTCCCAAAGTGATGTATTTACTACATATACACAGTTCATCTTTAAAAAAAAAATAAAAATAAAATTTAGAGATCATTTTATAGCATCATCCAAAAATGAATCATATCCAAAGATTACCTGGACCTCACCACAAATAGTAGTGGAGATAATGATTTCACTGTTAAACAATTTACATAGCCCACCTTAATGCTTATTTTCCATCCAATATGTTCATAAGGTCACAGAGACCTGAATTAAGGGGAAAAACAAATTTCATATTTGTCCAAAACTTCTATGACCCAAAATTCAATGGTAGACATTCAAACCCCTACTACTTTTGTAGTGTGGCCCACTTGATAGTTAGATCTATCTTATTTTTCTTCTCAAGCCTTAAGATAAGCTAGCTAAATGAATGGACGGTTTAGATTTAACACGTACCTCATGATCAGATTGATCTAGCTTCCTTTTTTATATTTTATTATTTATTTATTTATTTTTTAATGGTGTGGGCCACCTGAGTTCCATGTACGGCTAATTTTTTGGGGTGACCCATTTTTAAAGGGGACCCATTAAATGCACGTTGTAGATGCTCGACAAGCATCAAGGTGGGGCCAGTGGTGAGGCGTACTTCCTTCCAGCATCAGCAGCAGGATGCTGCTTGCTACAGCGTTAGACGTTGACAGCAACAACGTCCAATGCTATTTATTATTATTATTTTTTAAGATTTTTTGTAGTTGGGGCCCACATCAAGACGATCCAGTCCATCTGCTATTTTTTTGGGCTCGTGATGGGTCTAATAAGACCAATATTTAATACGTTTTGACGTACAAAAATATTACAGCGGGCCCTAACAAATTATTAGCATTAAAAAAAATCTCTTTGATGGTGGGGCCTACCAGAGATTTAGATTGGCTTCATTTTTTGGCTCAGTGCCTAAAATGAGCTGGGGAATCGGATGGATGGCATGGATTAGATATATACATCATGGGTGGGGCCTGTTGTGAGTCCCACACTCTCCCCCTTTTATTCAAAAGCAGCTGGATGCTACTTGCTGTAGCGTCCAACGTCCATTTTTTTGGTGTTGTGTGCACGTGTGTGTATGGGTGTGTGTGTGGCTAGTCCAATGGGCCATATTTGGATGGTTTAGATGGCTTAAAAACATCACAGTGGATCCATACCCTTTTGTCAATTGATATTCATGTATTCCCTTCATCTTGGTCTTGAAATGTTATGGACGTTGGATGAATACTAAACATCATAGTGGGGCCACGATCAACGGATCCCACATCATCATTATCATCAATAACAACATGTTATCATCATGATCATCATTATCCAAACCATAAATAAATAAAAGACTAAGTGAAAAGGGGGTGTACTCACCTTATCGGACTAGATGGATGGTTGAGATGGATGGAAGGGATGAGATTGATGGCCCACCAAGATCAATCTAAAAAGCTGTGAAGATCGCTTTAGTTGGTGTAAGAATATGCCAGTATGTCCTGGGGGAGGGGGGGGGGGGGGAATAGGACTTTTAAAAGTTTTTATGGTTTATTTAAAATCCTATTACACTAACCCTAACAACAAGCACATATTAGGATTACTCAAAAGTAACTCTACTGGCTTCCAAGCCTAGTAGAGGATCCAATCATAAACTATTTAAGAAGTAGACCATATGCAAACTAGTTTATGATAGGTATGACTGTGTATGTGTGTGAGGTGTGATCTCAGATATTCAAATATGAAAATATTAAAGTAAATCACATAACCAGAAGAATAGAAATCTCAAACACGGTCATTTTTATAGTGGTTCGATACTTGTCCACTCCACTCCCGGTAACCGCACTCAACCATTGAGTGTACCAGATTTCACTAAGGAGGTTTCACTACAGTTCACCTCAAACCTAAGGTTTTAAATCAACTTCACCTTCAACCTTTACAACCTACACTGAGGCTGACTGTTTATGCTCTCACGAGCAAGGGTCAACACAACGCACCCACTTTTAGGCACACTGGCCAAGGATCTTCCATAAGACCCTAAACGAAGTTTCACACGGATCACCTCGAACCTAAGGTTTTAGATAGGTTCACCTTCAACTGGAAGTTTATGCTCTCCATAGAGCAAGGGTCAACACTACATACCCACCACGTACACTCCTGCCGGAGGCCTCTTTCGAGGGCTTGCAAGGGTGAGAAACACCTAAGACCCAATCCTAAAAAGGAATGATCACAAGTGTCCTCTGGACTCTCATAACTTACAAATAAGTGGATGAGTCCGATTCAGCACGTTGAAAAAGATCTCCTTCTTGTTGATGAAGAATCTTCGGCTTCCTTGATCCACAACACAGATGATGTACTAATACAAGGCTTAGGGTTGGGTCAAGGTTAAAATGGAATCCTACTCTATAAAAAGTTTTCCTATAAAGAAGATAGAGAGATTCTGATTATGCATTTAAGGTATTCTAGCTTAATGATTTGCCATTAAAGTAGTAGCTGGAGGATCCTTCAATGCGGAAGTTCATTACCCCATCCACTCTATTGAATATCAATGATGAGGGGGGATTGGAGGATGAATTTCCTTGAAAGAAAGGGCTTTGGATATATGATTTAAGGTAAAACACTCAAGAGCACTCTCTTCTTTCTCTACCAGCAACAATAGAGAAGTCCTTTTTATATAGGCAAAAGGTTCCAACGGATATAAAATGGTCACATTTATGACAGAGTTCGATATCATCAAGTGTATACTCTCGATAGCATCGATGGTCCGCTCGATGACACAAACTCAAATGTCATACACTTTTGAAATCTCTTGCCAGCTAGTCGATGGAATTGAAACAGGTATCGATGTCATCGAATTTCGAACTCCGATCCAATCGATACAGTGTCAATTCATCGACATTTGAAACTGAGAGAGACTTGACTTGAGATATTTGAGGTTTACAAGAATGATTGAGGGACCTACGAGATCATCGAAATTTGAATGTCGATGATATCGATAGCTGTGTCAATGCATCGATAAATCTAAAGGATTTTCCATTAAGCTTGCTGGACAGTTTCTGTCTCTGTTCGATACAATCGATATAGCATCGATATCATCAATATTTGAATAGCGATTCTATCGAGTAACCCCTGATCATAGATAAACTATCTTGAAATATTTTGTGAGAAGAACTTAGCGCCCATGATCGATATCATCGAGAACCTTCTGATATCATCGAGATTTGAATTTCAATGATATCGAGGAGGCTTCGATATATCGATGCACGTATGATATTCTTAAGGAAAAATAAGGGCGTCAGAGATCTGCCTTTCGATATTATCGAGTCACCTTCGATGGACTCGAGATTTGAATATTGATGATATCGATAGTATATCGTTGCATCAATAATTTTGTCCAGATGAGTATATGATTGTTGGACGTATTTTGTTCTCATATCGATGATATCGCTTAGGTATCAAGGACATCGATAGCGCGGGTCGATCATATCGAGATGTGTATCGATAAAATCGACAAAGCAAGAAAACTTGGAGAATTTTCCTATTTAATAAAAAAGTTTTCTTAACTCAAAAACCCTATGATGTTCTAGTTTGTTTTAAGGGTTTTATATACCTGGTGTTTTGGGACATGGGAGTTGAGGCTTAGATTTACCTATGGCAAGCTTGCACACATCCAGTTGAGGTAGATGTTTTGAATCGATCTTCCTATGAGGCTCTGTAGTCTAACTGACTCAACACTCATGCTAATTAATAAACCAGGGCATTTTCAATCTCCCCCTTTATCAATTACGTGACAAAATACCAAAACACCCTAGAACAGTATCTAGACAAACACATCCTAAATTGTGTGTATATGCATTTTACACAATTATACAATTTCTAGTTCAAACACGTACACAACCTAGTATCTACTCCCCCTGACTGTAAACTCCCCTTATCTTGGTGCAGCTGCTCCCCCTAACACCTACAATACCATTCAAGTAGATGTACAATTTTCCATTCGGGGTGTTTGAACTCTTCTCCCTCATTTTATCAGTCATTGACAAAGTTATAGAAGTTGATATTGACTGAAGTTTGAAATATTTGGGAGAACCAGCAGATATAGATGTATAAAGATTAAACCGGTTTTAAGCATACATCATTTTCAGACATTATGGATGCATATCAGATTAGATAAAGCAGTGATAAAAGCAGATAGAATAATCAGTAAAAACATCACATGCATTCCATATCAGGTAAACTAGGGGATCTATGAGACATAATCATGGCAGTAAAAGTGTGAATTATATCTAGCCATATGCAACAATATCCAAATATCCAAAACACATACTGCCATAGACAGTAGTAGATTAACAGTTATCCCAATAAAAAATCACCAAGCCCATTTAAGAGCACCCAGAAATAACTATCAGTATTTATCCCAACCGTGGGCATATACAACCAAAAATAGAAAACAAAACATCAGCCTTTACAAGTTAGAGAGCTATTATAATACCCATGAGAATAAAGAACATCCAAAAAGATACTAATGCTCATACGTGGAAGTAAGAGAGGTGTGTGTGACATCATTCAAGGCACAACACTATGGGGCAGTGTAGGATGGCGTCGTGTCGTCCCGTCGGCAAGTCATCAGATCTACCAATTGTTGGACCGTCTGCTGCACTCCTTAGACCAGCAGTTCCAGGACAGTAAGCCTCTCGTGCACCGAGTGGACATCCCTCTAAATTGCCCTAATCCTGTCTAGCTTGAACCATTTGGCATACCCGGGCGTTGACGTTGATGGTGCTGGATCGGGTCCAGGGGGTTCATCTCCGACTATTTCAGTCCTTTCCATGGGAGCGTCACCTGCCCCACTTTCCCTCTCTACGTGAATGCCTACCTCAGGTGGATCCTCAGGATATTTATGAAACTTCAAATCCATCTTTCGAATGTTACTTTTGTTGAAGGTTTGGAGAGGAAGTACAGGATCACTTGTAGTTGGAAAGGCTATGGCGTTGCATATTGTATGTATAATCCAAGGATATGGTAAGTGGACATCCCTCACCGTATGAAAAGCATAAACCAACTGATGCACGATGAGGGTAGGTAGACAAATCTTAATCCCAGAGGTGATCGAATAAATTATCGCAGTCATGAAGCTCATGAGTTCTACCCAGTTGGAACCCCTAGAGTAGATCTTTGAAGCAAGGATACCATGCAAGACCCGATAGCGTGGTTCCATAAATCTGGCTTTTAGGGCATTCCCTTGATGCCACTGAACATCACGGTTATGACATAGAATTTGGTGACCTTGGACCGAACCTCAATGTTTTCCATGTCCATATCTGGGAGTCCTACAGGTGATAGAGTAAGATTGAAAATTCCTGCGATAGACTTAGGAGTGATGTACAGATCATCACCATCGACGGTCACTGTGATGGATGGAGGGTTGGACACTGGAGAATGATAGGCGCCAAAAAAAATTATATGTCCGTTCGAGTTGATATGGTTCCCCAAAGTCAAGAACTGGTAACTAATCTATGGCGGCCAATAGAGGTTCCAGATTATATGGAATTAGACAACTTCTGACGACTTTCCTTTCGGGAATAACTTTTCTCCTAGTGAACTTCACCAAGACCGGATTGACCTGCATCAGTGGAGGTACCTGCGCCTCAGACTGGGACCCACTATATCTCGTGCGTTGCCTTATGGGGGTCCTACGTTCTGGAGCCCTTGCACTTCCTTTTGAAGTAACCACTTTTTGTCGAGTAAACCTCGATGACTCACCTGGATCGGATACTTTTCCTTTGTCTTTTCCCATGTGGACAGAAAGAGGATTTGAAGGATTTGGGAAAAAAGACACAACCCAATAGAAACGGGAAAAAAATTCTTGATGTTTAGAAAGGTATTACTGAATTTGTGTAATGTTTAGAGCTGCCTGAAAAAGGTCTGAACAGTCTAGTTGAGAGGAGCGAGCAGAGAAGAGAAGCAGAAACCCTAGAAAAAAAATCCCTTTCGCATTTCATCGGCTTATATTGGGTGGCATCTGTCGATATCATCGATCCTCATATCGATGATATTGAGGTACCATGATTGATTTCATCGATCCTGTCTTCGATATCATTCTCGATCGTACGACTTTTCTTATTCTGAGGTGGCATCGATGATATCAACCTTTGATCGATTAATCGAGAATGACATATAGACAGTCATATCGAAGATGAATATTTTTTTTCTTTTCAGCATACAGACGACCCTTCAAGTATACTTTTAGTATTTTTATGAATCAATAGTATACTCAGCAAAATTATGTACAATTATTGTACACATCAAAATTATAAACATTTAAATGTTTATATACAAAAGATGGAGGTGAGGAACCTCAAATATGTCATTTGAAGCTTCAGCAAAATTGCATCTTTTTAGTAACTATCCAAATCTGGATGCAAGATCTGGACACGTTCATTTCATGCTTTGATATTTTAGGGTATATGGATAGAGTTAGTTATCAGACAATTCAGTTTTTCTTTTACTATCCATTTTGAGACAGAATTCTTTTTAGTCTTCAATTTTATCTCTTCCACTTGATCCAATGATTTCATTTCAGGTGGTGATGGGTGAGTGTTTCTCCTAGGTGGACTTTTATCATTTTGTATTTCTCTGGTTGGTGTGAATTTATTAATGTAATTTTGACTAGAGTTATGTGAAGTCCTTCTAGGCGTCAAGCATTCAAACTTATAATGACCCCTATCACTACATAAATGAAAAATTGGAGAAGTTCTCATGTTGCTTTCTGAAGCAGCAGATTTTTCAGTTGTTGGGGTTGCATTTCCAGTTTTCCTTTTAGTTTTATCATACCCTAGACCACTCTTGTATTTTCCTCATCTTCCCATCCCTAACAGCTTTTCGAGCTTTTCACCACTCTAAGAGAATTTATAGTATATTTTAGCAATTTTTTTTGGATTTTTCTAAGTCAAACCGGAGTGTGTGATTCTCATTCATGAGTTGCTCATTTTCATCTTTTAATAATCCAACTTGTTTGGTAAGCTTTGATGATTCCGTTTTTAGGGACAGATTGACTCTTTCCAACTTATCATTGTCTGAATGATATTGTTGTAGATCATTAATTAGATGTGAATTGATTTCCAATGTTTTGTCAAGATCTTTTTGCAACAGTTCCTTCTTGCGTTCAGACAATCCAAGTCTTTTAGGGCCCATTTGGCCACCTGCATTAGGTGGGATTAAGCTGGATGGAATTGAAAAAATAACATTAAATGCATGTGTAAGGTATTGTCTCTGGATTGGGTGTATCCCATGCTTTTCAATGGCATGTTTGGAAGCTATGGGACTGACTTCTATCCAGCGGGATTGGAGCCAAATCCTATTTGGGAAAGATATGATTGCAAAAATAAGGCCTGTCAATTATTAAAGAGGTTACAGTACTAGCATGTTGAATCACCCTGTCAACATCTTTGACTGAAAAATTCCATTGTTTTTCTACAGTGTGGCTTGCCTAAGAGGTGATTCACAAGGGTGATTTTACAATATCAATTTAGGTGATGGGCCTGAAAATGATCTAAATCCAAAACTCATGTGCGTCATGCATAAGATAAACGTGTGTAGGTAAATTCCTACCATTGAAACCTTCCTAGGTCCACCGTGTTTTTTTTTATACCATCTATACCATTCACAAAGTAAATTCTATACACATATTGGTGAAAAGTTACGAGTTATCATGTTTCAAATCTTGTGTGGCCCCACGTATGTCTCAATGGTGGACGTTCAATCATCAATCGGGTGGCCCATATGAGAAAAGGATTTTCGTAATTTCTGGTTCAATGTCATAACATACCGTAGAAAAACTGATGAACATTGTGGACTTCCCATAAATATCACTGTGGGCCCCAGCTAGCTATCCTTGCACATAAATCTTGCGAAACGCGTTGGTCCAGAACCCACATGAAATCGGATTGCTACCCACTTTATATCGTACTGACTTACTGAGTACCCACCTTTCGTACTGAGTACACTCAGTTGGGCCCACCGTCAGTGTATTGTCTTATCCACTCTGTCCATCCTTTTTTTAAGATCATTTTAATGGTGGAGACAAAAAAATGAGTTATATATAAATCTCAAGTGGACCATACCATATGGAATAATGATTTCCACCGTTGAAACCTTTCTATGGCCTACATGTATGTTTTTTTCATCAAACCTATTAATACTATCACAAAGACATTGATTAACTGGAAACACAAATATCAGATTAATACAAAACTTCTGTGGTGCCCAAGAAATTATCAATGGTAGATGTTCAATTCACACTGTTTCCGGTGGTGTGGTCGATTTGAGCTTTTTTTAATTTTTTAGTTTTAGGCTAACAATAAAAACTTATCTTCTAAATTGTATGGACGGAGTAGACATAATCACAATATCCACAAGGGGCCCACGGTCAAGCATCATACCCAAATGGCTTCATTCATGTGGACGTCACTCAAATAGACAGTTGTGGAAGTGGTTTACCTGGTGGTGAAGTCGAAGCGGGTTATGACAAACTCACCCACAGGATTGCCAAGTTCTACCTTTTAATAGACAGTATTGGCGGGAGACCCGAAGTTCATTATCCCGGGTTGGAATATCATCTCCAAACATGACTGGACAGTGGATATGGTAGGCCAACAAATGCAATCCCAATCACTCCCACTTAATGCAGGTGGCCAAACGGGCCCTTAAGGATATGGATGCTATGAATATAGAGTTGATTATAAGCATCTTGAAGTTTATCATATTTTTCTTCTTCCTCTTATGTTTCCTCATTATCAGATGAAAATGATTCAGTGGCTTGCTGTTCTTTCTCATTCTCAGATTCACTAGAAATGATTGGAGTAGTGGAGACCATAAGAATTTTCAAGGATTTCTGGTCTCCATCACTCTCTGAGTCACTAAATTCTGAGTTTGACTCATCTGTATCATCCCATGTGGCAGCCATAGCCTTGCCCTTAGTTTTTCTGTTTGGGCATTCAGTAGATAGGTGTCCATACTTCTGACAGGCATAGCATTGTGGTTCTTTGGTCTTTTTACCAAATTTGCCTACAGAAGGTCTATTGTCCATCTTTCTTCCTCTAGTAGGACGACCACGATTCTTTTGGAAGAATTTCCTGAATCTTTGTGCTAGCAAAGCCACTTCCTCATCTTCATCTTCCTCTTCACTTCCACTGTCCTCATTCACTGTTTTCTTTAAAGTTTTTAGGACAGTTGTTTTGGATTTTTGGGTTTGTTTGAAGTGTAGCTCAAAAGTTTGTAGGGAACCTACCAGTTCTTCTACTTTCATTTCATCAATATTCCTACACTCTCCAATAGTTGTTACTTTGGGACTAAACCGTTTCGACAGTAATCTCAGTATTTTCCTATAGATTTTAGGAACCGGAACTTTTTCTCCCAATCCACCCATGGAGTTGCAAATGATATTTAACTTAGTGAAAAACTCCATAAAGGTCTCATGCTCTTCCATTCTGAGACTTTCGAACTGTGAAGTCAGGAGTTGAAGTTTAGATCTCTTCACAGTGCTTGTGCCTTCATGGGTTGTTTTTAATAAATCCCATGCTTCATTGGATGTCCCACACATACTTATCTGATTGAATATAACCTGGGACACGGCACAGTAAATGGCGTTCATAGCTTTAGCTTCAGTAATTTGTCTTTCTTTATCGAACGTCATCCACTTCTCTTTGGATTTGGGTTTTGTGATGGTTATGCCACTGTCAAGTATAATTTATTCAGTTGGTGGTACATATCTACTTTCAACTATATCCCAAACATCGTGATCCAAAGATATCAGAAAGTAGTGCATCCTAGCCTTCCAGTATGCATAATTTGAGCCATCAAATACTAGAGGCCTAGTGACCGATGAGCCCTCTCCTTTGGCCATATTCCTAACTTCAGTCAAGATCACTCTCTAGGTGGTGAAGCCCCTAAAGAGAGGTCCGCTCTGATACTAATTGAAATAGCGGTGAAGACCGCTTTAGTTGAAGTAGGAATATGTCAATATGTCCTAGAGGAGGGTGAATAGGACTTTTTAAAGTTTGTATGGTTTATTTAAAATCCAATTACACTAATCCTAACAACAAGCACATATCAGGATTACTCAAAAGTAACTCTACTGGCTTCCAAGCCCGGTAGAGGATCCAATCATAAACAATTTAAGAAGTAAACAATATGCAAACTAGTTTATGATAGGTATGACTGTGTATGTGTGTGAGGTGTGATCTCAGATATTCAGATATGAAAATATTAAAGTAAATCACACAACCAGAAGAATAAAAATCTCAAACACAGTCATTTTTATAGTGGTTTGACTACTTGTCTACTCCACTCCTGGTAACTACACTCAACCATTGAGTGTACCGGATTTCACTAAGGAGGTTTCACTATAGTTCACCTCAAACCTAAGGTTTTAAATCAGGTTCACCTTCAACCTTTACAACTTACACTGAGGCTGACTGTTTATGCCCTCACGAGCAAGGGTTAACATAAAGCACCCACTTTTAGGCACACTGGCCAAGGATCTTCCATAAGACCCTAACTGAGGTTTCACACGGATCACCTCAAACCTAAGGTTTTAGACAGGTTCACCTTCAATAGGAAGTTTATGCTCTCCACAAAGTAAGGGTCAACACTACGTACCCATCATGTACACTCCCGCCAGAGGCCTCCTTTGAGGGCTTGCAAGGGTGAGAAATACCTAAGACCCGATCCTAAAAAGGAATGATAACAAGTGTCCTTTGGGCTCTAATAACTTACAAATAAGTGGATGAGTCTCATTCAACACGTTGACGAAGATCTCCTCCTTGTTGATGAAGAATCTTCAGCTTTCTTGATCCGCAACATAGATGATGTACCAATACAAGGCCTAGGGTTGGGTCAAGGTTAAAACAGAATCTTACTCTATAAAAAATTTTCCTTTAAGGAAGATAGAGAGATTCCGTTATGCATACAAGGCATCCTAGCTTAATGATTTACCATTAAGGTAGTAGTTGGAGGATCCTTGAATGTGAAAGTTCATTCCCCAATCCACTCTATTGAATATCAATAATGAGGGTGGATTAGAGGAAGAACTTTCTTGAGAGAAATGGATTTAAGTATATGATTTAAGGTAAAACACTCAAATGCACTCTCTTCTTTCTCTACCAGCAACAATAGACAAGTCCTCTTTATATAGGCAAAATGTTTCAATGGATATAAAACAGTCACATTTATTATAGAGTTCGATATCATCGAGCGGGTTCGATATCATGGAGCGTATACTCTCGATAGCATCGATGGTCTGCTCGATGACATAAACTCAAATGTCATATGCTTTTGAAACCTTTTGCCAGCTGGTCGATGGAATCGAAACAGGTGTCGATGACATCCGATTTTGAACTCCGATTCAATCGATACATTGTTGATTCATCAACATTTGAAAATGAGAGAGACTTGACTTGAAATATTTTAGATTTACAAGAATGATCGAGGGACCTTTGAGATCATTAAAATTTGAATGTCGATGATATTGATAGTTGTGTCGATGCATCGATAAATCCAAAGGATTTTCCATTAAGCTTGCTGGACAGTTTCTATCTCTATTCAATGCAATCGATATATCATCGATATTTGAATATCGATTCTATTGAGTGACCCCCGATTATAGATAAACTATCCTAAAATACTTTGCTGGAAGAACTAGGAGCCCATGACCGATATCATCGAGAGCCTTCTAATATCATCGAGATTTGAATTTTATTGATATCGAGGAGGCTTCGATATATCGATGCACGTATGATATTCTTAAGGAAAAATAGGGGCGCCGGAGATTTGCCTGTCGATATTATTGAGGCACCTTCGATGGACTCGAGATTTAAATATCGATGATATCGATAGTATATCGATGCATCAATAATTTCGTCCAGATGAGTATGTAGTTACTGGACGTATTTTGTCCTCATATCGATGATATCATTTAGGTATCAAGGACATTGACAGCGCAGGTCGATCATATTGAGATGTGTATCGATAAAATCTTTAAAGCAAGAAAACTTAGAGAGTTTTCCTATTTTGAAAAAAGTTTTCTTAACTTAAAAATCCTATGATTTTCTAGTTTGTTTTAAGGGTTTTATATACCTCGTGTTTTGGGACATGGGATGTGAGGGTTAAATTTACCTGTGGCGAGCTTGCATACATCCGGTTGAGGCAGACGCTTTGAAATGATCTTCCTATAGGATCTGTAGTCTAACTGGATCAACACTCAAGCTAATTGACAAACCAGGGCACTTTCACAATCCTCTCTCTCTCACGTTGTAGAAAAATGGTGAAAGGCTAAGGGGTGGAGGGGTTTATGTAGGTAAATGGATAAAATATGGTTAAGTTAGGCTATTGTGATTAATCTTAGCCTAGGCTAAGATTATGAGAATTTGTGCATGATTAGGAATTAATGGTGGAAAGGGGCATGGGATGACATGGTGTGATAATGTCATGCTTAAGGTGCAGCATGGAAAAGAGTTGACTTGAGGTGTACATGAGAGAGGGAGAGGTATGGGTGTGTGACATCACACATATGGGTAGAGATTCTCTCACCCATGTGTAGCATGTACATGTGTGCATGGTATGTGTTGTCCACATGTATGGAATGGAGTACATGGCGCCTTGCACACATGATATGTTAATAATTATTCACGGCATATCTCATATCGTACAGATGCACAGGTGGTACCTACACGATCGGAGCGACGGGGCGGTCATTATGAAATAAGTTTCAAGGTCTTGGGGTTCCGGTCAGTTAGGTGTGTACTATAAACGGCCAATCAAGGTTTAGCTAAGGGCATCGATCATCGTGTACATAAGCATAGAAAATGGTACGAAATGGATGGGGTATTACAGGCGCCCATACAAGGCTTTATAGGGAGCCATGCCAATGCTCGCTTGGAAGCTGTTGTTATAAGCAAACTCGGCATAGGGAAGATAGTCGTCCCAACTGTCCTTGAAATCAAGCACACATGCTCGCAACATATTTTCTAATATCTGATTTACCCGTTCCATCTGCCCATCGGTCTGTGGGTGGAACGCAGTACTAAACTTCAGTTTCACTCCTATTGCTTCCTAGATTCGTGTCTAGAAAATGGATGTGAATTGCGGGTCTTAATCCAACACAATCTTCATCTGCACTCCATGTAGCCGTAAAATCTCTTTGATGTACAGCTTGGCTAAATCATCCGTTGAGTTTGAAACTCTGATCGGGAGGAAATGGGCTGATTTCGTCAATCGGTCCACAATCACCCAAATGGAGTCATGTCCCTTCCTCGTCTTTGGTAACCTGAAAATGAAATCCCATTTCCATTCAGCAATAGGCATGGGCTGAAGTAAACCAGGAGGTCGACGATGCTCGGCCTTAACCTGCTGGCATGTGAGACAATGGGATACATAATCTACTATCTGGACTTTAATGTTATCCCACCAGTATGAACGCTTCATGTCTCGATACATCTTCGTACAACCTGGATGCATTGCCATCTTTGAGTTGTGTGCGGCCTCTAAAACTTATCTCTTCAAGTCATGAAGATTCCCGATGCATAGGCGGCCGCGATATCGTAAACCCCCATCCAAGCCAACTTTCTACTCGGATTCTTCACTGTCACTTGCTCGCTCTCTCATTTTCATCAACAGTTCATCTTTTCCTGCACCGCAATGATTCGGTCATCAATAAGTGGCTGCACGCGGAAGTGTGTAACACTCTCAAACGGCTCCTCTACTGTAAGATTTTGTTTGAAGTCTCACATGAACTCTACCATATTCCATTCTCCTATCATCAGCGGAGTTACAAACTCTATTGTCTTCTTGCAGCTCAACGCATTGGCCACAAAGTTAGCCTTGCCAGGATGGTAGAAGACCTCAAACTTAAAGTCCTTTAAGGCCTCCATCCAACGTCGTTGCCTCATATTCAGGTCTCTCTGCATGAATATGTACTTGAGGCTCTTATGGTCGCAAAAGAGCTTGAACTCCTCTCCGTAGAGGTAATGTCTCCAGAGCTTTAATACGAAGATAACTACTACAAATTCCAGGTCGTGCATGGAGTAGTTTTCTTCATGTTTCCTCAACTATCGCGATGCATAGGCGACCACCCTGTCCTTCTGCATAAGGACACAACCCAAACTAACATGAGACACTTCGGTGTATATAGTATATCTGACCCACTGCTCTGGCAATACTAGCACGGGTGCGGACATAGCTTGTCCTTTAGTTCTGGAAAGGCTGCTTCTGCCTTCTCATTCTAAGCAAACTTAAGATCCTTTCGAGTGAGTTGAGACAACGGTCTAGCTATCTTGGAAAAGTCCTTAATGATTCGGTGATAGTAGCCAGCAAGTCCGAGGAAGTTCCTCACTTCTGTAACTGAACCGGGCTACTCCTAGTCCTGAACTGTGGTCACCTTAGCAAGGTCCACGACTATACCTTCCTTAGAAGCTATGTGTTACAGGAACTTGACTTCTTCTTTCCAGAAGTCACATTTCCGGTATTGTGCATACAACTGATTCTTCCTGAGAGTATCAAAGACTGCTCGTAGGTGTTCTTCATGATCCTTTCGGCTCTTGGAGTATATCAAAATGTCATCTATAAATACGATAACGAACCAGTACAGATACAGCTGAAACACCTGGTTCATGAGGTCCATGAACACGGCTGGTGCATTTGTAAGTCCAAACGGCATCACAAGGAATTCATAGTGCTCAAAACTGGTTCTGAATGCTGTTTTCTGCATGTCTTCATTCCTGATGCACAATTGATGATACCCAGACTGCAGGTAGATTTTAGAGAAATATTTTGCCCCTTTCAACTGATCGAACGGGTCATCTATCCTAAGTGGGGGATACTTGTTCTTGATCATGACGTGATTCAGCCTGCGATAATCAATACACAATTGTAGTGATCTGTCCTTCTTCTTTACAAAGAATACAAGTGCTCCCCAAGGAGATACACTATGCCATATAAAACCTAGATCTAGCCGATCATCTATCTGTCTCCTCAATTCCTCCATTTCACACGGAGGCATGTGATACGTCGATAACAAGATAGGTGTCGCAGTCAGTACTAAGTCAATGGTAAAATCGATCTCATGCTGAGGAGGTAATCTAGGTATATTCCTGAACATGTCCGTGAAATCTTGGACTATAGGGGTGTCCCCAAGTGTTGGACCATCAACATTTTCCAACAAGGAAGCGTAACAACTAATGTGGTAGGGCTAACTACATGAATTGGGAAAGTGAAGGTCGTGCCCTCGGGCCCACGTGCTATCACCACTTTGGTTTCGCAGTCCATCTCGACTTTCATTTTGGGGAACCAAACCATGCCGAGGATAATGTTATAATGATACAGAGGGTTGACTATCAGGTCATTGCACACCGTTCTGCTTCCTAAGTCTATCGGGCAATCCTTACAACGCTTGGTAGTGTCAGAGAAGGTTCATGTCGTGGTGAGGACTCTCACCAAACCCATAGGGGTAGTGTCCAATCCCAATCGTTTAACTGTAGAGCATGACACTATCGAAATAGTGGACCTAGTGTCCACCAATAGGAATACAGGTGTACCTTGAATGTGGGCAGTGACTTCAAAGGCTAAAGGCACTGCAGTTGCTGTATCAGATGCTCCAGCTTCTAGTGCATACACACGAGCTTGTTGAGAATGATTTGGTTGTGCTGTCATAAGTCGTTGAGGCTGCCTATTTCGAGGTGTGGGAGGTCAGAAAAATGGTTGTACTAGCAGTGCCGATCGTAGAGGTGGAGCTGATATAGCTTGTGGTAGCTGACGGTTGATTTTTTGAGGTGACGTAAAGACATTTTTTCTCATCTTAGTAAAATAATAAGTGTTTGTATGGTCCATCTTCTTACATTAGGTACACCACAGATCTAATCGCCTCTACTGGGTCGGTGAAGCCATAAGCCTGGGAGGTGAACCTGCACGTGGCCTCTTGCAGAGGAACGGCCGGTTCGCAATTCAGGCTGAGGCCTCGGCACATGGGCACGCGTGTCCGAGACAATCTGTCTGCATCCTGCTCAGCTCGCAGGGACTTGTTCACTAGCTCAACATAATTGGGAATGCTAGCGCAATACATCTTCGTACAGATATCGGGCCGCAGACCCTCAGAAAATCGACATATTCTCATCGGCTCGTCTGCTAAGATCAAAGGAGCATATCTGGTCAGCTTTGTAAATCTGTTTTCATACTCTGACACAGTCATTCCTCCCTGTCAGAGGTGGAGAAACTCTCCCTCCTTTCCATTACGATAAGTGAGGGAAAGTACTTCCCATGGAAGCGAGTCTCAAATGTGTCCTAGGTCCATACGTAATTATGGGAATTGTTCGTAGGATGTTGTCCCACCATAGACCAGCCTCCTTCTCGAACATATATGTAACCAGCTCTACTTTCTCTGCCTCAGTATAATGCAACGACTTCAACATCTTGGAAATACGGACTAAGCAATACTCCGCCTCCTCGAGTGGGTGAGTACCCGCAAAGGTAGGAGGGCGAAAACGCTGAAAGTGTTTAAACAAGCCACTAGTGTTCATGGCTCCAGTAGACTACACAGGTAGCATAGGCGGGACCATGTTCATGTTTTGGGCAATGACCCTTGCAATAGTGGCCCAAACTTGCTGCTGCTCTGCATTATGAGCATCATTTGCTCCAACCTATCAGGGAGAGGAGCTGCTTGAGGCATGTGTGGGGTCCATGAAGATGCACGGTTCTGTTCCGGAACCGGTGGTGCATAAGGTGTTGGCCCATTAGTGGGCCAATGGCTGGCTGTGAATCTGACATAGTCTCAATATCCAGGCCTAAGCTAGGGTCCATCTAGCTATCTTTCAGGGGAGGTGCCCCGTCAATCGATCCGCCAAGTATGAGACGTGCAATGTTCCGAGTATTTTTAGGAGGCATTCCCTATATACAACATAGGGTGCAACATGTGAAATATTTTGAATAACAACGCTCAATTTTCCAAGCATTCTACACATTCCAAATGAAAAGAAGTTTTATGCATTTTATTTAACCAAAATTGTCATAATACATGAGATGTAGTCTTACATAGATCATGACAGAAGATGCATGTGAGCTAATCTAGTACAACTTTTAACACTAACTACTCTAACATATAACTAAGCCTACCAAGGCTATTACAAAGATAAGCAAGAACCAAGGAAAAGCAAAAGGCGACTACAACATATGTCTAGTCCTCTGACTCTAGTTAAGGCGGAGGCGCACCCTTAACCTACATACAACACAGGAGGGCCTTCGAGGTGCGTGACATTCTCTTGAATTTTTATTTCAGATAGGCTTGATTCTCCTTGACCTCTTCTCTCAGGGCAGTCTAGTTCTCTTCATTCTAAGCCATGTCGGCTTCTAAGGCTGCTCGATCAAGGCGGTCCTCACGAGTAGCAGTAGGAGGTCCCCCATCTGAATCTTGGGCCTCCTCTTCTTCCTCACTGCTTTTCTCATCATTTCCTTGATCAGTAGTTTCCTCTTCACTCTCTTCTTCAATTTCGTCCCCAGACTCATAAAGCCTTGCTTGTCGTTGCCTAGGGCCTATGCCCATATTATTAAGCATAGTGTCACGGATGATATGGATCAGGGCGTGGTTATCCATATGGAGTCGTAAACTGAAATTTTAGGCGATCTTACAAATAAGTCAACCGAAAGGGAGTGAGGCATCTCCCCATGTAGATCGTGCAGTACCCACAATCTGAGACAAGACGAATGTAGGCAGGTATAGCTTGTTTCCTTGACCAGCTCTGTATTAGAAATCCAACATAAGTTGAGTGCATTTTGTGCGATTACTCCACTTGGGATACACATTGTATGTGAATATGTGGTGGAGCAGGCAGAAATCATTTGTCATTTTGATCGATACAAGGCTATTTCCTTCTCCTCCACCGCCCAAGTTGGCCATAAAGGAAACATGTTCAGCGATTTCTTTCTCGTTCTCTAGTAAGGTTTATCTCGCTAGAATGTACAAGTCCACGTTCCATGCCCATGATACGAGCCACCACATCTATATTGACTATGACCTCCTCTCCCCCCAAAGGGATTATAAACTGAAGAGGCTCTAATAGTGGATTCCATATATGAGCGTAGAAGGCTCGTATGGTGCTTTCATTCACATGAGTATTTCCCTCAAATATGGGACCCCATCCATTTTCCAGGAGCATGTCCATCACTGGGTATAGTCCAAATAACATTTCATCAACATGAGCCTTGAATACAACTTTGTGGTCACGAAACTTACCAAGTTCAATGCCCGGTGGTAGAGATCTTTTAATGGGGATTTGATCTTCATTCTCGCTCGGCACTTATACTTGCTTTGGCGCCTGTCTTCTTCCTCGAACGAGTTGGGCGGTTAGGCCCGACTACATTCGAGGCTGCTCTCTTCTTCCCCATGAGGGAAAGGAGTGCAAAAATGGAGAAAATAGAGGTAACTAGCTCAAAAAGAGACATAGATGTGAAGAAACTTGAAGGGTGAGATGGATTTGTGGGTTTTGAAGATTATAAGACACAAAGATGGGTTTATGTGCTCAAATGAAGGGAAATAAGGCAGATGGAAGGTTGTAAGAGATGGGTTGGAGAGAATGGTGAAGGATGGGTGCATAATGTAGAAGAAGAAGCTTGAGTGTATGGAATGGAGATTTGAGAGAGAAAATGGGATTTTGAAGGGTTTAAAAGCTTAAAATGGGAGTGAAATGGGGCAAAGGGAGTGAAATAGAGGGCCTCACATGTGAGACAAGGCCCCACATATGTGGGCGAGGGCGGTGGGCCACCGAAACCGTGGGCCCACCACCGACCGCTGGAGGTGCGAGCGGCGCGCCGTCAATCGGGTGGTGTCGCCACGCCTCTATGGAGGTGTCGGCCGTGGCTCCGCCCTGGGGCAGTGGCCACCCCCTCTTGAGGTGTCGTACATGTGCGGGGTACCCCCTGGGTCCCACCAGAATTTATGCTTTGGGCCCCTACGCCCGTGTGATGTATTTTCTCGATCCATCTCGCACATATTCACGCCTTTCGGTGTGTTTCAAGTTTGGGATTCACCGACTTACAGCTTAAACCCATCAACTAACGACCTAAAAAGGAATTGAGATCATTTCACGTGATCTCATATGCGTATGGGTTACATTTCAACGGTCAATCTCGCCCGTCGGTGAAAATTCGGGATCCTACGATCATTTCTATATTTCATCTCCCCTTCCTAAGTTAAAGTACGTCAATGTGCATCGTATTACCATAACCCAGGTCCAGTTTAATCCAAGTCATGCTTTGATACCAATTTGTAACACTCTGAAATTTGAGGGTCAGGCAAAGCTCAACTCTCGAGATCCAACGTATCACTTATGCAACATAGATAATGATGTTTAAATGTTATCCATATAATGCATAAACATGAGTGGGATTACACTAAAATAGTATATCATACTCCAGAGGTAATTTGGTTAAGCAAGCGGGAGACTGTAACATACATATTTGAACAAGTAAGCGATTTACAACCTCCAGAGTATAAGTATGTAACTGGGCTGAATGTTTACATGTATTGTTTCCAAAATTTACAAAATAGAAAAAGATAAAGTGTCCAACTATCCCATAACCCTATAATCCCGGTGATGCAGCTCTAGGTCTACACAGACCTGCCTGAGAGCTGCACGTAGGAGAACTTTTCCTCCTCGTCTATGAAATTCGGCTCCGTTGCATAAGCCTCATCATCATCTACAACTAATTGAGAGTCTGGTTTGTGTTTTAGAACACCATCCTAGAGTGGGAGTGAGTGATCAACTTAGTAGTGCTATAAGGTAAAGTTTAACATGTTATCAATTCAATCAAGTAGTAATTGTAAAGCAGTACAACAATCATTCCTAACTACTCTTATTAATACAAGGATGATATGCAGTAATGATGCATGTCCTTGCCTGCACTCCCTCAGCGACTTCATCAACCATTCGCGCATGGAAAACTCCCTAAACTGCAGTTCCTCACTAGAGAACACACAATGTTGTGCATGGTCGTGTTAGCCAAGTTCTTAATTAGGCTTATTCATACAGTAGATTTGGGAAGGTAAGGTACCTTCTTTTATATCATTTACTCATGTGGGGATCCATCTAGGGTCGTCAATCCTAGTTAATCACATATGTTAGGCAAGTTGTAGGGCATCACCCCTAATGAAAATAGTGGATTGGCAAGGTCAAGTGTTTATACTCGAGGTCACTACAAGAGGCTTATCACCTGAACGTAGGCCGACAACTCAAATACAGTGTCCCACTGGTCACTACGGGAAGGCTCGTCAGCCCAGCTTAGGCTGACAGCTCGACCACGGTGTCCCATAACACCATGCCCGGCTCATGAGTCTTAGCGGATCGTGGTACCATGGTTGAAACGGGCTTTACATTGGTAAGTGGTTCCTTAGATTCAAGCAGTAGTATTCATACTTGGTAAACACACAATGGGCCAATCGGTTTATTAACCAAGTTCGGTTGGTATGATCGTATGCTGAATTAATCGACATGGAGCGCATAAGCACTCTATGTGGGTTAACCACTATCAACATTCATCGCATGATCCAGATTCACCAAACGCATCAGATGAGGCGAGACTAATTCAGCCAAACAAATGGAAATTGTTACTGATTGCCTGGACTAGGTTGTAGTCCCAATCTTACTCAGACATAGCACGTGGATACATGTGATAATCATATAAGCATTTAACAAACAATCCAAATACAACACTCATTTGAGCATTTTATCCAACACATTGAACTTGTCGCCAAGCACTTACATTTAATCCATAAATCACGTAATGGCGATATGATTTCATGAAAGAAGCTATACATATGACTAAGGAAATTAAGAATCCTATCTTAATAAATAAACACCAACCATCAACATTTTCTTATTTAAACATTTTATCAAACACTTAGACTACACATTACTACAAACATAGACTAAATTAGTTACGGCATATATTATCGCAAATCCTTTCACAAAGAGATTTTCATACATACAACAAACATGAATTCTACATTAATAGTCATGGCAAGCACAAATCATAATTGCAAGTTTATTCAAACATTTCAACAAACACATGGAATGCATTATATATTCACATAGTTCATACACATGTATAATTTATCGAATACATCGTAACTAAGATCATATGGCAGTAATCAAGTCAGACATAAATCATTGCTGACATTAAAAGCTTTGAAAACCATAACCTAAACATTTATAGTCTACACCTTTCGTCAGTATACTCATTACGAACTCGGTTCGTATCGTACGTTCCCAAATACAGCACAACGGGTACCCAAATCAGGAAATCCGTTAGCTAGGTTGATAAAAAAATATTCTATACATTAACTATGGCATTAGGGTTTGGATTTCTTACCCAAATCCTCGTTAAAACGAGTTGTGTGGCATAAGAGAGATGTGTATCGGCGCATGGTGTTGTGGGAAAAGTCCCAGCAAAGATCTCCCAGAAATCCTTGTTCCTTCCTTCCTCTTTTCTCTCCTTCTCTCTCTCTCTATCTCTCTCTCTTAAGGTTTTTAGGAAATCCATATGAGGGAGAGAAGGGGTGGTTCAAGGGCCTTATAATGGCTCAAAAATGATGTAAATGGCCGCACGGCCATGGTATACTTGGGTTATAGCCAAAAGGTACCTGTTTCTGACGAATGGGGCACACCTGGAGGTCCATTGTTCAGATACGTCTTAGAGCAAGTTTCTTGACCATGGATCTAGGCCAGGATACGATTTCAGTGCGTTTGGATAGGCCGATCAACCGTGATGGACTTGTATCAGATTAATGGTCGTCGTCACTCGATCAGGACCACAAGTATACGGATATGTGTAGGAAAATTTCCCAGATCCATGGGTGAAGTTTGGTCAGAACTGATGGTCTAAAGTCTTTAATTTCGCTCGCAAGCAAATGGTCCAATTCACTTAAGTTCTGGTCCACTTTCTAAAGATATTCGTGTTTCTCATACACTTCGCTCAAGGCTCAAGTTGTGCATTTCTGGATACTATTTGGGCTCGATTCCCGCGATGGTTGTCAAGCCCAATAAGACGGATATATTCCTATAGTTTCACGATCATCAGACTTTCGACGTGTGGTCCAGGTCTGATATGGAGTTTCAATGTGCTCCCCAGAGCAACAGGCTTTTGAGATTTCTCTTAAGTTTTTAAGTAATTTGAGTTAGTGATTTTAATGGTTTTGGGTCTTGCCATTCGTATAGATAGTGGTTCGAGCTAATTCTACTAATTAATTTAGTTTAGTACTTAATTAATTTTCATCTATTTTCTACAGAATACGATCCTTAGGGATTTTCGCCTGAGGTGGTACTCGGGTCTTGGTACGAATTTTTCTAAGATGTTACAATCTACCCCCCTTAAAGGAAAATTTCGTCCCTAAAATTAGTACCTTTTCGTACTCCTTAAGGATTTGAGGGTAGTTCTTACGGACCTTGGCTTCTGTTTCCCAAATAGCCTCTTCCTCAGTGTAGTGAGTCCATAATACTTTCAAGAGCGGGATAACCTTGCCGTGTAGCACTTGTTCCTTCCTATTAAGAATACGTGTTGGTCGCAGTACATAGGTAGCATCTTCACTCAACTATACGTGCTCCCACTTGATAATGTGATTAGGATCGGGAATGTATTTCTTCAGCATCGATACGTGGAATACATTGTGCATGCCTATGAGTGGTGTGGGCAAACCAAGGCGATATGCTTCCATACCCACTCGGTCTAAAATCTGGAATGGACCAATAAATCGCGGTGTGAGTTTCCCTTTCTTACCAAATCGAAGGACTCCCTTCATGGGGGAAACCTTAAGAAATACATGATCCCCAACTTCGAATTCCAGTTGTTACCATCTTGTATCAGCGTAACTCTTTTGTCTGCTCTATGCTACAAGAAGTCGACGCCTAATAATGTCGATCTTCACTGTGGTCGCCTGTACTAAATCTGGGCCAATTAAACTCTTCTCGCCAACCTCTGTCGAAAAATGTGGTGCTCGACATGGGCGCCCATATAAGGCTTTGTAGGGAGCAATGCCAATACTCACTTGGAAGTTGTTGTTATAAGTAAACTCAGCATAGGGAAGACAGTCATCCCAACTGTCCTGAAAATCAAGCACACATGCTCGCAACATATCTTCTAATATCTGATTTACCCGTTCCTTCTGCCCATCGGTCTGTGGGTGGAATGTAGTACAAAACTTTAGTTTCACTCCCATTGCTTCCTGGTTTCGAGTCCAGAAAATGGACGTAAATCACGTGTCTCGATCCGACACAATCTCAATAGGCACTCCATGCAGCCGTAAAATCTCCTTGATGTATAGCTTGGCTAAATCATCCATTAAGTTTGAAACTCTGATTGGGAGGAAATGGGCTGATTTCGTCAATCGGTCCACAATCATCCAAATGGAGCTATGTCCCTTCCTTGTCTTCAGTAACCTAAAAATGAAATCCATAGATATGAAATCCCATTTCCATTTAACTATGGGCATGGGCTGAAGTAAACCAGGAAGTCGACGATACTCGGCCTTGACCTACTAGCACGTGAAACAATAGGATACATAATCTACTATGTGGGCCTTCATGTTATCCTATCAGTACGAATGCTTCATATCTCGATACATCTTCATATTACCTAGATGCATTGTCATCTTTGAATTGTGTGCGACTTCTAAAACTTATCTCTTTAAGTCATGAAGATTCAGGACACATAGGCGGCCACGATATTGTAAACCCCAATCCAAGCCAACTCTCCACTCGGATTCTTCACTGTCATTTACTTGCTCTCTCATTTTCATCAACAGTTCATCTTCTTCCTATGCCGCAATGATTTGGTAATCAATAAGTGGTTGCATGCAGAGGTGTGCAATGCTCTCGAATGACTCCTCTACTCTAAGCTTCTGTTTAAAGTCTCGCATGAACTATACCATATTCCATTCTCCTATCATCAGCGGAGCTGCAAACTCTATTGTCTTCTTATGACTCAATGCATCGGCCACAAGGTTGGCCTTGCCAAGATGGTAGGAGACCTCAAACTTGAAGTCCTTCAAGGTCTCCATCCAACGTCGTTGCCTCATATTCAGGTCTCTCTGCGTGAATATGTACTTGAGGCTCTTATGGTCGCAAAAGAGATCAAACTCCTCTCTATAGAGGTAATGTCTCCAGAGCTTTAATGCGAAGATAACAGCTGCCAATTCCAGGTCGTGAGTGGAGGTATTTTTTTTCTTGTTTCCTCAATTGTCGCGATGCATAGGCAATCACCTTGTCCTTCTACATAAGGACATAACCCAAACCAACACGAGATGCGTTGGTGTATATAGTATAACTGACCCCCTGCTTTGGCAATACTAGCACGGGTCCAGACGTCAGTTTGTCCTTTAGTTCCAGAAAGGTGCTTCTACCTTCTCATTTCAAGTAAACTTAAGATCCTTTCAAGTGAGTTGAGACAACAGTCTGCCTATCTTGGAAAAATCTTAAATGATTTGGCGATAGTAGCCAGCAAGTTCGAGGTAGCTCCTCACTTCTATAACTGAACCTGGCTGCTCCCAGTCTTGAACTACGATCACCTTACCAAGGTTCACGATAATACTTTCCTTATAAACTACGTGTCCCAGGAACTTGACTTCTTCTTTCCAGAAGTCACATTTTTGGTATTATGCATATAACTAATTCTTCCTAAGAGTATCGAAGACTGCTCGCGGGTGTCCTTTGTGATTCTTTCGGCTCTTGGAGTATATTAAAATGTCATCTGTAAATACGTTGATGAACCGGTATAAATACTGCTGAAACACCCGGTTTATGAGGTCCATGAACACGGCCGGTGCATTGTATGTCCAAACGACATCACAAGGAATTCATAGTGCCCAAAACTGGTTCTGAATGCTGTTTTTTGTACATCTTCATTCTTGACGCGCAACTAATGATACTCGGACTGCAGGTCGATCATAAAGAAATATTGTGCCCCTTTCAACTGGTCGAATAGGTCATCTATCCTAGGTAGGGGATACTTGTTCTTGACCGCGACGTGATTCAACCTGCGATAATCAATACACAATCGCAGCGATCCATCCTTCTTCTTTACCAACAATACAGGTGATCCCCAAGGAGATACGCTAGGCCGTATAAAACCTGAATCTAGCAGATCATCTATCTGTCTCCTCAATTTCTCCATTTCACACGTAGGCATGCGATACGTCGGTAACGAGATAGGTGTCGCACCCGGCACTAAGTCAATGGTAAAATCGATATCACGCTTAGGAGGTAGTCCAGGTATCGTTCTAAACACGTCCATGAAACCTTGGACTACAGGGGTGTCCCCAAGTGTTGGACTATCAACATTTTCCAACAAGGAAGCGTAACAACTAATGCAATAGGGCCAACTGACTTGAACAGAGAAAGTGAGGTCGTGCCCTCGGGCCTATGTGCTGTCATCACTCTGATTTTGCATTCCATCTCAGCTTTTATTTCGGTGATCCAGTCCATGCCAAGGATAACGTCGTAATGATGTAGCGGATTAACTATCAGGTCAATGCGCACCGTTCTGCTTCCTAAATCTATCGGACAATCCTTATGTAACGACTCGTAAATTTTCGTACAATGGCTCGAGTACCACCTCGGCCAGAAATCACTTAGGATTAAATCCTTTAGAAATTTGACAAAGTTAACTAAGTGCTAAACTAGATTAGCCATGAAATCCGTTTGAATCACTTTAAATACGATCTACAAGACCCAAAACTTGTAGAATCCTTGACGCTAGGTTACCGTAAAATCTCGGATCAAACTCATTACCCGACTGCTCTCGGGAACACATTGAAACTCCGTATCAGGTCCGGACCGCACATCGGGAGTCCGAATAATAGGAGGTTAAGGACTTAGGACCGCCTCGCTGGGCTTGACAACCATCTCAAAAATCAGACCCAGACAATGTCCCACGGCTGTTCGCTTGAGTCCGGAGTGAAGGAGTGTGAAAACTCATATTTCCTTTACAAAATAAATATCTGGAATAGTGATCTGAGACTTGATACTTGCGATCAATTTGTAAGTAACCAGACCGTCAGAATCTGACCCAAATACACCCTCGGATCAGGAAAATTTTCATAAACATTTACATGTACTTGAAATTTTGGATCGAGACTAGCTGGCCGTTGAACAGAAACTGGTCCGCCACGGGTGATCTAGGAATCCAACTGAGACGAAAACTTAACTCCACGTAGATCGAAGGTTAGAGAGCTTAAGTCCGACCTTTGGCTTAAGGAGGCCCGCCAGAAACCCTCCTTTGAGCTGAATTAACTCTGTTTTGGTTATAACCCAAGTATACCTTAACCTTAAGTCTACTTTGGAGATTTTTTGGCTATATAAGGACCTTAGAACACCTTCTCTCACAGCCATACAAATTTGAGGAAAACCCTAAAGAGAGAAGTGAGAAAAGAGAGAGAGAAAGAGTGAGAGAAGTGGGAGAATCTCCCTGCTGCTGTTTCCTATCCCTACCCTAGCTCCACCACTCTGACCTTACCACTTTCCTGGCGATACCGACTTCATTTTAAGGTAAGAAACCCTAACCCTAGATCTGTTTTGGGGTGTGAAGGGTGTAGGTTATGAAATAGCTAACCTATTTCATTCTTCAGGCCACCAAACCGCCGAATACAGAAGCCAAGAAAACCTAGCTGGTCCGTTGCGATTCCAAGGTATAAGGTGAGGACTTTAGGTGTATAGGTTATGGTTTTCAATGCTTTCAATGGCAGATAATGATAGATTCGTGATCTGCATACAATTGCACATGTACAAAGTGCTTTCCGTTTTCCGTTTCGATTAAAGTTGTAGAATATAGAATTTTACATATTCTAGGTATTCGTAGAAAATACCGTATATATATATATTTTTTATAAATGTATTTGACATGATTATTTATTGTATGAATATATGATATATGGATAAAATACTTATTTGGCGAAAGGATTCGCCCAAATATATGTTTTACTAATATACACTATGTATATAGAAATATTGTATTGTAGAAAGTACCATATACATGTATATTTTAGAGATGTGTTTGCCATGATTAATTGTTGTATAAATATATTATGTATGCGTAAAATACTTGCTTGGCGAAAGGACTCGCCCTAATACATGTTTGTTAACAAACATTATGTATGTCGAAATAATGTATGTTAAGTGTTTGTGGAAATGCTTGTGTGAGTAAGTGTTTGGATGTTGATGCCTTAGGAGGGTGTTGAGATGGGATTCTCAACTACCTTAGAGACATGTATGATTTCCTCCATGTGGTTATTTACTTAAATCGCTTACTTGTTCAACATATGTGTTTGTATTTCTATTTATGTAGTGCCTTATAACATGCTTTATAACATGCTTTATAACATATTTGTTAACTTGCTTGAATTACTTTGTTTATCATGCTTTACTCCACATGCTATGGATGAGAATTGATTGAGTTTGGGACTATGTCTATAGTCCAGACAATCGGTACCAGACTTGAGAATGTGGTTGAGATCCATTCCGCCACGTAGGATGTGTCTGACGAACCCGAGTCGTACGTCAGTTGGCGACAGTGGTTAGGCCACGCGAAGTGCTTATGCACTTCATGTCGTTCAGCTGATGTGCGCTCGAACTTGTCAGGCTTGTCAAGTAACCCGATATGTCAAATGTGTGTTCACCATGTTTGGTCGCTACTGCTTGAACCTAGGGTACCAAACTTACTAGTGGAAATCCCGTTAACCATGGTACCTCAATCCACTAAGACTCATGAGCCGGACATGGTGGTATGGGACACCGTGGCCGAGCTGTCGACCTATGTTGGGGCTACGTGCCTCCTCGTAGTGACCATTGAGCAACCAAACTCATGAGCTGAATACGGTGGTATGAGACACTGTATTCAAGCTATCGACACCTACGACGAGAGCCGAGTACGGTGAGATCTGTACTTGTGCTGACGGGCGACGAGTCCTCTGTAGTGTCTTCGAGTATACTCTAAGGTTTGTGATTGGCGACAAGCCCTTCACAGCAGCTAGAGTATGAGTTGAGCCGAGTACGGTAAGACCTGTATTCGAGCTGACGACTAGCAATTGAGCCGAGTATGGTGAGACCTGTACTCGAGCTGACGGTCAGCAATTGAGCCGCATACGGTGAGATCTGTATTTGTACTGACGGGTGATGAGCCCTTTGCGATGCCTTCGCGATGCCTCTCGAATCATAATATCGTATGAGATTAACTAGGATTGACGACCCTAGAATGGATCATGTTTGGGAATGATACAAGGGAGGTACCTTAGTTTCCCAATACTACTGTTTGAAATGGACTAATAACTACTCGGTAATCATGCTCATCATTGCACCACATATGCCTAGTAGATGTAGAGCACTGAGGGAGGTATGCATCCGCGAACGTAAGATGATGTCGCATTAGGGTGGTTTGGCAAGGGCATTCATCATGTCATTTCATACTTGCATTTAACAAGAGTAGTTAGGATTGTTTGATTGTACTGCTTTATCATTACTGCTTGACTGAATTGATAACATGTTAACCTATGCTTTATTGTTCCACTGAGTTAGCTACTCACTCCCACGTTACGGGACGGTGTTTTACACACCAACCAGACTCTGTCGCAGGTATAGAGGATGCGTCGATTCAGGAGGCAGAGCCGGAATACGATGAGGACCAGGACGAGTTCTCATATATGCAATACTTTGACGGCTATGCTTAGGTCGACTGGATTGTGGGGATTTCAGGATCTATCTCTTAGTTGTATTTTGACTCTTTTTATTCAAAAACAATATATGTATATGGATACTCAGTTAGTGTTCATACTCTGGAGGTCATGATGGTTTTGTTCCTTTACACACATTATATATACAATTTAAGTCTTCCGGTTGCCTTTATACAATTGATCTGGAGTATGAATTACTATTTTGGTATAATCTCACTCATGTTTATTACTCTAACACAGACAACATTTAATCATCATTATTTATGTTGTATAAGTGATGTGTTGGAACTTGGGAGTTATGTTATACTCGACCCCTGATTTTCAGGGTGTTACACCTTACAAAGCTTGGTAGTGTCGGAGAAGGTTCATGTCGCGGTGAGGACTCTCACCACACCCATAAGGGTAGTGTCCAACCCCAATCGTTTAACTATAGAGCATGATACTATCAAAATAGTGGACCCTGTGTCCACCAATAGGAATACAGGTGTACCTTGAATGTGGGCAGTGACTTCAAAGGCTAAAGACATTGCAGTTGCTATCTCAGATGCTCCAGCTGCTAGTGCATACACACGAGCATGTTGAGAATGATTTGGTTGCACTGCCATAGGTCACTGAGGCGGCCTATTTCGATGTGCGGGTGGTCAGTAAAATGGCTGTGCTGGCGGTGCCAATCGTAGAGGTGGAGCTGATATAGCTTGCGGTAGCTGACGGTTGATCTTCTGAGGTGGCGTAAAGCCATTATCTCTCATCTTAGTAAAACAATAACTGTCCATATGGCCCATCTTCTTACAGTAGGTACACTACAGATCTGATTGCCTTTGCTGGGTGGAGCCATAAAGCCTGAGAGGCAAATCTGCACGTGGCCTCTTTCTGAGGAATGACCGGTTCGGCAATTCAGGCCGAGGCCTCAGGCCCACGGGCATGCATGTCCGAGACAATCTATCTCTATCCTGCTCAGCATCATTGGGAATGCTAGCGTAACACATCTTCGTATGGATATCGGGCCGCAAACCCTCAGAAAATTGCAGCATTCTCATCGGCTTGTCTGCCAGGATCAGGTCAGCTCTATAAATCAGTTTTCATACTCTGACACGGTCATTCCTTCCTGTCAGAGTTGGAGAAACTCACCCTCCTTTTCATTATTATAAGTGAGGGGGAAGTACTTCCCATGGAAGCGAGTCTCAAATGTGTCCCAGGTCCATACGTGTCTTGTGAGAACTGTTCATAAGATGCTGTCCCACCATAGACTAGCCTCCTTCTCGAACATATATGTAACCAGCTCTACTTGCTCTGCCTCAGTACAATGTAACGGCTTTAATAACTTAGAAATACGGTCTAACCAATACTCAGCCTCCTCGGGTCGCTGAGTACCCGCAAAGGTAGGAGAACGAAAATGTTGAAAGCATTCAAGCAAGCCGCTAGTGTTCATGGCTTCAGTAGGCTGCACATGTGGCATAGGCGGGACCATGTTCATGTTTTGGGCAATGGCCCCCGTAATAGTGGCCCAAACTTGCTGCTGCTACTGCATTATGAGCATCATCTGCTCCAACCTATCAGGAGGAGCAGCCGCCTAAGGGATGGGTGGCGTCGATGAAGACGCACGGTTCTGTTCCGGAATCGGTGGTGCACAAGGTCTTGGCCCATTAGTGGGGCCAATGGACGGCTGTGAATCTGGCATAGTCTCAATATCTGGGCCCAAGCCAGGATCCATCTGGCTATTGTTCAGGGGAGGTGCCCCGTCAATCGATCCACCAAGTGCAAGACATGCAATGTTCCGACAGTTTTTAGGAGGCATTCCCTATATACAACATAGGGTGCAACATGTGTAAGATTTCGAATAAAACGCTCAATTTTCCAAGCATTCTACACATTCCAAATCAAAAGAAGTTTCATACATTTCATTTAACCGAAATTGTCACAATACATGAGATGTAGTCTTACATGCATCATGACAGAAGATGCATGTGAGCTAATCTAGTACAAGTTTTAACACCAACTACTCTAACATATAACTAAGCCTACCAAGGTTATTTCAAAGATAAGCAAGAACCAAGGAAAACCAAAAGACGACTACAACATATGTCTAGTCCTCTGACTCTGGTGAAGGCAGAGGTGCACCCTTATCCTGCATACAACACAAGAGGGCCTTCAAGGTGCATGACATTCTCTTGAATTTTTGTTTCAGATAGGCCTGATTCTCCTTGACCTCTTATCTCAGGGCATCCTGGTTGTCTTCAATCTGAGCCATGCGGGATTTTAAGGCGGCCCGATCACGACGGTCATCACGAGTAGCAGTAGGAGGTCCCCCATCTGAATCTTGGGCCTCCTCTTCTTCCTCACTGCTTTTCTCATCATTTCCGTACTCAGTACTTTCTTCACTACCTTCTTCCTCTTCACTCTCTTCTTCAATTTCATCCTCGGACTCATCAAGCCTTACTTGTTATTGCCTAGGGCCTATGCCCATATTGTTGAGCATAGTGTCATTGATGATATGGATCGAGGCGTGGTTATCCATATGGAGTCGAAAATTGAAATTTTGGGTGATCTTACAAATAAGTTGACTGAAAGGGAGTGAGGCATCTCCCCGTGTAGATCGTGCAGTACCCATAATCTGAGACAAGACGAATGTAGGCAGGCATAACCTGTTTCCCTGACCAGCTCTATATAAGAAATTCACCATAAGTCGAGTGCATTCCGGGGGATTACTTGACCTGGGATACACATTGTACGTGAATATGTGGAGGAGCAGGCGAAAATCGTTGGTCATTTTAGTCAATGCAAGGCTATTTTCTCACCTCCACCGCTCAAGCTGGCCATAAAGGAAATGTGTGCAGCGATTTCTTTCTCGTTCTCTATTAATGTTTGTCTCGCTAACATATACAAGTCCACGTTCCATGCCCATGATACGAGCCACCACATCTACATTGACTATGGCCTCCTCTCTCCCCAAAGGGATAGTAAACTAAAGAGGCTCCAATAGTGGGTTCCGTATATGAGCGTAGAAGGCTCATACGGTGCTTTCATTCGCATGAGTATTTTCCTCAAATATGGGACCCCATCCATTTTCCAGGAGCATGTCCATCATTGGGTACAGTCCAACTGGTTTTTCATCAACATGAGCCTCGAATACAACTTTGCGGTCATGGAACTTACCAAGTTCGATGCCCGGTGGTAGAGATATTTCAATGGGGATTCGAGGATTGAGATCCTGTTTTGATCTTTGTTCTCGCTTGGCACTTGTGCTTGCTTCGGTGCCTGTCTTCTTCCTCGAATGAGTTGGGAGGCTAGGCCTGGCTACATCCGAGGTTGCTCTCTTCTTCCCCGTGAGGGAAAGGAATGCAAAAATGGAGAAAATAGAGGTAACTAGATCAAAAAGAGCCATGAAAGTGAAGAAACTTGGAGGGTGAGATGGATTTGTGGGTTTTGAAGATTATGAGACACAAAGATGGGTTTGTGTGCTCAAATGATGGGAAAGAAGGGAGATGGAAGGTTGTAAGAGATGGGTTGGAGAGAATGGTGAAGGATGGGTGCGTAATGTAGAAGAAGAAGCTTGAGTGTATGGAATGGAGATTTGAGTGAGAAAATAGGATTTTAGAGGGTTTAAAAGCTTCATATGCGAGTGAAATGAGGCTAGGAGAGTGAAATAGAGGGCCCCACACGTGAGACAAGGCCCCACATATGTGGGTGAGGGCAGTGGGCCGCCGGAACCGAGGCCCTGCCACTGCCTGGTGGAGGTGCGGGCGGCACGCCGCCGATCGGGCGGTGCTGCCGCTCCTCTTTGGAGGCGTCGGCGATGGCTCCGCCCTGGGGCGGTGGCCAGCACCTCCCGGGTTGTCATACCTATGCGGGGTACCCCCTGGGTCCCATCGAAATTTATGCTTTAGGCCCCTACGCCCGTGTGACATATTTTCTCAATACATCTCACACTTATTCACGCCTTTAGGCATGTTTCAAGTTTGAGATTCGCCGACTTACAGCTTAAACTTATCAACTGATGATCTAAAAAGGAATTGAGATCATTTCACTTGATCTCAAACGCGTATGGGTTACATTTCAATTGTCAATCTCGCCCGTCGGTGAAAATTCGGGATCCTACAATCATTTCTACATTTTATCACCCCCTCTTAAGTCAAAGTACGTCAGTGTGCGTCGTGTTATCATAACCCAAGTCCAGTTTAATCCAAATCATGCTTTGATACCCATTTGTAACACCCCAGATTTCGAGGGTCGAGCAAAGCTCAACTCCTGAGATCCAACGCATCACTTATGCAATATAGATAATGATGTTTAAATGTTGTCCATATTAATACATGAGTGGGATTACACTAAAATAACATATCATACCCTAGAGGTAATTTCATTAAGCAAGTAGAAGACTGTAACATGCATATTTGAACAAGTAAGCGATTTACAACCTCCAGAGTATAAGTATGTAACTGGGCTGTATGTTTACATGTATTGTTTTCAAAATTTATAAAATAGCAAAACATAAAGTGTCCAACTATCCCATAACCCTGTAATCCCGGTGATGCAGCTCTAGGTCTATACAGACCCGCCTGAGAGCTGCACGTAGGAGAACTCCTCGTTTATGAAATCCGGTTCCGTCGCATAAGCCTCATCGTCATCTACAACTAAACCAGAGTCTGGTTGATGTTTTAGGACACCATCCCAGAGTGGGAGTGAGTGATCAACTCAATGGTACTATAAGGCAAAGGTTAACATGTTATCAATTTAATTAAGCAGTAATGATAAAGCAATACAACAATCATTCCTAACTACTCTTATTAATGTAAGGATGATATGTTGTAATGATACATGCCCTCGCCTGCACTCCCTTAGCGACTTCATCAACCATTCGCGCATAGAAAACTCCCTAAACGTGCGCTTCCTCGCCAAAGCACATATAATGCGGTGCATGATCATGTTAGCCAAGTTCTTAATTAGGCTTATTTATACAGCAGATTCGGGAAGCTAAGGTACCTCTCTTTATATCATTTACCCAAGCGGGGATCCATCTAGGGTCGTCAATCCTAATTAATCATATACGTTAGCCAAGTTGTAGGGCAACACCCCTAATAAAAATAGTGGATAGGCAAGGTCAAGTGTTTATACTCGAGGTCACTATGGGAGGCTCATCACCTGAACGTAGGCCGACAGCTCAAATACAGTGTCCCAAACCACTGTATTCGGCTCACGAGTTTGGGTTGCTCATTGGTCACTACAGGGAGGCTAGTCACCCCAGCGTAGGCCGACAGCTCGACCACGGTGTCCCATACCACCATGCCCAGCTCATGAGTCTTAGCAGATCGCAGTACCATGGTTGAAAATAGCTTTACATTGGTAAGTGGTACCTTAGATTCAAGTAGTAGTGTTCATACATGGTAAACACACAATAGGCCAATCGATTTATTAGACAAGTTCGATTGGTACGAGCGCATGCTGAATTAATCGACATGGAGCGTATAAGCACTCCATGTGGCCTAACCACTGTCGACAATCATCGTACGACCCGGATTCACCGAACGCATTAAACGTGGTGAGACTAATTCGTCCACCCAAACATAAATTGTTACTAATTGCCTGGACTAGGTTGTAGTCTCAATCTTACTCAAACATAGCATGTGGATACATGTGATAATCATATAAGCATTTAACAAACAATCCAAATACAACACTCATTTGAGCATTTTATCCACCACATTGAACTCGTCGCTAAGCACTTGCATTTAATCCATAAATCGCGTAGTGGTGATATAATTTCATGAAAGAAGCTATACATATGATTAAGGAAATTAAGAATCTTATCTTAATACACTCAATAAATACCAACCATCAACATTTTCTCATTCAGACATTTTATCAAACACTTAGACTACACATTACTACATACATAGAATAAATTAGTTACGACATATATTATGGCAAATCCTTTCACAAAGAGATTGTCATACATATAAAAAACATGAATTCTAGATTAATAGTCATGGCAAGCACAAATCATAATTGCAAGTTCATTCAAACATTTCAACAAACACATGAAATGCATTATATATTCACATAGTTCATACACATGTATAATTTATCGAATATGTCGTAACTAAGATCATATGGCAGCAATTAAGTCAGACATAAATCATTGTTGACATTGAAAGCCTTGAAAACCATAACCTAAATGTTTATAGTCCACTCCTTTCATCGGTATACTCGTTACAAACTCGGTTCGTATCCTACGTTCCTAAATACGGCACAATGGGTACCTAAATCAGGTCTGTTAGCTAGGTTGACAAGCAACTATTCTATACCTTAACTATGGCGTTAGGGTTTGGATTTCTTACCCAAATCGTCGTTGAAATGAGTTGTGTAGTGTAAGAGAGAGGTGTATAAGCGCATGGTGTTGTGGGAAAAGTCCCAGCAAAGATCTCCTAAAAATCCTTCTTCCTTCCTTCCTCTTTTCTCTCCTTCTCTCTCTCTCTCTCTCTCTCTCTCTCTATCTTAGGGTTTTTAGGAAATTCATATGAGGGAGAGGTTTAAGGGCCTTATAATGGCTCAAAAGTGATGTAAATGGCCCCAAGGCCATGATATACTTGGGTTATAGCCAAAGAGTGTCTGTTTCTGATGAATGGGGCACACCTGGAGGTCCATTATTCAGATACGTCATGGAGCAAGTTCCATGACCATAGAGCTAGGCCAGGATACAATTTCAGTGTGTTTGGATAGGCCAATCAACCGTGACAGACCTATATCAGATCAACGGTTGTCGTCACTCGATCAGGGCCACAAGTACACCAATATGTGCAGGAAATTTCCCTGATCCATGGGTGAAGTTTGGTCAAAATCTTACGGTCTGAAGTCTTCAATTTTTCTTGCAAGTGAATGGTCCAATTCACTTAAGTTCTGGTCCATTTTCTAAAGATATTCGCGTTTCTCACACAATTCGATCAAGGCTCAAGTTGTGCTTTTTCTGGATACTATTTAGGCTCGATTCCCGCAATGGTTGTCAAGCCCAATAAGACGGACATATTCCTATAGTTTCACGGTCATCAGACTTTCAATGTGCGGTCCAGGTCTGATATGGAGTTTCAATGTGCTCCCGAAAGCAACAGGCTTTTGAGATTTCTCCTAGGTTTTTAAGTAATGTTAAGTTAGTGATTTTAATAGTTTTGGGTCTTACCATTCGTATAGATAGTGGTTTGAACTAATTCCACCGATTAATTTAGTTTAGTACTTAATTAATTTTCGTCTATTTTCTACAGAATACGATCCTTTGGGATTTTTGCCTGGGGTGGTACTCGGGGCTTGGTACGAATTTTTTCGAGATGTTACACATGCTGACCAAGCCACTTGACAGAACTAGATTTTCCAACTTAAAGCATGATATTGGGTTATGCATTGTTAAATAATTATCTTGTTTTTTATGCATTTTTTTAATGTTTATTTTTATTAAATGCATAAATTAATAATAAAATATAAAATAAATTAGTCAAAAAATCAAAATTTTGTGATTTTTTGACTAGTTGAGTACATACTCGGGCCAGTTAAAATTTTCGACTAGTCAAGTATATACTCAGGCTAGTCGATGAACGCACGATTTCACCTAAAACGGGTGAAAATCCCATTTTCTTTTCAATTCACATCTTCATCCTCGACTAGTCGATTCCCCATTCAACTAACCCATCATCCATTCTTACTAGTAAGTGTTTTCCTTTCAATTTTCTTCTAGTATTTGTTAATTTATTGCTAAAAATCTCTTTTGGGTATTGTATTAATCATTTGAAACCCTATTTGGAGTGGGTTTTCTTCAAAATCTGATCTACTCTTTCCTTTAGCATTTTCTTTGATTTTTATCTTATGCAAACTGATATGGAGTTTCAATCCAAGAAAATGACATGTAAAAATCGTGCTAGCTGATCCAGATTTACTCTTATTGGTCTGAGAACCCTACAGGCCCATAAGAGGATTCAGAGCACATTCGGGATTTTCGCACTCAAGATATTATCATAGAAAGATTAGTAAATTTAGACCATATTGCTTCTTTTAGTCTATTTCCCATTCTTTTTGAAGTCGGTTAGGAACGTATTTTGGGATGGGGTGGAACGGCTTATCGCTCTATTATGCAAGGAACGTATGCATTAATCTGTGATGTCTCCCTTGGTAACTTGACATTCAAGATTAAATTCGTTGAAGGGACATTCCAAGTGTAACACCCCGATCCTCGTAACCCAAGGACGATCGCTTGAGTATGGGAACCCGAGCATTACGTCATGAAATGAAACTACTAATAAACTAATTGCCTACACAATTTATAAACACAAGATGTAAACGCAACATAAACTATTAAAAGGAGTTCAACATACGTGAATAAGAGTACGAAGTAAGGCATGATCCCACAGGAGGAGATTTCTAATTACAAGTTCAGATAAGCAAAAGTCTAAAAACGAAGAAAACAGATAAATCCTAATCATCAATTAAGCTCCACTAGCTCAACCGTATCAGCATAATGTCCCTCCTCTCCATATTCCTCATGAGCCACATCAAGGGTCCCATCATAGGCGCCGTCCTCCTCCGTCATACCTATATCTATTTAGTGCAACCGCACTATTGGGTGAGTGAAAACTCAGTGGGAACTTCTCGTAAGGATTCATGCATATCATGTCATTCCAAATTAGTTTAAATTAACGTATTCATATTACAAGGATATCAATCATAAAATTATAAACAAATGTATAGATGTATGAATGTATACTCAAGTCACAGATCTGAGGATGCACATCCAGCTGTCAAAACAAAGGGGTCGCCCAAGGCAAACTAGTCACCCAGAAAAATACTCAAGGGTACACCCAAGGAGAACTAGTTACCCGGAAAAGACCATGCAGACCGCCCGTGGTAGATCATCTACCTGGAAAAAGGCTTGTAAGAGAGTGCACCCAAGGATATCTCCTGGAAAAATACATGGGGTACGCCCGAGGAGTGTCTAATCTTGGAAAAGCCTCATGAAAATAAAGAGCACCCAAAGTGGCCCAAATGCACATGACCTATGAGTAAAACTGAAAAGATAATACCTTCATAAATTCAAACAGGGTGTGACTTACAGTGGACACTCGGAAAAGCTCACATGTCATGCACCATCATGTTCATGCACAAAGTTATCCTCATAACTATGATCAAGGCTGGAGGTTTTTAATAGGATACCAAACATTCAACAAGAGCTAAGTATAAAGTATTTTACTTCCTCCAAGTCAAAAGAGGCCCATAGGCATGACATACCAAGAAATCTAGCATTGAGATAAATTTATTCCGCTTCCCACCATGGTTAGCATTCCACACCTAGGGTCCGTTATATGACTCGAGAATAAGCTTAGGTGTCATCATACTTATAGTTGCTAGTAGAATCATGCCTCAACATTTAATATTACAAAGGTAACTTGGAGCATGCACGATTAAGTTTAAATTACCTCATGATCATATAGGACTTGATAATAGGCATTTGCATTTTCGCTCACAATCAACATAAGTAATTGGAATTGGAAGACAAGAATACTATTCTAAAATTGTAACCTCTATAGAGTCATATTAGAATGACTCTAGCATATGTAATGTAATATGAAGTAATTTCATCATTCAATGGAGGTGGAATTTATCACTTCCAAACACATCTAGAGAGTGCACATATGATGAGGTAGTGCTAAGTATGGCATGGAGAACACAACACAATTCTTGTAATATAAATTAAAACAACCAAATTCAAATGATCCTACATGATTATTAATATCAATTTAAGAAGCAACATTTACATTCATATAGTTATACCATCTTCCTACCTTTAAGCTTAAGCTAATTTGGAAATCAATGAAATGAGGAGGCCATGTGGGATATCCCTCACCTTGGGGTTATTTCCTCTGATTTGCAATGTTCCTAGTGGTGAGTGTGATGATCCTAAAACCCAAACAAATGTAAGTTCTAACTTCTAATCTTAACTTACATTTAGCTTAATAGTTACATAGAATATAACTTCTACTTACTAGTTTGGACTGATTGAATGATGGAGTGTCTTCTAAGGTAACCAGTTGCTGGTTACACCTGGATGGAACATTACAAGACTTTGGTGAGTTATGACCGAGTTAACTCAGTTGGGATTCTCAACTAGTAACTAGCTAAGTTAGCTTTCAAGGTATTGTTAACAACCGAGTTGGATTGAAGACTTTAGAGTTCTAGGCTCTTCAAATCATGTACAGATAACCGGAGTAGGTTAAACTCAGTCAGGAACTGACCGGAGTAGGTTAAACTCAGTCAGGAACTGACCGGATCGACCCACCACTGAGTACAGAGTCGACTCAATTGGGACTTGAGTGTAGACAGCACTACGATCCTCTATTTCTGGTGAAACAGAGCCTAGCTGGCTGCGCCGGTCCCAGCCAAGGAAAAACCGATCACTGCCATGGAGGCAGATGGGGAATTTCACGCCGAGGGGGTGCTGAGTCACTCAACTCGTAGTTGAGTTGAGCTGATAGTGAAATCAGTCGGTTAGTGGGTGGAATCCGTTAATGGCAGGGAAAACAGACGGGTTTACCTGATCAGAGGTTTCTCTAGGACGTTAGAAGGGTCTGGACACGATGAGCTATCTCCGGGTTCGTCGGGATTAGAAATGCACTTCCATGACTCGGTTGTGGTTGCTGTTTCGAGGTGAAATGTTCTGTTACAGCAGCAGATTGGGTCTATTACGGAGTGGTTTGGTATGGTTTTAAAACAGGGAAGGGAGTTGGCTTTATTACCTAAATTGTGGAGGTGGATGAGAGCTGGGTTTTCTGCTCCAGGTGGTTGGATATGGCGAAAGTAGCTGCTGGAAATCGGCTCCAGCTGTGACCACCCACTCATGCCTTCTTCTATTTCTCACACAACTCCTTCGCCTCCCTCAATCTTACTTCTCTCTCTCTCTCTCTCTCTCTCTCTCTCTCTGCTCTCCCTCCAATATCCAAACGATTCAGACCGAGTCGAGTTGCTGTCAAACCAACAACTCGCTCTAGCTGTGCCCGCTCACACTCTCCATTTTTCTCTTTCTATTTCTTTCTCTTTCTTATCTTGGGATTCGCCCTAATTCTAGCCTTATATAGCTGTTTCTGATTCTGGAAACATCTGCAGCTAATCAGAAGGGATTAATGTGGAGTTTAACAAAGAGGTGCCGGGAAACCCATCAGCAGCTCTCACTAGGCTCTGATCGCATGCATGGGCCCCGTTAATATCCACTGATGGGTTTTAGGTGGGATGGGCCACATGGTGAACATTTTAGATGGGAGAAAACATCCACTCATCAGGATCCATTAACATTGGTCCGATCGGGGAAGATGACCGGCTGTTCATGGTGTTTTTACCCTGGACGGTTCATCCATTGATCTAATGCGTCTTAAAGAGTTAGATAGTGTCCAGGAGGCCTGATGGCCCACCTAACGATGTGTAATAGTCAGTGATTACCAGCTTGATCTGGGAGAGGCAGTGTCCCGTCTCCACGTGATTTCTCATCAAAATCTCGGTGTTGCTACAAGATTTGGAACTGCCCTAACATGGATGATCGAGATTAGCTCAGAAGAAACTTCCAGAAGCCAAGGATCAACTGAGATTTGTCTTCCTATAATCGGGAAGGATCGTTTTTTGCTTTCCAGTGAGTAGGGTTACGTTTTTAAAAAGTAGTAGGTCTGACTGGGATTTCTCCACCTACGTGGCCTCCATTCGATGTTTTCCAATGGTCGGATAGGTCAGAGACGAGGTGGAAGTGGACATTTCATCCCCGTCAGCGACTCCTTCGTACGTCGTTTGTTGGGTCGTTAACAGAGGAGGTGGTGATGGTTTTCAATTGGGAATCTCCTCATGGTCATGGTCGATGGGACCCTATAAATCATATGGATGGTGTGGATCTTGCTCATGTATTGGGATGGACAGTGTTTACATCGTTAAATGGGGTCTCGTTTGAACAGGCGACGGGTAGGAGAAATTTCTCTTTTAAAAAAAATAAAAATTTTGAAGTTGTTTTTATCGGGTCAACAATTGTTTAACCTGATGGCAAATCTCGTGCACAGCGTGAGTGCATGATCTGTGCTTACGCACCCATCAAAAGTGGCCCCACGATTTGATATAAGGCGATCGGTACCGACCAATAGCCTCAGGGAATTACCATTCACCCACGGTTATTGTTTTGGGATTCCTCGATTTCCTTGTGGAGAGATCTAAGTGGTCAAGTTCTCAAACGAGGTTTTTAAATCATCCTAAGCCTGTTTCCGCTCTTGTAGAAGCTTGCACTAGGAGGTTTTGTGTTGACTATCTCAATTAGATGGTTAGCTCTCATTTATTCGTGGTAGATAGCATCATGGAGTTTTCTAAGATCTGATGGTTGTATTAAGTGGGATGATTAATCTTATTGAAATTGGGAATCTATGCAAAGATAGAAAAATATTTTAGGGTCGTTACACCAAGTTACATCGTATGTTATTTCAGCGTTGATGGAAATCGATGTTGGAGAAGATGGCATACCTATAGCCACATTAAATGAAAAAATGTTGTAAGTGTTGTGATGTATAAAACACCCTTAGTTATCAAATTTTGATAAGACAAAACAATTTAGAATGCGACTTATTCATTGATGGAAAGTTCACCTTCAAGATCATCATATGAAGTTTGAAAGTGCAAGATGTGAAGATAGTACTACAAGTTTGAGATCTACTTCTACTTCAAGTTCAAGATCAAGCTACTATTTCAAGTCCACTTCAAGTAGAAGATCTACTTAACGCTACTGAAGATTCGAGTAGTAATTTCAAGGTATATACTTCAATGTACAATAATTTCAGGTATAACTGACCCTAGAAAGACCCCTAGACTTAGGTCCTTTCACATGCTAATCATACATAGGTTTTTATACTTTGCTTAGGCTTAAATTTGACTAGTCCAAGCCTAAGTTTGACTAGTATAGGCTCTGGTTCGACCAGTCTAAGAAATGCTTCAACCAGTCCAAGATTTAAACTCAAATTTAGAGTTTTTCTGGTAGTTCCTTGACCAGTCGAGCACTTTGCTAGACCAGTCATGGACACTTACTGGACCAGTCGTAGAGAGCTTGACTTGAACTCCAGTAAGTGCTCCCTTGACCAGTCAAAGGCTATGCTCGACCAGTTGAGTAGGCCACTCGACTAGTGGAAGGTCAGTTTTAACCGATCGCACCGAAAATTTGAAATTTAGTTGATTCTTAGACCAGTCGAAGGAGACCTTAGACCAATCAAAGGAACCAATTTTTAGCCTATGAATAGAGGTCTTTTCTCATTCTAAATCATTCAAAAAAAACCACAAAAAGCCTTCACTTTGAGAGAGAAAAGTCCCCATCATTATCAAGCTATAGTCCAGTAATTTTAGATCTTTTTATAACTTATTTATTTTTGTAATTCCTTGATCTCTATTTTGTGAATCTAATATTTTAAAAAGGAGTTTTTACTCTACTTTATGAGATCTAAGGAATTCAAACAAGTAGCCCAAGGTTTGAGTTAATTTAAAAATCTGTTTAGAACCCAGAACACTTGATTATGTTTATTGGACATTGAACATCTATACATCAAGTGAAGCGGTTCTACGGGCTCCATCAAACAGCTTCTTCAGAAGAAGAAAAGTACTCTTTGTTTATTTGTTTTTTGTTTTTGAGATATCCAGAAAATCTCTGTATTGGTTTTGATTGAGATAAGCCCTAAAATCTCAGCTCAGGGTTTTGATTGTGATAACCCATTTGAAAACATAACTGTATATGTTTAAAGGTGAACCTGAGAAAACTTTGATTTTTTGTGAACGCCAATATCACATGGGTTGTGATTATTGGGAGTGGAGTAGGTGTGGCTATCTAAGAACAGTTGGTGTACACACCGAACCACTATATCTCCTGGTGTTTTATGGGGGATGATGTATGTGATGTATGTGTGTTGAATGATTGTAATATTTTCATGTACATGTGGTGAATGCTTGTAATAGATAACTTCCTTCCTTTGCCTCTTGTTTTAGTTTGTAATCTTGATCCTTACTGCGTTCAAAAAATCAAGTTATCCTACCTAAAACATCTATTTTTGGTGTAAGGTTGTCCTTTGAACAAGGTTTGAATCAATTTCTCAATACTATTACAATTGAGATCTCTAATTGATTCTGTTTTATTTAATATTTTAGTTCATTATTTTTTAATCTGGCATAGTCCTATTCACCCCCCTCCCCCCACTAGGACTGAGAGATCACCCTTTTCAAGTCGTATCAAAGCTAAGTTGCTCATTTACTTGGATTAAGTTCCTTGAGTTTAAAGATCTATTTGAGCTTTCATTATGTCAAATTTCGATAGCTTGTCTATTATTAGGCCACCACCTTCTGATGGCTCAAATTATGCTTATTGGAAAGCCAGAATGAGGATTTTCTTAAAATCCATTGATGAAAGTGTGGAAAGTCACGATAACCAATGGAAACCACCTGTGTTTGAGGTTCTAGGCAGTGATGGAACCGAGTCCATTAAAGAAACTCCTTTTTATTTATAGACTACACCTCAGAAAAGTGAAAGCAGTGCTAATGTTAAGGTTTTAAATGCAATTACATGTGCTCTATCACCTGATGAATTCAAAAGAATCATTTCATGTGATACAACTAAGTAAGCTTGGGATATTCTAGAAATAACACACGAAGGAACGACTATTGTCAAGAAATCTAAAGTTCAAATTCTCACTGCAAGGTTTGAGGAAATTCGTATGGAAGAAAATGAGTCTTTCATGGACTTCTATACGAAATTAAATGACATAGTCAATTCTATGTGGGGTCTAGGAGATGGAATCCCAGAAAGCAAAGTCCGTGTTAAAATACCGTGATCTCTTCTTGAGAGGTTTAATTATAAAGTTACCACCATTTAGGAACTAAGAGACATAGATCAAATGAAGGTTGAGGAGTTAGTTGGTTGACTTCAAACCTACGAGTTAAATTTTAAAGCTCTCAAAGGTAAGTCCATAGCTCTTAAATCATCCAAATCTATTTCAAAAGATAGCGATATTAATTCTGATATTGAAGACACAAAGGATGATATGGCTATACTTGCTAAAAAGTTTTACAAGATTTTCAAAAGTAAGAAAAGAGTTGATTTTCAAAAACCTTCTGATAAGTAAAAGGAAAAATCTAAAACTTGGAAATCTCTTAAAGACAGTCAATGTTTCAACTGCCATGAATACATGCATTTGGCAAATAAGTTTCCAAAAAGGGATAAGCCAAAAAGAAAAGGCATGTTACCCATTTGGGATGAGTCATCCAACTCTGAAATTTCTTCTAAGTTAGATGAATCAAAACAAGAAACTTCAAATGAAGTAAAGGCTCTAATGACTATTGCCAGAGTCACCTTCTTAGATAGTTACAATTTATCTGATTATGAGAATCTCAGGAGTGACCCTGAAAATGAAGATGATCTTCAGGATGCCTATAATGCCCTATATAGCAAAATAGCTATCAAGTTAAAAATTCAAAAAGAAAATTTTCTTAAATTAAAAGAAGAATTTAAAAATACTGTTTGGGAAAAAATCTTATCTTTCTGATTGTTATGAAAAAGTTAAACTTGATTTAAGTTTTAAAACTTCTGAATTTAAAAAAAATCAGAACAGAAAATGAAAAATTAAAGCTTGAAGTTTCTTCTCTATTGAGTTCTAAGGATATTTGGAGATATGCCCATGGAGACCCTAAGCTTGAAAAATTATTAACCGCATCCAGAAAGTTTGGCGATAAATCGGATCTGAGCCATATCAAAGACACTCCTCTGAAAAATAAGAATGTATCTTCTATATTTGTTAAAGGAGAATCCTCAAACTTAAAAGGAAAGAGATTGAAAAATAATAACCAAAACAACTTTAAAATTTCAAAATCTTTCCAAGCTTCTAAAGTCAATCCTAATAACATTAGCTTTAGAAATCAAAGATATAGCCCCTTAGTTGAAAAAATAGTGGACTTACTGAAAAAGCTTCTTAAATCTAACTCTAATACTAGAGTTGATAAATAGAGAAATTTCAATTCCAAGCCAAGGAAAACCAATGGTACTCCTAAAACCAGAACAATAATGAAATGGGTTCCTAAAGTTACTTGTCTTGTTGCCCACACTTCCTTCAAAGCTTTTAGCCATTCAAAGTAGTACCTAGACAGTGGATGTTCAAGACATATGATAGGTGATAAGGATATATTCACCAACTACAAAAAAATGAATGATGGCTCAGTTACTTTTGGTGATGGAAACAACTGCAAGATTATTGGCCAAGGTACTATACAAATTTCTAACCTTCCTTCTTTTAAAAACATCTTATATGTTGAAGGCCTTAAGTATAATCTTTTAAGTATATCTCAAATCTACATAACAAACATAGTGTTAAATTTACTAATCAAGGATGTGAGATTTCAAATAAAAAAGGTAGTGTGATATTAAATGGTTGTAGGACTTTTGAAAATTACTATATTATTAATGAGTCTTGCTCGTCTACATTCTCATGTTACATGGTTCAAACAGATGAAACAGAATTATGGCATAAACGTCTTGGACATGTTATGTCACGCCCTAAACTCAGAAAATGGGCTTACAAAATTTTCGATTGCCAAATCCTGCGCTGACAACCTCCGTAGTATCCCATTCTCGGCTCCCGACACCCATATGCCAGATTCCGATCCTGGGGTCCTACAAGCAAGATTTTCACTGTGAATTTTTTTTGAACGGTTAATCTGTTTAGGTGGTTACACATTTTGTACATGGTATTAACGAATATCGAAGAGATGAACCTGTACGACATGTCACACGTAATATGGTGCACCAGGTCAACAGTAATGAAGGAAATAATAGCAAACTCCAACAACTCTTGTATGCATCTTGGAAAAGTGTAAGTCATACATATGAGCAAACCACAACTCGTGAGTCTACTGTTTACAAGGAGTAAAACACATCTTATTAGGGCGCTCCCGTAAAGACATCCAAAACAACCATAGGCATGTTATCAACTAGCTATGTTATCATAGGTGAGTAGGTTATCAATCAATCATGTCATATAACTACACGCTTATCATGAACATGACATTAATAATAGGCATGTCACTCAACAAGCGACCATGAATCATTAAAATAACCAATAATCATGAATAAGATAATCAAATTTCATTTTCTACTATATGACATACGATGGGAGGGCAATGACAGAGCTGGAGTGTGTAGTTGGGATGATAGTACGTGGTATCGCAAGCCGTGGGGTTCATCACAAGGGACTTCTATCCAAACTCCCATACCTAAATTTGGATAGCTAGACTCAATGTGGTAAACTCCTGATCTCAGGTTAGTTGCATACCCAACTGAAATCATGGCTATAGCGAAGGTTCACATAATGATTTAGTTGCACACCTGCAGCCTGAATGGATAGTGAATGAATGAATGACTCAGATGTTGATTACGCAACTCCTACTCAGTAAGTCCACATATAACCACCACAACGATTTCTATGTAGGAAAATGTTTTGCCCCACTGTATGCACAGTAGCCTGCCATCATAGTAGCCTGCCAACTACTGGTAGTATGCCCAGGCCCTTAGGCCCCGTCCACATCAGCGTCCGACCACGTGTGCCTGCCCATGTGTGCAATAGTGACAGAGCATTACAATATTGGTACCGTACATCTCTGGGATATCACCGGGGTCTAGTACAATGCTGTCAGCCATATTAAGGCTATGCGGTGCAAGGCTTACGTGCCCGAAGTCATATGAAAGATGCAATGCAAGCATGTCAATCCTCATCAAGATCCACATATCAGTACAATTCATCTTTGGAATATCACCGGGGTTTAGTACACTCAACACTAGCTTGCTACCCCATCTAAGCGCATAACTGGGTAACTGAAAGAGACCTCACTATCCGCTTGCCAATATCGGGCCTGACTCGTTGATAATGGACCCATTCCTTAAGCTGGGTCAGACTCGGCCTAGTCATTACCCCCTCACTTAGGCAGGTAAGGCCACGACCTCTTCCAACAGATCACGACACAGTGGGAGACGTGACCTATTGGTATCCGGTCCTCATGCACTCATGTATACACTCGGTCTCGACATTGGAGCATCCTCTGATACCATACAGGTTTGAGGATTTTCACCCTGGGACATCTATGGTGCCCTAGTGTTAGAACAAGTATTTCGGTATCCAATCTTGCCATCCACGCTATGCCTGCAGAGGCTACGACCTTAATGTCGCACAAATACGAGATGCATGAGTCACATTATCCAGTCATGCAGTAATCTTGCGCGTACCGCGCGCTCATGTGGGGCAACTCCGTCTCTCAGGGAGTCCTAAAAACAACTAGCCCAATGACACATGTTATGATCAATCACTCCTCAAAACAAGCATGCAAATGATGCGTATGGGCATGTATCATAATGCTATACTAAGCATATTCTCACTATGTCCTACTAGACTAGGTACACCAGCATGACTATCATATATACACAATAATCGGCCTAAACACAAGAATAACCAATGTGATGTGAGGGTCCATATATTTAAGTAATTTCAATAGCACATTGAGGCCCTATACCTCTTGTGAATACTTAACAAATGGCCACCAGGGCTCGCATAGCATGTACATACATAAGGTGCATAGGTTATGGTGGTACACAAGTTCTCGCATGCATCATCGTTATCATAAACATCATTCAACATCAAATTCATCGTCACAACCTACATCATGCAAGCATGTGCATGGAGTACACATCATGTAAGGATTCACATGCATCATCAATATCATGGCCATCATCCATCACTATCATACATGCCCTAGGCATTAGTTATCTATCATGCATGAGGTAACCCTTACATTCACCAACATATATATTTATCATCATCCATGCATCAATTAAAACATAGTTATCTTGTCCTCAATATCATCATGACAATCAATACGTGCATTATTATCACTTGGATATAAGCATAGTGGTCAACTAGCACGTTTTGTCATCATACATATATATATATATATATATATATATATATATATCATTACCATGAGGATCATTTTCACTTCGTGATTAACATAAGAAATGCCATAAGTAACACGCTTAATTACTCATCCATCATTGATGCATGTGCCATAACTCACCATCCATTAAATCATATCCATCATTTCAACCAACAACTCATAATCATTATTATCACGTTACCATACATGTACTATCATCTCACCCATCACTAGGTGCATCCTACCTAGTATGACTTCCACATTGGACTTAAACTACATGTAAGGCATAGGGTCGTATAGGTTAAGTGTGAGTCCCACTTGGTGAACCAATAGGCCAACCCAAGGGCATAAATGTCCAACCACAATACTTTCAATGGTGTGGATCTAATTCCACAACTAAGAGGGCCCTACACATTCCACCAACTAGAAATTATGCACAATCTCAAACATAAAAGATAACATGCTTACATCTTTCATGTCATATATCATATCGGGCCCACTAGCCACATACACAACAAACAAAGAAAAAACCCAATTATCCAGTTTATGCATTGTAAAATAGCTCTCTCTAAGCGTGGTCTACTTGACTAGAGGTAGTATGCAAGGCGCGCTGCCCAGTGGGTAATGGGCCTACCCAACGGGTTCAAGGAAGGTTACCATTGTGGGCTTCTCACTCCCCAACGATTTCTCTTAGTGTTAGGCCCGCTTGGGCCATAGGGTTGCATCATTGAGATAGGCCCAAGGCCACCTATGTCTTAAGAGAACATTTGGACAACAAGATCTGTCCACTAAATATTTTACAAGTTATACAACACCCATTTACAAAACATGTCAGGTGGACCTCATTACATGAAAGGTAAGGCCCATACAAGATAGCCCATAGTAGATGACCTACTTAACATTTTAAGCCCAACAATAACTGAGAGTTAATTTTCAGAGTTTAAATGTTGCATTAAATGCTTTAGGAAGGTGGTGGACCCCACTGACATGGCCCCACATAAATTTTACATCAAACAGATTTTTGTGCAATGTTGGTTTTTGGCCATCTTCATTCAGATTTATGATCATGTGGGACACACATATGGTGAAAGGAAGGATCCATCTGGTAGCTCTATGTATGGGCTTTAAAAGGTATAAGCGATCCTCATTAGTTTGGTGTATACAATTTACGGTGATGTCCCAAACATGGGTACTTGGAGGAAATGTGCAGGAAACACAGTGCAGAATTAGTTTTGACCCGATTTCGAGTATGTCCCATGATCACAGGGGACCACCTTTCAGTGTCCCATCAAGTGCCCTTGGTTCTACTATATATGTACTTTAAAAATTATAAGCTGGGACCAACTGGTTGTACACACGTAATATTTGGTATAGGGCCAAACATAGGTATTTTAATTTTCTACATAGAATTTTATGCACAACTATGCCTTGCCCCATTTTGGGATCCACTCCCTGATCATGTGGGGTCTGATTTAGCCCGATTAAAATATTATTTATCTATTCCTTGGTGTAGGTTAAAAGTTTCAAGTGGTGGCATACTCATATCTCCAGCGTGTGGTCCACTACAGAGGCCCAAAGTTGGTACAAAACGGAAATAATCAGACAAATTTCATAAATGGGGTTTGTCACAACTTAGGGCCCAATTTCCAAACACTTAGCGATCATTCCTGACAAAAAGGTGGGACATCCCAGCTCACTTATATAAGGATTAAACATCCTCCAAAGTGGGACCCTTAACTATGGAGTGTGGGACCCACCACAAGGTGTTAAAGAGGCCTATATGCAATGCAGTTAGGTACTTGGAAATATTCCAACAAACAGAAAGTTCAAAAGAAAGGAAATAGTAGAATGTTAAGTGGGGCCCACATACTAGCAAACCATAGATAAGAGACACACATCAGTACACATGGATGTCCACTTTAAATGAACTAATAAAGTACATAAATCAAAAGTGGTCTCACTACCAAGTGAGTACCTAATAAAAGGATGAATATTGTGGTCAACATACATACAACATACAAGTAGCACAGGAAATATCTTGATCAAATATCTATGATTAGATTCTATGTTGGAAAATCCAAGCTAATGGATGGTTTGGGAATACATCATTTAGGCCATTATAGGTTTCTAACCATACAGAGCCTTGGATCTACCTGGACAAGACATAAAAATTCAAGATTTGTCTTTACGGTAGTATCTGACGGTCTAGAATTTCCGAAATTCTATCATGAAATAATCTTACCATAGGGACCTTACATATGATCAATAACTATCTTAAGTAAGTTAAGAGAAAACGTCAAATACATCTGACTGCTGGACTTACGGATATGACCCACATAAGAATGGTCATAATAAGTTCCCAAATACATCTTTCGTATAAGGCCAAGATCTCAGTCGTTCGAACTCCGATGGAGGCTTATTATATACCATTGGAAAGCTGGTTCGATTTTCTATGAATCTAATAGAACATATATTTTTAATACATTCATTAAAGAAGTTAAAAATGGGTCCGTTTCAGGCAAATCAGAATCCGGTAACTTGGTGTTACGGATGATTGGACCATTGGATGGCTACAAAATTTGGTCCAGAGTTATTTCATATTGTGTTTCATATTACTCCCAAGTTTTAACTCTGATCTAAGCATGGCCGATTTTATATGATTTTTAGAACGTGTTGTCCAGATTATAAAAAAAAAAAAGAAAAAGAAAAAAGGATTACATGTAAAGGGTGTGGATATGACGTTCATCATGGTGGACCATACTAACATAGGCCACTTTGATGACCATCATATCCTTAAATAAAAGCACACAAGAACTCCACACCAGTGGGGCCCACACACATCAAGAAAAAAAAAATTTAAAAAGAGAGGAAGAAAGAGGAGGATGAGGAGGATGGGAGAAGGGGTGTAGACTCACCTCAATGGGTGGAGGGTTAAATGATGATGTGTGGTCCACTCCCTCTTGGTTTGATGATGGGCCACACCTTAGCCCCACTCTCTCTAAAAATCTTAGAATTTTTCTAAGTATAGGAAAAGAATAAGTGCAAGAGAGCTCCTACTCTTATATAGGGAATTGGGGTTGAGGTGGCAGGTTGATGTGACAAGTTTATGAGATATTATTGGTGTTAAAAGTGAGGTGGAATGTGATGTATAGTATGGGTAGTGGATGAATGAGGTGGATAGTGCTAAGCATGCATTGGCCAAGGTGCAAGAAATCTAAACATGCATTGACTAATGGATGGATAAGGGTTATAGGTTGTAGGTGATGCATGGTGGATGATGAAGGGGAGTGTTGTAATTGGTTGTTTGATAAGGTGGATGATGCACCAAGGTGCAAGAAATCTGAACATGCATTGACTAATGGATGGATAAGGGTTATAGGTTGTAGATGATACATGGTAGATGATGAAGGGGAGCGTTGTAATTGGTTGTAATCTAGTGATGTGGCACAAATCAAGACATGCATTGGATACATGTATATGATGAGGTGAACATGAGCCATGATTAGTTTCTAAGGCATGGGGAGAGAGCTAATGAAGAGTTTTGGGATAGAATCTAATTTTGTCTTATAATGCTTGTCTTATATGTGCTAGCTTCTTATTTTGTCATGTAGCAATTGTCCTATTTGTTGGTAATTTCTATGCTCTAAAAGTGGGCTTTAGGCTCATATGGGCTCAAGTCCAATGGGCCTAGCATAATAAAGGTTGATTGTGTTACTAGATACATAATTTGGGCCTTACATTCGATGGGTCATATCTCACTAACAAAGTGTCGGATTAACAGACGGTTTTCACCATTACGATCGCAACGATGACGCGGTCCACATGATAGAGGTCTCAAGATCATCTGGAACAAATCAGTTGGGTGAGTTTTCTAGGTGCACTAAGGTGCAATGTATGGTCTATCAACGGTGCCAGTTGGGACATGTGTGCACATGAGCGATGTTACAAAAGACCGGGATCCCACATGTTAACTACCGAAACCTCTATAGACTGAGAAAAATCGATCTTATTAGATGTCTACCCAAACTAAAGAAAGTTGATAAAATATGTGGCATATGCTAAATTGGCAAACAAACCAAGAGTAGTCACAAGAAAGTGAACTCCTCTGCTACATCCAAACCTTTTGACCTTCTCCACATGGATTTAGTTAGACCAACCAGAACGGAGAGTAGAGGTGGTAAGAAGTATTTTCTGGTTATTGTTGATGACTTTACCAGATTTACTTAAAATCTGAGACTTTCGATGAAGTCAAAAGAATACTCAAATGAATTTAGACTGAAAAAGAAATGAATGTTATCAAGATTAGAAGTGATCATGGTACTGAATTCGAAAATAACAATTTTGAGAAATACTGTATCGATCATGGTATATCGCAAGAGTATTCCGCTCCTAAAACACCTCAACAAAACGGGGTTGTTGAAAGAAAAAATAGAGTGCTACAAGAGATGACCAATGTTATGATAAATAGCATGAAGTTACCCAAAAACTTGTGGGCTGAAACTGTAAATATTGCGTGCTATAATATAAACCGTATGTATATAAGAAAATCTAAAGATAAAACAGCTTGTGAATTATGGTTTAATAAGAAACCAACTGTTAAATACTTTCAAGTTTTTGGAAGTAAGTGCTTCATCTTAAGGGACCGTGAAGTTTTAGGGAAGTTTAAAGCTAAGAGTGATGAAGGGATATTTTTGGGTTATGCTCTGAATAGTCGAGCATATCATGTTCTTAATAAGAGAACGGGAGTAATTCAGGAATCTATTAATGTTGTAATTAATGATCACCTGAACACACCCACATCTAGTTCAGAAGATGATGAAGTCAACTTAATTGAGAAACCTAACTCCTCATGTAGTCTAGTCAATACTGAACTAAGATCAGTCAAAGATCATCCTACTGATCTAATATTAGGCAATCCTATCACTGGTGTACGAATAAGAAAACAAATAAAGAATATTTGCAATTATGTTTGCCTTACTTCTCAAATTGAACTAGCCAACGTAAAAGAAGCACTTACTGATGAAAATTGGATTGTAGCCATGTAAGGAGAATTAAATCGGTTTGTTAAGAATGATGTCTGGTATTTAGCTCCAAGACCATCTGATAAACACATAATCGGAACCAAGTGGATTTTCAAAAACAAATTGATGAAATGAGAAATATAATTAGAAACGAGACTAGATTGGTTGTACAAGTGTACACTCAAATAGAAGGAGTAGATTATGATGAAATCTTTGTGCCAGTACCTCACCTTGAATCCATCAGATTATTTATATCCATTGCCTACTTCAAAAAGTTCAAGATATATCAAATGGATGTTAAAAGTGCATTCTTAAATGGTGATCTACATGAAGAGGTCTGAACAACCTAAGGGCTTTGAGGACCTTAAACATTGAAATCATGTATATCCCTTAAAAAGCACTTTACGGTCTGAAACAAGCTCCTAAGGCATGGTATGACAAACTGATTAAGTTTTTACTAAGTCAAGATTTTATTATGGGAAGTGTTGATAAAACCTTATTTGTTATAAAATATAATGAACACATATTAATTGTACAGATATATTTTAATGATATTATCTATGGTTCTACAAGCACTAACCTGTCCTTTGAGTTTGCAGAGCTTATGAAATCCAAGTTTGAGATGAGTATCGTTGGGGAATTGAACTACTTTCTAGGATAACAGATTAAACAGCTAGAAGATGTTGTCTTCATTTCTCAAACCAAGTATACCTTAAATTTAGTTAAGAAATTTGGATTCGAGAATGGTAAGAAATTTGATACTCCTATGAGTACGACTCTCAAGCTTTCAAAGGATGAAACAGGTAAAAGTATAGACTCTCGGTTATATCGCAACATGATTGGTAGTCTCTTATACTTAATTGTAAGTAGACCAAATATTGCATTTAGTGTAGGTATCTGTGCTAGATATCAATCAGATCCAAAAGAATCACATCTTATTGCTGTCAAACACATTATTAGATATGTCACAAGTACTACTAATTTAGGCCTCTGGTATCCACATGATACAAATGTTCAACTACCTGGATATACAGATGTTGACTGGACAGGGAACATCGATGATAGAAAGTCTACCAGTAGTGGATGTTTCTATGTTGGAAATTGTTTAATTTCATGGTACAGTAAGAAACAGAGTTCGGTATCGTTATCCACAGCTGAGGCCAAATAGATTGCAACTGGTAATGCTTGTACCCAACTTGTTTGGATGAAAAGAATGTTAAACGATTACGAAATTGCATAAGATACAATGATCTTGGATTGCAATAACTCTAGCGCAATTAGTATCTCAAAAAATCTCAACGATCATTCTCGTACGAAGCATATAGACATTCGTTATCACTATATTCGAGAATTGGTTGAAGATAAAAGCATTTCTTTAGAATATATCCTGACCAAAAATCAGCTTGTTGACATTATGACCAAACCACTTGACAAGAATAAAAATTTTAAATTAAAACATGATATTGGTATGTGTAATTGAAATTAATTAAATCATGTTATTTTTGGATGCTTTAGTTTTTATATATATATATATATATATATATGCAAAAATTTTGAAAATCTTTAAATAAAATTTGATATTTCAGTGTGGTATAACTAGTCGAGCACGTACTCGACCAATCGAGCCTCGACGGGTCAAGCATGTACTTGACTAGTCGTGGAGCGCGGGTGGGTGTCTCTAAAATAGGGAAAATCACTTTATTTCTTCATTTTCTTCATCATCCTCATCAAGCCCTCTTTCGACTCATTGAACCTATCATTATAGGGTCATTGTAAGTGCCTCATTTTTAATTTCCTTTTAGATTTGGGTTCTTGTATGCATCTTTAGCATCATTGTGCTATCAATTTGGGATTTCCATTCCATTTTTGAGGGTTTTAGATATAAAATCTGATTTCTTTGAAACCCATCCTATATCTTTAATTCTCTCTATTGCAATCATCTTATGGATATTCGATCTAAGAAGAAAGCAACTCGTGATTCTTCTTCAAGGGCAACTCCTCTTCGGGGTAGAACCTTAAGGGAACCTGAGGAAGACTCGAAGTATGTTCAGGATCTTCGCAATAGAGAAATCATTGTAGAAAGATCTGTTAATGTCGATCATTTGGCTCCATTTCATCTTCTTCTCATCCTTACCGCTGTTGTTTGGGAAAACATTTTAAATTGGGGTGGATCGACATACCACTCAATTGCTCAAGGGATGTATGCATCTATCAATGAAGTGTCCCTAGATAATATGACTTTCTCTATCAATTTTAGAGAAGGGACGTTTCCTATAGATAAACATCTTATCTCAGGCTTATTAGACATTAATGTCAATGATGAAGGTATTCCTATACCTACACTAGCTGAGAGAATGATTGAATCTGAACAACGTAAAATTACCCACAAATTGTGTCAGTTTGATGCCGAATGGAGTTCAGGTAATGCCCTCTGTGCCAATCAAATGTTGCCTAAATACAGGGTTCTTCACCGCATTTTTATTGCTAATGTTTATCCTAGGTTTAGGAACAAGGCCGAGCTTACCTCCTTCATGTGTCATATTCTTCATTCTGTCATGTCTGGCATACCCATATGTCTTCCTTCTCTTATCTGTTATATCATAATAGAATTTTGTCTCCATCTTGGTCATGGTTATATCCCTTTTACGTATCTGATGATTACATTAGCACTTCATTGTAATGTGATCATTTCACCTGCTGAGGCACCGATAGCTGTTCTTCCATTTAATAACTCCAACATCAACAAGATGCACCTGGAGTATTTGCCAGGTCAACATGATGAGGAGGATGTAGAAGTGGAAGAAGAAGACACCTTGCCTGCGGACACTACAATGGATGATATTTTTGATGAGTTATAAACCGATGATAAGGCAAATCTTGATTTTTAACCATCTAACTTTGATGAGCGCCTTTGTTCTTTAGAGGAGAAGGTGGTTGAGTTAAAATTTTTACAGGACAATCTGACTGATAGTCATAAATCATCAATGAAGTATATGCGAAAATATTTTCATCGCATTACTAAGGGACCTCATCAGATTGACTCGTCCATTCCACCTCCTTCTTCCTCTGGTTTTGACTAGTTTTTTATTTTATTTGTGTTGGGAATGTATAACTTTAACTTTCACTTTCTCTTGGATTGTATGACTTAATCTTGGATCACACTCTCTTTATGTTACTCTCTTTATGATACTCTCTTGATGCTACTCTCATGATTTACTCTTAATCATATTTGTGCCCCATTTATTTATGATTATGTCTTCCTTTATCAAGTTGTGACAAAAAGGGGGAGAGACTTGTTATGGTTATCAGTATGGTTAAATCATTTGCTTGTTATGGTAATGATTAAATCAAAGGCAATGCGCTAGTGTGAGTGGTTTGTGTGGATTGTATGTTTTCGATATATTTGTTAACACAGGTACTTTACACAAGTCAAAGCTCATACTGAGGGGGGGTAGATGTCGTGAAAGAGTGTAAAGTGCGAAGTTTGTCTATTTTAATTTTCTAAGTTTGTTTTGTCACGAATTTGACAAAGGGGGAGATTGTAAGTACTGTGATGTATAAAGCACCCTTAAATGTAAAATTTTGATGAGACAAAACAGTTTAGAATGTGACTTATTCATGTGATGGAAATTTCACCTTCAAAATCATCATATGAAGTTTGAAAGTGCAAGATATGAAGATAGTACTACAAGTTTGAGATATACTTCTACTTCGACTTCAAGATCAAGCTACTATTTCAAGTCCACTTCAAGTAGAAGATCTACTGAACGCTACTGAAGATTCAAGTAGTAATTTTAAGGTATATACTTCAATGTCCAATAATTTCAAGTATAACTGACCCTAGAAAGACCCTAGACTTACATCCTTTCATATGTTAATCATACACGGGTTTTTATACTTTGGTTAGACTTAAATTCGACTAGTCCAAGCCTAAGTTTGACTAGTCCAGGCGCTCGTTCGACTAGTCTATGATTCAAACTTAAATTTAGAGTTTTTCTGGTCGTTCACTCACTCGACCAGTTGTGGGGAGCTCGAATCAAACTCTAGCAGCCCATTTCATGCTCCCTCAACCAGTTGAAGGCTATGCTCGATCAGTTGAGCTGGCCACTCGACCAGTCGAAGGTCGGTTTTATCCGATCGCGCCAAAAATTTGAAATTTGGTTAATTCTTAAATCAATCGAAGGAGACCTTAGACCAGTCAAAGGAACCATTTTTCAGCTTCTAAATAGACATCTTTTCTCATTCTAAATCATTCAGAAAAGCCACAAAAGCCTTCACTTTGAGGGAGAAAAGTCCCCGTGATTATCAAGCTATAGTCTGGTAATTTTAGATATTTTTATAGCTTATTTATTTTTGTAATTCCTTGATCTCTATTTTATGAATCTGATATTTTAAAAGGGAGTTTATACTCTACTTTGTGAGAGATAAGGAATTCAAATAAGTAGCCCAAGGTTTGAGTTAATTTAAAAATCTGTTTAAAACCTAGAACCCTTGATTATGTTTATTGGACATTGAACATTTATACATCAAGCGAAGCGGTTCCACGGGCTCCATCAAACACCATCTTTAGAAGAAGATAAGTACTCTTTGTTAATTTGTTTTGGGTTTTTGAGATATCTAGAAAATCTCTGTAATAGTTTTGACTAAATAAGCCATAAAATCTCAGCATGGGGTTTTGATTGTGATAGGCCATTTGAAAACACAACTGTATAGATTTTATGGTGAACCTGAGAAAACCTTGATTTTTAGTGAACGTCAATATGACATGGCTTGTGATTATTGGGAGTGGAGTAGGTGTGGCTATCTGAGAACAGTTGGTGTATACACCAAACCACCATAACTCCTAGTGTTTGTGGTGGATGATGTATGTGATGTATGTGTGTTGAATGATTGTAATCTTTTCATGTACATGTGGCGAATGCTTGTAATAGATATCTTCCTTCCTTTGCCTTTTGTTTTAGTTTGAGATCTTGATCCTTACTACATTCAAGAAATCAGGTTGTCCTACCATCTGTTTTTGGTGTAAGGTTGTCCTTTGAATAAGGTTTGAATCAGTTTCTCAATATTATTACAATTAAGATCTCTGATTGATTCTCTTTTATTTAATATTTCAGTTCATTATTTTTTAATTTGGCATAGTCCTATTCACCCCCCCCCCCCCCTTAGGTCTAAGAGCTCAACCTTTTCAAATGTTCAATATTGAAAAATAAGCGTTAAACCATAAGTTGTGTCTCTTTCATATAGAATGACAGTCGGGTAATGCCCTCCCCGCAAACCAAATGCTCCCCAAATATAAAGTTTTGTGTTGAATTTTCACATCCAACATTTATCCTCGATCCGGGAATAAGACTGATCTTACTCTCTTCACGGTTAGATTCATTGTGTTGTGTCGGGTATGCGCGTCTATCTACCATCTTTAATTTTCTCCATCATTATTCAGTATTGCTTGCATCCTAAGTAAGGTTCGATTCCATTTGCATATCTTATGACTTGCCTTACATTGCGTTATAATGTTTAAATTCAATCGGCTAAGGCACTGGAATCCAAACTCCCATTTGATAATGCCAATCTGAAGAAGATGAACCTGAAACCTCTTCCTAGTCAAAATGAAGAAGAAGAGGAAGCACAACCACCTGCAAACACAACCATGGAAGACATTTTCAATGACTTAGAAGAATCAGATGATCCAGATGATTCTGACTACCAGTCCTCCCAGGTTGATGAGCGACTTAAATCACTGGAGGAGAAGGTTAAAGCATTGTATGTATCATAAGAATCTTTGGTTCAAACTCACAAGTCTTCAATGAAGTACTTCCATCACATCAACTGAAGTACTTGACCCTCAACGCCTACTCCTTCCTCTAGGTCAGATTGAGACTGATTATCTTTCTGTTTAAACTTATTTTGATGCTTCTGTAACTTAAAATTTACTCTTGTGTTGGTACTTGGATGATTTCCCTTTACACTTCCTTAACCCTTTTAAATTTTAAATTTCATATGCTTTCCTGTCTTTAGCTATTTCATATGCTTACTTGTACATATTTCTTGGAATTTGAAATCTATCTGTGCCCAATTGATATTTATCTCATTCTTCCTTTGTCAACTTGTGATAAAAACGGGGAGAGTTAGCGCATGATTGATAATGATTTATAATGTTATAGTAGTGAGAATGTAGGAGGAATGCATGAATGTTATGGAAAATGTTATAATGATATATATGTGTGTGTGTGTGTGTGTGTGTGTGTGTGTGTGTGTGGAATGCTATGTTTCACAGTACAGGGGAACTGCTCTTTGAGAGGGAGTAGTACCATTTAGCTTACAAGATGCTCATACTGCAAGGTTTCTTCGGATTATAAGACTTCAGTATTATCATATCTGTAATGATAATTGTTTTGTCACGAAATTGACAAAGGGGGAGATTGTAAGTGCTACAATGAATAAGCACACTTTAGTTGTCCAATTTCGTATAGCCAAAACAACTTGACAATAGATCTTCAAGACCGGTCCATAATCAAGAAAAGATCATGCTCAAGATCAAGAAAAGATCAAGCTCAAGATCAAGAGAAGATTAAGCTCAAGATTGGTCCATTCTCAAGAGAAGATTAAGCTAAAGATCAACTAATGTTCAAGAATAAGATCGAGATCAAAAATTAAGATGAAGTCCGTAATCGAGTTCAAGTTAAAGAAGTTTAGATATTTGATAATCTCAGGTAGTATAAAACCCTAGAAAGACCTTAGGACTAAGTGCTTTAAAAAATGTTTAAAATTGGATTTTTATGCTTATTTTGCTTGGATGTCGACCAACTAACTGTTGGTTTGACTAGCCTAAGCTTTCTGGACCAGTCCAAGTTCAATCTCAAAGAGAAAACTGATTTTGGTTGCAAATTCGACTGGTCAAATTTTTTGTTTGACCAGTTGGAGCTTGTCCTTCGACCAACCCGAGAAACTTCGGCTCCAAGTCCAGCAACTTCATTATTTCAGATTTTAGGAAATTTGACCAGTCGAAGACTAAATTCGACTAGTCGAATGGATCTCTTTGACAGTCGAACTGGTCCTTGGGCTAGTTAAATTTTGGATAGATCTTATCTCACTCGATCCGAAGTTCGTTAAACTAAATCTGGTCTACTCGAGCTAGTAGAAGACTGCCTCGGGTTAGTCGAAGATTCAACTTTTTTCCCTATAAATAGAGTTCATCTCTCAATTCAAAATATTCAAGTTAATTATCAAAATCCTTCTGCAAGAGAGAGAAGCTTAAGTTATTAGCAAGCTATTGAACTGTATTTATAATTTAATTTATATAGCTTTTTTCAATTCTCTTAATCTTAAATCTTTATATTTTGATTCTAAAGAGAGTAAATTATACTCTTCTTTTGAGATTTAAGAGAATTGATTCAAGTAGCCATTGGTTTGAACTTAATTAAAATCAATAAAACCCTGGATCCTTTCTATCTGACTGAACAAGGAACAATCTATATTTAAGAAAACGATTCTTCGGCTACAAGATTCTAATACGTCTTTTACGGTGAAGATAAGTATACTTTCTAATCTTTATTTGGTTTCTTTGAGACAGCCTGAAAAATCTCAATGTAGGTTATATCTGAGATAGCCTAAAAATCTCAATGAGGGGTTTGATTGTGATAGCCCGTGAAAATCAGAAGAATTGTATCAGGTTTTAAGGTGACCCTGGGAAAACCTTTTTCATAATGAAAGCCAAAATTACGAGGAGAGTAATTTTGGGAGTGGAGTAGGTGTAGCTATTTTAAGATAGTTTTTAAAACACTGAACCATTATAATCTTCCGTGTTATGTGATGAATGCCTTTACTTTTTATGTGGTGAATGGTGTATTTAATTTTTAATTAAAGTGGTGAATGTTGTAATATTTATTTTTATTTACTCTTGTAAAGTTTGAGGTTTTGATTTTAAAAAAATTCATGAAATAAGGTTGTCCTACCTAAACCTTTAGGTGAAGGTTGTCCTACGAATTATTTGGAATCAAAGTTTCAATACTTAAACAATTGAGAACTCTAATTTATTTACATATTCAGCACTTATTTCGATTATTTAGCATAGTCTTATTCACCCCTCTCCAGGACATCTTAAGCACTCCTTTTCACTCCCCACTGCATGAAATCGTTCCTACAATGAAAATCAAAATGCCAAGAAGATGGGACTGGACCTCGACCTACTCAAGGACAGAAGGGAGCAAGCTCAACTTAAGGTCGCAACTTGGCAACTGCAGGTCACCCGATTTTACAATTACTGGGTAAAGGCGAGAATGTTTTGAGCTAGAGATTTAATCATCCGCAAAACATTCTAAAACACAAAGGAGCTCGGTTAGGGAACACTAAGACCGAGCTAGGAAGGACCCTACAGAATAACGGGCACCACCTAACCAGAGACTTATCAACTCGAAGATATGGAAGGACAGCCACTGTCATATCCATGAAACGCCGAAAATTTGAAGATCTTCTACCCGTGAAGATCGACCAAAGCTCAGGTTAAAAGCTACATGTCACTACTTAAAATCTTCAATAATCGACCTACTAGGTTGGAATCTACAATAAAAATCCCAAAGGCCATGAAATTTTAAATTCTACTCGTTATCTACAATATTTGGTCTACATGGTCTACTGAGGATTTCCCTTAATACTGAAATTTCGGTAAGACCGCTACTATTGAAGTATGGAAATATGCCCATCTGTCCTAGAGAGGGGTGAATATGACTTTTAAAAATATTTACTTGTTACAACATGCAATGCCTTAAATTAATTTATTAATCAAGCTAAGTGAGGCAAAGTAACTCTAAGGCTTCCAAGCCAATAAAGAGTCCATTCACATATGCTACAGATGATTTGTATGTAAAACAACTAACCTATAGAGATACTGTATGAGAGTGTGTGGGATGTGATTCCTATTATGCTTTGACATTCATTTAATCATGCATCCTAAATAATCATTTAAGAAATGTAAGCATAACTAGATCAATGCACAAATATCAATCCTAAACACCATCATATATAGTGGTTCGGGTACATGCCTACTCCACTCTTGGCTGACATATTCCACCCTAAAGTGTGCTGGATTTCACTATTAATGGTTTTAAATTAGGTTAACCATAAACCTTTATAACCTACACAAGGTTAGCTATGGAGTCTACATAAGACAACCTTAGGAGCCTCCACAAGGTAACTCACTATCCCTACACAAGGCAAACACGTTATGCCTACATAAGGCAATATGTCCTACATAAGGACACAACTAGGAGCTTACATAAAGCAACCTATGCCTACATAAGGCAACAAGTCCTACACAAGGACACTAGTCCTACAAAAGGACATAAGTCCTACACAAGGACACACAACGTATTCTCCCGTCGAAGGCATACGAAAGGTCTTAGCAAGTTTGTCAACTCAAAGTCTGAATCCCAATCCTATAGAAGGAAAGGGCTTTAGACTCAATGGGCTCTGTATACTTATAAATAAGTGAGTGAGCCCCGTTTTACCACATGTTATTCAAGATCTTCCTGGTGGCAAAGAGTCTTCGCTCTCTTGAACTGCAACTGCCTGATGATGCTTTAATCAATGCTCCGATGTCAAGCTCATGTCCTAGTATCCATTTCATTTCTTAGGATCCCGCGATCCATCTTGTCAAATATTTGCAACCCGCGAACAGTAGATAACATTTGCGTGCGACCCTAAGTAGCATCTTGTAAACCTGAACCGACTCAACCCGAGACCTATGCCATTGTGACCGCGTCGTCACTGCGGTTCTGATGTCTCGTCTCATGTGCCAATCCGACGCTTAGATCATAAGATGTAGCTCATGCATTATTATGGTTGTGGACTGCATATTATGGGGCCCAGCTATCCCATATGGCACCATTCCCTAGGTGATGACATCACCCTAGCTATAGCCACCCTACCCTAGCCCATAACCCTAGGAATGCTAGTAATGATGCCCTTTCTCTCTCATGCTTCTTACACAACTAATGATTGCCTAGCTAAGAGAGCTAGCAATCATTACTCTTTTCTTTCTCTTTTCTCCCTCTCTCTCTCTCTCTCCCATTCTCTCTCACTTCCTCCATTGCAAGATCTTGGGACGTCCAAAAAAACCCTAAAAATCTAGCCCCTTTTACCTATATGCCCACTAATCCAACCATCAAGACCCCATCTCAACCATTGAATCTCATCCCTTGGAGCTCTAGAACATAGTGGTGGAAGAAGGAGATCAAGATCCAAGGTGGGTGCCATGTTTAGGGTAGATCTTCCATTTTTTTTCTTTGATTTTCTTGCTTAGGGACATGTAGGACCCACCAATCAATGGTGGAGATCCTACTTGACCCTTTGGATGTGGCCAATGACTCATCCATGATCCATGCATGATCCATGATGGGGCCACTCTCCATGGACCCCATCATGATGTTTTGAGTTAATCAATGGCCATGATGGGTCATCTAGACCTTGATTTCATGGTGGGGATGGTATCCCCACCTCAGATTTTTTTTTAGGGCTATGCAATTCATGGGACCCATATAATGATCATGATGTATGGTTTGGAGCTTTTGAGGGGCCCATATTGGCGGGGTCCCCTCCCTTAGCCGGTCTTTCTGCTTCTTCCTTTCTCTCTCTCTCTCTTTCTCTTTTCTTTTAAAATTTATTTTACTTTATGGTGATGATGTGTGTGGCCCATAGGATGTGTTCAACAATCTGGACTGTCCATATTTTCTGGACGTCTGGCAAATGAAGCCCACTTTCTGCCCATTTTCGGGCTAGCCTGGATGAAGGAAATCATAAATATTAGCTTGATTCAAGACACAGTGGGCCACTCACGTGGGACCCACCTTGAATGTCTTACATCCCGGGCCAGATTGTGGGCCCGCCTTGATGATGTAATCCATCAAAGTCGTCCGTTCGCTGGACGTCCAGGACGCCTAGATGGGGGTCGTGAGAACATAAATATCAATTTATTTAAAGCTGAGGTGGGCACGCGTGTGGACCCACCTCAATGCATGCATTTTATATCTATACCGTCCATCTGCTGGACGCTAGGCCAGTAGCTCGGTAGTCCAGCAACATCTAGCTGTTGTATGACGTTAACAAGTTCTGTGGTCTGATCATGAGGTATGTGTTATATCCATACCATCCGACCATTTGGCAGTGCATGGGGCCCACCCCACAAGTGTTGCACGTGTGGGGGTGGGGCCCACCTTAATGTATGTATTATGTATTCACAGTCCATCTCTAGATGGTGTGTTGCATGGGACGCACCGTGATGTATGGGTCTTATCCACACCGTTCGTTTACTGGACGGGTGGAGCCCACCATGTAGTATGTGTTATATATCTACACCATCCATCCAGACGGGCTGGACGTGGGCCCACCATACTGTACATATTTCATCTACGTCGTCCAGTCCAGCTGGACATGGACCCTACCTTGATGTATATCCACACCGTCCAGGGGACGTGGGGTCCACCATGATGTGTATTGTGTATCTAGGCCATCTAGTTAAGGCCCATTGTGCAGGGCCACTTTGATGTATTTACATTGCTACCCATCTATTTTGGTTGGACCATGGGCTGCCTTATGAGGCCCATTTTGTGGTGCAACAGGCCCACCTTAATGTATGTATTATAGGCAATCTGTCCATCTATTTTTTTTTTTGGACCTTTGGGGGCCGACCTATAAGGCCCACCTTAATGTGTATATTGTGCATGTTGTCCACTCATTTCAGGACTTTATGGGCTGCCCCATCAAGCCCACTATAATGTATGTGATACACTCACTATCCATCCCTTGTGCCTAGCCCATGGGCCCTTGTATGAGGCCCAATATGATGTAATTGTGGCCTTGTGTGAGGCCCAATATGATGTATTTGTGGCCCATGTGTGAGGCCCAATGTGATATATATGTGGCCCATTTGGTGAGGCCCAAAGTGGTGCATATGAGGCCTTTGTTTGTATGAGGCCCAATGGGATATATATAAGGCCTTTGAGTGAGGCCCATTGTGATTTATGTTAGGCCCTAGTGTGAGGCCCATTATGTTGTATATGAGGCCCTTGTGTGAGGCCATGGGCCCCACTATATGTTTGACCCTATGTGGGCCACTCATTGGGAGCAATGTTGGTTGAATGTCCACATTGAATGCGCAATGATGGTTAAATGTCCACATTGTGACCTTCCCTGAGGCCCTTGTTAGGCCCATTCTCATCCTTCTCTAAGTGGGTTGACCCAAGTCATTGGGCCCCATTGATATTTGCATGATCCATCTATTCACATTGGGCTAACCCAAGATGTTGGGCCCCCATTGGTTGTTAGTAGGGTTATTTTAATCTTGGAGTCCATCTAGGACTTATTTGGGCCCCCTAAGGAATCTAACAGGCTATATGGTACTATGGTGAAGGAAGCTCGTTCCGGATCCTTAGGAATATAGGTAGGCCACCTAGACCTGACCTTGATATGAGGAGCGTATATCATCACCATAGATAAAGGGATCCATGCTATCAAATTTGGTATATCCACAGTTAAGGACTGACCTTCATGGATCTGTGCTCCGAACTCATCAAAGGTAATTAGCTTCAGAGTTGAGTCAATAAGACAAGTGGGCCCCATATGAAGATCATGAAGTGTCTTCCTCAACTGGATGTGTTCTCCGAACTCATCAAATGTAAACTTAGCCTCACATCCCATATCCTAAAACACCTAGGTAAACAAAAGCCTTAAGAAAACTTAGAACAACATGGGTGTTAAAAGTCTGGAAACCTGGTTTCAAAATGAAAAATTCTCTAAGTTTTCAGCTAAGTTCGATATCATCGATTCGTGGTTGATACAATTGAACACTTATTATCGATATATCGAACTGGTATCGATAACATCGAATTGAGTCCTCTTTATGTCCAGCAACCACAAAGTACTTTTGACAAACTATTCGATAAATCAAAAGTACCTTCGATAACATCGAATTTCAAATATTGATGATATCGAAGGACAATCGATGATATCGAAAAGTCTCAAAGCTCTATCCTGCAAAGGCTTGGTAAATATTCTTGATATTGGTCGAAGAATTGAAGGACAACTGATACCATCAAAATTCAAATCTCTATACTATCGAGACAGTATCGATGACATCGAAATGGGACAAGTTGTGTCCAACGAGTTTTTGAAAGAAGATCATCTATGTTCGAGGAATCGAAACCCCCATCGATCTCATCAAAATTCAAATCACGATGATATCGATAGAGACTCGATACGATCGAATTAGGACAAAATTATTCCAACAAACTTGAAAAGGAAAATCTTTTGTGAATAATCGAGGAATCGATATTGGCTCGATATGATCATAATTCAAAAATCGATGAAATCGATATGGGATCGATATCATCGAATTGAGTAAAAAAATATCCAGCAAACTGTCCTAAAATATTCATTGAAAAGATCAATAAATCGAAACCATGGTCGATGATATTGGAATTCAAAATTCGATATCATCGGCGCATGTTCCATGCCATCGATCTTCAGTCAAAAAGTTTCGGGTATATGGTTTAGCTGAGTTCGCATCATCGAACCCTAGCTCGATGGAATCGAAAGTATACATTCGATGACATCGAGTTAGGACCGATAAGATCGAACTCAGTCAAACTTGACATATTTATTACCATTGGGACTTTTTTCCTATATATAGGAAGCTTGCTCTTAGTTGTTGAGTGAGAAAAATAGAGAGAGCCTTAAGAGAGTTTTGCATAATGTTTACCCTAAGCTCCTTTTTCTCATAGAAGTTCATCCTTCAATCCACCCTCACCATTGATATTAAATAGAGTAGATTGAGGAATGAACTTCCCCATTCAAGGATCATCCAGCTACTACTTTAATGGCAAATCATTGAGCTGGGATACCTTGAATGCTTGAATGCTTGGAATCACTCCTCTAAAATAGGAAAACATTTAATAGAGTAGGATTCCAACATAACCTTGACCCAACCCGTCACCTTTATTGAAACATCATTAAGTGTTGCTGATTAAGGGAGCTGAAGAATCTTCATCATCGAATAGGATATTTTCATCAACGTGCTTAATGGGGCTCACCTACTTATCTGTAAGTCATTAGAGTTTAGAGACCCTGTTGATCATTCCTTGTTTAGGTTTGGGTCATAGGTGCTTCTCACCCCTTTCAAGTCCTAATAGGAGGCCTCCGACGAAAGAGTACGTGTGGGTGTTGTGTGTTGACCCTTGCTCTTGTGTAAAGCATAAACTCTAGGTTCCTTATGTGGATCCTTGGCCTGTGTGGCCTAAAACTCTAGGTTCCTTATGTGGATCCTTGGCCTGTGTGGCCTAAAACGGAGGTTCCTTAGCCTGTGTGGCCTAAAACAGAGGTTCCTTTTGTGGATCCTTTTCTCTTGTGTAGAGCATAAAACCTAGGTGCTTCGTGTTGACCTTTGCTCTTGTGTAGGGCGTAAACTTATGCCTCTGTGTAGGCATGTTAGGTACCTTATGTAGGTCCTAGAGTCAGCCTTGTGTAGGTTGTACTGGTTTGAGGTAAACCTGATTTGAAATCTCTGTTAGTAAAATCCAGTACACTCAAAGAGTGCGTCTGCGGGAGTGGAGTAGGCATATAGCCGAACCACTATAAAATGATTGTGTTTGATATTGTTATTTGCATATTCTCTTATTGTGTTTACTTTGAATGATCGCATGATGCATGATTATTCAGAACTGATAAGTATCACATCTCACACATAGTCAGTGCATCCATCATAGAATAAATTTATATACTGTTTAGATATTGAATAGTCTTGTGATTAGATCATCTATTTGGCTTGGAAGCCATTAGAGTTAAGTTAAAGATATCTTAATAAATTGTTATATTAGATCAAGATAATGGTAATAGGATTTTGCATTGTCATAAAATTTTATAAAGTCTTATTCACACCCCTCTAGGACACTTTGACCCACTCCTACTTCTACAAAAGCGGTCAATACCGCAATTTCAATTGGTATCAGAGTAGGTCTCTCTTAAGGGCTTAACAACCTAGAGAGTGATCTTGACTGAAGTTTGAATCATGACCAATAGTGTGGGACTAGAGGGTGCGAAAGGTAATACTACAAATATCCAAAACCAACTATACTCTGAAACTCTCAAACTACTGGGTACTACTAAACAAGATAAAGGTCAGAACAATTGCCTAGTAATCCATACTGCTCTGAAAGTCGGTAATAGTTCAAAATGGTAGCTTGATAGTGGGTGCTCCAGACACATGACAGTGACCAAACCCACTTTTATGAGTTTTCAGATTTTGATGGTGAGTCAGTCACGTTTGGAGATGGGAGCTCCACCAAAATAATTAGGCAAGGAACAATAGTTGGACCGGGACTCCACATAATTAAAAATGTTCTTTGTGTAGAAGGTCTAAAACATAATCTCCTTAGTATCTGACAAATCTGCGACAAAGAACATTTGGTCACCTTCTCAAAAGATGTGTAGAATCTTAGATCAAACAAATCTATCATGAAAGGTTTACGCACAAGTCACAACTGCTACATAATTGAAAGTAGCAATGAGAATGTATTGTCCACAAAATGTAATATGGCTGTGAAAAGCGAATCCAAACTATGGCACCAAAGGCTGGGACATGTTTACTACCAAAACCTACCCAAGTTAAGTTCACGGAACGTAGTAAGAGGCCTTCTAAAGATTAAAAAAGAAGAAAAAAAATTGTATGCGGTGATTGTCTAAAGGGTAAACACATAAAAGTTGGACACAAAAAGATAACCACCATAGCAACATCAAAGCCATTGGATTTGTTGCACATGGACATAGTAGGTCCCACTAAAGTTGAAAACCATGGTAGAAAAAAATACTTCTTGGTGGTAGTAGATGATTACTCCAAATTTACTTGGGTTGCCTTTCTTTGAGAAAAATCTGATGCTTTTGATGAATTTGTAATTATGGCAAAGCGACTCCAAAATGGGAAAGGATTGTAACGCCCAGAATTTCGAGGGTTGAGCAAAGCTCAACTCCCGAGATCCAATGCATCACTTATGCAACATAGATAATGTTATTTAAATGTTGTCCATATTAGCGCATTTAACATGAGTGTGATTATACTAAAACAATATATCATACTCTAGAGATAATGTAATTTAGCAAGCGGAAGACTGAAATATATGTATTGAGATAAGCAGTTATCTGACTCCAGAGTATGATAATGTAACAGGGTTGAATATATACATTTATATATATATATATATATACACACAAAATGTCAAAATGTAAAGTGTTCGACTAAATCATATATCCTTGTGATCCCGTCGAAGCAGCATGGGGTCTACATAAACCCACCTGAGATAATATATCATACTCTAGAGATAATGTAATTTAGCAAGCGGAAGACTGAAATATATGTATTGAGATAAGCAGTTATCTGACTCCAGAGTATGATAATGTAACAGGGTTGAATATATACATTTATATATATATATATATATACACACAAAATGTCAAAATGTAAAGTGTTCGACTAAATCATATATCCTTGTGATCCCGTCGAAGCAGCATGGGGTCTACATAAACCCACCTGAGAGCTGGACGTAAGAGAATTCCTCCTCCTCATTCATATAGCCTTGCTCCATAGTATAGACTCCATCGTCACCTGCATCTAAACCAGAGTCTGGTTGGTGTTTTAAAACACCATCCCAGGTGGGAATGAGTAGCTAATTTAGTGGAATTATAAAGCATAGGTTAACATATTTTCAAGTCAATCAAGCAGTAATGAAAAAGAAATACAACAAACATCTCTAACTAGTCTTATTAATGCAGGGATGATATGCTGTAATGATTTATACCCTCGCCTACACTCCCTCAAGCGACTTCATCAACCATTCGCGCATGGCAAACTCCCTAAACGTGCGCTTCCTCGCCAAAGCACATGCAATATGGTGCATGGACGTGTTAGCCAAGTAATTAATTAGACTTATTCGTACAACAGATTTGGGAGGTTAAGGTACCTTCCTTTTATATCATTTACCCAAGCGGGATCCATCTAGGGTCATCAATCCTAATTAATAACATACGACAGGCAAGTTGTAGGGCATCACCCCTAATGAAAAACAGTCAATAGGCATATTCAAAAGTTAATACTCGAGGCCACACCACCAACGCCCTACTAACTGGAACGCTATTTTCGAAGGGGGTCTGGATCAGACGGTTCACCCCAACGCATGCTGGGACCGCAGCCAGGCTGCACTGGTGTAGGCCGACAGCTCAAATATGATGTCCCATACAACCATGCCCGGCTCACGAGTTTGGGTTGCTCACTAGTCACTACGGGGAGGCTCGTTACCCCAGCGTAGGCCAACAGCTCAAACACGGTGTCCCATACCACCATGCCCGGCTCATGCGTCTTAGCGGATTTTGGTACCATGGTTGAAACAGGTCTTTACAGTAGTAAGGGGTACCTTAGATTCAAGCAGTAGTGTCCATACATGGTGAACATATAATAAGCCAATCAGTTTGTTAGGGAAGTTCAATTTGTACGAGCACGCGCTGATTTAATCGGCGTAGAGTGCATAAGCACCCCATGTGCCCTAACCACTGTCGACAATCTTCGTGCAACCCAGATTCATCAGATTTTTCCAAATGTGGCGTGACTAATTCAACCACTTGAATAGGAAAAGTTACCGATTGCCCGAGCTATGCGGTAGCCCCAATCTTACTCAGATGCAGCAAATAAATACATGTGATAAGCATTTCAGCATTTGACAAACAATCCAGGTAAATACTTCATTTGATCATTTTATCAAACACCTTGAACATGTAAACAAACACTTGAATTTTATCCATAAGTTTCGTAGAGGCAAATATGATTACATGAAATAAATTATACATACATACAAGGTAATGTAAAATACAATCTTAATACTCGTAATAAGTACAAAGCAACAACAATTTCTCATTCAGACAATTTAACAAACACTTAGACTACACTATTCCAAATACATAGACTAGGTTGGTTATGACATGAACCATAACAATTTCCTACACAACATAGGTAATAATGCATACAACAAGCATGGATCTTAGATTAGAAATCATATCAAGCACAAATCATAATTTCAAGTTCATTCAAACATTTCAACAAACACATGAAATACATCTTTTATCTAACACAGTTCATACATGTATATTATACAGGAACTAGCGTATCTACAACAATATGGCAGCAATCAAGTTAGACATAAATCATTAGCTGACATTGAAAGCATTAAAAATCTTAACCTAAACGTTTATAGTCCGCGCCTTTCATCGGATTGCTCGTTTCGAACTCGGTTCGAATCCTACGTCCCCATATACAGAACAACGGTTACCTAAACATTAAAATAGGTTAGCTATTTCATTGAATACCCTATTTGGATTCCTAAATCAAGATTAGTGTTAGGATTTCTTACCCAAATTGTAACTGAAGACGATCGTGTAGTGAGGTGGGGAGGTGAATCGAGGCGTAAAGTTGTGGGAGAGAATCCCAGCAACGATCTCTCACTCTTTCTCTTCTCTCCTCACACTTTTCTCTTCTTTTCTCTCTTCTCTCTCCTAGGGCTATAGAATTTCGTATGAAATGGGAATGGGGTGGTTTAAGGGCATTATATAGGCCCAGAACTGATGTCAATGGCCCAAGGACCATTATATACTTAGATTATAGCCAAAGGGTGTCTAATTCGGGCAAACGGGACTCATTTGGAGGTCCATTACTCACTTACGGCGTAGGGTAAGTTTCTTAATGATGGATCTAAGCCAGGTTACATTTTCGGTACGATCGGATTAGCGGATCGACCGTGGAGGACCTGTATCAGATCAACGATCATACATACTGATCACGGCCACAAGTATACAGATTCATGTAACGAAATTTTCCTAATCCATGGGTGAAGTTTGGTCAAAATCTAATGGTCTAAAGTCTTTAATTTTGCCCGTAAGCGAATGGCCCAATTCACTTAAGTTTTAGTGCATTTTCAAAAAATATCTCACACACTTTGCTCAAGGTTTGGGCTCGATTCCTGCAATTACTATCAAGCCCAATAAGACGGTCATAACCTTATAGTTTCACGGTCATCGGACTTTTGACACACGGTCTAGGTCTGATACAGAGTTTCAATATGCTCCGGAGAGCAACTGGGTTTTGAGATTTCTTCGAGGTTTTTAAGTAATGTTGAGTTAGCAATTTTAATGGTTTTAGGTCTTGTCGTTCATATAGATAGTGGTTTGAGCTAATTCCACAGATTATTTAGTTTAATACTTAACTAAATTCTGCCCTAATTACGACAGAATAAGGTCCTAGGGTAATTCTATGTCCCTTTTTGCCACCTTCAGTTAGTATATTATTTTAATTATTTTTGGAGTAGTTCATCATCAAGTCTACTTTATCTCTTCCAAATTTCATTAGATTTTGAGTTCTAGAAAAGTTCTAAAAATTCTAGAAGTAGCAGCTGTCCAAATTAATAATTTTTAGACAGTTGCCACATCAACCTAGATTTAGCTGTATTAAATATTTTATTTTATTTTTCACTTATTTTTATATAAAACTAGACTTATCAAGATTCCATCTAGCTTTTGAATAACTTAAATTGAAGTTATATTGAGGCAGATATGACTTTTTGAAGTGAGTCAAAACTATAGAAAACTACAGCAAGGGTCCACCAAATTTCGGTGTACCGACGGCGCGCCGCTGACCGGGTGGTTGCGTCGCGCCCCTCTGTTGTGTTTGGTGGTGGTTCTGCTATGCGACTTTTAAAACGGGTGTATTTTGCAAACCGAAATGAGTTATTCGACTTGCAATATATGATTTTAGGATAAGAGAAGCTACTCTATCCAAATAACTTACCTATTTGTGATATTTCATAAGGTTAATGGTCAAAAACTCATTTTATTTATATATTTACTATTTATAGTAATTTTTAGTTTAAGTATAGTTCTTCATCATTTGAGCTTTAAGATTTGTGTCTAATATGAAAGTATTAGAAAAAGTTGAAGAATAAGGTGGTGAAAGGTGATATTTTTTAAGGAGATGGGTTGAAAGGGGATTTGAGACTTCGGGATTGAGTTTTGCGAAGTCGATAAGGTGTTATGATAGACCCATTGCCTAAGAGCGTCTAACTCCAGGTTAGCAAAAATCTGGGACGTTATAATCTATCCCCCTTAAAAATAATTGTCCCCGAAATTGGGTAAGGCTTCTATTGAGTTTGTATTCAACGAGCACATTTGTGGATACACTGACCTCAGTTATTGTAATTCAGCTCGTACCCATTATTAAGCCTATTCTTTAATATAAATTGGTTTAATACTTGAACATTAATTTCTTTCCTTCAATGACTTTATTATTGACATTCTAAGGAAGATTCAGATCTTATTTAGTGATCTAACCTTACATATAACCTGGATCAATTTTCTTCGATCCTGGGCCAGCAGGCTATTAGCCCACCAAGCTTCTATTGCACCTATGAGTGGGTAGATGTGTATACCTACTTAACCCTACTGAGTTCATAACTTTTCTACCCCCCTTAAAATTGTTTCTACTCTTAGGGTTCAAGAATTTGTGTATCGATCTGTATGTCGGAACGAGTTGAAATTTGAGACCTATCTTTGATATGAAATGGGAAGCAATCTCTCAATACATTGGTCTTCTTTTCATCGATGATGTGTATTATGGCATTGGTACCTATGGTTAAAGAAAGGAGCTAAAAATGATGGGTATTGTGGTTGATTTCAGGAACGGGTGTGAGTTTGTGGCAAGATGCTTAATTCTACCAATGAAGGAGTTTTGTCACAGTCTCGACTTAGCCTTTTTAATCCCGTCTAGTTTAATACTATAAGATAATCTATACATTATTAGTACATAAGGAATTTGGATAAAATAGGCTAACCTGCAGACTATCTTTCTAAGTTCATATGCATAATATGTATGCCAGAATGGTCTGTGATTCGGGACCTAATTCCTACTATCTGTTGGCCATTTGAGAAATTTCTTGGGCCTAAAAAAAGAAAAATCTCTATTATCTATATATTCTCAACACTTCTCAAAGGTGAAGTAATAAACTTTTGGTTGTAAGTGGTCGGGCCAACATGGAAGGAAAGTTGTATAGTGGGTCTGAGCCGAATACATAGACCTTTTGCCAAGCCATGACAGAAAATTTGTTGTATCAGTTCTTAATCCTAGTTAGTCCCAATCTTCTGCTTGATCAGAGCATTGAGTCATTGGTAAGTACCAGGATTGACAATTCGATTTAAACCACGAATACTTCGCTTATATATAGTTTCTCTACTACGTGTTCCCAATTGTAATAAGTCCTTGAGAAGGTAATTCTAGGGAGTGTGTTGATTTGACCTAACGTTCAATCCGAGAGATATAAAGTTTTCTCTGAGTGTGAATAGTTTCTAATCAAAACAAGCTTCCTAAGAGTTATTAAAGAAGCCTATAAGTATCGAGGGGATCCAACGAAAGAATGAGGTCTCACTCCAACCTAATCAAGCTAACTAACTTAGTCTATCATTCAATTATCATAGCATAATCAATCTTTTACATTCCTTAGTATAACCAGTAGCCTAGTCTTAATTTAGGAGTAGTGGTAATCCAATAGTTGTAATCCAAAGTCTACACTCATACGCTAGATGATTTTATACCATTTCTAATACAAGAAATTGTTTTATCGTTTAGGGTAAAAAGTTGTCTAATTGGAATTGAGTTGCCCGAACTTGAATTTAACTGCGCTCTAGCACTTTATATATGACCATACCAGCTAAGGAGGTCCTAGGATTCACGTTATTAATTTAATGGATTTCCGATACTGTCAGATTTTTTGAAATCTAGGAGTACCAACTTTAGGACCCAAAACTCTAAATGTCCCAACATTTGATGGTCATTGTTTTGGACTAAACTATAGGGTTTGGTCTCACCAGTCAGTAGAGGCCTTTCTATATAGATTCGAGGGTCGAGGTCCCATTTCGACCTTCGCTCAGAGCTTGCACTTGTCTCGACACTCGTCTTCTTCCTAGAACGGGTTGGACGGCTCAACCTAGCCTCATCCGGGGCCGCTCTTCTCTTTCCTATAAGAGAAAGAAGCGTTAAAATCGAGAAGATGGCGGTGACAAGCTCAAAGAGAGCTATGAAAGTAGAAAGCTAGGTGTAAGACCTGTATTCTAGTTCATACTGTTCCGTCAACTTCTGCGATCCTTCCTGTTCAATTCCAGCAACCTGTGACGTATAATCAACATTTACGATCGACCCTAGGTCGTATCCTGTAGATTTGAGTCACCTTAATCCGAGACTTGTATCATTGCGACCGCACTGTCGCTATGGTTCCAACGCCGCGTCTTACACACCGATTTGATACTCAGGTCAGAAGATGTGAGTCGGCATTTATTTCGAGAAAACACCACGCTTTTATAATCCTAAGAGAATCTCTACAATATGTCCCATCAATCAATCACTTCATGTCAAGTACACATCACCTTTCACCCCTTTCCCAAGCAACCACCAAGTCAACTCTTTCTCACCCTCTCTCTTACACAACCATACATGTTAAGTACACATCACACATCACTCACCCTTTCACCCATCACACCCATCCCTCACTTCTCTTACAACCCTCTCTTTCTCTCTTCCCTTCACATTTTTCAAGCAACAATTCCAAACAAGAGCACCACACATCCAAGCATTTCATGTGAGAGAGAAAAGTGAGTTTATGTATGGCCCACTTTCCCATCCCAAATCCATCATCCTAACTATTCAAACCTCATCTTCCACCATCAAAGCAAGACACAAGAAGATCGTCTTTTCAACGAATCGAGAAGATCGAACAGTGGGTGCTTCAATAGACTAGTTTTCATGTTTTTATGATGGGCCAAGTGAGGCCTATCGATCAATGGTATAGATCTCATTCTGGACCCTAAGATGTGGCCGATGACCCACTTGATCCTCAAGATCATTCCATGATGGGGCCATTCTCCATGGACCCCATCATGATGTTTGTTTTCCTTGCATAAATAGGTTCATCTAGACCTTCTATTTCGGTGAAGAACGAATCTCCACCATTGATTTTGATTAGTGGGCCCACATGTATTGGGACCCACTTGATATATGATTGTATACATGGAACGGAGGGCCCAGAGTGTCGAGGTCCCTCCATCACGCGTGTCCCTCTTTCTCTCTCCCTCTCTTTTTTATTTATTTGTTTTTGTGTGTGATGATATGGCCGTGTAGCCCACTTAGATGGACCCCACCATGAAGCATGTATTGGATCCAAGTCATCTATAGGCGGGGCCCACTTTATAAGCATTGTATCCACCCCACCCATCATTTTATGGCCCACGTCGGCAGCCCACCTGGAATACCCAACCGTCCAGCATCCAGGGACGCTAGACGTTGAATGGAAAACACAAATATGAGCTTGGTTTAAGACATTTTGGGGTGGGCCACTTGTATAGGCCCCACCTTGATGTATGTATTCAATTCACGCCGTCTATCCTATTTACCCACTCATTTTAGGCGTTGAGCTGAAAAATGAAGCTGATCCAACTTTCAGCCATACCATAGAAAACAGTGATTTTCACCATTTAAATGCAGTTAAAATTTTCTACACTACGAAAGATGCCCAATATTGGGCTTGATGGATTGCTTATGGAGTATAGGACCCATTGGGAAGGGCGGATACTTCCGATGTAGGCCCCACACATGAAAAACCTCAGAAAATATGTTTTTTTTTTAAAAAAAATACATGACAACAGAGCAGCAGCCATTTCTACTACCCGGAGGGCCCACGATGGAGTCGTGGGTCCCCGCCACGGCCACCGCCGCATGAGGGCGGGCGGCACAGTGGCGGGGACCCACGACTCCATCTGTGGGCCCCACCATGATGTATATGGGTTATCCAACCCGTTCATTGGGTGGGCCCCTCCTGAAGTGGGCCCCCTCCAAAGGTCAGCCACATCCAAGGCTCGGGTGGCCCACACCACAGGAGACAGTGTTGATTGGACGTCCACTGTTGGGACCCCTTTTCGGGGTCTAGGAGTTTTAGATCAAACTAAAATTTGTTTTTCCTTAGTATCCAGGTCCCTGTGACCTTATGTACGGATTGGATGACATATAGACATTAGGGTGGGCCCCACGTAGGACCCACAGTGATGTATTTGTTTTGTACACATTGTCCATGATAGTGAACGGTGGAACCCACCATGGTCTATGTGTCTCACCCACACCGTCCACGGTACTGGACGGTGGGACCCACGTTATGTATGTGTTATATCCATGCCATCAGCGGTTGATCAGGTGGCTCCCATGGCAGGAAGCAGTGAGGATTGAACGTCAGCTATGGAAACCCGTTTTGGTTTGGCATAAGTTTTGGATCATGTGAAATTTATCTTTCCTCTTCAACCAGGTCTACGAGACCTTATCATCAGGTTGGATGGAAAACAAACATTATGGTGAGCCCCACGTGGGACCCACGATGATATATGTGTTTTATTCTCATCATCCACTTGGACGGTGGAACCCTTAATGATGTATGTGTTTTATTCACATTGTCCAATGACAGTGGGACCCACCATGATGCATATGTTGCATCCAAACCTTCCAACCATTTTAAAGCTCATTTTTATGGCATGGGACTAGAGAATGAGTTAGATCCATAGTTCAAGTGGACCCCACCATTTAAGTAATGGACAATGACGTCCACCGTTCAAAATTTCTAAGGGCCACAATAGTCCCCTATTAAGCTGATATTTGTTTCCCCTTCATCTATCACTATGATAATTTATGAGCAGGTTGGATGGGAAACAAATGTTATGGTGGGCCTTATAAACTTTAAATGGTGGAAATCATTATCACCATTCTTCTTTGGATGTGGCCCATTTGATGTACATATGAGGCGGCCTATTTGATATACAAATGGACCATGTTACGAGGCCCATTGTGATGTATTCAAAGGCCCATGAGTTACGACCCATTGTAATGTACATAAGGCCCATTGATGCGACCCACTTGATTTATATAAGGCCCATATGAGGTGGCCCATTTGATGTATCTGAGGTCTATAGGTCAAGGCCCAATGGGATGTCCTTAGGGTCCATTGCAATGTGTGATTCCTTTATGATTTGTGTAATGATGTTTTATGGTGGGCCATGCCTTAGAAGCAATGTTGCTTTAACATCCACATTGTAAGAATAATGTTGGTTAAATGTCCGCATTATAAAATCTCCCTAGGGCCCATTGATAGGCCCATACTTGTTGTGTGTAGGCCGTTTAGGCCCATCTGCATTGTAAGGATAGTTCACAACTTTATAACATGCTTAGTATAGCTCCATGATTCATGCCCATACGCATCATATGTATGCTTGATATGAGGAATGTTTGATCATAACATAAGCCATTGGGCTGAGACATTTACGGGACTCCTTATAAGATGAAGTGCCCCACATGATCGTGTGGTACGCGTAGGATTGTTGCATGATTTGACGATGTGACTCATGCATTTCGCATATGTGTAACTTGATCACTGCACGCCCTAGCGACATCAGGACCGTGGCCTCCATAGGCACATCGTGGATGGTCATATCGGATACCGGAAATATTGACTCTAGCATTGTGGGCACTTAGGATGTCCTTGGGTGAAAATTTCAGAACCTTTTTGTACTAGGAGATGCTCCAACGTATAGACCGAGTGAATACACGAGCACCCGAGTGCCAAATACCAGTAGGCTGCATCTCCCACTGTGTCATGGTCGGTTGGAAGGGGGTGTTGCCTTATCCACCTAAGTGAGGGGGCTATAAGTTAGGCTGAGTTTGACCAGCTCACAAATGAGTCTGCTATCGATGAGCCGGGTAGGTATTGACAGACTACTGGTCAGGCGGATAGTGTGGTCTCTTTCACTTGCTTGACAGTGTAGCTAGGGAGGAGGCAGTCAGTGTGACGTGTATTAGAACCCAGTGATATCTAGAGAGGAACTATACTGATATGTGTACTTGATGAGTACTGACATGCTTATATTGCATCTCGCATATGACATTTGGCTACATATACCTTGCATCGCATGGCCTTCGTATAGTTTATAGCATTCATGCCTTGCATTACATAGCTGACTGCATTCATGGACTTACTGCAGATTTCCACATTACTCAGATATTGTACACTTGACACTCGCCTTGTGCACACACTTATACCACCCTCTAAGCTTTTATAAGCTTATGCATGACCATTGCGTGCAGGTGTCATTGGACAACAGCAATGCTGAGGCAAGAGTGTGTACCAAACTATTTTGGAGCTTTTTGATCACCCTCTACTTTTCCTTCTAGCTTGTGGATACCACCCCTTTACCTGAGATCGGTGAGGACCCGACCGTACCCGTGAGTGCCACCGAGGTGCAGCAGATGCTTCAGGCGATGACCGTCATTCTTCAAGGGCAGAGCAAGCGTCCCACTGTTACACCAGCTGAGGCTGAGCAGGAGCATGTGAGTGCCCTTCTCAAGGTCTTCCGACAGCACGATCTTCCACATTTCTAGGGTGAGCCAGACCCTACTGCAGCAGAGATATGGTGCTCCTAGGTGGAGAAGATATTCGACACCATGAGATGTACGACCCAACAGTGAGTTACATTAGCTATATTTCTTCTCCAGGGTGAGACTCAGCATTGGTGGGCATCTATCGCCTGATCGGTAGCGACTGATTTTATGTGGACCTGGGAGGACTTTGTAAACTGGTTTGACCGAAAGTTCTTTCCCGAGCATTTGTGGCAGTAGCACACATTAGAGTTTGAGACTCTGGTCCAGGGAGACATGACTGTGTCCCATTATGAGGCTTGTTTCGTTGCATTATCGAGATTCGTAACGTATCTTATTGATGACGAGGAGTGAAAGGCCCGCCGTTTTGAGAACGGTTTACATCCTGCCCTCAGGAGTCGTGTGATCGGATACATGCTTCCGACGTTCGAGCAAATTATGAAGAGGGCACAGATTTATGAGTCAGATTGGGCCAGTTTGCAGAGAGCCCGTGACCAGAGGTGAGATCAGAAGAGGAAGGCGCCCTCTGTTAGTTTCCAGCAGTAGTAGCATCATTCACAGCAGCGATGCACGACCCGCCCAGCATTCCGAGCACCAGCAGTACCCCCAGCACCACTTTCGGAACTGTTTACAGGTATTTGCTTTGGGTGTGGTAGGACAGGACATCGTGTGAACGAGTGTCCCCATCCGTAGTGACAACAGCCAAGGACACCGCATCAGCCTCCACGACTGTCACCACAGCTGCAGCAGCGACCACAGCACCAGCCTTCAGGGCCTCCCCCACAGCAGTAGAGGCAACAGATCAGGCCGTCACAGTGGCAGCAGCATCAGCAGAGACCTCAGAGGGGACCTGCACCTCCTCAACAAGCCTAGAGTAGATTTTATACCGCATAGTAGGACCCTCAGTCATCAGGAGGGGTTGTCGAGGGAACTCTCCCTGTTTCTACATGCATTGCATTGTATTGTTTGACTTTAGTGCATCGCATTCCTTTGTGGCAGCTGATTTCTATCAATCGACTGGTTTGCAAATGGAGTCTGCCCGTGAGGGTTTGTCAGTATCAACGCCCTCAGGGAAGACTGCAGTATTAGACCGATTTTGCTCGTCTTGCCCCATTCTGATTGAGGATATCTTTTTACCTGCAGATCTATTCGTATTGTCGATGTCCGATTTCGATGTTATCCTGGGCATGGATTGGCTAGCTAAGTACCGCGCTATATTAAACTGCTCCATTAGGATAGTCACGTTCTGTATACCCGGCGTGCCAGAGTTTCAATTTATTGCCGAGCCCAGAGGAGAGCTACTTTCATGCCTGTTGTCATGTGCCATTGAGGAGTCAGTTGCTTTGAGTATCGACCAGCTGCCGGTTATTTGTGGTTTTCCCGACGTGTTCTAGGAGATTCTAGGGTTACCACCTCGTTGGCACACTGAGTTCTAGATTGATCTCGTGCCTGGTCCCGCGCCTATTTCAAAGGCCCCGTATCATATGACACTGTTAGAGTTACGGGAACTATAGAAGCAGTTGGATGAGTTATGTGAGTTAGGCTTTATCCGTCTGAGCAGTTCACCATGGGGAGCGTCGGTACTCTTCGTGAAGAAGAAGGATGGCTCGTTGAGGCTTTGCGTAGATTACCGCGAGCTTAACAAGGTCTCGATCAAGAATAAGTACCTGCTTCTGAGGATCGATGACTTGTTCGATCAGCTGCGGGAGGTGTAGTTCTTTTCCAAGAAAGACTTGCGGTCCGATTATCATCAGGTTCGAGTTCGAGATGAGGATATCCCGAAGACAGCCCTTAGAACTCGCTACGGTCATTTTGAGTTCCAGGTCATGTCCTTCGGACTGACCAATGTGCCCTCAGTGTTCATGCAGTTGATGAATGAGGTCTTCCGTCTGTATCTCGACCAGTTTGTTGTGGTGTTCATTGATGACATTTTGATATATTCGAGGACCCGTGAGGAGCATGAGCGACATCTGGAGATTACATTGCAGACCCTCCGTGCACACCAGCTTTACGCAAAGCGGGAGAAGTGCGAGTTTTAGCAGGAGGAGGTGAAGTTCCTTGTTCATGTGGTGACATGGCAGGGTGTGGCAGTGGACCCCTCGAAGATTGATGCCATGTCTCAATGGGTCCAGCCCACTAACGCGTCCGAGATCTGTAGTTTTCTTGGTTTGGCGGACTACTACCGACATTTTATTGAGGGATTTTCTCGCATTGCAGCCCCATTGACCAGGTTGACCCGGAAGGGTACCACGTTTGTATGGAGTGACACTTGTGAGTATGCATTTATGGAGCTGAAGGACCGTCTCATGTCCGCTCCTGTCCTCACTTTTCTCTCTAGGAGTGATGGATTTGTTGTATTTACTGATGCCTCACGAGTTGGCTTGGGTGTTGTCCTGATGTAGCACGAGAAGTCGATGGCTTATGCATCTCGTCAGCTTATGGTCCATGAGCTGAACTACCCCACACATGATTTAAAGCTGGCAGTAGTGGTCTTCGTACTGAAGGTGTGAAGGAACTATCTTTATGGGGTGAGGTTTGAGCTCTTCTCTGACCACAAGAGCTTGAAGTATATGTCCTCTCAGTCTGAGCTGAACATGAGGCAGAGGCGTTGGATGGAGCTCCTGAAGGACTATAATTTTGATATCCAGTACCACCCAAGTAAGGTGAACATGGTGGCGGATGCCCTCAGCCGTCAGCTATGAGGCCTGGTGGCACACTTGATAATTCAGGAGTGGAGGATGCTCGAGGATGTAGTAGAGTACGACTTCGAGTTTGGTCTGCAGTCTTCTATCGTCCACTTATCAAGCCTGTCGATTCAACCCTCTCTTGTCATAAGGGTGATCGAGGCTTAGCAGGCAGATGAGTCGTTGTAGGATTACCAAGCAGAGGCAGCATCTGAGAGTCAAACAGATTGGTAGATTGGTTCTGATGGTGGACTTCGCTTCAGAGGCCGATTATGTGTCCCGGATGTTCCTGAGTTGCACCAAGATTTTATGACCAAGGCACATCAATCGTAGTTCTCTATCCATCCTGGCTTGACGAAGATATATCATGATATGAGGCATCAGTATTTTTGGTTAGGGATGAAGCGCCAGATAGCCAGTTTTGCGGCCGAGTGTGACACATACCAGCATGTCAAGGCCGATCATCAGAGACCCCCTAGTCTATTGCAGCCATTGAGCATCCCAATGTGGAAGTGGGAGCACATATCTACCAACTTTTTCATGGGTTTGTTGAGGACTCAGCGCGGTCATGACGCTATCTGGATTGTCGTGGACCGTCTGACGAAGTCAGCACATTTTCTTGTAATTCGTGAGACTTGGCATACGGACCGGTTCGCCAAGATGTTTGTTGATGAGATCGTGAGACTGCACGATGTTCCTGTCTCAATCGTTTCAGACCGAGACCCAAGGTTCACGTCTCAGTTTTGGAGGAGCTTTCAGAGAGCGATGGGCACTGATTTACAGCTTAGCACCACGTACCATCTACAGACTGATGGGCAGACTGAAAGGTTTAACCAGATCCTTGAGGATATGCTTCAGGCTTGCACGATTGACTTCTCGGGTAGTTGGGATGACCACCTTCGATTGGCTGAGTTCACCTACAACAACAGCTATCAGGTGACCATTAGCATGGCTCCTTTTGAGGCATTATATGGCAGACCATGTAGATCTCTGAGTTGTTGGACCGAGGTTGGAGAGCGGCGTCTCCTGGGTCCCGAGCTTGTGCTACAGACGTCAGAGGCTATCGATATCATCAGGCATAGGATGCGCATAACTCAGAGCCAGCAGAAGAGTTTTGTTAACCGTTGGCGTCGTCCCTTGGAGTTTATCATTGGGGACTATGTGTATCTCAAGGTCTCACCCATGAAGGGTGTGGTTCGTTTTGGAGTGAAGGGCAAGCTTCCCTCGAGATTTATAGGACCTTTTGAGATCATCGGGCGTGTTGGCGCCGTGACCTATCGGCTTGCCTTGCCACCTCAGTTGTCTGGCATCCACAACGTTTTTCACGTCTCTATGTTGAGGAAGTGTGGGTTAGACATCGTTCCGGTTATTGATTGGCAGTCGTTAGAGGTTTGTGAGGATGCTTCTTACATTGAGTAGCCAGTTCATATCGTCGATCGGAAGGAGCAGGTCCTTCGGACCAAGGTCATTCCCTTGGAGAAGGTGCAATGGGGCCATCATAGTGTGAATGAGGCGTCTTAAGAGCGCGAGGCGGCGATTCTCGGGCACTATCCCCATCTTTTCGATTTTTGATTGTATGTTGTACTGTATTTTGATTATATATGATGTTATGTTTCTTATTTCCTTATGAGTTACGGTTAGCTGCGATGGTAGTGCAAATTTCGAGAATAAAATTTTTATTAGGTAGGGAGATCTGTAATACCCGTATCCTAGTTTGTACTGTTCCGTCGACTTCCACGATCCTTCCCGTCGAATTTCGGTAACCTGCGACATATAATCAATGTTTGCGATCGACCCTAGGTCGTATCCTGTAGATTTAAGCGGCTTAATCCCAGATTTGTATCATTGCGACCGCACCGTCACCATGGTTCCAACGTACACACCGATCCGATACCCAGGTCAAAAGATGTGAGCCGGCGCTTATTTCGAGAAAACACTGCACTTTTGCAATCCTAAGAGAATCTCTACAATATGTCCCATCAATCAATCAATCAATCAATCACTTCATGTCAAGTACACATCACCTTTCACCCCATCCCCAAGCAACCACCAAGTCAACTCTTTCTTACCCTCTCTCTTACACAACCATACATGTCAAGTACACATCATACATCACTCACCCTTTCACCCATCACACCCATCCCTCACTTATCTTACAACCCTCTCTCTCTATCTCTTCCCTTCATATTTTCTAAGCAACAATTTCAAGCAAGAGCACCACACGTCCAAGTATTTCATGTGAGAGAGAAAAGTAAGTTTGCGTATGGCCCACTTTCCCATCCCAAATCCATCATCCTAACCATTCAAACCTCATCTTCCATCATTAAAGTGAGACACAAGGAGATCAGCTTTCCAACGGATAGAGAAGATCGAACGGTGGGTGCTTCAATAGACTAGTTTTTCATGTTTTTATGATGGACCAAGTGAGGCCTACCGATCAATGGTATAGATCTCATTTTGGACCCTAAGATGTGGCCGATGGCCCACCTTGATCCTCAAGATCATTCTATGATGGGGTCATTCTCCATGGACTTCATCATGATGTTTGTTTTCCTTGCATAAATAGGGTCATCTAGACCTTCTATTTCGATGAAGAACGGATCTCCACCGTTGATTTTGATTGGTAGGCCCACATGTATTGGGACCCACTTGATATATGATTGTATACATGGAACGGAGGGCCCATAGTGTCGGGGTCCCTCCATCACGCGGGTCCCTCTTCCTCTCTTTCTCTCTCCCTCTCTTTTTTATTTATTTATTTTTATGTGTGATAATATGGCCGTGTAGCCCACTTGGATGGACCCCACCATGAAGCATGTATTGGATCCAAGTCATCTATAAGTGGGGCCCACTTTATAAGCATTGTATCCACCCCACCCATCATTTGGTGGCCCACATGGGCAGCCCACCTGGAATACCCAACCGTCCAGCGTCCAGGGACGCTGGACATTGAATGGAAAACACAAATATGAGCTTGGTTTAAGACATTTTGGGGTGGGCCACTTGTATAGACCCTACCTTGCTGTATGTATTCAATCCACGCCATATATCCTATTTACCTACTCATTGTAGGCGTTGAACCGAAAAATGAAGCTGATCCAATTTCAGGAAGGCCATACCTTAGAAAACAGTGATTTTCACTGTTTAAATGCACTTAAAATTTTCTACACTCCGAAAGATGCCCAATATTGGGCGTGATGGATTGCTTATGGAGTATAGGACCCCTTCCTGAAGTGGGCCCCCTCCAAAGGTCAGCCACATCCAAGGCTCGGGTGGCCCACACCACAGGAAACAGTGTTGATTGGATGTCCATCGTTGGGACCCCTTTTGGGCATTCAGGCGTTTTGGATCAAACTAAAATTTGTTTTTCCTCAGCGTCCAAGTCCGTGTGACCTTATGTACGAATTGGATGGCATATAGGCACTAGGGTGGGCCCCACGTGGGACCCACAGTGATGTATGTGTTTTGTACACATCGTCCACGGCAGTGGATGGTGGAACCCACCATGGTCTATGTGTCTCACCCACACCGTCCACGGTACTGGATGTGGGACCCACGTTATGTATGTGTTCTATCCATGCCATCAGCCATTAATCAGGTGGCCCCCATGGTAGGAAGCAGTGAGGATTGAATGTCAGCCATGGAAACCCGTTTTGGGTTGGTAGAAGTTTTAGATCATGTGAAATTTGTCTTTCCTCTTCAACCAGGTCTACGTGACCTTATCATCAGGTTGGATGGGAAATAAACATTATGGTGAGCCCCATGTGGGACCCACAATGATATATGTGTTTTATTCCCACCATGTTTTATTCACACTATCCAATGACAGTGAGACCAACCATGATGCATACGTGCATCCAAACCATCCAACCATTTTAAAGCTCATTTTTATGGCATGGGTCTAAAGAATGAGTTAGATCCATAGTTCAAGTGGACCCCACCATTTAAGTAATGGACAATGACGTCCACTGTTCAAAATTTCTAAGGGCCACAGTAGTCCCCTATTAAGTTGATATTTGTTTCCCCTTCATCTATCACTATGATAATTTATGAGCAGGTTGGATGGGAAACATATGTTATGGTGAGCCTTAGGAACTTTAAATGGTGGAAATCATTATCACCACTCTTATTTGGTTGTGGCCCATTCGATGTACATATAAGGCGGCCCATTTGATATACAAAAGGCCCATGTCACGAGGCCCATTGATATGTATTCAAAGGCCCATGAGTTACGACCCATTCCAATGTACATAAGGCCCATTGATGCGTCTCACTTGATTTATATAAGGCCCATATGAGGCGGCCCATTTGATGTATCTGAGGCCCATAGGTCGAGGCCCAACGGGATGTCCTTAGGGTCCATTGCAATGTGTGATTCCTTCATGATTTATGTAATGATGTTTTATGGTGGGCCATGCCTTGGAAGCAATGTTGGTTTGACCTCCACATTGTAAGAATAATGTTGGTTAAATGTCTGCATTATAAAATCTCCCTAGGGCCCATTGATAGGCCCATACTTGTTGTGTGTAGGCCGTTTTGGCCCATCTACACTGTAAGGATAGTTCACAACTTTATAACATGCTTAGTATAGCTCCATGATTCATGCCCATACGCATCCTATGTATGCTTGATATGAGGAATGTTTGATCATAGCATAAGCCATTGGGCTGAGACATTTATAGGACTCTTTATGAGACGGAGTGCCCCACGTGATCGCGTGGTACGCGCAGGATTGCTGCATGATTTGACGATGTGACTCATGCATTTCGCGTATGTGTGACTTGATCACTGTATGCCCTAGCGACATTAGGGTCGTGGCCTCCACATGCACATCATGGATGGTCATATCGGATACTGAAAATATTGGCTCTAGCATTGTGGGCACTTAGGATGTCCTTGGGTGAAAATTTCAGAACCTTTTTGGTACCAGGAGATGCTCCAACATCTAGACCGAGTGGATACACGAGTGCCCGAATGTCGAATACCAGTATGCCGCGTCTCCTACTGTGTCGTGGTTGGTTGGAGGGGAGTGTGGCCTTATCCGCTTGAGTGAGGGGGCTATAAGCTAGGCTGAGTTTGACCAGCTCACAAATAAGTCTGTTATCGATGAGCCAGGTAGGTATTGGCATATTACTGGTCAGGCGGATAATGTGGTCTCTTTCACTTACTTGACTATGCAGCTAGGGAGGAGGCAGTCACTGTGAGGTGTATTAGACACTGGTGATATCCAGAGAGGAACTGTACTGATATGTGTACTTGATGAGTACTGACATACTTGTATTACATCTCGCATATGACATTTGGCTACATCGGCCTTGCATCGCATGGCCTTGGTATGGTCGATAGCATTCATGCCTTGCATTATATAGCTTTGGTATAGCTTACTGCATTTATAGACTTATCACATATTTCCGCATTACTCTGATATTGTACACTTGACACTCGCCTTGCGCACACACTTACACCACAATCTAAGCTTTTGTAAGCTTATGCACGATCATTGCGTGCAGGCATCATTGGACAGCAGCAGTGCTGAGGCAGGAGCGTGTACCGGACTATTTTGGAGCTTTTTGATCACCCTATACTTCCCCTTCTGCATTGTACTTAAAGTTTTTGATATAGTGGATATGTGGTGATGTTGTTTTGTGACTTGGTTATGCTTGTGGTTATGCTCTATTACCAAAAAAAAAATTTATACTGAAAATCCTCCTTGTAGGATCGTAGGATCGGAATCTGGCGTATGGGCACTAGGAGCTGAGAATGGGGTACTATGAAGGCTGTCGGCACCGGATTCGGCGATCGGGAATTTTGTGAGCCCGTTCTCCAAGTTTGGGGCGTGACACTAAGAGAATGAGGTGGGTTTAGGAAGTTTGAGACTTATGAGACATAAAGATGTAAGTTTTGTGCTCAAATGTGGGGAAATAGGGAAGATAGAGAATAGTAAGAGGTAGTTTTGGGAGAATGGTGGTAGATGGGTGCAAAATATGGAAGAAGAAGGAAGCTTGAGTGAATGGAAGTGGGGATGTGAGATAGAAATGCGGTTTTGGAGAGTTTGAAGTTGTTTAGAGAGTTAGGAGAGGGGTGAAATGGACAAAGGGGGGTCAAACGGAGTGGTCTCACATGTGGACGGGCCCCACAGGTGTGGATGAGGGGCAGTGGGCCGCCGAAACCGTGGGCTCACCGTGGCCCGCTTGAGATGCAGACGGCGCAGCCATCCGGGCGGTGTCGTCATGCCTCTCTTGAGGTGTCGAAGGTGACTCCACCCTAGGGCGGTGGCCACCCCCTCCTAGGATGCCGTACATGTGCGAGGGACCCCCTGGGTCCTGGGTCCCATCGTATTTTATGGTTTAGGTCCCTAGGCCCGTAGGATGCATTTCCTCAGTCCTATGCACGAATATTCATGCCATTTGACCTATTTCAGTTTTAGAATTTGCCGACTTGTGGTTCAAACTCGTCAATTGACGGCCTAAAAGGGATTGAATCAATTCACATGATCCCACATGATCTATGATGCGTACGGACAAGCTACTATAGTTAATCTCGCTCGTCGGTGAAACTTTAGGATCCTATGTGGCCTCTAAATTCCATCGCCCCCTTCTTATGTCAAAGTGTGTCAGAGTGCGTCGTGTTACCTATAACCCAGGTCCAGTTTAATCCAAATTATGCTTTGATACCAACTTATAACGCCATGAATTTCGAGGGTCGAGCAAAACTTAACTCCCGAGATCCAACGCACCACTTATGCAACGTAGATAATGATATTTAAATGTTGTCCATATTAGCGCATTTAACATAAGTGGGATTATGCTAAAACAACATATCATACTCCAGAGATAATGTAATTTAGCAAGCGAAAGAGTGAAATATATGTATCGAGATAAGTAATCGGTTATCTGACTCCAGAGTATGATAATGTAACAGGGTTGAATATATACATGTTTTGTTTCAAAATATACAAAATGTCAAAATTTAAAGTGTTCAACTAAATCATATATCTCTGTGATCCCGTCAAAGTAGCACGGGGTCTACATAGACCCGCCTAAGAGCTGGACATAGGAGAATTCCTCTTCCTCATTCATATAGTCTAGCTCCATAGTATAGACTCCATCGTCACCTGCATCGCAACTAGAGTCTGGTTAGTGTTTTAAAACACCATCCCAGATGGGAATGAGTAGCTAATTCAGTGGAAGTATAAAGCAAAGGTTAACATGTTTTCAAGTCAATCAAGCAGTAATGATAAAGCAATACAATAAACATCTTTAACTGGTCTTATTAATGTAGGGATGATATTCTGTAATGATTCATGCCCTCACCTACACTCCCTCAAGCGACTTCGTTAACCATTCGCCAATGAAAAACTCCCTAAACGTGCACTTCCTCGCCAAAGCACATACAATGTGGTGTATGGTCATGTTAGCCAAGTAATTAATTAGACTTAATCCTACAGCAGATTTAGGAAGCTAAGGTACCTTCCTTTTATATCATTTACCCAAGCGGGATCCATCTAGGGTCGTCAATCCTAGTTAATAACATACGATAGGTAAGTTGTAGGGCATCACCCCTAATGAAAAACAGTCGATAGGAAAATTTAAAAGTTTATACTCGAGGTCACACCACCAACACCCTACCGACTGGATCTGTAAGGATTGTATCCTAGCCCGTACAATTCTGTAGGCTTCTGCGGTCCTACCAGTTGAATTCTGGTGACCCGCGATCTATTATTGGCGTTTGTGCACAACCCTGAGTCGTATCCCATATTCTAGAGTCGACTCGACTCGAGACTTGTATCCTTGCGACCGCGCCGTCACCGCGGTTACGATGTCACGTCTCACGCGTTGAGGCGATACCCGTGCCAGGAGATGTGGGCCCGGGTTCAGTTTGAGGAAAACACCGCACGTTGCTAAACCCAAGAGAATCCATCACATCAATCACCTCACTTGTCAAAAGTACACCCATCACTCAACCCATTACTCTTCTCATTCCCAAGTACAAAAGCAACCTCAAAAAGTTAACTTTCCATCTCCTCACCATCCCTCTCTCCCATCACTTCCCTTACATCACACACTCTCATCTCTCTCATTCTCCAACCAATCCCTAAAAAGAAAAATTCCCAACGTCCAAGATTTCCTCCATTTTTCACCCACAATAAAGCTTCATACCCATCATCCAACCTCTAAAATCCAATCTCAACCACTGATTCTTTCTCCTTAGGTAGATTGCCCGAGTGCGGAAGAAGGAGGAGTAGTTTTGAAGGTGGGTGCTTCTCTCTCTCTCTCCCTTAGAATGAAGTGGGCCCCACCAACATGTTAAATCTACTCCATCCATCAGATGGTGTGGCCCATCACATTTTAGGAAGATCCATACCGTCCACTCTAGGGATGGTGGGAAGTTCCACACAAGACTAAATGATATATAATATATTATATTTATATTATATATATATACATGCAGGGTGGGCCACGTACATGTGGTACCCACCACGATTGCTTGTGTTATATCCATGTTGTCCAGCGTCCTGGACGCTGGACGTGATGGGGGCTCACATGGAGTGCGTGTACTGACAGAGGTGTGTACTAATAGCTAACAAAAAATAAAATAAAATATATTATACTTAAGCTTTTAGGTGGACCACTCATGTAGGCCCCACCTCGATGTACAGATCAAATCCAGGTCGTCCATTCCACTTCTCAGCTCATTTTAGGCGATGAGCTGAAAAATGAAGTAAATCTGATTATCTGGTGGGCCACTCCATGAGGCATGTGTTGTATCCTAACTATCCATTCACTGGACGTGGACCCCACCATCTAAAGTAGTGGACAGTGACATCCACCGTTTAACTTCTAAGGGACGTAGTAGGTTCCAATAAAGCCAACATTTGTTTTCACTTCATTTATTTCTATGTTAACTTATGAATTGGTTGGATCTCAAACACATCACGGTGGGCCATTCCATGATGTGTCCAGCCCTTTAATCAGGTGGACCACACCATAAAGAAATAGTGGGATTTGAACGTCTACCATTGAAACCCTTTGGGGCCATGGAAGTTTTTGATCAATATGGGATTTGTTTTCCCTCTTAATCCAGGTCCTTAAAAACCTTATGATTAGGTTGGGTGGAAAATCAATGTTACAGTGGGCCCTGATCATGAGGCATATATTATATCTACTCTGTCCATCTGTGAGGGCCCACCAAGAAGTATGTATTTTATATTCACAACGTCCATTTGCATGGCCCCCACGTGATGTATGTGTTGTACCCAAGTTATCCATTTAATTAGGCCCGGTGTGATATATGAGGCCTGTTGTCGAGGCCCACTTTGATATACATGAGGCCCATTGAGGCGGCCCAATTGATGTGTATGAGGCTCATTGGTGCGGCCCATTGAGCGGCTCATTATCATATATGTTAGGCCCATTGATGCGGCCTAATTGATGTGTATGAGGCTCATTGGTGTGGCCCATTGAGCGTCCCATTGTCATATATGTTAGGCCCATGTGATGCAGCCCATGTGATATGTATTAGGCCCGATGTAATGTATTTGTGGCCCAGGGGTTGAGGCCCATTGTGTTGTATTAGGGCTCGTGGGTTGAGGCCCATTGTAATGTATTTGGAACTCATAGGTAGAGGCCCATTGTGATATATTTGAGGCCCATTTACTACGAGGGCCCACCTGTGATGTATATATGACCCTTTAGTGCGGCCCATTGATGCACCCCACTTGACCGTATATGAGGCCCATTGGTGCAGCCCATTAACTTGACCCATTGACTCAGCCCATTTGTATCGACCCATTTGACTTAGCCCATCTAGCCCGACCCATTGACTCAGTTCATTGACTCAGCCCATTTGTATTGGCCCATTGACTTAGCCCATTTGTATTAGCCCATTGACTTAGCCCATTTGTATTGGCCTATTAACTCGGCTCATTTGTATCGGCCCATTTGATCGGCTGAATTAATTTGGCCTATTTGACTCGACTCATTTGATTCGGCCCATTTGATTCGACCCATTGTGTATTAAGGCCCGATGTGATGTATTTATGGCCCATGTATAGGGCCCACCTGTTGTGTATTTGAAGACCATATATTTTGACCCTTGAATGAAGCTCGACTTGATGTATTCGTGGCCTATTGTGATATATTTTTGGCCATTTGGTAAGACTCATTATGATGTATTCCTGACCCATATGGCGTGGCCCATTGTGATACGTTTGAAGCCCTTGTAGGAAGCCCAACGTGATATATGAGAGGCCCATAAATGAGGCCTAATGTGATGTATGTGTGGCTGTTACGTTGTGTATGAATCCCTTATGTAGGCCACTCCTTGGGAGCAATGTTGGTTAGATGTTCACATAGATGTGCAATGATGGTTAGATGTCCTCATTGTGACCTTCCCGTAGGCTTTGTTAGGCCCATTCACACCATTCTAACCCAAATAAGTGAGCCCCATTCGCCATAGATGGATGACTCCGTGCCATTAGATTTGATATAACCATGGTCATGGGCCGATCTTTATATTATGATTGATCAGCTGTATATCTATGGACCCCACCTTGTTTATATGCTGGTTGTTAGTGCCGATTATTGATGTCGATTATCGAGGCTGATTGTTGAGGCCAATTTCAATTGTCGAGGCTCGTTGTGATGTATTTGAGGCCCATGGGACGTGGCCCATTGTGACATATTTTTGGCCCATATGATGATGCCCGACTTGATGTATATTAAGCTCGTGTGAGCGGCCCGTTGCAATGTATATTAGACCCGTGACATGCGACCAACTTGATGTATATGTGGCCCATGAGTGAGGCCCATCATGATGTGTATTAAGCTCTCGAGTGAGGCCCATGCTGTTATATATTTGGCCCTTGTGTGAGGCCATGAGTCTACTGTATGTTAGGCTCTATATGGGCCATTCCTTAGGGGCAATGTTGGTTAAATGTCTACATTGTCGAGGTTGATTGTCGATGTCAGTTATTGATACTGATTATGAGTATATGACCGCATAGCATCATGATACATGCCCATACGCATCATCTGTATATTTGTTATGGGATGTGGTTGATCATTGCATATGTCTTTGAGCATGTTGTTATGAGACTCCCTGATAGGCAGAGGTTATCTCACATGAGCGCACGGTATGCGCAGGATTGATGCATGATAGGATTGTATGACTCATGCATCTTATATTATGATTACTGTATGCCCCAGCGACATCAGAGCCGTAACCTCCACAAGCATATCATGGATGGCCAGACGGGGCACTGGAAATTTGTTCTAGCATCGGGCTGTCATAGATCGCCCTGGGTGAAAATCCCTAAACCCTCTTAGTACCAAAGGACGCCCCAACGTCGAGATCGAGTGGATACATAAGCGCCTGAGTTTTGAATACCAGGAGGCCGCGTCTCCCACTATGTCATGGTCGGTTGGGAGGGGGTGTGGCCTTACCTGCCCGAGAGTAAGGGGCATAGCTAGGGTGAGTTTGACCAGCTCGTAAATGGGTCCGCTATCGATGTGTCGGATAAGTATTGATAGACTATTGGCCAGGCGGATAGTGAGGTTTCTTACACCCACTTGGACTGTGCTACTAGGAGAGAGGCAATGCCATTTGGAGTGTATTAAACCCCGGTGATGATCCCAGAGAGGAACTGTATTGATATATGGACTTATTGAGCAGGAGTTGCATAGTCATTCATTCATTCACTGTCCACTCGGGTTGGTGGTGCGCAACTATTTGTTACGTGTACCTTCGCAATGGCCAGGATTTCGTTTGGGGTGCACGACTAACCTGAGATCAAGAGTTTACCACATTGAGTCTGACTATCCAAATTTAGGTATGGGACTGGTTTGGATAGAAGTCCCTTGTGATGGACCCCATAGCCTGCGATATTACGTACTATCATCCTAACTTCACACTCCAGCATAGTCATTTCATTTGCACTGCATATTGCATTACATATTGGGTTACCTATGTTTCTGCATTTATATGGTTTAGATACGACATCTGATATTTGACTCTTTATGACTTTTTATTTGTATAGTTAATCTGTATCGCATATTCTGATATTGTTTGACTCATGGACTTACTAGTATATTTCTGCTTACTCTGATATCATGTGATTCATGATCTTGTCAGTATATTTTTGTTCACTATGATTACTCTGATATTGCTTACTTAGCACTTACCTTACATATACTTTCACCACCCTCTAAGCTTTTTATAAGCTTATGCACAATAGATGCGTGCAGGTGGCATTAGGTTGCAGCAGCGTTGAGCTTGGAGCGTGCAACTGTCTTCCGGAGTTTTGATTTCGATATATGTCCCCCTTTCAGCATTGTATTCAAATGATTATATTAGTGGATATGTGATGATGACGTTGCCTTTGTGAATTAGGTAATCTTGTGGTCATGCTTATTATGAGACAAATGTACATTGGAAAATCCTCCTTGTAGGATCCCAGGATCGAAATTTGGCGAATGGACGCTAGGGGTAGAGAATATGGTACTGCGGAGGCTATCGGTACTGGATTCGTCATTTGGAATTCCTTTGAATCCAATTTTCGGGTTTGGGATGTGACAGGAGCGCTATTTTTTGAAGGGGGTCCAAATTAGATAGTTCACCCCAACCCATGCTGGGACCGCAGCTAGGCTGTGCCGATGTAGGCCGACAGCTCGAACACCACCATACCCGGCTCACGAGTTTAGGTTACTGGTCACTACGGGGAGGCTCGTCACCCCTGCATAGGCCGACAGCTTGAACACGGTGTCTCATACCACTATGCCCGGCTCATAAGTCTTAGCGGATCATGGTACTATGGTTGAAACAGGTCTTTACATTAGTAAGGAGTACCTTAGATTCAAGCAGTAGTGTCCATACATGGTGAATATATAATAGACCAATCGATTTGTTAGAAAAGTTCGATTTGTATGGGCACGCGCTGATTTAATCGACTTGGAGTACATAAGCACCCCGTTTGGCCTAACCACAGTCGACAATCTTCATGCAACTCGGATTCATCGGATTTTCCCAAATGTGGCGTGACTAATTCAGCCACCTGAATAGGAAAAGTTACCGATTGCCTGAGCTATGAGGTAGCCCCATTCTTACTCAGATGTAGCAAATAAATACATGTGATAAGCATTTCAGCATTTGACAAACAATCCAGGTAAATACTTTATTTGAGCATTTTATCAAACACCTTGAACATGTTAACAAATACTTGCATTTTATCCATAAGTTTCATAGAGGCAAATATGATTACATGAAATAAATTATACATACATACAAGGTAATGCAAAATACTATCTTAATACTCGTAATAAGTACAAATCATCAACAATTTCTCATTTAGACAATTTAACAAACACTTAGACTACATTATACCAAATACATAGACTAGGTTAGTTATGACATGAACCATAACAATTTCATACACAACATAGGTAATAACGCATACAACAAACATGGATTTTAGATTAGAAATCATATCAAGCATAAATCATAATTTCAAGTTCATTCAAACATTTCAACAAACACATGAAATGCATCTTTTATCTAACACAATTCATACATGTATATTATACAGGAATCGGCGTATCTACAACAATATGGTAGCAATCAAGTCAGACATAAATCATTAACTGACATTGAAAGCATTGAAAATCATAACGTAAATGTTTATAGTCTGTACCTTTCATCGGATTGCTTGTTTCGAAGTCGGTTCGAATCCTACGTCCCCGTATACAGAACAACGGTTACCTAAACATTGACATAGGTTAGCTATTTCGTTGAATACCCTATTTGGATTCCTAAATCAAGATTAGGGTTAGGATTCTTACCCAAATCATAACCGAAGACGATCATGTAGGGAGGTGGGGAGGTGAATCGAAGCATGGAGTTGTGGGAGAGAATCCAAGCAACGATCTCCCACTCTTTCTCTTCTCTCCTCACACTTTTCTCTTCTTTTCACTCTTCTCTCTCCTTAGGTTAGAGAATTTCATATAGAATGGAATGGGGTGGTTTAAGGGCATTATATAGGCCCAGAACTGATGTCAATGGCCTCAAGGCCATGGTATACTTAGGTTATAGACAAAGGGTGTCTGTTTCGGGCAAACAGGACTCATCTGGAGGTCTATTACTCACCAACGATGTAGGGTAAGTTCCCTGACGATGGATCTAAGCTAGGTGATATTTTCTGTACGGTCGAATTAGCGAATAGACCGTGGAGGACCTGTATCAGATCAACGATCGTACATACTTGATCGGGACCACAAGTATACGAACTCATGCAACAAAATTTTCCTGATCCATTGGTGAAGTTTGGTCAGAATCTAACGGTCTGAAGTCTTCAATTTCACCCGTAAGCAAATGGCCCAATTCACTTAAGTTTCAGTGCGTTTTCAAAAAATATTCACGTTTCTCACACACTTCGCTCAAGACTCAAGTTGTGTGTTTTTGGATACTATTTAGGCTAAATTCTCACGATGGCTGTCAAGCCAAATAAGACGGTCCTAACCTTATAGTTTCGCGGTCATCGAACTTTCAACACGCGGTCCAGGTTCGATACGGAGTTTCAATGTGGTCCCGAGAGCAACTGGGTTTTAGGATTTCTCCGAGGTTTTTAACTAATGTTGAGTTAGCGATTTTAATGGTTTTGGGTCTTGCCGTTCGTATAGATAGTGGTTCGAGCTAATTCTAATGATTATTTAGTTTAATACTTAACTAAATTCCGCCCTAATTACGACAGAATAAGGTCTTAGGGTAATTCTATATCCCTTTTTGGCACTTTCAGTTAATATATTATTTTAATTATTTTTGTAATAGTTCGTCATCAAGCTACTTTATCTCTACCAAATTTTATTAGATTTCGAGTTTTAGAAAAATTCTAAAAATTCTAGAAGTAGCAGCTGTCCAAACTAATAGTTTTTGGATAGCTGTTACATCAACCTAGATTTATCTATATTAGAATTTTTATTTTATTTTTCGCTTATTTTTATATGAAACTAGACTTATCAAACTTCGATTTGGCTTTTGAGTCACCTAAATCAGAGTTATATTGAGAGAGATATGACTTTTTGAAGTCGGTCGAAAACTGCTGTGAGGGTCCATCGAATTTTGGTGCACCGGCGGCGCACCGCCGACAAGGCGGTAGCGCTGCGCCCTTCTGTTGTGTCTGGTGGTGGTTCTGCCATATGAATTTTGAAATAGGTGTATTTTGCAAACCGGAATGAGTTGTTCGATGTGCAATATATGATTTTGGGGTAGGAGAAGCGGCTCTATCCAAAGAACCTATTTATTTTGTGAGATTCCATAATGTTAATGGTCAAAAACCCATTTTATTTATATGTTTACTATTTATAGTAAATTTTAGTTTCAGTATAGTTCTTCATCATTTGAGCTTTAAGATTTGTATCTAAGAAAGTACTAAGAAATATTTGAAGAATAAAGTGGTGAGAGGTGAGATTTTTTAAGGAGATGGGTTGAAAGGGAATTTGAGACTTTGGGATTGAGTTTTGAGAAGTCGATAAAGTGTTATGATAGACCCATTGCCAAAGGACGTCTAACTCCAAGTTGGCAAAAATCTGGGACATTACAAGGATACTGTATAAATCATATCAGGAGTGATCATGGTGGAGAATTTAAAAATGAGAGATTTCAAAGATATTGTGATGAGAAAGGAATTTGCCATGAATTCTCAGCCCCAAAAACTCCACAGCAAAATGAAGTTGTTGAAAGAAAGAATCGAGTACTGCAAGAAATGGGCTCAGTTATGCCGAATGGAAAAGATATGGCTAAAAGCTTCTCGGCTGAAGTAGTCAATACCGCCTATTACATAATAAATAGAGTATATCTGAGAGCAGGTTTAAACAAAACACCATATGAACTATGGTACCGGAAACAACCTAGTGTGAAATACTTCCGAGTCTTCGACAGTAAATGTTACATCCTGAAAGACAAAAAACACATAGGAAAGTTTGAGTCTAAAAGCGACGAAGGAATCTTTCTAGGGTATGCCTTGAATAGTCAAGCTTATAGGGTATACAATCTAAGGACTCTCACCATTCAAGAATCAATTAATGTGGCGGTTGATGACCAACCCCATGATGAAGAAAGTCTGTTGAATGAAATAAAAGATGATGTGGTTTCAAGCATTCTAGGTAAATCAGATAACAAAACTTCCACATCTAATGAACCACAACTGTCATCTAACATGCCCATCATCAAGGATCACCCTCTAAATCAAATCATTGGAGATCCTAATGATGGCGTGAGAACTCAACGTCAGATAGAAAGCATTTATAGTCATTTATGCCTCACCTCAAAGGTTGAGCCCAAGAATATTGTGGAAGCTCTTCAAGATGAATATTGGATAAATGTTATGTAAGAAGAACTTCAACAATTTCAGAGAAATGAGGTATGACAACTGGTTCCCAGACCACTTGATACAAATAACATTGGAACCAAATGGATCTTCAAGAATAAATTTGATGAATCTGGCAATGTGATTAGAAATAAAGCAAGATTGGTAGCTCAAGGATATTCACAGATAGAAGGCATTAACTTTAATGAAACATTTGCTCCTGTAGCTCGCTTTAAGTTAATCAAGATTCTCATGTCTATTGCATATTGCATTAAAATTAAACTGTTTCAAATAAATGTCAAAAGTGCATTTCTCAATGGGATACTTGAGGAAGAAGTATATGTAGAACAATCTAAGGGATTTTTAGATCCCAAGTATCCTCAGCATGTCTATCAATTGAGCAAAGCTCTTTATGGCCTCAAACAAGCACATCGTGCATGGTATGAACGTTTATCTCAATTTCGTTTGGATCATAAATTCTGCAAGGGTAGTGTTGATAAAACACTATTCACCTAAAAGATGAATTCATTTCTCATTGCCCAGATCTATGTGGATGATATAGTTTTGGCTCTACCTATGAAGATATTGCTTATAACTTTGCCGAACTCATGAAATCTGAATTTGAAATGAGTATGGTCGGTGAGTTGAATTTCTTTCTGAGTATACAGGTAAAGCAAATGAGCAATGGAATATTTATATGTCAGTCCAAGTATGCAAAAGATTTAGTAAAGAGATTTGGACTTGAATTAGGTCGTACCTATCATACCCCCATGAGTACCACACTTAAACTCTCCAAAGATATAAATGGTAAAAGTGTGGATCAACACATATACCGTAGCATGATAGGGAGCCTATTGTATCTCACTGCCAGTTGCCCAGATATAGCTTTTAGCATAGGTGCATGTGCACAATATCAGGCAGATCTAAAGGAATCACACCTATCTGTAGTTAAAAGGATCATCAATTTTGTGGCTGGAACAACTGCATTCGGTTTGTAGTACCCATTCGAAACATCAACCATCATTGCCCGGTACTCTGATGCCAACTGGGTTGGGAATATAGATGATCGCAAATCAACTAGTGGCGGCTGCTTTTATATCAAGAATTGTTTGGTATCCTAGCAGAGCAAGAAACAGAACTCGATATCCCTGTCCACTGCTGAGGCCGAGTACATCGCTGCAGGTAGTTGTTGTGCACAACTCCTCTTGATGAAACAAATGCTACTGGATTATGGGATTGAACAATCTACAATGACTCTCTTCTATGACAATACTAGTGCCATCAATATTTCAAAAAATCCTGTTCAACATTCTCGGACCAAGCATATTGTCATTCAACATCATTTCATCCAAGAACTTGTTGAAGAAAAGATCATTGTGTTGGACTATGTGTCTACATAAAAACAACTTGTTGATATCCTAACAAAGCCTCTCGATGCAAATAGGTTTAGTGATCTTCAGAAATCAATTGGAGTATGCGCAGATTGATGGAAAGCTTAGTCAAAATGAACTGAATAGGCATATCATAGGACTTTGGTCCTCATTTTTTTTTTTAATGGATTAAACGTACATGTACAATATAGGTTTATCTTTGTGAACTAACCATGCTATTTATGTCAAGAGAAATGAAATTTGTTTTACTCAATGAACTCAAGTCACTATCAATGTCATTGGATGTCAAATACCTATGACATCGAGAATCCGTCGATGACATCGACGGTTCTCAAGAAGATAAGGTCTTATCTGTTGGTCTTTCCCAATGGACAACAAGAATAACTGTTGTTTTTTCCAACAGTCATCGACATAGTCTTCAAAGTCATTATTATAGCATCGATAACATCAAATATGGTTCAATGACATCTACAATCTCTGCTATAAAATGGATCGAGAGCATGAAAAATCTCACAACTTAGTTCTATCTTCTCTAGTTTTCTCCATTCTCCTGCTACCTCTTAGATACTGAAAAAATGGTGAAAGGCAAAGGAAAGGATATTTCTTCCTCTATATCCTCAAAAACCAAGAAATGTAAAAATGCAAAACCGACAACAAATAGCTCTCCTTCAAACCGATCGGATTGGGAGCAAGTCACAATCACATATCGTATTGTCCTCAACAGTGCTATTGATCCATACGGAGTGGATCTTCTATTGGAAACAATAAGGTGGCAGAATATACTAAGTCTTGGTGGTCCCTACCTGTAAGGCTCGTATCCTAGTCCGTACTGTTCCATCAATTCCCACGATCCTTCCCGACGAATTCCGGCAACCCGCGACTTATAATCGACGTTTGCGCGCAACCTTAAGTCGTATCCCGTAGATTTGAGTCGGCTTAATTGGAGGCTTGTACCATTGTGACCGCGCCGTCACCCGTATTACGCATCGAGGCGATACACAAGTCAGGAGGTGTGGCCCCGCGTTCAGTTTAAAGAAAAATGCCGCGCGTTGCAAAACCCAAGAAAATCACTACAACATGTCACATCCATCAATCAATCTATCACATCAAGGGTCAAGTACACCATCACCTCACACCCATCCCCAAGCAACCCCTAAAGTCAAAAAGCTCTTACACACCCCATACCTTTGTTACACCAAAAAAACCACAAATGTCAAAAAGCTCTTACACCCATCACTCACCACATCCATCACCCATCTCTCCCTCTCTCTTTACGGCCTTCTCTCTCTCATTTTCAAACCACTTTCCCAAGCAACCAAAATACCACACGTCCAAGCTCTTCCATGAGAGAAAAAGTGTGAGTTGTGTGGCTCACTCTCCATCCCAAAATCCTTCATCCTAGCCATTCAATTCTCATCACCTTCCATCAAAGTGGGACACAAGGAGATCGGCGTTCCATCAGACCAAGAAGATCGAACGATGGGTGTTTCCTAAGGTTTAATTTGTATGATTTGATGATTTGAGGGCCCACTTGTGGTGGGACTCATCTTGATATATGTGTTATGATCTAAGAGGGGCCCATAGTGACGGGGTCCCTCAACTATACCATTTATCTCTCTCTCTTTCTTTCGTTTTTTATAATAATGGGTAGAGCCCACCTGATGTGTACTGCATATCCAGACCACTCCTTGGACTCCACTATGGTGTATGTATTTTATCCATGCCATTCACTTACGTGGACCCCACCATTTATGTGTTGCATGCACACCATCCAGCAGTAGGCGCTGCTGGACTCAGGCAAACACAAATATCAGACTGATCTAAACTTGGTGGGCCACACTGGCGTGGACCCACGTTGATGTATTATATTCTAATAGTCCATCTTCTGGACGACCAGCACACAACTGCTGTATTTAATGCCGGCAAGTTCTGTGCGCCTGACCATGAGGCGCCTGTTATATCCAAACCGTTCATATGGTGGGCCAGATTCCGAGCAGCTTATAGGTGCTGTATCAGCGCCAGCGAGGTTTGTGGGCCCGAACAGCAGGTATATGTTATACCTTAACCGTCCATCTCGATGGAGACCCAGCAGCATGCAGGTGCTGGATTGATGACGTCAACAGGTCTGTCCATCCAATGTCCAGTACCTGGACGTTGGATATTTCAGAAACAAAATAATAATATCATATTATTTATATAGCTGCTGTATCGGAGACAGCAAGTACCGTGGGACCCACCTGATGTGTGGATCCCATCCTAGCCGTTCGCCCATCTGGATGGAGCCCACCTTGGTAAATGTGTTCTATAGCCTCACCATCCAGTGTCTCTGGACGGTGGGACCCTTGATGCATGTGGCTTATATCCACACCTTCCGTCCATTTCTCTGGGACGTGGGGTCACCTCACACGTGTGAGGGTGGGGCCCACCTATATGCATGTGAATCCCCCACCTTGTTGTACGTGCCTTACACCCAAACCGTCCATTCATACCCAAACCGTCCATTCATCTGACCACTGGACAGTGTTTCTTTTGTTTTCTTTATATATATATATATATATATATATATATATATATATATATATATATATAAACCCTCACTCATGTGGGACACACATAATGGATGGGCTAGATTTTCAAACCACATCTCGATGGGCCCTCAAAAATGATTATGAATGTTTTAATGGTGCACGGCCCCTCTCCACTTCTGTATGTGGTGTGGCCCACACAAGTCACGGATTGACTTGATTTTTGAGACCTAGGCCCACGATGGAATGGTGCATCTGAATGATGGGGTAGATGTTTGAAACGCATTACGGTGGGACCCACACAGCTCGACCTCATGGGGCGTTAAAATCAACTGGAGTGCATTGTACCTTTTTCGATATATATATATATATATATATATATATATATATATATATATATATATATATATATATATATATATATATATGTGTGCGTGTGTGTGTGTGTGCGTGTGTGTGTGTGTGTGGGGACCCAATATGGGACCCACGGCTGATGTATGTGCTACTTCCAAACCGTCCATCACCTGGAAATGGACCCCACCTACTGCATGATGTCAGCAGTGTGTGGGTCTAATCATGGAAGTATGTGTATATCCACATCGTCTGTCCATTTTGATGGACATGTGGACCACCTCGATGTATATGTTTTATACCCACGCCGTTCATCTATTTCAGCAACGCCGTCCATCTATTTTTTTTGTGGTGTGGGCCGCACTGAGATGTATGTGTCTATTTTCACACCGTCTATTTGGATGGTGTTGATTGGAGCCGAACTTGATGTATATCGCCTTCCATGATGCATGTGTTGTATTCACACCGTCTGTCCATTTTGATGAGCATGTGGACCACATCAATGTATGTGTTTTATAACCACGTCGTCTATTCGTTTTGCTAGCCGCAAGCCCACTTGCTGCATGTGCAAGGTCCGACTGTGATGTATATTTGAAGCCCACTTGATGAATTTGAGGCTCGTTGGTGCTGCTCATTGATATGGCCCACTTAATGTATATGAGGCCCGTTGGTATGTCCTATTGATACGGCCCATGGTGATTATATGAGGCCCTTGTATGAGGCCATGGGCCCACGGTAAGTTTGGCTCTATGTGGACCACTCCTTGAGAGCAATGTTGGTTAGGCGTCCACATTAATGGGCAATAATGGTTAGATGTCCTCATTGTGACCTTCCTGTGAGCCTTGTTAGTACCATTCTCATCATTTTTTAAAAGGGTTAACCCAAATAAGTGGGTCCCATTCGCCATAGACGGATGATTTCGCGTTAATGAATTTAATAAAATACGGCCGATGGCCAATCTTTATATTATGGTTGACCGACTGTTCACTTATGGACCCCGCCTTATTTCTATGATAATTATCGGTGCCGATTACCGATTTCGATTTGTCGAGGACGATTGTATAGGCCGATTCTGAATGTCGTGGCCGATTGACCGATTAACGATCGAGGCCGATTATCGTGACCGATTTGCCGATTCTGATTATCTATCGATCTCGATTATCGTGGCTGATTGTCGATTCCGATTGACGTGACCGATTTGTCGATTCCAATTATTGATCGATTTCGATTGTCGTAGCCGATTGTCGATTAACGATGAAGCTGATTATCGTGACCGATTTGCCGACTTTGATTATTGATCGATCCCGATTGTCGTGATTGATTTGCCGATTCCGAATATTGATCGATTTCGATTGTCGTATCCGATTGTCGATTAACGATCAAGGCCGATTATCATGACCGATTTACTGATTCTGATTATTGATCGATTTCGATTGTCATAACCAATTGTCGATTAATGATTGAGGCCGATTTGCCGACCCTGATTATCGATCGATCCCGATTATCGTGGCCGATTGTCGATTTCGATTGACGTGATCGATTTGCCGACTTTGATTATCGATCGATCTTGATTGTCGTGACTGATTTGTCGATCCTGATTATTGATTGATCCCGGTTGTCGTGGCTGATTGCCAATTCTGATTGACGTGACCGATTTTCGATTTTGATTATCGATCGATTTCAATTGTCGTGACCGATTGTCGATTCCGATTGTCATGACCGATTACCGGCTCCGATCGATGACCGATTTGCCGATTCTAATTATCGATCGATTCTGATTGTTGTGACCGATTACTGACTCCGATCGATGACCGATTTGCCGATTCTAATTATCGATCGATTATGATTTTCGTGACCGATTATCGATTCCGATTGACGTGATCAAGTTGCCGATTCTGATTATCGATCGATCCCGATTGTCGACACCAAATATCGAGTCCGACTCCGATTGTCGAGACCGAGTCCGAGTGTCGATTTCGATTGTCGAGACCTATATGTTGTATATGCAACTCGTAATTGAGGCCCATTGTGATGTATATTCGGCCCGTATTTTAATCCTAATGTGATGAATATGAGGTCTATGTGATAAGGTCCATTGTGATACATTTGAGGGTCAGGTGATGGAGCCCATTGTGATGTATGTTAGGCCCATGTGAAAGATCCATGGTGATGTGTATTAAGCTCTTGAGTGAGGCCCACAGTGTTGTATATGTGGCCCTTTTATGAGGTCATAGGTCCACTATATGTTAGGATTTATGAGGGCCATTCCTCGGGGGCAATGTTGGTTAAATGTCCACATTGTCGAGGTCGATTATCGATGTCGGTTATTAATACCGATTATAAGTATGTGATAAAATAGCATCATGATACATGCCCATGCGCATCATCTGCATGTTTGTTATGAGATGTGGTTGATCATTGCATATGTCATTGAACATGTTGTTATGAGACTCCCTGATAGGCGGAAGTTATCTCACATGAGCGCACAGTATGCACAGGATTGATGCATGACTGGATTGTATGACTCATGCATCTTGCATTATGGTTACTATACGCCCTAGCGACATCAGTGCCGTAACCTCCACAGGTATATCGTGGATGGCCAGACGGGGCACAAGAAATTTGTTCGAACATCGGGCTACTATAGATGGCCCTGGGTGAAAATCCTTAAAAACCCACTTGGTACAAGAGAACGCCCTAACGTCGAGACCGAGTGGATAATGAAAGTGCCCTGGTTTTTCAAGTTATGGGAGTGTTGAGTCCGATTGTCTACAAAGCCTAATAAGAAGATCAAATCAAGCATCTACTTCAACCGAATGTGTGCAACCTCGCCACAGGTAAACTTAAAGCCTCACATCCTAGAATCCAAAACACCAGGTGAATAAAACCCTTAAAAACAAGTTAGAAATCATAGGGTTTTAAGGTGAGAAAACTTTTTTCAAAATAAGAAAATCTCTAAGCTTTTCTCACCTTGTGGATCTTATCGAAACACCCTCGATATGATCGACCTGCTCTGTCGATGTCCTCGATACCTCAACGATATTATCGATGTGGGGACCAAAAGTGTCCAGCAACTAAATATTCATCTGGAGGGATTTATCGATGTATCGACACATCTATCGATATCATCGATATAAGAACTAAAAATGTCCAACAACTTCACAACATATTTGGACGAATTATCGATGTATCGATACACCTATCGATATCATCGATATTCAAATCTCGAGTCCATCGAAAATGGCTCGATAAGATCAATAGACAGTTTTTCGGCACCCATGTTTTTTTATAAAAATCTCAAATTCCTTCGATATATCGATGCTCTTCCGATATGATCTGAAATCAAATATCGATAACATTGGAAGTCCATCGATGATATCGATCATGGGCGCGCATTTCTTACAGCAGATATTTCAGGTCATTTTTAACTATGATCGGGGGCCCTTCAATAGAATCGATATTCAAATATCGATGATATCGACACCAGGTCGATTGCATCGAACAAGGTCATAAACCGTCCAGCAAGTTTAAAGATAAATCCGCTGGATTTATCGATGCCTCTACTCTGATCTCGATATCATCGACATTCAAATTCCGATGATCTCGACGGTTCCCCGATCATTCATGAAATCCTGAAATATTTCAAAGTCAAGTCTCTCTCATTTTTTAAGTGTCGATGGATCGATTCTGTCATCGATGGAATCAAAGTTCAAAATTCGATGACATCGACAATTGTTTCGATTCATCGACCAATTGGCAAAAGTTTCAAAAGCGTATGACATTGATTCGAGTCATCGAGTAGACCATCGATGCTATCGACAGTATACGCTCGATGATATCGAACCTGCTCGATGATATCAAACTCTGTAAGAAATGTGACCGTTTTATATCCATTGGAACTTTTTGCCTATATATAGAGGACTTGTCTTTTGTTGCTGTGAGAGAAAGAAGAGAGAGCTTTTGAGTGTTTCAACTCATATTTTATATCCAAAACCCTTTCTCTCAAGGGAGTTCATCCTCCAATCCACCCTCATCATTGACATTCAATAGAGTAGATTGGAGAATGAACTTCCGCATTCAAGGATCCTTCAGCTACTACCTTAATGATAAATCATTAAGCTGGGATGCCTTGAATGCATAAGATTGGAATCGTTCTATCTTCCTGATAAGAAAATATTTTGAGAGTAGGATTCCATCTTCACATTGACCCAACCCGAAGTTGAGTATTGGTACATCATTTTGTGTTGCGGATCAATAGAGCAGAAGACTCTTCGTCAACAAGGAGGAGGAGATCTTCGATACTTGCTAAATGAGACTCATCAACTTATTTGTAAGTATCCAGAGTCCAAGAGGACACTTATGATCATTCCTTTCTATAATTGGGTCTTAAGTGGTTCTCACCCTTTGAAGTCCTCAAGGAGGCCTACGGCGGGAGTGTACGTGGTGGGTGCGTTGTGTGGACCCTTACTCTGCGGAGAGCATAAACATATGGTTAGGAGTGAACCAGTAAAATTCTGAGTTTTAGGTGAACCAGGTAAAACCTTAGGGTTTGAGGTCAACCGTGTAGAAACCTCCAGTAGGATCTTATGGAAGATCCTTGGCCAATATGCCTAAAAGTGGGTGCATTGTGTTGACCCTTGCTCGTGAGAGCATAAACAGTCAGCCTCAGTGTAGGTTGAAAAGGTTGAAGGTGAACCAGATTTAAAACCTTAGGTTAGAGGTGAACCATTGTGAAACCTCCTTAGTGAAATCCAGTATACTCAAGGGTTGAGTGCGGTTACCGGGAGTGGAATAGACTCATCATCGAACCACTATAAAAATGATTGTGTTTGAGATTGTTATTCTTATGATTGTGTGATTTGCTTTAATATTTCCATATCTGAACATTTGATCACACCACACACTTATACAGTCATATCCATCATAAGTTCGCTTGCATACTACTTATCTCTAAAATATTTTATGATTGGATCCTCTACCAGGCTTGGAGGCAAGCAGAGTTACATTTGAGTAATCCTGATAACTGCAAGATCACAAGATTAGTGAAGTAGGATTTTTAAATAAATCATTAAAACTTTAAAAAGTCCTATTCACCCCCTTCTAGGACATATTGGCATATTCCTTCTTCAACTAGTGCGTTCTTTACCGCCATTTCAGATACATGAGTGCCCGAGTGCCGAATACTAGTAGGCTGCGTCTCCCACTGTGTCGTGGTCGGTTGGGAGGGGGTGTGGCCTTACCTACCCGAGCGTAGGAGGCATTACTAGGTTGAGTCTGACCAGCTCGAGGAATGAGTCCGCTATCGATGTGCCAAATAGGTATTGGTAAACTATTGGCTAGACGGATAGTGAGGTTTCTTACGCTCACTTGGACTGTGCTGCTGGAAGAGCGGCAGTGCCATTTGGAGTATACTAAACCCCGGTGATGATCCCAGAGATGAACCGTGCTAATATGTAGACTTATTGAGCAGGATTTGCATACTCATTCATTTATTCATTCACTATCCACTTGGGCTAGTGGTGCATAACTTTTGTTATGTGAACCTTCACAACGGCCATGATTTCGGTTGGGGTGCGCGACTAACCTGAGATCAGGAGTTTACCACATTGAGTTTGACTATCCAAATTTAGGTATGGGACTGGTTTGAATAGAAGTCTCTTGTGATGGACCCTATAGCCTGTGATACTACGTACAATCATCCCGACTTCACACTTCAGCATGGTCATTCTGTTCGCACCGCATATTGTATTACATTTGCGGCATATTGCATTTTGGGTTACCTGTATTTCTGCATTTATATCGTTTAGATACGGCATCTGATATTTGACTCTTTATGACTCCTCAGTTGTATAGTTAATTTGTATCGCGTATTCTGATATTATTCCTCATTTGTATAGTTGATCTATATCGCGTATTCTGATATTATTCCTCATTTGTATAGTTAATCTGTATTGCGTATTCTGATATTGTTTGACTCATGGACTTATCAGTATTTTCGCCTACTCTGATAACGTATGATTCATGACCTTGCGCCTATTTCGACATTGTATGATTATGACATTGTATTGAATACTTGACACTTACCTTGTGCACATACTTACACCACCCTCTAAGCTTTTTATAAGCTTATGCACGATAAATGCGTGCAGGTGATTTTCGGTTGCAACATTGTTGAGCTTGGAGCGTGCAACGGTCTTCTGGAGCTTGATTTTCAATTAATGTATTTTCCTTTCAGCATTGTACTCAAATGATTATATTAGTGGATATGTGATGATGATGTTGCCTTTGTGAATTGGGTAATCTTGTGGTTATGCTTATTATGAGTCAAATGTACATTGGAAAATCCTCCTTGTAGGATACCAAGATCAAAATTTGGTGTATGGACGCTAGGAGCCCAGAATGGGGTACTACGGAGGCTGTCGGCACCGAATTCGGCAATCGAGATTCTAGTGAATCCGATTTCCGGATTTGGGGCGTGACAGAAGTTGGTATCAAAGCATAACTTGGGAATACCTGAAGATAACATCACATATCTGCTGATAGCTACACTACACTGTGTGATTGTTGAGAACTTAGAATGGTTAGACCCCCGAGTTCGAATAACTTAGAAACTTCCTGGTATAGCTCCCTAGCATGTGTACGCTCGAGAGTACCTAAGGGTGATAGGTCCTTTGTTCCTTCCTGTAGGACATGACACCCAAGAGAGTGACCCGAGCAACTTCTGTTTCCTCGCTTGGGATTCCTGTTCCCCCACCTGAGACTTCTGCACCCCCATCCGAGTCTAATGCAGCACCGACCGTGTCCATAAGTGCGAACCAACTACAACAGATGTTGCAAGCAATGACCGTCATTCTTTAGAGAGGAGACCAGAAGAGGAAGGCCCCCTCCGGTAGCTCCCAGCTGAATCTATGTCGACGACCATAAAGGCATAGTAATAGTTCATCCTTTCGAGCATTTGCACCACTTAAATGTCAGTCCTCAAGTGTATGGTTTTGATGTGATGAGGCGGGGCACCGCTTTTGGGAGTGCCCTCACCCTCGGTAGCCCATGCCACCCAAACCGTTCTCTGGTGCTTGCTTTGGGTGCGGTGGGATAGGACATCGTAGGAGCGAGTGTCCCCATCCTCAGCAACAACAATATCGATGACAGTACCTGCCATTGGGACCCCATCAGAGGCAACAGCAACAGCAGGATCCTCAGACATCAGATGGAATCATCGACGATTTATATGACTTGGCCCTTACACCGTCTTCCTAGATGTTCATAAATGAAGCGTCTTGGGAGTTAAAGCTTGAGATTTGTGGGCATTATTCTCATCTCTTAGATGTTTGATTATGTTGGTATGTTGTGTTTCGATTATATATATAGTGGTGTGGCTTCCCTCCCTTGGTAAGCTCTGTATTGGTTATGTTATGGTTTAAATTTTGAGGACAAAATTTTTATTAGGTGGGGAGAGTTGTAAAGCCTGTATCCTAGTCCGTACTGTTTCATTAACTCCCGCGATCCATCCTTACGAATTCCGGCAACTCGCGACTTATAATCGACATTTGCGCGCAACCTTAAGTCGTATCCCGTAGATCTGAGTCGGCTTAATCCGAGGCTTGTACTATTGCGATCGCGCCGTCGCCGTGTTTCCGACGCCGCGTATTACACGCCAAGGCGATACCGTGGTCATGAGATATGGGCCCACATTCAGTTTAAAGAAAAACGTCACGCGTTGCAAAACCCAAGAGAATCTCTACAACATGTCACATTCATCAATCAATCTATCACATCAAGAGTCAAGTACACCATCACCTCACACCCATCCCCAAGCAACCCCTAAAGTCAAAAAGCTCTTACACACCCCATATCTTTCTTACATAAAAATAAAACCACAAAAGTCAAAAAGCTGTTACACCCATCACTCACCACATCCATTACCCAGCTCTCTCTCTCTTTACAACCCTCTTTCTCTCATTTTCAAACCACTTTCCCAAGTAACCAAAATACCATACGTCCAAGCTCTTCCATAAGAGAAAAAGTGTGAGTTGTGTGGCCAACTTTCTATCCCAAAATCCTTCATCCTAGCCATTCAAATCATCATCACCTTCCATCAAAGTGGGACACAAGGAGATTAGCATTCCATCGGACCAAGAAGATCGAACGGTGGGTGTTTCTTAAGGTTTAATTTGTATGATTTGATGATTTGAGGGCCTACTTGTGGTGGAACCCATCTTGATGTATGTGTTATGATCTAGGAGGGGCCCATAGTGGTAGGGTCCCTCAACCATACTCTCTCTCTCTCTCTCTCTAATAATGGCATAGGGCCCACCTGATGTGTACAGCACATCCAGACCACCCCGTAGACCCCACTATGGTGTATGTATTTTATCCATGCCATTCCCATGCCATTCACTTACGTGGACCCCACCATTTATGTGTTGTATACACACCTACGTCCAGCAGCGCCACTTAAACACACTTTCTTCGCTTCACTCGTGCTTCTGGAGGGAAGCACTTCGTTACGCTCTCCTTACCTAAAAGTCCCTTACCTTAGGAACGCGCTACCGTCACTTACCTACACTTGCGCCTTAAAGGACCTTCTTCACCTTAGCAACTCGAAGATAGAGACTAAGACTTCCCGAAGTTGAATTGGGTGAAAACTTGGATTACGCTCATACAACTTAGTGTAAAGATGACAGACACTTATCACAATTCTGCCCTTACAAGAGGTAAGCAAGACAGTCAGCGCGCAACGGCTTTTCAGCTAGCCGTTGCTTCGTGATAGGCTTAGCTTAAGCCGCTAACGTTCGGTTCGGATAAGTCGACGTCCCTTCGGTCGGTTCGCTCAGGTGGTCTTCCCTTCTCTTCCCTAACGTTCAGATAAGTTCTGGTTTGAGAAAGGAGCACCGGCAACGAGCGCAACCCTCGTGTTTAGTTGCCACCATTGAGTTTGGAACCCTGAACAGACTGCCGGTGATAAGCCGGAGGAAGGTGAGGATGACGTCAAGTCATCATGCCCCTTATGCCCTGGGCGTTTTCGGTCTATCGGGCCGCCGGCGGCGCAGAACGAACTAATCCGCGACCGGCAAGTTTTCCGAAACCGGACTGAATTGTGACTTTCCAAACCAACAGGTCGGTCCATCCAATGTCCAGTACCTGGACGTTGGACAATTCAGAAACAAAATAATAATATCATATTATTTATATAGCTGCTGTATTGGAGACAGTAAGTACCGTGGGACCACCTGATCTGTGGATCCCATCCTAGCCGTTCGCCCATCTGGATGGAGCCTACCTTGGTAAATGTGTTCTATATCCTCACCGTCCAGTGTCTCTGGACGGTGGGACCCCTTGATGCATGTGGCTTATATTCACACCTTCCGTCCATTTCTCTGGGACGTGGGGTCATCTCACACGTGTGAGGGTGGGGCCCACCTATATGCATGTGAATACCCCACCTCGGTGTACGTGCCTTACACCCAAACCGTCCATTCATCTGAACACTGGACAGTGGTTCTTTTGTTTTCTTTATATATATATATATATATAGAGAAGCGCTCACCTGCGAACCAGTTCGTACGTAGTACGTACGAACTTTTTTGATGACCCATCATACATGATGAATCTCGCAAATCTGAACCGTTCATATGAAGCAGCACCTAGTGAAACCCCCCAGGACCAAGTTTTACTTTTATCTAAAACTTTTATCCATACCGTCCATAGCAAAGAGAAATTCAAATCAAGGAAAGAAGCTGTTTACATTTTTCACGGTCCACCAAAGTTTCGGATCAAAGTAAAAATTTATATTATGGGGTTTCATGAGGTTCTGCTTCACATGAACGGTTCAGATTTACGAGATTCATCACGTATGATGGGTCATCAAAAAAGTTCGTACGTACTACGTACGAACTGGTTCGCAGGTGAGCGTTTTCCTATATATATATATATATATATATACTGTGTGTGTGTGGTGGACTCAATGTGGGACCACGGCTGATGTATGTGCTACTTCCAAACCGTCCATCACCTGGACATGGACCCCACCTGCTGCATGATGTCAGCAGTGTGTGGGTCTAATCATTGAAGTATGTGTATATCTACACCGTCTGTCCATTTTGATGGACATGTGGACCACCTCGATGTATATGTTTTATACCCGCGCCGTTCATCTGTTTCAGCAACACCGTCCATCTATTTTTTTTGCGGTGTGGGACCGCAATGAGATGTATGTGTCTATTTTCATACCGTCTATTTGGACGGTGCTGATTGGAGCCGACCTTGATGTATGTGGCCTTCCATGATGCATGTGTTGTATTCACACCGTCTGTCCATTTTGAAGAACATGTGAGCCACCTCGATGAATGTGTTTTATAACCACCCCATCTATCCGTTTTGCTAGCTGCAGGCCCACTTGCTGCATGTGCAAGATCCGACTATGATGTATATTTGAAGCCCACTTGATAAATTTGAAGCCCATTGGTGCGGCCCATTGATATGGCCCACTTGATGTATAAGAGGCCCGTTGGTGCGGCCTATTGATACGACCTATGGTGATTATATGAGGCCCTTGTATGAGGCCATGGGCCCACGATAAGTTTGGCTCTATGTGGACCACTCCTTAAGAGCAATGTTTGTTAGACGTCCACATTGATGGGCAATGATGGTTAGATGTCCTCATTGTGACCTTCCCATGGGCCTTGTTAGTCTCATTCTCATCATTTTTTTAGTGGGTTAACCCAAAAAAGTGGGTCTCACTCACCATTGACGGATGGTTTCGCGTTATCGGATTTGATATAACCACAGCCGATGGTCGATCTTTATATCATTGTTGACCGACTGTTCACCTATGGACCTCGCCTTATTTATATGATGATTATCGGTGCCGATTACCGATTTCGATTTGTCGAGGCCGATTGTATAGGCCGATGCTAATTGTCGTAGTCGATTGACCGATTAACAATCGAGGCCGATTATCGTGACCGATTTGCCGATTCTGATTATCGATCGATCTCGATTGTTGTGGCCGATTTCCGATTCCGATTGACGTGTCTGATTTGCCAATTCCGATTATTGATCGATTTCGATTATCGTAGCCGATTGTCGATTAACGATGGAGGCCGATTATCGTGACCGATTTTTCGACTCTGATTATCGATCGATCCCGATTGTCGTGACCGATTTGCCGATTTCGATTATTGATCGATTTCGATTGTAGTAGCCGATTGTCGATTAACAATCGAGGCCGATTATCGTGACTGATTTGCTAATTTCGATTACTGATCAATTTTGATTGTCGTAGCCAATTGTCAATTAACGATCGAGGCCGATTATCGTGACCGATTAGCCGACCCTGATTATTGATCGATCTCGATTGTCGTGGCCGATTGTCAATTCTGATTGACGTGACTAATTTCCCGACTCTGATTATCGATCGATCCCGATTGTGGTGACCAATTTGCAGATCCTGATTATCGATTGATCCCGATTGTCATGGCCGATTGCCGATTCCGATTGACGTGACCGATTTGCCGATTTTGATTATCGATCGATTCTGATTGTCGTGACCAATTGTCGATTCTGATTGTCGTGACCGATTACCGACTCCGATCGATTACCGATTTGCCAATTCTAATTATCGATCGATTCTGATTGTCGTGACCGATTACCGATTCCGATCAATGACCGCTTTGCCGATTCTAATTATAGATCGATTCTGTTTGTCATGACCGATTCTGATTGACGTGACCGATTTACCGATTCTGATTATCAATCGATCTTGATTGTCGACGCCAAATATCGAGTCCGACTCCGATTGTCGAGGCCGAGTTTGAGTGTTGATTTCGATTGTCGATACCTATATGTTGTATATGCGACTCGTAGTTGAGGCCCATTGTGATGTATATTCGGCCTGTATTTTAAGCCTAATGTGATGAATATAAGGTCTATGTGATGAGGCCCATTGTGATGCATTTGAGGGTCAGGCGATGGAGCCCATTGTGATGTAGGCCCATGTGAAAGGCCCATCGTGAAGTGTATTAAGCTCTTGAGTGAGGCTCATGGTGTTGTATATGTGGCCCTTGTATGAGGTTATGGGTCCACTATATGTTAGGATTTATGAGGGCCATTCCTCGGAGGCAATGTTGGTTAAATGTCCACATTGTCAAGGTTGATTGTAGATGCCGGTTATTAATACCGATTATGAGTATGTGACAGCATAGCATCATAATACATGCCCATGCACATCATCTTCATGTTTGTTATGAGATGTGGTTGATCATTGCATATGTCATTGAGCATGTTGTTATGAGACTCCCTGATAGGCGAAAATTATCTCACATGAGTGCACGGTATGCGCAGGATCAATGCATGACTGGATTGTATGACTCATGCATCTGGCATTATGGTTATTGTACGCCCTAGTGACATCAGGGCTGTAGCCTTCACAGGCATATCGTGGATGGCCAGACGGGGCACCGAAAATTTGTTCGAGCATCGGGCTGCCATAGATGGCCCTGGGTGAAAATTCCTAAAAACCCTCTTAGTACCAGAGGGCGCCCCAACGTCGAGACTGAGTAGATACATGAGCGCCCGAGTGCCGAATACTTGGAGGCCGCGTCTCCCACTGTGTCGTGGTCGGTTGGGAGGGGGTGTGACATTACCCACCCGAGCGTAGAGGGCATTGGTAGGCTAAGTCTAACCAGCTCGAGGAATAGGTCCGCTATCAACATGCCGAATAGGTATTGACAGACTATTAGTCAGGTGGATAGTGAAGTTTCTTACGCTCACTTGGACTGTGCAGTTGGGAGAGAGGCAGTGCCATTTGGAGTGTACTAAACCCCGGTGATGATCCTAAAGATGAACCGTGCTGATATGTGGACTTATTGAGCAGGATTTGCATACTCATTCATTCATTCAATCATTCACTATCCACTCGGGCTGGTAGTGCGTAACAATTTGTTATGTGAACCTTCGTAATGGTCAGGATTTCGGTTAGGGCGTGCGACTAACATAAGATCAGGAGTTTACCACATTGAGTCTGAATATCCAAATTTAGGTATGGGACTGGTTTGGATAGAAGTCCCTTGTGATGGACTCCATAGCCTACAATACTACGTACTATCATCTCGACTTCACACTCCAGTATGGTCATTCCATTCACACCGCATATTGCATTACATTTGCGGCATATTGCATTTTAGGTTACCTGTGTTTTTGCATTTATATCGTTTAGATATGACATCTGATATTTAACTCTTTATGACTTTTCATTTGTATAGTTGATCTGTATCGCGTATTCTGATATTGTTCCTTATTTGTATAGTTAATCTGTATCGCGTATTTTGATATTGTTCCTCATTTGTATAGTTGATTTGTATTATGTATTCTGATATTGTTTGACTCATGGACTTGTCAATATTTTTGCTTACTATGATAATGTATGATTCATGACCTTGCGCCTATTTCGACATTGTATGATTATGACATTGCATTGAATACTTGACACTTACCTTGTACACACACTTGCACCACCCTCTAAGCTTTCTATAAGCTTATACACGATAGATGCGTGCAGGTGATGTTAGGTTGCAGCAGTGTTGAGCTTGGAGCATGCAGCGGTCTTCTGGAGCTTGATTTTCGATTGATGTATTTTCCTTTCAGCATTGTACTCAAATGATTATATGAGTAGATATGTGATGATGATGTTGCCTTTGTGAATTGGGTAATCTTGTGGTTATGCTTATTATGAGTTAAATGTACATTGAAAAATTCTCCTTGTATGATCCCAGGATCGGAATCTGGTGTATGGACTCTAGAAGTCGAGAATGGGGTACTACAAAGGCTGTCGGCACCGGATTCAGCGATCAGGATTCTAGTGAATCCGATTTCCGGATTTGGGGCGTGACACTACCAATATGAGATGATTCATCAATTTTTCAACAGCTGCCACATTGTTCATGATGATCCCCCTTGTATTCATCTGAAGTTCTTGCATTAAACCAAACTCATTACTCCAGTTATCCTTAGCCGTCTTCTAAACTTAGGTGTGACTCGAATTCCTGTCACTTAGCGAAATCTGGATGGGTTAGGTATGTAGGGGGAAATTACACGTGCATTGTGCCAAGGTGCCACAATTCATAGAAATGATGAAAATATGCTTCATGTCAAATACCTTGGAACCATGTTCAAGACCCTCCATAGTATCCTTAATACAAATGTGTATCCATGTGACACAAAAGGTAAAAGTCTCGATGCTTTTGCACTCAACATCCTGTACGATGCGTATCAAGAGGTCTTTGTGTATCTACCGATCCTTATACTAGGGCAATTGACTTGGATAATCAAAGGAGTTCACCTTGATGCACTCCCATTTTCATCCCTCATATGCAAGCTAGCATATTTTATGGGTCTGCCGCCGACTTCAGATAAAGTGCAACCGGAGGTATGGTTCGATCATGATGCAATCCAACAGTTATAACTCTTCTCTTATTCCCATCCGGATAGTCCTTCTCTTGCGGGAGAAAATAGTCAATAGAAAAATCCACCAACGCCATGGGGATCTAATCCGACACCGTTCCATAGTCTTAAGTCTGTGACAAATCGCCAGCATCACATACTTGAACATCATCTGCTCAATGGACAAGCCAGGATTGACGAGCGTCTTCACAACTACGAGAAGCGTCTTTCTAGGATTGAGGACAAAATCGATGCCCTCTAGCATTCTACACAACAAGTCATTGACTTGCTGACGGATGGAGAAACTTGAGCACCCTAGTTGGTGAAGGAGTAGTCGGTGTGACTGTGTCCATACATGGACAATGTGATTACTTTTTGAAGGGACAAAATGATTTTTGTCTGTGATTGAATATTTTGGATTGTTCGTCCTTTGTAGGAGGAAAATACTTTTGTTTCGATATGCCCTTGGATGGGCTGAATATTATGGTGGCTATGATTTTTAAAATGCTATAAATTCTGCCAAGCTTGGGCAGTTCTTTTGCATATTCTATGCATAAATGATGACATATTTCCTCTATATTTATTGCCTGTTAGAGTTTGGGCAGCATGCGCTTATTTACTCACATTATTTACTACTCTGTTTGAGCTTTATTCTAACTACCTATGGAATGCATGTTATGTGACAAATGATAATTGATTCTTTGCTGATTATTGAATGCCCATAGAAGTGGTTTATTGTATGTGGTTTGGTGATTCCATGCTTTACAATGCATATCTATCTAGACTCTCAGATCTCCTATTGCCTTACTTCTCCCAGTTTCTTTAATGTCAACTTCAGTCATTCGATCTATTATTGGTATATTAACCTTTGTCAATGATTGATAAAAAGGGGGAGAACAAATACCACCATGAGAACACTGCTTGGTATATGGTTTTGAGCATGGTGATGCAAGTGATAGGGGGAGCTGCTGTCTGGATTAAGATTGTGTGTGAACTCCATAGTATCTTTGTAAAATTGTGTAAAGTTCATGTACACACAATTTAGGATGTTGTTCTAGGTGTGTTTTAGGTGTTTTGTCATGTAATTGACAAAGGGGGAGATTGAAAGTGTCCTGGTTTGTCAATTAGCGTGAGAGTAGATTCGGTAAGACAAGCAGGCCCCATATGAAGATCATCAAGTGTCTGCCTCAATAGGATGTGTGCTTCGAACTCATTAAAGGTAAACCTAGCCTCACATCCTTAAGAAAAACTTAGAACAAACCTAGTTTCAAAATGAAAAGTTCTCTGAGTTTTCAGCTAAATTCGATATCATCGATTCGTGGTCGATACAATCGAACACTCATTACTGATATAACGAACTGGTGTCCATAACATCGAATTGAGTCCTCTTTATGTCCAGCAACCACAAAGTACTTTGGACAAACTATTCGATAAATCGAAAGTACCTTCGATAACATCGAATTTCAAATAACGAGATATCGAAGGACAGTCGATGATATCGAAAAGTCTCAGAGCTCTATCTAGCAAAGTCTTGGTAAATATTCATGATATTGCTCGAGGAATTGAAGGACAATCGATATCATTAAAATTCAAATTTCGATAGTATCGACACAGTATCGATGACATCAAAATGGGACAAGTTGTCTCCAACAAGTTTTTGAAAGAAAATCATCTAAATGTTCGAGGAATCGAAACCCCTATCGATCTCACCAAAATTCAAATCACGATGATATCGATAGAGACTCGATACGATCGAATCAGGACAAAACAGTTCCAGCAAACTTGAAAAGAAAAATCTTTTGTGAATAATCGAGGAATCGATATTGGCTCGATATAATTGTAATTCAAAAATCGATGAAATCGATATGGGATCGATATCATCAAATTGAGTCAAAAAAGGTCCAACAAGCTTTCTTAAAATATTCATTGAAAAAATCGATAAATCGAAGCCACGGTCGTTGATATCGGATTTCAAAATTTGATATCATCGACACATGTTCGATGCCATCGATTTTCAGTCAAAAAGTTCTGGGTATTTGGTTTAACTGAGTTCGCATCATCGAACCTTGGCTCGATGGAATCGAAAGTATAAGTTCGATGACATCGATCAGGACTGATGAGATTGAACTCAGTTAGACTTAACATATTTATTACCGTTGGGACTTTTTGCCTATATAGGAATCTTGTTCTTGGTTGTTGAGTGAGAAAAATAGACAGAGCCTTGAGAGAGTTTTGCATACTATTTACCCTAAGCTCCTTTTTCTTATGGAAGTTCATCTTTCAATCCACCCTCATCATTGATATTAAATAGAGTGGATTGAGGAATGAACTTCCCTATTCAAGGATCATCCAGCTACTACCTTAATGGCAAGTCATTGAGTTGGGATACCTTGAATGCTTGAAATCTCTCATTCTCTAAAATAGGAAAACATTTAATAGAGTAGGATTCCAACATAACCTTGACCCAACCCGTAGCCTTTATTGGAACATCATCAAGTATTGCGGGTTAAGGGAGCTGAAGAATCTTCATCATCACGGAGGAGATCTTCATCAACGTGCTTAATGGGGCTCATCTACTTATCTGTAAATCATTAGAGTCCAGAGTCCCTATTGATCATTCCTTGTGTAGGTTTGGGTCACATGCGCTTCTCACCCCTTTCAAGTCCTCATAAGAGAACTTCGACGGGAGAGTACATGTTGGTGTTGTGTGTTGACCTTTGCTCTTGTGTAGGGCATAAACTCTAGGTTCCTTGTATGAATCCTTAGCCTGTGTGGCCTAAAACTCTAGGTTCCTTGTGTGGATCCTTGGCCTGTGTGGCCTAAAACGGAGGTTCCTTATGTGGATCCTTTGCTCTCGTGTAGGGCATAAAACCTAGGTGCTTTGTGTTGACCTTTGCTCTTGTGTAGGGCATAAACTTGTGCCTATATGTAGGCATGTTAGGTACCTTATGTAGGTCCTAGAGTTAGCCTTATGTAGGTTATACTGGTTTGAGGTAAACCTGTTTTAAAACCTCTGTCAGTGAAATCCGGTACACTGAAGAGTTGAGTGCGTCCGTCGAGAGTGGAGTAGGCATATAGCCAAACCACTATAAAACGACTGTGTTTGAGATTGTTATTTGCATATTCTCTTATTATGTTTACTTTGAATGATCACATGATGCATGATTATTTAGAACTGATAAGTATCACATCTCACACACAGTCACTCAGTGCATCCATCATAGACTAAATTTATATACTGTTTAAATATTGAACAGTCTTGTGATTGGATCTCTATTTGACTTGGAAGCCATTAGAGTTAAGTTAAAGATATCTTGATAAATTGTTATATTAGATCAAGATAATGGTAATAGGATTTTAAATTGGTATAAAAATTTATAAAGTCCTACTCACCCCCTATAGGACACTTTGACCTATTCCTACTTCTACTAGAGCGGTCATTACCGCAATTTCATGATTTGCTGTCCATCTATGAACCCCGCCTTGTATATATAGGCTGATCATCGATACCGATTATGAGTATGTGGTAGCATATCATCATAATACATGCCCATACGCAACATCTGCATGCTTGTTGCGAGGAGTGACTAATCATAGTATTATGCCATTGGGCAGGTTATTCATGGGACTCCCTGATAGGCGGAGTTGTTCCACATGAGCTCACGGTACACTTAGGATTGATGCATGACTGGATTATGTGATTCATGCATCTTGCATTGTGTGTTGTGATTACTGTACGCCCTAGCGACATAAAGGTTGTAACCTCCGCAGGTATAGCGCGGACGATAGGATTAGATACCGAAAATACTTATTAAAGCACATGGGTCACCATAGACGTCCCATGGTGAAAGTCCCTAAATCCTTATGGTACCATAGAGGATGCTCTAATGTCTAGATCGAGTGGATGTATGAGCATATGAGGGCCGAATACCAGGAGGCCACGTCTCCCACTGTGTCGTGGTTAGTTGGAAGGGGATATGACCTTACCCGCCCTGAGAGAAGGGGGTTACTACTAGGTTGAGTATGACCAACTCGTAAATGGGTCCGCTACCAACGTGCCGGGTAGATTAGTAGAATGCTAGTTAGGCGGGTAGTGATGTATCTTTCACTTGCATGGTTGTGCCTCCAGTGTGGGGCGACAATCTGGTGTATAGTGTACTAGACCTCGGTGATTATCTAGAGAGAACTGTACTGATATATGATGCTCCAGAGATGAGCTGGATTGGTATGCTTGAGTTGTATCTCGGATATAACATTGGCTATGTAGGCCTTGCATCGCATCGCATGGCCTTGGTGTGGTCGATAGCATTCATGCCTTGTATCGCATAGCCTTGGTACAAATAATAGCATTCATGGACTTACTAGCATGTTTCCGCATTACTCTGATGTTGCATACTTGCATTCCTACCTTGCGCATACACTTTCACCACCCTCTAAGCTTTCTATAAGCTTATGCACGATTGATTCGTGTAGGTGATGCTAGGCAGTAGTTGAGCAGGAGCAGGAGTATGTGCAGCCGAGCTTCCAGAGCCTTTTATTATCTATTGTATTTCCCTTTACGCGCATTGTACCTTTAAAGATTTTGATTATAGTAGATTTTGTGATGGCGTTCTTGTTATTGTTCATGGGTTATGCTTTTGGTTATAATTATTATGAAACAAATTCATGTCGAAATTCCTCCTTGTAGGATCCCAGGATCATAACCTGGTATATGGATGCCAGGAGCGGAGAATTAGGTACTATGGAGCCTGTCGGCGCTGGATTTGGCGATCAAGAATTTTATGAGCCCGGTTTCCGAGTTTGCATGACATCCGAGGTTGTTGGTTTAAGGTTTGGTCTAATCTTCGCTAATAAATGATTCTTCTTTGGAGGTTAAAGAAGATTACCATGAGCTAAGCATTCAAGTATTCCAGCACAATGATTTTCCATTACAGAGTGTTGTTGGAAACATAATGAATGCCAAAGTTCATGATTCAATCCAAGCAATGAAGATAGGAGTAAATACTTGTGCAAGGATTGAATGATAAACTCTTATAGGAAAGAGAGCTAGAGGATGAGGGTATTAACTCTCTCTAGCACTCTTCAAATCTTGCTGACTTTTCTAAGAAGCAACCCAAGAGATTATATGAAGAAGAATCCCAACGGAAAAAAAAATGGGTAGAAATCTTCTGTTATCGATGTTATCGAACAATCTTCGATGCCATCGATATATGCACCAAGGTTTTTCAAATAGGTCTGTGGCAGATTCTGTCTGATGCCATCGAGTATACTTCGATGTCATTGAGACATACTTTGATCCCATTGAGATTTTCTCTATTAGAATCTCTTTGGTTGCTAGACAGATTTGTCCCCTTTTCGATGCAATCGAATAGACTTTCTATGCAATCAAAATTTAAATTTCATTGTCATTGAATTGTCTTCGATGCAATTGAAAATTTTGGATTTACCTAGAAATTTTCCTGGACAATTTGGTCCTTATATCAATGCAATTGAACACACTTCGATGTTAACGATAACTTACTCTCGATGGTATTGAAGTTGGTTCGATTACATCAAGGAACACTTAGAGTATTTTTAGAAATGGAGGAAATAAGCCCAAGGTCGATTCAATCGAAGTGGGTTCGATGTCATCAAAACATAAGTTTCATTGTCATCGAACTTCATTCGATGCAATCGAGAATACCCAGCGTTTGTTTAGTTTTTTGTTGGTCTATATGGGCTTGATTTCGATGCAATCGAACCATGTTCGATGTCATTTAAATTGTCCTTGATTTCATATCAATGCAATTGTCAGGATATTGATTTCACCTATATAGTTCATAATTCCTCTAATACTCAAAGTGCAAAAACTAAGCTTACCAAAGGATATTCAGAAGCAGTTGTGGGTAAGATTTTAGTTTTTAATATTGGGGCATATACTTGATTAAGGTTTGTTTAGGAGATGAGGCTTAGTTTACCTTTTAAGAACATTCTTCTTTCTTCATCTTGATAAGTCTTGAACTTATGGTCTTCACTTTGGGGCTCACTTAACAGACAGACTTACCATTCACGTACATTGACAAACGATGGAAGTATCAAATATAAGGGAAAACTATCCTCTCACCAATCGTCCGACCCTTGGAGAAGAGATCGGACCATTAATTAATTTTGCTACATGGCCTACTAAGGACTTTAGTGCAAGGGAAAAACAATCCTCACCAATCGTCTGACCCTTAAAAAAGGGGTCAGACCACTAATTAATAATGCTACTTGGATTGCATGATTTACAATGAGGATCTCTTAGTATAAGGGAAAATAATCATCCTATGTAAACTGCTCGGCCCTCTATGAAGGGGTCATTGTAGCACGTCCACGTATTCTACAAAGAAAAATTTCCCTAAATAAAATGAAGAGCTCAAGGGCTCGCCCCAACACTCTTACTTGACTAATACACTTGACCTATCATTATGACCAACGAACGACCAAGTCCATTCAAAAACTATCTTTTCATTCATATATGAAGGAACTACGGCAAAAAATAGATAAAAATTGTACAAGTATAAGAGGGGACGGTGAGGCTCCATCAACTCAAGAAGAGGGGTGTTGCGCCACTTTGGCGTCGGTCGATGCGAGGTCCGCCGATGTAATGTTTGCTTGCACCTCATCATCGAGGATGTTGAGGTTGAGCTCGGGGTACAGACCCCTGTCGTCCACCATGCAACATTTGTAGCCGCAGTTATAGATTACCTCCACCTTGTCGGCTAATTCCTTTGAGGCTTTGTACTCCTCTACAACTGCAACCTTGATCGCCGGGATGGCTGCTGTGGCCTCAGACAACTGAGCGGCTAAAGTCGTCTCGACTTCAGCCGACTTGGTTGCCGAACTCTCTCTCTCCCTCCCTAGCCCGACCTTTAATTCCATGGCCTTAACCTTTAACACCGCAACCTCGGTCGCCGCTTTGAATTGCTCCTTCTCGACTGTAGAAAGATGTGACCTTATCCCCTCCAATTCGGCCAACACCCAACTCTCCTTCTATCGGGCTTCGCTCAACTGGATCTTCAGAGCATTGCGCTCCTCCCCAGTCAACTCCAGAGCCCATCAAAGAGCCTCAACTTCAGCAGTCTTGCCCTGGAGCTCAGTCTCTGCCTACTCACACTCATCCGCTACTTACCTCATTTTGTGGCGAGTAGATAGAAGAGCATGGACGAGCAAAAACGAAGAAAGCATGTTAGAAATCAATCAAAAATTGAAAGAGGAGAGTTAACTGTCTTAGATGGAGGGGGGGGGGGGGGATTAGGACTATGCTAAATAAAAATTCAAATAACAGATATAATGAATAAATCATAATAAATCACTGATCTCAATAGCAGTAGTATTGAGAAATTGATTCAAACTTTGTTTATAGGACAACCTTACACCAAAAACTAATGTTTTAGGTACGACAACCTAATTTCATAAACGTAGTAAGGATCAAAATCACAAACTAAGTAAGAGACAAGAGAGAAAGCTATCTATTACGAGCATTCACCACACAATCAAATTACAATCATTCACCACATATACAGGAATTTAAACCATTCACCACAAACACCAAAAGTTATAGTGGTTCAGTGTGTACACCAACTATTCTCAAATAGCCACACCTACTCCACTCCTAATAATCACAACCCACATGATATTGGTGTTCACTAATAATCAAGGTTTTCACAGCTTCACACTAAAACCTATACAGCTGTGTTTTCAGATGGGCTATCACAAACAAAACCCCATGCTGAGATTTTCTGGCTATCTCAGTTAAAACCAATACAGATATTTTTTGGATATCTTAAGAAACCAAAAACAAAAATACACAATGATATTTATCTTCCTTATTGAAGACTTGCTTGATATAGCCCGTAGAATCACTTCGTTTGATGTAGAACGTTCAATGCCCAGTAATACAATCAAGGGTTCTAGGTTCTAATTGATTTTAAATTAGATCAAACCTTAGACTACTTGTTTGAATCCTTTAGATCTCAAAAAGAAGAGTGATTACTCTCTTAAAAAAAATAAGATTCATAAAATATAGTTCAAAGAATCAAAACAAAAGCTATAAACATAAATTTAAAATACCACACAATAGCTTGATGATAGTGGGGACTTCTCTCTTTATCAATAAAGGCTTTTCCTAGCTTGAATTAATTGATTTAGAATGAGAGAAGGCCTCTATTTATAGGCTGAAATTCGGTTGCTTCGACTCATCTAAGGTCTCCTTCAACTCATTTAAGATCCAACAAAATTTCAAAATTTTGGCGCTATCGGATAAAACCGTTCTTCGAATGGTCAAAGGCCCTGCTCGACTGGTCGAGGGCCCTATTCGACCAGTCAAGCAATGCCTTCGACTGGTCGAGGGGGCAAAAAATCAGTTGCTGGACTTCGAGTTGAGCCCCCTTCAACTGATAGAAGGTGTTCCTTCGACTGGTCGAGCACCCTGTTCAACTAGTCAAGAAAACACCAGAAATATCCATTTTTTTAATTTGAATCTTGGACTAGTCGAAGTTTTTCTTGGACTGGTTGAACTAAGGCTTGGACTAGTCGAACTAAGGCTTAGACTAGTCCAACTAAAGCCTAATAAAAGTATAAAACCCGGTAGTTTAGCATTTGAAAGAACCTAATCTTAAGGTCTTTTTATGGTCATTTATACCTTACAACACTGGACATTGAAGTGTATAAAACGATTCTTCTACTTAAAGGAGAAGCTTGATCTTATACTAGAGTAGAACTTGAGTATTCTTTAGCTTGCATTATCCACGTCTTGAACTTGTTCTTGCATTATACATACTTCATGGTTTGTTCTTGAAGAAGAACTTTCCAGCACTTGAAGTTTATCTTGAAGGTGAACTTTTCGTCAGTTGTCGGTGAACTCCCCATCACTTGTCGGTGAACTTTCCATCAGTTGATGGTGTTTGTCTCAACAAAATTTGACAAAATAAAAATGTGCACAACACTTACAATCACAAATGTGTGCACAACACTAATAATCTCCCCCTTTGTCAAATTCATGACAAAACACTTGTACATCAACCACAAAATAAAGTAGCTGATTCTTTCCATAGCTTTCTTTTCTTTCTTTGCACTGCTACTCTCCCTCATTGAGAGTTAATGAGAGTTCCTATATTAGAACATATACATATACATATACTCCCAATGCAATGCACAATTCCAATTCCAATTCCAACACATTATTATCAATCATACCATATCATCATTAAAATACTAAATTCTCCCCCTTTTTGTCACAAATTGATAAAGGAAAGAGTATCAAAGAAAACAAGTATATGGCTGAAATAGCATAACAGGAACTGGATTGATATAATTGAACCATGAGATAAAGAACATAATAAAGTTCAGCAAGTGCACATATGGTTAAAGCATAAAAGAGAGTATGTTCTAAAAAGTGTAACATCCCAACAAAAATAAAAGTTATATAGTCCCAAAATGAAACAAAAGCAAATCAGACTAATCAGAACCAGATGAGGATGGAGGAGGTATCGATGGGTCAATCTGGTGAAGTCCTTTAACAATGCGATGAAAGTATTTATGCATATACTTCATTGAGGATCTATAACTTTCCACCAGATTGTCCTAGGATACCTTCAATTCAACAACCTTCTCCTCTAAGGATCTAAGCCGATCATCAACCTGAGAAGGCTGAAAATCAGGATCAACTTCATCATTTGATTCTAAGTCATCGAATATGTCATCCATAGTCATGTCTGCAGCCAAGGGTTCTTCTTCGTCTTCAACATCATACTCAGCTCGCTGACCAGGGAGATACTCTAAGTTCATCTTGTTAATGTTGGAGTTATTAAATGGAAGGACTGCTATAGGTGCCTCAGTAGGAGGAATGACCATATTACAATGAATTGCAAGGCTAGTCATAAGATAAGCAAAAAGAATAGACTCATGGCCAGGATGGAGATGAAATTGAATCATAATGTAATGAATCAGAGAAGGAAGACAGATAGGAATGCTGGACACAACAACATGAAGAACACGACACATAAAGGGAGTAAGTTCAGACTTATTCTCATACCTAGGATAGACATTAGAGATGAAAATGTGGTGAAGAATTCTATATTTGGGAAACATTTGATTGGCACGGAGGGCATTACCCAAGCTCCATTCGGCATTAAACCGACACAATTTACGGGTAATTTCTCGCCGTTCAGTTTCAGTCATTCTTTTAGCTCATGTAGGTATTGGAATACCTTCATCATTAACATTTATGTCCATTAGACTTGAAACAAGATGTTTATTAATAGGAAATGTCCCTTCTCTAAAATTAATAGAGATTGTTAGATCATCTAAGGACGCTTCACTTATAGACACATACATTCCTTGTGTAATAGAGCGGTATGCCAATCCGCCCTAATTTAAAATGTTTTCCCAACCAATAGAGGTAAGGATACAACTAAACCAAAATCGTCATTTAGGAACGGTTTTAAACCGTTCCTAACTACTTCAGGAACGCTTTAAAACCGTTCCTAAATGAGGTGTCGCAGAAAAACAAGAACGGTTTAGAACCGTTTTAGGTACCGTTTTGAATTTTATGGACGGTACTTTAGGAACGGTTTTAAACCGTTCCGTTGCCAACAATCGGATTTTATGAACAAAACTTTAGGAACAATTTAAAATCCTTCTTTTATTTTATTTTTTTATTTTTAAAACCTAGAGAAACTTCATTGATGGAGATCTAATGATAACATCTACTGCATCATTTTGCTGAAGCACATACATCTAAACCTTAACAATAAGATTATTTATAAAATATACAAAAAGAAAATAAAGCAGCAAAAACCATCCCAACACCAAAACCAAAATTACAAATTTGAAGAAATTTCAAAAAAAAATCCATTAAATAAGAATTACAGAGTGGGGCCCAAGCATTCATCCTAGCCTAATCAATCCTTTTTTGGAGATTTCGAAGTTTCCTCAGACTTCCCTTTCTCAAACTTTTAAGCAAGAGAACAGAGTTTATTTTTGGCAAAACACCACCAATTGAAATTGTCACACCAGCTTGCAATTTCCCTAGCTCATCATTTCTCACAACTAAAAGAACATGCCTTGGAATGATGCAGGACTTCTTATTGTCTCTAGCAGCATTCCCGGCTAGCTCCAAAACCTCATCAAAGTCGTTGTCAAACTCATCAGCAACCTCCCACTTCTTTGTAATTAGTATCATTCTCGTCCTAAAAAGGTATTTCCATATGCCAAAAAACATCAAGATCAAATTCAATATTTGGTATTGATACTGACATGATAATCACTACAACAAAATGGAGTAACAGCAGCACTTTGGTGCCTCTTGCACTGGCACTGTGTAAAACAGGGCCCACGGATGTATCGGTATATATATAAAAAAAAAAAAACATACAGCCATTTCGCTCCCGGACCCCGCGCCTCTCTCGCCAACTGCCTATCTCACACTCTATCTTCCTCTCCCGATCTCCAGATCTCGCGCCTCTCTTTCCATCTGCCTATCTCGCACTCTATCTTCCTCTCCCGATCTCCAGATCTCGCGCCTCTCTTTCCATCTGCCTATCTCACACTCTATCTTCCTCTCCCGATCTCCAGATCTCGCGCCTCTCTCGCCAACCTCTCTCTCTCTCTCTCTTGCATCATCTCCAGATCACGGTGCGGCCAGCCCGACCACTTTCCCGCCTTCATCTCTTCCCAGGCCAGTACTCATTTCTCTCAAATAGATATCTAGGTTTTTATTTTGAGATCTGTAAATCCATGATTATCAGAGGATACAATATTGGAATTAGGGATTTCCTAAACTCTGTAATGGGAAAAGGATTAGGGGTTTCCTAAAATCACTTTTATGGTTTATTATTGTGAATGTTTAAGGTGTGCACAACACGTGTTTGATGAAATGTCTCTGTTCTAACAGTTTTTAATTTATATGTTAGAGTTGGGCATAGTATTTCAAATTCAAATGTTGTTTTGCGGCTATGATGATCTGGATTTTGTTCTCTTCTATTTTCCTGATCTGGGTAAATTGCAAAGTGGCTTGCCAAAGATGGTATTGTTTATTAGCAGGCTCTTGCAGTTACATGATACTCAGACAGCGTGGGATACTTGATACACAGGCACGTAGAAATTGTACATGTGGCATACATTAACTAAATTCTGAAAATTAGATTGATGGAACGACTCTAACCTCAGGTGCATGCACTCACTCGACCTTAGATGCATGCACTCACTCGACCATTGGATATTTTTTATTTTAACCGTCCAATAAATGTTCACCGATCTGATAATGGATAATAATAATAATAATAAAATAATCATAAATTTTAGTTCATGATACATCCAAATTGGGAAGACATATTTTGGACAGTCAAATTTCCCATACAGATGACATGATGGTGGGAAACATGGCTGCATGCTAGGTTAGCATGTTGTTGGCTTTGAACACTTATGGGTGCTTGAAAACCTAGGTAAGCTAGTAAGCTAAACTAACAAGCAAGTGGTACATACAGCCATAGAATAAAATGTATGAAGCTATGAGAGAAAGGCTGCCCAATGTTTCATTTATGAGGACTTATAAATAAAAATGTATCACAAAATAAGAGGAAAGGATCTGGTTTTAAACTATATCTAAGATAGTTACCAGCCCTCTATATCTATATACGCCACATACATGTATGAGATACAGAGTTCATCTGCTGGACCGTGTCAGGGATGAGCCATAACTGGGAAAAACAATCAGGTGACCTTAGCCACAATTGAAGGAATTTTGAGATATACAAATAATTATTAGAGAAAATATCTTTCAATATATATATATATGACAAAATATCTTTCAAAAAAATTATTAGAGAAAATATCCAACCAAAGTTCCTCATATAACAGGAAGGAGTCCTCTGATTGACAGCTAGGATCATATAAGAGTAAAACCTATCATGCACACCTCAGCATGTGAACCATTTGTTTGTTGCAGGCATGCGACATATAAAGATACAAAGTGATTATGGCTCAGATCTCATTTATGCATGCCATGTGTACAGAAATAGATTGCTTGAAAACTGCTTTAATTTTATGCCAATTAGCAGGGGCCACAAGTGTATATCACTAGCAAATCACCAGGTTAACTGTACATAAGTAACCAAGCCGGTGAGTGGTTCCCCTATGTTCATCAATTGGGTATGACAAAAGGGGGAAAAAAAAGAGGTATCAGAAAAGTATGATGTCAGTGGGTTAACTATACATAAGAAACTGATGTAAAACATAGACTGGTGAGATCAGATGAACTCCTTTTCCTTTGTATTCACTGATTCACCAACTGGGATGTTTTTACTAGAAGATCTTTCTAAAATCTTCAAAAATGTTATTTGTGTAATGCGGAAAATCCACATGTTTCTCAATAGTAGAATCTCCAGCTATCAATGTCCTTTCAGATCACTTACACCTCGCCACTTTCTGATATGGTCACTGAGTGGTACTCCCCGCATGACACTTGGGTAATCTTCACAAGCTCAGGGGCTTCATCAAGGAACCTCACATAGGCATTTAAAATGTGGTTACAAATTATGCAGGTTGTTGCTCTTGGGGGTGTAATATATGGATGTCCTACACATGTGACATGCTAGCGGAAAGATGGTATGGCACCACAAGTTGCAGCAGGTGAGTTATCTAAACCAAAATGTATTTCCTTGATTTATTATCATTTTTTACCATCATGCTTATCACTGATTTATAGCATAACGATAATTGGTTAATATCAAATGATGGTAGATCCCATCATTTTGTCTTTTGTTGTGCTTTTCTTTTGCCCTTTGGGCTTTAACAATATTCAGTTCTTTAAAAAAAAAAAAAAATCATATGATTGTATATACCTCATTTTTATGCTCATGTAAATAATTTATGTCAAATGTTTCAATTTTTTAATTTTTTTTTTAAATGTCAAACTGCTCATGAGTGCTTCACTGAAAAATGCATATCCAGAGGTTTGCATGGGACCTTTGTGCAGATCTGTCATGTTGCCATTCACCTATTGACCCCATCTCTGCTGTATAAATGATTGATTGTTTGTCTTTTTTAATGATTTATGGAGATTGAAACTAGCTTGCAATATCATGCACCCAAAAGAATAAGCTAAGAAGAAAATTATTCCATTCTATTACCATTTTACTTGCGAATAATCAGTGCATTTGTTAGGTTATTCTCAAAAGTGGTTAATTAGTATTAGGTGTATCTTTCTTCCTTCAGGAGAGCCTCACTTCGAGTATATCAACTTTTAGAACTTTTGTTACTCTAGATCTTGATGGGAATGCATGTTAATTTGTGCTAGTAGATTCTTTGCAGGGAGGTATAAATGCAGCCTTAGGAAATATGACTGAAGATGATTGGAGGTGGCATATGTATGACACTGTCAAAGGAAGCGATTGGTTAGGTAATACATTCAAGTGATAGAAATTTCCAACTTTGGCATTCACTTACATGGCATGTTCTATAAGTCCTTTGTTATTTGAGTAACACTAAGAAATCATTTTTTTTTCCTTGCGTCAGTTCTTGGTTCTTTCTTTTCTTTCTTTCTTCCTAATCTTGGATAAGAAATATTTTACCATATCATGTACTCTTATATTGTCTTTTCATAAACATCTTCTGCACATTCTTTGCCTTTTAAGTATTTACTTAACTACAATTGTTATTACATGTTATGTAATTTGAATCAAACTTAATGGAGCATCTCTACATTTTCCACTTGTTAACAGGCGAAGGAGTCATGAGAGTGTGATTTTTGTTTTTGTGTGTTTTTTTTTCCCTTTATGGTGGCCAATTTGTATGCAATTCCTCTTGCAACTTGTTTTATGTCTGTTCTTAAAGTGGAATGTTGTTGTGTTATGTAGGCGATCAAGATGCTATCCAGGATATGTGTAGAGAGGCACCAAAAGCTGTCATAGAGCTTGAAAATTATGGGTTGCCATTTTCCGAACCGAAGAAGGAAAATATATCAGCGTGCTTTTGGTGGTCAAAGCCTGAATTTCAGAAAAGGTTCACATACTCAACTTTGTTATAGGGGTAGTTAGTTTCACGAGTTATCTGTAACATTTCTTGATTTATACCGTCTTCTATGTTGCAATTGTAGGTGGGCAGGCCTATCGCTGTGCATGTGCTGCTGATCGAACTGGTCATGCTTTATTGCACACGCTTTATGGCCAGGCAATGAGACACAATACACAGTTCTTCGTGGAATACTTTGCTTTGGATCTTATAATGGACAGTACAGGTAAGTTACTTTCTGAGTGATATATTTCTGATAGCTTTATCTTTCAACATTTGCTCAGTTTTTGGGAAATCATGATTGGTTATTTGGTGATTGATGTTATTCACCTGAAAGTCATGATTGCTTAAAGTCTAACTTCGTAAACAAAACATGCAAATTATAACCTGTGATTTTAGCATTGTGGGTTTGTGTTTGAAGATTACGATGTGAAACGAATTACGAAATCAATAATAGAGTCTCGCAATTGGAACTGGTTGCAAGTCATTAGACTTGGACCTGTTGCAGGATCGCCTATGTTGTATGTTGCAGGCAAAGAAATTCTTCCTGGTGCTTGACGACGTTTGGAGCAAAGACAGCAAGAAGTGGGAGAAGCTGCTGAGACTTCCCTTCCAAGCTGGTGCAGCTGGCAGTCGAATCATTGTAACCACTTGTATGGAAGATGTTGCTTGCATGATGGGAAGCACTGATCACATGCACAAATTGGTGGTCAGGAAACCGTCTCTTTCTGTCTATCATATACCCCTCTCTTTATATTTCTCCTTCCATTCACCACCTATTCGATGAAATTCCTCATCACCAAACCCTATATATTTTCCCAGAGATCTGAAGATTATGTGGTGAAGTGAGACAGCCGTCAAGAAACCGTCCACTTTGATAAGATCACCACTCGTCTGAAGAAGCTGAGCTATGGCCTCAGCCTCGATCACTGCGATCCTGTACTTGTGGCTCGAAGGTATGTGCTGGAATGTACAAGGGTGTCACCACCGATCGCTTGAGTCTTGACGAACTTGCTGCTGAGACTGCGGCTGCTATGACTGCAAACCACCCCGATTATGCCTCTATAGGTTTTCCCTTCTTATTGTTTTGTGGATTTGGAGATTGGAGAGAAGCGCTTGGTTTTATTTGCCTGATTCTTTTTTGAATTTTCATTCAGCTTGCTGCGAGAATTGTTGTTTCAAATATGCATAAGAGCATGAAGAAATTGTTTTCTGAGACGTGAGTGTTTGTTGATTTAACTTTTCTTTTGTTGTTTTTGCTTGAATTTTTTATTTTTTAAAAAAAAACTGGAATTGGATGATCTGTGCAGAATCAAAGAGATGTATTGTCATTTCAATGAAAGATCAGGGCAGAAGCTCCGTTAGTTGCAGATGATGTTTATGAGATAATCATGAAGGTAATCTCCCCTGTTCTGCATAAAAATGTTGGGATTCCGAATTTTTTCATTGGTGAATATTTACTATGATTCCTTCTACTGGTAGATAGCAATTTGGAACACTTTGATAATAAATTGGGATGACTTGAATATGCATGACTGCATGTTGTTAGAATTGGAAATTTAGAGGTTTCAGTTTTTAATGATTGTAACTCACTGTATCAAACTCAGAAGAAGTGCCTAGTGCATCATTTGGCATTGGAGGTGGGCCCCACCTCGGAATGTTGTACATTGTTGGGTAAGAGGAACCCACTTTATGTTGAATTAGCCTGATTGGTTGATCCTGATCCTATGAGCGAGATCCTGCAAAATAGGCTAGATTGGGTTTAGTCTAGCCATATGTTTCCATGCTCTTAATTATGTGATGTGGATCATTTCATTGTGGTGAATTTTAGGCTTAATACAATCTAGGTGGCATTCACCATCCAACAATCACTGTTACAAATTATTTTTGACCTATCAAGTCTTATAATAAAGATTTCCTGTAGTTGATTATTATAATTCTGTAATTAACAGTTGAAGGACGGTTGTTAGCACTGCAGCCATTATCTCAAATATACAGCTGTTATGGCTATTTAAAAATAAAAATAAAAATAAAATCTGTCTAGAGAATTTTTCTTTGGAGAAGTAAAATGTCAATAGCATTTCCATTTCAAAATCCAAGTGTTCTACAATAAAGAAATATGTTTGGAATTTTTTTTACCCTCAAAGGATGTTTTTAATATGTCAAGTATGTCTCACTGAAAGTCGAATGGTAGTAGATATGTGCACTATTTGATTTACAGGGAGAACGCTTTTGTAACATTATTATTATTATTATTATTATTATTTATTTTTCTTACTGAATGCAGGATCAGTATATACTTGGGTGTATTTTTGTAAAAGGCTATGCGGTGTCTCAGTTATTAGAAGGTAGACTGTCATAGTTTGTTGCGAGTTCTATTATCAAGATTATTTCCACCTTTTAAGTACTTGAACATGAAGAACATCTTATTTATGCAATACCTCTTCCCATTTTTCTGAACCACTTGCATCTTTGAATGTGTGGATTTTATTTGGATGAAGAGGTCACGATCCAATGAGTTTCTGGGTTACTTGGAACATTCTTTTTAGTTTTTGGAATCTATGTGCTGGTAAGAATGCCAATCAATGGAATCACGGCATGTGCTTCAGGACTTTTGCATGATATGAAACATTGGTTGTTGTTATTTTGTCCCTTTTTTTTTTGCATGATATGAAACATTGGTTGTTGTATTTTGACTTTTACTGCTCCCCTTTCTTGGACTCAGACTCTAAAAATCAAAGGCTCTCTCCCTCCTCTCCTTTGCCCAGAAGCATCTCATTGCATGGTCTCCTCAGCACTACACATCTACAAAGAAACTTGGATCACGACCTGCAATATTAAAAAAAAAATCTTTGTTCTGATCTACCAAATCAGGTACCATTTCAGACCATATTTTTTGACCCACATGAATCTTAGCTGACACGATGAAACTAGACAATGGGAATTATCAGGTGCTAAACCCTGAATGATGGTGTGTGAGTTCTGGACCATTCATTTGTTGGGCCCTAATGTGGATGGCCTTGTTTGGTGGACACCTAAAACAGAGTTCTTCTCACTTTATTTAACAATAGTTATGTATTAGAGATCTTGATCTCTAGTGCATAATGAATTAATGTTACCGTTAAATAAAATGGATGAACTCATTTTTAGGCGTCTACCAAATAGGGCATAAGAATTTCTAATTGAGAATAACCGCATTCATGTTAGATAATTCTCACCAAGAGAAGTTTTTTTCTGTGCCATTTTTCAAGTTTTAGGTTCAGTGACAATTGGAGTAATTTAGGTAAGAAGTACAAAAAGGCGTGATGGTTTCATGCGGTTACAATCTTATAAAATGCCTTTCATATTTGATACTAGTAATACAATGACCTTTTGTTTTCTAGCAGATCATATGTGCTTCTTCTTCTTTTTTCTTTTATTTTTAAAATCAAGTTACATTCAATTTTAGCCATGAACAATTCTTCCACGGGATTTTAAATGAGTAGGATTATAAAATCACTATGACAGGTATGGGACCTGATAAAATTGCCAGACTATCTTACACAGAGGGAGTACATTGATTCTTCTAGAATAGGGATTACTGGTGAATATCTTGGAGGTTAGATAAATATTCATTTAAGTTATATTGAGGGCAACTTGAATTTGTAACAGTTACAAATTACAATTGAAACTTGAAAGATATGAATCTCATTTACAATTTCCTTCATGCAGGCATGCATGCATGGTTTGCTGCTGCTATCGATACCCGTTATGCGGTGGTTATCCCCATAATCGACATTCACGTGGGCAAGATAAATGATTTCTTGTGATTTCTCGTGATGTACCAAACACATGAATTAGAAAGTTACATCTATATTGTTTGCAGGGATTTAGATGGGCCTTAGATAATGATAAATGGCAAGCTAGGGTTGACATATAAAACCGTGTTTGAAGGTGAGATTACAGATTTCAGATCCTTTTACTAATCCTACATGCACAACTATCTCGCACAACCTTGTGTATGGTTTGCACCAATCTCTCTCATGCTCTTAAAAAGGCTTCCTATTTGATATCTTGCATTTGTAGCAAGTAACTGACTTGGCCATGCCATTGTCAGAAATTCAGGATGTGCACTTGGTGTCCTGATGACGCCGACAAACCTAGCATGCTTGATGCGTCTGTGTGCATTAATTAATAAATACATATGGACTCACATGCTTCATTTTAAATATAAATAAGTATTTCTTTTGGTTGCAGAAGCACTGGGATTGACTTGGGCAAGAGCACAATTGATAGAGAACACTACAACAAAAGTTGGATTACCCGACGATTTGCATGGCTAGTTTACCTACGCTAATTAAAATGGGGCGTGGTCAGTTGTGCATAATCTTGGAGGTTGTACACTTTACTAGTTCAATACTTTCAAGTTGTGCACATGCTTCATCAGATTGCACGACCATCAGTTGTATATCTTGTTTTGGGTATTAAATTACAGGATCTGAAGAGTAAAAAAGCAAGGATTCTGGAGATGGGTTTTCTACTTTTTTCAGTCAGCTTAATCAGTTTTTTTTAATCTCAGGGGTTAAATTGTAAAAAGGTAGAAATCTGGAGGTGGTTTTTTTTTTTTAAATCTTCACCGCCGAAAAAATTCGAGGTATCTCTACCACCAACTAGGTTTCGTTGTTGTTGTTTTTTTGTTTTGGGTCTTAATCAGCGATTTTCTTTAAAATATAAGGCATATCTACCTATGGATTCTCACACGTGCTATCATCAGCACGTGTCAAGAGGGTGGCCATCTCATTGTTCTTGTAAATGTGAACTGATGCAATCAGTGTCTTTGAAGACCGCTTGTCACAAGAATCTCTCGATCCAATTATTAGGTGGGCCACATCCTGTACATTCAATCACATCAACAGGAGTTTGAATTACTGCAGTCTTGACATAGAACCATTTCATTTCGTTTATGGAATTTTCTAATGTGAATTGATATCTTCTACCACACTACTGATTGATTTGCTTACACCCATTTCAATTCCAGGAATTGAACATAATACGAATATTTCAATTCACCTTCAACACACCAGTTAATTTATTTTTTTTTTTTTTAAAAAAATCATGACCAAATCGAGTGGTTGTAACAAATGCTCAATGAGAATCTACTTGGCACTGGGATCTTTATTTTGCCAAAATCAGATTTCACATACATTATTTCAATGCATTCTTTGTTAGATTCTGATTTTTTCCTATACATTTCTAATGATAGATTTTGATCTGCTTATGGTAGGTACCTTGAAGAGCTTGAGAACAACCCAGACGTTTTAGCAAATCCACAGAGCAGAGCTTTAAGTTCCCAATAGTATGTCTATGTGGCTTTATTTTTGCTTTTCAAAGTGGATTTTCTAAAAATCTTTTACATTGTTTAATTTTATTTTAAGGTCCTACAAACATAGCAAGTGAAAGCACAGTACTTTAGAAGTGTCTTAAACTAACTGCTTTTCGTAATGATCTTTTGTCACGAAATTTATCAAAGAACGGTTGCAAGCTGTACCTGCAGCCAAAGGTCCTAGAAATTACCTGTTTTAGGCAGTTCAAGGTAAGCTTTTGTTTGATATTGAGATTGTATAGATTAAAAAGCGAAACAACATTTCTCATATTAGAATTTCCAACGAAAATCACGGATTACTAAGTGCGGTTTGCGGGAACAGAATAGATGTGGATTTATTGGTGAGAATGAAAAATATAGAAGTCAGTAAGAAAATATAGAGCTCTTGCAGTCGCTTTGGTTCGAGAGAGGTTTCAAGGTTCATCAATTTGTACAACCATTACCATTGTTGTGAGCAGTGAATCAATGAAATAGGACCATCTCCCCATGCTCTTGCCAACCATTTTATCTTTCTACTTTTTGATTTTTTTTTCCTTGTGCGCAGGATTTTAAGGCCTACAAACTAGCACTTCAGCCTTTTGACGCTACTCGATCTTTGGGAGTACCATATAGAGGATTTTTTTAAAAAAATTATTAAAGACCACTTTCAATTTATTGTAATAAATATTATATATATTTTTTTATTGTGAAGTAATATAGATTTTATTTAATATTTAGTTTAAATTGTATTGCAACATTTTTTATGTTTCAAATAAATTTTTTTAAAAATACAGGTTTCAATTGAATTATATAATAATAATAATAAATTTATTGGCCTATGCTGGGCTCTAGATCTTTGTTGGCGCTTTTCCATATTTAAAAGTGCCAAGGAAGCCACATTTTAGCGGCGATTAGATAAATTTTAGCTGCGCATTTTTAGCTTTTAGCGGCGGTTCTGTCGCAAATAGCAGCACCAGCAAAAGCGCCGCTGAACCACACAAACCGCTGCAATTGATTCTATAAGAAGCGCTGCTTAAATTGCTTAGCGCCGGAAAATCTTTTAGCGACATATCCCTCTGGCGGCGTTTGTCTAGCGCCGCTAAGAATCTATAGCAGTGTTTTAAGTGGTTTTAGCGGCGGTTTTGGCCGCCGGTAAAAGTCAGTTGTCTTGTAGTGAATGTTAAATGAAATGCATGAGCGATAGAAAAGGGAATGGGTTGGAGGGTACTGGCTGCAATCACTTCAGCAATTGCAGCTGTTGTCAGTACATACTGGGACCTTGTTCATGACTGGGGACTTCTGCAAAAGACATCAAAAAACTGTTGGCTGAGAGACAAAACTCCTCATCTGACACAAAAGTGGTTACTGATGTTCAATGCCACCATGTGTTGACATTATCTCCCTAAATGTTGGTTTTAAATATCTTGCTGAGATTTGCTAGGGTGCAATCAGTTTTCAGTTTTTAACTCTTTTTTATGTTCCACAGTTCATACATGTGCACATGCTCATGCCTATGTGTCAAAGGCCAAAGGTTCAATTGTATTATAAGTTTGAGATGCATTCACATTGGTACATCCCCACATATGAATCATGTCTACCTGATTGGTTATATGCTCCCAAGACAGATGTGAGCCCAACTTTTCAAGGTTTTCACGTAAAACAATTCGCATTCCAATGATGCAATCAGCCATGATCTGAAATGAAAATGAAGGTACTGAAAGTTAAAGAATGAAGGAAAACAAGACCAATCCATCTCATCTACTGATTAAAAAATGAAACTGTCATTTAAGTACCTTGACATCATCCATCTGAGGGACCTGGGCATCTCTCCATATGTTATGATGGTTGTAGAATCCACAACAACATAAGATAAAGAAAAGGAGCAGACAAGTGCACAAGTGTAAAAGATTCAGCTAGAGTCCTCTCAAGTGCTGAAAATTACAAACAATTTTTTTAGAGATATCCAAACAACTTTTCCATCTTATTTTGTCATAAAAATCAAGCACTAGTTACAACCATCAAGATATGTGTATATAACTAATTGGCATCAGTGCTAGATAGAAGAGTCAATCTTACCAAGAGGGTGATACATAGTGGAAATAGCACAACATCAATTGGAGATGTGTATATAACTTGCTCCAGATTTTTTTATCATCACCTGCATGGAATAAAAAGGAAATTAAATGAAATCCTCTATTTTACTAAATGAAAAAATATACATGTATAGGTTTGGTGATATGACTAGGTTTGATGAAATTCAGGGATCTAGATCATAGGGTTGTATAAATTCAGCAAACTAGAAGATGCATCATTGCACATATAGAAAACAAGGTTGGCCTTATATCATTTCTTCTATTAGGAGAAATGAGCTCAACTGAAAATTTTAGGCTGGTTTGATGGACGTTATCCATTCCACTTGATGAAGAATAGCTTTTTGCATTTTCTGAACAGATCGGTCTCCTCAACTTGACGAGCACAATAGCCAGCCCTTTTCCAAAGAGTAGGTTGGTATCGCATACTCTCCTTGACGAATTGACTACAAAACTCTATCATTTATGTATGTCTTTCACAAAAAGGATAGGAAAGATACATCATTCCTATCAACACGTCCACATTATAAGGACTTTCGACACCTCCTACCTTTCACTAGCATATGAATTGCTTACATCAAAGTGCAGTAACTCTACAATTCAATGAGTACATACTATAGACATTACTCAATACCCAAAGGTTCACTAGCCCCCACGTGCACCTTGTAACATAGTACACACTCCAATTTGGTACATGTGTGGGCCATTTGAACATTGCATGATGTGGACCTCACCATGCAGATGATCTGGTGCACAAATAAGGTTGGTCCTCTCATCAGGTGGGCCCACCCCACATGATATGGATACTTCATAAAAACTTACTAACGGTCCACAATAATATGCATGACCTGTCCGATGAGCAGACAAAAGATTTTTGTGTCCGGCCATCTTGACAATGAGGCCGAGATGGTTGCAAAGATAAGATGTCCCACACACATGAATTGGTGTGTTTGCCTTGTAGAGAGGTCCTATATTGTAACATAACTGGCAAGAAATTTGCATTCATATTTTCTCAAAAAATGGACCAATTCCTAGGTCTGAGACAGTTACATACATTCAATGTTTCTTTAAAAGGACTTGTGTTCTAACATGATGAAAATTTTCCAGACATAATTCAGAATATGGGAGAAAGATCTGAGTAAGAAAGCAACTACTTCAAAACATAGATTTTGCAATCCATCAAAATGAACTTTGGAAAGAAACAGATTCAAAACATTGATTTTGTAATCCATCAAAATCAACTTTGGAAAGCAACAAATTCAAAACATAGATTCTGCAATCCATCAAAATCAACTTTGGATTTAAGCTAAATATAAAATTTCAAAGATTTAATGCAGGCAAATATACGTTCAGGGGGAATGATTTGAATATTACCTCCCCATTGCAAATTCCTTCCAGCTATGAGAACTCTTACACAAGCACGAAAACATCTCATTATCCAAACAGCTGTATCTCTTTTCCTTGTAAAACAAAAAACACCAAAAAAAGAAGAAGAAAATAATCAATCAGCGAGATATATCCAAACATGAGAATTCAAAGGTCAAAAACATGAAAACTTACTTTTTACGATAACCCACCGTGTGATCTACCAAAATCAGAACAATAGCATGATTTCAGATATGAAAAAAAAAAAAAACCAATTCACCAAACATTACAAAATGAAACCAAAATACAGATCCCCCCAATGTAAGAGATTTACAAAAGAAAACACAAAATAGATAATAGAATCATGGAAAATGACAAACAACCTACCATGTGATCTTCCAAAGTCAGAATAATGGCATGATTTAAGACATGAAAAAGAACCCAAATTCACCCAACACCCAAAATTAATAATTCACCCCAAACAAAATCTTCAAATAATAAAACCATTAAAAAAAAATAGCTGATTTACCAAAAATCAGAACAGAGACATAATCTTTGACATTAAAACACAACTCAATTCACCAAAAACCTAAACCAAAACCCCAAAAGAATTCACAACAAGAAAAAAAAAAACACCGAAAAAAGGACGAAAAATCATAACATTTCAACCAAAATCTAGGGTTGTAAAAATAATTCGAGATTGCAAAAAAAAAAAAAAAAAAAAAAAGGAACCAACAAAACCAACCAACAAAAAAAAAAAAAAAAAAAAAAAAAAAAAAAAAGATTCAATCAAAATCTATCAACAGAATACCACCCAAATCTTACCTGTCACAAAATTCACAAATAACATTAATAAAAAAATTTTGAAAGCTTAAAATTCACAAATTAAAAAAAAAAACCCAATTATCCTTTTCTTATTTAAGTGCCATATTAATAATAAAAAATAAATAGAAAAATTTAGGAAAACAAAAGAGTAAAAGATGTGATACCTTCAAAATGGCTAAAACTCATTGAATGATGACAGCTTTTTTTTTTCTTTTTCTATTTTTTATTTTTCAAAAGTACGATAAATGCTTCTGTCTTAAATGGGAGAAGTTGGATTTTTGTGTAGGAATTTCTTTGTTTTTTGTTTTTTATTTTTCTTTTGGAGTCCGGATCCTCTGTTATACCCGACGGAGGCTCTTTCTTTTCTAATGTTATTTTTCCTTTTCTTTTCTATTTTCTTTTCTTCTTTTTTTTTTTTTTTTTTTTTCCGTTCACATTTTGCAAAGGACATTTTTACCTAAAAAAAACCTTCCCCATCACAATAATAATAATAATAATAATAATAATTATTATATAAAAAAATAAGATAGGACTTGTTCCTGGGTATCATCATAGAGGAAGGAGTTTGAGAAAAGGAGTAGCTGTTGTTGCTGCATCTTGTTGTGGAGGATGGCAAGAGACCTCCTCGCAGAAGAAAACCCCTGCATCAGCATCATCATCATCATCCTGTCTCTGCCAGAATTTGTCTCAGTAGCATGCCCTAAAATTTCATATGCATCTTTGTACATAACCATGATGCCAAGGCTTTAAAGCCTATTGACCCATACATACCCCTGAATTGTCTTAAATGTGCTATAAAAGTCTAAGGTTTATCAAAATAAAAGATCATGAAACCACAGAAACAAAGAGTTGTCAGAGGGGAGAATTACCTGCAAGAGACAAGCGGGGATATCAATGAACCCTTGCAAAATCATATCTACATTTTCCAGATTTTAGCGTGGAATAGGTGTGATGACATAGAGTAGATCTTTTGAAATGTTTACACCCCTAACAAGGCCTGATTGATGCTTGCTGAGTTTTCACGTTTGCTAGTCATTCAGGATTCTAACCATGCAGAGGCAGCTGTTTTGCTAAGTTCTCAAACAAGTAATGTGGCATCTTTGAATATTAGCATCAATAAAGAATATTAGCATAACCATTATATATATAATATAAAAAAAAGGAACAATAACATCATAACACAGCTTTGTGAGCCACATAGTTGTAAAAATTGACGATTTCACTACCAAAATGCATAGCTTCCAAAGAGAAATATGAATAATATGAAAGCTATCCAAACATGATAGTACTGAAAATGTTTATATATGTGAGAATAAAACCTACCAAGTCCAGCACACCAAGGTGCACAAGATTCAGATTATGTAGGCTTTCTAGAACTAACTGCCAGACCGACAATTGTTGCATTCAAACTGTGAAAGATTTCACTACTCGGAACCTAATGAAATGTTAAAAACACATTAGCACAACATGTAAGTACCAAACTGGTACACATTTATTGACAAAAACATGAATGATTACTACTTTATATGTTAGTCATATGTTAAATCAGAGAAGTTGTAGTGACATCTTATAATTTTTCCTGCAAGAAACCTAAACTAATTCAACCTTTGATAAAGGGTCCAAGAAATTCCTATGTTGCATTCATATCATGATTTCATCAAGTAATGAAGACAAAGGAATGCAAAAAGATGGAGACAAAATCGTAGATGTAAACAAAAGCCAATAAAACTACATATAGAAATTCTGTGATACCAGCACCGAACCTGGCAATGGAGATGCATAACTTTTTCCTTTGAGATAAGAACTTCATAAGGAGGATGAGAAGCCAAGGCATCAACAAGCTCCTTGTTCATTGTGATATTCATGTCACTCGAAAAACATGTGCCACGTGTGTGGTACACAAGATGACAACTTTATTAAAAATGGCAAAGCCGAAAGAAAAAGAACAGCAAACAACAAAAAAGATAGAAAGAGGAAGCGAGAAAAATTACAAACTCATTGGCCAAACCCAAAGAACTACATTGGCAAGGGCGAAGAAGAAAACACTTCTAGAGGAACCACATTTATCACGGAAACATCTCTCACGAGCATTTTATCGAGCAGTATGTGTGCATCATTAATCTAACCACATTTTGATGAAGCGGATGACACGAATTTGTGCAAGGAAGCTACATAGTGGACCCACCTAACCGGGAAAAAGAAATTGTTGGTGATAATCCAGATTTCTGGTAATGATTGTATTCTTGTAGAATGACAAAATGGCAATAGATATATCAGTTACTAAGCTCAAACATTTCTTTGGATTATGATCAAACCATAGAAGAGTCAAGGAAAAAAGCCTTAATGTCGACTGCAATAATACAATTTTGGTGTAGTGCGTGGCTATTATGGTTTAAAAGTTTGGTTGGCCTGGATGCAAGTACTATTGAAAATTGAAAGTGTAAGAAAGTGTTGCCCATTCAATAATTCTACTACATTTGTCTACAAATGTGCTGTACAAGTGAAGAAATAATAAAGAACAATTTTTTAAAAAGGATGATTCACATTGAACAAGCCCAGGAAGCAATTTGCATCAGAAAATGATCATGAATATCATAGAAGAACAAAAAATCAATAACGGTGTGTTTGGGTGCACTAAATATCATGAAATTTCATACTATTTCATTATTAACCAGTCTAGTTTAGTGCAAAACATCAAGAAATTTCATTATATTTGGTGCAACCAAATGCACCCTATATATAAACAACTTTTTGGAAAATCCAAAAACAAACACTTGAATATTTCTCTCTGATTCAAATTCCCAACACAAAACCAAACCAGTAATTAGTGAAAAGGTATTCCAGGTTACTTGAATAGCAGTTTCATTCTTACAAGCATCATTGTCAATTACAACCCTGAAAAAATAGAAAAGAAATTAGATAAATTAAAAGAAAAAAATCCAATACCAAAACAAAAGCCAAAACAAAAGAAAATAGAGAAAACCACAAAACCCAAGCTGATTTCGGGGGGAAAAAACTTGGCACGCTTAAAAGATTAAATTTCCAAAAATTACAGAAAGAAGCACTGAAAAAATCATTAAAAAAAAAGACCTTTTAAAATTGTAAATCACATACCTTTTAAAAGGCCTTTCACCTTGGTTGTCATTTGGGGTGTAAGGATGACCTATTTGGCAAGCAACGCATCAATGGAATTCTTTCATCGATGAACCTGTATCTCTAGACATAAAAAATCAAACAGAAAATTGGAATAGAGTAAAAAAGAAGTCTGACATGATGTTTTTAAAAAAAGAATTTGATAATGATAATAGTAAGAGCATGACTTCGATGCAGAGCATGGACAGTTGGTAGGAATCTATAAGCATTTCAAATAGCATTCAAATTGTCATTTTGGCATATCACAGTTGGTAGGCTTTTGTAGTTCCCTACATAGATAAAAGGTAAGTGAAATTGACATGTAGAAATTAAAACCAGAATCATTTGAAGGTTGAACGTTCACTGCATTTTCATCCCTATGCAACAAACTACATATGTGTGAGTGTAGAAACATTGGTGTGAGATCTGGGTATAGGCTGACTACACTGTGTAAGTGCCTTGACTAAACCAAATCCACTCATCAAATGAGCTACATGCATATGTAAAGTGAGATGTGCTCATATATAAAAGAAAAAGAAAAAGAATACGTACAGTCTAAGGTCAGCCCATATATAAAATAAATAAATAAATAACTGACCCAAAATAGGGGATGCACATGGTGTCTTTGGGTGGCTCTCGCTTCATCCTCTTCTTCCTCTTCCATTAAGTTTAGCTCTAACTTTGGGGAGAGGATTTTGCCTAGTGGCCAGAAATTTCTCCTATTGTATTTCATAAAAAAAAAAATAATAATAGTAAAATTTTTGAAGAGCAGTAGTATAAAAAGTACTAGAAACATTGAAGCAAATGAAAGTTGAAACACAAGAAAAAATCGCTTTGGGGGGCATGGCTTTAAAAATAGGTCGACTTGACAATAACCATAATATATATATATATATATATATATATATATATATATATATATATATATATATATATATATATATATATATATATATATATATATAACTTTCCTCCTTTTCAAGACACTGACTTTACAAGCGACAATTGACACAACTAATATAGCATTTGCACTAAGTTCCCCATCCCAAAATGTTGCAGCCCAGATATTATAACTGATAAAGTGGGCATGTAATGAATTTCAATTTACCAAAAAAGAAAAGAGGATTTCGGTCGTGTTGTCCACTCTAACCATGGGTGGAACTAATTTTGGTGTGGTGAGGTTCTTCAGATCCACCCATTTCTATCTAAAGCAGTTATATGTTCTCCATCAGCTATTAAAAAAATGGATATGCACTTTACTTAATTCCTGATAAACCAGCATGCTTTCAATTATGATTAGCTAGCAAAAAGCATTCACGAGGAGAATATTTGAAAGAGTACATCAGAGAGCTAAATGCACAAAAAAAATTGTTTTGTTCAAGCTGCTTCTGCCATTCACACAAGGGTCATCGTGCTTGGTAATGTATAAAGTTCTCCATGTAACAAAAGCTATAAGAAGTTGTGCTTACCTGATTGCTTGTATATCTTTCTTGGATAGCTTTGATCTTAGGCTGTAGATTTTGCAATGCGAGTGTCAACTACACCTACACAAATAACAAAGTCATTAGCTTAAGGCATATTTTTGATGTTCATAACAACAGATAATATGGTAAATACACAATTGGCGAGGCCGGTTTAAGGTGATCGACCTTACATGGTTTACTTCTTCTGCCAAAACAACCTAAGACAATGACACAATCCCAGAGACATTTAGCAATCCAAGAACTATTTACCTAATCATTCTCATAGCCTTGTCCCATCTATTTGGGGGCCATCAGACATCTATCAACTCTTATCTACTAAGAGAGGGATAAGGTCCACCAAAGAAGATGAATATTTCATCCTCCTAAGTTTATTTACATGTGCCACATGTATGAGATGATCTGAATGTCTCTTTAATCAATAGGGCCCATAAAACTATCAAAGAACAGAAAACATAGAGATTAGACAATACTAACTGTGTAATGGTGGAAATAAAAATAAAAATCATTAACTGGATTTTAGTGATTTTTTGCATCAAATCCATGGTCAAAATCAGACAGTTCAGACCATCGAATGCATTGAATTATCATCTTACCATGTCCTCCCCATTGCTAGAGGGCAAAAACATCCATGTATCCAACATCAGAAAACAAAGGATTTTTCTAGCTCTTTTGTGTGTCAATCCAAACCATTCATAAATCAACAGACTGGATGGAATGGACAGACCAGTACCAATAGACCATTTTGCCACTGTGGTTCTCTAGACACCCAAGTAAATCACATCAGGATAGACGAAATTCTTAGGGATGAAACAAGTCATTCCTTTCTCCAGGGCAGCTCGGTGGAACGGTCGTATACATTTCGAGAAACATCAGTTTCCGCCCAGAACAAAATGACCATATTGCCCCTGTGATTTCCTACCATCCTAGCAGAGACCACACACCTATGGAAGCATCCGTCCCCTCCCTCCTAAATCCCAATTAAGCAAGGGCATGTTCGTGATTACACAAAATCAATTAACCCTTGGATTTCTGCCAAATTAACGACGCACCTTGGAAAATCCACCTGAAAATCCGAGCTTTGGCTCGAAATTCGGTAGAAAAAGCTTGAAATCCAGCGATCTGAAGCTTCTGGAGGTGGGAAGAACTGCCAAGCCATCAATGTGAACTCCAAAAATCTGCATATCTTCACAGAAAGATGAGACGTTTTGAAAAAAAAAAGGGGAACTATTGATTACAGAAGAAATGGCCCAAATTAGGGTTTGAATGAGAGAGAATGAGGGAGAAGGATCGAGAGGGAGGAAGATCCGGGTGAGGGAGCGGGAGAGAGAGAGAGAGAGGAGAGAGGGAAAAATCAAGCGTGAGGGAGCGGGAGAGAGAGAGAGAGAGAGAGAGAGAGAGAGAGAGAGAGAGAGAGAGAGAGGGACGAGAGATTGAGAGGGAGGGAGTGAGAGAGTGGGAGAGAGATCGAGAGTGATGGAGGCGAGAGAGAGAGAGAGAGAGAGAGAGAGAGAGAGAGAGAGAGAGGTGAGGAAACGGGAGTTTTATTTAATTATTAGTTCTGGTATGGTTTAAAATCTGTAACGACTTAAAATGTTAAGCTGTTCCAGAACCAAAATCACATTTCGTTCCAAAATTGATATTTTGGTGTAGTGATAGGAAGAAGCTAAAATTGAGTTAAATGATTAACATTAACCGTGCTTTCTATGATGATTTCTCAATTGCGAAGATCCCTAACATGCTCCGGGTCTTCTTCGGGAGCCCTTAGGGTTCTAACCTTAAGTGGAGTCGACCTAGAGGATGAGCCATGAGTAACTTTCCTCTTAGTTCAATGTTCCATTTAGTGATTGCAATAGAGAAAATCACAAATAGAAGATGGGTTTGACAAGGATCAAATTTTTGAATAAAACCCACTATCAAGAAGGAGAAAAACTTGAAATAAAATCCAATGGAATGATTAGAGAGCAATAATAAACCCAAATGTAGAAGGAAATAAAAAAATAAAGCACTTACATGGACTCAATGAAGATGGGTTTTGGAGTGGACCCACGACTCATCGAGGAAGAAGAGAGCAATGGGGTGAAAAAAAATGGGTATTTCCCTCTTTTAATAAGTCAGTCCGCAGTACTAGCATTGTCCTTGACCCGTCAAGTAGTCGACTGGTCAAGCACGTACTCGACCCGTCGAGCAATTGAAAATTTTTCATTTTTATTAAAATTTTAAATGTTTTGCAAATTTTATTTATATGCAAACAAAATAATACATATGCAACATGATTTAATTAATTAGAAATACACACACCAATATCATGTTTTAATTTAGAATATCTATTCTTGTCAAGAGGTTTAGTCATAATGTTAGCAAGCCGATTTTCAGTCTGGATATATTCCAACGAAATGCTTTTATCCTCAACCAATTCTTGGATATAATGATATCTAATATTTATATGTTTTGTGCGAGAATGTGGAATAGGATTCTTTGAAATATTAATTGCGCTAGAGTTATCACAATACATAATCATTGTATCTTGCGTAATTTCGTAATCAGCAAGCATTTTTTCATCCAAACCAGCTGGGTACAGGCATTACCAGTTGCAATGTATTCCACTTCAACTATAAATAGAGATACAAAACTCTGTTTCTTGCTATTCCAGGAAACTAAATAATTTCCAACATAGAAACATCCACCACTGGTAGATTTCCTATCATCAATGTTTCCTGCCCAATCGGCATCAGTATATCCGGCAAGTTGTACAGTTGTATTATGCGAATACCATAGACCAAAATTAGTTGTGCTTGCTACATATCTGACTATACGTTTAACAACAATAAGATGAGATTCTTTTAGATCAAATTGATATCTAGCATAGATTCCTATACTAAAAGCAATATCTGGTCTACTGGCAGTCAAGTATAAGAGACAACCAATCATGCTTCAATATAAGCGAGAGTCTATACTTTTACCTGTTTCATCCTTTGAAAGTTTGAGAGTTGTACTCATAGGAGTATCAAACTTTTTGTCGTTCTCGAAACTAAATTTCTTTACCGAATTCAAAGTATATTTGGTTTGAGAAATGAAAATAGCATCTTCCTGTTGTTTTACTTGTAAACTTAGAAAGTAATTCAACTCTCCAACCATACTCATTTCGAACTTGGATTTTATAAGTTCTGCAAACTCAATGGACAGGTTAGTACTTGTAGAACCATAGATAATATCATCAACATAGATACGTTGTATCAGTATGTGTTCATTATATTTTTTAACAAATAAAGTTTCATCAACGCTACCCATAATAAAGTTGTGACCTAGTAAGAACTTAGTTGATTTCTCATTCCATGGTCTGGGAGCTTATTTTAAACCATAAAGTACCTTTTTAAGACGATATATATGATCTGAGAGTTTAGGGTCCTCAAAACCCTTAGGTTGTTCAACATATACCTCTCATGTAAGTCACTATTTAAAAATGCACTTTTAACATCCATTTGATATATCTTGAATTTTTTAAATCATGCAATTGATATAAACAATCTGATGGATTCAAGGCGAGCTACTAGTGCAAAGGTTTCATCATAATCAATTCCTTCTATTTTAGTGTATCCTTGTACAACCAATCTAAGCTTATTTCTAATTATATTTCCCATTTCATCAGATTTGTTTTTAAAAATCCATTTAGTTCTAATTCTATGTTTATCAGCTGGTCTTGAAACCAAATACCAAACATCATTTCTCACAAATTGATTAAACTCTTCTTACATGGCTACTATCCAATTTTCATCAGTAAGTGCTTCTTTTACATTTGTCGGTTCAATTTGAAAGGTGAAGCAAACGTAATTACAGATATTCTCTAATTATTTTCTCGTTCTCACACCAGTAAGAGGATTACCCAATATCAGATCAGTAGGATGGTTTTTAACTGATCTTAGTTCAGTATTAACTAGATTAGATGAAGAGTTATGCTTCTCAATAAAGTTAACTTCATCATCATCTAGACTTGATGTGAGAGTGATCAAGTGATTGTCAATAGCAAGATTAATAGATTCTTGAATCACTCATGTTCTTTTATTAAGAACACAATATGCTCGACTATTCAGAGCATAACCCAAGAATATCCCTTCATCACTCTAAGCTTCAAATTTTCCCAGTCACGTAATGTGAAGCAGTTACTTCCAAAAATTCGAAAGTATTTGACAGTTGGTTTCTTATTGAACCATAACTCATAGGCCACTTTATCTTTTAATTTTCTTACATACACACGATTTATTATTTAGCACGCAATATTCATAGCTTCAGTCCACAAGTTCTTTGGTAAATTCATGCTATTTAACATAACATTGGCCATCTCTTGTAGCACTCTATTCTTCCTTTCAATAACCCTATTCTGTTGAGGTGTTTTAAGAGCAGAAAACTCATATGATATACCACGATTTATATAAAATTTCTTAAAATTTCTATTTTCAAATTCAGTGCCATGATCACTTATGATCTCGACTATGTTTATTTCTTTTTCAGTCTGAATTCGTTTCAGTATTCTTTTGACTTCATCGAGAGTCTCAGATTTTTCTCTCATAAAGGCTACCCAAGTAAATCTAGTAAAGTCATCAACGATAACCAAAAAGTACTTCTTTTCACCTCTACTCTCCATTCTTGTTGGTCCGACTAAGTCCATATGGAGAAGTTCAAGAGGTTTGGTTGTGGCTAAGGAGTTTATTTTCTTGCTGTCACACCCCAGACCCAATGGTCTTATACTACCGCTATATCTACCGAATCTGGCGTATGACAAGCTGAACTCCGAGATTGGTAGCCAATGCCCGAACACTAAGTCCCAAGCTCGACATCCAGCAAGGTAATGTAAAGGATAAATCTCGCCATTCATTCTTTACAAAAGGAACATTAGAGATAAGATATGTAACATCTACATACAAGTAAACTGGGTACTACAAAATTCCAAAAGTACATCATTTGTCTATGCGATACATATATACATCATGTACAATTCAAAATTCTAAAAGTCAAATCAGTCCCCTCAACGTGGCACCTAACTCGTGATCACTAGTTTTTCTTCTTTAGATCCTTTACCTGAGTGGTTAAAAGTTAAGTAAGTCTCATAACTTAACAAGTGCAAAGTCCTCATGATAAGTACACAAGATAATTTAACATAAAAGATATAATGAAAGAACCGCCAAAAGTGATAATCTATGCAAAGCGATGTCTTAATGAATGATGGAGGGTGATCATGTGTGATATGCATAAAATAATTGTATGCTAACTATAGAAACAGCTGCCAATAGTCCTCTCACCACGAACTTGACCGCACTACTCCTGAACATTATCGTATCGATTATGATCAATATACTGTTGGAACTTAGGATCCACCAGGGTCGATGCCCATGCACCAGACACCAGCAATCGACCTCACTACCCACCAATGGGGTTACAACCTCCATTTTGTATACTAGTAGTGGACCTCGTTCGGGCTTCTCCTCACAGGCGGGTCAAATCGGTCCCCATTTGCCACCTCAGCCCTAAGGCGGGTCAGACATACCCCTTCTTAACCTAGCCTCATCAGTGGGAGTCAAATCCATGGCCCATGTGTCCATCTGGCCCAACGGTGAGGCATCCCAAGGTACCATTGGGGTTTAGGGTCTCTCAACCCAAGGGGCACATCATCCCCTGCTATTTTCATATTTCTGGTGTCCATGATTCAATATCATCATCCTTATCGTAATATGGTCAATCCGTGATGTTGTAAAGAATACGGTTACTATTTCTCATCATATATCATGCCATGGAATGTATAGTGATGCTAATAACAAGCGACTCAAGGATAACTAAAACACAATGTATGCCGATATGCAAGGTGCAAGATTATTAAAGAGCCGCGTATCTGGGTAACCAATTCCTACGGGATGCTGTCAACTTGTGGCCTCGTAGCTCGGTACTTTCTACTACAAAATACTTTTCTCTTCTTGCTTAATCACGACTAATCGAATTGTAGTCCTTGTAATTTCTAAAATAGAGTACTTGATCGTAATTTTAGTTATTACTCCTTTCTATAAATTAACATCCCTTCTTATGTATAAATATCCTACTAACAATATAATTGCATACTCCATGATTTGATCATTACAATATATTGGGTGATTTAGATGCCTAGTATGACTATTTAAGATATTCATGAAATTGGGCCACAAGTTCCTGTCATATAGGGTGGCCTTAAGTCCAATACACACCAAAGTATTCATGGTGGGCTTATAAGGGTTTTGCATTAAGCTTTGATGAGGAGAACATATAGTTATTGAGAGGCCCAAAATTTAGTTCCACCATATATGTATTATGTATATACACCCTGATCCATAGCTCAAGTGGTAGACTGAGTGAAAGATACCTCATTTCAACACTTAGGTCTTGGTATCGATCCCTAGTGGGGGTGGCTAACAGTGAACTGTGAACTAATAGTGGGGTGTACTAACCAGCTAACAATTATATATATATATATATATAGAGAGAGAGAGAGGAAAAGGTTTTATGTGGTCCAGTACACGGGGACTTCCCATGAGGTCGAGCTATATGGGCCCAGCGTGATGCGTGTTGAACGCCTACCCCATCAGTTAGATAATTGTGTGGGCCTAGCGTGATGTGTGTCGAGCATCTGCCCCATCAGTTAGATGCATCATTCCATGGTGGGCCTAGGGCTTAAAAACTAAGTCAATCAACGACTTGTGTCGGCCACACCACATACAAAGGATGAGAGGGGTCACCCTTCATTAAAACATTCTTAATCATTTGTTAGGCTCACCAAGATGTGGTTCACGAATCCAGCCCATCCATTGTGTGTCCCACTTGGTTAAGGGGTCAGTCCAAGTTTCAGATGCATCCAAATTTTAGGTGGGGCCCAACGAGTGCTTTTATATGTTTTAACATGTCTTCACATGATTTTAGATGGTGTGGGCCACCTGAGTTTCGTGTATGGCTGATTTTTGGGGTAGCCCAGTTTCTAAAGGGGACCTATCAAATGGACGGTGTTGATGTTCAACATACATCATGGTGGGGACTGCGGTGGACCCATCATCCCTGCCTCATTCCAAGCAGCCGGACGGTGCTTGCTGCAGCGTCTTTGGACGCTGGAAGCAACAACATCAGTAATTATTATTATTATTTTATTTTTTTATTTTTCAATAGTTTTTCATAGGTGGGGCCCACATCAGGACAATCAACTCCGTCTATAAGGTTTCGGGGCTCGTGACAGGTCCAATGAACCCAATATTCAATATATTTTAGTCTATAGAAATATCACAGCGGGCCTTAATAGTTGATATCACTAATACCACTGTTTTCTACAATGTGTCCCGCCAAAAATTCAGATTGGCTTCATTTTTTAGCTCAACGCCTAAAATAATCTGAAAAATAGGATGGATGGTTTGGATCAAATACATACATCATAGGGGGGTGTTGTGGGCCCACAGCCCCCTGCCTCTATCAAGTAGCCTGGACGCTGCTTGCTGCAGCGTCTCCTGGACGCTGGCAGCAACAGCGTCCACTCTCCCTTATATATATATAATCTATTTATTTATTTTTATTTCTAAATTTTTGTGTGGTGTGTGAGAGATGTGTGTGTAAGTTTGGCCCCATACATGGACAGTTTGGATGGTATACAAACATTCTGGTGGGGCCCACTATCAGTGGGTCCTGCGTGAAGTCTATAACAATTTGATTTTGTATGTTTTCTCCTATGCAACCACATCATTAATCACATCATCAACATCATTACAATTATCTACATCATCATCATCATCATCTCCACTATACATAAACACAAGAAAAAAAAATAAGAATAAGTGAGGAGGGTGTACTCACCTTGATGGATTAGATGGATGGTTGAGATGGATGGAAGGGATGGAATTGATGGAATGGATGGTTGAGATGGATGGAAGGGATGGGATTGATGGAATGGATGGTTGAGACGGATGGAAGGGATAGGATTGATGGCCCACCAAGATCACTCCTCTCTCTCTCTCTTCTCTCACTCTCTCTTGTTGTAGAAAAATGGTGAAAATGCTAAGGGGTGGAGGGGTTTATGTAGAGAAATGGATAAAAATATGGTTAGGTTAGGCTAATGTGATTAATGTTAGCTTAGGCTAGGATTATGAGAATTTGTGCATGATTAAGAATTAATGGTGGATTAAAGGGGCATGGGATGACATGGTGTGATGATGTCATGCATAGGATATGGTATAGAGAAGAGTTGACTTTCGGGTGTACATGAGAGAGGGAGGGGTATGGGTTTGTGACATCACACACATGGGTAGAGATTCTCTCACCCATGTGTGGTATGGTGCATGTGTGTGAGCATGTGTTGTGTACATGTGTGAAATGCAATATATGGCGTCATACTCACATGATACACTGATGATTCTTCGTGGCATATCTCACTAACAGAGCGTCGCACAGATGTACGGGTGGTAGCTCCGCGATCGCGGTGATGGAGCGGTCGATATAGAATAGGTTTCGAAGTATTAGGGTTTCGGTTAGTCGGGTGTGTACTATGCACGACCAATCCAGGTGTGGCCAAGGGCGTCGATCAACATGCACATAGGCATAGAAAATGATACAGAATGGTCATCATGGTATCGGTTTCGGTTATTTACGGTTGCATTATGAGGGGTGTACTATAAGGGGTTCTTTTGAGTATTTGAATTATACATGCAGGCATTACCGAGTTTTATTTCGGAAGGTGAGTCTCATCTACTAACCAATCAGTCATACTTCTAGGCTGGATCAGGTATTACACTTATGACTACTCCTTGTTTGTTTGCCAATTTGGCATGCACCACATATTTTATCAACCTTTTTTAATTTTGGTAGAACTCAAATAAGATCAATTTTGCTCAATCTATAAAGATTTCAGTAGTTAACATGTTCAAGACGTTTATGCCGTAATTCCGTTTCATCTGTTTGGACCATGTAACAAGAAAAATTAGAAGAGCATGATTCATTTACAATATAACAATTTTCAGAAGTCCTATGACCATTTAATATCACATAACCTTTATCATTTGTTATCTTGCATCTGTGATTCATAAATTTCACGCCGTGCTTGTTATCGCAGATTTAAGATATACTTAGAAGATTGTGTTTAAGTCCTTCAACATATAGAACATTTTCAAAAGGAGGAAGGTTAGAAAGTTGAACAGTACCTTGGCATATAATTCTGCAATTGCTTTTATCACCAAAAGTAACTGAACCATCATTCATCTCTTGGAGGTTGGTAAATATCTTTTTGTCACCTGTTATATGTCTTAAACATTCATTGTCCAGGTACCATTTTGAATGGCTAGAAGCTTTGAAGGAAGTGTGGGCAACAAGACAAGTAACTTTTGGAACCCACTTCATTATAGTTCTGGGTTTAAGAGTTCCATTAGTTTTTCTCTGGTTAAGAGAGTTGGAATTTCTCTATCTATTAACTCTGACATTATTAGAGTTAGATTTGAGAAGCATTGTGAGTAAGTCTACTATTTTTTAGCTAAAGGATTTTATCTTTGATTTCTATAGCTGTTGATTTTTTAATGAACTTTAGAAGCTTGAAAAGGTTTTGGAATTTTGAAATTGTTTTCATTGTAATTTCTCAAATTTTTACCTTTTGAGTTTGAGGATTCTCCTTTTACAAATATAGGAGATGCATTTTTGTTTTTCATTGGACTATCTTTGATATACACCAGACCTAATTTATTGCCACATTTTCTGGATACAGTTAATAATTTTTCTAGCATAGGGTCTCCCTGGGCATATCGCCAAGTATCCTTAGAACTCAAAAGAGAAGAAACTTCAAGTTTTAAATTCTCATTTTCAATTCTAAGTTTTTCTAATTCAGAGGATTTGAAATTTAAATCAAGTTTTGCTTTTTCAAAACAATAAAAAAGATGATATTTTTCCAAAACAATCTTTTCAAGTTCTTCTTTTAGTTTAAGATATTTTTCCTTCTAAATTTTTAGTTTGACAACTATTTTGTAACTTTCCCTGTATAGGGCATTGTAGGCGTCTTGAAGATCATCTTCATTTTCATTTTCAGGGTCACTCCTGAGATTCTCATAATCAGATAAATTACAGCTATCTGAGTAGGTGACTCTGGTTATAGTCATCAGGGCTTTTACTTCATTTGAGATTTCTTGCTTAGAATCATTTGACTCAGAGGAACTTTCAAAGCTGAATGATTTTATCAGAAGGTTTTTGAAAATCAGAACTTTTCTTATTTTTGAAAATCTTGTAAAACTTTTTAGCAAGTAAAACCATATCATCCTCTGTATCTTCAATATCAGAATTAACATTGTTATCTTTTGGAATAGATTTGGATGACTTAAGGGCAAAGGACTTACCTTTAATAGCTTTAAAATTTAACTTGTATGGTTGAAGAGAACCAACTAACTCCTCAACCTTCATTTGATAAGTGTCTCTTAGTTCCTGAATGACAGTTACTTTGGAATTAAACCTCTAAGGAAGAGATTGCAGTATTTTATCACAAACTTTGCTTTCTGGGATTCCATCTCCTATACCCTACATGGAATTTACTATGTCATTTAATTTCGTATAGAAGTCCATGAAAGTTTCATTCTCTTCTATACGAATTTCCTCAAATTTTATAGTGATGATTTGAACTTTAGATTTCTTGACAATAGTAATTCCTTCGTGTGTCATTTCAAGAATATTCCAGGCTTCTTCAGTTGTCTCACATGAAATGATTCTTTTGAATTCATCAGGTGATAGAGCACATGTAATTGCATTTTAAGCCTTAGCATTTGCACTACTTTCATTTTTCTGAGCTATAATCCATAAATAAAAAGGAGTTTCTTTCATGGACTTGGTTCCATCACTGCCTAGAGCTTCAGACACGGGTGATTTCCATTTGGTTACCGTGGCTTGCCACACGCTTTCATCTAAGGATTTTAAGAAAATCCTCATTCTGGCTTTCCAATAAGCATAGTTAGAGCCATCAAAGGGTGGTGGCCTAGTAATAGACAAGCTATCGAAATTTGATAAAATGAAAGCTCTACTAGATCTTGAAACTCAAGGAACTTGATCCAAATAAATGAGCAACTTAGCTCTGATACCACTTGAAAGAGGAGAGCCAATTGTCCTATAAGGGAGGGGGGGGGGGGGTGAATAGGACTATGCCAAATAAAAATTCAAATAACAAATACAATGAATAAATCAGAATAAATCACTGATCTCAATAGTATTAGTATGGAGAAATTGATTCAAACTTTATTCATAGGATAACCTTACACCAAAAAAAAGATGTTTTAGGTAGGACAAACTGATTTCATGAATGTAGTAATGATCAAAATCGCAAACTAAGCAAGAGACAAGAGAGGAACCTATCTATTACAAGCATTCACCACACAATTAAATTACAATCATTCACCACATATACAAGAATTTAAACCATTCACCACAAACACAGGAAGTTATAGTGGTTCGGTGTGTACAACAACTGTTCTCAAATAGGCACACCTACTCTACTCCCAATAATCATAACCCACGTGACATTGGCATTCGCTAATAATCAAGGTTTTCACCGATTCACCTTAAAACCTATACGGTTGTGTTTTCAGATGGGCTATCACAAACAAAACCCTACACTGAGATTTCTGGCTATCTCAGTCAAAACCAATACAGAGATTTTCTGGATATCTTAGGAAACCAAAAACAAAAATATGGAATGATACTTATCTTCCTTATTGAAGACTTGCTTGATATAGCTAGTACAAACGCTTCGTTTGATGTAGAACGTTCAATGCCCAGTAATACAATCAAGGGTTCTAGGTTCTAATTGATTTTAAATTAAATCAAACCTTAGGCTATTTGTTTGAATCATTTAGATCTAAAAAAGCAGAGTGATTACTCTCTTAAAAAAATAAGATTCATAAAATAGAGATCAAAGAATCAAAACAAAAGCTATAAACATAAATTTAAAATACCGCACAATAGCTTGATGATAGTGGGGACTTCTCTCTTTCTCAATGGAGGTTTTTCTTAGCTTGAATTAATTGATTTAGAATGAGAGAAGACCTCTATTTGTAGGCTGAAATTCTATTGTTTCGACTCGTCTAAGGTCTCCTTCGACTCATTTAAGATAAAAAAAAAAATTCAAAATTTTGGTGTGATCGGATAAAACCGTTCTTCGACTGGTTGAGGGCCCTATTCGACCGGTCGAGCAATGCCTTCGATTGGTCGAGGGAGAAAAAAAATCAATTGTTAGACTTCGATTCAAGCCCCCTTCGATTGGTCGAGAACCCTGCTCGACTGGTAGAGAAAACACCAAAAATATCCATTTTTTGAGTTTGAATCTTGGATTGGTCGAACCAAGGCTTGGACTAGTCGAACTAAGGCCTAATAAAAGTATAAAACCCCGTATAAGTTTATCATTTGAAAGAACCTAATCCTAAGGTCTTTCTAGGGTCATTTATACCTTATGATGTTGGACATTGAAGTGTATAAAACGATTCTTCTACTTGAAGAAGGAGCTTGATCTTCTACTAGAGTAGAACTTGAGTATTCTTTAGCCTGCATTATCCATGTCTTGAACTTGTTCTTGCATTATACACACTTCATGGTTTGTTCTTGAAGAAGAACTTTCCAGCACTTGAAGTTTATCTTGAAGGTGAACTTTTTGTCACTTGTTAGTGAACTCTCCATCACTTGTCGGTGAACTTTCCATCACTTGGTGTTTTTTCTCAACGAAATTTGACAAAATAAAAATGTGCACAACACTTACAATCACAAACGTGTGCACAACACTAAAAAAAATAGACAAGCACAACGATGAGGAAAGGGTATACCTTATAGTAGAACGTCGTCACGTCACTCGGAAGGGTCTTTGGATGAGTGTTGATTAGATCGACGATCTGATCCTCCGGAACATTCCTAGCCGCCCGATTGGTTAGTCCACTCAAATGGTACCAGGGGGGTTAAGGAGCTCGGTCCCTCGACCTCAGCAGCTTGCAGGCTTGAGGTATCACCCTCGTCGGTCGCTTGCGGGCCCGAGGCATCACCCTCTTCGGCCTGGGCTTGAGTGGCTACGAGCTGAGATTCCTCGGCCGCTTGAACCTCTCGAGATGGAGAGGTCCCCTCCAGATCCACCACCTCCATAGTCACCTGTTGTGGAAGGATAGCTAGGGCAGGAGCATCCTGAGCCCCTTCACCTAATGCGGTCGGATGCGACGGTTCTGTCGAGGACCCCTCGACGTCAAATTTCGACCTTACCTTCGCGCATTAAAGGTTCCAGCCAATACAATCAGAGGGATCGTCACCTTACTCCTTACAGTTGACTTCTGTCTAACCATTTCAGTAATAGGGGGAGGACAAACCCTTTTCCCAAACAGCGATGGCTTGGCCATGTCTACACAAAAAATACTTGGAGTTAGTAAAAAATCTACTTCACTGAAATTTATCTAATATTCCTTAAATACCAGAAAGACCAGCAGGAGGGGCAGGTCGGAAGAGCCCAGATTGACAAAGGAGGACTGGGGTGATCAATGCACTCCAAAGACTTAGCTTGCCCTTTGCTGCCTTCGCCTTGTGCACCTACCTAAGTTGCAGGTCAGACAGAAGGGGCGAAGTCTTGGGAAAACCTACAAAGGCGATCAGTGGTTAGTGAATTGAACTACAAATATACGAAGAAAAATCTTAAGTTCATCATCTCGACAATGTCCGACCTGGTGTGGCAAATTTGGTGGGGACCTGAGCTCGCAGTCAGGTCAGTTCAGCAATGGGCACCTCCTATTCTCTAGACGCCCATAACCACTTATTCTTCCAATTTTTGTTCGAAGATGGATTGCCAGTAATGAGGGCCTTGCCCTTATTCGCCCATGTCGAGAAGTAATACTAGCTCAGCTGCTTCCGGTGAGCCTTAAGCTGGTATAAGTACATAAACTCAGTGACCATCAGCTCCTGGTACCCAAGATTGAACTAGAGGATGTAAGTCCCTAGCAACACCCACCAAGTGTTCAGGATAATTTGGTCGGGGGCTAGCCTCATGCGAGAAGTGGCCTCTCGCACAATCTAGTGAAAGGGCAAGTGGAGCCCGCACTACAAAGTGACCGAAAAGATAGCTACCTCGCCTTCGTGCAGGTCACCATGAACTTTGCTAGGATCAGGGACTCTAAGTCCCACTAAGTCCAGAATCCAAAACTCAGATCTGATCTGGCCAGGTCGGCCCCCGTCAATGTCAACTAGGAAGGATCGACCTCGTCTGCCTACTCGGTTGAGGTCTGAGCAGCCGCCCTCTTCGATGGAGCAGATTCCATTATTCGACCGTGATTTAGAGATACAAGAGATGGAAGATCAGAGGAAACCTCTAGCCTGGAATCTACGTTCTCAGGGTTAGAATCTCCCTCGAAAGAGTATACTTCAAAGCCTTCGTCCGAGATATCGGACATACTAGGTTGAAAAGCAAGAAAACGGAAGGAAAGAATGAGCAAGAGTTACCAGAGAAGAGGATTTCTGACTTACCATAAATCACCAAGACTGGGAGCTTAAGAGGAGGCAGCAGGAGCAAATAGCTTGGAATGTTAGGGTTCTCTCCCTTTTATAGGAAGGTTGGCCCTAAGTGATGATCACCCACATTAAATGCAGCAGCTGAAGAGACTTCTCAGCATGTGCACATGCCTCCTCGAGTGCGTCGTACCATCATTTCAGATCTCCCTTGATCTCCACGCATGTCGTCTATCTCCACTTTCATGGTGAATCAACTTGACTCCCCACATGTCTGAGCTTATTACACCTTACTTCTTGAGCTCACCACGGTCAGCTCGGAAGTAGGGAGCTACCGTTATGGATGAAAATGACCTGGCCACAAGCATGTGGTTGGCTCAGATGTCCGTAGTAGGTTATATGGTTGGCAGTGCCAGTCACTCCGAAGGAGCTCCTTAACAACTAGGAAGTAGTAATCCACTGTAGGAAAAAACGCCCATTCCTCCATGATGACCGTCAAAAGGCGAAGTGTCTCCACTTCCATTAGACACCAGACTCTTCCACGATCCCATCTATTTCTGAGTTATTGCCCTAATCATCTCTTGGTAAGGGTCCCTCGAGATGCATATCACCACAATGCAAGATTTCGAGCTATTGCCCTCGGGGGAGCCTCGCATCGTATTATAAAATGAAGAGGATGCTCATCACTGAGTTCGCTTACATTCTTCTAAGGCTAGGAGCTCAGTCTCTATCCTTAGATATGATGTTAGCTTGGTAGGTCGGAAAGTCACTCAATGTTAAGGGAAAGCCCGTCCACGACTCGTTAAAGAGTTTAGGTCGGCGAACTACTCCTTGGGACGACTATGTGGGCAACCTCAGATGCCCTACTCGGCCTCAATCTTCTACTGTATGTTTCTCCTGATTTCGACCATTCAAATCTTATCAGAGAGATCTGTTCGAGATCTCAGAAGATATCCACAACACTTCGAGACACAAATTCCCCTATAATATGCCCCTACTAATTAGAAAGATTGCAATCTATACCACCGCCCTCTCTCAACTATAAATAAAGCATCCCTAATAGTAAAAGGTACACACAATCTTAAGCCCCAAAACCCTATTCTCTACCAAACCCATATTCCCTACCTGACTTAGGCATCAGAGGGTCCTCTGCTGCAACCAGGGTCTCCTTTGTCTTCTCTGTGTGTAGGTATTCGAAGTTCCAAGGAGGGTTAACCAAATTTCTGCATTAACAACAAGAATACATTTTGTCTCACTGTGGTGTGGTCCACTTGATCTTTGGATATGCTTTAATTTTGGACTTAACCCCTAAAATGAGATGGAAAAATGGATGGACGTCATGGATAAACTACATACATTGACAATGGGCCTAATAGAGTTTACTCAGTACAATAAAAGCATACTAATTGGCTCAGTACACAATCTGATTTCCTGCTAGACAGTCGAAACTAACTAAGTTTTTTGACTCAACTTAGTTTGTGGAAACCCATTTTGATGCTTATATTGTATTGAAGATGTGGCTTGGTTTTGGTATAATCTGTGTTGACTATCCTAATTCCTAAGATGGTACACTATCTTTCCAACATTATGAAATTGCGGTAATGACCGCTTTAGTTGAAGTGGGAATATGCCAATATGTCCTAGAGGGGGGTGAATAGGACTTTTTAATATTTTCTGGTTATTCAAAATCCTATCAATCTTATCCTGAGTAAGTATGCATGCATCAGGATTTCTTCAGAGTAACTCTAATGGCTTCCAAGCCAAATAGAGGATCCAATCATAAAACTAGTTGAAAGATACACAAGATGCAAATCATAGTTTATGATGGATGTGACTGTGTGTGAGATGTGATCTCAGATAATCAAATATAAAGGCATTTAAGGAAATCACACAAGTAATGGAAGACAATAGAAATCTCAAATACAGTCATTTTTATAGTGGTTCGACTATTTGTCTACTCCACTTCCGGCGGACGCACTCAACCCTTGAATGAATCGGATCTCACTAAAGGAGGTTTCACAACAGGTTCACCTCAAACTGGAGGTTTAAAATCAGGTTCACCTCTAACTAGTACAACCTACACTTAGGCTGACACAACGTGTCTACACGACACACTTTATACTCCCATGAGTAAGGGTCAACACACAACACCAGATTTTTAGGCCACACAAGCCAAGGATCCACACAAGGAACCTCACCAGTTTATGCTCCCATGAGCAAGGGTCAACACAAAGTACCTAAGTTTTAGACCACACAGATTAAGGACCTACACAAGGACCTAAGTGTTTATGCTCTCCATAGAGTAAGGGTCAACACAAAGCACCCACCACGTACACTCCCATCGGAGGCCTCCTGCGAGGGCTTGAAAGGGGTGAGAAATACCTTAGACCCAATCCTACAGAAGGAATGATCACAACGGTCCTCTTGACTCTAATGACTTACTGATGAGTAGATGAGATCCATTCAGCACGTTGTTGAAGATCTCCTCCTTTGATGACGAAGACTCTTCAGCTTCCTTGATACGCAACTCAGAAGATGTACCAATATATGACGACAGGTTGGGTCAAGAATATGATGGAATCCTATTGTATTAAATGTTTTCCTATAAGGGAGATAGAGCGATTCTAATCATCTATGCATTCAAGGCATCCCAGCTTAATGTTTTTCCATTAAGTTAGTAGCTACAGGATCCTTGAATGCGGAAGTTCATTCCCCAATCCACTCTATTGAATGTCAATGATGAGGGTGGATTGGAGGATGAACTCCCATGAGAGAAAAGGCTTTGGGTATATGATCTAAGGTTAAACACTCAAAAGCACTCTCTATTTTCTTTACCAACAACCAAGGGCAAGCTCTCATTAAATAGGCAAAAGGTTTCAACAGATATAAAACGCTCACATTTATGACAGAGTTCGATGTCATTGAGAAGGGTCGATATCATCGAGCGTATACTCTCGATCGCATCGACTAGCCGCTCGATGACACGAACATAACTGTCAAATGTTATTGAAAACTTTTCCCAACTGGTCGAGGAGATCGATCGAGCGTCGATGTCATCGGATTTTGAACTCCAATTTTATCAACACGAGGTTCGATTCCTCAACATTTGAAAATGAGAGAGAACTTGCTTTTGAAATATTTCAGGTATGATATGATCGAGCATCACTCGATATCATCAGAATTTGAATGTCGATGATATTGAGGGCAGTGTCGATTCATCGATAATTCCAAGGAATTTTCTTATAAGCTTACTAGACAGTTTTTGTCCACTTTTGATGATATCGACCATGCCTCGATATGATCAATATTTGAATATCGATTTTATCGAGTGACTCTCGATCCAAGAGAAAATAACCTGAAAACTTGCTGGATAGATTTGTGTCCCAATCTGATATCATCGAAGGTCTTCCGATATCATCGAGATTTGAATTCCGATGATATCGAGGAGTTCTTCGATATATCAAGTATTACATGAATTACTTTAGTAGTATATTGAACACAACAAACCTAATGTCGATTTTATCGAGTCGACTCAAAGGACTCGATATTCAAACTTCGATGATATCGATGAGTCCATCGATTCATCGATAATCCAGTCCAGATATCTTTGTGGTTGCTGGACATCTTAGGTCCTCATTTCGATACGATCGAGTGAGCTTCGAGGACATCGACAACAATGTTCTGTTTCATCGAACCACTTGTCAATAAATCAACAAAGGCAGAAAACTTAAAGTTTTTCCTGTTCTGTTTGGAAAGTTTTCTAACCGAAAACCTAGAGTTGTTATATTCATTTTAAAGGGATTTAATTACCTGGTGTTTTGGAACAAGGGATGTGAGGCCAAGATTTATCTGTGGCGAGTTCGTCCTCACATCCAGTTGAGGCAGATGCTTGATCAATCTTCTTATAGGGCTCCTTTGTCTAGCTGACTCAACATTCACGCTAATTGACAAACAAGGGCACTTTCACATTATGTTAAAGAATTGAATTTAGGTAACATTTGAAAATTTTAATTAACAAATTGAAGCAAACCCTCATGATTTACTAATTTCTCTACATGCTGATACACAAAGGCGATGTCACATCCAAATTGTGAAATAGATCGGATACTGTTGTACCCTATTTTTTACCATCCAAAAATAACCAATTAGAAAAGGACATGTGTCATTGCATTGAAAAGAAATAGTATGCGAAAGATCTTCAAAAATATTTGAAGTGCTTTCTATGGAATTATTATTAGTGCTAAACTAGATGGACACATCATTTAATGACAAGATGTGATCGAGAAGTCCAAGAGATGGAAAGTGGTCGAATAACATGACTGGTTAGAGGAATATGAAGGATCTAGGAGACAAAACATGGCAAAGATTTGGTCACCATAACCGACGAAATATGTAAGAAGAAACGTCTAAAGGGAAGCGGTAATAGAGATCTATAAATAATAGAGAAAATCAGCAAATAAAAAAGGACACAAATCAATCCAACAAATCTAATTAAGTTTATCTTATCTTATCATAATTAGTAGCCTTAGCTCTATCTTAAGAGTAGCGGTAATCTTTTAGTTGTAATTGTTAGTTGTAATCTAAGTCTACGCTCCTACGCTGGACTATATCCAATTTCAATACAACTAGTTCTTATTTCAGAAAGGCATTTTGCAGTTATTTCCTATGTTCGGCTATAAGTATTTCCTTTTTATTTAATCATTGTTGGGTGTTAAAAAGTATTTTCATACGGAAGGCAAGGTGCAACATGTTATAGGTAAAATCAGACTAACCAAATACCCGCGAAAGGCTGGAAAATTAAGAGAAGCATGGAAGGTCAGATATCGGCTCGGCCTCAGATGCCGACCAGGACTTCTATAACCAATCATAAATAAAAACCTTAGGCTTCGTAATCCTGACCAAGAGAGGTTTCATATCTCGACCTTGAGAGACAACATTGACCATCGACCTAGAGGTCGGCCTCAGCCATTGGCATGGAGGTCGACCTCACACATCGATGTGGAGGTCAGCCTCGACCATTGACCTTGTCCTCAGGAGCCTCTCCGTACTTGAAGGGAGGATCCTCTCCTTATACTGGTGGGATTAACTTTCGAGATCATAGATGAGGATCGCGTTTGGAAAGGCGTGATGTATCTGGGAATATATTCATTTTATGATACAAATTTATTTGACGAATTCATTGCCAAGAAGGTAACTGATAAAACAAAGGTATGTTGAATGATCCTAACCCTACCACTCCGGTTGTGTGCCTAGTCTGACTTAGGCATCGGAGTGCTCCCGACTATAAGCCAGCGCCCCTAGTGTCTCTCTGTTTTGCAGGTGTTCAATAGGCCTATCAGGACGACCAGATTGTAGCATTAAAAGTTTGGCACCGTCAGTGGGAACAACAACAAAGCCACCTTAGAAGTTCCCTTTACATCAAAAGAATCACCAACCTTTTGTTTGCTCACTCATGGCTAAAGTGAGAAAATGAGCTTTAACCGCCATTAATACGCCAACCCCACACCTGACGATCAGCCTCATGAACTACCTTCAGAACATCATATCAACTTTATTCTAGCGGTGGCCTTGGGTAGGCTCCGCAACGGAGGGGGTTGACTCATCTCCTAGGAAAACCAAGTTGAGGCCCTATCTAGCAACGTAGACCACATAATGCAAATACTAGAGAACCAACAGCCGCCTCCCGACCATAGAGCGGAAGCTAGTATGACAACCGAATTATCTCGACCTCCCCGGGCACCTCACGACTCATACATAGTAAAGCAACGGCTAGCAGAGCATGGTCAAGCCTTTGCACATACAGCAGGAATGACCGCACTGGAAGACTCTAACCTACGCCACACCTTAGAAAGGAAGAGGCGTAGGAAGGCCCCTGAAGACGTCATAGAGAGCAAGGTCCCATGGGAGGCAGAACTTAAGGAGATCTGAGGCCAGCTCAGCAACATTCAACAAGAATGTCAAGCCTGAGTTCTGATCTCTATGAAAGCCATGCTTGAGGAAGCCGAACAATGCCTGTACTAAAGATAGTTTCCCTCTTACCCGAATTGATCAGCTCATCGATAGCACGGTATGACACGAGTCACTGACAAAGGCCTTTATTGTTATCGAGTTATGCCCTTTGGATTAAAAAATGCTGGAGCCACTTACCAAAGGGTCATTAACAAGATATTCGCCCATTAAATAAGGTGGACAATGGAAGTCTACATGGACGATATGCTCATCAAGAGCATTAAAGTTACGGATCACGTCTCTGATCTCGAGGAAATGTTCCTGGTTCTTCGAGAATATCAGATGAAGCTGAATCCAAATAAATGTGCTTTCGAGGTTAGCTTAAGAAAATTCCTTGGTTTATTGGTCAGCCAATGAGGAATCGAAGCGAACCCTGAAAAAATCAAAGCTCTACTTGACATGAATTTGCTAAAAATGACGAAAGATATCCAACGCCTTACAGGATGAATTGCTGCTCTCAATTGCTTCGTATCCCGGGCTATAGACAAATGCCTCCCCTTCTTCAAACAATTGAAAGGGAATCAAGTTGTAGATTGGACAAAGGAATGCGAAACGGCATTTCAAAAACTCAAACAATACTTGGGATCGCCACCATTGCTCTCCAAACTTGAACGAGGAGAACCGCTTCTATTGTATTTGGTCGTTTTAGATGCAACAATTAGCTCGACCTTGATCAGGGAGCATGAAGGAAAACAACTCCCAATATACTACATGAGCAAGGCCTTGGTCTCAACCGAAACATGATACTCAGACCTATAAAAATTGGCAACGGCATTGGTCATTTCCTCTCGTTGTTTGCGACCATACTTCCAGGTCCACACCATCATCATCCTGACCAATCAACCTCTTCACCAAGTGTTACAAAAGCCTAAAGCTTCAGGAAGGCTGACCAAGTGGGTGATCGAACTAAGTAATTTTGACATCAAGTGTTGACCCCGAACAACTATTTAGGGTTAAACGGTGGCAGACTTTATTGTCAAGCTTACCCCAACATTCGAACAAGGATCCGAGGTGAACTGTCAGTCCCAACCAAGTTCAGGTCCAATCGTTCAGGTCGATTTGAACGGTCAAACCGAGCTAGAACTTGTTCTGAGCATTTCGCCCGAACCAACATTTGGTTATCAGGCTAATCCCGACCTACCTAGGTGGATGTTATATGTTGACGGCTTATCAAACTCTAAAGCCAGTGGGGCTGGGATAGTTCTTTAAACTCCAAATCATGCATGTATGTAATATGCCTTGAGATTTAGATTTCAATCCTCCAAAAATGTAGTGGAATATGAAGCTCTGCTTACTAAACTTAGGTTGGCAGCCAACATTGGAGCCCAACACCTTGAGGTTTTTAGTATTCACAGCTGGTCGTTAATCAAATAGCCGAGTAATACCAAGTCAAGAAGGAATGCATGAAAGCATATCTATGGAAAACTAAAGAACTAATCGACAGATTCCAAAAGTGCAACGTCGGCCTGATTCCTCAAGCAGAGAACTCCAAGGTTAATATGTTAGCGAAATGGGCCACTGCAAATGAAGATGATATCCCAAGGTCAATTCTGATTGAATTCCTCATAAACCAAGCATTAGCAAATTTGACCTTGCCATAGCTCTTCCAGCAAGCTCGGGACCAACCTAGATGGATCCAATTATCGATTTCCTTAAAGAAGATAAGCTACCTGAAGATCAAACGGAAGCGCAAGCTGCAGACGACGGCAGCACACAACACTGTGGTCAATGACATCTTATACAAGAAAGAATTTTATCTCCCTTACCTCAGATGCCTCCGACCAAATGAAGAAGAGTACGTCCTAAGGGAGACCCATAAAAGCATTTGCAGAAACCACTCCGGAAGCTAAGCCTTATCCCATAAAGTCATTCGACAGGGATACTATTGGCTGGCCATTCAGGCTGATGTTTGGCAGTATACTCGAAAATGTGATAAATGTCAATGCTTCACAAACATACCTTAGCACCTCCCGAAGAACTAACCCCCATGGCCAGGCCATGGCCATTTGCTCAATGGGGCATCGACATCATTAGTCCCCTCCCAACTGACAAAGGCCAGACCAAGTTTACGGTAGTTGCAGTTAGCTACTTTATGAAGTGGGCTGAAGCTGAACCTCTGACAAAGATTACCGAGTTGGAGATAACATATTTCGTTTGGAAAAGTATCGTGTGCAGGTTTGGAATTCCCCACACAATCGCCCTTAATAACGAGAAGCAGTTCAACACCAAGTAAGTCCGAGGAATGTACGAAAACCTAGGGATTTAGAATGTTTATTCCTAGCCACGACATCCGCAAGCTATGGGCAGGTCGAAGTAGTCAACAAGATCATCAAATACCACCTCCAAACCAAGCTCGAAAAGGCCAAGGGGGCATGGGTAGAAGAACTCCCCAATGTTCTTTAAGCATACCGAACTACAGCCTGGATGGCTATTGGGGAAACCCCCTTTTCTTTTAACCTTCGAAGTCGAAGTCGTTACTCTGGTTGAAATCAGGCTACCAACTGCTTAGACTGAATCCTTTGATGAACAACAGAACTCTGAGCTAATGGCTCTAGATCTCGACCCTCTCGAGGAAAGAAGGGAACAAGCTCAAATCTGGACTACAATCCGACAACAACAAGTATCTCATTTCTACAAAGCTAAGGTAAAAGTTAAGAGGTTCTGAGTCAGGGACAGCCCTTTGAAGAACCTTCGAAAACATTAAGGAACTCGGCTCAGGAACCTTGGGCCCTAACTGGGGAGGACCTTACATGGTGACAAGTACTAGCCGACCTGGATCATACCGTCTTGAAGATCTGGAAGGTCAAATCTTATCTTTCCCATGGAATGCTAAACACCTCAAAATCTACCATTCCTAAGGAACCGATTCATATCGATTACATAGTTTACTGTGTACTAGTCGCGTTCAAGTTTTGCCATGAAATCCTGCAGTCCGTTTCTTACTTCCGTGCCTGAAAATGACTGTTTGTCGAGACAAATTTATAAAGGGCTCTCTAAAATAACTGGGAAGAACAACCCCTGTCAATGCGCCAACCCCCTAAGTGGATGTCGGGTTCTACACTACTAGCACTTACATAGTAAGTGGAATACTACTAAGGGTTCTCCCCAGTAAAAAGGGGAAAAAATCAAGTCGACTGATCGGATCTCGAAAGGAGGAGCAAGCTTCCGATGGCTACCACAACTTAGGTTTTCGATGGATCGACCCTCTTCCAATGATCTGACCTATCTACTTGATTCGATCTACCTACTTGATCCAATCCATCTACTTAATCCGATCTATCTACTTAGAGAAATTTTCATACAAGCACTATGCCAAAAAGTGAATTGTATCAATGAAGCTCCAAGGAGCACATTACATTAAAGTCCACAAAATTAAAGATAAAAAGAGAGTTTGTCTTTAAGCCTCGGGGGCCTGCTCGGAAGGCAAGTCCTCACTAGGGGCCTCAGACTTGAAGCTAGCATCTTTAAAGCTAGAGAGGACTAGTTTTTTATAGGCCTCCTTAATTTCTTTAATATACTTCATGAATGCCATCTGATGTAACTGTCTTCCAAATATTCTTTGGAGGACTTGAATTCCTTTACCACGGCCGCTCGAGTCAAGGAGATATTCGCCTGAGCGTCTACCTCAGCCTTTTCAAGCTTTGCCTTAGCTCCGCATTGTCGACCTCCCATCGAGCCGACCTGTTTGAAGCCTCATTGAGAAGCTTCTTTGTCACGTCCAGCTCAGCCTTCAGATTTGAAGCTCAGGCCTCCTCAGTAGAGTGGGCTTGGTCAGCCGTAATTGCCGCAGCTTGAGACTCCTCGATAGTGACACGAAATTGTTTGGCTTCAACTCCCTTTTATAAGAGTTTATTCTCACTCTTCCACACTTCCTTCCGCAAGTGCACAATATCGTGGTGTACCTTCAGGAAGGAAGGGGTGAATTGCCAAAAGAACGAGAGGTGTCAGAACTCGAACAGAGAAAGGGAAAACAATAAATACTTAAGAGGATCAACTCACCCTAAGAAAACTCTTCACCGTGGATGCAAGGATCGCATCTGCTGAAGAGTCTAACATGCCGAGGAACTCAGCATTGGGTATATATCGTTCTACCCAAGGCATAAGATCCTTTATGACTCCGCGCATCATCCTAAAAGGACGTTGTCTCTCCTCCCGAGCCTCAGAAGGCCCAGCAGGAGGCCCGCTGTGTCGCACCCCAGACTCGGAGACCAGGCTCACATGATTCTCGATCACTGATTCCAGTGCCGACAACCTCTATAGCACCCCATTTTCGACTCTTGGCGCCCATTCACTAGGTTCTGATCCTGGGATCATACATGGAGGATTTCTATAACATAAGTCTGATTCATAACAAGCATACCCAAGATCATAACATCATAACCATAGAAAATAATTACAAGAACAGTATTACAAAATCCATAAAGAATTAAAATTTTTTACAATACATGGCTTGAAATAAAGAAAGATACAATGATAGATGATAAAACTCCAAAAGAGATATCTCCTCAGCAAGCTCCTGCTCCAGCACCTGCTACTGCCTAGTGTCACCTGCATGCATCAATTGTCCATAAGCTTATAGAAATCTTAGAGGGTGGTGTAAGTGTGTGTAGGACAGGCGCCAAGGGTTCAATATTAGAGTATGCGGAAACACTGGCAAGACCATGAATATCATCAATACTATCAGTCATACCAAGGCTATTCTATATCAAGCATGAATGTTATCTGCTGTCACAAGGCTATACAATACAACATATGAGTACTGAGCGTCATACCATGGCGATGCAATAAGAGACCTACATAGCCAAATGTTAAATGCAAGGTGAAATGCAATCATGCCAGTCCTTATATCAAGTCCACATATCAATACAGTTCCTCTCGAGGAAATCGTCGGGGTCAAATACACTACATGTTGACTGCCTCCTCCCTAGCCGTGGAGACCAGCGAGCGTAAGAGACCTCACTGCCCGCCTGTGGACAGCCAATCACCCATAAAGCTCGACGGTAGCGGACCCATTTACGAGCTAGTCAAACTCAGCCTAGCTTAAATGCCCTCTCACTCGGGCGGATAAGGTCACACCCTTTCCAACCGACCACGTTACAGTGCCTCAAGGTGTAGGCACCAGCACTCATATTTCCAATCGGTCAAGATGTTGGAGTGTCTCCTGGTACCATGAAGGTTTTGAGACTTTCACCCAAGGACATCTTAAGTGCCCACAGTGCTCAAAATAATATTTTCAGTGTCCAAATCTAGCCATCCATGTTATGCCTATGGAGGCCACAGCCCTGATGAAGCTATGCCATACCAATACAAGATGCATGAATCACACTAGTTAACTATGCATCAGTCCTGCGCACCCAGCGCTCATGTAAGGCAACTTCATAACTCTAGGAGTCCCATAAAATAATCTGCCCAACGGCATAAGTCATGATCAATCATACCACGCTCCAAACATACATAAAATGCACATGGATGAATCATGAAGGTTACTTAGTATGAATTGTGACAATGTCGTACTCTCCTTTTACTAAGGTTAAGTCTAGATACTTAGACAATTCCTCAAAATGTGAAAGATACATACTACTAGTGGGGCCCCAATGATTTGGGGTAGCCCACAAGCTTTAAGTAAACAATACCACGGGCCTAAAGGGTATGAATGGGCCCAAACAAGGTCTAAGGTGGACATTCGACCACCAGTAGATGAGAATGGACCTAGCAAATGGGTATGAGGTGGACATTCAACTACCAATGGGCCTAGAGGGGTCCACAATGGGGACATTTAACCATCATTATCCCCAAGAGGGTGGCCCAACAAGAAAACTAGCCAAATCAAGGCCCAAGGCTGGAATATCATCATGAAATACAATGGGCAGCAATAAATACTCATCACAACACATAATGGACCCCAACAGAATGGCTCAAGGCCTAAATACAATAACATAGGCCCAAAGGGGCAAGTCATGACCCAAGGTATACATTATTATGGGCAAATGGTTCAAACACATGCATTAAATGGATCTAATGGGCAGCCCACAAGCCCAAAAACACAAGGCCAAGGCTTAAATCATCCATGTGGGCCTCATAACATCGGCCCAAAACTTAACAAGGTCTATCCAACATGCTTCAAGGTGGGCCTTGCAAGTCAGCCCATGACTATGATCTAGATGTGGGCATTTAAGGTTCAATCATACAAGTTGGGCTTATAGGTAGCCCATTACGCCCATAATAAAAGGAGGTCAGCCCTTGCACAATACTGGGGTCCAATGGTGGACTTCCAGCCCATCTAGGTCTAATGGACCATAAAAAAAATCTGGTTTATAGATGGCCCACAATATTTAACTAAGGATGGGCCTCACAAGGCATTCATTAAGCCCAAAAATATCTCAGAAATAAACTAATTATGTGTGTACCCAATACTCTCCATTTGGTGGGCCCCAATCCTTAAAATATCCCACAACATGTATCATACACCCCTTAGTACATTGCTGGACTTTCAGCCCACCGAGCTTCCTGGGCCTGCTGAGGTCTAGCACATGAAAATTTTGGGAGAAAATAATCTCATAATGACCCTTAATGATCATAGTGGGCCCCAACAGATGGAGGGTATGAATACGAAACATAAAAATGAGGTCGGCCTACTACTGGACTGCAAGTCCAGCAACAGCCCAAACATGTTGGACGTCCCAAGTGGGCCTCGGCGTCCTAAGGGCCTGAACGACCATCTAAAAATGCATCAAGGTGGGCTCCAAAGTAGGACATCTTTTCAGGGAGTGGTCCACACATCAATGGGCTACACCAGGGAGGACGGCCTGGTGAAACACATACATCAAAGTGGGCCACAAGGTAGGGACGACCAGCCCTCCTTGGGCGTCCCAAGGAGTGGCACAGCTGGCCCCTACATGGTGCCTAAGGTGGCCCCCAATTGGGGACGTCCCACCAGGGGATGGTCCCCATCCAAGTGGGCCACACCCTAGGGTGAATGGCTGGATAAAACATACATCATGGTGGGCCTGAGGTGGGGTGGACGACCAACCCATGGCTAGACGTTCAGCCCAGCTGGACGTCCAGCATGTGTTGTTGTCCCAACCCTAGAAAAGCCCCAAATTTCGGCAAGTTTGGTGGCCCACATGCACCTGAGGTGGGTCCCTACAAGGTGGGCCATAAGATGGGTGAAGGGGAAGGCCACCATCACACCCAAACACATGTAGTAAAAATGGACAGCAAGGTCCAGAATAAAAAATACAGCAGGAACACATTGTTCTCCCTGATTTGAACACCCCATTAGACTGGGCCCAAGTATGCTAAAAATTTAGGAAAAATGTGGCCAACCTCCCTATACATGTATACAACAAGGTGGGGTCCTAGCCCACCATTTCAAAATTAAACTAATATTTATGCTTTTCCATCATGCAGGGTGGCTGGACAGTCCAGAAAATCTGGACTATCCACTCCTATTGGGCCACTTTTTTGGGTAGTCAAACAGGGTCAGATGGAGGTGGAACTTATTATACATCTAGGTGGGGTCCACATCTCTAGAAATGATCTATCATTGGGGTAAAAATATCCCTCCAACCAATCCAAAAATGCATGCCAAAATCAACCAGAAACAGTCCAGAAAATTTTCTGGACAACAATATACATATGGAAATAACTGAGCGTAAGTATTAAGAAAAGGGAAAAATACCCCATAAAATCTGTGTTATGGTCCAACTTAGTGGCCCCACAAATATCCAGACCATACCCCCTTCTCAAAACTCATTGCATGTGTTTATTATGGGGTAAATAGGACACTAACATCCATAAAGTGGATAGCCATGAGCGTCCACTCTACTTGGATGCTCTGGATATTTCCAGGCCACAAAGTGGGTCACACACATCAGGAATCAAGAGATGAATAAAGGAAAAATAGAGATCCAGCCACAAGGAAAGGGGCTCCACCATATTGAAGCCCTTTCCTTCATCACACAAACACATATCCATTATGTCATTGATGTTACATGGATTTAAGCATGCATGGCCCTACTAATCAAGATCTAAGGTGGGAATGCCATCCCCACTAAGGATTAAGTGTTTAGATGACCCAAGAAGCCTTAAACCTAAAGGAAAATACCATGATGGGGTCCATGGAGAATGACCCCATCCATGGATCATGCATGCAAGGGGTGGGTCATTGGCCACACACATGGAGACATGTGGACCTCCACCATCACTTGATGGGCCCCACATGCTCCCAAAGATGAAATGAGGAAGGGGAAGAACTTCTAAATAAAGAAAATCTAAAAATCTAAGCTACAAGAACACCCACCTCTCAAAACACCAAGATTCTCCCACCAATGGACTTCTCAAGCTCCAATGCACAAGGATCAATGGTTGAGATCTATTATTGAGGGTTGGATGAGGGGGTTTTTAGGTGAAAGAGGGCTGGATTCTCAGCTAGGGGTGGGATGTCCAAGGGAGCTCAAGTAAAGAAGAAAGGAGAGAAATGAGAGAGGGAAAGAGGTAAGGGAGGCCTGTAGCTTGGAAGCAATGAGTGCTTTCTAGAAAAGGCAAGCAAATGATGGTTTCTTTGTTTAAAAAGAGAAAAAGGCTAGAGTTTCTCTCTTGGTTAGAGAAAAGAAATAAGTGGTTTATGCGATAGAGAGGAGATTGCTTAGAAAAAGGGGGCTAATCATAGCCTAGAAAAGAGAGGCTATTATGAGGGGCTAGCTATCTATGACCTATAGCCTAGGCTAGGCAATAATGAAATCTAGGGTGATGTCATGCATGGGGATTCATGCACACCCATGGTGGGCCCCACAAATCATGATCAACGGTTCACAACAAGCACGACCTGCATCTTTTGATGTACAACTTGCATTGTCAGACGAGACGATACGTTGGAACCGCGGCGATGATGCGGTTGCTATGGAGCTAGTTTCGAGTTGATCCAGGTCGGGTTTATATGATGGGACTTAATAGTCATTACAAATACAAACCGTAGGTCGCGGGTCCCCGAAATTCTACCGATAGGACCGTGGGACCCGACAAAATAAAATGGATACTAAGGTTAAGGGTCTCATACACTGGCCTCAGAAACCTCTATGGGCTGAGCCTCGGCAGAAGGCTTAGCACCTCCCTGGACCTCGTTTATTGTCCGGATTTACGAACATAGTACTGATTAACGGTTTGATTTAATCGTGTTTTCGATGCAGGATTTATTTAGGAGCTTAAACTGAACTTGGGTATTAAAAGTGTGTATTTGACGCTCATAATTTACTGCAGCAAGGAACGGACCTCAGGGTACGAAGATCAACGGAATTACACGCCAAAGACCCGAGAAAATCGAGAAACTGAAGCTCAAGTGGCCTGAAAGTCAGACAAAATGCAAGATCACAGGGTTCCCACCATCCGTTCTGCTCGAAACTTTATACATGAGCTAAGGAGCATAAATGAACCGTACATTTCGAATTTCAGCTCCTGGATCTCTGTGGAAGTGGCTTAATGGCTAGATCATCCTATGAATATCTGATTTGGGGCTCACCTGATCGCTGGATATGCTTCAATTTTGGTTTCAACCCATTAAACGGGGTACCAAAGTAAATGGACGGCATGGATTCGTCATATATATCATCATGGGACCCACATGTGCATAGCATGTGTACACCGTGGTTGCTCCGGCCGCGCGCCAGATTTCCATAGCTCGGTCAGCAAGCGCTGACCGAGGATTTCGCAAAGAAATTTTGGAAAAAAAAAAAAAAAACTCAAAACAATGGTTTAACGCTGTTCGTCGTTGATGACAATGGGGCCCACCCTTCGTACATTTCACAAATCCAATCCGTCCATTGTGTCTGGGAGGGGAAAACGACCATAATCACGGTGACCATTTGGCCCTATGCAAGCTGTTGTGCATCTTCAGTCGTTAAACACAGGATTAACGGTGGAGTATAAGATCGAGCGGACCACACCGAATTAACTCCAAAATGGTCTCTACCCAGACGGATTTTCGTCCTAAAACCAATTATCGGAGTGGATTGTTCACCTGAATTCAATAGGTGAGACAAACAAATCCGACAGGGACTTCTACGCAGCCCTGTTTCGTATAAGAAGCTGCGGTGATGATCAGTGGGCCACAACCGTCATCCAGAAGAGAGATCTGAACCAACCAACATGATCAGGAGAGGATTTTGACCGATATCATGGTGTCCATATTCTGCTATGAACGTGCAAACAAGAAGAAAACTTGCAACACAGGGACGGACGGTAGAACATCATTTTCGGTGGGCCACACCAAAAATAGAAGAAAAACAGTCATGCCTTACCGTTTTTCTGTGCTGATACCAGTGAACGGAGTGGATTTTCTAGTGGAGATCGTCTGTGGGGGCCACTGATACATCAGCGTAAGAGTTTCACGCGGGCCCTGTTGTGCGAACGACTGAAGTTCCGGGCCGTTCTTTTTGCAACCATAGCTAGGATCGGACCATTAATCCTAGCCATCCAAATCACTTCCCTGGGACGACCAATTATTCTCAAGAAGCTTGTCCGGATCAGATTTAAAAATGGATGGTTCGGTTGTTGTTTCTCATATAGTCGCAGGAGGAAGTTTTCAACATACCGTAAAAGACTTCGCATCCGTTCTCCTTTGCGGAAGAGGATTTGACACTAAGCTCTCCACTTGGTGTTTATATAAGAAAGAGAGAACGGTTGGCGAGAGGAGGGTGGGCATCCGTGGACGTGAAAGGGAGAAGCTACGGAGTGAGAGAAAGAGCCTTTTAGAAATCCTTTATTGTTAATTTATTTTTATTTTTCCTTTTATTATTCTAGAGGTTCCAGTCCACTCATGTGTGGCTAAACCTCTTAGCTAGGGCTAAGAGGTGAAGCTTGTAGCGTGATGGGAGAGTCTATGCTTGTGCCTTTTGTTTAAACTGAATGGATTTTTGATTTAATTTTATTAAGGGAATGTTTTCAGTCTTTAATGGTCTGTTGTACCGAAATTACAATGGGTCTGCAATGGCTTTGAACATGTTCTTTTTCTCTTATGTTTATGACGTCGGGAAGCCCTGTTGTTCACCATTGTCTCATAGGCATGGTTGGATGTCGGTACCCTTCCTAACCTTCATACATTGATTGGTTGGTAATTAGTTTAATTCTGTTGTTTGCTTTGTCTCCTGGGCATGGTTTGGTGATGGAATCCATTCTAATTCATATACCTTTTATCTTTTTAAAATTACATCAAAGGAAGTTCAGTGGATTTTCATGAATCAAGTGTAGTTCTCCCTGATCTCTACAAGTGGATCCTCTGAATCCCTAGTTTTTCACTTCTGAATTTTCCTAAGTTTTAGATTAAATATTTCATCATTATTCATTAAATTACAATCGATTTAGAATTCATCTTAGCCTAGTTCTAGATCTGGTTATTTTCAGATAAGCGTACAAGTTCCAGTCCCTTGGGATTCGACCTCGGTCTTACCGAGTTTATTACTACATCACAACCCTGCACTTGGGGAGTGAACATGAGCCTCCTCACGAGCGGTCGCCTCGACCGTCACCTCAGCAGCAGAGGCGAGCTTGGTGACAGCCACCTCATCCTCAACCTCTATGACAGTGGGAGATGAGGGACTGACTCTCCCTTTACTTTTGGAGGTCATCTTTGGCTTCTTCGCCTTCTTCACTGAAATAGTCTCCTTGGGGAGAGGTGCCTTCGCTTTGAGACGGGCTTCAACAAAGGATGAGCTTCAGACATTTCTACATCAGTTAGAGCAGAAAGGGATTTAATTATGAATTCATAAATTTTCTAAGTCCTAAAGGTCGGCCAAAGCTCGTACCTGTAAGTTTGGTATCAAGACCTAACTCGAGTAGGAGCTCCGGTTGAAGAAGTCTTCTCCAAGATCAGTTTTCCTCTCCTAATGACCATGCTCCCTGGATCCGAGCAAGAGAGCCATCTCCTATGAGGGAAGGGTGTTTGGGAAGATCTGCATCAAAGAAGGCATGCATGAACTATTAACACCAGAGATCAACCAATTGAGAAATGACCAAAAAATAGTTGGGTCCAAGGAAAGCCGACCTGGAGTAGTGAATGCAGTGGAAACCAAGCCATGACCCATAGTCAAGCCTGGTACTTCCCAACTACCAGAAACTCAAAACTACTTGTCTTTCCAATTTTTTATGGAGGTTGAGATGTCTATGACCATACCCCCTTCAGTCCCCCTCCAAGCAAAGAGATAATACCAGCCTTAATGAAAATGGTTGGGCTTCACTTTGTAAATATGGAGGAATTCGTCGACGGTAAGGTCGGGCTGCTTAAGGTCAAACCAAAGAACAGAGTAGCCGATCAACGTCCTCCAGGCATTGGGGATCAACTATCCCAGAGCTAACTCCAGAAGAGTAAGCATCCGTCTTACTATGTTCTGCAAAGGGAGCCTGAGGCCACACTGAAGGGTGACCTGAAAGATGGCAACTGCTTCATCTAAAGGATGAGTAGGGAGCTCGTTCGGTGAAGGGACTCAGAGCACTACTGACTCGGGTATATGGTACCCCAGTCTAATCCGAGCGAACTTAGCCTCCTTGAGGGACGACCTCATGGGACCTCTCTCCTCTTCCTCATCCTCCCTAAGGGATTCATCTAACTCCCCTTAATAAGCCGCTCCGCTGGAGATGTCTCCAGTGCTCGCGACGTGTGCGCCGCTTGGAAATCGGCGTCGCTTATCATCACCAGTGGCGACGGTGGGTTCGACATTAGGAAAAGACTACTTGCTCCACTGTCGCTGCCGGAGACCCGCTTCCATGAGCTTAATGAATCCGACATGGCAGTTAGTTTAACAAATGTCGAGAGTCAGTCATGAAGAAGAAAAGAAAAAAGGGAGCGGGTGAGTTGAAGAACGGAGCTCAGTAGGAGGAGGATGTCGCCCTGTTGCCGATGACTTCACAAAAATAAGTCATCGGAAATCACATGCGTACGCATTGGCTAAGTGTTCAAGTGCGAATGGGGTAGAAGTATAGGGGAAATGCAAATGAACTCGACCAAGGGTTAGGGTTTTACTTATATAGGGGAGCCACTTGACAACATATAAACACCCTCATTATTGTGAATCCCATACGGCGCCCCCTCGATTACCCTGCCTCGACACGTGGCGCGACCCCACTCGTTGCTCAACCCTGTTACTGAGAAGTGGTCATGTGTCGCTCTCTCATTGGTCAGATACCGAAAAGATGACCTGACAGGTCACGTGGCCTTGAGCCACGACGCACCACCTCGACTACGAGTTACATGATTACTGACACGCCTTGACTCCCATGCCGGCCGTTATACTCGGCATTTATGTTGGAATAGTCCGACCTAGGTGCTTCTGACCTACTTTCCGAGTCTATGAAATTGACTCGAAAGTAGAGAGGCTTCCTGTTATGGGTAAAATGGGGTGACCCATGACAGGAGGTCGAACCACAGCCAGCACAAACCAATGGGCCAAACTATTTGAAAGATAACTACTGTCAGAGAAGCATTGACCACAGGATAGGTCGGCATGACCACAGGTCAACACGACCTCTGCCGAACTTACAAGAAGAGTAGCCTAATGGGGTTGTCAGACCCAGCAAATGAAGTTAAAGACTACTGGAGTCAAGGACATCCCAAACGTGCTTGGTTGGTATTATCATCAGAACGATACTGACCTATTGATTGCTCAGTATTGTCCACCTCCAAGGTGTTGTCTACCTTTACCGTCTGACCTTATCTATGGGTCGGATGGGTCTATCACCTTTCGACTGATGTCCGGTCCTATCCAAAGCAAATGACCTGGAGGTCTCTCCTGAGATCTCGGGGGATAGGGTCGGAATCCCAGAGATCTCGGACATCAAAGATCTCGAAAAGATTTCCGATATATGAGGAGTCCTAAACAGAAAGGATCTCCAACGGTGTGATCTTTCCTCTAACAGACAAGATCTTCGACGGTGTGATTTTCCCTCTAACCAAAAAGATCTTTCGACTGTGTGATTTTCCCTCTATAATAAATATGGAAGCCCCTAAACGGTGAAAGGTACACACAAAAATACAACTCAAAAGCTTTTTCACACTAATGACTCTTTTCATTTAAGATCATTTCTATAAAAACCCATATCCCTGACTTTGGCATCAGAGGGTCCCCTACATAAGCCAGGGTCTTTCTCGTTTGTTTTATGTGCAGGCACCCAACGGTCTAAGAAGTATCCACCGGGAAATGGCATCAAAACTATCCATAATTTTTTATAGATCATTTTAGAATATGGGATCAAAAATAAGTCGGACCAAGACTCAAGTGAGCATCACCACAGGAAACGGTGAGGGTTGAAGGTCCATTGTTGAAAATTTTAGGTCACAAATGTTCTGGATCAGGATAACGTTTTTGTGTTTTCAGTTCATTCTAGTAGGAATGACCTCATGAATGGTATGGATCACAGTGGACCCCAAGGAAGTTTCAATGGTAGGCATTTCCCTACCCACTTTTTCCCTAATTGCAGACCACTTCAGTTTTGGATTAGCCTTTTGTTTTTGTCTTAGTTCTTAAAATGATCAGTAAAAACGCATGTACTGAGTGAATTTCTCATAAACATCACAGTGCGCCCCACTTAGCTTCTCGTGTCATGACTTGGCCATGTGGGTGCAACCCTAACCCTAGGTCCCGCCTCGATGCATGCAATGTATATTCACACCATCCATATGTTTTTCTAACTTATTTTAATATGTGGTCCCAAAAACGATGAAAGTACAAAGTTCAGGTGGACCACGCCATAGGAAACAGTCGTTGAATGTCCACCATTAAAAACTTCCTAAGTTGTACGTACCTCAATGTTTGTTGACCATCCAAAGTGTTAATAAGGTCAAACAGATCTGGATTAAAGGGAAAAGCTAATATCAACTTGATCCCGAACTTTTGTGGTCCACGAAAAGATTTTAATGGTCAATAACCACTGTTTCTTGTGGTATGGTCCACCTAAAATTTATATATGCTTAAATTTTAAGATGAGATCTTAAAATAAGCCAGAAAAACAGATTAACAGTGTGAATATAAATGCATACACCGAGGTGGGCCTTTTGGTCAGGGTTGCACCACACCGCATCACATCCAAGACGCTTGGTGAGGGAAGCGGTTTGCCTGCTGATGTGGACCGGTCATTACAGGGCCAGTCTTTGATGTGGACCGTTAATTGTGTAGCCCCACTTTTGATATGGGTTATCCATCATGTAGAGCCCACCTTGGATGTTGGCCATTCATCATTATCAGCCCACTTTTAATTTTCTCTGTCCATTATGTAGGGCCCACCTTTGATATATGTTGGTCATTCATCATGTAGGGCCTATTATCCATGTTATTTCCCATCATGTATGGCCCACCTTCAATCTTCACCACCATTATATGAAGCACAACTTTGATGTGGACCATCCATCATGTAGGCCCCACCTCCAATGTGGCCCTCCATCATGTGGAGATAAGTAGCTTTTAACTCATAAGTTACCATAATGTTTAACAAAATAACTTAAATGAAAAATAATAATAATCACTTAACCTGAGTTAAAAGATAACTTATTTGGTGGGATTGCCTACTGATGCCGATAGTCTTCCGCAGGTCCCACTATAATATGTTTGTTTTATCCGCTCTATCCATCCAATTTTTTAGATCATTTTTGCATGAATATACAAATAAGAAAGAATCAAATCTCATTTAGACCACATCACAAGAAAGCTATGATGATTGAAGGTTCACCATTAAAAATTTCCCAAGGTCCACTCTAATGTTTTCTTGTCATCCAACGAGTTGATTAGGTCACACATACCCCGATGAAGAAAAAACACAAATATCAGCTTCATATAAAACTTTAGCGGTCTCTAAGAAGTTTTTAATGGTGGGCATTCAATCACAACTGCTTCGTCTAGTGTGGTCCACTGAGATTGTATCTGCCTCATTTGTAGGATAGTTCCCTAAATTGATTTGCAAAAATGAATGGACAGCACATCTATCATGGTGAGCCCACGGAACACGGTCCAGTAGCTACTACTGACAGGTCGGTAGGCAAATTTTTTTTTTTTTTTTTTTTTGGATTGTGCTTTAAAATGAGCTGGAAAAACGGATGTACAGCATGGAAATACAAAATATACATCAAGATGAGCCCCACACCAAGGGCTGCACCGTGTTGGGTGAGGCCCGGGCCAAAGCTAATCAACTCCCTATAAACAAAGCACACATGCTAGCGTGGCGTATATGTGTGGGATTCATGGCATCCATCCGACCACCTGAAACCACTTATGATAAATGGACCACTAAGCAGGTGAGCACATGCCTCCAATTTCAACCTCTGGTCCACATCTTCCTATACGTGAGCCTAACCTGATAACCAATCGGTTTTTTGGGATCAGGAATAGTTAGCGGGGCCACTGAGGTAAGAGCCAGATCCTGCACGCGTGTCACACCATGTATGCCGGAGAATTTGAGCCTTCCGCTTGCATATGGGCTTATGTAGATCTCATTCGTAGTAAAATTTACGGTCCATAATCTCTACATTAGAATCGCACATATAATAAATAAATCATCCATATTTTTGCATGCGGTAATCTTCAGGGTGGCGTCCACCTTTATGCACCGTCGGATGTCAACTAGTTGCACCAACAAGATGATCCTAACCGTTTGATAAATGAAACTTTTAATGATGAAGGTGTGCATTCACGTATGTGTGTGTGTTTTCGACCTTTGATCATTTGCAAGGAACCCATCGGATGGTTTGATCATCCAAACCATTTATATGCGGAAGGGGGCGAAAATGGAGCCCTATTTGTGTCCACGATGCACCCAGCAACCGACATGCTAGCACACATGCTACGTGTCAGATGGTAGAAAACGCATGTGGTCCATCAAGCTAGAACTAGCACAAACATGTCCTGGCCCAAAAATCAGGCTGGTCGATATATAGGAGCATGTTGTAAGAAAGAAAATGGACTGCTAAATAAACCTGGCTCAGTTTTGTCCTTGCCTCAGTACAGTATATTGTGGACCGGTTGATGAGGGTCTGGCCTGATTCTTGGGCCAGGAAATCTATATGGTAGGAGCCACCTGATGAACTGCTTTCACATGTACACCAGGTTTGGCACATGCATGTGTGGTAGCATGAACATTAAATTATTTAATATCTAGATTTGGGCCAAGGAACGTTCACATGTAGACCACCCAAAGAACGGGTCAGATCTAGTAAACATGTTCACATGCTCTAGATCTTCCTTTTCAAGATGGATCAAATGGAAATAAGCGTGTGTTTGAGGAATTAGCTAATCCACACGTGTGGATCCTCATACGCCCATATGCAAGCATACGTTGCCTTCCATTGTTCACACGATAAGGTATATATGGTTGATCAGGAACTTACAACTGGTGGACATTCTGATGGATTAAAAGGTCACCAAAAGTAAATGTTTGTAAACATTAGACGTGGACTTTCAATTGGAAGGCAAAAGGAAATATGAGTAGAAGGCTGCGATTTTCTGAGGGGAATGATGAGAAAAATAGACATTAGGGGGATCTATTCCCTGGTTTTTATCTTTCATAGGCACTGTTAGATTAGGCCTAACATTTCCTGTGCACTGCTCTGGCACATCTATGGTTGCTCATAGATGTGATTGCCTATGTATGCGAGATTCATATCAAAATTATGAGGTATGGATACCGTAGCACTTCAGCTTTGAATTTGGGTCAATTTTCAATGATCCGGATTATTTATATGATGGGCCTAGCCTTAGACGAGAGATAGTAAGACAAAAATAATTAAATAAATAAAAACTCTTTTTATTTTTAATACGAACGGTCACATAACTTTTGAATAATTAAAAGATTAAAATATTTTTAACTTCCCAGTTTTTCTGAGCATCTCTCGTTCCCGGTGATGCCCATTATATAAACGGATTGGATTCTTCAAAATCGCCTGATCCAACGGCTAGAGTATGGATGTACCCTCTTGAATTCCTTGCTGCGCCGGGATGCAAGGCGGGGGTTATTGTAATGTTATAGAGAAATTCACTCTGTCCACTTGAAATATAACTTGAAATGGAAGATGCTAATCAGAGCTCTTTTTCAGCAAATTTGGACCATTGTTAACCTTCGATTTGCGAAACCAATAAGAGAGGGCTAGGATTCTGTTCTTTTTTTGTTTTTGTTTTTTGTTTGTTTATTATTATTTTTGTTTTGATGGGCCAGCCCGAAATGTAATTCGACTGTATAGTTGTCTCAAGCCGATAAATATAAATCTCTGTTTTTTTTAAAAAGTTAAATTTTTCAAAAAAAAAAAGAAGAAAAAAAGAGAGGGCTAGGAATGTCCCATAATGGAGATAGTCAGTCGATCCATCCACAGTGGGGCTCCACAGATCAATGGTCCAAATTTAAGTACCAATGGCACCCATTCGGAAAAACTAATGAGGAAGATTCGTTACATATCATCGTATGGAAATTATAGATTCCAGTTCAACTTGCTAAAAAAAAAAAAGAAATCCATTGAATGACATCACTGCCAAAGAAAGAAAGATAAAGATTTTGCATTGCTGGCTAGTTAATGTTTATAATGCGGGAGGATTTTCCCGGAGCTAAATTACATTTTTGGTGTAGAAAGGAACTCTTATAAATAGATTGGCTTATTTCAATGAATTCCACTTGAAGAAGGTGCTCTTGCAATACCGGGCATGAAAGCAATGAAATATTTTAAATTTGTATTTATTGTTGCTCTTCTTCTCTACACTGCTTCCTCTGCTAAATCGCAGCCCAATGGTTTGTAGTCACCTTTTTTTTACAGATTTTTTATTATTATTTTTCATTTGTTTATATGGTAATTGTTTCCTCTGCTAAATCACTGCCAAATGGTTTGTAGTCACCTATTTTATTGTTTTTTTTTTTTTTTTTTTTTTCATTTGTTTATATGGATAATTTCATGGCCAATGGAGTATCAAATATGGACCCATCTTTGGTTGGGAGAACCAAGTTTTAGTACTTTAGACCATTCCTTCGCTACAAACAAATGAAGGTTAAGATCTCCTGATTGAGAAGATCTTAAGGCATCATCCATCTATAGTGAGACAACCATTTATGGTCTGGATCACTAAAACATGAACCCCACATGTCACAATTGAAAACCCATGCATACCATGTAAAGATGTAGGTCATGGATGATGTGATTCCTCTTTGTTTGCCTATGCATGGTGGGCCAGATGAGGTTGCCAAAGCTAACATTCAACATGGCACTACTAGTCAACGTTAGGTCACCTACAACTTTTCATATTTGGTTGTAAGCTCCAAAACTAATGTAGTCTTTTGGAAACAGTACTCAAAGATGACTGCACATGGCTAGGTGCTGCATGCTCGAGTGATGAAGAATGCAAGAAGAGATGCATTACTGCCGATTACTATAATGGCTACTGCTTTCAAGGAGACTGTTGCTGCCCTAATCAGAAGTAGGCAGCTGGCATCACCTCATCCTTTTTGGAAGTGGGTATTTGGCAAACAAAGATAAAATTAATCTAAGTTGTTTGGGCGTGAAAGGCTCACCTTTATTTTCTTAATCGTATTGTAACTCAAAGACTATGACATGCTCCTGAAACAAAGAGCAAGTTTATTTTTAATATCAAATAGTAATATGAAATATGTTATCAGTCAAATCGAGCTGAGATTTGATATGAGATATTGTGACAAAAAGACCATCAAAACAGACCCTCTGAAGTACCAAAGCAGATGAGTTGAGTAAGGAGACTCAATGACCAAGCCAAAACAATTAAACTGATTTGGAAGTAAAGACTCATCAATAGATATGAAGACCTCAGCTACTGACCTCGGCCTTGACTTCGGACAATGACCTCGACTAACGATCACGATATTGACTTCGACCTTGACATCCAATCCAACCTCAAAGTCGGATGCTGACCTCGGGCTCGGGACGAAAACATATAGAGAGAATCTTGCACCATATATGAGAGGGATTCCCTGTGCACACGTTCGATGGCATCTTTGATGGCATCAACAATCTGTTGATAACATTGAATGCCTTTGAGGACATCGAGTAAAACACCAAAACGTTCCAGTGACTAAACATTGATTTTTCAGATTTTTGTAATCCATCAAGCACCTGTCGATGGCATCAACCATTACTTGATGGCATCAGGTGGTCTATCGATGGCATCGATAGACCCTGTTGCTTACAAATTTAAGACATCAACAATAGAGAATTGGTTTATGATTGCATGAGAATATCTTGAGCTTCCATATAGCTTGTTTGCACGGGCTCTCCTGTTATGTTTAGATCAATGTTTCTGTCTTGTGGGGTAAATCTCATAAACCCATGGAGATATTATATCTCAATGTTTTTTCGGTATATCACCTATAAATGAGTATATAGGGCTGATGTTATAGGAGGAATATATTAAAAAAATAGTGGAATATATTCTGCTAATGATTCAAAATAGTTCAAGGTAAGCATGGGGAGGACCCTGTTTCTGAATAGTCTCCAAGTAATAGATAAAGCTAAAAAAAATAGCAATATCAGTGTAAAAGGTGTGAATAGGTTAGCAATGTGCTCTAAGTCCAAATCATGTCTAGATCCACGGAACTATTAGGTGGGTTGGGTACATGATAAAATTTTATTCAGGTCGATTAAGGCAAACTTTGACAAACAATGACCTGATTCAGACCATTTAAGACACTTTTTTTTACTAGAAAGGTATGAGCACATAACTCGTAACTTTGTTGGTAAAGAAAAAAAATAAAAATAAAAAAAAATTTATAATTATTTAGATAGGTTAAAAAAGAGAAGTCACCTATCATATAACAAAGCCTTGCGAAAAAAAAAAATGAAAGCAAGGTCTAAACAAAAATACACGATCCAAATAAAAAACAAGAAGAAGACGAGAGAAAGGGACCACCTCTCATCCGCACTTGCGAAAAAGTTACACAGGTCACCACTAGAAGATCAAAAACAACCTGAAACGAGCTACCCAAAGAGACCACAGACAAAAACAAAACACGCTACAAGGCACCACCCTTGTTGGAGTGGCAAACCAAAACATTTACTGCAATTGCTGTGACTGTTCATCTTCCAAAGCTTAGCAACACTTCCCATGAGATGCTTTTTGGAAGATGAAATTCTTTGTGTATTTTCTGGAAACATTAAGTGTTAGAAGCTCCTGGTAGGGGCAGTTTTGTCTTTGCACCCTACATTCAAAAGCCTATAAATTGGCGCCTTGTATCCGGTTGTAGCAAGTGAAGTAGCAACAGTGAATAGCAAGAAGTGTGAGAAGTTTGCAGCAGCAGAACTGTTTAAAAAATTAAGTTTTTCTTCTCTCTTTCTTCCTTCTGCGTCATATATCTGAGTTGTGCTAAGGCTTTATAAAGCCCAGAAAATTCTGTTATCTTGAAGCAAAGATAAGATCTGGCTTATACAGCCAACAAACTGGTATCAAAGCCTAATTCTTCTTCTACAAGAAGTTTTCAGCAGTTTTTTCAGCCAAGTACAAATTTTTCTGAAGAAAAAAAAAAATCTGTTTAAAAAAAAAAAATCAGATTGCAAAGCCAAGTTTTTTTAGAGTTCCCTGGTTAGAAGTTGCCAGCAATTTTTTCCAGCCAAGAAAAGAAAATTCTGTTAAAAAAAAAAATCAGATTTCAGCAGTTTTTCAGCCAAGAAAAAATCAGATTCAGATTTCAGTAGTGGTTTTTTTTTTTTTTCTGCCAAAAAAAAATAAAAAATAAATAAAATAAAATAAAATAAATCAGTTTTTAAAATATCAAATCTTCTATTCCATCCATCTCCCTTTATTTTTTTTAAAAAATTCAGCCCTTCATTCTTCAAAAAAAAATCAGATTGTTTTGGTCCTCTTGAGGCTTAGTAAAACCAAGTCGTCTAACCCATAAAGCTTGTTCAAATGGCCAGCACAATCCAACTACAGGTTCCTAAGTTGTCAAAGGACAACTATGAAAAGTGGTGCATCTAAATGATGACGTTGTTTCGGTCGCAAGAACAATGTGAGATCGTCACCGATGGGTATGTAGAACCCACTATGGAGGAAGAAGGCACTTCACCAACAAAGAAAAGACCGCTCTCAAAAATCAAAGGAAAAAAGATAACAAGGCTTTGTTCCTCCTCTATCAAGAGTTGGATGAATCAACCTTCGAAAAGATTGTCGAAGTGACATCAAGCAAGCAAGCTTGGGATACCCTTGGCACTATCTTCAAGGGTGTTAATCGAGTGAAGCGGGTTCGCCTTCAAACACTAAGAGCTGAGTTCGAAGCAGTGCACATGAAGGAAGGTGAAAGTATCTTTGACTACTTCTCATGTCTAATTGTTATTATTAACAATTTAAAAAGAAACGGTGAAAAAGTTGAAGATATACGTGTCATGGAAAAGGCACTGCGATCTCTCACAACCAAGTTTGAGCATGTAGTTGTGGCGATTGAAGAATCAAAGGACTTGAAAAAACTGTTTATTGAAGAGTTGATGGGATTGTTACAAGTGCATGAGCAACGAATGCAAAAGAATGCTGGTTCAATGCTTGAACATGCCTTAGAGTCTAAGTTAACTCTAAATGAACAAAAGAATGACTATATACAACGAGAGGGCCGTAGCACTCAAAGGCAGAGGGCGTGGATATCATCCAAGCCATCAACAAAATCAACAAAAGTTTACCAGTTTCCGTGGAAGAGGAAATCGTAGAGGTCGGTTCGTACGTGGTCGTGGAAACGCAAAGAACGTTCAATGCCACAATTGCAAAAAATTCGGCCACTATGCCTCTGAGTGTTGGAGCAAAGTAGATCAAGATGAATGATCCAACTATGCTGAAGTATGACACCATGAACAAGAAGACTCCACACTCCTCGCACAAGAAAAGGTATGTGAACGGCCAGATATGTGGTATCTCTACACTGGTGCAAGCAACCACATGAGTGGTAACAAAGAACTATTCGTGGAACTCACAAAAGGAGTTCGTGGCAACGTGAGTTTTAGCGACTCATCAAAGGTATCCATGATAGGTAAAGAAAAAGTTAAAATCTATCAGAAGAATGGTGAGCCAAATTACATCTCTAATGTGTATTATGTACCAAACATGAAAAATAACATGCTCAGTATCGGCCAACTCCTTGAGAATGGGTATGTCATACACATGGAGAACTATTCTCTCTCTATAAGAGATGCTCACAGGAGACTTGTGGCTCAAGTCTAAATGGCAAAGAATCGTATGTTTCCACTCCATATTAACACAAAGGTTGAAAAGTGCCTCTATGGACTCGTGAAGAATGATTCATGGAGATGGCATCTTCGCTTTGGGCATCTCCATTTCAGTGGCCTTAAACTTTTATCCTCATCAAGCATGGTGCATAGCTTGTCGGCTATTGAAGCTCCAGAACATGTGTGTGAGGCGTGCACACTCAGCAAGCAACAAAGGAACTCCATCCCAAGTGGAGTGTCTAGAAGAGCAAATGAACCACTTCAGTTGGTTCACACTGATATTTGCGAACCACTTGAAACACCCTCTCTTGGAGGTAATAGATACTTTATTATCTTCATTGATATTTCAGCAGAAGACTTTGGGTGTATTGCATTAAAGAAAAATCTTCCGCTTTCACTATCTTTAAAATTTTCAAAGCTCTTGATGAAGTTGTAAGTGGTCACAAAATTAAAGTACTCAGATCTGACAAAGGTGGAGAGTACATCTCAAATGCATTTTGAGATTTTTGCAGTGAAAAAGGCATCAAGCAGCAACACACTACAGCCTACATGCCACAACAGAATGGCATTGCGGAACGAAAGAACTGCACCATCCTCGACATGACAAGAACCATACTCAAAGAGAAAGGCCTGCCAAAGAGCTTCTAGGCAGAGGTAGTTGCATGTACTGCATACTTGCTCAATCGGTGTCCAACCAAGAGTGTCAGAAACATGACACCACAGGAGGCATGGAGTGGCTACAAATCGAGCGTGGCGCACCTAGGGATCTTTGGGTGTGTCACCTACATTCAAGTTTCAGAAGCAAGAAGAAGGAAGCTTGATGATTTTGGAGAGAAATGCATCTTCATCGGCTACAGTGAAGAATCTAAAGCCTACAAGCTCTACAATCCACTAACCAATAAAGTAGTGGTGAATAGAGATGTGGTCTTTAGTGAGGAAGAAGCTTGAAAATGGAACGATGAAGAATTGACCAAAGATATTCAAGTCGAAATAGAAGAACATGAAGAAAGGCATGACCGTCAAGAGTAAACGCCCGCAACACCTTCTTCGGCCACATCATCAGTACACAGAAGTCTAGGAGTACATTTCATCACTCCTGGAAGTACTCCATCAAGTCAAAATTTGGCCAGCCCGTCCTCACCTATGGCACCTATAAAAATGAAAAGCTTAAGCCACATCTATGAGCAAACTAAAGAGGTCAATCTTTTCTGCCCATATGCAGATCATGACCCTCTGACATTTCAAGAGCCCATAAAAGAAGAATGTTGGAGAATCGCTATGAAAGAAGAAATTCATGCCATTAAGAAAAATGACACATGAGAGCTGACTACGCTTCCTAATGGCTAGAAAACTATTGGAGTCAAATGGGTGTACAAATCAAGATAATTGCTGATGGTGAGATTGATCACTACAAGGCAAGGCTCGTACCAAAGGGCTACAAACAGAAGTACGGGGTGGACTATGAAGAAGTCTTCGCTCCTATTACTCACCTTGACACTGTGAGGATGATTATCTCCCTTTCTGCCCATCGCAGTTGGATGATCTACCAACTGAATGTGAAATCTGCATTCCTGAATGGAATTCTGAAAAAAGAGGTCTATGTTGACCAGCCTGAAGGCTTTGTTATGCAAGGAGAAGAACACAAGGTGTATCAACTGAAGAAAGCCCTCTATGGGTTGAAGCAAGCTCCACGTGTTTGGAATGCACGCATCGACAATTATATTCATGAGAACGGCTTGACTCAATGTTCATATGAGCATGCAATTTACATTAAGAATTGATGAATTCAAGAAGGCCATATTTAAGGAGTTCGAGATGACCGATGGAGGTCTGATGTCCTTTTTTCTGGGCATTGAAGTGAAGCAACAACATGGTGGCATTTATATATCTCAGAAGAAGTATGCTAAGGAACTGCTTAAAAAGTTCAAGATAGCCGATTGCAATGCCGTAAACACGCCTGTAGCAACAGGCTTAAAACTGACAAAGGACAGAGAAGGAAGAAGCATTGACTCGATTATGTTCAAGAGTCTGATTGGAAGCTTAAGGTACCTCACAATCACAAGGCCGGATATCGTTTACAGTGTTGGGCTTCTAAGTAGGTACATGGAAGCACCAAAAGAATCACACTGTCTAGCCGCAAAAAGAATCCTCAGGTACGGCAAAGGAACAATGGAATTTGGTATTTTTTATCCATACGATGATGAAGCAATGCTGTATGGATACTCAGATAGTGATTGGGGAGATGACCAAGATGAAAGAAAGACCACCAGTAGCTATGTATTCTATCTCGGAACGACTGCTTTCATGTGGAATTCGAAGAAGCAGAGTGTGGTCGCCCTGTCTACATGTGAAGCAGAGTACGTGGTAGCATCATCCACTGTCTGTGAGGGAATTTGGTAGAGAAACCTGCTAAAGGAGCTGAAGCATCTATAGGAAGAATCCACAGTCAGATATATGGATAACAAGTCAGCAATCAAGCTAGTCAAAAATCCAATGCAGCATGGAAGAAGTAAACACATTGATACCCGATACCATTTTTTGAGAGATCATGTAAAGAAGAAAACGATGAAATTAGAGTATTGTCATACTACGGAATAGGTGACGGATATTTTCACAAAGGCATTGCCGACAGATGCATTCAAACGACTAAGAATGATGTTAGGAATGAAGGCAGTTTTGGCTTGAAGGGGAGTGTTGGAGTTGCAAACCAAAACATTTACTGCAATTGCTGTGACTGTTCATCTTCCAAAGCTTAGCAACACTTTCCATGAGATGCTTTTTGGAAGATGAAATTCTGTGTATTTTCTAGAAACATTAAGTGTTAGAAGCTCCTAGCAGGGGCGGTTTTGTCTTTTCACCCTACATTCAAAAGCCTATAAATAGGCACCCTATATCCGGTTGTAGCAAGCAAGTGAAGAAGCAACAGTAAATAGCAAGAAGTGTGAGAAGTTTGCAGCAGCAAAACTGTTTAAAAAAATTAAGTTTTTCTTCCCTCTTTCTTCCTCCTGCATCATATATCTGAGTTGTGCTAAGGCTTTGTAAAGTTCAGAAAATTCTGTTATCTTGAAGCAAAGAAAAGATCTAGCTTATACAGCCAACAACCCTAACTAGCTATAAATCACTACGAACAACAAACATTCACCTCAAAGCATAACCACAATTGAAATCAGGACCCTAGCCACACGGCCCTTAGCTACGAATTACCCTACAAAAAAAGCAGCTAGTTTTCTCTTGCCATGTACAGCTCCCAAACGGGCCTCATGAAAAATGGCCCTAAAAGCTGCAAATCTCTAACAAAGGCCCATGAACAACTAGGCACAAAACTAGTCTGACTAGCTCTCCGAAACAACCCTAAATATGGCCACCCACAGCTGGCAGATCTACAGACTACACAATGATAGGCGGAAATTACCATGCACAAAACAGGGCCAATCCCACAGCAGCCAAACACAACTCTAAGCACAATCAGTAGCTGTTGCACAGATTGCAAACCTCCATAGACCCCACACTTTCCACACCCTCCCAGCTCCATCACCAACAGCCTGACATCACCATAAGAAGAGGAGCCCTAGACCAGTCACCCAAAAAAGACATCCATGCTTGAAGCTTCTCACCAGGAACTCGCTTGTCAGTTAGAGGAAGCTAAGGACTAACTGGGTCAGCATGAATCCCTGATCTCCATCCAGCCAATGCCAATCCGCCTTCTTCTGCTAGAACCTTTTTTCCATCTTGTTCGGAAAAACACCTATAGATAATTGGGTGGAAAATATCTTATATATATCTAAATTGACAAGTTCACATAACTTCTCCAATATGCGGAGTGAGTTTTTTCTACCTCTTACAAACACACATTGGTAAATGATGTCAATATGCTTTTGTTCCAACTTTTAAACAAGCCCACCATATAAAAGGTCTTGGGTGAGCCTGTTAAAAAGTAAAAACAAAGCAAAATGCAGTATCATACGGTTTGGACTTTGTATGTCCTTTTCAACAAACACAAAGCTGTCAAGCAAAGTATCACGTAACTGGTTACGGCACCACCATTATCTTTATGGTATAAGTTGTAATGGCCGTTAGAGGTCCCGTAACAACCATTGCGCGCTATGTTAAAAATGGCAAAATTCGACGGAATTTTTAATTTTTCGTTGAATGTAGCCTTCGAATTCACTACAAGAAAGTTGAGAATTGCCGGCGCATTTTGTGGGTGGCCATCGCAATTGGCGGCAGCCATTTAAAAACGCCCTTATGGCTGCCGTAAAAATCAGCTCTAGCTACTTTTTATTTCTCTCTCTCTCTCTCTCTCTCTCTCTCTCTCTCTCTATTTTTCTTCCATGTCCTAAACAGCATTGGCCAGTAGCTCGAACCTTCTGAGTTCAACGAGTGGATCCACGAGGTTGAAGTCGACCCCGATGGACGGATCAGATACGAGGATTTCAACGTGGATGGTTGCCAAGTGAGCACCCGGTTCGTTGCCTTAATCATGCGTAGACGGTATACTTTTTGTTCTTCTCCCTTTTTTTTCTAGGGCTTGATGGATTTGTGATGTAGAGTGGGTCACAGACAGTTTCATGGCCAAGATAGATCAGAAAAGGCCCGGTCGACGATAAAAGTGATCCGAACCGTCGGACCTTAGATCGGGTGTATCTCCCAATCCGGAATGAGTTATCGAGCATAAAATATATGATTTTAGGGTAGAATGAGCTACTTTAGCTAAGCCAAATTTGCAAAATATCCTTGGATCGACGGTCGTTTCCCTATTTTAATTCCGTTTTTACTATAAATAGTAAGTTTTAGTTTGATTATAACTCTTCATCCGTTGGGCTTTAGGAGTTGCACCCAACGTGAAAAGAGCTTAGAATAATTAGGAGAACGGTTTGGTGAAGCCAAATAGGACACTTACTATTTTTGGCTGAAAACCTTGCGCACTAGTAGACATTAAGACCGTCTATAAATAGTAAGTTTACTATTTATAGTAAGTTGCGAATTCTAGGAGTTTTACTTGTAGTTTGCTTCTGATTTCTCTCCCATTGCTTGGTATCCCTATTTAAAGGGTTGTGAACTCGTTTAATTCATTCATTAATCAATTTTAAATTTTATAGAATTTATTTTCTATTTTGCTTGCTTTCTTTCTCGTGGATTCGAGAAGCCTCTATGAGGAGTCCAGAGAAGTTCAGTGGATTTGGAATAGTTATCCTCTTGAGGAAGACAGTGCTCGACCTCCTCACGTTCATCCCTGCGTCAATTGGTATCAAAGCGAGGATTCCTCTCGGGCCGATGGAAAATAATGAAGGTATGAGCCAAAATCCTTTAGACAGTGATCTAGGGATTCGTGATCCTGTGGAAAGAATGGAAGCTTTCCACCGGGAGAGTCAATTGACCATGCAAAGGTTTCAAGCAACCCTCGACTATCTTGCGGATGTGCTACTTCTGTCCCGAGCCCTAGGCGGTGCTCCGCCGCCTATGGTTGCTCTACCGCCCGTGGTTGCTGTACGACACAACCCCGATTTCCGTAAAGTACTACTAGTGGCAAACCATAGGGCTACACCAGATGATTCAAGTTCTAGCAACGAGGATCTTAATGAAGGTTTTGCCCGATGACCAATCTATGGAGGTGATCATTTAGATCGTGCTGAAAGAGACTATCGAGGTAAGTTTGAACTTCCTAATTTTAATAGTTTATTACACATAGAAGATTTCCTCGATTGGCTAGTTGAAGTAGAGAGATGTTTTGATTATATGGATGTGTTGGATCATAAAAAGGTAAAATTGGTAGCGTTTAAATTAAAATATGGTGCTTCTGTATGGTGGGAGCAATTACAACTCTCACGAGCCCGCCAGAATAAGGCGGCTATCTCATCATTGCCACAAATGAGATGTCTTCTTCTATCACGATTTTCTCCTAGTGATTATGAGCAGATATTATTCCAGCAATATCAGAATTGTCAACAAGGGAATCGAATCATCACAGATTACAATAAAGAATTCTAGCGGTTGGCAACATGAAACGATCTATTAGAATCTGAGTCACAGAAGGTGATACAATTTATAGGAGGATTACGATCGACAATTCAGGATCGAGTTCAGATGCACCCAGTCAGGACCGTGGATGAAGCAGTTCAGTTGGTAGGTAGGCTAGAAACGCAGCTTGTAAGAGTTTGGAATCTGCCTTATCCTTCAACACCACCCCTATAACGGGTCCCGCGCAGGATCCAGTGCTAGCACGAGGAAGAGACCTATAGGAAAATGTCCTCATCCTCCTGTGACCGCAAACTGTGATACGGGGAGCTGCTCATCTAGGCTTCAACGTGTATGTTGAGGGTCAAATATTGCATATTAAACCCCAGTATTACCTGATTTTACGAACATAATACCGTTTAACGCCCTATTTTAACCATATTTGTGTTGCAAGGTGAATTTAGGAACCTAGACTGAAAAAATGTGCTAAAAGCATGGATTTAACGCTCTGAAGTCACCAAGATAAGGGACAGACCCAAGGGGAGTGAGATCGAAGAATTTACATGCCAGAGATTGGAGAAAATCAAGAAATTGATGTTAAACGGGCCTGAAAGTCATCTAGAATGCAAGATCACAGGGTTTCCACCATCTGTTTGGCTCGAAACTTTATATCTGGCCTGAGGACCCTAAATTAACCGTATACGTTGAATTTCAGTCATTGGATCCTTGTAGAAGTGGCCCAATGGACAGATTAGCCCATAAATCTCTGATATGGGGCCCACTTGATATTTGGATATGCTTCAATTTTGGTCTCAACCCCTTAAATCAGATGAGGAAGGAGATGGATGGTGCAATTATCTCACACTACATCACTATAGACCCCACCTCGGGTAGTGTGTACACCAACACATGTATACCGGATGTGCACCGGACCGCTCAAGTTGGTCAAACTCAGTTGGACCGAGTCTTCTTCATAAAAACAGAAACATCAGTTTCCTTTTTCCAACGTTCGCTTGGAAATTTGCTGGTGATCATCGTGGGCCACCATTGTGGTCCAGATGATGAATCTGGGCAGTCCATTAGATTCCCACAGCCAATCTTACCAAGGCTTAAGGTGATGAAATTTGAAGAAATAAAGAGGATGGGATCCCAGCCGTTCAAACATCGAACAGACGGCCGCGAGCAAAGTCCTGTGGGCCACACCAAAACCAATCTAAAACAGTCTATCCTTGACTGGTTTTTCAAGGCACATCCAATGGATGGTGTAGATTTCCCAACTGACCTCAATCATGGACCCCACCAATCAATCAGCGCAAGCCGACTACAGTCCCCTGTTTTCACGTCCGAATGCAACCCGACTTTTACAGGCTGTTGTGTGATCTCGGTGCTGATCAAAACATTAATCCATATTGTCCATCATGTAGGTCTTTCAAAAACGTCCTAGGTGACGTTATCCGTTTTGACAAAAAGTGAGGGAAGAAGGGGAATACATGCCTGATTTCTCGGTGCGAAAGCCTTACGCATGCGACCGGAAGTTACTCACCGCCTATTACATCATGTGTGGAGTTGGTTCTCCACTGACCCTTCCTTGCTATAAAAGAAAGAGAAGAAAGAGAAAGAGGAATCCATCCTTGGGAACGTGCAGCCATGGAGGCAATTGAAGCATTGGATCGTTTGGAGAGAGAGAGAGAGAGAGAGAGAGAGAGAGAGAGAGAGAGAGAGAGTTTAGAAATTTCTATTTTTAAAACTGTTTTTATTATGCTTTTGGAGAGATTTAGCCCAATCATGTTAGGCGAAACCTCTTAGTTAGGGCTAAGAGGTGAAGCTTGTGGTGTGACGGGTAGTGTTCTACTGGTTTGATTCATGTTATGAATTGATTTTATTCTGGTTTGATTATAAGGAATGCTTCTAGTTTTTAATGGTTTATTGTGACTAAAATTACAATGGATCTGCGATGGCTTTGAGTATTTCCTTTTCATTATTTTGATTATGAAGTTAGGAAGCTTTGTTGTTCACCATTGCCCCTTGGACATGGTTGGATGATGGAATCCTTCCTAACATTCATACATCTTTCTAATTGATTGTGGATTAGTTTAATTCTGTCGTTTACTTTTTGGATGATGAAATCTTTCCTAACATTGATACATCTTTCTAATTGATTGTGGATTAGTTTAATTTTGTTGTTTACTTTGTCTCATGGGCATGGTTTTGTGATGGAATCCATTCTAATTCTTATATCTCTCATCTCTTGAAAGTTAGATCAAAGGAAGTTCTGATTGAGTTTTAGTGATATATCTTCCAACTGGATGAAGATGGGACTCGAAGTCCAGTTGAGTTCATGAATCAAGCATAAATCTCCTTGATCTCTACAAGTGGATCCTCTGAGTCCCTAGTTTCTTATCTTTGAATTTTACAAATTTTAGTTTCCTATTTTACCATTATTCACTCATATTCATTTAATTTAGATTACATCTTCTTCTAGTTCTAGTTCGAGTTACTTTCATATTACATACAAGGTTCAGTCCCTGTGGATTCGACCTCGGTCTTACCGAGATTATTACTACATCACAACCCTATACTTAGGGTGTGAACAAGTTTTTGGCGCCGTTGTCGGGGATTGACGGTTGCGTTTTCTAAAATTAACTAGTTTTAGGATTAGTTTAAGATTAAGATTTTTCTAATTTTAGGTTAGAATTTTTTCTGTTTGATTTATAGAAACTAACCTGGTTTCCTGTTTTGTAGGATACTGACATAAACTTCTAATTTGGTAATCCCTTTCTAAATTCTCTACTTTTTTTATTTTTAGAATTACGGTTTTAGTTTTAAAAAATTTTCCCTATTTAAAAACTAACATTACTTTCTAATTTTAGGTTTAGGTTTTCTATTTTTGCTACTTTCTAAATCTAGGTTTAGGACTTTCCTAATTTATTAGAAAGTACTCATCGTTCTATTATTTTCTATTTTTAGAAATTTTCTAATTCTAGAAGTTTTTTTAATTTTAGAAACTAACTTAGCTTCTAAGTTTAGGAAACTTTCCTTTTTAGAAACTAACTTTCTATTTCAATTTTAGAACTTTCTAACTTTAGGATTACTATTTTCTTTTGTTTTCTTGTGCAGGAGCTTAACATAGAACTCCAATCTGGTAACTTAATTCTAACTTCTCCTCCTCTTACTTGCCATACTGCTGTAGGATCTTTTCTTTTATTAGGATTAGATTCAGAGTGAGGGTTTCACCATGTATATGCACGAGTGGGAACATCAATATGCAGAGCTAGCTTTTGAGAATGCGAACAAGTGTGAAGGGATGTATGATGATTATGATAGAAATCAACATACGTCTCAGAATTTTTCTAAAACAATCATCGAGAACTGACCAAAATAACGCTCCATCAGTTAACAAGTCCTTACGCGATCATATACGGGAGAACAATTACACCCCACGGACAGTACGTGAGTGTTGGGGTTATCATAACTATTGGAGTGAGAATTATTACCACCCATCCGATAAAAAGAAAACAATGAGTGATTATATTATGAGTGATAATATGTATTACCAACCATCAGATTCTCCCACCTATGATCCGTATGACTATAATTAGTGGAAACATCAAAATAGGGAAGATGAACCAACAATGTATCATAATGATAATTCTCTTGGGTCCTCTACTGTAACGCCCTGAAAATCGGGGGTCGAGCAAAGCTCAGCTCCTGAGTTCCAACGCATCACTTATGCAACATAGATAATGACGATTATGATGAGTGCATTGAAACATGAATGAGATTATACCAAAACAGCATATCATACTCCAGAGATAAATGAAATTGCAAGCGGAAGACTGTGATAGATATATATAATATATAAACTGTGGTAAGTCTCTAGAGTGTGATAATGTTACCAGGTTAACTAATTACATGTACAATTCCAAATATATACAAAAGGTGTGATGTCATCTACCCAACATCCGAGAAATCTCCGTCGATCAGGACACGACTCACATGAACCCACGTGAAAACTGCATGTAGGAGAATGCCTCCTCGTCATCACGAAAGTCCGGCTCCGCCTCAGGAGTCACATTGCCATCTGAAATCAAGATAGAGTCTGGTTGGTGTTTAAAACAACGTCCTGTAACGTGGGAGTGAGTAATCAACTCAGTGGAGTCATAGAGCAAAGATTAACATATTATCAATTCAGTCAAGCAGTAATGATAAAGCAGACATATCAGACATTCCTAGATACTCTTATTAATGCAAGGATGAAATGTATTTATGATGCATGCCCTCGCCTACACTCCCTCGTGTGACACCATCTTACGGTCGCTGCATGCTTTCTTCCCTCTGTGCTCTTCAACCTGGGGCACATGCAGTGCGATGTTATGAGCGTGATTACCGAGTTATTATTAGTTCCTTTCATATAGCAGGATTGAGAATCTAAGTACGTCTCTTATATCATTCCCAAAAAAGGATCCATTATAGGGTCGTCAGTCCTAATAAATCTCATACGATGTTGCGGTTCTAGGTCGCTGCAATGGGCTCATCGCCTGATCAGTGCAGGCCTAGTTTATACTCTTGTTGATATGGAAAGGTCGTCGCCTCCACGTAGACTCAAAGTACACTCGAGGTCACTACAAAGGGCTCGTCACCTGATCAATGTAGGCCAATAGCTCGAATATAGTGTCCCATACCACCGTATTCGGCTCACGAGTCTGGGTTGCTCACTAGTCACTACGAGGAGGCTCATCGCCCCAGCGTAGGCTGACAGCTTGACCACGGTGTCCCATACCACCATGTCCGGCTCATGAGTCTTAGCAGATCGAGGTACTAAGGTTAAACAGGATTTCACTAGTGAGTTTAGTACCTTAGGTTCAGGCAGTGGCGTCCATACATGGTGAACATACATCGGGTCAATCAAGTTACTCGACGAGCTCGACTAGCCCGAGCGCACAACAAGTTGAACGACATGAAGTGCATCAGCACTCCGTGTGGCCTAACCACTGTCGCCAACTAAAGTACAGCCCGGATTCGCTAAGCACGTCTCATGTGGTGAAACAACCTCAACCACCTAATCAGGGTCGATTACTGATTACCTGGACTACATCATAGTCCCAACCTCATTCCATTTCAATAGGTAATTATAAGAAACAGTTACAGCAGTAATGAACGAATAATTCTATTCATCCAATCATATGAGCATGTTGTGAAGTGCAACACAAACATGATTTTACCCACATTCATTCCATAAATAAAACAGATATCATAATGTAAACATACACGGAGGAAATCATACACATAATTAAGGTAACCGAGAAGCATATCTCAATCCTCATATAAGGTATTCCTTAGTAACAACTAGCTTACTCAGACATTTCTACAATCACTTAGACTACACACATCTTCATACATGTTGTATATTGGTTATACATATATTAGGCCAAATCCTTTTACTAGGGAGTTGCCCCGTATACCACACGCATATATCTAAGGCGGATAATCATGGCATGCACGAATCCGGGTTCCATACTCATTCAGGTTCTATACTCATTTAATCATTTCCACAAACTCGTGGGCTACACACTTTAACATATATAGCGTATATTGGCCGTGGCGTGATTTAGGGCAAGTCCTTTCGCTAGGGAGTTGTCGCATACATAACAAGCATATAGTCATGACAAATAATCATGTTAGACACAAGTCCAAATTTCATACGTATTCAAACATTTCAATACGTACATAGAATACACTATATTCAACATAGCTCATATATAATCGTAAAGCAAAACAAACGACACATTTTGCATATGAAATAACACCCATGTCAAGAATAAATCATTAACCGACATTGAAAGCCTTGAAAACCATAACCTATACGTCTATAGTCTGCACCTTATGCCGGTAGATGTGTAACGAACTCAGTTCGTACACCCACGCTTCGTCTATGGCACAACGACAACCTATTACATGAAATAGGTTAGCTATTTCATCATTTCAACTATTTGAAACCCTAGAACGGATTAGGGTTAGTTTTTTTTTTTACCTAAGAATGGGATCGGTATCGCCGGTAAAGCGATTTGGAAGTGGTGGTAAGGCACGTGGAGTAGTAGGGCTCGAATCCCTGGAGTGACTCCAACTTCTCTCTCACTCTCTCTCTTCACTCTCTTCTCTCTCTTCTCTCTCCTAGAGTTTTTTTCAAATTCGTATGGAATGGATGAAAGAGGGTTTAAGGTTCTTATATAGGCCTAACACTGATTGAAATGGCCCCGGGGCCAAGGTATACTTAGGTTATAGCCAAAGGAGGCTTGTTCCGATCCAACGGAGCACTTTTGGAGGCCCCCTTTTTATGTGCGGTCGGACTTAAGCTCCCTGACCATGGATCTAGGTTGAGTTAAGTTTTCAGTCCGATCGGGTTTACAGATCGACCGTGGCGGACAAGTTTCCGTTCAACGGTCACCGGCACTCGATCAGGGCCACAAGTACGCTACCATGTATGGAAAATTTCCCCGGATCTGAGGGTGTATTTGGGTCAGATTCTGTCATGCCCCAAACTCGGAAACCGGGTTCACAAAATTTCCGATCGCCGAATCCGGCACCGACAGCCTCCGTAGAACCCCATTCTCGGCTCCCAGCGCCCATACGCCAGGTTTCGATCCTGGGATGCTACAAGGAGGATTTTTTTCAACATCCGTTTAATTTGTAATAAGCATAACCAAAGGCATAACCCACAAACAACAAGCAAAAACTCCATCACATTTCCACTATGATAAAAAACTTTACAAGTACAATAAGCATAAAGGGAAATACAATGAGAAAGGGCAAAAAGCTCCAAAAGATCTACTCTCTGCTCACCTCATCGGCTTTGCGTCCTCGCGTCACACACACGCACGCAGCGGTCGTGCATAAGCTTATAGAAAGCTTAGAGGGTGGTGAAAGTGTGTGCGCAAGGTAGTAATGCAGATATGTAGTATCAAAGTAATGCGGAACATGCTGGTGAATCCATGAATACCATTAGCCATACCGAGCTATGCGATGCAAGGCATGAATGATGTCGGCCGTACCAAGGCTATGCGATGCAAGATGCAAGTCAAGCATACAAATCCTCATCTAAGTCCACATATCAGTACAGCTCAAAATCTGGGATATCACCGGGGTCTAATATACTCTAAACCAGATTGCCGCCCCATCGGGCGCAATAAGGTAAGTGGAAGAGACCTCACTACCCGCCTGCCAATATCGGGCGCGGCTCGTCGATAGCGGACCCATTCCTCGAGCTGGTCAAACTCAACCTAGCATTGCCCCCTCCTCTTGGGCAGGTAAGGCTGTATCCCCTTCCAACCGACCACGACACAGTGGAAAGCGCAGCCTCCTGGTAATCGGCCATCGGCGCTCGTGCACCCACTCGGTCTAGACGTTGGAGCAACCTCTTGGTACCATAAGGGTTTAGGGACTTTCACCCAGGGATATCTATACCACCCCATGTAGAACAAGATTTTCGGTATCCAATCCTGCCAACCATGATATGCCTGTGGAGGCTACGACCCTGATGTCGCTAGGGCGTACAGTAACCATATCACACAATGCGAATGCATGAATCACACTATCCAGTCATGCAGCAATCCTGCGCACCTCGTGCGCTCATGTGGGGCACACCTCCTAACCGGGAGCCCCTAAACAATCTGCCCGAAGGCATATGCTATGATCAGTCACTTCTCATATCAAGCATACATATGATGCGTATGATCATGAATCATGGGACTATACTAAACATGTTATATGAGATAGATGTCGTTCATAAGAAGATGGGCTTAGATGGCCTACAAGTATGGGCCTAACAATGGGCCCTAGGGAGAATTATAATGCAGACATTTAACCAACATGATTTGACAATGTGGACGTCAAACCAACATTGCTCCCAAGGCATTGCCCGTCGTAAACATCATTACATGAACCAGGTTGGGGTTACACATTGCAATGAGCCTTAGGTTCATCCCATTGGGCCTTAGATACATCAAATGGGCCATACTATATGGGCCTTTCATTCGTCAAGTGGGCCACATCAATGGGCCGTACCAATGGGCCTTATGCGCATTGCAATGGGTCATAACCCATGAGCCTTAGATACATCAAATGGGCCTAGTCTCATGGGTCTTATATGTAACAAATGGGCCACACCAATTGGGCCCCATATGTACATCAAATGGGCCTCAACCCATAGGCCCTAATACATCTCAATGGGCCTTAACCCATGGGCCTCGGAATACATCAAATGGCCTAATGTCATGGGCCTTACATCCACATCAAAGTGGGCCCCAATGATCTACCACAAATACATTAAGATGGACCTCAAAACATGCCAAGGTGGGGTCCACTTGGACTATGGATCTGGCTCATTCTTCAGTTCATGCCATCAAATGAGATTCCAAATGGTTGGGAGGCTTGGATGCAACACATGCATCATAATGGAGGTCCACATGAGAGACCACCATCATGCATATTATTCAATATAATATATATAGCATATACAGTATATATAATATATATATATATGTATATATATATATATACACACACACACGCACACACGTAGACACACAGGCACACACACACCCACACACACGCTCACACACACACGCTCATACACGTGCACACCCACACGCACTCACACACGTGCACACACACATGCACCCACGCACACACACCCACCGTCCCTAGACGGTGGGATTTAATAAATACATAGCTGTGGGCTCCACCGTCCAGGCGGACGGTGGAGGTGAAATGCATACATCATGTGGGCTCCACGTGGGGCCCACCGTAGTGTTTACATGCCATCCAATCCATTCATAAGGTCACGCAGACCTAGATGAAGGGTAGTAAAAAATTTCAGCTTGATCCGAGACTTCTGTGGGCCCCAAAAGGTTTCAATGGCAGGCCTTCAATTTCCCACTGTTTTCTTTGGTGTGGGCCATCCGTGACTCGGATCGGGCCGATCTTTGGAGGGGGCCCACCTCAGGAGGTGGCCCATCAAATAAACGGGTTGGATGGAAAATACACATCATGGTGGGGCCCACGGCCGGGCCGGGTTCTTGACTACTCGCCCATCCATGGCATTTGGCCAGGTAGCGCAGTGCACTCCTGCCTACCATCGACACAAGCCGAGCTGTTCTTATCTCTCTTTTCTTTTTTTTTTCTTTTTTTTTTTAGATACTGTGATTTTTCACAGGTAGGGCCCACATCAAGTACATCCAAACCGTTCATTGCATCCTGTGGCTCAAGACCGTCCAAATGAGTCCAATATCCGACATATTTCAGCACATAAAACTGCCAGGGTGACTTTCAACGGTAGGAATTACTATTTGACAGGTTATGGCCCGCCTGAAGATCGGATAGACCCCATTTTTCGGCTCAACGCCTAAAGCAGGTCGGCAAATGGAATGGACGGCGTGGATTAATTTCATACATCCAGGAGGAGCCTACATGAGTGGGCCACCCTTGAGCTTGGAAACAAGCTGACATTTGTGTTTTTTCCAAACCACGTCCAGCGTCCCTGGACGCTGGACGTTGCATGTAAATAAATTAGAGGTGGGCCTTGCTTAGGTGGGCCACCTCAGGGAGGATGGTGTGGGTACAAGATACACAAAGTGGGCCCCATATGTAGATGGTTTGGATAGAATACATGCCTCATGGTGGGGTCCACAATATAAGGAAGATAGAGATAGAGGGAGATAGAGGGAGATCGGTGAGGACGGAGGGGCCCCGCCACTATGGGCCCCTCTTGCATTCAACATACATCAAGGTGGGTCCCAATACATGTGGGCCCACTAAACCACAATCCAACGATGGAGATTCTTTCTCCAATAAAATAGACGGTCTAGATGACCCTTATCAACTAGAAAGTAAACATCATGATGGGGTCCATGGAGATTGGCACCATCATGGAATGATCACGATGATCAAAGTGGGCCATCGGCCACATTTTAGGGTCCCAAGTGAGATCCAAACCATTGATCGGTTGGCCTCACTTGGACCATCTTAAAAGAAATGAAAACTACTCTATTAAAGCACCCACCACTTGATCTTCTTGCTTCTAAGGGTTCCTTAGCTCCTTAGCTTCAATTCCAACGGATGAGATGAGAAATGGATGGCTAGGATGGGAGATGAGAGGGTGGGAAAGGTGGGCCACACTTGTGGCTCTCTTGGAGAAATGGTAGAGGCTTGGACGTGTGAGAGGTTTTGGGTTGCTTGGAATGAGATTTGTAAATGAAGAGAGAGAGAGAGTTGTAAAGAAAGAGGAGTGATGGATGTGGTGTGATGGGGTGTAAGAGCCCCTTTTCTTGACTTTTTTGGCAAATGGTGTAAGAAAGCATATGTGTTGTAAGAACTTTTTGACTTTTGGGGCTTATTTGGGAAAAGGTGAAAGTGATGTGTACTTGACCCTTGATGGATTGATGGATTGATGTGACACATCGTAGAGATTCTCTTGGGTTTCACAACGCGCGGTGTTTTCCTCGTACCGAACGCTGGCCTACATCTCCTGGCCAGGGTATCGCCTCGGCCGCGAGTCGCGGCATCGGAACCGCGGCGACGGTGCGGTCGCATTGGTACAAGTCTTGGTTTGAGTCGACACGGGTTGACGACATGTGAATTAGGGTCGCGCGCAACGCCGGTTAAGGGTCGAAGGTTGCCAGAATTCGACTGGAAAGACCGTGGAAGTCTATGTAACGGTACGGTCAAGGATACGGGTCTTACAGCTCTCTCCTCCTAATAAAAATTTCATCCTCAAAATTTACACAATCATCGCAACTAGTCATAACTCATGAGGAAGAAGAAACATAACGTCTCTATATAAAATCAGAGATATCATACAAGGTACAACACATAATCAGTCGTCAAAGAGATGCGGATAACGCTCTCGAATCTCAGCCTCGCGCTCCCAAGAAGCTTCCTCAACAGAATGGTGACCCCACTGAACCTTTACCAACGGGATGACCTTGGTCCGGAGGACCTGCTCCTTCCGATCCAGGATACGAACCGGCTGCTCAATGTAGGAAGCATCCTCACGGACCTCTAACGGCTGCCAATCAATAACAGGAACGATGTCTGACCCACACTTCCTCAACATGGAGATATGGAAAATGTTGTGGACGCCAGACAACTGAGGTGGCAAGGCAAGCCGATAGGCTACGGCGCCAACGCGTCCAGTGATCTCAAAAGGTCCTATGAATCTCGGGGCAAGCTTGCCCTTCGCTCCAAATCAAACTACGCCCTTCATGGGCGAGACCTTGAGATACACATGGTCCCCTATATCAAACTCCAAGGGATGACGCCGACGATCTGTAAAACTCTTTTGTCGGCTCTGAGCTGTGTGCATCCTCTGCCTAATGATATCGATAACCTCTGACGTCTCCTACACAAGCTTGAGACCTAGGAGACGGTGCTCTCCAACCTCGGTCCAACAACTCGGTGATCTGCATGGTCTGCCATATAGTGCCTCAAAAGGAGCCATGCCGATGGTCGCCTGATAGCTGTTATTGTATGCGAACTCAGCCAATCGCAGATGCTCATCCCAACTACCCCCGAAATCAATCGCGCAAGCCCGAAGCATATCCTCAAGGATCTGATTGACCCTCTCGGTCTGGCCATCGGTCTGCGGATGGTACGCGGTGCTGAGCTGCAAATCAGTCCCCATTGCTCTCTGGAAGCTCCCCCAAAACTGAGACATAAACCTCGAATCTCGGTCAGAAACGATCGAGACTGGAACGTCATGCAGTCTCACAATCTCCTCGAGGAATAACCTCGCAAGCCGGTCCATAGACCAAGTCGCACGCATCGCGAGAAAATATGCCGACTTCGTCAGACGATCCACAATAACCCAAATGGCGTCATGACCGCGCTGAGTCCTCGGCAAGCCCATAATGAAATCTGTCGACACGTGCTCCCACTTCCACATCGGGACACTCAACGGCTGCAATAGACCAGGGGGTCTCTGATGATTGGCCTTGACACGCTGGCATGTGTCACACTCGGCCACAAAACTAGCGATCTGGCGCTTCATCCCTGCCCAAAAATATTGTCGCCTCATATCACGGTACATCTTCGTCGAGCCAGGATGGATAGAAAACCGCGATCGATGTGCCTCGGTCATAAGATCTCTGCGTAACTCAGGGATATCCGGGACACATAATCGGCCTCTGAAGCGAAGTCCACCATCCGTACCAATCTGCCAATCTGCCTGACTCTCGGACGTCGCCTCAGCCATATAACTCTGCAACGACTCATCAGCCTGCTGAGCCTCGATCACCCTTGCGACAAGAGAGGGTTGAATCGACAGGCTTGATAACTGCACGATAGAAGACTGCAGGCCGAACTCAAAATCATACTCTGCTACATCCTCAAGCATCCGCCACTCCTGAATCATCATATGCGCCACCAGGCCTCGTGGCTGACGGCTGAGGGCATCCGCCACCACGTTCGCCTTGCCCGGGTGGTACTGAAGATCGAAGTCATAGTCCTTCAGGAGCTCCATCCAGCGCCTCTGCCTCATGTTCAACTCAGACTGCGAGAAGAGGTACTTCAAGCTCTTGTGGTCAGAGAATAGCTCGAACCTAACCCCATAGAGATAGTGCCTCCAAACCTTTAGTGCGAAGATAACTGCAGCGAGCTCTAAATCATGTGTGGGGTAGTTCAGCTCATGGATCTTGAGCTGGCGAGACGCAAAGGCGACTGGTCTCCCGTGCTGCATCAGGACAGCACCCAACCCAATATGCGAGGCATCAGTAAATACAATAAATCCGTCACTCCCAGATGGAAGAGTGAGGACAGGAGCGGATGTCAGACGATCCTTCAATTCTATAAATGCTCGTTCGCAGGCGTCGCTCCAAATAAACTCTGCGCCCTTCCGAGTTAACCTGGTCAGCGGGGCTGCAATACGAGAGAAACCCTCAATGAAACGCCGGTAATAGCCCGCTAAACCAAGGAAACTGCTGATCTCAGACGCAGTCGTGGGCTGGCCCCACTGATGCACTGCCTCAACCTTCGAGGGGTCCACTGCGACGCCCTCCCTCGTCACCACGTGACCGAGGAACTTTACCTCCTCCTGCCAGAACTCGCACTTCTCCAGCTTCGCATACAGCTGGTGTGCGCGAAGGGTCTACAACGTAACCTCCAAATGCTGCTCGTGCTCCTCACGGGTCCTCGAATAGATCATAATGTCGTCGATGAATACCACAACAAACTGATCGAGATAAGGCCGGAAGACCTCGTTCATCGACTGCATGAAGACCGCGGGTGCATTGGTCAGTCCAAAGGACATGACCTGAAACTCGAAATGACCGTAGCGCGTCCTGAATGCCGTCTTCGAAATGTCCTCCTCTCGGACCCGAATCTGATGATAACCGAAATGCAAGTCAATCTTCGAAAAGAACTGTGCACCCTGCAGCTTATCAAATAAATCATCGATCCTCGGGAGCGGGTACTTGTTCTTGATCGTAACCTTGTTGAGCTCGCGGTAGTCTACGCAGAGCCTCAACGATCCATCCTTCTTCTTCACGAAGAGTACCGGCGCTCCCCACGGCAAACTGCTCGGACGGATAAACCCCAACTCGCGCAACTCATCCAACTGCTTCTACAGTTCCCGCAACTCTAACGGTGCCATACGATACGGGGCCTTAGAGATAGGCGCGGTACCGGGCACGAGATCAATCTGAAACTCGGTGAGTCGGCATCCTCTCTCCTTCATCTCTCTCCCTCTCTCATTTTCCAAGCACCCACGTTCATGGCTCCCATGGACAGCAAGTGTGGCCCACCTCACACCCCCCATCTCCACCATTCATGCTTCATCTCGGCCGTTAAATCTCGTCCACTAAAGCTTTTGAATGCGTTGATGGAAGGAGAAGTCCGTGATCAAAGGTGGTGCTTCTCTCTCTCTCTCTCCCTCCTTCCTTTGATTATTTTATGGCCATATGATGAGTGTTTATGGTGTCCCAACCGTCCATCAAGTGGACCCATGGCCAACCAAATCACGTGGGCCTACCCTTTGATGTTGGGAAAATACACAAATATTAGATTGACCCAAGCCAAGTGGGCCATGTCCTGGCGTGGGACCATCAGCCGTGATCCCCACACGTGGGTCCCCCCTTGATGAATGACATATAAACACGTCCGTCCAGCGTCCAGGGACGCTGGACGTGTTCGCTGGACATTGAGGTGTACACGCTGTAATGAAAAAAAAAAAAGAAAAAGAGATACTTAGATTTTATACTTTTTGGGTGCGCTACTTATGTAGGCCTCACCTTACTGAATGAATTCAATCCACCCATTCATCCCATTCAGCGGATCATTTTAGGCGTTGAGTCGAAAAATGGGTCCAATCCGGATCTCTGGCGGGCCATAATACTGAAAAAATGGTGATTTTGAGTGATTTATACCGTTAAGGATCACTTTGTGATGTTTTGTATGTCTAAAAATATCGTAATTGGGCTCATTTGAATTGTCTCGAGCCCGTAAATCTAATCGACGGATTGGATTCACCTAATGTGGGCCCCACTGCGTGGAAAACCACGGAAAACATGTTTCAAACAAAAAAATTAAGCCACTACGAATGCTGTCACAAGCTACGGTCGGAAGGCAGCAGCGCCGCTCGCACTCGGACGGCGAACGGACGGCAGGGCAACCCACGGCTCCGGCCCGTACCGTGGGCCCCACCATGATGTTTGTTAATCATCCAACCCATTCATTAGGTGGGCCACTTACTGAAGTGGGCCCCCTCCAAAATCAGGCCGATCCAATGTTCGGTGGCCCACATCACAAGAAATAATGGGGCTGACCCTCTACCATTGAAACCCTTTTTGGGATCCTAGAAGTTTTGGATATATATGAAATTTATTTTTCCTTTTTATTTTGGGCCGTCCATCACGTGGGACCCGTATTTCATCCTCACCGTCTTTGAATCGTGGAACCCACCTTTAATATAAATAAATGCACCGTCAAGATGAATGGACGGTGGATTACTGACGACCTCTGCGTTTCTTTATTATGTATTTTTTTAATATTATATATTGCATTTTTAAAAAAAGAAGAGATGGTGGGCCACTATGTTGCGTATGAGGATAGCTCCTTGAGAGCAATGATGGTTAAATGTCCACATTATTGGGCAATGATCGCTTAATGTCCATATTGTGACCTTCCCTTAGGCCTTGTTCGACCGATTATTGAGGCCGATTACCATGACCGATTTGCCGATTCTGATTATTAATCGATCCGATTGTCATGACCGATTACCGATTCTGATTCATCGTGGCGGATTGCTGGTTATCGATCAAGGCCGATTATTGATTTTGATTTATCGTGGCCGATTGCCGGTTATCGATCAAGGCCGATTATTGATTCTGATTTGTCGTGGCCTATCGCCGATTGCCGATTATCGATCGAGGCCGATTACCGATTCTGATTCATCGTGGCGAATTGCTGGTTATCGATCAAGGCCGATTATTGATTCTGATTTGTCGTGGCCGATTGCCGATTATCGATCGAGGCCGATTATCGTGAATGATTATCGATCATGGCCGAATGTCGATTCTGCTTGTCGTGGCCAATTGATCGATTACCGATCGTAGTCGATTGCCGATTTCCGATTTGTCGACGCCGATTGTATAGGCCGATTTTTATTGTCGAGACCGAGTATCGAGGGCGATTCCGAGTGTCAATTTTGATTGTCGAGGCTAAGGCCAATTGTCGAGACCTATATGATGTATATACGTCCCATAGTTAAGGCTCATTATGATGTATTTATGGCCTATGGGCAAGGCTTATTGTGATATGTATTAAGCCTATGATGCATGGTCCATTTGATTTATTCAAGACCCATGTGTAGGGCTCGCATGTCATGTATTTGAGGCTCATGAGTAGGGTCCACCTGTTGTGTATATGTAGCCCTTGGGTAAGGCCTATCGTGTTGTATATTAGGCCTTTGTGTGAGGCTGTGGGCCCATTATATGTTTGGCTCTATGTGGCCATTCCTTGGGGGCAATGTTGGTTAAATGTCCACATTGTCGAAGTCGATGGTTGATGCCGGTTATTGATACCGATTATGGGTATGTGACAGCATTGCATCATAAAACATGCCCATACGCATCATCTGCATGTTTGTTATGAGATGTGATTGACCATTGCATATGCCATAGGGTAGGTTGTTCATAGGGCTCCTTGATAGGCGGAGTTGCCCCATATGAGAGCATGGCATGCATAGGATTGATGCATGACTGGATTGTATGACTCATGCATCTTACATTATGATTACTGTATGCCCTAGCGACATCAGGGCTGTAGCCTCCACAGGCATATCGTGGATGGCCGGACGGGACACCGGAAATCTGTTCTAGCATCGGGCTGCCATAGATGGCCCTGGGTGAAAATCCCTAAAACCTTCTTGGTACCAGAGGACGCCCCAACGTCGGGACCGAGTGGATACACATGAGCGCCCAAGTGCCGAATACCAGGAGGCCGCGTCTCCCACTGTGCGATGGTCGGTTGGGAGGGGGTGTGGCCTTACCCGCCCGAGTGTAGGGGGCATTGCTAGGCTGAGTCTGACCAGCTCGAGGAATGGGTCCGCTATTGACGTGCCGAATAGGTATTGGCAGACTATTAGCCAGGCGGATAGTGAGGTTTCTTATGCTCACTTGGACTGTGCGGCTGGGAGAGCGGCAGTGCCATTTGTAGTGTACTAAACCCCGGTGATGATCCCAGAGAGGAACCGTACTGATATGTGGATTATCGAGTAGGAGTTGCATGCTCATTCATTCATTCATTTATTCACTATCAACTCGGGCTGGTGGTGTGCAACTATTTGTTACGTGTACCTTCGTAATGGCCACGATTTCGGTTGGGGCGCGCTACTAACCTGAGATCAGGAGTTTACCACAATGAGTCTGACTATCCAAATTTAGGTATGGGACTGGTTTGGATAGAAGTCCCTTGTGATAGACCCCGTAGTCTACGATACTACGTACTATCATCCCGACTTCACACTCTGGCATGGTCATTCCATTCGCACCGCATATTGCATTACATTCGCGACATATAGCATTTCGGGTTACCTGTGTCTTTGCATTTATATGGTTTAGATACAACATCTGATATTTGACTCTTTATGATATTATCCCTCATTTGTATAGTTGATCTGTATTGCGTATTTTGATATTACTTGATTACTCATTGAATTGTCATTATTTCTGCTCACTCTGTTATCGTATGATTTATGATCTTATTAGTATTTCTATTTACTCTAATAATTCTTAATCTTGTCAGTATAGCTGCTTACTTTGATAATTCATGACCTTGCGTCCATTTCGATATCGTATGATTATGACATTGTGTTAAATACTTGACACTCACCTTGTACACACACTTACACTAGCTTTCTATAAGCTTATGCATGATAGATGTGTGCAGGTGATGTTAGGTTGCAGCAGTGTTGAGCTTGGAGCGTGCAGTGGTCCTTTGGAGCTTGATTGTCGATTGATGTATTTTTCTTTCAGCATTGTACTCAAATGATTATATTAGTGGATATGTGATGATGATGTTGCCTTTGTGAATTGGGTAATCTTGTGGTTATGCTTATTATGAGTTAAATGTACAAAAATAAAAAATAAAAATCCTCCTTGTAGGATCCCAGGATCGGAATCTGGCGTATAGACGTTAGGAGCCGAGAATGGGGTACTATGGAGGCTGTCGGCACCGAATTCGGCGATCGGGATTCCTGTGAATCTGAGTTCCGGGTTTGGGGCGTGACAACTGGTTGAACCAAAGCTTGGACTAGTTAAACTAAGGCTTAGGCTAGTCGAACTAAAGCCTAATCAAAGTATAAAACCCTGTATAAGTTTAGCTTTTGAAAGAACCTAAGTTTAACGTCATTTTAGGGTCATTTATACCCAAGAGAGCTAGACATTGAAGTGTATAGGATGAATCTTCGACTTGAAGGTGGAGCTTAATCTTCTACTAGTAGTAGAACTTGAGCTTGTATTATCTATGTCTTGAACTTGCTTTTTGATCAGGGTCGAATATTGCATATCAGACCCCAGCAATTGCCTAATTTTACATACATGATAGTGTTTAATGCTAGATTTTTCTCGTGTTTTTATTACAGGATGAAATCAGGAGTGTGAATTGGAAATTGATGTTAAAGACATGGTTTTGGCGCTCTAAAATTACCAGAGCTCGGGATGGACTCCAGAAAACCAATAATGAAGATTTTACACGCCTAGGATCTGAGGAAAGCACGACAAAGGGACCCGAAAAGGGTCCAAAATGCAAGATCACACGTTTTTCGCCATCCGATCAACTCAAAACTTCACACATATGATGGGGGCCATAATTTAACCGTACATATTAAATTTCAACCCTTGCAGATCTTGGGAAGTGGTCCAACGGACGATCAGCCCGTTAATTTACAATTTGGGACCCACCGATATCTCGGAATTGTCTCAAATTGGATTTACTCATTTGAAATAATGTGAGAAAAAGGATAGACAAAGTGCAGATTTCATATAAACATTACAAGGGCCCCGCACATGATGCATGTACACCATGCACGCGCGCGGCAGTGCGTGCACCGCACCTGGCCAGACGGTCGGCGCGCGGGCGCTGACCCGCGCCTGTCTTCAAAATCCGTAAAACGTCCAGCGTCTTCCGCACCCGACCGCGGTAGCCGGTTGTGGGGCCCACACATCCATCAAACCGCCAATCCAGACCATCCATTTGGTTCCTAAGGTGGACCTTACCAAGACCTAGGTGCCCTTTCTCCATCATAAAAGTCATCAGACAATCCAAACCGTTGAATACAATTCGGACGGTGAAGCAAGAGATCCTGTGGACCACACCAAAAACAATCCAAAATCAGTCATTCCCAACCGGTTTTTCGTTCTCATCGCAGTGGACGGAGTGGATTCGCCATTTGATCAAAGAAGTGGGACCCACCATCACCACGGAGGACGGATCCGCGTCCGCGTAACCCGGCCGCTGGCCGTCTTTGTGGAAGACAGTGGGCCCCACCCGTCAATCGTATGGAAGATCCGAGCCATCCATCGTGTAGATGAGTTCGAGAACTACAAAACCATGCTGAGATTCCACTCCCATGCGTACACACGTGTGCGGTACAGTGGCCAAAAGTGGACTGCCCCGGGACGTTCAAATCTGATCTTTTTGAGATTTCTTCTGTGGGCCGCGCCAATGGACGTTCAAAACTACTCATTCTTAACTGAAATTTCGTCCTGAATCCAATAGACGGGGTGGATTTTCTAGAAAATACCTCTGTGGGGCCCACCGATCACGGTTGCGAAAGTTTGTACTCCGAGTTCGTCTACGACTCTGCCACCGATTCCAGCCATCCAGCAGCTATAAAAGGGAAGTTTTGGACATGGTGAAGGCATTTAGGACTAGGGAATTCGAGATCCAGAGCCAGGGAGAGAAGAAAGAGAAGAAAGAAGAGAGGGAGATCAATTGGTTTGGTGTTCCGTTTTTTTTTTTTATGATTTTTATTTATCCATCTCTTTTTATAGATTTTATGGGTCACTAATCTCTCAGCTAGGGCTGAGATGAAACCTCTAATTTGATTAGTTCTTGTATTGGTTGATTTACTTTGAATATTAATTAATTTATTTCTTTCTCTAAGTGGGCTTTATGGGTTTAAATTCTATGCTTCTCCATCTATGAACTTGACCAAAGTATATATATGGATGTTGTTTGGATGCTTATTACAGGTGCTTGGGTCTGATCAAGAACAGGTTTCCTAGAGAGAAAGAAACAGGGTGCTTTAATGAATGTACATTCCATATGCCCGACCAAGGATATGGGATATGTTGTTCATGACATTGCTTAAAGGAATTAGACAGTCTATATGCCCGTTTAAGGACACAGATTGTGCTTTCTCTATTTAAGTGGTATCAATCTAGATCAAGGTGAATCAACAGACAAAACAAGGGTTAGGATAGTTAGGGGTGGATTCGAAAGTCCTAGTGCTCTTTCTCTGATTGAATTTTCTTCCCTGTTCTTAATTGTTTTTTTTCTAGAATTGTGCGTAGTAATTAGTTCCATTATTTGTTGGATTAGTTAAGGAGAGTCATAGATTTGAATTGTGACGATTAGTCCTCGTGGGAACGATCTCGTAATACGTACCGTATCTGCATCTGATTCGTATACTTGCGAGTTTATAAATCATTTAAATCGTGTTGGTTTAAATAAAACATCAAGTTTTTAGCGCCGTTGCCGGGGACTGTTTCGTTCCAAATTAAATTTAGGATTCTCTCTTATCATAATTCATAGCTTAGGATTTTACTAACTTAGGTTAAAGTTTTTATTTTATTTTATTTTTATTTTATTTTTAGAAATTAACCGTTGCTTAGGATTTTTCTATCATTATTTTAGGAAACCTAATTTATTTATTTTTTTGTTTACAGGAATTTAGGAAGGAAGCTACTAAGTGAAGGAGGAACATCTTAAATTTTCTGACCTCATTCATCTCCTTTTCCGGGTTCTTTCTTCCCATTCTTACTTACATAGTTTTAACTTGTTTTAAAATCTCATAGTCTAGGCCTAGTTTTATTTCTCTTAGGTTGCTTCTTAGTTTAGTTTTTTTTCTTCCATTGCAATAACATAGTTTATGCTAGGACGTAGATCTCTGAATATAGAACTAGCACCGTTTGATCCTGAAATAGAAAGAACACTGCGTGAAAGATTGAAAAATAATTATATTGAAATGGCGAATGAGACTGAAGTCAAGGCTCTCAAAGATTATTCAGCTCCTGTCCAATTTAATGCGCCTTCATGCATAGTGTTGCCAACCACTACGGCAGCACACTTTGAACTGAAACCTGGAGTCATACAATTGTTGCCATCCTTTCATGGATTGGATAAGGAGGACCCATATCATCATGTGAAAGAATTCCTAGACATTTGCTCCACCTTTAAGTTCCAAAACTTCTCAGACGATTCAATCCGCCTACGTCTGTTTCCTTTTTCTTTGAAGGATAAGGCGAAAGCATGGTTGAATTCTCTAGAAGTTGGAACTATCACTACATGGGACCAACTGTCTAAGAAGTTCTTAAATAAGTTCTTCCCCGTTCACAAAACCAATGCCCTTCGTAGAGAAATTACTAACTTCACACAAAAAGAGGGCGAGCACTTTCATGAATGTTGGGAAAGATGGAAGGACTTGCTTCTTAAATGTCCTCACCATGGTTTTGAGAAGTGGCAACAAGTGCAATACTTTTATGACGGTCTGACACCCCAGAACCGTCGCATGGTTGATGCCACCAGTGGAGGGTCCTTCATGACCAAAAGCGATACCGAAGCATGGAAATTCTTTGAAACCTTGTGTGAAAACTCCCAGCAATGGGACTATTCAGATAGAGGTGAAAGAAGTTCCCAACCACAAAAGAGAGGTGGTATATATGAGATAGGAGTCGTGCCAGAGTTGTGCGCCAAACTTGATAACCTGACAAAGAAAGTTGATGCTCTGGTATTAAATAATGGACCTCCACAAACAGCTCAAGTGGAGGCATGTGCCACATGTTCTAGTCCTGCCCAGTCTTGTCCATCTGGGGCAGCATCCCCAGAACTTCTCTCTGAACAAGTTCATGCTATGAACACTTTTCAAAAACCTGGGAATGATCCTTACTCAAACACATACAACCCAGGGTGGGCTAGGCATCCAAAATTTTCTTGGGCAAAGGGACCACATCAAGGAGGACCATCTGGAAATCCTCCCATGCAACCGCACCTCCAAGTTGGCAGTCAACAAATTCCACAATATCAACAACTGCCTACACAATCAAGGAACCCATCTCTTGAGGATACACTCCATCTTTTTATGCAGAGTTCTCTCCAATTCCAAAAAGATACCCAACACACCTTACTGGCTAACCAGCAAAGCTTACATGCAAATGCACAATCCATTGCTAAGCTGGAAATTCAAATGGGTCAACTAGCTGCCACATTGAGTGAGAGAGAGAAGGGCAAGTTCCCTAGCCAACCTGAGGCTAACCCAAAGGGACAGTATGAGATTGGCTCTAATTCTAACCAAGGGCAATATCATGAACAGGCCAAATCAATTACTACCCTTAGGTCAGGCAAGCAGATTGATAACAGAATAGAGATGCCCGGGGATGAATCAAATTCTAAAACAAAAGATCAAGATGAAGCAGAGAGTCATACCAATGCAAGCAAAGTTCAAAAGCTCTCTGACTCTCCAGGACCCACTGATGTGCCACCTTACGTGCCCAAATCACCCTTTCCTCAACGTCTGGCACCAATACAGAAAAGAAATAACTTTGATGAAATTTTGGATGTGTTCAAAAAAGTGCAAGTCAACATCCCGTTGCTTGACGCTATCAAACAAGTCCCTGCTTACGCTAAGTTTCTGAAAGATTTATGCACTCAAAAGCGTAAGCAGAATGTTCATAAGAAAGTCTTCCTTGCAGAGCAGCTCAGTTCCATGATTCAACATAACACTCCTCCTAAATTTAGGGATCCAGGAGCTCCCACCATTTCTTGCGGCATAGGAGATCATAAGATTAGGAAGGCATTACTTGATTTAGGGGCGAGCGTTAATTTGTTACCTTATTCGGTTTATGAGCAGCTAGGACTTGGCGAGTTGAAACTGACTAAGGTAACATTACAACTGGCTGATAGATCTGTCAAGGTCCCCCGGGATGTTATTGAAGATTGTTAATCCAGGTTGATAAATTTTATTTTCCAGTGGATTTCATAGTTATTGATACTCAGCCTGTCCAGAATCTTCATAGTCAGATCCCAGTCATTTTGGGTCGTCCATTTTTGGCCACATCTAATGCTATTATCAATTGCAGGAATGGAGTTATGAAATTGTCCTTTGGTAACATGAATATTAAACTCAATGTTTTTAATGCAGGACAACAATCCGCAGATTTGGATGACATATTTGAAGTGGACATGATCGAGAGCCTTGTGCAGGACTCCTTCCGTACATCTTTTGACGATCCTCTTGAGACCTGCTTAGCACAATCGGGCATGGATTTTGACATTGATAGTCTCATCCATGAAGTCAATGCATTGCTCGACTCTACTCCTATATTGGAGACTGAAAAATGGAGAGTGAAAGTGGAACCTCTTCATCCCTCTGAGACGCCTCCTGACAGCATAATTTTCAACTCTGAGAAGAAAAAGGTGAGCAGGCTGCTTACTTTTCTTAGAACATATAAGGCAGCAATTGAAAGGAAGATAGTGGAAATACAGGGAGTATGCCCCACGATATGCATGGATCATCTGTGGAAATGTCGCGTGAAATACAAAAGAAGCGTGATCCTAACATGGAAGAAGTCGTGCGAGCAGAAGTCCTTAAATTATTTGACGACAGTGTCAGTTACCTCATTTCAGATAGCACAGCTCATGGGAACTCACATCACTTGTCTGGGATCAGTTAATTAAGGTATTGAGGTAATTTCTTTGACGGACCCTGGTTATAAAGATTATTTCATTCATGGTCCGTTCTTGTCTGGCTGAGGACGTTAAACTTAGCGCTCCTGGGAGGCAACCCAGCCTTTTTATTTTATTTCATTTCTTTTCATTTTTCTAGTTAGTTAGTTCAATGTTTGTGGGTAACATTACTGCAAACCCTCACGAGACTACAACTCGTCCACTAGGGGTAACCTAGGGGTTTAAAGGCTTGTTGCATGCGCTAAATGCAATCGAGAGCACCTGCGAAAGTGGTATAGGTAGGATCTTCTTTTGTTTTCTTTTTGCTATTTTTTTCTCTTCTGTTGATTTCTCTCTTGAGCTAACCTGTTTTATGATGATATTTTTTTTAGAAAGCTTCTTGATTCTCCGTCCAGGTACTATCTTTCTCTCATTCCTCTTTTATTTTCGTTGTCCCATATGCATTGTATGCTTATTTCTTTTACATTGAGGACAATGTAGATTTTAGGTTGGGGGTGGGAGATTAGGTTACCTAATCAGTATTTTCTTGGTCTTGAGCAAAATTTGTGAAAATTTTAAAATTTTTTCTGGAATTTCTATTGAATTCAAGGTGATTTTGAAGGATAGTTGTGATTTTAACATTATAAGATACGTGATGGGTAATTTATGACTCTTGGATTCGGCCATCTGCTTGATTTCACAGTCAATTTTGACTTGTTAATCCATGATTAGAAGTTGTAAACATTGATTGAGCCATGATTTCACATATCACATCTCGCTTACACATTAAGTGTTGGTTCGATAACTGAATGATTAACTTAGTAAAAAGAAGAATTAAAGGGCTAAATCTTCATCATAGGTTTGCTCCCTATAGGTGTGGATTTGATTCTCCATAGTTGACATATGAAAAAAAAAAAAAAAGTAGGAGACAAGTTTCCGCCATAGGTTTGCTCCCTATAGGTGAGAATTTGATTCCCCTCATTTGTGTTACTGCTCATAAAGAAAACCAAAGGCTGGTAAAATGAAAAGTTAATCTGTGAGATAATTGTTGGTTTCAAGCTTGGTTGTCACGAATTACTAATGATATCATGAAATTGACAATTGGATCTTTTACTGATTGTAAGCCGAGATTACACTTTACATTCATGGAACTCAATGTTTAGGAATGTTCTAATTGATGGATTAATATTTTAAACTTGATTATGAAATATGCTGAGAGTTTTACTTCAAGAGAAAAATTCCACACACCAATCATGGATCTTAGAATTTGCACATCTCAGCTATCTGTTCACCAGTCACTTGAGTTCAAAGGAATTGTCTTTTATTTCGAAAATTAATTTTCGCATGTTTTGCTCGGGACTAGCAAAATGCTGGTTGGGGGTTGTGATCAGGGTCGAATATTGCATATCAGACCCCAGCAATTGCCTAATTTTACATACATGATAGTGTTTAATGCCAGATTTTTCTCGTGTTTTTATTACAGGATGAAATCAGGAGTGTGAATTGGAAATTGATGTTAAAGACATGGTTTTGGCGCTCCAAAATTACCAGAGCACGGGATGGACTCCAGAAAACCAATAATGAAGATTTTACACGCCTGGGATCTGAGGAAAGCACGAAAAGGGGCTCGAAAAGGGTCCAAAATGCAAGATCACACGTTTTTCGCCATCCGATCAACTCAAAACTTCACACATATGATGGGGGCCATAATTTAACCGTACATATTAAATTTCAACCCTTGCAGATCTTGGGAAGTGGTCCAACGGACAGATCAGCCCGTTAATTTACAATTTGGGACCCACCTGATATCTGGAATTGTCTCAAATTGGTATTTCTGCAGTTGAAATAATATGAGGAAAAGGATAGATGGTGCAGATTTCATACAAACATTACAGTGGGCCCCGCACATGATGCATGTACACCATGCACATGCGCAGCGGCCGTGCACCGCACCTAGCCGACGGTCAGCGCGGGCGCTGACCCGCGCCTGTCTTCAAAATCCGTAAAACGTCCAGCGTCTTCCGCACCCGACCGCGGTCGTCGGTTGTGGGGCCCACACATCCATCAAACCGCCAATCCAGACCGTCCATTTGGTTCCTAAGGTGGACCTTACCAAGACCTAGGTGCCCTTTCTCCATCATAAAAGTCATCGGACAATCCAAACCGTTGAATACAATTCGGACGGTGAAGCAAGAGATCCTGTGGACCACACAAAAAACAATCCAAAATCAGTCATTCCCGACCGGTTTTTCGTTCTCATTGCAGTGGACGGAGTGGATTCACCATTTGATCAAAGAAGTGGGACCCACCATCACCACGGAGGACGGATCCGTGTCCGCGTAACCCGGCCGCTGGCCGTCTTTGCGGAAGACAGTGGGCCCCACCCGTCAATCATATGGAAGATCCGAGCCGTCCATCGTGTAGATGGGTTCGAGAACTACAAAACCATGCTGAGATTTCACTCCCATGCATACACACGTGTGCGGTACAGAGGCCAAAAGTGGACTGCCCCGGGACGTTCAAATCTGATCTTTTTGAGATTTCTTCTGTGGGCCGCGCCATGGACGTTCAAAACTACTCATTCTTGACTGAAATTTCGTCCTGAATCCAATGGATGGGGTGGATTTTCTAGAAAATACCTCTGTGGGGCCCACCGATCACGGTTACGAAAGTTTGTACTCCGAGTTCGTCTACGACTCTGCTACCAATTCCAGCCATCCAGCAGCTATAAAAGGGAAGTTTTGGACATGGGGAAGGCATTCAGGACTAGGGAATTCGAGATCCAGAGCCAGGGAGAGAAGAAAGAGAAGAAAGAAGAGAGGGAGATCAATTGGTTTGGTGTTCCAATTTTTTTTTATGAATTTTATTTATCCATCTCTTTTTATAGATTTTATGGGTCACTAATCTCTCAGCTAGGGCTGAGATGAAACCCCTAATTTGATTAGTTCTTGTATTAGTTGATTTACTTTGAATATTAATTAATTTATTTCTTTCTCTAAGTGGGCTTTATAGGTTTAAATTCTATGCTTCTCCATCTATGAACTTGACCAAAGTATATATATGGATGTTGTTTGGATGCTTATTACAGGTGCTTGGGTCTGATCAAGAACAGGTTTCCTAGAGAGAAAGAAACAGGGTGCTTTAATGAATGTACATTCCATATGCCCGACCAAGGATATGGGATATGTTGTTCATGACATTGCTTAAAGGAATTAGACAGTCTATATGCCCGATTAAGGACACAGATTGTACTTTCTCTATTTAAGTGGTATCAATCTAGATCAAGGTGAATCAACAGACAAAACAAGGGTTAGGATAGTTAGGGGTGGATTCGAAAGTCCTAGTGCTCTTTCTCTGATTGAATTTTCTTCCCTGTTCTTAATTGTTTTTTTTTTTAGAATTGTGCGTAGTAATTAGTTCCATTATTTGTTGGATTAGTTAAGGAGAGTCATAGATTTGAATTGTGACGATTAGTCCTCGTGGGAACGATCTCGTAATACGTACCGTATCTGCATCTGATTCGTATACTTGCGAGTTTATAAATCATTTAAATCGTGTTGGTTTAAATAAAACATCACTTTTGCACTATACACTCTTCATGGTTTGTTCTTGTAGGTGAGCTTTCCATCACTTGAAGGTGAACTTTCCATCACTTGAAGTTGAACTTTTCATCACTTGAAGGTGAACTTTTCGTCACTTGAAGTTGAACTTTCCGTCACTTGAAGGTGTTTTGTCTCATTAAAATTTGACAAAATAAAAGTGTGTGCACAACACTTTCAATCAAACAAAAGTGTGCACAACACTTACAATCCTAGTTCCAGAAGATTATGAACTGATATAAAGAAGATGGGATACATGCAAACGAATGGATCCAGTCCTTACCAAGCAAAGCAATATAGCTAGATGAGGTATCAACTACAAAAAATGGAGCCAAGACTATTTTAGTACCGACAATCAGGTCAATTGGCAGAACCATATGTGTATTTGTAACATGACCGATGAAATTATTGACAGTGACCTTTGATGGAATTAAGTAGCCGCCGCTTTTTCCAATTCTGACATCATTCTCAATGGTAGAAGATTGATAGTAACCCCATTATCGATAAAAATTCTGGTGACTGGGCAACCTTCAGGGTGAGTTTATATATATAACGTCTTGAGATGCTTCTACATGCAATGAGTTGGTCTTTCTATGACTACTCTTTCTGATGTAGCCCTCAATTCCACCATAACGGTATTCATGTGTGGCGTTTCATCCACTCCTGGTCTCCATATAATCATTTTCTCTAACAGGAAAGAAGCGTATTATATTACCATAGGAGGACTGAATTCTTCCACATCGCCCACCTTACCTTGGAAACTATAAGGTAAAGTAAGTACCATATTGTAATGGAAAACGACGGGTGGTAATGTCCCAAACATAATCTCCAAACTCAAACATTTCCCCCTGAAAAGGCCAAGCTATATGTCCTAGAGGGGGGGTGAATAGGATTATGCCAAATTTAAAATAAAATTAGCGGAAATAAATTAAACCAATAGCCTTACAATATGAATCAATTCACAATGCTAAATTTTAAATCACCTTGATAAATGAGTATTGAGAGATTGATACAAATTCAGTTCTAAGGACAACCTTACACCATAATAAACAAGGGCTTATGGTAGGACAACCTTATTTCTAGAACATCTTTTGGATCAAGGACTCAATTTTAATATAAGTAAATGAAATAGCAAGGAATTGAAATTAAATGCAGAAGTATAGATCTAAATTATTACAACAATCCCCACACTTGCTTGAAATGTAAATAGTTACAACATTCACATCCACTTGTACATTCCACACAATCGAATGATAAAAGATATGAAAATTAAGCAAGCATTCAATCCACAAGACAAAGAGTTATAGTGGTTCGCCTGTGTGTACACCAACTGTTTTCCAACAGCCACACAAAAAGCTACTCCACTCCTAATATCCTCACACAGGGGATATTAGCGTTCACTATCAAATAGGTTTTCTCAGGTTCACCAAAAACCTTTACAATTGTGTCTTTTTCACTTGGGCTTACACAATTCAAAAACCCCTCTTTTCTGAGTTTTCTGGTTTTCCTCAGACAACCAATACAATGAGATTTTTCTGGCTCAACCTCAAACAAAACCAGTACAATGAGATTTTTCTGGCTTAACCTCAAACAAAACCAAAACTAAATAAATTTTACAGAATTGTAAAATACCTGGATTTCTCCTTTTCTTAGCAGCCCGGTAGAACCAATCGGAGTAGATGATTGAATGTCAAAGTTCAATTTCCAATACTCTCATTCATAAGGTTCTAAATTCTAATAGATTTTAGATTTAACTCGTTGGGCGTAGCTATATTTGATTTTGATTCCAAGAAGAAGGAATAAGATAATTCCTCTTTTCAAATAAGATTGGAATATATAAACAAAATCAAATTAAATAAGCTAGCAAAAAGGAATATTAAATAAGCACAATGTAGCTTAAAATAAACACAGACTTATCTCAGAGTGATCACTTGAAAATTCTTGAATAGAATCGAGTTGAAGTCTGAAAACTCTGAATTTCGTGTTCAATTTATAGAAGCAAAAATCGTTCCTACGACTGGTCTTAGAAACCTTCGACTGGTCGTAGCTCTAACAGATTTTTGAAATATTGAGCGTGATCTTTGAAAGTCGTTCCACGACTGGTCGTGAGTAGCCTACGACTGGTCGTGGGTCACCTACGACTGGTCGTGGGTCACCTACGACTGGTCGTAGATCCTTACGACTGGTCGTAAGACCATAGATTACATTGCTGGACTTTGAGTCATAGATCCACGACTGGTCGTGGACGAGTCGAAGCCACACCTACGACCGGTCGAAGGACCTCTAGGACTGGTCGTGGGCATACCAAAAATTTCGAAAAATCTTCAACTACTTAGGACTGGTCGTGAAATTTCTTGGACTGGTCGAACTAATGCCAGGACCGGTCGAACAAGAGCTAGGACTGGTCGTAGAATAGACCAAACTTATGTAAAATAAATATTTGATTTATGTATCCAAAGTGACCTACTTAAAGGGTCAACTAAGGTCATTCAAACCCGAATCATGTCGTATGGACATTGAACTTCAACCATTCAACGAATGTAGATTGTTTGAACCATATCGGGCTTGAGATCTTGAACTTGTTGTAGCTTCAAACTTGAGATCTTCATCAAAGATAACAACTACTTCATGCATTGCTTATTAGTCTTGAAGTCATGAGTTGTTTCTTAAGACTTGAACATCAACATTGTAGCTTCTTGAGACTTCAACATGTAGCTTCTTGAACTTCAATATGTAGCTTCTTGAAAAGTTCAACTTGTAGCTTCTTGAAGTATTTATGCAGTGTCTTGAATTCATATAAATCATCATACAAGCACAGGACACAGATAGATGTTTTGACACATCAAAATTTGACAACCAAAGAAGTATAAGACTATAACACTTACACCCCCCTTAGTGTTTTTGGGCCATCTCGCATATTGGGACTTTTATCAATATGCTAATGTTCTCATCGGCCACAACGGTGGACGATGTGATCGTAGGTGAAACCACTTGCAACGCTTTAGCAGTTGTTGCTAGTTCATTTACTATCCACTCATCTCTTAGGAAACATTCATCACTGAGATAATCAAACATATTATCACAATCATCCTTATCCTCCAGACTAGCCGACCCACTGGGTTGGGTGAGAACGTTCATTACCTGATCACATAGCATAGGTGGTAGAACTGCCTCAACCGTGTTAATGGCCAACTATTCTCCTGATAGAGGGATCCTTTAGAATGGTTGCAGCTGTTCCACTTCTGGTTGGGGTACACCGTCGACCCTTGCCGACTCTTTCCTTGTGACCGCTCTATGCCTTTGTAAACGACGTTTTTAAGTTCGAGCCATTTCTTTTGATACTATTGGGAATTTAATAAGCATGACCCATTTCCAGATTCCTTTATGGGTTAATGGAGGTTTAACCATCATATTATTTGACACTTTGTTGTGGGAGTAATGATCAAGGGCAAAGGCATCCTTTGTGTCTGATGTTGACCGCTTCCTTCAACCCTCCTGGAGTAATGTGTCGGCTTTACATCCTTAGTAAAGGAGGGTCTCCCTGTTAAGTGTTAAATATTGCATATTTCCCCCAGTTTTTATCTTGGTTTTATGAACATGATACTGCTTAATGGGTATATTCTATACATGATTGTATTGCAATGTGAATTTAAGAGCTTGGATTGAAATGAATGTTAAAAGCATGGATTTGATGCTCAAGAATCACTAAGGCAATGGATGGATCTTAGGAGACTAAGATTGAAGATTTCAAGACATCAAGATTCAAGAAAACTAAGTGGAGAAGGAAGGAAGTTGAAAGTGCAAAGTGTAGAAATTCACAAAATCTGAACTTCATTGTCTATGTCATCGACCATCGTTCAATGACATCGAAGCAAGTGTTCAATAACATCGAACACGGGTCGATGCCATCGAAGAATTATAAGAAAATTGAGTTTGGTTGTTAGACAAATTGAATGCATTTCTCGATGACATCGAAGCCCTGTTCGATTGCTCGAAGACCTATTCCATGACATTGAAGGCAGTTTGATGACAACGAGATTTTTGCAGATTTTTGGAGCAACTAGCTGGAACACTCTAAACACATTCTTGATTGATCGAATACCCTTCAATGACATCGAAGGATTGTTCAATGACATCGAAGGAATGTTCGATGACATGAAAAGTTACACAGTGCGAAAGGCATTACGCAGTGCAAAAATGAGCGACTTTCGATTTCAACTTACACTCGATGACATCGAAGGCTATACACGAAGTGTGTAAATTGGAGGCAGTTTTTAGAGATGGTCGGATGAAGGCTATAATTATGGGTTCTTTAAGAAGTTCTAAAGATGATTTAGGTTTTCAGGAGAAGAGCAAAAGAGTGGAGCAGCCTCCTACGAGTTTTTCTTCTTTCCTTATTTATTTTTAATGTTTTGTTCAAGGGTTTTAGTTTCAATCATGTCTATGGTTAACTAAACCTCTTAGCTAGGGCTAAGAGGTGAAGCTTGTAGTATGTTGGGATGTTTATCTTTCTTTGATTCTTGTTTATGTTGAACATCATTGATTTCTAGTTTGATTTTAAGGAATATTTTCAATTTTCTATGATTTATTGTGACTCAAATTACAATAGATGTTGTAATAGCTTTGAATATCTTCTTTTCCTTTTTTGAGATTGGTAAAACTCGTGATTCACCATCTTCTCTTGGGCATGGTGGATGCATGAATTCCCTTCCAATCATCACAATACTCCTTCATGTGTCGACTAGATCAATGAAAAGTTCTGAGATTTGGTTCAATTGTTTCATCTTCCAATTGGATAGGATATGACTCCAATTCCAATTGTGTTTCTTGAATCAAGTAAGGTAGCATCATGATAACTACAAGTGGATCCTTAGAGTTCTAGTTTCCTTTTGATTATTGATAGTTTATTCATCTTGTTCTAGTTCTAGTTCTAGTTATTTTTAGAATAAGTACAAATTTAGTCCTTGTGAATCAACCTCGATCTCACCAAGTTATTACTACATTGTGACACTGCACTTGGGGGTTGTGAACACTCCCCACCCTAGAACGGTTCTCTTAGCACACTGGTCGCACAATTGTGAGCCTCGACCATCTTGTCGAAACATGTTCGGTTGTGTGGCAGTCGAGTGGGAAGGTTGACATCGCCCCTACCCTAGATGTTGTGGCGCACCTTAATGGTTAATTCAACCAAGATCAACCCTCAGTCATGGTCAATTAGTCCTTAAATTTGTCGTAACCATATTAACTTCAAGATTATGTGGGAATGGATCAATATCGATCAACATTGTTTCCTCACCCTTCTTGGGGAACTTCAAGAACTTGTGGTCGATGTTATCTTGAACCACGTTCCTAAATACAAGACATTTGTTAGCTTAATGGGGACGGGTTCCGTGCCATTTACAATATTCAATTTTTTACAATTCATTAACCGATGATATTTTATGGTTCAAGGGAATCTTGATAAACTTCTCAGCCAACAAAAATTTGAATATATCATCAGTCCGTGTGATATCAAAAGTGTATACCTTTTGAGCTTTTTGTGTGGTTGACATGGTCGATTCTGTTCTGACTATCGCCAAGCATTGAGTAGCTTTTTAGCCAATACTTTGACAATCTCGATCTCATAATTTAGGTCATGGTAATATGTCCCAATTGACGAGTTCTTTTACCTAACACCCTCCTGAAGAAGTTCTTCATACCTTGAGAGCTTCCTAGTCAGGTCATAAAGGTCCATGAACTTTGTTCCAATGAAATTCTTACGGAGTTTATATTTAAGCCCGTATTGTGCAAGCTGTACAAATTTGACTTCGGTTATAACAACCTTACACCGGCATTTTTCTCTTTTAAATCGGGTTATATAGATCTCACAGGTTTCTCCTAGTAGCTGTTAGAAATGGATGAGATCGTATACGGTTGTTTCCCCATCTTTAGAGAAAAACTGAGCATGAAAATTCTCTTACATTTCTTGCCAAGTATGAATTGAGTTTGACCACAAGTTGGAATAGCATGTGAAAGCTACTGCCATTAGTGAATGGCTGAATAATTATAACTTATGATAGTCATTATTTGCTAGCTCCCCATAGTATATAGTGAATTAGCTAACATGCTCAATTATCGATTGGCTAGGATCACTTAAAAAAAAGGCAAAGTCCGGTTGATAATTCCGCGGCAACAGATGTTGCTGATCGATCCATTCAAGATAGGGCTTATGGTGGACCAAAATAGTATTGCGGCCAAGTACTTGGCCCGCAACTTCCTAGATCATCTGCATGATTTGGTCATGATCTAGTTGTTGAGGTTCAACCATCAGCGGTGGATTAGGACCTAATTTGTTTGGTCCCTTGGGAACAACGGGTTCGAGTTCCTAGGGAACTGTTGGAGGCTATGCCCTCCTGATAGGCCTTGATTTTGGACTTCATGGATGAAATTCCTAGCTGCTCGCTTCGGTTGCCTGAGCTCAGCGGGTGGTGGAGCATTCCGTATCTCCTTAAATGGAATTGGTGGTGGGTTCCTCTGCGGGGGAGGCACAGGCGGCGGCTGAACCATGTTACCAATAGAACTTCCCTTGGTTTTGTACTACGTTGCCGTATGCGTTCTTTCAGTAATCATAGTCATCAATCAATGAATGGCATCAGTCTGGTTGGACATGTATCTGTTAGTGTTCTCAATTTGAATATGGAATTACTTGGCTTAGGCTATTGATTATTCCTGAACATGTTGGATACTTAGTTGTACATCTCAGAGTGCAACCGTTATCTCTTCAAGAGAAACAGTCTGAGAGGTCGAAGTCTCTTCTTGATTTCCAATACTAAGTGTCGGTCTACCATTCAAATTTATTGCTTTAATGGCCACTTGAATTGACACGTCCTCAGTTGGAGGTGGTGTGGAAGGTTCAACCCCATCAATTGGATTACTCCTATTTATAGTTCCAATTGACAATGTTACACCAGTAAGTTAGAGATAGGGTCCCATCGGGCATGCCAAAAGTGTTGCTGTAGTTTGTTCGTTTCCCTAATTTAGCCACGTGATTAGTGCTAGCAATGTTACACCGGTAAGTTAGAGAATCGAATTTGTGGCTCAATTCAAACTGAACAACTCTGACCTTAAGCGCCGAGATAGGCAGATACCTAGTAATGATCGAAATCGAATGAGATCGGTCACCTATTCAGCCACCTGCTTGATATGTAAATATGATCAGGCAATATTTAAATGATAGGGTTCGTCCTCTGATGATGGGTTATACCTTTGCCTTCCATATAAAAGGACTTTTCAGTACAAATAAAAGAGAAATAGGGAAAGAATCCTTATAACAGGCCACAAAGAGTAGCTACGGAACACCTTTTTGAATGGAGAACTGAATCCAGCGTATGAGCGTAGATCCAAATTATAGCTAAGATTACCAACTACTTGATTGCTGCTATAGGTTACACTAAGGAATGTAATTATCAGGCGAAAAGTAAATGATTACACTAGGAAATGTAACTGATTTGTAAAAAGGGTAAAGTGATTACACTAAGGAATGTAAATGACGAATAATTGAAAGATAATATTGTGTTTGATTGGCTTAGTATATGACCTAATCTTTTTACTAAATTCCTTTACTATTTATAGCCTTACCCCAGCCATTTAGATGCTTCTCACATTCTGATGATTGCTATAACTGCTTCTACTAAATTGACCGTGTTTCTACTCTTGCTATCTATCCTATAATTGCTTCTACACGATGAATCTTCAATCGATGACTTAATAGATGTTGTGGCATCGCTCGATACACTTCAATTGTACTATCGTAGAATCCTCATCGTCTATCCCCATCAATCACCGAATACACCATGAGCAAATCCATCCAAATCACACATAACCCGCTTTGATTGGCTTTGGCAGAAATTGGTGATAATAAGGATGAACACATCTTTCTACAATATGCACAATCATTAACTGGGACCCATACTTTTGTGATTTGGATTGTTGATCTGTTGAGTCTGACATTTGTGATTAGTATCATATTTAGAAGAGTAGGGATCAGGGTTGGCTAAAAAAATATAGATTAGTTAATTTTCAGTTAGGGCCTTATACGAAATGCAATGAAGAAGAGTTGAGTAACCAATCTGTGCATCACTCGCAACAGATCTTCTAAAAGCTTGATGTTGATGCTATTTTCTGGTCGTCTTAACAATACCTTCGAGGCCCTGCATAAGTGAAACACCGATGGAGACCCTGGTTAAGATAGGGGACCCTTTGATGCCAAAGTCAGATAGGGAATCTGGGTCTATGTGTTAGGGTTTTTTATACGTAACTTTCTCTGTAGACTGGACCTCTATATATAGCCCCAGGATGCCCTCCTTGGATGGAAAGCTTTCCAACTTGGCAAGTAGCTTGTAAGTGCTTATATTTAAGGCACACTCAGTGTTGTCAAATTTCGTAGTCTTGATTGGATCACAAAGAACTCTTAAAGATGTTCTTCAACAACTCATGAAGATTACGTAAAGACTGGATCAACATCTCAAGGAAGACTCAACATCTCAAGTTTTAAAGGTTATTCATCGTTCAAAGACTGAAACACTCTGTATATGTTAACTATTAGGTGGTATAACCTTAGAATGACCCTAGGTTAGGTGTATTTCATGTGGTGACATGATAATATATAATACTAAGTAAAATACACCGAAGTTAGACCAGCCTAACTACTTTTAGCTAACCCAACACAATTCGGGCAAGTATACAACAATATAGGCTTTTTCCATGTTAAGTTCCGTTAGCCGAACCTATTCGTTCGGTCAACGCAAATGTGTTCAGTTAAGTTTCCAGCAATGCTAAAATTTTAGATCTTAGGGAGATTCGGCCAGTCGAACCCTGTGTTCGACCAGCCGAATTTTTGAAAGATATTATCCTGTGAAATCCGAATGTTTTTGGAACATAATCATTGAAATTCGGCCAGCCAAACCGAAAATCAGGCCAACCAAATTTCTAAGTCCCTTGGCTATAAATAAAGGCCTTCTCTCATTCATTTGAGATACGAAAATTGTGAGCACTATCCTCAAGCATAGAGAGAAAGTCAGGGCCTCCTTAAGCTATTTGTGCGGTGATTCTGATATTTAATTTAGTTTATTCTATTCTCTTTCCCAAGTTAGTTTTAATCATTTTTAATAAAGTAATCCATACTTGAGAATTAGAGAATTGAATTTACAACATTACGGTTTTGTTTGTTACATGGAAAATACATTAGATCCCTATATTCTTTTTCGGTTGAACACATATACGAATTCATCAATCTCCTATAAAAGAAGATCGTTACATTTAAGATATATTTATGTCTTCTTATGTCTTCGCTCGACATCTGAAGATAAGTATTGTAATTTTGATTTTATTTCATTTGGATTTTCTGAGATAGCCCATAAATTTCAGTGGGTTATTTTTCGGTGAGCCCGTGAAAATCACAAAGTGAGTTTTGTTGTGATAGCCCATGAAAATCGCAAGAACTTTATCGGGTTGTTAAGGTGATCCTTTAAAAACCTTAAAATAATGAAAGCCAAAATTATGAAGGTAGTAATTTTGGGAGTGGAGTAGGTATGGGGTTAAACACCGAACCACTATAACTCCTTATGCATTGGTGGTGATTGATTATTTTTTATTGCTTTCCGCGTGTTGATTGTCTCTTACTAAGTTTGATATTTTGATCTCAAAGATGTCGTGAAATAAGGTTGTATTGAGCAGTATTTCCTCCTCAACTCTAGAACACGGTAACCCCAACATAGGAGAATTGTGAAGACTAAAAGGTCAATATTTTGATCTTTAAAGGGAATCAGAGAGATCAAGGTAGAAAAGGTGGTCAGCCATTACATTCTTTAAACCCTTTTTATCTTTTATTTCCAAATCAAATTCTTGTAGTAAGAGTATCCATCTTATCAGGTGGGGCTTAGCATCATTCTTAGAAAGAAGATACTTAAGCGCCGCATGATTTTTGTAAATGACGATCTTGGATCCGATTAAGTAGGATCTAAATTTGTCCAAAGTAAACACTACAACGAAGAGTTCCTTTTCCATAATCGAGTAGTTCACTTGGGTAGGATTTAGAGTTCTACTTGCATAATGAATAACGTAGGGCTTCTTTTCTTTTCTCTGGCCTAAAACTGCCCCAAGAGCATAGTGAGATGCGTCGCACATAAGTTCAAAAGGAAGGCTCCGGTCAGGTGGCTGCATGATAGGTGTAGTGATTAACATGCCCTTGAGCTTAGTAAAAGCTTCCTGGCATTGCTCAGTCCACTCATAAGGTGCATCCTTTTGAAGTAGATTACATAGAGGACGAGAGAGGTAACTAAAGTCCTTTATGAATCTCATGTAAAAACTGGCGTGTCCTAAGAAGGATCACACATCTTGTATGTTCTTGGGTGGAGGTAGGTTAGAGATAAGATTAATTTTAGCCTTATCTACCTCAATTCCTTTGGTCGAGATGATATGTACAAGGACAATTCCCTTACGAACCATGAAATGACACTTCTCCCAATTGAGTACCAAATTCTTTTCTTCACATCTTTCAGCACACGTTTAAGATTTTCGAGGCAATCGCTAAAAGATGGACCAAAAACCGAGAAGTCGCTCATGATGACCTCTAGATATTGCCCCACCATGTTAAAAAAAATACTCAGCATACTTTGCTGAAAGGTGGCAGGGGCATTACACAGTCCGAATGGCATCCTTCGGTAAGAAAATGTGCCAAAGGGACACGTGAACGTGGTCTTTTCTTGATCTTAAAGGGCCATCTCGATCTGATTGTAGCCCGAATTACCATCAAGGAAGTAATAATAAGAGTGATCAGCTAGCCTTTCCAAAATTTGATCGATGAAGGGTAAAGGGAAGTGGTCCTTCCTTGTGACAATATTCAACTTCCTTTAGTCAATAAACATTCTCCAACCAGTAGTATTCTAGTTGGCACGAGTTCATTATTGGCATTGGCTATGATCGTGATTCCGAACTTCTTGGGAGCAACCTGAGTTGGACTCACCCATTGGCTATTAGATATCGGTATATGATACCCACATCCAATAGCTTAAGAACCTCAGCCTTAAACACTTCCTTCATGTTTAGATTTAATATACTTTGTGGTTGGCGGGATGTCTTCGCATTATCCTCTAGATAAATGCCGTGAGTACAAATCGAAGGGTCAATTCCTTTGAGGTCCGCAATTGACCATCCAAGGGCTCCCTTATGCTCAATGAGAGTAGAAATGAGCATACTCTCTTGTTCTTACTCAAGGTGGGAAGAAATCACTACTGGGTATGTCTCATCTTGACTTAAATAGACATATTTCAAATCAGAAGAAAAATGTTTTAGGTCAAGCTTTCGGGCCTTGAGGTTAGATGGTAGAGGCATTACATCAGTTTGGGGCAATTCTTCAAATTGTGGCCTCCACCGGTTAACTTCAAGTACCGACACAGTATCAAGCATGACCCCTGTCTCCTTAATCATATCATTATCTAAATTATGGGAGGGGGCCAAGTACGTCTCTAAAGGGTCAGAAGATAAGGTCATCAGAGTTCTATCCTCTATGAAAGAATCAATCAAGTTAACATCGTGGGCATCATCATCATCCTCTACCTGTTTACCCATATTAAAAAAAATATTTCACTCTAATGTCATATTTCTAAAAGATAAACTCATGACTCCATTCCTGCAATTAATGATTGCATTTGATGTAGCAAGGAATGGGCGACCAAGAATGATAGGAATTTAAGTGCTCATGTCTACGATGGGTTGAGTATCCAGGATGATAAAATCTACCGAGTAATAGAATCTGTCAACCTGGACCAACACATCCTCTATTATCCCTCTCGCTACCAACACATCCTCTATTATCCCTCTCGCTACACAAACTAAGCGATCGGCAAGTTGTAATGTGGTCCGCGTGGGTTTTAATTCACCTAGACCCAGTTGCTCGTAAACCGAGTATGGGATGAGATTCGTGCTCGCTCCTAAGTCAAGAAGTGCATGCTCAATCCGGTAGTTTTCAATTATGCAAGCAATGGTTGGGCTATCGGGATCTTTATACTTTTGTGGCACATCTTGCTTTATGATGGCACTCACTTTTTCTGTTAAAAAGATTTTCTTTTAAATATTTTTCCATCTTTTGGTAGTACATAAGTCTTTCAGAAATTTAGCATATGAAGGTATTTGTTTTACGACATCCATTAAAGGAATATTGACCTTCACTTGCTTAAGCACCTCTAGAATGTCCTAAGAGTTAGAAAGAGGTTTTGGTGCTATCAACCGTTGGGGGAATGGTGCAATCGGCTTGCCTTGAAGTTCCAGTTCTAATTCTTGTGGAGTGTTGCTAGGTCTATTTGTTTCATCTACTTACGGGTCCTTAGACTTCTCAGCCCTTACTGGAATAGATTTGTCAATTATCTTCCCACTCCTAAGAGTGGTGATAGACTTACCTTGCTCAATTTGATTTGAAGAGATTAGATCACTTATCTCATATTACAGTTTGGGATTGGGGAGAGGTTGAGAAGGAAGCATCCCCTTTCCCCCAATTGTTAAGTGCGACTCTATCCTTTGAATAGATGACGCAAGCGTTCCTAATGCTGATATGATATCCTGGTTGAGTAGCTCTTGTTCTCGAATATGTTTTTGAACCGGATCCTCTTAAGGTTTCCCTTAATTTGAAATTTGATTAAAGAAACCTTGAGGAGTAGTAGTTTGTCCATTCCTCCAACTGAAGTTTGGATGATTTCTCTAATTAGGATTATATGTATTGGAGGTAGGTCCATTGAAAGATCTTTGGTAATTGTTCACGGCATTAGATTGCTCATTCAACACCTCTTGAAAGGCAGGTATTGTTGGACAATTTTCAGTTGTGTGAACGTTGCAAGCACAAATACCACAAACAGTTTCCTTAGACTTATCCTTCTTTAGTTCCATGGCCTCAAATTTCCTTATGAGATTAGACACTTTAGTATTGATATCATCATCCTCTTTCAGAAGGTATAATCTGCCCCTCTCTTTTGATTGAGTGGGCTTAGAAGTGGTGCTTGATTTTGGGTAGGTGTCCTGTGATTGTGCATTTTCAGCAAGTCTGTCTAAGTAGTCCCACACATCATCGACATTTTTATTCATGAATTTCTCATTGCACATTGTCTCGATCAATTGGTGCATGGAAGATGTCAGTTCATCATACAAAAAGTGTACAATGAGCCACATTTGAAAACCGTGTTGTGGGCATGAACTGACAAGATCTAGGAACCTCTTCCAACATTGGAAGAATGTTTCATCCTCCTTTTAGGTAAAGTTCATAATTGACTTCCTAAGGGTGTTTGTTTTATGTTGTGTAAAAAATTTCTTTATGTACTCCCTTATCATGTCATTCCATGTGCCAATAGATCTGGGATGTAGTGAATGCAACCACATCTTAGCTTTCTCTTTCAAAAAAAAGGGAAAGATTTTCAGTCTGACCGTGTCCTCAGACACGTTAGGAAAATATAAAGTAGGTATAATCTCATCAAACTCTTTCAAGTGCAGATATGGACTTTCAGATTCAAGTCCATGGAATTTTGGAAGGACTTGGATCACCCTTGGCTTGATTTCTATGTCCTGTATTTTTTGAAAAAATTATACATGAGGGCGTACTCACCCCTGCTAGTTGTAAATAGTCTCGCAAAGTACGAGGAGGGGGTGCTTGATGCACCTCATTCGGTTGATGTTGTCTTCCTGGTTGATTGGCAGCCATAACCTCAATTAACTTTGATTTCGAATGGTGTCTAAACTTATGATGGATAAATAACCCTTCAACCAATCCTCCTTCGCTCAAAAGACATCGAGTGTTATCACAGACCCACTTGGGCATGAAACACTCTTAGCCCTCAATTTTAGATTCTAACCCCAACCTAAAAGAGAGAAGGTAAATTTAGAAAAAGAAAAAAGAGAGAGAATTTAGAAAGAAGTTACCAAATTGGAAGTTCCTAATTTAAGATCTTGCAAAAGAAAACAAAACAAGTCAGTTTCTAAAAACAGAAATTCTAATATTAGAAAGTTCCTAAAAATAGAATTAGAAAGATGAGTTAATTTCTAAAACTAGAAAGAAATGTTTCTAAAAAAAAACAACCTAGTTTTTAAAAGCTGATTAGGAAAGTTCTAAACCTATCATTAGAAAGTTTCTAAAAACAAATTAGGAAAGTAAACTAGTTTCTAAAAAGGAAAGTTTCTAAAAACAAAAAATAGAAAGTTTCTAAACCTAAAAAAAGAAAGTAGAAAAACCCTGATCTTAACCTAATTCTAAACTAGTTAATCTCAGAAAAATACAACCATTAATCCTCGGCAACGGCGCCAAAAACTTATTCACAACCCTAAGTGTAGGGTCGCGATGTAGTAATAATCTCGGTGAGACCAAGGTCAAATCCATAAGGACTAATCTTGTGTATTTATTCTATGAGTAATTAGAATCAAAACTAGGAAAAGATCTAACCTAAATCAGGAAAGTAGAGAGTAATTGTGAGATAATGAAATTAGAAACTTAAGAATTTAAAGGTGGGAAATTAGGGTTTCCAGGGATCCACTTGCAAATATTAAGATGTTTCCTTATTCGATTTAAGGCATTCAATTAGAACTGGAGTCATATCTTATCCAATTGGAAGATATTCAATAAAATCAGATCTAAACTTCCATCGACCTAATTCTCAACGGATGGATGTTGTGAAGATTGGAGGTGATTCCATCACTTAACCATGCCCAGGAAACAATGGTAGACAACAAGATATAGCAATTTGACAACAAACATAGGAGAATTGTGAAGAATAGAAGGGATGATGAAGAATAACATGATTTCTTATTTCCACAAACTCCAAACAGAAAAAGAAAATACTTCAAGCTATTGCAGATCTATTGTAATTTCAGTCACGACAAACCACTAAACACAAAGTATTCCTTAAATATCAAACTAGAATCAAAGGAGTTCAATAACAACAAGAATCAAATAAGAAAAACATCTCAACCATGCTACAAGCTTCACCCGTTAGCCCTAGATAAGGGATCTAGCCAACCATAGACATGATTGAATTAAAAACCCTAGAAGAATGCATTAAAAACTAAGGAAAAGAGTAAAAAAATTCTTGGGAAGTAGCTCTGCCCTTTCGCTCTGCTCCTCCAACCCTAGATATATCGAGAAGTGCCTAGGAACCCTTATTTATAGGCAAAGTTCAAAATCACAAAACTGGATCAAATTTATGCATTTCACGTAACCGGTTCGATGTCATCGAACTGCCTTCGATGTCATTGAGGACTGATTTTGATGTCATCGAACAACCTTCGATGTCATTGAAAATGTACCCAAAACAGTCTAGCGAGTTGCTTCAAATTCTTCAATAAATTTGATGCCATCGAGAAGACTTCGATGTCATCGAACATATCTTTAATGGATCAAAAAGAGCATCCAATATGTCCAACAACCAATTCAATTTTTCTGTAATTCTTCGATGTCATCGACCAGCCTTCGATGTCATCGATGTCTAGCCTTTGATGTCATCTAAGGCCCTCGATGACATCTAAGGTCGAATCCTACGAATTTCTGCACTAATTTATGCACTTCCTTCCTTTTCCACTTGATTTTCTTGAATCTTGGGATCTTGAAATCTTCGATCTTGGTCTCCAAAGATCCATTCTTTGCTTGATGATTCTTGAGCATTAAATCCATGCTTTTAGCATTCTTTTCAATCCAAGCTCTTAAATTCACCTTGCAAGACAAACACATGTAAAATATATCATTAAGCCATAATATGTTTGTAAAACTAAGGGATAAATGGGGGATAATATGCAATATTTGACCCTCAACACAACTCCCAACCAGCATTTTGCTAGTCCCAAGCAAAATATGCAATAAATAATCTTCAAGCTCATGTTCAAAATCCTTTTTTAGAAAACAATCTTTTGTGCAATCCAGCATAAATGAGTAGAATTAAGTGAGATAGTGGGATATTGAAAACTTAGTGCCAAATCAACTATGCAATTAATCAAGTAGGTTCTTATCACTTAAATTAGAATGAAAGTTCAAATATCAAGTTTTCTTATATGCTTGGTGAAAATCTATTTACTTCTCAGAAGACTACTTTTGTTTCGTAATGTTAGCCATGTTCATCATATTAAGATTAGTTGAAAACTCACGAATTGATTCTAAACCTATCCCATTTTTCATTCTTTTTTTCAGTTTTTGATTTTATATCGTCGGTCATCATTATTTATTCCTCTTTTTCAGACATTACATAATTTTCAAAGACATTTTTTTAAAAAAAGTCCCCCCAAAGATGTTATCATTCTTCCTTCTTTATGACCTCTTTGTAGATCTCCTATTTTTTAACTGGTCTTCCATCTTTTAAGGTGGATAAGATTCTTTAGATTGAATTCTCAATATCTAACAATGATCCACATACTAACAATTAGAAACTCAAACACATTCCAAGAAAGCAAATTAAACGTGTCTTGTGGTTTAGATTAACATGATATTCAAACTTTTTCTTAGATGATTAAGCTCCCACAATTTAAAATCCAATCTCATGTCTCATCATACTCAAAGCGTTCTTAAATACACGATTTCTTATTTTCCAAACAGATTTCAACTCAAAACCTTGAAAATTTTGAAAAATTTACAAAATTTTTGCTCAAAATTGAGAAAACATTGATTAGGTCACCTAATCCCCCACAACCCCACAAAAATTTGACATTGTCCTTAATGTACAGGAAATAATCATGGGAATGAAAAAGAGGCAACGAAAATAAAGGTGATGGTGTTGGAAAGATAGTACCCGAAAGAAGAAAATGGAAGCTTTTCTACATATCTTAGCATAAAATGGGTTAACACATGAAATAAACAACAGAAAAGCAAACTATTTTAAACAACGATAACAAAATATCCTAGAACGGCGAAAAACGAAGTATCTTAAAAAGCGGAAAGCAGTAAACCTAATTACACCTCTGTCAGAATAGGAGATCAATCCTGATATACAAGATCATTTAAAGGTATGGACATGTCCTCTGAATCAAATTTCTCAACAAATGGCTTTAGTTGATGTCCATTTATCTTAAAATCATTACCATTGGTTGGATTCTGAATCTCGACAACCTCGTGAGGATATACATTAATAATAGTGAAAGGGCCGGTCCAACGAGATCGGAGTTTTCCCAGAAAGAGATGTAACCGAGAATTATACAAGAGAACTTTCTGACCAGGTGTAAATGGTTTTCGAAGAATATGTTGGTCATGAAACACTTTCATCCTATCCTTATAAATTCTCGAGTTCTCGTACACATCATTCCGAAGTTCTTCAAGTTCATTCAACTGAAGTTTGCGTAGCGAGCCAGCGTTGTCTAGATTAAAATTCAAAATTTTGATCGCCGAGTATGCCTTATGTTCCAACTCCACAGGTAAGTGGTAAGCCTTCCCATAAACAGGTCTAAAGGGAGACATTCCAATAGGGGCCTTAAATGCAGTACGGTAAGCCCATAAAGCATCAGTCAATCGGATTGACCAATCCTTTCGATCAGGGTTAACTATTTTCTCCAAAATGTGTTTGATCTCCCTATTGGAAATCTCAGCTTGACCACTTGTTTTTGGGTGATATGGAGTGCTCACTTTATAGGAGATGCCATATTTCTTCATTAAGTTCGCAAATGGCCTATTATAAAAATGTAAACCTCGTGATGGTTCGAGGTGTTCTGAATTGGGAAAGGATGTTCTCTTTTAAAAACCTAATGACCGTTTGTTGGTCATTATTCTGGCATGGAATCTCTTCAACGCATTTAGTGACATAGTCTACTGCTAGCAAAATGTATAAATTCCCAAAGGAGTGGGAAAATGGTCCCATGAAATCGATGCCCCAGCAATCAATTGCCTCAATGATCAAAATGGGGTTCAGAGGCATCATATTTCGACGGGACAATGCTTCCAACTTTTGACAATGCTCACAAGCTTTGTAAAACTCATGAGTGTCCTTGAACATAGTGGGCCAGTAAAAGCCACACTGCAGAATTTTGGCCATGGTCTTTTTAGCAGAAAAGTGACCACCATAGGCCTAAGAGTGACAGAAGGAGATGACACTCTAATGTTCATTGTCTGGCACACATCTCCTTAAGATTTTGTCTAGGCAATATTTAAACAAATGCGGATCATCCTAGAAAAACTTACGAACCTCGACGAAGAATTTTTTCTTATCTTGCGCAGTCCGACGTGTCGGCGTGAAACTTGTGGCAAGGTAATTAGCAATGTCAGCAAACCAAAGTGAATGAGAGACTTTGTGTCACGCCCCAAACTTAGAAATCGAGCTCACAAATTTTTTGATCACCGAATTCGGCATTGATAGCCTCCGTATTACCCCATTCTCGGCTCTTGGCACCCATATTCCAGGTTCCAATCCTAGGACTATAAGGAGGATTTCTCAACATCAATTTGATTCACAATAGGCATAACCATAAGCATAACCCATGAACAATAACCAAGACACCATCACAAAATCCACTATGATAAAAAACTTTAAGGTACAATGCGCATAAAGGGAAATACAATGATAATAATAATGGAAACTCCTGAAGCTCGATTACACGCTCCTCCTAAGCTACAACTGCGTCCTGACTTTACCTGCATGCATCAATCATGCATAAGATTATAGAAAGCTTAGAGGGTAGTGAAAGTGTGTGCGCAATATAAGCATGCTCAGAATACAATATCAGAGTAATGCGGAATATGTTGGTGAATCCATGAAAACTATCAGCCGTACAAAGGCTATACGATGCAAGGCATGAATGCTATCTGCCATATCAAGACCATTGGATGTAAGGCATGAATACTATCGGCCACATCAAGGCCATATGGTGTAAGGAGTGAATAATGTCGGTCCTACCAAGGCCATGCGATGCAAGATATAACTCAAGCATACTAGCCCTCATCCGAATCCACATATCAACGCAACTCATCACTGAAGCATCAAATATTAGTACAGTTCTCACTCTAGATAATCACCGGGGTTTAGTACACTCCAAATGACACTGTCCCTTTCCTAGGCATGCAGTCCAAGTGAGCGTAAGAAACCTCACTATCCACCTAGCTAATGGCCTGCCAATACCTACCTGGCATGTCAATAGCGGACCCATTTACGAGCTGGTCATACTCAGCCTAGTAATGCCCCCTACCCTCAGGCGAAAAAGGCCACACCCCCTTCCAACCGACCACGACACAGTGGGAGACGTGACCTCATGGTATTCGGCCCTCGTGTGCTCATGTATCCACTTAGTCTTGACGTTAGAGTCATGATTTGGTACCATCGAATTTATGAATTTTCACCCAGGGACATCTATGGCACCCCGATGCTAGTAACAGTATTTTCGGTGTCCAATCCTGCCATCCACGAAATGCATGTGCAGGCCACAACCCAAATGTCGCTAGGGTGTATAGTAATCATGTCACACAGATGCGAGATGCGTCGATCATGTTATCAGTCATGCAGTAAATCTTGCACGTACCGCGTGCTCATGTGAGTTACTCCTATCAGGGAGTCCCATAAACATTCTGCCCAATGACATATGCTATGATCAGTCACTCCTCATATCAAGCATACATATGATGCGTATGGGCATGAATCATGGAGTTATACTAAGCATGTTATATGGTGATGAACTATCTTGATAACGAAGATGGGCCTAGGCAGCCCATGCACAACAAGTATGGGCCTAACAATGGGCCCTATGGAGAGTTACAATGCGGACATTTAACCATCATTGCCCTTACAATGTGGACGTCAAACCATCATTGCTCCCAAGGCATGGACCATTATAAACATCATTACATACATCACATTAGGCCTCACACAAAGGCCTCACATACATCTCTTCGGGCCTCACTCATGGGCCTCAAATATATCACAATGGGCCTCAAATATGTCACAATGGGCCTCATCATATGGGCTTCATATACAATGTCACAACAATGGATCTCACATACATCAAGTGGGCCATATTAACGGCCGCACCAATGGGCCTCATATACATCAAGTGGGTCGCATCAATGGGCCGCACCAATGACCCTCATATACATCAAGTGGGTTACATCAATAGGCCGCATCAATGGGCCTCATATACATCAAGTGGGTCGCATCAATGGGTCGCGCCAATGGCCCTCGTATACATCAAGTGGGCAGCATCAATAGGTCGCACTAATGGGCCTCATATACATCAAGTGGGCCGCATCAACGGGCCGCACCATCTACACCATTCATCTATATTTTAAAGATCATTTTAGAGCATTTCCAAGAAAATAAATCATATCGAAAGATTATCTAGACCATACCATAAATAACTGTGTTAATAATGATTTCCACTGTAAAAACACCACAAGGCCCACCATAACATTTATTTTCCATCCAATCGGTGCACATAGTCACAAAGACCTGAATTAAATGGAAAAATAAATATCATATCGATCCACAGCTTCTGTGCATCCAGAGGGGTTTCAAAGGTAGCTGTTCAATCCCCTACTGTTTACTATAGTGTGGTCCACCTGATATACGAATTTGCCTCATTTTTAGTCTCAAGCATTAAGACGTGCTCGCCATTTAGATGGATGGTTTGGATGTAACACATACATCTGTTGTGGGCCCCACCGAACTTGCTGACGTAGCTACAACATCTATATAGCTGGTGGACACTAGCCAACCTACTTCCATACAAGGTGGGTCCCATGTCCCTGAGATGGATGGTTTGGGATAATACATCAAGGTGGGCTCCACACAGCACCGTACAGATATGGACGGTGCAAATACAGAATACATGCATCAAGGTAGGGGCCTGCGACACTAGCTGACGTCACCACATTAGCTTATATAGCTGGTGTGGGTACTCCAGCCAATCAGCTCCCAAGTGGGTCCACACGTGTGGGACCCACCAGTTGTGGATGGACGGTGTAGATATAAATGCATACATCAAGTTAGGTAGGCCCCACCGTCCAGCCCATATGGACGGCAGGGATAAAACATATATATCATGAGGGGGGCCCCACAGATGTACGATTGAGTTCTAACACATATCTCATGTGGGCCCCAGACGTGCTGACGAAATACAGCAACACGCTGCTGGTGTGAGACACGCGCACCAGCTAATCTGTTTTCAAGAGGGTGGGTCCCACGTGGGGCCCACTATATATTCATATGTTATATATATATAATATAGTATTATATTATCATTATTTTATATATATATATATATATATATATATATTTGTTGAAAAGAACTAATGTCCGGAACCTTTGGACAAATTGTGTGGACTTAAGACACTTGCATCATAGAGGATCCCACCATCTAGGGGTCTGGACGGTGCGGATTTAGCATAGCATCAAGGTGGGTCCACACGTATGGCCCTCATCAGCTTTAGATTAAGCTGATATTTGTGTTTTCCCTTCACCCAGTGTCTAAGATGGGCGGCAAGGGTAGAACATACGTCGGGCCCAACCGTCCAAAGCATCTGGACAGTTGGATGGCATGGATGAAAGGCATACATCAGGTGGGTCCACACGACTTGTACGGAATGGATCAAGTGGGCCACACCCATCACAAGAGAGAGAGAGAGAGATAGTAGAGGGACCTCACCACTATGGGGCCCTCATAGATCACAACACATACATCAAAGTGGGTCCCATCATAAGTGGGCCCTTAAATAGAAATCAATGGTGGATCACCCACCTATTGCACTCCTCTTGGTCCCTTGACTTCCTTAGCTCCTATGCTCAACCTTTGACAGTGGATGATGAAGTTTGAAGGGTTGGATGGTGAGATGAGAGGGTAGGAAGTTGGGTCCTCTCTTGGCTATTTTCTCTCCTTGTTGGGTCCTCTCTTAGCTCCTATGCTCAACCTTTGACAGTGGATGATGAAGTTTGAAGGGTTGGATGGTGAGATGAGAGGGTAGGAAGTTGGGTCCTCTCTTGGATCCACACGACTTGTACGGAATGGATCAAGTGGGCCACACCCATCACGAGAGAGAGAGAGAGAGAGAGATAGTAGAGGGACCTCACCACTATGGGGCCCTCATAGATCACAACACATACATCAAAGTGGGTCTCATCATAAGTGGGCCCTTAAATAGAAATCAATGGTGGATCACCCACCTATTGCACTCCTCTTGGTCCCTTGACTTCCTTAGCTCCTATGCTCAACCTTTGACAGTGGATGATGAAGTTTGAAGGGTTGGATGGTGAGATGAGAGGGTAGGAAGTTGGGTCCTCTCTTGGCTATTTTCTCTCCTTAGGATTTTCTCTCATGGAAGCTTGGGATTTGGTGGAGAATGGGATGGGATGGATTGATCTATGGGAGAGAGGGATGGTGTTGTAAGAAAGAGATGGGTGGAGAGAGAGAGAGAGAGAGAGTTGACTTTGGGAATGAGAGAGAGATGGGAGCCATGCCTTGTTGGTAAGAGAGGGATGAGTTGTGTACTTGACTTGTGATTGATTGATTGGTGTATGTGATGGGTTGTGAAGATTCTCTCAGAATTCGATACGCATCACTTTTTCCTCGAAATAAGCACGGGCCCACAACTCCTGGCCTAGGTATCGCATGGGCGGGCAAGATGCGATGTTGGAACCGCGGTTACAGCGCGGTCGCTAGGATACCAATTTCGAGTCGAGTCAACATAGATATACAGGATGCGACTTAGGGTCGCATGCAAACATCGATTATAGGTCGTGGGTTGCCAGAATTCTACCGGGAGGACAACGGAAACCTACGGAATGGTACGGTCTAGGATACGGGAGTTACATCTCTCCCCTTCTAATAAAAATTTCATCCTTAAAATTTAGACAATCATCACAACTAGACAAAACTCATAAGGAAGAGGAAACATAATATCATCATATAAAATCGGAGACAACATATAAGATACAACATATAATCAATCATCAAAGAGATGGGGATAGCGCTCTTGAATCTCAACCTCGCACTCCCAAGATGCCTCAGCAATAAAATGTGACCCCACTGCACCTTCACCTAGGGAATGAACTTGGTCCGGAGGACCTGCTCCTTTCGATCAAGGATACGAACTGGCTGCTCGATGTAAGAAGCGTCCTCGCAAACCTCCAGTAGCTGCCAATCAATAACAGGAACGATGTCTGACCCACACTTCCTCAGCATAGATACATGGAAAATGTTGTGGATGTCAGACAACTGAGATGACAAAGCAAGCCGATAGGCCATGGTGCCAATGTGCCTAGTGATCTCAAAAGGTCCTATGAATCTCGAGGCAAGCTTGCCCTTCGCTCCAAATCGAACTACGCCCTTCATGCGCGAGACCTTGAGATTCACTCTGTCCCTAACAACGAACTCCAAGGGACGATGCTAACAATCAATAAAACTCTTCTACCAGGTCTGAGCTGTACGCATCCTCTGCTTGATGATATCAATAGCCTTTAACATCTGCTGCACAAGCTCGAGACCTAGGAGACACCGTTCTCCAACCTTAGTCCAACAACTCAGTGATTTGCATGGTCTTCTATATAGCGCCTCGAAAGGATCCATGCCAATGGGCGCCTGATAGCTGTTGTTGTATGTGAACTCAGCCAATCACAGATGCTCATTCCAGCTACCCCTGAAGTCAATCACGCAGGCCTAAAGCATATCCTTAAGGATCTGGTTGACCCTCTCAGTCTGCCCATTGGTATTTGGATGATACGTGGTGTTGATCTACAAAACAGACCCCATCGCTCTCTGAAAGCTCCCCCAAAATTGAGACGTGAAGCTCGGGTCTCGGTCAGAAACGATCGAGACTGGAATGCCTGCAGCCTCACAATCTCCTCGACGAATAATTTGGAAAGTCAGTCCAAAGACCAAGTTGCACGAATCATAAGAAAGTGTGCCGACTTCGTCAGACGATCGACGACAACCCAGATGACGTCATAACCGTGTTGAGTCCTCGGCAAGCATAAAATGAAATCTGTCGACACTTGCTTCCACTTTCATGTCAGGACAGTCAACGACTGCAATAGACCAGGGGGTCTCTAATGATCAACCTTGAGACGCTGGCATGTGTCACACTCGACCACAAAACTGGTGATCTGACGCTTCATCCTCGCCCAAAAATACCGTTGCCTCATATCTTGATACATCTTCGTCGAGTCAAGGTGGATAGAAAACCGCGATCGATGTGCCTCGGTCATAAGATCTCTACGCAACTCAGAAATATTTGGGACACATAATCAGCTTCTGAAGCGAAGTCCACCATCAGAACTAATCTGCTAATCTGATTGACTCTTAAATACTGCCTTTGCTCGGTAACCCTGTAACAACTCGTCTGTCTGCTGAGTCTCGATCACCCTTGCAACAAGAGATAGTTGGATCGACAGGCTCGATAGCTGAATGATAGAAGACTGCAGATTAAATTCGAAGTCATACTCTGCTATATCCTCGAGCATCCTCCACTCCTGAATCATCATATGTGCCACCAGGCCTCGTGGCTGACGGCTGAGGGCATTCGCCACTACGTTTGCCTTACTTGGGTGGTACTGGAGATCAAAATCATAATGCTTCAAGGGCTCCATCCAACACCCTTGCCTCATGTTCAGCTCGGACTCAGAGAGTAGGTACTTCAAGCTCTTGTGGTCGGAGAAGAGCTCGAACCTAACCCCATAGAGATAGTGTCTCCACACTTTTAGTGAGAAGACGACTGCTGCTAACTCCAAATCATGCATGGGGTAGTTTAGTTCATGGACCTTGAGCTGGGGAGACACATAAGCCACTGGCCTCCCATGCTGCATCAGGACAACACCCAAACCAATATGTGAGGCATCAATAAATACAACAAATTCATCACTCCCAGAGGGAAGAGTGAGGACAGGAGCGAACATTAAATAGTCCTTCAGCTCCACAAATGCTAGCTCACAAGCGTCGCTCCAAACAAACTCTGCGCCCCTTCGAGTTAACTTGGTCAGCGGTGCTGTAATACAGGAGAATCCCATGATAAATCGTCAATAATTTCTCGCCAAACCAAGAAAACTGCGGATCTTGGACGCGTTCATGGGCTGGCCCCACTGACGCACTGCCTCAACCTTTGAGGGGTCCATTGCGACACCTCCCTCGTCACCACGTGACCACGGAACCTCAACTCCTCCTGCCAAAACTCACACTTCTCCAGCTTCGCATACAGCTGGGGGGCACGGAGGGTCTACAATGCAATCTCCAGATATTGCTCGTGTTCCTCACGGGTCCTTGAATATATCAGAATGTCATCGATGAACACCATAAAAAACTAATCGAGATAAGGATGGAAGACCTTGTTCATCAACTGCATGAAGACTGTGGGTGCATTGGTCAGTCTGAAGGATATGACCTGAAACTCAAAGTGACCATAGCGCATCTTGAAAGCTGTCTTCAGGATGTCCTCCTCTCGGACCCAAATCTGATGAAAACTGGAATGCAGTTCAATCTTTAAAAAGAACTGCGCACCTTACAGCTGATCAAATAAATCATCTATCCTTAGGAGCGGATACTTGTTCTTGATCATGACCCAGTTGAGCTCATGGTAATCTACGTAGAGCCTCAACGAGCCATCCTTCTTCTTGACGAAGAGTACCGGCGCTCCCTAAGGTGAACTGCTCGGACGAAGGAATCCTAACTCACACAACTTGTCCAACTACAGCTACAGCTCTTGCAACTCCATCGGTGTCATACGATACGGGGCCTTCGAGATAGGCTCGGTACCAAGCACAAGATCAATCTGGAACTCAATATGCTACAGTGGCGGTAATCCCAGAATCTCTTGGAACACATCGGGAAAATCACGAACCGGTGACAACTAATCAATACTCGCTACTATGGGATCCTCTACTGCGTACGACATGAGACAAGACAGCGGCTCTCCTCGGGGCTCGACAATGAACTGGAACTCCTGCAAGGTATACAGAACGTGACTATTCTCACAGAGCAGTCCAAGATAGCGTGGTACTTGACTAGCCAATCTATGCCCAGGATAACATCAAAATCTGATAGTGGCAACACGAACAGATCAATAGGTAAAAAGATATCACTAACCAGAACGGGGCAAGACGAGTAGAAGTGGCCTACCACTTTAGTCTTCCCCAAGGGTGTCGATACGGTCAACCCCTTGCAAGTAGACTCTGTCGGCAATCTAGTCTAATGACAGAATCCCTCGGACATAAAAGAATGTGAAGCACAGGAATCAAACAAAACTCGGGCGATGCATGTAGAGACTAGGAGTATACCCTCAATGATTCTTTTAAAGGGTTGCGGGTCTTGCTGAGTTGCATAGAATCTAGCTTAGACTGGCTGGGGAGGTGTTGTCCCCTCGGAGGGTGTTGCTGCTGCTACTACCAGTGGGGTGGCCTATACTGCTAACTCTGCTACTGCTGGGGCCTCGGTGGTTGAGGTGGCAGCGGTCGTTGCTGCGGTGGAGGCTGATGTGGCCCTCTCGGCTACTGCTGCTGCTGAGGGCGGGGGCACTTATGTATGTGGTGTCCTGTCCCACCAAATCCAAAACAAGTCCCTGTAAAAGGCTGCTGGGGTGGCACTGGAGGCGCCGTAAGTATTGCTGGTGCTCTAGTTGATGGGTGGCTATTGTACTTCTATGGACACTGATGCTGCTGGGAGCAACCGGAGGGGGCCTGTCTCTTTCGGTCTCTCCTCTGATCTCGATCGCTCTGCGTGCCAGCCCACTTAGTCATATAAATCTGAGCCCTTTGTACTACTGCCTGAAAAGTCAAGACCTCTTGCCTAATAACACATCCTTGATGACCGTAACGCAAGCCGTTCTTGAAACGGTGGGCCTTCTGCTCTTCATCATCAGCCAAATACAGCGCGAACCTCGATAATGCATCGAAATGAGCCACATACTGCGTCGTAGACATGTCTCCCTACATCAAGGTCTCAAACTCTAATGCTCGCTGTCGACGAATGTGGTCGGGGAAGTACTGCTGGTCGAATTAGTTTATGAAACCCTCCTATGTCTATATGAAATCAGGCCCTACACCACGGGTAATGGAGGTCCACTAGTGCTCGGCCTCACCCTGGAGGAGAAATACAGCTAACCGGACCCGCTGCTGGGTCGTATATGCTATTGTATCAAAAATCTTCTCCACCTCGGAGCGTCATCTCTCTGCTACTGTCGGATCTGATTTGCCCTGAAAACGTGGGGGATCGAGCTGTCGGAACTCTCGAAGAAGGGTGCTCGCACACTCCTGCCCTGCCTGGGCTGGCGAAATAATGAGGTGCCTGCCCTGCTCTTGAAGGGCGGCCGTCACAACCTACAACATCTGCTGTAACTGAGAGGCACTCACGGGTACGGTGAGATCCGTACCGGTCTTGGGTGGAGGAATGACATCCTCAGGCTGGGGAGCAGGGGTCTCCGATGGTGGAGTGAGAGTCGTAGGTAGTATAGCGGGAGCCTCAGGTGGTGGAGGAGGAGTCGTTTGGGTCGCTCTCCTAGGCTATAAGTCCTATAGGGAAGAACAAATGTGCCTATCAACCTTGAGAACTCTCGAAGGCATGCCCGTTAGGGAACTAAACTAGAAGGTTACGCACTCAGGACATAATTATCCTAAGCTCAAACTCAGAAACCAAGCTCACAAAATGTCTGATCGCTGAATCCGGCACTGACAGCCTCCGTAGTACTCCATTCTCGGGCACCCATATACCAGGTTCTGATCCTAGGATCTATAAGGAGGATTTCTCAGCGTTAATTTGATTTGTGATAAGCATAACCATAAGCATAACCCATAAACAATAACCAAGAGACCATCACAAAATCCACTATGATAAAAAACTTTAAGGTACAATGCGCATAAAGGGAAATACAATGATAATAATAATGAAAACTCCTAAAGCTCGACTGTACACTCCTGCTAAGCAACGGCTGCATCCAAGCGTCATCTGCACGCATCAATCGTGCATAAGCTTATAGAAAGCTTAGAGGTGGTAAAAGTATGTACGCAATATAAGCACGCTCAGAATGTAATATTAGAGTAATGCGGAATATGCTGGTGAATCCATAAAAACTCTCAGCCATACCAAGGCTATACGATGCAAGGCATAAATGTTATCGGCCATATCAAGACCATGTGATGTAAGGCATGAATATTACGACCACATCAAGGCCATACGATGCAAGGAGTGAATAATGTCGATCATACTAAGGCCATATGATGAGAGATGTAACTCAAGCATACCAGTCCTCATCCGAATCCACATATCAATGCAGCTCATCACTGGAGCATCAAATATCAGTACAGTTTTCACTCTGGATAATCACTGGGGTTTAGTACACTCCAAATGACATTGCCCCTTTCTCAGGCATGCAGTCCAAGTGAGCGAAAGAAACCTCACTATCCGCCTGGCCAATAGCCTGCCAATACCTATCCGGCACGTCGATAGCGGACCCATTTACGAGCTGGTCATACTCAACCTAACAATGCCCCCTACCCTCAGACGGGTAAGGCCACACCCCCTTCCAACCAACTACAACATAGTGAGAGACTCGGCCTCATGGTATTTAGCCATCGTGCGCTCATGTATCCACTCGGTCTCGACATTGGAGTCATCCTCTGGTACCATCAGATTTATGGATTTTCACCCAGAGACATCTATGGCGCCCCGATGTTAGTAATAATATTTTCGGTGTCCAATCCTACCATCCACGATATGCCTGTGGAGGCCACAACCCTGATGTCGCTAGGGTATACAGTAATTATGTCACGCAGATGCGAGATGCATGAATCACACTATCAGTCATGCAGTAAATCCTGCGCTATTGCACGCTCATGTGGGTAACTCCTATCAGGGAGTCCCATAAACAATCTACCCAATGACATATGCTATGATCAGTCACTCCTCATATCAAGCATACATATGATGTATATGGGCATGAATCGTGGAGTTACACTAAGCATGTTATATGGTGATGAACTATCTTCAGAACGAAGATGGGCCTAGGCGGCCTATACTCAACAAGTATGGGCCTAACAATGGGCCCTAGGGAGAGTTACAATGCAGACATTTAACCATCATTGCCCTTACAATGTGGACATCAAACCATCATTCCTCCCAAGGCATGGACCATTATAAACATCATTACATACATCACATTAGGCCTCACACAAAGGCCTCACATACATCTCTTTGGGCCTCACTCATGGGCCTCAAATATATCACAATGGGCCTCAAATATGTCACAATGGGCCTCATTATATGGGCTTCATATACAATGTATTGGACCACGACAATGGGTCTCACATACATCAAGTGGGCCGCATTAACAGGCCGCACCAATGGGCCTCATATACATTAAGTGGGTCGCATCAATGGGCCGCACTAATGACGCTCGTATACATCAAGTGAGCCACATCAATAGGCTGCACCAATGGGCCTTATATACATTAAGTGGGTCATATCAATGGGCCACACCAATGGCCCTCATATACATTAAGTGGGTCGCATCAATAGGCCGCACCAATGGGCCTCATATACATCACGTGGGCTGCATCAACGGGTCGCACCATCTACACCATTCATCTATATTTTAAAGATCATTTTAGAGCATTTCCAAGAAAATAAATCATATTAAAAGATTATCTGGACCATACTACAAATAACAGTGGTGATAATAATTTCCATCGTTAAAACCCCACAGGGCCCACCATAGCATTTATTTTCCATCTAATCAATGTATATGGTCACAAAGACCTGAATTAAATGAAAAAACAAATATCATAGCGATCCACAACTTCTATTCATCCAAAAGGGTTTCAAGGGTAGCCGTTCAATCCCCCACTGTTTACTGTAGTGTGGTCCACCTGATATACCAATCTGCCTCATTTTTAGTCTCAAGCCTTAAGACGTGCTCGCTGTTTAGATGGACGGTTTGGATGTAACACATACATCTGCGGTGGGTCCCACCGAACTTGCTGATGTAGCTACAACAACTATATAGCTGGTGGACACCAGCCAACCTACTACCATACAAGGTAGGTCCCATGTCCCTAAGATGGATGGTTTGGGATAATACATCAAGGTGGGCTTCACATAGCACTGTCCAGATCTAGACGGTGCAAATACAGAATACATGCATCAAGGTAGGGGCCCACAACACTAGTTGACGTCACCACATCAGCTTATATAGCTGGTGTGGGTACTCCAGCCAATCAGCTCCCAGGTGGGTCCACACGTGTGGGACCCACCAGCTGTGGATGGACAATGTAGATATAAACGCATACATCAAGTTGGGTAGGCCCCATCGTCCAGCCCATCTGGATGGCAGGGAAAAACATATATATCATGAGGGGGGCCCATAGATGTACGGTTGAGATCTAACACATATCTCATGTGGGCCTCACACTTGATGACGAAATGCAGCAGCACATTGCTGGTGTGAGACGCGCGCACTAGCCAATCTGTTTCCAAGAGGGTGGGTCCCACGTCGGGCCTACCATATATTCATATGTTATATATATATATATATAAATAATATAATATTATATTATCATTATTTAATATATATATATATATATATATATTTGTTGAAAAGAACTAACGTCCAGACCCTCTGGATGGATGGTGTGGACTTAAGACACATGCATCATAGATGATCCCACTGTCCATGGGTGTGGACGGTGCGGATTTAGCACAACATCAAGGTGGGTCCACACGTGTGGCCCACCTAAGCTTTAGATTAAGCTGATATTTGTGTTTTCCCTTCACCCAGCGTCCAAGATGGGCGGCAAGGGTAGAACACATGTTGGGCCCTACCGTCCAAAGCATCTGGACGGTTGGATGACATGGATGAAAGGCATACATTAGGTGGGCCCACACGGTTTGTATGGAATGGATCAAGTGGGCCACACCCATCACAAGAGAGAGAGAGAGAGATACGGAGTAGTGAAGGGACCCCTCCACTATGGGCCCCTCATAGATCACAACACATACATCAGAGTGGGTCCCATCATAAGTGGGCCCTTAAATGGAAATCAATAGTTGATCACCCAACTATTGCACTCCTTAGTCCCTTGGCTTCCTTAGCTCTTATGCTCAACCTTTAACGGTGGATGATGAAGTTTGAAGGGTTGAATGGTGAGATGAGGGGGTAGGAAGTTGAGTCCTCTCTTGGTTATTTTCTCTCCTTAGGCGTGTGTTTGGGCAGTGGGATTAGAAGGGATTAGGTGGGATGGGACTCATCTGGTCTTGTGCCAATTCCACTCCATGTTTGGGAAGAATGGAAAAGCTTCGAATTAGATTAAATGGAATTGCATTGGGTCTCGTGTTAATTTCACTCAATTTTAGCAAGGTTTGTAGGTCCCACCATGATGTGTGGGCTATATCCACACCGTCCACCCATTTTTTAAGATTATTTTAGAGCATGAACTAAAAAATTAGGTAAATCTAAAGCTCAAGTGGACCCCACCATAGAAAGCAACAGGGCTTGAATACGTACCGTCGAAAACTTCTTTAGGGCCACATAAGTTTTTGATTTACCTCATTTTTAGGCATATGCCATAAAATGAGGTTACAAAACAAATGAATAGTTTAGATATAACACATGTGTGTTATTCTCATTAATTTCAAATGATGGTGGGTATATCCATTTAATGTACCACCGTATTACCAATAAAGCATGGAATTAATCTTATCCCATGACAATAGGGGACAATCCCTACCATGGGTAATAATTATGTTTTTTGAATCCCATCTCACCTAATCCCTTCTAATCCCACCACCCAAACACACCCTAGGATTTTCTCTCATGGAAGCTTGGGATTTGGTGGAGAATGGGATGGGATGGAGTGATGTATGGGAGAAAGGGATGGTGTTGTAAGAAAGAGATGGGTGGAGAGAGAGAGAGAGAGAGAGTTGACTTTGGGAATGGGAGAGAGATGGGAGCCATGCCTTGTTGGTAAGAGAGGGATAGGTTGTGTACTTGACTTGTGATTGATTGATTGATGTGATGGGTTGTAGAGATTCTCTCAGAATTCGCAACGCGCTACGTTTTCCTTAAAATAAACGTGGGCCCACAATTTCTGGCCTGCGTATAATATCGGTGCGCAAGAAACGGCGTTGGAACCGCTGCGACAACGCTGTCGCTAGGATACAAGTTTCGAGTTGAGTTAATATAGATATACAGGATGTGACTTTGGGTCACGAGCAAACACTGAGTATAGGTGGTGAGTTGCCAGAATTCGACCGGGAGGACTGCAAAAGCCTATAAAATGGTACGGTTTAGGATACGGGCATTACACTTTGAACAATTGTTCGTCAAGGCACATGTCATTTATATGTGTCGTCTCAAGGGAATTAGAGAGTTCAAGGCGGGAAAGGTGGTTAGCCATTACGTTCTCTACTCTCTTTTTATCTTTTGTTTTCAAATCAAATTCTTTGAGTGAGAGGATCCATCTTATCAGGTGGGGCTTAACATCATTCTTAGGAAGAAGATACTTGAACGTCTCATGATCTGTGTAAATGACGATCTTGGATCCAATCAAGTAGGACCTAAATTTGTCCAAAGTAAACACTATGGCTAGTAGTTCCTTTTCTGTAGTCGAGTAGTTTACTTGGGTAGGATTTAGAGTTCTACTTGCATAAATAATAATGTAGGGCTTCTTTTCTTTTCTTTGGCCTAAAACTGCCTCAAGAGCATAGTCAGACGTGTCACACATAAGTTCAAAAGGAAGGCTCCAGTCGGGTGGCTGCATGATAGGTGCAGTGGTTAACATGCCCTTGAGCTTAGTAAAAGCTTCCTGACATTGTTCAATCCACTCATATGGTGCATCCTTTTGAAATAGATTACATAGAGGATGAGAGAGGTGACTAAAGTCCTTTATGAATCTCCTGTAAAAACCGACGTGTCCTAAGAAGGATCGTACATCTTGTATGTTCTTGGGTAGAGGTAGGTTAAAGATAAGATCAATTTTAGTCTTATCTACGTCGATTCCTTTGGACGAAATGATATGTCGAAGGACAATTCCCTTACGAACCATGAAATGACACTTCTCCCAATTGAGTACCAAATTCTTTTCATCACATCCTTTCAGCACACGTTTAAGATTTTCTAGGCAATCGCTGAAAGATGGACCAAAAACTGAGAAGTCATCCATGAGGACCTCTAGATATTGCCCCACCATGTCAGAAAAAAAACTCATCATATATCGCTGAAAAGTGGCGGGGGCATTACACAGTCCGAATGACATCGTTTAGTAAGCAAAGGTGCCAAAAGGACACGTGAACATGGTCTTTTCCTAATCTTCAAGGGCTATCTTGATCTGATTGTAGCTCAAATAACCGTCAAGGAAGCAATAGTAAGAGTGACCAGTTAGCCTTTCTAAAATTTGATTGATGAAGGGCAAAGGGAAGTGGTCTTTGTGACGGTATTCAACTTCCTGTAGTCAATGCAGATTCTCCAACTAGTAGTGATTCTAGTTGGCATGAGTTCATTATTGGCATTGGCTATGATGGTGATTCTGGACTTCTTGGGAACCACCTGAGTTGGACTCACCCATTGGCTATCGGATATCGGGTATATGATACGCACATCCAATAGCTTAAGAACCTCGGCCTTAACCACTTCCTTCATGTTTGGATTTAATCTACGTTGTGGTTACCGAGAGGTCTTCGTATGATCTTCTAGATAAATGCGGTGAGTACAAATTGAAGGGTCAATTCCTTTGAGGTCCGTAATTGACCATCCAAGAGCTCCCTTATGATCAATGAGAGTAGAAATGAGCATACTCTCTTGTTCTTGCTCAAGGTGGGAAGAAATCACCACCAGGAATGTCTCATATTGACCTAAATAGACATTTCAAATAAGAAGGCAAAGGTTTTAGGTCAAGCTTCGGTGCCTTGAGGTTAGATGGTATAGGCACTACAGTAGTTGGGGCAATTCTTCAAATTGTAGCCTTCACCAGTTAACTTCAAGTACCAGCACATTATAAAGCATGACACCTATCTCCCTAGTCATATCATCATCTAAATCATGGGAGTCGGCTAAGCACATCTCTAGAGGGTCAGAAGACAAGGTCATCAGAGTTCTATCCTCCACGAAAGAATTAATCAAGTTAACATCGTGGGCATCATCATCATCATCCTCTACCTATTTACCTGTATTAAAAAATATATTTAACTCTAATGTTATATTTTCAAAAGATAAACTCATGATTTCATTCCTGCAATTAATGATTGCATTTGATGTGACAAGGAATGGGTGACCAAGAATGATAAGGATTTGAGTGCTCATGTCCACAATGGGTTAAGTATCCAGGACGATATAATCTACCAGGTAGTAGAATCTGTCAACCTGGACCAACACGTCCTCTATTATCTCTCTCGGTACACAAACTGAGTGATCGACAAGTTGTAATGTGGACTAGGTGGGTTTTAATTCACCTAGACTCAGTTGCTCATAAACCGAGTATGGGATGAGATGCATGCTCCCTCCTAAGTCAAGAAGTGCGTACTCAATCCAGTAGTTCCCAATTATGCAAGCGATGGTTAGGCTACCGGGATCTTTATACTTTTGTAGCACATCTTGCTTTATGATGACACTCACTTTTTATGTTAAAAAGATTTCTTTTAAATATTTTGCCATCATTTGGTTGTACACAAGTCTTTCAGAAATTTGGCATATGAAGGTATTTGTTTTACAGCATCCAGTAAAGGAATATTGACCTTCACTTGCTTAAGCACCTCTAGAATGTCCTGAGAGTTAGAAAGAGGTTTTGGTGCTATCAACCGTTGGGGGAATGGTGCGTTTAGCTTGCCTTGAAGTTCTGGTTCTTATTCTTGTGGAGTGTTGCTAGGTCTATTTGTTTCATCTACTTCCGGGTCCTTAGACTTCTCAGCCCTTATTGGAATAGATTTGTTAATTATCTTCCCACTCCTAAGAGTGGTGATAGACTTAACTTGCTCAATTTGATTTGAAGAGCTTGAATCACTTATCTCATATTGCGGTTTGGGATTAGGGAGAGGTTGAGCAGGAAGTATCCCCTTCCCCCCAATTGTTAAGTATGACTCTATCCTTTGAATAGATGACACAAGCGTTCTCAATGCTGATATGATATCCTAGTTGAGTAACTCTTGTTCTCGAATATGTTTTTGAACCGGATCATCCTGAGGTTTTCCTTGATTTGAAATTTGATTAAAGAAACCTTGAGGAGTAGCAGTTTGTCCATTCCTCCAACAGAAGTTTGGATGATTTCTCTAATTATGATTGTATGTATTGGAGGTAGGTTCATTGAAAGGTCTTTGGTAATTGTTCATGGCATTAGATTGCTCATTCAACACCTCTTGAAAGGCAGGTATTGTTTGACAATTTTCAGTTGTGTGAATGTTGCAAGCATAAATACCGTAAACGGTTTCGTTAGCCTTATCCTTCTTTAGTTCCATGGCCTCAATTTTTCTTATGAGATTGGACACTTTAGCATTGATATCATCATCCTCTTTCGGAAGGTATAATCCACCCCTCTTTTGATTGAGTGGGCCTAGAAGTGGTTTGGGGAGGTGTCTCATGATTTTGCATTTTCAGCAAGTCTATCCAAGTAGTCCCACACATCATCGACATTTTTATTCATGAATTCTCCATTGCATATTGTCTCAACCAATTGCCGCATGGAAGACGTTAGTCCATCATAGAAAAAGTGTGTAATGCGCCATGTTTTAAAATCATGTTGTAGGCATGAACTGACACGATCCTTGAACCTCTCCCAACATTGGAAGAATGTTTCATCCTCCTTTTGGGCAAAGTTTATGATTGACTTCCTAAGGGTGTTCATTTTATGATGTGGAAAAAATTTCTTTAAGAACTCCCTTATCATGTCAGTCCATGTGCCAGTAGATTAGGGACGTAGTGAATGCAACCATGTCTTAGCTTTCTCTTTCAAAGAAAAGGAAAAGAGTTTCAGTCTGACCATGTCCTCAGACACGTTAGGAAAATATAAAGTGGATATAATCTCATCAAACTCTTTTAAGTATAGATATGGACTTTTAGATTCAAGTCCAATGAATTTTGGAAGGAGTTGGATCACCCCTGGCTTGATATCCACATGTCCCGTATTTTCTGGAAAAATCATGTATGAGGGCATACTCGCCCCCGCTGGTTGTAAATAGTTTCACAACGTATGAGGTGGGAGTGCTTGATGCACCTCATTCTCATCCTGGACTCCCTCAACCCTAGGTTGAGGTTGTCTTCCTGTTTGATTAACCGGTTGATTGACAGCCATAACCTCAATTAACTCTAAGGATCTCGAGTGGTGTCTAAACCTGTGATGGATAGATAACCCCTCAACCAATCTTCCTTCACTCAAAAGACGTCGAGTGTTGTCACGGACCCACTTGGGCATGAAATACTCTCAGCCATCAATTTCAGATTCTAACCTAAACCTAAAAGAGAGAAGGGAAATCTAGAAATAGAAAGAGAGAGGGAATTTAGAAAGAAGTTACCAAATTGGAAGTTCCTAATTTAAGATTCTGCAAAAGAAAACAAAACAAGTCAATTTCTAAAAATAGGAATTCTAAAATTAGAAAGTTCCTAAAAATATAATTAGAAAGATGAGTTAGTTTCTAAAACTAGAAAGATGAGTTAGTTTCTAAAACTAGAAAGAAAAGTTTACAAAAACAAATTAGGAAAGTAAACTAGTTTCTAAAAAGGAAAGTTTCTAAAAACAGAAAATAGAAAGTTTCTAAACCTAAAAATAGAAAGTAGAAAAACCTAATCTTAACCTAATTCCAAAACTAGTTAATCTCAGAAAAACACAACCGTTAATCCCGGCAACGGCGCCATAAACTTGTTTACAACCCCAAGTGTGGGGTTGCGATGTAGTAATAGTCTCGGTGAGACCGAGGTTGAATCCACAGGGACTAATCTTGTGTATGTATTCTGAGAGGAATTAGAATCAAAACTAGGAAAAGATTTAACCTAAATCAGGAAAGTAGAGAGTAATTGTGAGATGATGAATTTAGAAACTTAAGAATTTAAAGGTGGGAAACTAGGGTTTCCAGGGATCCACTTATAGCTATTAAGATGTTTCCTTATTCGATTCAAGGCACTCAATTGGAATTGGAGTCCTATCTTATCCAATTGGAAGATATTCAATAAAATCATATTTGAACTTCCATTGACCTAATTCTCAACGAATGGACGTTGTGAAGATTGGAAGTGATTCCATCACCTAACCATGCCCAGGAGGCTATGGTAGACAATAAGATATAACAATCCAACAACCAACATAAGAGAATTATGAAGAATAGAAGGGATTCCATCACCCAATCATGCCCAAGTGACGATGGAGAATAACAGGATTTCCAATTTCCACAAACTCCAAACAGAAAAAGAAAATACTTCAAGCTATTGCAGATATATTGTAATTTCAGTCACAACAAACCATTAAACACTAAAAGTATTCCTTAAATATCAAACTAGAATCAAAGGAGTTCAACAATAATAAGAATCAAACAAGAAAAACATCCTAACCATGTTACAAGCTTCACCCCTTAGTCCTAGCTAAGAGATCTAGCCAACCATAGACATGATTGAATTAAAAACCCTAGAAGAAAGCATCAAAAACTAAGGAAAAAAGAAGAAAAAACTCTTGGAAAGCTGCTCCACCCTTTTGCTCTGCTCCTCCAAACCCTAGATATCCCAAAACGTGTCTATAGGCAAAGTTCCGCAAAATCACAAAATGGATCAAATTTATGCATTTCGCATAACCAGTTCGATGTCATCGAACAACCTTCGATGTCATCGAATAATGTATACAAATGTCCAGTGAGTAAACATGTTTTTCCTCTAATTCTTCAATGTCATCGACTAGCCTTCGATGTCTTCAAAGACTTGCCTTCGATGTCATCTAAGGCCTTCGATGACATCTAAGCTCAAATCTTGTGAATTTTTGTACTAATTTTTGCACTTCCTTCCTTTTTCACTTGATTTTCTTAAATTTTAGACTCTTGAAATCTTTCATCTTGGTCTCCAAAGATCCATTCTTTGCTTGATGATTCTTGAGCATTAAATCCATGCTTTTAGCATTCTTTTCAATCCAAGCTCTTAAATTCACCTTGCAACACAAACACATGTAAAATATACCATTAAGTCATATTATGTTGTAAAACCAAGAAATAAATGGAGGATAATATGCAATTTTGACCATCAACACAACTCCCAACCAGCATTTTACTAGTCCCGAGCAAAGTATGTGAAAAATATTTTGAAAAACTACTGTATAATTTCCATATGCTCAAGTGGTTTTAAAGACAATCCATTTCACAAAAATCTAGGATACATTAATATTGAGTATTATTTCCTCCTAAACTCTAGCACACGGTAAATTTCATAGTCAAGTTCAAAACATTAATCCTCCACTTAGAACAATCCTAAACATTGAATTTCATGGTTGCATAGTGAAGCCTAGACTTATCACAATCAAAGGTCCAATTCTCAATTTTCATGATAACCTTGATAATCAAAAGAGCATTCGGGATGATCGAAACCTAAACCAAAACTTGGCTTACAGTTCAGTCTTTTTATTCTTCCAGCTTTTGATTTTTTCATCGATGGCTTTCACGCTATGTTCAATCTTTTCAATGATCTTCAATAGGTAGCCCTTTTCGACGACAACTATTTTTTTAACTGGGTATTATTTTGTTCTTTCTTTTCAATTCTTCTCATTGAACATGATGGACAAATTCCCCAGTTTGGTTCCTTTCATGCTTAATAATCACTAAGTTAACAATTCAATATCAAATTGATACCTTAATATGTAAGCTAGATGTGACATGTGAAATCATGACTCAATCAATGTTTAAAACTTCTAATCATAGATTAATAATTCGAATTTAACTGTGAAATCTAACAAGTAACTAAATCCACAAGTCATATCTCACCAACATTAAGTATCTTATACTTCTAAATCATGTATAATCTTCAAAATCACTCGAATTTACAAAATTTACTTAAAGACTAAGAAAACACTGAATAACTTGCCTAATCCACACCCCCAACCTAAAATCTATATTGTCGTTAATGTAAAAGATATAAGCATACAATGCACATGAGAAAATGAAAGTAAAGGAGAAGTGATGAAAAGGTAGTACCTGAAGAAGGAATCTAAAGGCTTTTCCAAGGGTCTCAAAGTGAAGATGGGTTAGCAAAAGGACTCAACAGAAGATAAACAAACTATCCTAAAACAACTGAAAGTAAATTATCTTAAATTCCATAAAAGCAATAAACTAATCTTAAATTAGGAAAGCAAGGAAAAAGCTACTCAGTCATGCCACAAGGTTTCTCCTCCAGCTAATATCTTGATAAATTTTTCAGTAGGTTTCTCAACAAGATCATCCAAAAGCCCTTTTTGTAATAGGGTTGGATGCCCTGGAGCATGAATTTTCAGAGAAATTTATGGACATCATAAAAAATTTGTCATTGAATCGCTTGAGGTATCAAAAGTATATATGATTCACCCGTGACAGAAAAAGTTTCAATGTTAGTACTCCATGGTGAATCAGAGACTACAAGTAGATAGAATTTAGAAAAATTCTCAGTAGATGATGTAGCTCAACACATTCCAAAGTTTCAGACTCTGGTTCAATTTTCAGCTCCTCCTCCCTTAATGGTAAACATTCAGGATCTATGGAGAGGAAGGTTTCAGAATAAGGGTTCTCTCGATCAGTAACAACTACCGAGGTATGGTCTTGCAAGGCATCCACTATTTCTTGTATTATCAAGTCATTTGAATCTGCAAAGTGTGCCAAGTAATCGTCCAAAGAGTTGGAAAATTTAACTGAGAGTGACTCGTTTTCTATATTGAAGTTTGTGATGATTTGCCTAAGGACTCCATTAACTTTGAAAGTGGATGGAAGTATGCTCTCGTGCTTCTGCCCTGTACAGACAGATTGAGGGTTAGTAGACAAAGCATTGATGTGAAGAGTCTATTCATTGATACTACTCAAAAGAGGCATTGAATTGTCAAGAATTGACAACTCAGATGGTGTTTTCAACTGGGTGGCTTCAAATTCTAGAGTCCTATTAAGCAACTAGTCCATCTCCCTAACTATCTTATAATTCAAATTAGGGGAGTGGTTTAAACATGTCTCACAAGAGTTAGAATGGTCAGTTGAAAGGGGTTCATCCTCTACATTTAAATCGGTCATGTCAGATAGGTGAAGTCGATCACTATGGCGTAGATGAAGACTTAGAGATTTTATCGACTTCGTTACGCTTCTACGGCGTAAGGTGTGGACTATAGGCGTATAGGTTATGGTTTTCAAACCTTTCAATGTCAAATAATGATAGATTCATGATCTGGGTGTTATTTCACATGAAAAATGCGATGTTCGTTTTGCGATTCAGTTACATATGCAAATTATAGTATTTAGTGTATTCTGTGTATATGTAGAAAATACCGTATACGTACAAAATATAAAAGTGTGTTTGCCATGATTAATTACTGTGTGTACATGCTATATATATGTGTAATACTTACTCGGCAAAAGGATTCGCCCTAATACATGTTTTGGCTAATATATGTTATGTATGTTAAATAAGTGTAGTCTAAGTGTTTGTAAAAATGCTTGTATGAGTAAGTATTTAGATGATAGGGCTTAGAGTAGGTGTTGAGATAGGGTTCTTAACTACCTTAGTGATGTGTATGATTTCCTTCATGCAAGTTGTTTAAGTTAATCGCTTACTTATGAAATGTATGTGTTTGTATTTCCTGTTTATATTGTGCTTTATAACATGCTTGTTAACATGTTTGAATTACTTTGTTAATTCTGCTTTGACTATTATACATGCTTTCTGGTTATGGATTGAATGTGATTGGGGCTATGATATAGTCCAGGCAATCGGTAACAGGCTTGAAGTCATGGCTGATATTCATTCGCTACGTAGGACGTGTTTGACAAACCCGAGTCGTGTGCTGGTTGTCGATAGTGGTTAAGCCACACGAAGTGCTTATGCACTTCATGTCGATCGATGCAATGTGTGCTCGTGCTAGTCGAGCTCGTCAAGTAACCCGATGTGCCGATGTATGGTCACTATGTATGGACGCTTCTGCTTGAACCTAAGGTACCAAACTCACCAGTGAAATCCCGTTTAACCTTAGTAACTCGATCCGCTAAGACTTATGAGCCAGACATGGTGGTTTGGGACACCGTGGTCGAGCTGTCGACCTACACTGGGGCAATGTGCCTCCCCGTAGTGACCAGTGAGAAACCCAGACTCGTGAGCCAAATACAGTGGTATGGGACACTGTATTCAAGTTGTCGGCTTACACTAATAAGGTGATGGGGGAGTGGTGGTACGATTGCATGTAACAGCCCTGACAGCCCTTTGTAGTGACCTCGAGTATACTTTAATTCTACGGTGAGGCAACTAGTCTTCCCATAGTAAACAGAGTATAAACTAGGCCTGTATTGATAAGGTGATGGGGGAGCGGTGCAACGAGTGCATGCAATAGCCCTGACAGCCCTTTACAGCGATCTAGAACTGCATCATCGTATGAGATTATCTAGGACTGATGACCTTAGAATGGATCATTGTTTGGAAATGATATAAGGGAGGTACCTTAGTTTCCCAATACTGCTGTATGAAAAGGACAAATAATAACTCGGTAATCACACTCATAACATAGCACTGCATGTGCCTGGCATTGTGGAGCACTGAGGGATGAACGCATGCCGTGGACATAAGATGGTGTCGCACGAGGGAGCATTGGTGAGGGCATGCATCATGACTGCATTTCATACTTACATTAATAAGAGTATTTAGGAGTGTTTGATTGTACTGCTTTATCATTACTGCTTGACTGAATTGATAACATGTTAACCTATGCTTTATCGTTCCACTGAGTTAGCTACTTACTCCCATATTACGGGACGGTGTTTTTAACACCCACCAGACTCTGTCTTAGATGCAGGTATCGACGAGACACAGGAGATTGAGCCTAATTACTACGATGATCAGGATGAGTTCCCCTACATGTAGTTCTCTGGAGGCTTCGCTTAGGCCATTCAGATGACGGGACTACAGGGTTTACCATTATAGTTGTACCATTTTTTGGCATTTTGATTTTGAAACTAATACATGTATATGGTGAATCAGTAAGGTGTTCATACTCTGGAGACCAATTGTGACTGTTTCTGGCTTTATATACATTTATATACGTCTTTCAGTCTTTCGTTTGCGTTTTATAACTTGATCTAGAGTATGAATTACTGTTTTGGTATAATACCACTCATGATTAATGCACTAACACAGACAACATTCAATCATAAACATTTATGTTGCATAAGTGATGTTTTAGAACTCGGGTGTTGAGTTGCTACTCGACCCTCAATTTTCAGGGCATTACAATAATTGGCCTTGATAATCAGCCTTGATAATCGGCCTCGACATTCGGCCTCAATATCCGGCCTCAATAATCGGCATCGATAATTGTCCTCAACAATCGGCCTAACAAAGGGCCTAAGGGAAGGTCACAATGTGGACATTTAATCATCATTGCCCTTACAACGTGGATGTCAAACCATTATTGCTCCCAAGGCATGGACCATTATAAACATCATTACATACATCACATTAGTCCTTACACAAACGCCTCACATACATCTCTTTGGGCCTCACTCATGGGCCTCAAACACAATGGGCTTCATATACAATGCATTGGGCCACAACAATGGGTCCCACATACATCAAGTGGGTGGCATCTACGGGTTGCACCAATGGGCCTCATATACATCAAGTGGGCCACATCAATGGGCCGCAACAATGGCCCTCATATTTATCAAGTGGGCCGCAACAATGGCCCTCATATTTATCAAGTGGGCCGCATCAATGGGCCACACCAATTGGCCTTGTATACATCAAGTGGGTGTAAGTGCTATTGTTTATAGCCCCTTTTGTTGTCAAATTTATGGTGCCAAAGACACTGTTATGAAGCTTGCATATGTGAAGATCAAAGCGCTACTTAAGATCAACTGTGATGAACAAGCACTGCCTCTAAGTTTAATCTCAAGATTTTAAGATGCTTTCAAAGCTTAAGAAGCCTTTAAGTTCAATATCAGAACCTTCAAGTTCAATCTCAAGATCTGAATATGCTTTCAAGTTTAAATTACATCAAGACTTCAAGATTCACTACTTTCAAGGTCCTTAAATTTCAATGTCCTTACTTTACTATTGAGGTTTGACTAACCATAGGTTGACCTTTAGAGTAGGCCACTTTGGATACATAATTCACATATTCTATATAAGTGAGTCTGGCCTGTTCTAAGACTAGTCCTGGTCTCTGGTCGACTAGTCCTAACACTGCTTCGACCTGTCTATGGATTTTCTGGATCAGTCGTAAGTTTGTTGTAAAATTCAGATATTTTCTGTTAAGCTTTGACTAGTCCTGGGGACTGTTCGACTAGTTGTAGGAACAGTGTCGACTGGTTCTTTGATCAGTCGTAGATCTTTAACTCAAACTACAACGATGATTCGCACTTTGCTTCGACCAGTCGTGTGTGACCTTCAACCAGTCGAAGGAGACTTACGACAAGTCGAAGGTGCCCTTCGACCAGACGTGAAACCTTCTTATCCTATCGCACCTGAATTTTCAAATATCTGTTGGATCTTTGACCAGTCGTAGCGACTTAAGACCAGTCGAAGATGTGACTTATTCACACTATAAATAGAGCACGAATCTTAGAATAAAATAGACCATTCAAGATAATTTAATTCGGCCTTCTAAGAGATAAATCTGTGCTCCGTTTAAAGCTAAGTGTGCTTATTTAATATTCTATTTCTTTAGCTTTGTTAATTGATTTTGTTTCTTACATTCCAATCTAATCTGTAAAGAGGAAGTTTTATTTTCCTTTTACTGAAATCAAAATCAATTCTAGCTAGCCCAATTGTTTTAAATTAAAATCTATTAGAAGTTAGAACCATTATAAAGTGAGTATTGAACATTGAACTTTGATATTCAAATCTCTACTCCAACTTGGTTCTTCTGGGCTACTACAACAAAGAAGAAATTCAGGTATTTTACATTTACAGTAAATTCATTTATTTTGATTTTATTTGAGGTTAAGCCAGAAAAATCTCAAAGCTGTTGGTTATCTGAGGAGAGCCAGAAAACTCAGAATTGAGGGTTTTTTGAATTGTGTAAGCCCTTTAAAAAAAGACATAATTGTAAAGGTTTTGGGTGAACCTGTGAAAACCTACTTAATAGTGAACGCTAATATCCCCTGTGTGAGGATATTAGGAGTGGAGTAGCATTCTGTGTGGCTATTTTTGAACAGTTGGTGTACACACAGGAGAACCACTATAACTCCCTGTGTTGTGTGGAAGTGTGCTTTATTTTCCTATCTTTGATTATTCCTTTGTGGAATGTATGTGGATGTGAATGTTGTAATCAATTTAATTTCAATCTTAGTGGGGAATGTTGTAATAGTTTAGATTAAAATTTTTGCAATTTATTTCAAGTTATTTCTTTATTTGAGGTTTATTGTTCTAGTAAGGTTGCCCTGCCATTTCTATGGTGTATGGTTGTCCCTAGAACAATCAATTACATTCTATTCATCTGTTTTGTTTCAATTTGATTATTCTTAGAAAGTTTGAGTTCTTGATATAAAGATCTTTCTAGAAATCAGGTTGTCCTACTATAAACTTTGGTTTTTGGTGTAAGGTTGTCCTTAAAACAACTTTTGTATCAATCTCTCAATACTTGTTTATTGAGGTTGCTATTCATTTATGCATTGTGAATTGATTTACTTTATTTAGCTATCTTGTTATTTAAATTCCACTGTAATTAATTTAAATTTGGCACAGTCCTATTCACCCCCTTTAGGACATATAGCTTGGCCATTTCAAGTAGTATCAAAGCTTAATAGCTCGCTCTTATTGCTTTTTATTTGGATTTACTTCCTGAGCTAACGATCTAAGCTTTATATAAGATGTCAAATTTTGATAGCCTTTCAGTCACTAGGCCTCCACCTTTCGATGGCGCCAATTATGCTTATTGAAAAGCCAGGATGAGGATCTTCCTCAAATCCATGGATCAAAATGTGTGGCTAGCCACAGTGAATGAATGGACCACCCTACCACCGGAGTGTGAAGTGTTGATGGTTCAAAAACCACAAAAATAACTGCTTATTTTTCTTGGACCACACTTCAGAAAAGTGAGAGTAGTGCAAATGTTAAAGCACTAAATGCAATTACATGTGCACTATCATCGGATGAATTCAAGAGAATTATATCCTGTGATTCTGCAAAACAAGCTTGGGATATATTAGAAATGACACACATGGGTGCATCAATTGTCAAAAAATCTAAAGTTCAACTCCTCACAACCAAATTTGAAGAAATTCATATGGAGGAAAATGAAATGTTCATGGACTTTTACACAAGATTAAATGACATTGTAAACTCAAGTGGGGTCTTGGCGATAAAATCCTAGAAAGTAAAGTGTGTGCAAAAATAATACGCTCACTTCCTGAATGGTTCAATTCCAAAGTAACCGCAATCCAGGAACTTCGTGATACAGACAATATGAGGGTAGAAGAACTAGTTGGTTCTTTACAAACCTATGAGTTAAACTTTAAGGCTCCTAAAGGAAAATCTATAGCTCTTAAATCTTCTAAAATTGTTTCTGAAGAAAATTCTAATTCTGAAGATGACATGACTCTTTTAGCGAAAAAGTTCTATAAGATTTTCAAAAGTAAGAAAAGGGTCGATTTTCAAAAGATAAATGAAAAGAAACGATTTAAACCTAAGTCCAAAATTTGAAAGTCTTTGAAAGACAGTCAGTGTTACAACTGCCAAGAGTATGGGCATCTAACAAACAAATGCCCTAAAAAGGACAAACCCAAAAGGAAGGGTATGTTGGCTACTTAGGATGAATCATCTGAGTCTCAAACTACTTCTGATTCAGAAGATTCTGAAACTGAGTCGGGCAATGAAGTTAAGGCCCTTATGACTCTAGCCAAGTTCACTTTTTCAGATCATGATGATTCAACTAGTGAAGAAAATCTGAATAGTGATTATGAAAATGAAGAAGATCTTCGAGATGCTTACAATGCCCTATACAAGGAAAGTTGTAAAATTGCTGTAAAGCTTAAACTTCAAAAAGAAAAGTTTTTTAAACTCAAAGAATGCTTTGACTTACCTGTTTTAGAAAAATCCCAAATTTCAGATAGTTTTGAAAAATCAAAATGTGATTTGGAATTCAAAACCTCCCTTATAGAAGATTTGAAATTTGAAATTGAGAAACTCAAGAATGAAGTATCTTCTCTTTTGAGTTTGAAGGATACATGGAGGTATGCCCAAGGAGATCCAAAGTTAAAAAAACTGTTATCTGGATCTAGAAAATGTGGCGATCAATCTGGGTTAGGTTATGATAAAAACATACCTCATAGGCAGAAGAGTACTTGTCCCAACTTTGTGAAAGGAGAAGCCTCAAACTCAAAAGAAAAGGTTACTTGTCAAGGTTTTTCTAAAAATACAAAAACTTTTCAAAAACCTAAACGTAGCTATATCAATTTCAAAAATCAGAACAAAAACCCATTGGCTAAAAAAATAGTTGATTTACTCAAGGAGCTCTTAAAATCTAACTCAGTAGGTCATTACCACAACTATAAACAGAAGAAGACCAACTATGTTCCTAAACCCAAAACAGTTCTGTAATGGGTCCCCAAAGTCACTTGTTTGGTTGCTCACACTGCTTTCAAAGCTACAAGCCATTCTAAATGGTACCTAAACAGTGGATGTTCAAGGCATATGACTGGTGATAAAGGTCTATTCACCGATCTCAAAGACATGACTGATGGTTCAGTCACATTTGGTGATGGCAACAACTGCAAGATTATGGGCCAATGTACGGTTCAACTTTATAACCTTCCTTTATTCAAGAATGTCTTATATGTAGAAGGTCTAAAACATAACTTGCTTAGCATATCTCAAATATGCGATAATAACCATAATGTACGGTTTTTTAATCAAAGCTGTGAGATTCTTAATAACAAAGGCTTGGTAATATTAACTGGACAAAGAACGTCTAAAAACTACTATATTGTAAATGAATCTAGCTCATCTAATCAATTGTGTTACATGGTCCATACAGACGAGACTGATTTGTGGCACAAACGTCTTGGACATGTACACTATCGAAATCTATATAGATTGAGCAAGCAAGAACTTATAAGAGGTCTACCCAAACTATAAAAATTGGATAAAATATGTGGGAATGTCAGATTGGCAAACAAACAAGGAACTCACACAAAAAGGTGAATTCCAATACCACATCAAGACCACTCGAGCTTCTCCATATGGATCTTGTAGGACCTACAAGGACAGAAAGTCGTGGTGGTAAAAGATATATCTTGGTAATAGTGGATGACTTTACCAGATATATATGAGTTGTCTTTTTAAGGGACAAAACAGAAACCCTTGAAGAAGTGAAAAAGGTTCTCAAAAGGATTCAAACTGAGAAAAGTTCTCAAGTCAGTAAGATTCGTAGTGATCATGGATCTGAATTTGAGAATAGCGGTTTAGAAGTTCTGTAGCGACCAGAGAATATTACATGAATTCTCAGTGCCCAAAACTCCTCAACAAAATGGTATTGTTGAAAGAAAAAATAGAGTGTTTCAAGAAATGGCTAATGTCATGTTGAATAGTATGAAGCTCTCTAAGAATCTTTGGGCTGAAGCAGTCAATATAGCTTGCTACATCATTAACCGGGTTTACACTAGTAAAGGTAATGATAAAATGGCTTACGAATTATGGTTTGATAAAAAGCCTACTGTCAAATACTTTCGAGTTTTTGGCAGCAAGTGCTATATTTTACGAGATCGTGAAAATCTGAGAAAGTTCGATACGAAGAGTGATGAATGGATCTTTTTAGGATACTCTTTAAACAGTCAAGCTTATAGGGTTCTGAACAAAAGGATTGGTGTGATTCAAGAGTCCATCAATGTGGTCATTGATGATCACTTGAACACTTCAGTCTCAAGTTCAGATAATGATAAAGTTCTAGTAATTGATAAATCTGACACTTCATCTATTCAGACTAATTCTAAATTAAGGACTGTTAAAAATCATCCAACCACGCAGATTCTTGGAAACCCTCTCACTAGTGTTCGTACACATAAACAACTTGAGGATATATGTAATTACGTATGTTTTACATCCCAGATAGAGCCATCTAACGTAAAAGAAGCTCTTGTTGATGAAAACTGGATTGTTGCAATGCAAGAAGAACTTAATCAATTTGTTCGAAATGATGTCTGGTATCTTATTCCTAGACCTAAAGATAAATATATTATTATAACAAAATGGATTTTTAAAAATAAGTCTGACGAGCTTGGGAATATTATTAGAAACAAAGCAAGATTAGTTGTACAAGGGTACACTTAAATTGAAGGTATTGATTATGATGAAACCTTTTCCCCAGTTGCTCGTCTTGAATCAATAAGACTTTTTATATCCATTACTTGCTTTAGAAAGATTAAAATTTTTCAAATGGATGTTAAGAGTGCCTTTTTAAATGGCGATTTACATGAAGAAGTATATGTTGAACAACCTACTGGATTTGAAGATCCTAAGTTTACTGATCATGTATACCATCTTAAAAAAGCTCTGTATGGTCTTAAACAAGCTCCTAGAGCATGGTATGAGAAATTGACTAAGTTTTTACTTTGTCATAACTTTCAGATGGGAAGTGTTGATAAAACATTGTCTGTTAAGAAATATAACGAAGATATCTTAATGGTTCAAATCTACGTTGATGATATCATTTATGGATCTACTTGTACTGACATGACTATTAAGTTTACAGATTTGATGAAATCTCAATTTGAAATGAGCATGGTTGGGGAATTGAATTACTTCCTTGGGTTGCAAGTAAAACAACAACCTGATGGGATGTTCATATCTCAATCCAAATATGCTATAAATTTAGTTAAGAGATTTGGATTTGAGAATGGTAAGAAATTTGATACTCCTATGAGTACAACTATGAAACTCTCAAAAGATTCTGCAGGTAAAAATGTAGATCAGAAACTATATCGGAGTATGATTGATAGTTTACTGTATTTAACTGCTAGTAGACCAGATATTGCTCTAAGTGTTGGTATTTGCGTTAGATATCAATTTGAACCTAAAGAATCGCATTTGATTACAGTCAAACGAATTATACGCTATGTTGCTAGTATTGTTAATCTCAGTGTTAATCTCAGTCTATGGTATCCTCATGAGACTAGTATTCAATTAGCTGGGTACTCAGATGCTGACTGGGCTGGTAATCTAGATGATAGAAAATCAACCAGTGGTGGTTTTTTTTATTGAAAACTGTTTAGTTTCTTGGCTTAGTAAGAAACAAAGTTCTATATCACTTTCAATAGCTGAAGCTAAATATATTGCAGCTAGTAATGCTTGTACACAGCTTGTTTGGATGAAACGTATGCTAAGTGATTATGGAATTAAACAAGATTCTATGTTCTTATATTGTGATAATACTAAAGTCATAAATATTTTAAAAAATCCAATTCAGCATTCTCGTACTAAGCATATTGATATTAGATTTCATTATATTCGAGATTTAGTTGATGAAAAGGTAATATCATTGGAATATATTCCTACCGAGAATCAACGTGCTGATATTTTCACTAAACCGCTCGACAAAAGTAGGTTTAACAAAATGAAATTTGATCTTGGCATGTGCATTTTAAAATAATTATTTATGCCTATATGTATCATATTGTATATATTTGCTAGATTAAATTTTCAATTTTTTGAAATATGTATGAAAATCTGATTTTTTTTGTGGTACTCAACTAGTCGAGGATTTCCTCGACCTGTCATGGCATGACCGGTCGAAGAAAATCCACGACCAGTCGTAGATTACGTGAATCACTTTTAATTGGGGGAAAAACTCTTTCTTTCTCATTTATTCTTTCTTCTCCGACTAGCCGACACTCGACCTGTCGAACCCACCTTCCAAATCCTTCAAGGTTAGTGCTTCATTTGCTTATTTCTTGTGGATTTATGTCTAAATTTCTTCTTTTTTCCTCTTGAAGTTGTCCATTTCAATTTTTTTTGAGATTTGGGGTTTTCCTTTTGAAAAATCTGATTTGAGCAAACCTTCTTCTCAAACCTTTGCAACTCTTTATTTTCTTGAAATCTTTGTTGCAAATGACATCTAGAGGGAGAAAACCAACATCCCGTGGTCCGTCTTCTTCTTACAGATCAGCCCCTCTCACTAAGCGTCATCTTCGACCTCCCGATGATGATCCATCTTATGTTCAGGATATTAGATTACGCAATGTTATTGTTGAACATCAAGTTTCTATTAATCATGTTGCCCCTTTTGATATCCTTCTTATGCTTCAAGCTGTAGGTTGGGATAACTTATTACATTGGGGTGGGCCAGCATATCGGTCCATTGCTTAGTCCATGTTTGCATGTATATGTGATTTTTCTCTGGAGAACTTAACTTTTAAAATAGTCACTAGAGAAGGACCATTTGAAATTGATCGTCATTTGATTTCAGCTCTTATGGATATTCCTGTGAATGATGAGGGGATTCCTGTCTATAACTTATCTGGCAAACCCTCAAAATCTGAAAAATGTTTCCTCACTAGAGATTTATGCAATCTGAATGCTCAATGGACTCACAAAGGGAATACGCTTCCCGTAAGGTATTTGTTACCCAAATATAGAGTTCTTCACAAAATCTTTGCGTCTAACTTACATCCTCAATCGGGTAATAAATCTGAATTGACTTCCTTCATGGTTCGTGTTCTTCATGCTGTTGCCAGTGGTACGTCTATCTGTTTACCATCCTTGATTTGTCACTTCATTATTAATTTTCGTCTCCATCCTGGACACAGTGACATTCCTTTTACTTATTTGATGACTGTGTTGGCTACTCATATGTTAGTCGATATGCCAGTTGAAGAGGCCCCTATCCGTCATCTAATATTCAATAACTCTAACTTAAATAAGATGAAGTTGGAGTTCCTCCCTGGTCAAGATGATGGTGTTGGCAATGCTGAAGCAGCACATGAGGAAGTAGCTGGTGATCCTCCTTCTGATGATATTAATATGGATGATATCTTTGAAGAACTTGATTCTGATTCTACAAACAATCCAGATTTTAAACCTTCTGACTTTGATACACGTCGCATGCATTGGAGGATAAGGTTGAAAATATTAATGTTAAGATGGAAAACATGACTGTTGCTCATGATTTATAATTCAAGTATATGCGTAAATATCTTAGGCGCTTGAACAAAGGCATGCATAAACTTGATCTTTCCATCCCTGCTCCTTCATCCGGTTCAGATTAGTTCTTTTCAGCAATCTAATTTATAATAACTTTACTATTTTGGTGTTACAACTGGTTGGGAGTTTGTTGCTATCTATGACTTAGCTCAGTCTATGAAATATGTGAGTTGACTATTCTATTTTCTGTTATCTTATCTTGTTACCTCTCATATATCTCTCTAATTATTTTTCCTCAGTTTATTTGTTCTATGCTTCCTTTGTCCTCTTGTGACAAAAAGAGGGAGAATAATGCTTATGCTCATATGAATAGAGAATGGAGTAGGCATTGCGCATTGTTTTTATGCATATGTTACTTAGGGGGAGTATGTGTAGAGGAGAAGGACTATCGATATACAGGTTCATGTTAACTATTGATATGCAGGTTCATGTTTTTGTGCTAGTTGATAGCAACTGGTGCATGATTCGTTAATCAGATATTCTATGAATATTCTATGAACTAACATATCTTTGAAGTGTGTTTTGTCACTAATTTGACAAAGGGGGAGATTGTAAGTGCTATTGTTTATAGCCCCTCTTATTGTTAAATTTATGGTGCCAAAGACACTATTATGAAGCTTGCATATGTGAAGATTGTAAGTGCTATAGTCTATATCCCTGTCGGTTGTCAAATTTGTGATGCCAAAATCACTGTTATTATAACTTGGATAAGTGAAGCTCTCTCAAAGATCAACATTCATGTACAAGCAAAGGTCACAACAAGCAAAGCTCACAAGTACAAAGATCAATCTTGACTGCATGTACTGCACACAAGACAAGTCTCAAGAATGTATGATTCACGAAGTGTACAAGGCAGTTCATAAAGAAATCAAGAGACTTTCAAGGCTGAGCTACATCAAGATTTCAAGATTGAACTACATCAGATTGAACTACATCAAGACATCAAGACTTAAACTTCAAGGTCACTTGTTCCTAATGTTTCAATGTCCTTACTTCTAATTGAGGTTTGATTGACCATACGTTGACCTTGGGAGTAGGTCACTTTGGATACATAAGTCATATGTATATGTCACATGCGTTTGGGCCATCCGAAGACTTATCCTAGGCTTTCTTCGACTAGTCCTAGCCTTGCTTCGACCAGTCTAAGAATTTCCTCGATCTGTCGTAAGGTTGTTACAAAATTCGGATATTTTCAGTTAGCTTTCGACCAGTCTAGGAATCTCTTCGACCAGTCGAAGGAACAATGTCGACTGCATCGTCAACCGGTCGAATATCTTCGACTCAAAGTCCAGCAATTATTTACAGGGTCTTCGACCAGTCGAAGGAGACCTTCGACCAACAGTCAAAGCTTATCGCGCCCGATTTTTTTCAAATCTGTTACTTCTTCAACTAGTCGAAGAGCTCCCTAGACCAGTCGAAGACGCGATCTGCTTACCTAGAAATTGAGCACGAATCTCAGAAGAATGTGGGAATTAATCAATCTATTCAAGCCAATCTTCGTCAAACTTCTGAGTGATAATTCAGTGCTCCATCTAAGCTAAGTGTGCTTATTTAATATTCTCTTTCTTTAGCTTTATTTAATTGATTTTGTTTCTATTATTCCAATCTAATTTGATAAGAGGAATTGCTATTCCCTTTCTTTGGAATCAAAATCAATTGAGGCAAGCCCTATTTGGTTAATTTAAAATCTATTACAATTAGAACCATTGTAATTGAGTACTGGACATTGAACTTGGACATTCAATCATTTACTCTGATTTGGTTCTACCGGGCTGCTACAACGAAGGAGATAATCAGGTATTTTACATTTAATTGTAAATTCCTTTCTGTTTTGGTTTCTTTCAAGATTTACCAGAAAAATCTTGTTGTATTGGTTATCTGAGGAGAGCCAGGAAAACTCAGAAGTGGGGTTTTTTAATTGTGTAAGCCCACAGACAAAGACACAATTGTAAAGGTTTTGGGTGAACCTGTGAAAACCTATTTTGTTAGTGAACACTAATATCCCCTGTGTGAGGATATTAGGAGTGGAGTAGCATTCTGTGTGGCTGTTATTTAACAGTTGGTGAATACACAGGTGAATCACTATAATCCCTTGTGTTGTGGTTGAATGATTTACATTTCTAATCTTTAATATTCATTTGTGGGATGTATGTATGGTGGTGAATGTTGTAATCATTTAATTCAAGCATTGTGGGAATTTTGTAATAGTTTAGAATTTACTTTCTACTATTCCTTTATCTGCTTGAAATTCAATTTCCTTTAAAAGTTGTTCCAGCAAGGTTGCCCTACCATTTTTATGGTGTATGGCTGTCCCTAGAACAATACATTTATGATTACAATTTATTTCAGTTTGTGCTTAATTCTGTATTCCTCTTTGGTTTGAGATTTGATACAAAGATCTTTCTAGAAATAAGGTTGTCCTATCATAAACTCTGGTTTTTGGTGAAAGGTTGTCCTTAGAACAACATTTGTATCAACCTCTCAAGATCTGAATTTTGAGATTATTTTACTTTCCTGCATTGTGATTTAATTTGGCTATCATATTCTATTTAATTCCGCTGTCATAAGTTTTATTTGGCATAGTCCTGTTCACCCCCCCTCTAGGACATATAGCTAGGCCTTTTCAAAGATCAAAGCGCTACTTAAGATCAACTGTAATGAACAAGCACTGCCTTCAACTTCAATCTCAAGATTTCAAGATGCTATCAAAGCTCAAGAAGCCTTCAAGTTCAATATCAAAGCCTTCAAGTTCAATCTCAAGATCTGAATATGCTTTCAAGTTTGAACTACATCAAGACTTTAAGATTCACTACTTTCAAAGTCCTTAAGTTTCAATGTCCTTACTTCACTATTGAGGTTTGACTAACCATAGTTGACCTTTAGAGTAGGCCACTTTGGATACATAATTCACATATTCTATATAAGTGAGTCTGGCCTGTTCTAAGACTAGTCCTGGTCTCTGGTCGACTAGTCCTAACACTGCTTCGACCTGTCTAAGGATTTCCTGGATCAGTCGTAAGTTTGTTGTAAAATTCAAATATTTTCTGTTAAGCTTTGACTAGTCCTTGGGACTGTTCGACTAGTCGTAGGAACAGTGTCGATTGGTTCTTTGATCATTCGTAGATCTTCAACTCAAACTACAACGATGATTTATACTTTGCTTCAACTAGTCGTGTGTGACTTTCGACCAGTCGAAGGAGACTTATGACCAGTCGAAGGTGCCATTCGACCAGTCGTGAAACCGTCTTATCCTATCACGCCTGAATTTTCAAATATCTGTTGAATCTTTAACCAGTCATAGCGACTTAAGACTAGTCGAAGACATGACTTATTCACACTATAAATAGAGCACGAATCTCAAAATAAAATAGACCATTCAATCTAATTTAATTCGGCCTTCTAAGAGATAAATTTGTGCTCCGTTTAAAGCTAAGTGTGCTTATTTAATATTCTATTTCTTTAGCTTTGTTAATTGATTTTGTTTCTTGCATTCCATCTAATCTGTAAAGAGGAAGTTTTATTTTCCTTTTACTGGAATCAAAATCAATTCTAGCTAGCCCATTTATTTTAAATTAAAATCTATTAGAAGTTAGAACCATTATAAAGTGAGTATTGGACGTTGAACTTTGACATTCAAATCTCTACTCCGACTTAGTTCTTTTAGGCTGCTACAATAAAGAAGAAATTCAGGTATTTTACATTTACTATAAATTCATTTATTTTGGTTTTATTTGAGGTTAAGCTAGAAAAATCTCAAAGCTTTTGGTTATCTGAGGAGAGCCAGAAAACTCAGAAGTGAGGGTTTTTTAAACTGTGTAAGCCCTTTGAAGAAGACACAATTGTAAAGGTTTTGGGTGAACCTGTGAAAACCTACTTGATAGTGAATGCTAATATCCCCTGTGTGAGGATATTAGGAGTGGAGTAGCATTCTGTGTGGCTGTTTTTGAACAATTAGTGTACACACAGGCGAACTACTATAACTCCTTGTGTTGTGTGGAAGTGTGCTTTATTTTCCTATCTTTGATTATTCCTTTGTGGAATGTATGTGGATGTGAATGTTGTAATCAATTTAATTTCAAGCTCAGTGGGGAATGTTGTAATAGTTTAGATTAAAATTTCTACAATTTATTTCAAGTTATTTCTTTATTTGAGCTTTATTGTTCTAGTAAGTTTGCCCTGCCATTTCTATGATCTATGGTTGTCCCTAGAACAATCAATTACATTCTATTCATCTGTTTTGTTTCAATTTGATTATTCCTAGAAAGTTTGAGTTCTTGATACAAAGATCTTTCTAGAAATCAGGTTGTCCTACCAAAAACTTTGGTTTTTGGTGTAGGGTTGTCCTTAGAACAACTTTTGTATCAATCTCTCAATACTTGTTTATTGAGGTTGCTATTTATTTATGCATTGTGGATTGATTTACTTTATTTAGCTATCTTGTTATTTAAATTCCGCTGTAATTAATTTAAATTTGGCATAGTCCTATTCACCCCCCCTCTAGGACATATAGCTTGGCCATTTCAGTGGGCCACATCCACGGGCCGCACCAATGGGCCTCATATACATTAAGTGGGCCACATCCATGGGTCACACCAATGGCCCTCATACACGACAAGTGGGCTGCATCTCATGGGCCGTAGCAAAGGGCCTAATATACATCACAATGGCCGATCACATGGGCCTTATATACATCACCATGGTAGGGCACACCGTCTTATGGATTGTGTAAGTAAAACACATACATCATTGTGGGACCCACCATCCACGTACTGAACAGTGGATGGTGTGGATCAAAACATTCATCACGGTGGGTCACACCATCCCACATACAAGGGACGGTGTAGATACAACACTTACATTAGGACCCCACCGCTCATGTACTGGACGGTGGAGTACAACACATAAATCATGTGGGACTCACGGAATTGCTTAGTCCAGCAACAAATGGATGGCTTGGATGTAACAAATACATCATGGTGAAATACCACCATCCCAACCATGGATGGTGTGGATACAGATTACATACATGAAGGTGGCCCCACCCCCACACGTTAAGCATGTGTGGGGTGGGTCCCACATTGCTAATGGATGGATGGTGTGGTATAACACATACCTAAAGATCAGATCCATCGAACTTGCTGATGTTAGTTCAACAACAACATAGGTGGTGTGAAATACACCAGCCAATCATCTTCTAATGTATGTGGCTCCCACGTGGGGCCCACATAATATTATATTATATCATAATATGTATATATTATTATTATTATTATTATTATATATTTTTTTAAATCTGAAAATGGTCCAGTGTCTAGGCCCTGGACGGGCGCCTAGACATGTTACATAAGCTGCAGGGTGGGGTCCACGTCCTTGTGGCCCACCCGCCTTGGATCAAACTGCTATTCGTATCCTCCCTCCTCCAGGCCTGCCATCCGGACGGTCAGGATGAAACACGTCCAGCAGGTGGGGTCCATACAGGTGGACGGCATGAATAAATACATACATCACAGCGGGCCACGATCGAATGGTGTGGATCTAATCCATACATCGAGGTGGGCTATAACAGGAGAGAGAGGGAGAGAGAGAGAGAGAGAGAGAGAGAGAGAGAGAGAGAGAGAGAGAAGGGGAGGGACCCCGCCACTATGGGCCCTCCCTATACAATGCATACATCAAGATAGGTCCCACTATATGTGGGCTTTCAAATTACAATAAAAACAATGGTGGAAGTCATGAAATCACCCGCTGATTGTAAATCTTCTAGGCTCCTTGATCTCCCAAGCTCCTAAGCTTGCTCTTTAACGGAGGAAGATCAAGATTGGATGGTGGAGATTGTGGTAAGGAAGTGGGCCACACTTAGCTTCTTTCTCTCCTTGGAAGCTATGGACGGTTTCTTGGGAGGAAATGAGAGAGAGAGATGAGAGAGAGAGGGATGGGTGAGTGATTGATGAGTGTACTTGAAAAGGGATGGGTGGAGAGAGAGAGTTGACTTTGGGGTTGCTTGTACTTGGAGATGGGATATGTACTTGAAATGATTGATGTGATTGATGGGACATGTTCTCTTGGGTTTGTAAATGCATGACGTTTTCCTCAAACTGAATGTGGGCCCACATCTCCTGGCCTGGGTATCGCATCGGCGTGGGAAACGTGGCGTTAAAACCGCAGCGATGGCGTGGTCATACTGGTACAAGTCTCGGTTCAAGTCGACTCAGATCGATAGGATACAACTTAGGGTCGTGCACAAATGCCAATTATAGATCGTTGGTGTCATGCCCCAGACTAAAAAACTGGGCTCACAAAATTTCTGATCACCGAACCCGGCGCCTATAGCCTCCATAGTACCTCATTCTCGGCTCCTGGAACCCATACACCAGGTTTCGATCCTGTGATTCTACAAGGAGGATTTCAAACATGATTAAATATAACCATAAGCATAACTCACGAACAATAACCATAAGAACAACATTGTAAAATCCACTATGATAAAAAACTTTAAGGTACAATGAGTAGAAAGGAAAATACAAAATAATAACGGAAACTCCTGAAGCTCGACTGCACGCTCCAACTGCGACAAAGCTATGGCTGCATCCTGGCTTCACCTGCACTCATCAATTGTGCATAAACTTATGGAAAGCTTAGAGGGTAGTGTAAGTGTGTGTGTGTGTAATGTGAACGTGCTCAGAATGAAATGGAATCATGCTGATGGGTACATGAATGAAATTAGCCGTACCAAGGTTATGCGGTGTAAGATATGAATGCTATCGGCCATATCAAGACCATGCGATGCAAGATGTAACTCAAGCATGCCAATCCTCATCCACATATCAATGCAACTCATCACTAGAGCATCAAATATCAATACGGTTCTCACTCTTGATAATCACCGGGGTTTAGTACATTCCAAATGGTATTGCCCCTTTCCCAACCGCGCAGTCCAATTGAGCGTAAGAAACCTGACTATCCGCCTGGCCAATAGTCTACCAATACCTATCCGACATATCGATAGCGGACCCATTCACAAGCTGGACAAACTCAGCCTAGTAATGCCCCTTCCCTCGAGTAGGTAAGGCCACACCCCTTTCTAACCGACCATGACACAATGGGAGACGTGGCCTCCTGGTATTCGGCCCTCGTGCACTCATGTATCCACTCGGTCTCGATGTCAGAGTCATCCTCTAGTATCATCGGGTTTAGAAATTTTCACCAAGGGACATCTATGGCGCCCCGATGCCAGAAAGGGTATTTCCGGTATCCAATCTGACCACCCACGATGTGTCTGTGGAGGCTATAGCCCTGATGTTACTAAGGCGCACAATAATCACAATCACACAAATACAAATGTGCATAAGTCATGCAGTCCAATCATGCATCAATCCTGCGCATATCGTGCTCTCATGTGGGTAACTTTACCTATTAGACAGTCCCATAAACCACCTGCACTATGACATATGCAATGGCCAATCACATCTCATAACAAACATACAGATGATGCGTATGGGCATGTATCATGATGCTATGTTGTTACAAACTCGTAACCGGCATCAATAGCCGGTATCAGCAATCGGCACCGATAATCGGCATCGATAATCAACCTTGACACAAAGCGGGGTCCATAGATGGACGACCGATGATGGATCAAGCATTATTAATGGGCCTCAAGAGTTTAGGTTAACCCACTAGAGAATGATGAAATGGGCTTAACAAGGCCTAAGGGAAGGTCACAAAGTGGACGTCCAACCACCATTGCCCACTAATGTGGACCTTTAACCAACATTTCTTCCAAGGAATGGTGCTCATAGGGCCAATCGTATAATAGGCCCACGGCCTCATACAAGGGCCTAATATACATCATCATGGGCCTCGCTTAAGGGGCACATAGGCATCACATTGGGCCCCACTCATGGGCCAATATATATATATATATATATATATATATATATATATATATATATATATATAACATCGGGTCGTATCAAATGGGTCGAGTCAAGTGCGCCGATTCATATGGGCCGAATCAAATGGGCCGAGTCAAATGGGCCGAGGCAAATGGGCCAAATCAAATGGACCGAGTCAAATGGGCCGAATCAGTGGTTCGAATCAAATGCACCATTCATCCATTGCCAGAGTTCATTATAGAGCATTATAAAAAAATGAATCATATCCAAAGGGATCATCTGGACCATACTACACATAACAGTGGTGATAATAATTCCCACTGTTAAAAATTTAGAGGGCCTACCATAGCATTTATTTCCCATCCAGATTGTTCATAAGGTCACAAAGATCTGAATAGTGAGGAAAAATAAATATCATATTGGTTCAAAACTTCTGTAACCCAAAAGTGGTTTCAATGGTAGGCATTTAATTTCACTGTTTTAGCAGTGTGGTCCACTTGATACTAGATCTATCTTATTTTTAGTCTCAAGCCTTAGACGAGCAGCCAAATGGATGGACGGTTTGGATGAATCACATATATCAGGGTGGGGTCCACGAGCATGTCCAATGAATGGACGGTCAGGAAGTTGCGCAGGCATCAGAGGGCCCCATGTTCCTATTGCTGCACATACAACAGTCCTACATGTGGGGTCCCATCGTCCTTTCGTGTGGATGATGTGGATAAAACACATACGTCGGGCCCCATGGCACCGTCCAAACCCACCTGAACGGTGCAGATCTTCATATATTTTAAAGGTGGGTCCCACGTGGGAGTGGCCCACTGAGGTAGTATATTATATTATATATTATATAGTTAAATATAATATATATATATATATGTACACATTATATATACAATGAGAAAGTGGCTACCCACCGTCTAGATCCATCTGGATGGTGTAAATTACTTATGTTAAAGGGGGGTCCCATGTGGGTGGGTGGCCCACCATGAGAGGTATTAAATATATATATATATATATATATATATATATATATATATTAAATGATGTAATATCATATTATATATATATATATATGTGCATGTGTGTGTGAGAGAGAGAGTGAGGTGCCAGCATCCAGACTCTCTGGATGCTAGATGGACGGCCGGAGTTGCTGCACCGTTGTGGGCCATCTCCACACGTGCAGCATGTGTGGAGTGGTCCCCACTCCCTGTAGTTGCATGCTAGAGACGTACATCATGGTGGGGTCCACACGTGTAGCCCACATCAGATCCGGATCAAACTGATACTTGTGTTTTCCTTCATTTAGGCCCGTCCAAACGGACTGCGATGTGGGCCACTCGGTGGACGACATAGATAAAATACATACTTCATGATGGGCCACACACATACACATCATCATCTATAAGAGAGAGAGAGAGAGAGAAAGAGAGAGAAATGAGAAGGGGAGGGACCCACCACTATTGGGTCCTCCCTAATACAATGCATACATCAAGTGGGTCCCACAACAAGTGGGCCCTTAAAAATCAAAATTAACGATGGATCACCTACCTATCGGCCTTCTTCTTTAGCTCCTTGGACTCGTATGCTCCGTGCCTTCAATTTTGATGGAGGTTGATGAAGAATGAATGGTTAGATGGGAGATGAGAGGGTGGAAAAGTGGGCCACACTTATTTTTAGGAGAGAGAGCTTGGACATTGGAAGCTCTCATGGGAGTTGGGAGATTGCTTAGAGAATGAGAGAGAGAGAGAGAGAGAGGAATGATGGATTGATAAAGAATGGTGGAATGGGTGTTATAAGGAATGGGGATGGGAAGGTATGTGTTTAGTTAAAAATTGTGTAAAAGAGGAATGGATAGGGAGAGAGAGAGAGTTGACTTGGGGAAAAGAAGGAATGGGTGCTTGTACTTGAGATAGGGTAAGGTGGCATGGGGTATGGGTGGTGTACTTGACTTAATTTGATGTGACAGGTCGTAGAGATTCTCTCACAATTCGCAAGGTGCAGCGTTTTCCTCGAGATGAACACGAGCCCACATTTCCTGGATCGGGTATCGGATCGGTGTGTGAGTCACGCCATTGGAACCATGGCGACGGCGCTGTCGCTTAGGTACAAGTTTTGGGTCAAGCCAACTTTGATATACAGGACTTGGCTAAGGATCCCGTGTAAACTTCGGATACAGGTCGAGGGTTGCCGGAATTCGACCGGGAGAACCGCGGAAGCTTACAGAACGGTACAGACTATGATACGAGCCTTACAGCGGGTCACCGGAATTTAACATAGAGGACTATGGGAGTCTATAGAACAGTACGGTCTAGGATATGAGCCTCACAGGAAGCCTAGTTTACTACATGACGCAGCGGGTGAGGAAGCCCACTCCTTGCTCTTAGGCCCATTCTTTATATGAGTAGGCTATCTAGGCCCATCCTTGATATGAGGAGAGTACATCATCACCGTAGATGGTAGGATCCGTGATGTCAAATTTGGTATATCCACACTTAAGGACTGACCTTCATGTTGTGCATCTGTTGTCCTTCTATGGACCCCGCCATATATATATATATATATATATATATATATATATATATATATATATATATAGGTCGATTATCACTGAGTGTGTGTTAGCATAACATTATGATACATGCCTATTCGCATCATTTATATACTTGATATGAGGAGTGACTGATTATAACATATGTCAATGGGAGGATTGTTTATGAGACTCCCTGATAGATGGAGTTGCCCCACATGAGCGCGCGGTACACGTAGGATTGATGCATGATTGGATAGTGTGATTCATACATCTTGCATTGTGTGATATGATTATTATATGCCCTAGCGATATCAGGGCTGTGGCCTTCGCTGGCATAGTGTGGATGGCAGGATTGGATACCGAAAATACTTGTTATAGGACGGGGGCGTCATAGATGTCTCAGGGTGAAAGTCTCCAAACCCTTATGGTACCAGGAGGATGCTCCAATGTCTAAACCGAGTGATGTATGAGCACATGAGGGCTAAATACCAGTTAGCTGCATCTCCCACTGTGTCATGGTCAGTTGGAAGGGGGTGTAGCCATACCCGCCCAAGTGAGGGGGCAATGACTAGGCTGAGTCCGACCCAGCTTGAGGAATGGGTTTGCTATTGACGAGCTGGGTCCGATATTGGTAGGCAGATAGTGAGGTCTCTTTCACTTACCCAGTTACGCGCTTAGATGGGGTGGGAAGCTGGTGTTGAGTGTACTGGACCCCGGTGATATTTCAAAGATAAGTTGTATTATTATGTGGATTCAGATGAGGAATGGTATGCTTGAGTTGCATCTCACACATGATATTGGCCATGTAGGCCTTGCATTGTATAGCCTTGGTACGACTGATAACATTAATGGACTTATAACATGTTTTTGTATTGCTTTGATATTACATACTTGGCACTTACCTTGCGCACACACTTACACTACCCTCTAAGCTTTCTATAAGCTTATGCATGATTGTTGCATGTAGGTGACGCTAGGATGCCGCAGCAGCATTGAGATTGGAGCATATAACTAACTTCTGGAGCTTTTGATATTGATATTGTATTTCCCTTATGCATTGTACTTAAAGTCTTTTTATCATAATGGATTTTGTGATGGTGTTCTTGTTATTGCTCGTAGGTTATGCTTATGATTATGTTTATTATGAAATAAATTCATGTTGAATATCCTCCTTGTATGATCCCAGGATCAGAACCTGGATATGGGTGCCAGGAGCCGAGAATGGGGTATTATGGAGGCTGTCGGCGTTGGATTCAACGATCAGAAATTTCATGAGCCCGGTTTCTCAGTTTGGGGCGTGACGATAAACATATATAGAAATCCTATTCAATATTCTTGTACAAAACACATCGACATATGATATCATTATATTCAAGAATTAATTGAAAATAAAACTATCATGTCAGAATACATTCACACTTAGAAGTAGCTTACAAATATTCTGACAAAACTCTAGACAATGTTAGATTCTCTAATTTAAAGCATGACATTGGATTACGTTCTGTTAATTAATTGATTATGTTGTATTTAATTAATCTTCCTTTATTGCATTTTTTAAAATTTTATTTTATTTTTTAAATTTGTATAAAAGGAAAATAAAATATTATAAAAAATTTAGAATTTTTGGCCAGCCCATAGCTGACCGACCAATTCGGCCAGCCGAGCACATACTTGGCCAGCCAAATCGGGCGTGGATTGAATCAAATAGGGGGAAAGCCTAAATTTTTTCATTTCCATTTCTTCTTCGGCCTACCGGTGCTTCCTTCGGCCAACCCATCACTCTAACTTCTTGTAAGTTGTTTATTTACATTTTTCTTCTAGATTTAAGTTCCTAATTGTATATTATTTGTGTATTTTGCATTTTTCTTAAATCTAGATTCCTCTTTTTGGTGGGTTTGCTCCAAAAATATGATCTTCTCAAACCTATCCCCCATTTTGCAATTTCTTGCATATTTTATTCCATGTAACCTAGATACAAACGCACCGTTTGTAAACCTCATGCTGGTTTCTCATCCCGCTCTGCTTCTTGGGTTATGCAGTCTATACATGCACCAGAGGAATATTCGAAAAATATATGAGATTTCTAATCTTGGTGCATTATTATTGAGTGCTCGGTTAACCTTAATCACATCGCTCAAATGATCTTTTTAAACTCCTCTTTGAGGTAGGATGGGAGAAATTTTTAAAATGGGGCAGGGCGGCTTATCGGTCCATTGCACAAGGGATGTATGCATCCATCAATGAGATTTCTTCAGAAAACTTATCATTTAATATTCAATTTTTGGAAGAATCCATCACAGTAACACCCTCCATCATATCGTCCGTAATGGACATTGACATGGCGGATGATGGGATACTAATTGCTACACTTTATGAAGATATGAACAATTCAAAAAGAACTTCTCTTACCCATGTGTTATGTGGAGTTAACGCAGAATGGCATTCCGAAAACTCTCTCCCCACTTGTAATTTATTTGCAAAATACAGCATCTTACACCACATTTTTACTTCAAATGTCTATCTCAGGGCAAGATAAAAGACCGATCTTACTCCCTTCATGATGTGAGTTTTGCATGCTATTACATCCGTTATTTGTATTTGTCTTCCATTTTTAATTTCCTTCCTGATAATTCAATATCGCCTGCATCCTTGTCAAGGCTCTATTACCTTTGCATTCCTTATGACTTCCCTTGCTTTATGCTATAATGTTCAAATTCCTATGATCAAAGCACCGGAATCCGAACTCTCTTTTGGTAATGTAAATCTGAATATGATGTGGTTAACTCTGCATCCTGAGCAACAAGGCAATCAAGAAGCAGCTCGTGAAGGTGACATCAACATGGATGACATTTTTACTGATTTGTAAGAATCTGGAGATACAAATGATTCTGATTTGCAACATTCTCAATTCTTTGATAGGTTGGATAGTTTAGAGAAGAAGGTTGACGTTTTGCAAGTATCTTAGGACTTATTATTTCAAACGCGAAAAGTACGTTAAAAAGTACTTTCATCGATTTAACAGGAGTTTGACGATTAATGATCCTGAGATGCCTACTCCGTCCTCTTCTTAATCGGAATGATATTACATTTATGGTTTGTAATATTTTTATATCTCTCTTTAGATTACTTGCACACTTGCTTGGTTTCGCTTAGAATATTCAGATATTAGTCTTTATGAACTTGGATGATTTTAAATCATTATTCTCTATGTCCTTATTCTTGATATTCATGCTTTCTATTGAGTATATTTTTTATTATTTATTTCTTCCTTTGTCAACTTCTAACAAAAAGGGGGAGAAATTGGATATTTCTATATATTTGTTTGATGCATGATATGATATGGGATTATATTTATCTGATGCATGATATGATATAATGAGATTGGATTACATGTGAAAAAGAATTGGATTTGATATATATTTTTTGACTAAGTTCTCATGGGGAACTACTAATGTTGTTTTAAGGGGGAGCATCAAGTAAGAACTTCAAGTATTGGTACGACAGGTAATGTATAAATGTTCTTTTGAACCAGAGCTCATAATAGTATGATGAGTTGTGTATAATTGTGTTTTGTCCAAAAATTGATAAAGGGGGAGATTGTAAGTGCTTATATTTAAAGCACACTCAGTGTTGTCAAATTTCGTAGTCCCGATTGGATCACAAAGTACTCTTGAAGATGTTCTTCGACAACTCATGAAGATTACATAAAGACTGGATCAACATCTCAAGTTTTAAAGATTATGCATGGTTCAAAGACTGAAGCACTCTGTATGTGTCAATCAATAGGTGGTATAACCTTAGAATGACCCTAGGTTAGGTGTATTTCACGTGGTGACATGATAGTATATAATACTAAGTAAAATACACTGAAGTTAGGCCAGTCCGACTTCAAGTTCAGCCAGCCTAACTACCTTCGCCCAACCCAAAATAATTCAGGCAAGTATACATCAAGATAAGATTTTTTTTTTTTTTTTTTTTGTTAAGTTCAGCCAACCCAATTTTGGGTTCAGCCAGCCCGAGTGTGTTCTGTTAAGTTTATAGCAATGTTAAAATTTGGGATCTCAAGGAGATTTGACCATCCGAATTTTAGATCGGGCCAGTCGTATTTTTGAAAGATCTTATCTCGCAAAATCCGAGTGCCGTTGGAATGCAATCGTTGGTATTCAGCCAGCCAAACTGAAAATCAGGCTAGCCAAATTTCCAAGTCCCTTGGCTATAAATAGAGGCCTTCTCTTATTCATATGAGATGCAAAAAAATTGCGAGTAATATCCTCAAGTGTAGAGAGAAAGTCAGGGCCTCCTTAAGCTATTCATGCGGTAATTCTGCTATTTAGTTTAGCTTATTCTATTCTCTTTCCCTAGTTAGTTTTAATCATTTTTAATAGAGTAATTCATACTTTACTTGAGAATTAGAGAATTGAATTTGTAGCATTAGGGTTTTCTTTGTGACATTGAAAATATAATAGATCCCTATATTCTTTTTCGGTTGAACACATATATGGATTTATCAATCTCCTAAGAAAGAAGATTGCTGCATTCAAGTTACAGTTATGTCTTCGACTCGACATCTAAAGATAAGTACTTTAATTTCATTTTATTTCATTTAGATTTTTCTGAGATAGCCCGAAAATCTTAGAGGGTTGTTTTGTGGTAAGCCCGTGAAAATCACAAAGTGGATTTTGTTGTGATAGCCTGTGAAAATCACAAGAACTGTATCAAGTTGTTAGGGTGATACTGTGAAAACCTTAAAATAGCGAAAGCCAAAATTACGAGGGTAGTAATATTGGGAGTGGAGTCGGTGTGGGGTTAAGCATCAAACCACTATAACTCCTTATGCATTGGTGGTGATTTGATTATTTCTTTATTGATTGTCTTATTTTGATTGTCTCTTGTTAAGTTTGATATTTTGATCTCAAAGACATCGTGAAATAAGGTTGTCTTGCCTATATCTTTTAGGCGAAGGTTGTCCTATGAACTATTTGGAATCAAGATTTCAATACTCTAAGAAATTGAGAGTATTTGTTTAATTATTCCGCATTATATTGAAATATTTTGTATTGTCCTATTCACCCCCTTCTAGGACATATATATCTCATCCTTTCATAACTGTCTTCCAAGATCCCCAGTAGAGATCTTGGAACAACCTTAGTGATAAGATCAACAGGTCAGAACCAGGGGAGGTTGCACTAGATGGTCAAGGTTGACCCGATGATGCTTACCTTGAGGTTAAAGATCTGATGCCATCCTGAGTTGGATGTTGGGTCACAGTTAAGGTCGACCTCAATGTGTACTGACCCATGCAATAGTTCATCAGCTAGTAAGAGCTTGTTAAGAGCTTTGATTTCTTCAATGATAATCAGAGTGTCATGTCGTTCGTAGGGTTTGGGTCTGGCTGTCAGAGATGGATTGTCCCTCCATGGACGTTGTAGCTTCTCTCACACAGATCATACTTGGTCAGTCCCTTTTTATTCATAGCAGTAGCCCCCCCTACTTCTGAAATTGTCTCACAAGTTCATGAAGTAAGTCGGTGAGGACTGCCCTATAGTGCTTATCGTCTAGGAGGTCAAGTCGATTTGTTATCATTGCAGGAGAGAAGATAGGACAACAGACATAAAGATCAAAGGAGGCCCATAATGATTGAAGCAGTGCACTTGAGGAGGCGTGTGCTAGCACGACTCCGCTTTAGCTTTCAACCAATAGTGCACAGAGATCAGGTCGAAACTGCAAATGTGAGGCCACCACATAGAAAACAATGTGCACCGTAATGTCTTCTTGGCTGCGACATTAAAAGCTAGCGATTACTGTTCGCGGTCGAGGATCCTTATAAGAAAGGGGGGAACCTGTAATTGCTATTATGTTAAGCACAAATAGATTGTCAAACTTCGTAAGACAAAAGTACTTTAAGGTTAGATCACAAGTATAGAATCACAGATACTCTACATGCTTGAAGATAAACTTAAGATCGGCTTATGATCAACTCAAGATTGGCTTATGATCAACTCAAGATCGGCACATCTTCTCAAGAAATCGATGCCTGAATTCAAGATATGATCAAGTCAAAGTTCAAGACAAGGTGTCTTATATATTTGCTAAAATGCAGGTGGTATAACCTTAGAAAGACCTTAGGTTTAGGTACTTTCAAAATTTCATTAAATTGGGTTTTTATAAGTGTTTTTTCCTTGGAATTCGGCTAGCCTATCTTTTGGTTCAGATAACCTAACTTCCTCGGTTAGACTAATTTCAAGCCTGAATAGAATAACAAATTTTGTTGAAAATTCGGCTAGCCTAAGTTTTCGTTTGGCTAGCCTAAGCTGGAAATTCGGCTAGCCCGAGAAAGTTTGAGTAAAATTCCAATAATGTAATTTTTTGAACTTTACAAGAATTTGGCCAGACGATTGGCCGAATTTGACCTCGGGCCAACTGAATTTTGGATAAATCTTATACTGCGTGATCTGATAGCCATTGGAACAAATTCGATGGAATCCAGCCAGCTGAAGCTAGTCTTACGCTAGTCAAAGTTTCAACTTTTTTGCCTATAAATTGGGATTTTCTCTGATTTTAAATTACAATGAAAATTTACTATAATCCTTATGTAAAAGAGAGAGAAGCTCAAGTCCACGACAAGTTATCTGTTGGTATTTATAAATTTCATCTATAGCTTATTCAATTCCCTTATCTCAAGATCTTTTTAATCTTATTCTATGAGAGTAATCAATACTCTTCTTTGAGATCTAAGAGAATTGAATCAAGTAATGTAAGTGCTAAAATGTTGAGCACACTTTAGTTGTCAAATTTCGTAAAGAAAAAACAACTTGATAATAGATCTTCAAGATTAGTCTATAATCAAGAGAAGGTCAAGCTTAAGACCTGTTTATACTCAAGAGAAGATCAAGCTCAAGATCAACTAATGTTCAAAAAAAGATCAAGCTTAAAGTCAAGATTAAGTCTGAGACTAAGTTCAAGTAAAAGAAGAATCAAATATTTAATATATCTCAGGTGGTATAAAACCCTAGAAAGACCTTAAGACTAGGTTCTTTTAAAAATATGTTATTTTGGGTTTTTACACTTATTTTTCTTGGAATTCGACCAACCTAACTTTTGGTTCGGCCAGCCTAAGCTTTCTCGGCCAGCCCAACTTTAAGCTCGAAGCAACAACTAATTTTTGTTTCAAATTCGACTAGCCCGAGTTTTGGTTCGGCTAGCTCAAGCTTGAAATTTGGCTAGCCTGAGATAGTTCGGGTCAAATTCCATCAACAACATCTTTTGGATTTTGGGGGAATTTGGCCAGTTGAAGGGAAAATTCAGCTAGCCGAAGTTGACCTCGGGCCAGTCGAATTTTAGATACATCTTATCCTGCGTGATCCGAAGTTCGCTAAATCGAATCCGCTGAACTTAGGCTAGTCGAAGCCTGACTTGGGCTAGCCGAAGTTCCAACTTCTTTGCCTATAAATTGAGTTCTTCTCTCATTCGGAATTACTCAAGTTAATTATCAAAATCTTTCTGAAAGAGAGAGAGAGAAGCTCAATTTATTAGCAAGCTATTGAATGATATTTATAATTTAATTTATATAGCTTTTTTCAATTCTCTTTTATCTTAGATATTTTTGGTTTGATTCTAAAGAGAGTAAACTATACTCCTCTTTTGAGATATAAGAGAATTGATTCAAGTAACCTTTGGGTTTAACTTATTTAAAATCAATAGAACCGTATACCCTTTCTATCTAACTGAACAAGGAATAATCTACATTCAAGAAAGAGGTTCTTCAGTTACAAGCTTTTGATAGGTCTTCTATGGTGAAGATAAGTATACCTTCTAAACTCTTTTAAGCTTTTTTGAGATAACCTGTTAAAATCTCAGTTAAGGTTTTTTTGGGATAGCCTGTTAAAATCTCAGTTAAGGTTTTGTCTGAAATAGATTGTAAAATCTCAGTTTGGGTTTGATTGTGATAGCTCTTGAAATTCACAAGAATTGTATAAGGTTATTAAGGTGAACCTGAGAAAACCTTTTTATAGTGAAAGCCAAAATTACGAGGGAAGTAATTTTGGGAGTAGAGTATGTGTGGCTGTTTTTAAAGCACCAAACCACTATAATCTTTTGTGCCATGTGGTGAATGTCTTTATTTATTTGTGGTAGATTGATTATATTTTATTTCAATTGAATGGTGAATGTTGTAATATTTTAATTTACTCTTGCAAGTTCAAGGTTTTGATTTAAAAAAATAAATAAATCGTGAAATAAGGTTGTCCTGCCTAAAACTTTAGGTGAAGGTTGTCCTATGAATTATTTGGAATCAATGTTTCAATACTTAATCAATTGAGATCTTTGCTTTATTTACATATTCAATATTTATTTCGATTATTTGGCATTATCCTATTCACCCCCACTCTAGGACATCTTAAGCTATCATTTTCAAGTAGCGTTTGGGTTTTCTATTTATAAAATCTATAGAGCCCTAGACTCTTTCTGTCAGATTAAACACTGCGTCATCTATGTTCAAGAAAGAAGTTCTTCTGCTACAAGCTTTTGCCACGTCTTCGAATCTCCATTTGAAGATAAGTACATTTACTTTATTTTATTTTAGGTTTTTTGGAGATAACCTGTGAAAATTTCAATGAGGTTTGTCTGAGATAGCTTGTGAAAATATCAGTGGGGTTTCTATTTGTGATAGCCCGTAAAAATCACAATAAGAGTTTTTATTGTAATTGCCTATGAAAATTACAAAGAACTGTATTAGGTTGTTAAGGTGAACTTATGAAAACCTTATTATAGTGAAATCCGAAATTACGAGGGTAGTAATTTTGAGAGTGGAGTAGGTGTCGTTGTTTTAAGCACCAAACCATTATAACCCCTTATGCCTTGTGGTGAATGTTTTAATCTTTTGGTGGTGTATGTTATTTATTATTTCATTCTTTATAGTGAATGCTGTAATTCTTTTTATCTTCTCTTCCTAGTTTGAAAGATTGATTTTAAAGATATTTATGAAATAAGGTTGTCGTACCTAATACTTTAGGTGATAGTTGTCCTACAAATAATTTAGAATCAAGGTTTCAATACTCAGTTCTTAAAGCCAAGATCCATCGGCACATGGGTTGAGATGACCTAGGAATTTCTCAAAAAGTTTTTCCCATTTCATAAACTAACATTTTAAGGAAAGCAATCATGAACTTTGGCCAAAAAGAGGAAGAGACCTTCTTCCAATGCTGGAAAAGGTTCAAAGATCTCATGAATTCCTGTCCACATCATAGCTACGAAGTATGGTGAATAATAAGCTTTTTCTATAATGGATTGACTTTACCAATGCGCTAATTTGTAGAGATGATGTATAATGGTGAATTCATAAACAAAGAGGCTGATGATGCGGGGGATTACCTTGATCAATTGGCAGAAAATGCGCAATCATGAGACACCTGTCCAAGACTCACCACTTCTAAGCCTACTCAATCAAAGGAAATGAGAAAAATTTATGTTCTAAACGAGGAAGATGATATGAGTGCAAGAGTGGCCAATCTCACAAGAAAAGTCAAGGCCATGGAACTTAAGAAGGCAAAACCTATCAAATCTGATAAGGTTATGGAAGTTGTTTGTGGTATTTGTGCTTGTAACATATATACAACTGAGAATTTCTCAACAATTCCTGCTTTTCAAGAGATATTGAATAGGCATTTGAATGTCATGAACAACTACTAAAGACTTTTCAGAGGACCCACCTCAAATACATACAATTCTAGCCAGAGAAACCATCCGAATTTTAGTTGGAGGAATGGACAAACGACTAATCCACGAGAGGCCCTTACTCAATTTTTAAATTAGAAGAGGCCTCAAGAGGATACGGTTCAAAAATTCATGAAAAACCAAGAGCAATTCAACCAGAATACAGTACAAGCATTCCAGGATATCAAAACAACAATGGAAATGTTTGCATCGCCCATTCAAAGGATTGAGTCACTCTTAGCGAGTGGGGAGAAAGGGATGCTTCTAGCCCAACCTCTCCCTAATCCAAAACTACAATGTGAAATTAGTGATACAAGCTCTCCAAATCAAATGGAGTAAGCCAAGTCTATCACCACTCTTAGGAGCGGAAAGACAATTGACAAATATATTCCAGTAAGGGTTGAAAAGCCTAAGAACCTCAAAGATGATAAGAATGATAGACCTAGCATTACTCCACATGGGTTAGAATCGGAACCTCAAAGTAAGCCGATTGTGCCATTCCCTCAACGGTTGATTGCACCAAAACCTCTATCTAATTCTCAGGATATTCTAGAGGTGCTTAAATAAGTGAAGGTCAACACCCCTCTAGTGGATGTCGTTAAACAAATCCCTTCATATGGAAAATTTTTGAAAGATTTATGCACTACCAAAAGACAACAAAACAAACAAAAGAAATTTTTTTGCCAGAAAAAGTGAGTGTCATCCTCAAGCAAGATGTGTCACAAAAATACAAAGATCCCGGTAGCCCAACCATCACTTGTGTAATACAGAATTACCGGATTGAGCATGCACTTCTTGACTTTGAGGCGAGTGTAAATCTGATTCCTTGCTCGGTCTACGAACAACTGGGTCTTAGTGAATTAAAACCCACCCGGACCATATTACAACTTGCTGATCGATCAGTTCGTGTATCGAGAGGGATAATCAAGGATGTGTTGGTCCAGGTTGATAAATTCTACTACCCAGTAGATTTTATTGCTCAAGATACTCAACTTATCGTGGATGTGAGCACTCAGATACCCGTTATTCTTAGTCGCCCATTCCTTGCTACATCAAATGCTATCATTAATTGTAGGAATGAGATTATGAATCTATCTTTCGAAAATATGACATTAGATCTCAACATGTTTTTCAATATGAGTAAATAGTCAGAGGATGATGATGATACCCATGACATTAACATGATCGATTCTTTCGTGGAAGATAAAACACTTTTGACTCTATACTCTGACACTCTAGAGACGTGCTTAGCCCACTCCCCTGATTTGGATGATGACATGATTAGGGAGATGGATGTCATGCTTGATGCTACGCCGGTACTTGAAGTTAAGCGATGGAGACCACAATTTAAAGAATTACATAAACTAATGTAGTGCCTTTACCATCTAGCCTCAAAGCGCTGAAGCTTGACCTAAAACCTTTGCCCTATGATCTTAAATATGTCTATTTAGGTCAAGATGAGATATATCTGGTAGTGATTTCTTCCCACCTTGAGCAAGAACAGGATAATATACTTATCTCTACTCTTATTGAGTACAAAGGAGCCCTTGGATGGTCGATTGCGGACCTCAAGGGAATTGACCCTTTGATTTGTACTCACTGCATTCATATTGAGGATAATGCGAAGACCTCCAGACAACCACAATGCCGATTAAATCCAAACATGAAAGAAGTAGTTAAGGCCGAGGTATTAAGTTGTTAGATGTGGGTATCATATACCCCATATCTGATAGCCAATGGGTGAGTCCAACTCAGGTGGTTCCTGATGAGGGTCGAATATTGCATATCAGACCCCGACTATTACCTGATTTTTCGTACATGATAATGCTTAATACCATATTTTAATTATGTTTTTATTACAGGATGAAATCAGGAGCGTGTATATTGAAAAATGATGTTAAAAGCATGGATTTGACTCTCCTAATTACCAGAGCACGGGATGAACCTCGAGGACCAATATTGAAGAATTTACATGCCTGGGACCCGAGGAAATCAAGTCGTTCACGTTTAAAGAGGCCCGAAATCGTCCATAATGAAAGATCACATGGTTCCCTCCATCCAATTGGCTCGAAACTTTATACATGGGATTAGGGACATAAATTAACCGTACATTTCAAATTTCACCCTCGGATCACTAGGGAAGTGCCCCAACCGATGATCAGTCCATAAACCGTTGATTCTCGGACCCACTGATATCCGGGAATTGCCTAAAAATTGGTATCGATGGTTTAAATAATACGGGAAGCGGGATGGACGGATCGGATATCTTCAAAACATTGCATAGTGGACCCCACATGAGAAGCGAAGTGCATATGTGCACCATGCACAAGAGCCGCACCACACCACCTTCCAAATTCAAACACCCGCCGACCGTCATCTTCCAAAAAAATGGCAGTTGCCGTTTTGCGGCAGTGAACGGACGACGCTGTTGGAGTTTGCGGTGACTGTGGGACTCACTCATCACCTATCTGGATGATCCAAGCCGTCCATCTTGAATATGGGCTCGAATACTATAAAACCATGTTTCTATTTTACTCCCATGCGTGCACACGTGTGCGGCACAGAGGCCACAAACGGACTGCCCTGTAACGTCCAAATCGATCTTTTGTGTTTTCTTCTCTGGGACGCATCATTGGACGTTCAAAACTACCTATTCTTGATCGAAATTTCGTCCCGAATCCAATGGACGGGGTGGATTTTCCGAAAATACTGTGGGCCCCACCGATCACGACACGAAAGGGTGCGAAAGGTTTCGCACAATTTGAAAATCCGGTTTTCCAGTGCGGTTGTGGGCCACCATCTTTGATCATATGGCGATCCGAACCGTCTATCATGTAGAGGACCCAAGAAAGTCCTAAGGGACGGTGTTTGTTGGAATTTGAACGAGGAAAGTATGGTGTTTTGAGGTCCCGAACTTGACCGTGAAAAGGAATTTTGTCACACGCGTGCGGCATGCACTTTTCCCAAATCCGAATTTCACCACTCCACCACTCCATCGCCTATAAAAAGAGTTGCAAAACATGAGGAAGGGCATTCGAAATTGAGAGAAGCAAGGAAGTTCGGATCTAGAGCAAGGGAGAGAAGAAAGAGAAGAAAGAAGAAAGAGAGAACTTGGTTTGATGTTTTTTTATGAATTTTATTTATCCATCTGTTTAATGGATTTTATGGGAAACTAATCTCTCATCTAGGGCTGAGATGAAACCCCTAATTTGAACACCTTTTTTTTCTATGTTGATTTTACTTTAATTAGATTGGTTTGTTTCTTTCCCTAGTGTGCTTGATTGCTTTAAATTCTATACTTCTCCATCTATGAACTTGATCAGAGTCTATGGATGGATGTGGTCTGGATGCTTATTCTAGGTGCTTGTATCTGATTATGAACAGGTTCCTGTAGAGGAAGAAACAGGGTGCTTTACTGAACTGCATATTCCATATGCCCGATTTGGACATGGGATATGTTATTCATGGCATTGCTTGAAGGAATTAGACAATCTGTATGCCCGATTAAGGACACAGATTGTGCTTTCTCTAGATAAGTTAGATCAATCTCAATTAAGGTGAATTAACAGACAAAACAATGGTTAGGATAATTAGGGGTGGATTCGAAAGTCCTAGTGCTCTCTCTGATTGAATTTTCTTCTTTATTCTCAATTGTTTTTTTCATAGATTTGTGTTAGTAAATTGCTCCATTATTTGTTGAATTAGTTAAGGAGAATCACAGATTTGAATTGTGACGATCAGTCCTCGTGGGATTCGACCTCGATCTTACCGAGTTATTACTACATCACAACCCTATACTTGGGGAGTGAACAAGTTTTTGGCGCAAGTTGTTAAGGGATCAAGCTTTTTCGATCCAAATTGGATTTAAGATTCTCTTTATCATAATTCATAGTTTAGGATTTTACTAACTTAGAGTTATTTTCTTTATTTTAGAAACTAACCTATTTCCTCTTTTGTAGGGTCTTGAAATAAACTTCTAATTTGGTAATCCCTTCTAAGTTTCTTACTTTTTCTAATTTCTATTTTTAGAATTAGGATTTTATTAAAAATTTTTAGTTTCTAATTTTAGATTTAGATTCTTCTTTTAAGTAACTTTCTATTTTCTAGTTTTAGAAATTTTTTCCTTTTTAGAAACTAACTTACTTTTTATTTTTAGTAACTTTCTAATTCTAGGATTTCTTTCCTTTTTAGAAACTAACTCTTTTTTTTTTTTTTTTTGTTCTTTAGAAAATTTCTAATTATAGATTTTCTGTTTTAGAAACTAACTTGTTTTGTTTTGCAGGATTCTAACATAGATCTCCAAATTAGTAACATCTTTCTAAATTCTCCAATCTTTTCAACTTTCTATTTTGAGAATTAGGTTTTTATTTTTTAGGAATTTTCTATTTTCTAACTTAGGATTTAGAAACTTTCTATTTTCTAGTTTTAGAAACTTTTTTTTTAGAAATTAACCGTTGCTTAGGATTTTTCTATCATTATTTTAGGAAATTTGATTTGTTTTTGTTTTTATTTACAGGAATTGAGGAAGGAAGCTACTAAGTGAAGGAGGAGCTTCTTAAATCTTCCGCCATCAATCATCTCCTTTTCCTGGTTCTTTCTTCCCATTCTTATTTACATAGTTTTAACTTGTTTTTTTTGAATAGCATAATTTCTAGTTCTAGTTTTCTTTCTCTTAGGTTGTTACTTAGTTTATGCTAGGACGTAAATCTCTAGATAAAGAACTAGCACCTTTTGATCCTGAAATAGAAAGAACATTCCATAGAAGATTGAAAGACATCCCAGTTGAAATGGCAGAAGAGAATGGAACTAAAACTCTTAGAGATTATTCACTCTGTCCAATTCAATGCGCCTTCATGCATAGTGTTGCCCACCACCACGGCAAAGACACTTTGAACTCAAGACTGGGTCATACGGTTGTTGCCTTCCTTTTATGGGTTGGACAAGGAGGACCCATATCATCATGTGAAAGAATTCCTAGACATTTGCTCCACCTTTAAATTCCAAAACTTCTCGAGACGATTCCATCCGCCTACGCCGTTTCCTTTTTCTTTGAAGGATAAGGCGAAAGCATGGTTGAATTCTCTAGAAGTTGGGTCTATCACTACATGGGACCAATTGTCTAGAAAGTTCTTAAACAAGTTCTTCCCTCGTTCACAAAACTAATGCTCTCCGTAGAGAAATCACTAATTTCACACAAAAAGAGGGAGAGCACTTTCATGAATGTTGGGAAAGATGGAAGGACTTGCTTCTTAAATGTCCACACCACGGTTTGAGAAGTGGCAACAAGTGCAATACTTTTATGACGGTCGACACCCTATAACCGTCGCATGGTTGATGCCACCAAGGAGGGTCCTTTATGACCAAAAGCGATACCGAAGCATGGAAATTCTTTGAAACCTTGTGTGAAAACTCCCAGCAATGGGACTATTCAGATAGAGGTGAAAGAAGTTCCCAACCACAAAAGAGAGGTGGCATATATGAGATAGGAGTCACACTGATCTCCATGCCAAGATTGATGGCCGACAAAGAAGGTTGATGCTCTGATGTTACATAATGGACCTCCACAAACAACTCAAGCCGAGGCTTGTGCCATATGTTCTAGTTCTACCCATCCTACGCAATCTTGCCCATCTGGTACAGCATTTCCAGAATTCCTCTCTGAACAAGTCCATGCTTTGAACACCTTTCAGAAACCTGGGAATGATCCTTACTCAAACACGTACAACCCAGGGTGGGCTAGGCATCCAAATTTCTCTTGGGCAAAAGGACCACAACAAGGAGGACCATCTGGAAATCCTCCCATGCAACCTTACCCTCAAGTTAGTAATCAACAACTCCAATAGTTTCCGCAATATCAACAAGTCCCTTCACAATCACGGAAACCATCTCTTGAGGATACACTCCATCTTTTTATGCGAGTTCTCTCCAATTCCAAAAGACACCCAACAAACCTTACTAGCCAACCAAGAAAGCTTACATGCAAATGCGCAATCCATTGCCAAGTCGGAAGTACAAATGGGTCAACTAGTCGCCACATTGAGTGAGAGAGAGAAGGGCAAGTTCCTAGCCAACCTGTGGCTAATCCAAAGGGACAGTATGAGATTGGCTCTAATTCTAACCAAAGTCAATATCATGAGCAAGCCAAATCGATCACTACCCTTAGGTCAGGCAAACAGATTGACAACAAAATAGAGATACCTAGGGATGAATTAAATCAAGATGAAGCAGAGAGACACACCAATGCATCCAAAATTCAAAAGCTCTCTGACTCTCCAGGAACCACTAATGTGCCACCCTACGTGCCCAAAGCACCTTTTCCTCCACGTCTGGCACCAATGAAGAAAAGAAACAATTTTGATGAAATCCTGGACGTGTTTAAAAAAGTGCAAGTCAACATTCCGTTACTTGATGCCATCAAGCAAGTCCCTCCTTACGCTAAGTTTCTTAAAGATTTATGCACTCAAAAGCGTAAGCAGAATGTTCATAAGAAGGTCTTCCTGGCAAAGCAGATCAGCTCCATGATTCAACATAACACTCCTCCTAAATTTAGGGATCCAGGAGCTCCCACCATTTCTTGCGGCATAGGAGATCATAAGATTGGGAAGGCATTACTCGATTTAGGGGCGAGTGTTAATTTGTTACCTTATTCGGTTTATGAGCAGCTAGGACTTGGTGAGTTGAAACCGACTAAAATAACATTACAATTAGCTGATAGATCTGTCAAGGTGCCCCGGGGTGTTATTGAAGATGTGCTAATCCAGGTTGACAAATTTTATTTCCCAATGGATTTCATAGTTATAGATACTCACTGCTCGTAATCCTCATAGTCAGATCCCAATTATTTTGGGTCGTCCATTTTTGGCCACATCTAATGCTATTATAAATTGCCGAAATGGAGTTATGAAGTTGTCCTTTGGTAACATGAATATTAAACTCAATGTTTTTAATGCAGGACAACAATCCGCAGATTTGGATGACATATTTGAAGTGGACATGATCGAGAGCCTTGTGCAGGACTCCTTCCGTACATCTTTTGAAGATCCTCTTGAGACCTGCTTAGTACAACATGGCATGGATTTCGACATAGATAGTCCCATCCACGAAGTCAATGCAATGCTCGACTCTACTCCTATATTGGAGACTGCAAAATGGAGAGCAAAAGTGGAACCTCTTCATCCCTCTGAGACTCTTCCCGACAAAGACGCTTCTAACTCGAGAAGGCAAAAGAGAACAGTTGCTTAATGTTCTTCGAACATATAAAGGCAAAGAATTGAACGGAAGATAAAGAAATACAAGGAGTGTGCCCCAATCAGTATGTAAGGATCATGTTTGTGGAAATGTCACGTAAAATACAAAGGAAGCATGATTTTAACATGGAGGAAGTTGTTCGAAGCGTAAGTCCTTAAATTGTTTGATGATAGTGTCAATTACCTCATTTCAGATAGCACACTTTATGGGAACTCGCATCACTTGTCTGGGATTGGTTAACCACGTGTTGAGGTAAGTTCTTTGGCGGACCTTGGTCTTAAAGATTAATGAATTCATGGTCCGTTCTTGTCTGGCTGAAGACGTTAAACTTAGCGCTCCTGGGAGGCAACCCAGCATTTCATTTGATTTCTTTTTCCTTGTTAGTTAATTCAATGTTTGTGGGTAACATTACTGCAAACCCTCACGAGACTACAACTCGTCCACTAGGGGTAACCTAGGGGTTTAAAGGCTTGTTGCATATGCTAAATGCAATCGAGAGCACCTGCGAAAGTGGTATAGGTAGGATCTTTTATTTTACTGATTTCTCTCTTGCTCTGACTCGCTTTTACGCTGATATTTTTGAGAGCTTCTTGATTCTCCATCCAGGTACTATCTTTCCCTACTCCTCTTTTCTTTTCGTTGTCTAATATGCATTGCATGTTTATTTTTTTTACATTGAGGACAATGTAGATTTTAGGTTGGGGGTGGAAAATTAGGTAAATTAGGTTACCTAATCAGTATTTTCTTGGTCTTGAGCAAAAATTGTGAAAAATTTTTAAAATTTTTCTGGAATTTCTGTTGACTTTAAAGTGATTTTGAAGGATAGTTGTGATTTTGAAATTACAAGATTCCGAATGTGAGAAATTATGACTCTTGGATTCAGTTGTCTGGCAAATTTCACACTGAAGTTTGAATTATTAATCCATGATTAGAAGTTGTAAACATTGATTGAGCCATGATTTCACATATCAGATCTCGTTTACACATTAAGTTTTCAGTTCGATATTAATTGATAACATGGTAATCACTAAGCATGAAAGGAACCAGCCTGAAAAAACAAAATTTTTAGCATCAGTCTATAAAAAAAGAATTGAAAGAATAAGTCGCATAATCGTCATCATAGGTTTGCTCCCTATAGATGAAGATTCGATTCCTCATAGTTGACATGAGAAAAGATTTAGGTGACAAGTTTTCACCATAGGTTTGCTCCCTATAGGTGCAGATTTGATTCTCCTCCTTGGCATACTATTCATAAAAAAAAAAAAAATGGTAGAATGAAAGGTTAATCTGTAAGGCAAGTGTTGGTTCCAGTTTTGGATGCCATGAGCTCCGTTGTTAATTACCAATGATATCATGAAATTGACAATTGAATCTCTTAATGGTGGTAAGCCGAGATTACACTATTCGCTCATGGAACTCAATGTTTAAAATTGTTCTAATTAATGGATTAATATTTTAAACTTGATTATGAAGTTTACTGTAAGCTTGATTTCAGGAGAAAAATCTTTTCACCATTCATGAATCCTAGAATTTTCACATCTCAATTATCTGTTCACCCGTCACTCGAGTTTACAGGAAGTGTCTTTTATTTCTGAAATTATTTTTCGCATGTTTTGCTCGGGACTAGCAAAATGTCAAGTTGGGGGTTGTGATGAGGGTCGAATATTGCATATCGACCCGACTATTACCTACGATTTTTCGTACATATGATAATGCTTAATACCATATTTTAATTATGTTTTTATTACGGGATGAAATCGTGAGCGTGTATTGAAAAATGATGTTAAAAGCATGGATTTGACTCTCCTAATTACCAGAGCACGGGATGAACCTCGAGGACCAATATTGAAGAATTTACATGCCTGGGACCCGAGGAAATCAAGTCGTTCACGTTTAAAGAGGCCCGAAACTGGTCCATAATGAAAGATCACATGGTTCCCTCCATCCAATTGGCTCGAAACTTTATACATGGGATTAGGGACATAAATTAACCGTACATTTCAAATTTCAGCCCTCGGATCACTAGGGAAGTGCCCCAATCGACAGATCAGTCCATAAACCGTTGATTCTGGACCCACCGATATCCGGAATTGCCTAAAAATTGGTATCGATGGTTTAAATAATACGGGAAGCGGATGGACGGATCGATATCTTCAAAACATTGCGTGGACCCCACATGAGAAGCGAAGTGCATATGTGCACCATGCACAAGAGCCGCACCACACCACCTTCCAAATTCAAACACCCGCCGACCGTCATCTTCCAAAAAAAATGGCATTCGTTTTGCGGCAAATGAATCCGACGACGCCGTTGGAGTTTGGTTGCGACTGTGGGACTCACTCATCACCTATCTGGATGATCCAAGCCGTCCATCTTGAATATGGGCTCGAATACTATAAAACCATGTTTCTATTTTACTCCCATGCGTGCACACGTGTGCGGTACAGAGGCCACAAACGGACTGCCTGTAACGTCCAAATCGATCTTTTTGTGTTTTCTTCTCTGGGACGCATCATTGGACGTTCAAAACTACCTATTCTTGATCGAAATTTCGTCCGAATCCAATGGACGGGGTGGATTTTCCAGAAAATACTTCGTGGGCCCCACCAATCACGACAATGTAAAGGGTGCGAAAGGTTTCGCACAATTTGAAAATCCGGTTTTCCGTGCGGTTGTGGGCCACCATCTTTGATCATATGGCGATCCGAACCGTCTATCATGTAGAGGACCCAAGAAAGTCCTAAGGGACTGTTTGTTGGAATTTGAACGAGGAAAGTATGGTGTTTTGAGGTCCCGAACTTGATCGTGAAAAGGAATTTTGTTTGCAAGCGTCGGCATGCTTTCCCAAATCCGAATTTCACCACTCCAGCCACTCCATCAGCTATAAAAAGAGTTGCAAAACATGAGGAAGGGCATTCAGAAATTGAGAGAAGCAAGGAAGTTCAGATCTAGAGCAAGGGAGAGAAGAAAGAGAAGAAAGAAGAAAGAGAGAACTTGGTTTGATGTTTTGTTTATGAATTTTATTTATCCATCTGTTTAATGGATTTTATGGGTAACTAATCTCTCAGCTAGGGCTGAGATGAAACCCCTAATTTGAACACCTTTTTTTTTCTATGTTGATTTTACTTTAATTAGATTGGTTTGTTTCTTTCCCTAGTGTGCTTGATTGCTTTAAATTCTATACTTCTCCATCTATGAACTTGATTAGAGTCTATGGATGGATGTGGTCTGGATGCTTATTCTAGGTGCTTGTATCTGATTATGAACAGGTTCCTGTAGAGGAAGAAACAGGGTGCTTTACTGAACTGCATATTCCATATGCCCGATTTGGACATGGGATATGTTCTTCATGGCATTGCTTGAAGGAATTAGACAATCTGTATGCCCGATTAAGGACACAGATTGTGCTTTCTCTAGATAAGTTAGATCAATCTCAATTAAGGTGAATTAACAGACAAAACAATGGTTAGGATAATTAGGGGTGGATTCGAAAGTCCTAGTGCTCTCTCTGATTGAATTTTCTTCTTTATTCTCAATTGTTTTTTTTCATAGATTTGTGTTAGTAAATTGCTCCATTATTTGTTGAATTAGTTAAGGAGAATCACAGATTTGAATTGTGACGATCAGTCCTCGTGGGATTCGACCTCGATCTTACCGAGTTATTACTACATCACAACCCTATACTTGGGGAGTGAACAGTTCCTAAGAAGTCCGGAATCACCATCGTAACTAATGCCGATAATGAACTTGTGCCAACTAGAGTTACTACTAGTTTGAGAATGTGCATTGACTACAGAAAGTTAAAAACCGTCACAAGGAAGGACCACTTTCCTTTGCCCTTCATTGATCAAATCTTGGAAAGGCTAGCTGGTCACTCTTACTATTGTTTCCTTGACAGATATTCGGGCTACAATCAGATAGAGATAGCCCTTGAAGATCAAGAAAAGACCACTTTCACATACACCCTTTGACACTTTTGCTTACTAAAGGATAACATTCAGACTGTGTAATGCCCCCACCACTTTTCAGTGAGAATTAAGGTAGATAAGGGTAAAATTGATCTTATCTCTAACTACCTCCACCCAAGAGCATTCGAGACGTGTGATCCTTCTTAGGACACACTGGATTTTATAAATAATTCATAAAAAAATTTAATCACCTCTCTCTCTTCTTTTATACAATCTACTTTAAAAGGATGTACCATACGAGTGGATTAAGCAATGTCAGGAAGCTTTCACTAAGCTTAAGGGCATGTCGATTGCCTCACCTATCATGCAGCCACTCGATTGGAGCATTCCTTTTGAGATTATGTATGATGCATCTCACTATGCTATTAGGGCGGTGTTAGGCCAGAGAAAAGAAAAGAAGCCCTATGTTATTCACTATGCAAGTAAAACTCTAAATCCTACCCAAGTGATCTACTTTACTATGAAGAAGGAACTCTTAGCCGTAGTGTTTGATTTGAACAAATTTAGGTCCTACTTGATCGGATCTAAGATCATCATCTACACTGATCATGCAGCATTGAAAACCTTCTCTCTAAGAATGATGCTAAGCCCCTCTTAATAGGATGGATCCTCCTATTCTAGGAATTTGATTTGGAAATACAAGATAAAAGGGGAGTAGAGAATGTAGAGGCTGACCATCTTTCGAGACTTGATCTCTCCAATTTCCTTGAAACGCCACCTATAAACGATATGTTTCCTGATGAGCAATTGTTTAAACTCTCCCAATTACCTTGGTTTGCTGATATTGTTAATTATATTGCCACAGGTTTCACACCGACTCATTGGAATGCGCAAGATAAGAAAAAATTCTTCGCCAAGGTTTGTAAGTTCTTCTGGGATGATCTATATTTACTCAAATATTGCCCAGACCAAATTCTAAGGAGATGTGTGCCAGACAATGAACACCAAAGTATCATCTCCTTCCGTCATTCGTAGGCTTGTGATGGTCACTTTTTTGCTAAAAAGACCACAACCAAAATTCTGCAGTGCAGATTTTACTGGCCCACTATGTTTAAGGATACTCATGAGTTTTGCAAAGCTTGTGAGCATTGTCAGAAATTAGGTGCACTGTCCCGTCAAAATATGATGTCACTGAACCCCATTTTTATCATTGAAGCATTTGATTGCTGGGGCATCGATTTCATGGGGCCATTCCCCCAATCCTTTAGGAATTTGTACAATTTGCTAGTAGTAGACTATGTCACTAAGTGGGTCAAAGCAATCCTGTGCTAGAACAATTACCATCGTATGGTCATTTTATTTTTAAAAGAAAATTTCCTTTCCCGATTAGGAACTCATAAGGCCATATTAGTGATGGAGGTTCACACTTCTGTAATAAGCCATTTGAAAACTTAATGAAGAAATACGACATCTCTCATAAGGTGAGCACTGCATACCATCCACAGACAAGTGGGCAAGCTAAGATTTCAATAGGGAAATTAAACACAATCTAGAGAAAGCAGTTAACCTTGACCGTAAGGATTGATTAATCCATTTGACTGATGCTTTATGGGCATACCGTACAACTTTTAAGACCCCCATTGGAATGTCTCCCTTTAGACTCATCTATGGGAAAGCTTGCCACTTGCCTGTAGAGTTGGAACATAGAGCTTATTGGGTTATTAAAAATCTGAACTTCAATTTGGACAACGCTGGTTCACTACGCAAACTACATTTGATTAAACTTAAGAAAATCTGGAATGACGCATACTAGAACTCGAGAATTTATAAGGACAGGATGAAGGTGTTCCATGATAGGAACATCCTTTGGAAATCATTCATAACCAGTCAAAAAGTCCTTCTTTACAATTTTTGGTTACACCTTTTTCTGGGTAAACTCTGATCTCTATGGACCAACCCTTTCACTGTTACTAATGTCTATCCACATGGGGCCATTGAGATAAAGAATCCAACAAATGGCCTTATGTTTAAAGTGAACGGACATTGTTTAAAGCCATTTATTGAGAAAGTTGACTTAGAGGACATGTCCATGCCTCTGACTGATCCTGTGACTAGGATTGATCTCCTAATTTGATGGAGGTGTAGTTAGCTTTTATTATTTAGTAGGATTTAGGATTAGGATAGTTTGCTTTCAGTTTATTTATGTCTTTGTGCTAACCCATCTTCACATTGAGAACCTTGGAAAAGCTTCAATCCCCTTTCTTCAAGTACTACCTTTCCGTCACTTCTCATTTCGTTTCATTGTCTCATATGCATTGCATGCTTATATATATATATATATATATATATATATATATCTATTGAGCACAATGCAGATTTTAGGTTGGGGGTGTGGATTAAGTAAACTAATCAGTGTTTTCTTAGTTCTGAGCATTTAAAAACAAAAATAAATATAAAAAAAATCAATGTTTCAAGTTAAAATCTGTTTGGAAAATGATAAATTGTGTATGTAAAGAATGTTTTGAGTATGATGATAACATTGAGATTGAATTTTGAATTGTTGGAGTTTGATCAACTAAGCAGTCTATCACCTACAGTTCTTGCACTCAACTGATTAAGAGGAAGTTTGAATATCATGTTAATGTAAGTCACAAGACATGTTTAAGTTGCTTTCTGTGAATTATGCTAGAATTTTTTATTGTTAGTATGTGAAGCATTGATAGATGATTGTGAATTAAGTCTGGAGAATTTTATCCACCTTAAAAGATGAAAAGAATTAGTTTTAAAAATAGTGAGATTAACAAAAAGGTCATATATGATGAAAAGACCGTAAAAAAATAAAGAAGAATGGAAAGTCTGAAAAAAATGAATAAATAAAAAGACATCGTTGATATAAAATTAAAAAACTGAAAAAAGAAGGAAAATGGGATAAGTTCTGAATCAGTACTTGATTATTCAATTAATCTTGAGGTGATGATCATGGCTAATGTAATGTTAAGGGTTGCTTTTGTTCTTGGGGATAGGATAGATTAATGTGTGTACTTTGACAAGTGAAGTGATTGATGTGATGGATTTTCTAGGGATTGCAACGCACGGCGTTTTTCCTCGAATTGAACGCGAGCCGACATCTTCTAGCCTGGGTATCGGGTCGATGCGTGAGTCGCAGCATTGGAACCGCGGCGACGGCGCGGTCGCCAAGGTATAGGTTTTGGGTCGAGCCGACTTTGGCATGCAAGTCTCATCTTAGGATCGTGCGCAACGTTGGCTTTAGGTCGAGGATTGCCGGAATTCGACCGGAAGGATCGTGGGAGTCGATGGAACAGTAGAGACTAGGATACGGGTCTTACACCAGTCCAAGAAGAACTTCGACCTGTCCAAGATTCAAACTCAAAAAATGGATAATTCTGGTGGTTTCTTGACCAGTCGAAGGAACACGTTCGACCGATCGAAGCGTGCTCGACTCGAAGTCCAGAAAGCTATTTTTGGCACCCTCGACCAGTCAAACAGGGCCCTCGACCAGTCGAGCGGGGCCTTCGAGCAGTCGAAGAACGGTTTTTTCCAATCGCGCCTAAATTTTAAAATTTTGTTGGATCTTAGACGAGTCGAATATTTTTGGCACCCTCAACCAGTTGAACAAGGCCCTCGACCAGTCGAGCGGGGCCTTCGAACAGTCGAAGAACAGTTTTTTTCGATCACGCCCAAATTTTAAAAATTTGTTGGATCTTAGATGAGTCGAAGGAGACCTTAGACAAGTCAAAACAACAGATTTTTAGCCTATAAATAGAGGCCTTCTCACATTCCAAAATAATGAATTCAAGCTAAGAAAAGCCTCCATTGAGAAAGAGAGAAGTCCCCACTATCATCAAGCTATTGTCTGGTATTTTAGATTTACATTTATATCATTTATTTTGATTCTTTGATCTCTAATTTATGAATCTTATTTTTTTTAAAAGAGAGTAATCTCTCTTCTTTTTGAGATCTAAAGGATTCAAACAAGTAGCCTAAGGTTTGAACTAATTTAAAATCAATTAGAACCTAGAACCCTTGATTGATGTTGAATGTTCTACATTAAACGAAGCGGTTCTACGAGCTATGTTAAGAATGTCTTCAAAAAGGAAGATAAGTATCATTCTGTACTTTTATTTTTGGTTTCTTTGAGATATCTAGAAAATCTTGTGTATTAGTTTTAACTAAAATAGCCATAAAATCTCAGTGTGGGGTTTTGTTTGTGATAGCCCATCTAAAAACACAACTGTATAGGTTTTAAGGTGAACCCATGAAAACCTTGAATATTAGTGAACGCCAATATTACGTGGGTTGTGATTATTGGGAGTAGACTAGGTGTGGCTGTTTGAGAACAATTGGTGTACATACTGAACCACTATAACTTCTGGTGTTTTTGGTGAATGGTTTAATTTTCTGTACATGTGGTGAATGATTGTAATTTAATTGTGTGGTGAATGATTGTAATTTGATTGTGTGGTGAATGCTTGTAATAGATAGCTCTCTCTTGTCTCTTGTTCAGTTTGTGATCTTGATCCTTACTACGTTCATGAAATCAGGTTATCATACCTAAAACTTTTGTTTATGGTGTAAGGTTATCATATGAACAATGTTTGAATCAATTTCTCAATACTACTGCTATTGAGATCAGTGATTTATTCTGATTTATTCATTACTTTTGTACTTCGAATTTTTATTTGGCATAGTCCTATTCACACACCCCCCCCCCCCCCCCTCCTAGATCATTAGCTCTCCTCTTTCAAGTGGTATCAAAGCTAAGTTGCTCATTTATTTGGATTGAGTTCCTTGAGTTTAAAGATCTAGTAGAGCTTTCATTATGTCAAATTTCGACAGCCAGAATGAGGATTTTCTTAAAATTCTTAGATAAAAGCATGTAGCAAGCTACGGTAACCAAATGGAAACCACCCTTGTCTAAAGTTCTAGGCAGTGATAGAACCAAGTCTATAAAAGAAACTCCTTTATATTTATGAACTACACCTCAGAAAAATGAAACCAGTGCAAATGCTAAGGCTTTAAATGCAATTACTTGTGCTCTATCACCTGATGAATTCAAGAGAATCATTTCATGTGATACAGCTAAACAAGCCTGGGATATTCTTGAAATGATACACGAAGGAACTACTATTGTCAAGAAATCTAAAGTTCAAATCCTCACTACAAAATTTGAGGAAATTCATATGGAAGAAAATGAAACCTTTAAGGACTTCCATACAAAATTAAATGATATAGTAAATTCCATGTGTGGTCTAGGAGATGGAATCCCAAAAGCAAAGTTTGTGCTAAAATACTGTGATCCCTTCCTGAGAGGTTTAATTCTGAAGTAAATGCCATTCGGGAACTAAGAGACACTGATCAAATGAAGGTCGAAGAGTTAGTTGGTTGTCTTCAAACATATGAGTTAAATTTTAAAGCTCCTAAAGGTAAGTCCATTGCTCTTAGGTCATCCAAATCTATTTCAAAAGATAAAAATGTTAATTCTGATATTGAAGATACAGAGGATGATATGGCTTTTCTTGCTAAGAAGTTTTACAAGATTTTCAAAAATAAGAAAAGATCTGATTTTCAAAAACCTTTTGATAAAAGAAAGGAAAAATCTAAAACTTGGAAATCTGTGAAAAATAGTCAATGTTTCAACTGCCATGAATACGAGCATTTAGTGAATAAATGTCCTAAAAGGGATAAATATAAAGAAAGGGCATGATTGCTACTTAAGATGAATCATCCAGTTCTGAAAGTTCCTTTGAGTCAGATGATTCAGAACAAGAAATCTCAAATGAAGTAAAAGTCCTGATGACTATAACCAGAGTCACCTCCTCAGATAGCTATAATTTATCTAATTATGAGAATCTCAGAAGTGACCCTGAAAATGAGAATGAAGATAATCTCTAAGATGCCGACAATGCCCTATACAGGGAAAGTTGTAAAATAGTTGTCAAACTAAAAATTCAGAAGGAAAAATATCTTAAACTAAAAGAAGAACTTGAAAATCATGTTTTGGAAAAATCTCATCTTTCTGATTGTTTTGGAAAAGCAAAACTTGATTTAAATTTCAAAACCTCTGAATTAGAAAAACTCATAATTAAAAATGAGAATTTAAAACTTAAAGTTTCTTCTCTTTTGAGTTTTAAGGATACTTAGAGATATACCCATGGAGACCCTAAGCAGGAAAAATTATTAAACGCATCAAGAAAATTTAGCGATAAATCGGGTCTGGGATATATCAAAGATAGTTCAATGAAAAACAAAAATGCATCTCCTATATTTGTAAAAGGAGAATTCTCAAACTCAAAAGGAAAGAATTTGAGAAATTATAACCAAAATGATTTCAAAAATCCAAAACCTTTTCAAGCTTCTAAAGTCAATTTAAATAACATTAGCTATAGAAATCAAAGATATAATCCTTTAACTAAAAAAATAGTGGACTTACTCAAAGAGCTTCTCAAATCTAACTCTAATGATGTTAGAGTTAATAGACAGAGAAATTTCAACTCTCTTAAATAGAGAAAAACTAATGGAACTCCTAAACCCAGAACTATAATGAAATGGGTTCTAAAAGTTACTTGTCTTGTTGCCCACACTGCCTTCAAAGCTTCTAGCCATTCAAAATGGTACCTGAACAGTGGATGTTCAAGACATGTGACAGGTGAAAAAATGATATTCACCAACCTCCAAGAGGTGAATGATGGTTCAGTTACTTTTGGTGATGGAAGCAACTGTAGAATTATTGGCCAAGGTACTGTTCAACTTTCTAACATTCCTCCTTTTGAAAACGTTTTATATGTTGAAGGACTTAAATACAATCTTCTAAGTATATCTCAAATCTGCGATAACAAACAGAGCTTGAAATTTACTAATCATGGATGCGAGATAACAAATGAGAAAGGTTGTGTGATATTAAATGGTCATAGGACTTTTAAAAATTGTTATATTATCAATGAATCATACTCTTCTAATTTTTCCTGTTACATGGTCCAAATAGACGAAACGGAATTATGGCATAAATGTCTTGGACATGTTAACTACTGAAATCTTTATAGATTGAGCAAAATAGATCTTATTCGAGGTCTACCCAAATTAAAAAAGGTTGACAAAATATGTGGCGCATGCCAAATTGGCAAACAAATAAGGAGTAGTCATAAGAAAATAAACTCCTTAGCCACAACCAAACCTCTTGAACTTCTCCATATGGATTTAGTTGGACTAACAAGAACAGAGAGTAGAGGTGAAAAGAAGTACTTTCTGGTTATCGTTGATGACTTTACGAGATTTACCTGGGTAGCCTTTATGAGAGAGAAATCTGAGACTATCGATGAAGTCAAAAGAATACTGAAACAAATTCAAACTGAAAAAGAAGTAAATATAATCAAGATCAGAAGTGAATATAGTACTGAATTTGAAAACAGAAATTTTGAGAAATTCTATATAGATCATGGTATATCACATGAGTTCTCTACTCCTAAAACACCTCAACAGAATGGGGTTGTTGAAAGGAAAATTAGAGTGTTGCAAGAGATGGCAAATGTTATGTTAAATAGCATGAATTTACGAAAGAATTTGTGGGCTGAAGCTATGAATACTGCATGTTACATTTAAATCATGTGTATGTAAGAAAATCAAAAGATAAAATAGCTTATGAGTTATGGTTCAATAAGAAACCAACTGTCAAATACTTTCAAATTTTTGGAATTATAAGTGCTTCATATTACATGATCGGGAAAATTTAGGAAAATTTGAAGCTAAGAGTGATGAAGGGATATTCTTGGGTTATGCTCTGAATAGTCGAGCATATTGTGTTCTTAATAAAAGAACAGGAGTGATCCAAGAATCTATTAATGTTGTAATTGACGATCACTCCCACATCAAGTCTAGATGATGATGAAGTTAACTTTATTGAAAAACTCAATTCTTCATCTAACCTAGCTAATACTGAATTAAGATCAGTCAAAGACCATCCTACTGAACTGATATTAAGGAATCTTCTTACTAGTGTGCGAACGAGAAAATAATTAGAGAATATCTGTAATTACGTTTGCTTCACCTCTCAAATTGAAACGGCAAATGTAAAAGAAGCACTTACTGATGACAATTGGATACTAGTCATGCAAGAAGAGTTAAATCAATTTATGAGAAATGATGTTTGGTATTTGGTTCCAAGACCATCTGATAAACATATAATTGAAACTAAATAGATTTTCAAAAATAAATCTGATGAAATGGGAAATATAATTAGAAACAAGGCTAGACTGGTTGTACAAGGATACACTCAGATAGAAGGAATCGATTATGTTGAAACATTTGCACCAGTAGCTCATCTTGAATCCATCAGATTGTTTACATCAATTGCATGCTTTAAAAAATTCAAGATATATTAAATGGATGTTAAAAGTGCATTTTTAAACGGTGATTTACATGAAGAGGTTTATGTTGAACAACCTAAGGGTTTTGAGGACCATAAACTCTCAGATCATGTATATCATGTTAAAAAACACTTTATGGTTTAAAACAAGCTCCCAGGGCATGGTATGAGAAATTAACTAAGTTCTTACTCAGTCACAACTTTATCATGGGTAGCGTTGATAAAACTTTATTTGTTAAAAATATAATGAACACATACTGATAGTACAGATCTATGTTGATGATATTATCTATGGTTCTACAAGTACTAACTTATCCATTGAGTTTGTAGAGCTTATGAAATCCATGTTCAAAATGAGTATGGTTAAAGAATTGAATTACTTTTTAGGCTTACAAGTAAAACAACAGGTAGATGGTATTTTCATTTCTCAAACCAAATATGCTTTGAATTTGGTAAAGAAATTTGGATTTAAGAATGGTAAAAAGTTTGATACTCTTATGAGTACAACTCTCAAACTTTCAAAGGATGAAACAGGTAAAACTATAGACACTCGCTTATATCGAAGCATGATTAGTAGTCTCTTATACTTGAATGCTAGTAGACCAGATATTGTTTTTAGTATAAGAATCTGTGCTAGATATCAATCTGATCAAAAAGAATCTCATCTAATTGTTGTCAAACGTCTAGTCAGATATGTAGCAAGTACAGCAAATTTCGTTCTGTGGTATCCGCATGATACAAATGTAAAACTTATCAGATATACCGATGTCGACTGGGCAAGAAACATTAATGATAGGAAATCTACAAGTGATGGTTGTTTCTATGTTGAAAATTGTTTAGTTTCCTGACACAGTAAGAAATAGAATTTTGTATCTTTATCTACAGCTGAAGCGGAATACATCGCAGCTGGTAATGCCTGTACCCAACTGATTTAGATGAAAAGAATGTTGGCTGATTACGGAATTGTGCAAGATACAATGATCTTGTATTGTGATAACTCTAGCGCAATTAATATTTCAAAGAATCCTATTCAACATTCTCTCACGAAACATATAGAAATTAGATATCATTATATTCGAGAATTGGTTGAGGATAAAACCATTTCATTGGAATATATCCAGACTGAAAATCAGCTTGATAACATTATGACTAAACCACTTAACAGAAATAGATATTCCAAATTAAAACATAATATTGGCATATGTATTTCGAATTAATTAAATCATGTTGCATATTTATTATTTTGTTTGCATATAAATAAAATTCACAAAATAAAAGAATTAATAAAAATGAAAATTCTTTTACTTGCTCAACGGGTCGAGTACGTCCTCGACCAGTTGAACACTCGACGAGTCGAGGATAGCACTCAACCGGTTAAGGACCGCAAGTTGACTTATTAAAAGAGGGAAAAACTCATTTTTTTCACCCTATTACTCTCATCTTCCTCAACGAGTCGTGGCTCCATTCCAAAACTCACTTCATAGAGTCCATGCAAGTACTTTATTATTGATTTCCTTCTACATTTGGGTTTATTGTTGCTCACTAATCATTCCTTTGGGTTTTATTTCAAGTTTTTCTCATTCTTTATAGTGGGTTTTATTCTAAAATCTGATCATTGTCAAACCGACCTTCTATTTGTGATTTTCTCTATTGCAATCACTAAATGGAACATTGAACTAAGAGTAAAGTAACTCATGGCTCATCCTCTAGGTCGACTCCAGTTAGGATTAGAACCCTAAGAGCTCCCGAAGAATATCTGGAGCATGTTAGGGATCTTCACAATCAAGAAATCATCATAGAAAGGACAGTCAATGTTGATCATATAGCTCCATTTCAGCTTCTTCCTATCCTTACCTTTGTTGGTTGGAAAAATATTTTAAATTGGGGCGAAACGACATACCACTCTATTACACAAGGAATGTATGTGTCTATAGGTGAAGCGTCCCTAGATGATCTGACATTCTCTATTAATTTTAAAGGGACATTCCCTGTCGATAGACATCTTATTTCAGGTCTAATAGACATAAATGTCAATGATGAAGGTATTCCAATACCAACATTAGCTGAAAGAATGACTGTAACTGAATGGTGTGAAATTACTCATAAATTGTGTCAGTTTAACGTCTAATGGAGTTCGGGTAATGCCCTCCTTGCCAATCAAATGTTACCCAAATACGGAATTCTTCACCGTATTTTCATTTCTAATGTCTATCCTAGGTATGGGAATAAGTCTAAGCTTACTCCCTTTATGTGTCGTGTTATTCATGTTATTGTGTCCGGCATTCCTATCTGTCTTCCTTCACTGAATTATTACATAATGATTCAATTTCGTATCCATCCTGGCCATGGGTCTGTTCCTTTTGCTTATCCTATAACTAGCCTTGCAATTCATGGTAATGTGATCATTCCTCCTATTGAAGCACCTATAACAATCCTTCCATTTGATAACTCCAACATTTATAAGATGAATTTGGACTATCTGCCTGGCCAGTGAGATGAGGATGATGTTGAAGAAGAGGAAGCATCCTTGCCTGCAGACATGACTATGGATGATATATTTGCTGACATATAATCAAACGATGAAGCTAACCTTGATTTTCAGCCTTCTCAGGTTGATGATCGACTTCGATCCTTAGAGGAGAAGGTTGTTGAATTGAAGGTATCCTAGGACAATCTGGCGAAAAGTCATAGATCCTCAATGAAATATATGCGTAAATATTTCTATCGCATTACTAAAGGGCTCCACCAGATTGACCCATCGATACCTCCTCCATCCTCCTCTGGTTTTGATTAGTCTGATTTGATTTTGTTTCATTTTGGGGTTGTATAACTTTTATTTTTGTTGGGATGTTTAAAGTGTTACACTCTTAGAACATACTCTCTTTTATGCTTTGGTTATATACTGCACTTACTAAACGTTATTATAATTCCTATCTCATAGTTCAGTTTTATCTAGTTCCTATTCTGATAATTCAGCTATATATCTATTTACATTGATACTCTTTCCTTTGTCAACTTGTGACAAAAAGGGAAAGAAATTAGGTATTTTGACATTTTGATGATATGATAATGAATGGTATAGTTGGTAAGGTTGATCTGCTAATGAATAGCATTATTGGAATTGGAATTGTGCATTGCATTGGGAGTATATGTATATGTTCTAATATAGGTAAAATACAAAGAGTAATTCTCATTGAGGGGGAGTAGCAGTGGAAAGAAAGAAAGTTGTGGAAAGAAATTTCAACTACATTATTTCGTGATTGATGTACAAAGTGTTTTGTCACGAATTTGACAAAGGGGGAGATTATAAGCGTTGTGCACACTTTTGTTTGATTATAAGTGTTGTGCACACACTTTTATTTTGTCAAATTTTAATGAGACAAAACACCTTCAAGTGACGGAAGTTCAACTTCAAGTGACGAAAAGTTCACCTTCAAGTGTTGGAAAGTTCAACTTCAAGTGACGGAAAGTTCAACTTCAAGTGATGGAAAGTTCACCTTCAAGAACAAACCATGAAGAGTGTATAGTGCAAGAGCAAGTTCAAGACATGGATAATACAAGCTCAAGTTCTACTACTAGTAGAAGATCAAGCTCCACCTTCAAGTAGAAGATTCATCCTATACACTTCAATGTCCAGCTCTCTCAGGTATAAATGACCCTAGAATGACCTTAGACTTAGGTTCTTTCAAAAGATAAACTTATACGGGGTTTTATACTTTGATTAGGCTTTAGTTTGACTAGTCTAAGCCTTAGTTTAACTAGTCCAAGCTTTGGTTCAACCAGTCTAAGAAGAACTTCGACCTGTCCAAGATTCAAACTCAAAAAATGGATAATTCTGGTGGTTTCTCGACCAGTCGAAGGAACACCTTCGACCAATCGAAGGGTGCTCGACTTGATGTCTAACAAGCTATTTTTGGCACCCATGACCAGTCAAACAAGGCCCTCGACTAGTCGAGCGGGGCCTTCGAGCAGTCGAAGAATGGTTTTTTCTGATCGCACCCAAATTTTAAATTTTAGTTAGATCTTAGACGAGTCGAAGGAGACCTTAGACGAGTCAAAGCAACCGATTTTCAGCCTATAATTAGAGGCCTTCTCTCATTCCAAAATAATGAATTCAAGCTAAGAAAAGCCTCCATTGAGAAAGAGAGAAGTCCCCACTATCATCAAGCTATTGTGTGGTATTTTAGATTTACGTTTAAAACATTTGTTTTGATTCTTCGATCTCTAGTTTATGAATCTTACTTTTTTTTCTAAGAGAGTAATCACTCTTCTTTTTGATATCTAAAGGATTCAAATAAGTAGCCTAAGGTTTGAACTAATTTAAAATTAATTAGAACCTATAACCCTTGATTGTATTATTGGACATTGAACGTTCTACATCAAACGAAGCAGTTCTACGGGCTACGTCAAGAATGTCTTCAAAAAGGAAGATAAGTGTCATTCTATACTTTTATTTTTAGTTTCTTTGAGATATCCAGAAAATTTCATGTATTGGTTTTGACTAAAATAGCCAAAAAATCTCAGCATGGGGTTTTGTTTGTGATAGCCTATCTAAAAACACAACTGTATAGGTTTTAAGGTGAACCCATGAAAACCTTGATTATTAGTGAACGCCAATATCATGTGGGTTGTGATTATAAGGAGTGGAGTAGGCGTGGCTGTTTGAGAATAATTGGTGTACACACCGAACCACTATAACTTCTGGTGTTTGTGGTGAATGGTTTAATTTTCTGTACATTTGGTGAGTGATTGTAATTTGGTTGTGTGGTGAATGATTGTAATAGATAGCTCTCTTGTCACTTGCTCAGTTTGCGATCTTGATCCTTACTACGTTCATGAAATCAGGTTGTCCTACCTAAAACTTTTATTTTTGGTGTAAGGTTTCATATGGATAAACTTCGATGAAAAAAATGCCATTTTCATCTTCCATCTTCCTTGAACTAAGCGCAGTTACACACACCAAAAAATGGGCCATTCATATCGAACCGTTCATGTTCTGGCCACCCCATTTAAAAATCCTGAACAAATTTGAATCAATTTCTCAATACTACTACTATTGAGATCAGTGAGTTATTCTAATTTATTCATTATTTCTATACTTTGAATTTTTATTTGGCATAGTCCTATTCACCCCTCCCCCCCCTCTAGGACTATTAGCTCTCCTCTTTCAAGGATAAAGTTGAATTGGAATTTGATTGATAATAAACCCTTTTTAGTCACTTCGAATGCAAATGAAGCCTATTATTATGGCGAAGGGTAGGGCCAATTCAGTTCACTGGAAGGAATAAGCACGACCTAGTGAACTGAATATCTATCGAAAAGAATCCAAACAGCATCGTGCAAGATATCACAAAAGTAATCCATCCGAACGATAACCTGCTAAGGGACATTGTTCCCTTTCGGCCAGTTCTACACTGTACCATCGAAAAAACCCCATGACTGGTACACCGAAAGATAACTAGTGTTGGGCCAATTTCACGGCCAAAATAAGAATGCTTAAAGAAAGTTCGAAGGACGTTAAAGATGGATGTCTCTCCAACATGGCCGATATAGATATCTTGATTGAGGAGGAATACATGGGACTTAGGAAAGCCCCTACTAAGCTGAAAGATTCTCAAGCCCAAGTTTAGGACCCCTTAGTGGAGGTGAACTTAGGGACCGAGCAGGACCCAAAGTCTACGTTTGTTAGTGGACTGCTTAGGTCCTAAGATTTTCAGAATTAATTCAGCTTGACCTTTGGTGCGACCGAAGCCAACTTCAATCCTACCGAAGACAATTTAAGTGGGACCTAAGGAAGACAGAGTCTGGACATATTTTTCAGATGTAATTCGGTGCAACCCAAGGAAAATTTGGTGTGACCAAAGGCAACTTCGGTGCAACCAACGAAAACTTCGATGCTACTGAACCGTGACAAAGTGTGTAAATTCAAGGTCGGTTCAAAGACGGTGTGATCAAAGCCTATATAAAGGGATATTTTAAGTCTTTCTAAATACGAATTAGGGTAGAAGGAATAGAGCAAGGACTGGCAGTGCTTCAAGGTGTCCTCCCTTCTTATCTAATCATTCCTTTCTAGTTCGTTTTTATATGTTTTTTAGAGTTTTAGTTCAGTCATGTTTATCTCTTAGATAGAGCTAAGAGGTGAAGCTTATAGTTTTTCTTAATATTTATTTTACTTTGATTTAAGTTGTTTGGTTTCCATGTTGAACAATTCATTGATTTATGGTTTAAATGAAGAAGTATTTTCAGTTTACTTTGATCTATTGTTGACTCTAGGCACAGTAAATACTTAAGAAGCCTATTGATATGATCTTACCTTTTTTTCAATTATGTGATCTGTAAAATTCCTTGATTTATCATTGACTTTGAGCATGGTAGATGCTTCGAATTCCCTGCGATCATTACATTGATGCTTTATGATGGAAGCACTCCGATGAATGTTCAGATTTTGTTTTGATGAATGAATTATAATTCAACCTCTATCATTCCATTGGATAGGATAAGACTTCGATTCTAGTTGTGTTATCTAATTGAATTAAGTAAATTAGCATTAAGGAGGCTACAAGTGGATCTTTAGTACTCTAGTTCTTTATCTTTGATTTTTAATTCACAATTGATCTCTCTTATTCCGAATTTTAGTATAATTTAATTTTAGTTCTAGTTCTAGTTCTAAATTATTTTAGAATTTGCACAAAAGCAAGTTCATGTGGGTACGACCTCGGTCACCGAGTTATTACTACTTCGCAACCCTGCACTTGGGGTGACAAGCGAACACTCGCAATATGTGTAATTCCTTGTAAATTGCCACTCCTGATTGTTCGGTGTTGTGATCGGCATGATGGTCCATTGTCTCTTTCAGGTGGTTGTTGTTAAGTATGTGTTGACGTATTCCGATGCTCCCTCATCTAAGAAGGGATTTGTTCACTGTCACTTTCAGCTCACAGGGCCTTATCAGTGATCTCAGAGTATTTCGTAATGTATGCGCAACAAAATCTGGTTTTAATGTTTTGAGGAAGGCCTTCTTCAAACTTCTGAACTTTATATTCTTCGTATTCCACCACTTTCGGAACATAACGGGATAATTATACAAATTGCACCTATTATTGGGCCACTATCATAGCCCATTGCCCCAACTTCAAAAATTCTGCCATCTTTTGAAGATGGTACTCTTTGGGGAAATATTTCTCATGGAACTTAGTTCTAAACTCACTCCATGTCCATACATGAACTATTGCAACCATTCTTTTTATTACTCACCACCAAATATTCACTTATCCTTGTGGTACAAATGTTGCCACCTAGACCTTATGGCCCTCTGGACAGTCCATTGCTTCAAGAATCTTCTCGACTTGAGTCAGTCAATCTTCTTTTATCGTCAGATCTGAAGTTCCCTTGAATACATTGGTCATAATTTCATGAATTTCTCCAACAAGTCCACTCCACCGAGTTGTTCGTGCCTTTACGAATGTCGGATTCCTCTTTCCTAGGGGTGCCTAACTCATGCTAGCTATCATGTTCATTTGGGCCACAATTTGATCTTATTGTTGTTTCATCATGGCTGTCAATTGAGTCACTAATCCGAATGTGGAGTCCTATGGTTGGAACTTGGTTCAGAAAAATTTGTTCGCATAATGGTTGGCGATAATGGAAATTTCTCACTAGGTCCAGCGCCACCTGAATTTCTTGCTAGAGGGGCAAGACATTCTATCCCTTCTCCTTCTGCATTTCATCTTGTACTTAAGCTGGCATTTCAGATTCTAGCGATGCATTCGGGTCCGCCGTTAGTTCATGATGAACAGCGATGCTAGTCGATGGAGCTATATCTCAAATATTACACGACCTCTTTGGGGTCATCACATCCTACAAAAGAACTAAGTTTACTAAGGAGAAGGTCTTTGTTGTCCATATTTGTCCAACAAAGGGTTAAAGAAGTATAAGCATTCAAAAATTGTGTATTTAATTCTTTACATAGTTCAAAGTGTTAGAAATGCCTAATTTGTTTCTAAGTTATTTGTTAATTAGTACAAACACGGGAAGCCTTAGATGTAGAGTCTCAAATTTCAAGGATCTGCCATTTATCGAAGTGTGTATAGGGACATAACCTCTAGGTTACTCTAGGTTTAATGAAAGCCTCACTTTGATACCATTTTGTCATGCCCCGCACTTAAGATACAAAGTGTGCACCCTCAGACCTGAGTTATGGACCATGACTCATACACTAAGTGTACATAAATCCACCCATCATACAGTTACTTTTAAGGCTCATTTTTATGTATTCTATGTTCTTGTCACTTAAACACACCATCTTTCACATCATCACACAATCTTGCCCAATATCTAACCTATCGCATTCACAAACACCATGTGAAACACCAAAGTCAACTATGTCCACCCATTGGGACTTATTTAATTAGAATATAACATATGGTTCCATGCTTTAAACAAATCCAATCTTGAAGTCTATAAATCAACAACTATAATAAAGAAAACTAAATCTCCTATCGGCTAGTGATTGAATCAATCATCTTTCCAATGCAGCGAGTTCATCCTCCACCAAGTACGACCATTGGTCCTGAGTATCCTCCACAAACCCAGCCTCATTCTCTCGTACCTAGTCAAATCATTTTGCACCTTCTATTTCTATACAGTTGTTACTCCACAAGGTTAGTTGGCTAAGCTAGTGAGTGAACCCAGCATGGTTCATACGTAGCACAATATAAGATAGCAAAATCAAACTGAAATGTGTGTATGCAGTATGAGAATGGATGCAGAGATGTCAAGATATGCATGCCAAGTGAGATGATCATCCACGTAGGTTGGATATCTGTCAACCCGAAAACAGTACCCTTAAGACATCCATCATAGGTAGACGTGAGAAACTTGTACCCGTCAGACATCCACCTAGTTAAGTGTGGGTAATCATACATCTACTCTGTGAGTAGGCTTCCACTATCGTGAGCATCTGTTAATGAATCTACCAAGCGTAACCATCCAGGAAAATTTCTAAGGAACTCAAGGCACAAGGTATGTATGCATTTTCAATGGATGCATGTAATGTATGCTCAATGTCTATGCATAAATGGGTATAGTCAACCCAATACATCTCTATCTAAGAGGAAACATAAATTCGTGATATCAATGATTGGCATATGTACATATTTAGCATTCATCAGAATTTTTCAAAGCATATAATATAAAGCAATGATTATAATTATAATCATACACTAGCCATATCAATCAGAACAATCCTAATCATCAATCTTAATAACGTAGATATGAGATACGTTGGGATTCACTCATCTATTTGTGGTAGGGTCGAATCATTCAATTAATCTGACGCTTTGGAATATGTACTTCGAATCCTTATTAAGATGGTTTAGTATACAACAATTCAATCATATTATTCCAATAAGTGGGATCCATTTTTTATCCAAGCAAGATGACCTAACATAAATTCTAAATTTTTAAATTTGGAAACAACAAGGACCGTCAATCAATGCAGTTGATCGATTGAGTCAACTCGAGGGCCTTCGATCGATCGAAAGATCAATCGACCATGGATCGATAAAATATGAATTTAATTCACAAAGTCTCTAGACACTTTTGGCCACTCTCAATTGATCGAACTCGGATCGATGATCGATTAAGCTTGGTTGGATTAAATTAGTTTGCACACTGGATAAATTCGATCGATCGGGATCGCTCGAGGATCCCCCAATCGATTGAACCTTGAGTTCGATTAATCAAATTAAGTCACGGTTTTGGAATTTTGGTCATTGGACAAAAATCAACCCTCTTCGATTGATTGAACACTGACTTCGATCGATCGAACAAAGTTGGATCGGTTTTGTCATACAGTCCAATTTTTCAAAGATTTTAGGGTTTTTCTTCTTCATTCTTAATGTTAATGGATTTCATTGATTACAGAATTAGGTCTGACCCATCCAATGATTTTTCTCATAGTTGAATTTAAAAAACCAAAGGATCGCTTAGATCCGAATATCTGGCATTTACAATTGATAGTTGAAAAATATTTTTGGAAAAAGCTACTTTCAACTATATAACTTTGCAGATTATTGTGGAAAATCTATTCATCAATTCAATCTACTTTTAACAAAATTTAGTCTTAAGATCCATAGGTTTGGATTTCCTTAGACTAAGATTACTGGATTTCTTAGAGTTGATCATCCTTATTGCAGAAACTTGCTCAAGAATCGATATTTATTCATCAAAACTTGCTCACTGATCGGAACAATAATCGTATGATTGATCTGTTATGCACATTGTTTAGATTTGGGACTGTTAGATAAATTTTCAAGATTTCAAAATAAGTAGCTAGATTGAAACTTATCGGTAGAAGCTTCTCGTTCACAGGGCTTCTCTCTCTCCTACGGCTGCTTTTTTAGATTTAAACTTTTCTGCAGAAATTTTCTGCAGATTTTTCCTTTAAATAGAGAGAGAGCCTTGATTCTAGAATATTTCACCAAAATTTGCTAATTTTGACTATATATATATATATATGGATTGATGCATTATCCTATCCCTCCATCAATAGTGCTCCTATTAACTAGGCTAAGTATTAGGTTTTGTTAATGAAGAAAAAATCAAATTATTAAGTTGTTTAGTCAAGGTATCAAGTACGTCACAAAAAATCAAGACAGTTGCAATTACAATCACGTAAACACAAATCCAGCCGATCCAATTATCAAGTTAGTTGCACATGAATTCAGATGTTGTTGAATGTTGTGTTTGTGTAGACGTACATATTACATATTTGTGTGGCACACTTTATGAATGTATCTATCAGTTTTTTATTCATCTGATCCCTTTGATAGGATTCTATTGGACAGGTTGGCTGTCATGCAAATAGAACGTGACTCCACAAATGTCAACTCCATCAATTTTCAAAAAGAATAAATGAGAGCATTTTGTAATCTCCTCCCTCCAGATGCCCTGCCCTCAAATTTCGGTTTGTCAATAAAAATTGAATTTCCAATAAACTTCGTGATAAAAATCCCAATTGTTTATCCTTAACAATTAAATTTATAACCACCATGTGTTTCACGTGCATTTAAGTGTATCCTGTTGACTTGTGTGCTTTAAAGAATAAAAAATAAAAAATAAATAAAATAAAATAAAACGCAAGAAACAGCAACTACAATAACTTAGTTGCACTTCTCTCTCACCCCAACCATCACCGTAAATATGTCAAACTAACAGTTCGGTCAGGACGGTTATTCTGGTGGACCACAATGTATCTGGACAATTGTTAAATGATTCTTGTGGTTGTGATCTTATCTGCACAGCTTATACCTTGAAAGCTAAACAAATCATTATTTTGCCCGACTCTCTTTAAATGTTGATTTTTGAATCCTTGATGCAATGAGCAGGATGGTCCATTCTCTAACATATGTGCTAAATATCGACTGGCCGTCCAAAGTGGCTATAGGCTGCAATGTTTATTAAATGGCCGCAACTCATTAACCATTCACATGGCATCCACGGACATCATTTCCACTGTCTAAATTGTAGGCCCGATTGTCAATAGGATCCTATGATTCCAAGTGGTGGTCATCAAATGGACAGGTGAAAATTTGTTTATTTTACAAATTCAATGGATAAGTATGTCTAAATGGTCTGAATTCATGTACATGTTTACCACATATTATCATCATTATCATCATCTAAACCTCATCTTAACTAACTGTGATTGGCTACACGAATCTGTTTCCTATATTCTACTCTATCTAGGTCAGTAACTTCAACTAAACCATATGTCATCAAGCCTTCTTACCTCTTCCAATATCCATTTGAGCCTTCTTTTATCCTTTTAGAATCTTCAACTTGCACCAACTCACTCCTTTTAATTAGCACACTCTTTAGTCTCTATTACACATAATCAAACATCTAATGTCTAATTTCCCAGGTCTTGTTAATTACCTATTGGTGTTATTCTTAAGTTCACTTGAATATAGGTTCATTTCTAATTCTATCCTTCTGTATCTTGGCACTCATTCATCACAATATCCTCATTTCAGCTACTGCATTCATCTCATGAACGTATTATTCCTTAACTGCCTAACATTTTATTTGATACAATGTATTTGGTATTATAGTTGTCTTATAAAAATTTTGCTTCAAATTGACCAATACATGACAGTTACATAGAACTCTAAAGGAACATCTCGATTTATTCCACCTAGTTTGAATTTCGTTGACATCTTTCTCAATCTCTCCACTATGATGAGTAATTAACTCAAGAATTTGAAAGTGATGATTTTGTAAAACTTTTTAGTCAACAATTTTAACTAATTCCTTGTTTCCACTCATATTGTTACTACAATTGCACTTCAGATACTCTATTTTATTCCAACTAAGTTGTGTTGGAAACTAAGGAAACAACCAGAGATGAATCAAGCAAAGTACTTGCAATAGTACAACCAAGTCCAAACAAGAACAATCCGAATTTTAGGTGGAAAATCCCTTTAGAAAAAAAACCACTGCACAAAGCAACGAGTAATGCAATATGAATGTAGAAATTACAAATTAAAAAACTAGCATATTACCTATTTAAACAAGCCTTAAATCCCTTTCACAAGCTCTATCTATGCCCTTGAAACTCTTAGGAATGAATTAAAAAGCCTTCTCTATATCTCAAATACCGATTACAATAGATATATAAAGTATCTCAACCGAAATACGAAACAAATCCCGCACTTACACAACTCTAAGTGTGCGCTCAATGGGACTTCAATGGCATCAACCACCCATTGAAGACTTGTCGATGGCAATGAACTCACTTCGATGTCATCAAGTAGCAACACTAAAAAATTTCAATGACCAACATGGATTTTTCTAGATTTTCTCAATGGGATTGAGCACCTGTCGATGGCATCAAGTGGTCTGTCGATGGCATTGACAGACCCTATTACATATTGTTCACAACCCCAAGTGTAAGTCGCTATGTAGTACAAATCTCGGTGAGACTGAGGTCGAATCCACATGACTAATCTTGTGTATTTATTTTGAGAGTAATTAGAATCAAAACTAGGAAAAGATCTAACATAAATCAGGAAAGTAGAGAGTAATTATGAGATGATGATATTAGAAACTTAAGATATTAAAGGTGGGAACTAGGGTGCCAAGGATCCACTTGTAGCAATTGGGAAGCTACCTTGCATAATTCAAGGACATAACTGGAATCAGAGTCTTATCATATCCAATTGGTAAGAAGATATTTGTTAGATCTCTGAACTTCTCATGGATCTAATCATCAATGGATGAGAGTTGTGAAGATTTGGAAGTGATTCTGTCACCTAACCATGCCCAGGAGACAAGGCAAACAATAGGATTTACCAATCCCACAACCAATCATAAGAGAATTGTGAAGGTTATAAAGGATTCCATCACCCTACCATGCCTAAGGGACGATGGTGAACAACAGAATTTCTTAATTTCACAATCTCAATTCAGGAAAAGAAGATATTTCAAGCTATTGTAGATCTATTGTAATTTGTCACAACAAACGATTAAAAACTACAAATATTCCTTAATAATCAAACTATAATCCAAGAGAGTTCAAAAATACATGAATCAAAATAAAGCAAACATCTCAATCACACTATAAGCTTCACCTCTTAGCCCTAGCTAAGAGGTTTAGCCAAGCATAGACATGATTGAACTAAGAACTCTTAACAAAACGAAAAGATCAACTAAAGAAGAAGAAGAAAAACTCCCAGACGGTGGTTCCACCCTTTTGCTCCACCTCTCCAAACCCTAGATATCCTAAAAAATGCCTAGGAAACCCCTATTTATAAGCCAAGTTCCGCAGATCCGCAAAATCGGATCAAATTTACGTACTCTGTGCAATGCCTTATATGTCATCGAACACCCTTCGTTGACATCGAAGGGGTTTAAATCCGAAAGTCGTGCCTTTTTGCTCTTTGGCACTGCGTAAGTCTCTGTGTCATCGAACCGTCCTTCGATGTCATCGAGCGAAGCTTCGATCCATCGAACAATTCTTCGAGTCATCGAGAATGTGTCCAAAACAGTCCAGCGAGTTGCTTCAATTTTCTTCAATAAATTTGATGCCATCGAGCAATCTTCGATGTCATCAAGCACCTTCCATTGAGTCATCGAACATGTCTTCGATTGATCGAGAAAAGCACTCAATATGTCTAGCAACCAACTCGATTTTTCCTCATAAATTTGATGTCATCGACTAGTGTTCGATGTCATCAAAAGGGTCTCGATGGCACAGTCTTTGTGATTTCTGCACTTGTTCTTTCAACTTCCTTCCTTCTCCACTTGGTTTTCTTGGATCTTGGAGTCTTGAAATCTTTAATCTTGGTCTCTAACGATTCTTTCTTTGTTGTGACAATTCTTGAGCACTAAATCTATGCTTTTAACATTCTTTTCAATCCAAGCTCTTAAATTCACTTTTCAACACAAACACATATAAAATATACCATTAAGTTATATTATGTTTGTAAAACCAAGAAATAAATGGGAGATAATATGCAATATTTGATCCTCAACACATACTGATTTAAGACATCAACAACAATCTTCACCATGTCTTCAATTTTCATTCATTATTGCTCATCATCAATCATCATCTCTAATTCTACCTTCCATCATAGCTCCACAATCGCTTCTCATGCACACTAAGTCTTTCATTTATACCTTCGCCAAGCCTAAAGAAGTTGTATAAAACTTAAACTTTTCTGTGGGAACTACCTTTGTAAGCATGTCAGTTAGATTTATACTTGTGTGGATCTTCTCTAAAGTCACGCCTCCTTCCTCAAGCACTTGTTAGATAAAATAATGACACACATCAATATGTTTAGTACATGAGTGATAAACAAAAAATTTAACCAAATTGATCACTCTTTCATTGTCACAATTTACTGACATGGCATCGTGCTCAAACCCCAACTGATTTATCATCCCTCTCAACCCAAAACCTTCCTTGAATGCTTCTATCATTGCCATATAATCAGCTTCGGTTATGGAAAGAGTTGCTACAGACTGAAGCTTCGACATCCAACTGATTGGTCCACCCGCCAGTATAAACGAGTAACCTAAATTCGACATTTTATTGTCCACACTACTCGTGTAATCAGACTCCATATATCCTACTAGCTTGTCCCCTAATTTTTCAAATGATGAGACGTAAGCTTATGTACCTTAAATATATTGAAGTAGTCATTTAACAACCTCCTAGTGTTGCTTATTGGGGTTAGACATGTATCTGCTAACAACACTCACTACATGTGAAATATCTAGTCTCGTACAGACCATAGCATACATCAAGCTACCAACTATACTCAAATAAGGCACATGAGACATAACATACTTTTCTTCATCTGTTTTAGGATACTATTCAGAAGAAAGCTCAAAATGAGCCACGTGGGGAACTTTAACCAGCTTTACCTTGTTCATCTCATATTTCATCAATAGCTTCTCAAGGTATTCCACCTGAGATAACCATAGCATGCTCCTTTTTTTGCTTGTGTGTATGTCAATGCTGAGAACCCTCTTTAAAACCCCCGAATCTTTCATCTACAATGTTCCTGATAATTAAGTCTTCAATATGTTGATCTCAGACATGCTATAACTGGCGATAAGCATGTCTTTAATATACAATATCAAGATAATAAACTTCCAATCACTCAGTGTCTTGTAATAAACACAATGATTATACTCCTGATAAACTTCTGACTCACCATGAAATAATTAAATTTCTTGTACCACTGCTTAGGCGACTATTTCAAGTTGTACAATGACATATTTAACCTACAAACCTTGTTCTCTTCCCCTTGTATTTCGAAACCTTTTGGTTACTTCATGTAAATCTACTCTTCTATTTCTCTATGCAAGAAAGCAATCTTAACATCCATCTATTACAGCTCTAGATCGTATTGGGCAATTAACGCCAATACAAATCTGATAGATACCTGTTTCACCACAGGTGTGAATATCTCAGTTAAGTCGACACCTTCTCTCTGAACATATCCCTTCACTACCAACCTTGCCTAGTACCTATCATATTTCTTCTTGAAAATTCACTTGTACGCAATTGCCTTATGGCTGATGGGAAGCTCCATTAGCTCACACGTCTCATTCTTGCACAAGGAGTTCATCTAATCATTCATTGTTGCTTTCCACTTTTCATCATCTAGCTCATCAAGAGTCTCCTAAAAAGTAAACGGATCCCCCTCATCCTAAATAATGGCATATGCAACATTTGAGTCATCCATATATCTCACCAGTAACCTGCGATCCTGGGGCAGATTCCTTTTCATAGGTGGTTGCTCTACCTACTCATATACCTCTGTCTGTAACGATGTATCAGCATGTGTCTCATTTCTGTCTGACTGAACGTCCACAAGAAACTTTTCTGTTTCCTAGTGTCTATCTTTACAGAACAAGGATTCCTCATCGAAGTTAACATCGCGACTAAGGATGATTTTTCATGTGACCCGATCATATAGCCCGTACCCCTTTACACCACCACCATAGCCGACAAAGATATACTTTTAAGCCATTTAGTTCATCTTATCTCCCTCAACTGACGGTACATGAGAGTAAGTATTGAAACCAAATACACACAGTCCCGAGTAGTCTACCTGTAGATTACTCCACACCTCCTCTGGAATTTTACATTTAATGGTCGTAGAAGGGAATCAATTTACCAAGTAATAAACCGTGTTAACGGCCTCATTCCACAATTCCTTGCCCAACCCAGCATTGCTCATCATGCATCGGGCCCTCTTCAAGAGAGTGATTCATCCGCTCAGCCACATCATTCTGCTCTAGTGTGTGACGCCCCGTGTTGTGCCTCATGATCCCTTCATCTTTACAAAACCGATCAAATTCTCCAGAAGTGAATTCACCATCGTTATTTGTCCTCAACACTTTCACCTTTCGTCCAAACTTTTTTTTCATCATTGCATTCCACTGTTTAAGGTTAGTGAAAACATCGAATTTCGGCGACCCGATGACAACTATTCCAAAAAAGTGTGGGTTTATTGACAACTATTCTAAAAAAGTATGGGTTTATTTCATAAAATAAACTCACACTTTTTGGAATAGTTGTCAATAAACGTAACAAACCATGATGACCCTCCACTAGAAACCACAGGCACTGGCTCCCATACATCAAAATACACATAATCTAAAACTATTTTATAAACATGTTTCATGTTAGGCCCGTATCTTAGACCGTACCGTTCCTTAGATTCCTGCGGTCCTCCCGATTGAATTACGGTGACCCGAGGCACGTAGATAGCAATTACGTGCGACCCTGAGTCACATCCTATCGATCTGAGTCGACTCGACCCGAGACTTATACCCTTGCGACGGCGCCGTCGCCGAGGTTCTAATGCCCCGTCTCGTGCACCGATGTGATACCCAGGCCAGGAGTTATGGGCCCGCGTATATTTCGAGAAAATGCCACTCGTTGTGAATCTCGAGAGAATCTCTACAACTCATCACATCAATCAATCAAAGTACAACCTATCACTCTATCTCATCCCTAAGTACACAAGCCATCCCCCAAGTTAACTCTTTCTTACATAACCCATACCACCCATCACCCATCACTCCATCCATCACCCATCCCTCTCTCCTTATATCTCCTTTCTCTCTCATTCTTTCTACCATTTTTCCAAGCAACCCCAAGGAGAGAAAAGTCCAAGCTAAGGAGAGAAAAGAGAGGAGCCTAGTGTGGCCCACTCCCTACCACCCAATCTCCTATCCTAGCCATCCAATCTTTATCTTCCACCATCAAAGGGAAAGCGTAGGAGCTAAGGAGTCCAAGAAGCCTATAAGAAGCAGAATCGGTGGGTGATCTTGGGATTTTCACCATTAATTTCTATTTGTGGGCCCACTTGTGGTGGGACCCACTTGATATATGCATTGTATAGGGAGGGCCCATAGTGGCGGGGTCCCTCCCCTTCACACATCTCTCTCTCTCTCTCTCTCTCTCTCTCTCTCTCTCTCTCTCTCTCTCTCTCTCTCTCTCTCTCTCTCTCTTGTAGTGGTGAGTGGCCCACCTAATGTGTCCAGACATCCAAACCGTCCGCCCATTTGGCTGGACATGGGACCACCTTGATGATGTATTCCATCCAGGTCGTCCGTCCGCTGGATGTCCAAGACGCCTAGATAGGAGTAGGGAAAACACAATATCAACTTGATTTAAATCAGGGGGCCACATGTATGTGGGACCCACCTCTGATGTATGTCTTTCATCCATGACTAGCCACCATGTGGGGACCACAATGATGTATGTGCTTCAGATCTAGGCCATCCATCCAGGGCTTGGACTAGAGGCCACCATGGTGTAAGTGTCTCATTCACGTTGTCCGTCCGTGGATCCCATCCACGTGGCCCACCATCTTGCACATGTGAGATCCATACCGTCCACTAACTAGAAAGGTGGACCCCACACATGATGTATCTTGCATCCACACCATCCAAACCTTGGACGGTGAGGATCGGATTGGCTGGTGTGTTACACAGCATTACAGCTGTGGTATTGACGTCAGCATATTTTGTGGGGCCCGCACATGATATATGTATTTTATCCATACTACCCAGCAACGTGGGCCCCACACACATGTGGACTCCACACGTGATGCATATGTTTTATATCAACATCGTCCATTGCTTGGACGATGGGAACCCATCCCACATGCGGGGCCTACTTTGAATGGAAGTGGATTGGCTGGACCACCATACACCAGCTATATAGCTGCTGTAGTGATGTCACCAAATTTTGTGGGACCCACCCTGATGTAAGTGTTTTATATCCACACTGTCCATCTGGACGGGTGGTGTGGGAAGCCACTGAGATGTATCTATTTTTTTTTTCAAGTCGTCCATTAGTTTTGGGACGTGGGGCCACCCCACACGCGTGGCACGTGTGAGGGTGGGACCCACCTTAGCGTATGGGTTTTATACACACCGTCCATCTGGACAATGGCCCCACTAATGGGTAATGTCAACAAGTTCTGTGGGCCATCAGATGTATGTGTTCTTATACACGCCATCCATATGTTTTGGATGGCACGCGTGGAGGTGGACCCCCACTTTTATGTATTTATTTTATACTCATACCGTCCAGCTGGACAGTGTGCCGTGGGACATACCGTGATGTATGTATTGTATATCTATGTCATCCATTTGTGCGGCCCACTGTGATGTATGTATTGTATATTTATGTCGTCCATTTGTGCGGCCCACCGTGATGTATTTATGGCCCATATGATGGGGCCCAATATGGCCCAAAGTTATGTATTTATGGCCCGTTTGGTGAGGCCCACTGTGGTGTATTTGTGGCCCATTTGGCGAGGCCCATTATGATGTATATGTGGCCCATGAGTGAGGCCCAATGTTTTGTATATGAAGCCCATAGGATGAGGCCCGATGTGTTGTATATGAAGCCCATGTGATGCGGCCCATTATGATGTGTATTAGGCCCATGAGATGCGGCCCATTGAGATTGTATGTGGCCCATTATGATTGTATGAGGCCCGTTGTAATTATATGAGGCCCATTATGACTATATGAGGCCCATGCAATGCAGCCTACTTGATGTATATGAGGCCCCATTATGATGTATAATCGGCCCATGTAATGAGGCCCATTGTGATGTATATACGGCCCATGTATAAGGCCCATCGTGATGTATACGAAGCCCATGTGATTAGGCCCATTGTGATGTATACGAGGCCCATGTGATTAGGCCCATTGGGATGTATGAGATCCTTGTAAGTGCTATGATTTGATTCCTCTTTGATTGTCAAATTTTGTGTGTTAAAACGTCTCCATATGTTGTGTGTTTATATCTTGATAAATTTGTTCAAGACACCTCGTCAACACTTGAAGTCTTGCTCAAAGAATTCTTCAAGCTTCATGATAGTACAAGCTACAATATTAAGAAAGAACTCCGGGTCAAGACTCAAGTTCAAGTGCAAGTTCGACATTCAAATCTAAATGCGGGACTCAAGTACAACTTAAAGTTACATTGAAGCTTTTGAAGTAGTCAAGCTACATCGAGAAGAAATCAAGCTTCGTAAAGATCAAAGTCTAAGCAAATGAAGTGTTCGATGTCCATACTTCATGTTCCAAGTTTGATAGACCATTAGTTTGACCTTAGGGTAGGTCATTTTGGATACATAATCTAAATGAATATTATTACATGATTTTGGTCTACTCTAAGACCAGGCCCCAGACCGTTCGACTGGGCCCTAAGATCTTGTCTTGACTACCTAAGAAGTTCCAAGACCGGTTTTAAAATGGTTACAATTTATCGAATTTTTTGGTTCGCTTACTTCGACCGGGCCTCTGAGTCTGCTCGACCGGTCGTGAGATGGTCTCGACTCGACCTTCGACCAACATGTAATGCTTCGACTCAAACTCAAATGACTAAATCAAGTGTCGTAGACCGCCGTAGAGGGTCTCGACCGATCGTGGATCGCTTCACCGTGGACTACCTACGACCGGTCGTAAAACAAATCCGATGCGATCGCACTCAAAAATTCAAAAATTAGTTTATTTCAAGACCAGCGTGGTGACCCTAGACTAGTCGAAGACGAATTTCTTCTGCTATAAATAGCACACGAATTTCAGAGTTTTTCATTGAATAATTAAGTGAATTCAAGGCTCCACTCTAAGATAAGTTTGTGTTTATTTTTAAGCTATTTTGTGCATAATTTCTTTCTCTTTTTGATAGCTTATTTAATTTGATTTTGTTTCTGTATTCCAATCTGATTTGAAAAGAGGAATTGACTTATTCCTTCTTCTTGGAATCAAAATCAAATATAGCTACGCCCAACTGGTTTAAATCTAAAATCAATTAGAACTTAGAACCATATTAAAGTGAGTTGTGGACATTAAACTTCTATATTCGAACGTCTACTCCAATTGGTTCTTCCGGGCAGCTACAAGAGGAGAAATCCAGGTATTTTACAATTCTGTAAATTCCATTCCTTTTTAGTTTTTGTTTGGGATTCGCCAGAAAAATCTCAAATTGTGTGGTTATCTGAGGAGAGCCAGAAAACTCAGAAGTGTGGGTTTTTGAATTGTGTAAGCCCAAGTTAAAAAGACACAATTGTAAAGGTTTTGGGTGAACCTGTGAAAACCTATTTGATAGTGAATGCTAATATCCCTTGTGTGAGGATATTAGGAGTGGAGTAGCATTCTGTGTGGCTATTTAAGAACAGTTGGTGTACACACTGGCGAACCACTATAACTCTTTGTCATGTGGATTGAATGCTTGCTTAATTCTCATATCTTTTATCATTCAATTGTGTGGAATGTACATGTGGATGTGAATGTTGTAACAATTTACATTTTAAGCAAGTGTGAAGATTGTTGTAATAAATTAGATCTACATTTCTACATTTAATTTCAATTCTCTGCTATTCATTTATCTTTATTAAAATTGAGTTCTTGATCCAAAAGAAGTTCTAGAAATAAGGTTGTCCTACCATAAGCCCTTGTTTATTATGGTGTAAGGTTGCCCTTTGTATCAATCTCTCAATACTTATTTATTAAGGTGATTTGATTTCAGCATTGATAATTGATTTATAATTGTAAGGCGATTGATTAATTTATTCCGCTGATTTTATTTTTAATTTGGCATAGTCCTATTCACCCCCCCTCTAAGACATATAGCTTGGCCTTTTCAAGTGGTATCAGAGCCTAATAGCTCGTTCTTATTGTTTAGTTTTTAGATTTATTTCCTGAGCTAACGATCTAAGCTATAAGATGTCAAATTTTGATAGCCTATCAGTCACTAGGCCTCCACCCTTTGATGGATCCAACTATGCCTATTGGAAAGCAAGAATGAGGATCTTCCTCAAATTAATGGATGAGAGTGTGTGGCGAGACACAGTGACCGAATGGAACTCTCCTACCATTGAACTAACTGAATCTGACGGTTTAAAAACTGTGTCTGTACTTGCTTATTATTTATGGACCACCCTTCAGAAAAGTGAGTATAATGTCAATGTTAAAGCACTAAATGCAATCACTTGCGCACTATCACCGGATGAGTTCAAAAGAATTATATCCTGTGATACTACAAAGCAAGCCTGGAATATACTAGAAATGACACATGATGGTACATCAATTGTCAAAAAGTCTAAAGTCCAACTCCTCACAACCAAATTTGAAGAAATTCATATGGTGAAAAATGAAACGTTTATGGACTTTTACATTAAACTAAATGACATTGTAAACTGTATGTGGGTCTTGGCGATAAAATTCCAGAAAGTAAAGTGTGTGCAAAGATATTACGCTCACTTCCTGAACGGTTCAATTCTAAAGTAACCGCGATTCAGGAACTTCGTGATACGGATAATATGAGGGTAGAAGAACTAGTTGGTTCTTTACAAACCTATTAATTAAATTTTAAAGCTCCTAAAGGTAAATCTATAGCTTTGAAATCTTCTAAAGGTATTTCCCAAGAAAACTCAGATTTAGAAAATTCTGAAGATGATATGGCTCTTTTGGCGAAAAAGTTTTACAAATTTTTCAAAAGTAAGAAAAGAGTTGACTTTCAAAAGGGAAATGAAAAGAAATGATCTAAACCTAAGTCCAAAACTTGGAAGTCTTTAAAAGATAGTCAGTGTTACAACTGCCAAGAGTATAGGCATTTAGCAAACAAATGTCCTAAAAAGGACAGACCCAGAAGGAAGGTTATGTTGGCTACTTGGGATGAATCATCTGATTCTGAAGCATCTTCTGAATTAGAAAATTTTGAAACCGAGTCGGGCAGTGATGTTAAAGCCCTTACGACTCTAGCCAAGTTTACTTTTTCAAATCACGATGATTCAACAAGTGAAGAAAATTTGAATAGTGATTATGAAAATGAAGACGATCTTCAAGATGCTTATAATGCCTTATATAAGGAAAGTTGTAAACTTGTTGTCAAACTTAAGCTTCAAAAAGAAAAGTTTTCTAAACTCAAAAAATGTTTTGAAACTCTTGTTTTAGAAAAATTGCATATTTCAGATTGTTTGGAAAAATCAAAATGTGATTTGGAATTCAAAACCTCGTTGATTGATGATTTGAAATCTGAAAATGAGAAACTTAAAAATGAAGTATCTTCTCTTCTGAGTTTGAAGGATACATGGAGATATGCCCAGGGTGATCCAAAGTTAGAAAAATTATTATCCGGATCAAGAAAATGTGGCGATAGATCCGGGTTGGGCTATGAGAAAAATACATCTCCTAAACAGAAGTATACTTCTCCCAACTTTGTGAAAGGAGAAACTTCTAACTCAAAAGGAAAAGGTACTAGTCAAGTTTTTTCTAAAAATACAAAAACTTTTCATAAACCTAAAAGCAGCTATATAAATTTTAAAAATCAGAACAGAAATCCTCTTACTGAAAAAATAATTGATTTGCTTAAGGAGCTCTTAAAATCTAACTCAGTAGGTCATTCTTACAACATCAGACTAAAGAAGACCAACCATGTTCCTAAACCCAAAACAGTTATGAAATGGGTTTGTAAAGTTGCCTGCTTAGTTGCCCACATTGCATTCAAAGCAACAAGCAATTCAAAATGGTACCTCGATAGTGGATGTTCCAGGAACATGACAGGTGACAAGGCTTTATTCACCGATCTAAAAGATATGACTGATGGATCAATCACATTTGGTGATGGTAGCAACTGCAAGATTATTGGCCAAGGTACAGTTCAACTTTATAATCTTCCCTTATTTAAGAAAGTTTTATATGTTAAGGGATTAAAACACAACCTGTTAAGCATATCTCAAATATGTGACAACAACCATAGTGTTAAATTTTCTAATCAAGGTTGTGAGATTATAGATAAAAAGGGTTCTGTAATATTAACTGGTCGCAGAACTTCTGAAAACTGCTATATAGTTTGCAATGGAAGCTCATTTAATCAAACGTGTTACATGGTTCATACTGATGAGACAGAATTATGGCATAAACGCCTTGGACATGTACACTACCAAAATTTGTACAGATTGAGCAAAGGAGAACTAATTAGAGGTCTACCTAAAGTGCAAAAAGTAGACAAAATATGTGGTGAATGCTAGTATGGTAAACAAACGAGGAGCTCTCACAAAAAGGTGAACTCCAATATCACATTTAGACCACTCGAGCTTCTCCATATGGATCTTATAAGACCAACCAGAACGGAAAGTTGAGGTGGCAAAAAATACATCTTGGTTATTGTAGATGATTATACAAGATACACTTGGGTTTCATTCTTAAGGGACAAATAAGAAACCCTTGATGAAGTGAAAAAGATTATAAAATGGATCCAAACTGAAAAATGTTCTCAAGTTTGTAAGATCCGTAGTGATCATGGATCCGAGTTTGAAAATAGCGGCTTTGAGAAACTCTGTAGTGATCAGGGAATATCACATGAATTCTCTATGCCCAAAACTCCACAACAAAATGGTATTGTGGAAAGAAAAAATAGAGTGCTTCAAGAAATGAGAAATATTATGTTAAATAGCATGAAGCTCCCTAGAAATTTATGGGCTGAAGCAGTGAATACCGCCTGCTACATTATCAACCGTGTTTATATCTGCAAATCTAATAATAAAACGGCTTATGAAATGTGGTTCGAGAAAAAATATACTGTCAAATATTTTCAAAATTTTGGCAGCAAGTGCTATCTTTTACGTGATCGTGAAAATCTAGGAAAGTTCGACACTAAAAGTGATGAAGGGATCTTTTTAAGATACTCTTTAAATAGTCGTGCATATCGTATTCTGAACAACAGGACTGGTGTGATTCAAGAATCAATAATGTAGTAATTGACGATCACTTGAACACACCTGCCCCTAGTTCAGATAATGATGAAGCTCTTATATATGAAAAACATGATACTTCATCAAGTAAAACTAATTCTGAATTAAGAACTGTTAAAGATCATCCAACTGATCAAATACTTGAAAACCCTCTCACTGGTGTGCGCACTCGTAGACAATTAGAGGACATATGTAACTACGTATGCTTTACATCCCAGATAGAACCGGTTAACGTGAAATAAGCACTTTCTGATGAAAACTGGACAGTTGCTATGCAAGAAGAACTTAATCAGTTTGTCTGAAATGATGTCTGACACCTTGTTCCTAGACCTAAAGATAAACATATTATTGGAACAAAATGGATTTTCAAAAATAAGTCTGATGACTTGGAAAATATCATTTGAAATAAGGCAAGACTGGTTGTGCAAGGGTATATGCAAATTGAAGGGATTGATTATGATGAAACTTTTACCCCAGTTGCTCGCCTTGAATCGATCAGACTCTTCATATCTATTGCATGTTTTAGAAAGTTTAGAATTTTTCAAATGGATGTAAAGAGTGCCTTTTTGAATGTGACCTACATGAAGAGGTATATGTTGAACATCCAACTGGGTTTGAAGACCCTAAGCTTCCCAATCATGTATACCGCCTTAAAAAGGCTCTCTATGGTCTGAAACAAGCTCCTAGAGCATGGTATAAAAAATTGACTAAGTTCTTACTAAGTCATAGGTTTCAGATGGGTAGTGTCGATAAGACGCTCTTTGTTAAGAAATATAACGATGATATCTTAATGGTTCAAATCTATGTTGATGATATAATTTATGGATCAACTTGTACTAACATGACTGTTGAGTTTGCAGATCTAATGAAATCTGAATTCGAAATGAGCATGGTTGGTGAATTAAATTATTTCCTAGGGTTGCAAGTAAAACAGCAATCTGATGGAATTTTTATTTCACAAACTAAGTATGCATTAAACTTGATTAAAAGATTTGGATTTGAAAATGGTAAGAACTTTAATACTCCTATGAGTACAACTTTAAGACTCTCAAAAGACTCTACAGGTAAAGATGTAGATCCTAAATTGTATCATAGTATGATAGGTAGCTTACTTTACCTAACTGCAAGTAGACCTGATATTGCTTTAAGTGTTGGAATTTATGCTAGATATCAATCTAATCCTAAAGAATCTCACTTAACTGCTGTTAAATGAATTATTCGATATATCGCAAGTTCAGTTAATCTAGGTCTTTGGTATCCATATGATTCTGGTGTTCAATTGGCTGGGTATTCGGATGCTGATTGGGCAGGAAATATAGATGATAGAAAATCTACCAGCGGTGGTTATTTTTACATTGGAAACTGTCTGGTTTCTTAGTTTAGCAAGAAACAAAGTTCCATATCACTCTCAACTACTGAGGCCGAATATATTGCAGCAGGAAATGCTTGTACTCAGTTGGTTTAGATGAAACATATGCTAAGTGATTATGAAATCGCACAAGACTATGGTTTTATACTGTGATAATTTCAGTGCGATAAACGTTTCAAAAAACCCAATCCAGCATTCACGTACTAAGCACATTGACATTCGATTTCATTACATTCATGAATTAGTAGAAGAAAAAATAATATCTTTAGAATATATTCCTACCAAGACTCAGCTTGCTGACATTTTCACTAAACCGCTCGACAAAAGCAGGTTTAACAAGTTGAAATTTGATCTTGGTATGTGTAAATTTAAATGATTGATCATGCATTTTTGTATCATATTATATATGATGTTAATATGTTATTAATTTAAATTTTAAAATTTTGTGAATATTGCATATATTTTTTTCTCTTCTGTCTAAGACCTATTGAGAACGTGTTTCGACAGTTTGATACGACCGGCCGACGAGTATATCCCAAGACCGGTCGTGCGCGCGATGCCCTTTTTAATTTGAGGGAAAACTTGTTTCTTCTTCATTCTAACCCTCCTCACCGACGAGCCGAGCTTCGACACTTAATTTTCGGCCTTATGGATATTCAAGTAAATGATGATGGTATTCATCCTAGTGCACTTGCTGAGAGAGTGTCAGAATCGGAAAAACGTATTTTTACTAGAGCTTTGTGCAACTTGAATGCTCCATGGACTGCGAATGGAAATGCTCTCAAAACCAGATACTTGTTACCCAAATACAGAGTTTTGCATCGTATCTTCACTTCTAACGTGTATCCCTGCTCTGGAAACAAGACTGAGTTGACTTTGCTTATGGTTCGTATTTTGTACTCGATTATTACTGATGCTAACATTTGTTTGCCCTCCTTGATTTGTTCTTCTATCATACAAATTCGTAGTAATCCTGGTCATGATGATATTCCTTTTGGATATCTGTTAAATGTATTAGCCACTCACATGTTAGTCGCTATGACCGTCGATGAGGCTCCTATCAGACACCTCATATTTAACAATTCCAACCTGAATAAGATGTAGTTGGAGTTGGCTCTTGGTCAAGTTGATGTTGATGTGGGTGATGCTGCTACTGAAGCTGAGTTGGGTGTCGAAGGTGATGAGTTGTCGGTCGATGATATTGACATGGATGGTATTTTTAATGAAATTGATTCTGATTCTGGAAATGATCCAGACTTTGAACCATCTGATTTCAATGCAAGTCTTAGTGCACTAGAGGAAAAAGTAGAACAGATGAATGTTGGCCACAATCAACAATTTAAAAATATGCGCAAATATTTTAGGCGCTTATAGAAGAGCCTTCACCAAAGTGATCCTAACATTCCTGCTCCATCGTCTGATTCCGATTGAGAATGCTTAATCTTTAGTCTATAACAAGTTTACTAAGTTTCGTTCCTTGATTGTGTGGATTATTGTCTTAAAACATCACTTATTACTTCTTTTAGTATGTACTCTGACTCACCTTCCAAACTTCTCTTGTTTTGTTATTTACTCTGCACTTTTTATTATTTCATCTTTCTGAGTTGATATCTCTAATTCTGTCTTTTATGTCCATTTTTGTTTCTTCCTTTGTCATATTTTGACAAAAAGGGGGAGAATGTGTGCATTTTATTGATGAGGTATGATTGATTATGAGGTATGATTGAGATGATGTATACCTACTCAAAGGGAGTTGAGGGGTATTAACTCAGGGGGAGTTAAGTTGCATTGACACTATTAACTCAGGGGGAGTTGAGTTGCGTTGACAGTTGAGTTGTCTCAGTTAACAACTGGTGCATGATTTGTTATTATATAATGTGATGCTTATCTTATTAAAAGTATGAGAAGTGTTTTGTCACAAATTTGACAAAGGGGGAGATTGTAAGTGCTATGATTTGATTCCTCTTTGATTGTCAAATTTTGTGTGTCAAAACGTCTCCGTATGTTGTGTTTTTATATCTTGATAAATTTGTTCGAGACACCTCGTCAACACTTGAAGTCTTGCTCAAAGAATTCTTCAAGCTTCATGATAGTTCAAGCTACAATATTAAAAGAGAACTCCGGGTCAAGACTCAAGTTCAAGTGCAAGTTCGAGATTCAAGTCTAAATGCGGGACTCAAGTACAACTTAAAGTTACATTGAAGCTTCTGAAGTAGTCAAGCTACATCGAGAAGAAATCAAGCTTCGTAAAGATCAAAGTCTAAGCAAATGAAGTGTTCATTGTCCATACTTCATGTTCCAGGTTTGATAGACCATTAGTTTGACCTTAGGGTAGGTCACTTTGGATACATAATCCAAATGAATATTATTACATGATTTTGGTCTACTCTAAGACCAATCCTAGACCCAATTCGACCAATCCTAGTACTGTCTCGACCAATCTAAGAAGTTCCAAGACCAGTCCTAAAATGGTTACAATTTATCAAATTTTTTGGTTCGCTTATGACCAGTCCTAGAGTCTGCTCGACCGGTCGTGAGATGGTCTCGACTCGACCTTTGACCAGTCATAATGCTTCGACTCAAACTCCAGAGACTAAATCAAGTGTCGCATGACCAGTCGTAGAGGGGTCTCGACCGGTCGTGGACTGCCTTCGACCAATCGTGGACTACCTACGACCGGTCGTAAAACGGTCTGATGTGATCGCGCTCAAAAATTCAAAAATCAGTTTATTTCAAGACCAGTCGTGGTGACCCTAGGACCAGTCGAAAATGAATTTCATCTACTATAAATAGCACACGAATTTCAAAGTTTTTCATTGAATAATTAAGTGAATTCAAGGCTCCACTCTGAGATAAGTTTGTGTTTATTTTTAAGCTATTTTGTGCATAATTTCTTTCTCTTTTTGATAGCTTATTTAATTTGATTTTGTTTCTGTATTCCAATCTGATTTGAAAAGAGGAATTGACTTATTCCTTCTTCTTGGAATCAAAATCAAATATAGCTACGCCCAACTGGTTTAAATCTAAAATCAATTAGAACTTAGAACCATATTAAAGTGAGTTGTGGACATTAAACTTCTATATTCGAACGTCTACTCCAATTGGTTCTTCCAGGCAGCTACAAAAGGAGAAATCCAGGTATTTTACAATTCTGTAAATTCCATTCCTTTTTTGTTTTTGTTTGGGATTCACCAGAAAAATTTTAAATTGTGTGGTTATCTGAGGAGAGCCAGAAAACTAAGAAGTGTGGGTTTTTGAATTGTGTAAGCCCAAGTTAAAAAGACACAATTGTAAAGGTTTTGGGTGAACCTGTGAAAACCTATTTGATAGTGAATGCTAATATCCCTTGTGTGAGGATATTAGGAGTGGAGTAGCATTCTGTGTGGCTGTTTAAGAACAGTTGGTGTACACACTGGCGAACCACTATAACTCTTTGTCATGTGGATTGAATGCTTGCTTAATTCTCATATCTTTTATCATTCACTTGTGTGGAATGTACATGTGGATGTGAATGTTGTAACAATTTACATTTTAAGCAAGTGTGAAGATTGTTGTAATAAATTAGATCTACATTTCTGCATTTAATTTCAATTATCTGCTATTCATTTATCTTTATTAAAATTGAGTTCTTGATCCAAAAGAAGTTCTAGAAATAAGGTTGTCCTACCATAAGCCCTTGTTTATTATGGTGTAAGGTTACCCTTAGAACTGAATTTGTATCAATCTCTCAATACTTATTTATTAAGGTGATTTGATTTCAGCATTGATAATTGATTTATAATTGTAAGGCTATTGATTAATTTATTCTGCTGATTTTATTTTTAATTTGGCATAGTCCTATTCACCCCCCCTTAGGACATATAGCTTGGCCTTTTCAATCCTTGTATATGAGGCCTTTATTTGAGGTCATGGGCCCACTATATGTTTGGCCCTATGAGGGCCACTCCTTGGGAGCAATGTTGGTTGAATGTCCACATTGATGGGCAATGATGGTTAAATGTCCACATTGTGACCTTCCCTTAGGCCCTTTGTTAGGCTGATTATCGATAATGATTATGAGTACGTGATAGTATAACATCATAACACATGCCCATACACATCATCTGCATGCTTGATATGAGGAGTGATTGATCATAGCACATGTCATTATGGGACTCCCTGAGAGATGGAGTTGCCCCACATGAGCGCCAGGAACGCGCAGGTTTGATGCATGACTGGATAGTATGGCTCATGCATCTCGCATTTTGTGATATGACTACTGTACGCCCTAGTGACATCAGGGTTATGTCCTCCACAGGCATGTCGTAGATGGCCAGATGGGACACCGAAAATGTTTGGTTCGAACATCTGGGTACGTTGGATGTCCACGGGTGAAAGTCCATAAACCTTCGTAGCCAGGAGACGCTACAACATCTAGACCGAGTGGATATACATGAGCGCCTGAGTGCCAAATACCAGTAGGCCGCATCTCCCACTGTGTCGTGATCGGTTGGAAGGGGGTGTGGCCTTATCCGCCCGAGTGAGGGGGCTGTAAGTTAGGCTGAGTTTGACCAACTCACAAATGAGTCCACTATCGACGAGCCGAGTAGGCATTGGTATACTGCTGGCAGGTGGGTAGTGAGGTCTTTTCCACTTGCATGGCTATGCGGCTAGGGAGGCGGCTAAACCCCGGTGATGATCCCAGAGATGCACGGTACTGATATGTGGACTTATTGAGCAGGAGTTGCAGATTCAGCATTGTACTCATTCATTCATTCATTCACTATCCACTCGGGCTGGTGGTGCGCAACTAATTGTTATGTATACCTTCGCAATGGCCAGGAGTTCTGTTAGGGCGCGCGACCAACCTGAGATCAGGAGTTTACCACATTGAGTCTAACTATCCAAATTCAGGTATTGGACTAGTTTGGATAGAAGTCCCTTGTAATGGACCCCATAGCCTACGATACTACGTACTATCATCTCGACTTCACACTCCAGCTTGGTCATTTCATTCGCACCGCATATTGCATTACATCTGCAGCATATGGCATTTTAGGTTGCTATGTTTTTGCATTTATATGGCCAAGATGAGGTTGACGGTATTTGTGGACTCGTTAGGCTTTGCATATTCCATTGTACCCCCAATATATGACATTTGGCTTACTATACCTCCGCATTGCACAGCTGATCTACATTGCTTCCTCAGTATATGATATTGGCTTATTATGTTTTTGCATCGCATGGCTTGGATAAAGCTGATGGTATTTATGGACTTACCGGCATGTTTCTGCATTGCTCTGATAGTGCATACTTGGCACTTACCTCGTGAGCACACTTACACCACCCTCTAAGATTTCTATAAGCTTATGCACGATAGATGCTTGCAGGTGGCATTAGGTCGTAGCAGCGTTGAGCTTGGAGCGTGCAAATGTTTGTCTTCCGAAGCTTGATTTACGATATATATATATTTCCTTCAAAGATCAGATTCAACTGCTTTATATTAGTGGATATGTGATGATGATGTTGCCTTTGTGATTTGGGTAAACTTGTGGTTATGTTTCTTACGAGATAAATATACGTTGAAAAATCCTCCTCAGAGGGATCCCAGATCGACCATGACGGCTACTGGAGCCGAGAATGGGGTACTACGGACACTGTCAACACCGGATTCGACGATCGAAAATTTTGTGAGCCCAATTTCCGAGTTTGGGACGTGACATTTCACATACTTAAAAGACAATATTGATTGGTTACCATATATACAATACTCGTATATACTAAAATCAATATTTTTAAATACTGAAATCAAACAATGGTCAGAAAGTACCTTTACGCCTTGCTCACTCATGTAGCCTAAGCGTGCATGCCACATACGTGTAGGCGTGAAATTCACTACAAATGCTGTAACTCCACCTGATAAAGTATTCTCAGTCAACTTGTAAAGGTTTCCATTCCTATATGCCTTCATGACTATGAGTGCCCCCTTCGAAACTTTAAAAACATGATCGAAATCGGTGAATTTGCACCCTAGTGCCTCAAGTGCTCCTAGAGATATTAGACTCCTCATCAAATCAGGAATGTATCTCACTTCGGTTAAGATATGTTCCATGCCATCAAACATTTTGATGTACATCGATCCAACACTTATCACTTTACATGCAATATCATTGCTCATAAACTACTTACCACCATCACACTCACTATAATTGATGAACCAACTTTGATGAGGGGTCATATGGTATGAAGCCCCCGAATCCAAAATACATTCTTCGTCGAAGTACCTGAATTTTGATGCGATCAACACGTCATTATAGTTCGCTTCCTCACTGGATTCCATAGTGCCCTCAGATTTTTCCATCTTAAGATTCTAACAGTCCTTCGTATCTTCATCTTAGGATTTTGCTCGATGCCATCGAGCAAATGTCAATGCTATCAAGAGATGCTCGATCCCATTAAGAAAATTTGAAAAATCCATGTTGGTTGCCGGAACATTTTGATGTTGCTACTCGATGGCATCGAAGGAATTTAATGCCATCGACGGATCCTTAATAGGGTATAGGGTATCGATGCCATCGAAGGTCCCATCGAGCACGCGCAGAGTGGCGTAAGTGCAAGATTTTATATATATATATATGTATATATATATATTTATATATATATATATATATATATATATATATATATATATATATATATATAGTGGGATTTGGGAGAGGAGAGGTGCATTAGGACTTTCTAAATCTTTGATAGGGATTCAAGGGCATAGCTAGGCGTTATGAAAGGAGATTCGAGGCTTGTTTGAATCGGTAAGACTATCACTTGTAATTTTTGCTTTCATAATGTATTACTCGTCACTTTGTTTTGTGATTTTTTCCCGCAATGATTTTTCCATGTAAAATTCACATTGTTCTTGTTTGAACTTGGTTATGCAATTGCTTGTATTTTGCTTGATTTGTCTCTAAGTGTTTCCGCGGTTCCGCAACAATATGTTGGTCAAACTGGATTTCATATGAACATTACGGTGGAGCCCACCAGAGCTACCAACCACTTGCTCACACCAGGAACTCCAACTTCCGGGATGATAAAACTTGAATTAAAGATGCAACCTGTTAAAAACCTTTTTTAAAAAAAGAAGAAGAAGAAGAAGAAGAAGAAGAAGAAGAAACCAAAATGTAAATACATATTAGATTGTAATTTGTAAAATTTCTAATATATATATATATATATATATATATATATATATATATATATATATATATATATATATATATATATATATATATATATATATATATATATATATATCACCCACATATTTAGAAATTTTAATTAATATAAAATCAAACTGCTACTATATTACTAAATTACAATCAATGAACCCAAATTCAACCAGTTTAATTTGGAGTTGGCAAAATATAACTGAACCCAGGTATATGGGAAATGGGCTGACCCCAACCCTCAAATTCCAGGTTGGGTAGAGGTCAGGTTGGCAGGTTAGGTCAAATTTTGTTACCCCCTTGACCGGTGCTAACTTATCCTCCTGAGAGTCTACATGGCATTTGCAGTGCAACCATCCAAATTCATAACTTTTCCAGACCATCCAAATTCTGGGTTCGATTGCGAATGGATGGTCTCTCCATATCACACCGGTCAAGCAATCCTAAGCATCACCGTCAAATTAATGGCTATCAAACAGGTGGTTAAAAGTAAAATAGTGAACGGCCCAAATTTGAATGAAATTCATACAATCAATATTATCTATGGAATGCAAAAAAAAAAAAAAAAAAAAAAAAGGTTATGGCATATCTACAGCTGGCCCAGTGATTTGGACGGTCTAGATTGCAATCCAACTATGCCAAGTGCACATTTAATGAATCAACACCATTTTTTAAATGGTGCAAACTAACATAGGAGTATAACCCCTGGAAGAATGTACAAGTAGCATGTTTCGTGTATGTTGTTTTCAAATATAATTTTCATTATTTAAAATAAATAAGTGGCCAAAATAAGGCAAAATATGGCAATCCATGGTGGACCCATCTATCAAAGGCCTCGATTTAAAAATAAAAATAAATAAATAAACAACTTAAAACGCAGTACAGAAATGAGTAGCTTAACATGTGCATCTTTTAAGGCTCTAGACGCTACAATGCCTCTACAGTCAGAAAGGATAAAACCCCATCCTGTCGTTCACGGGATCATCCCTGTGGCAGAATGGATGGTATCCACATCTTTGATGTAGAGGGACCCACAACATCGAGTCATCACTACCGTCACCATTCATAGGGTGCCTATCAAAACCCCATTTCTCCCCACAAAAATAAGGATACATTTGGCTATTCTTATCAATAACACACTCCTCTTCAAAATCCTCAAGGAGATAAATATACACGGCCATGTGTACACTAATATGGAACGTCCATCCAATAGGCCCCACCGATGGGCTGATGAAAAAAAAAAACACGCTCACAGAGAGGTATCAAGGGAGTTTTTTTTTACCTGTCTATTGTGGGCCATACCCTTTTCCAACCAGTTAGGATTAGTCGATTAGTGATATTTTTGTTTAGTGACCACCACCCAAAACTTACTAAGTGTACGGTCCACAACACCACATAAATAGGGACCATCAACGGCCACATGGAATTAAGAAAAAACTTTCGTACCCTTCTCACATGTGAAAGCTCTAGTAAAAGCAATTCCCCTCATCTGATTTCACAAAATGCAGTGTTTGGACAATCATCATCTCAAAAGAAAGATGACAACAACATTCCATTGAAATCTCAAATACAACCTAACAATATATATGCTCTGGCTTCTGCATTCATCACAAGAAATACACAATGGCTAAGTGGTGTACAAAATAATGAATTGAAACATGAAAAGAAAAGAGCATATGTTCCACCTTCCACAGCATCAATACATCCCTCCCATAAAAAACACAGCATGTACAAGTACAACCCATACACCCAACAGAATGAAACCCATCAACTACAAGAACGCCCCACAGAGAAACACTATGGCAATTTGCGCCAGTATAGCCTGAAGTCTGCAACTAGGAGCACATGCACCCTTTTTGCCTGTGTGCAAGATTAAGGCCATTCATCACATGGGGCCAGCTCAGAACATTGCCTGGCCCAAAAAATCAGGATGCTCCACTCACTAATTCAGGCCACGTCTCTAAGGAAAATTGATGGTTAGAAGAAAAACTAAAGGACCATGGTCTGTGCCAACCATATGGAACCACTCTGATATTGGAGCCAGGGCATTTCGTGGTCAGGTCCGCTGATGAATGGCCCAGATATTGTACACGTGCCAGGATGACTCGTGAAAAGAATTGAGTCTTCAATCTAACCTCGTACAAATCACCCTAGCATCTCTCAACAATATTACATGAATGGTACACAAAAAACTGCAAACAAAGCACCCCCACTTGCAACAGTAAAAAAAATACATCAACAGCATCAACACAAATGAAAGAACCCCAACAAGAACAACAAATAATACAAAGCAGATATTTCAGCACCTTACACTAACATCAAAGCCTGGGCCCATCTTGAATTTGCAAAAATCGTCAGAAGAAGATATACTCGATCATCTTCGTTCGCATGCAAAGGCAAAAGAACAGTTATACAGTTTGGTACACAGATAAGCAGTAGGATGATCCTCAGAACTGGCGATGCACTGCTAAAAAGAGATGACGCCTCCTTAAAAGAACGCAGCCCCACCATAAGTGCTGTAATCTGGAAGCCTCAATTGAACCCGATAAACAATACCAATCCAAAACTCTAATTTACAAGGCAGACTAAATGCACAATGGACCTCAATTTCCCATTGACCCAAACCATATAAGCTATACATAGGATCCCTATCAAGAGCAACAACAGATACACAGTACATTGCCGAAATTTGGCACCTCCATCAAAAAGAAAAGAGACCCATAACAGCTGAAATTTGCTAAACCCAAAATCCTCCATCGGAACGGATTAAAGAACCCATTCCAAGTACAGACTCTTGAAACCCTTGACTAAACAACAAATCAAGAAACCCCTTTGCTTGTGATGGCATCAGAGCACATTAATAACAGTACGCCCAACTGTTACATCACTGGAAGAGTAAACATCTGAAGAAAAGGAAATGTAGTGCTTACAGCGAAGTTGCTTTGACGAAGCCAGTTTCCATTGATCTTATCATCTCTGGTTACAGATGAAGGGGGAAAACCCCATAGTACAGTAGCTGACATGTACAGCTAGTATCAATTACAAGTGTGAAGGGAATAAAGGACTTTACAAGCTCACCGATGACAACAAAGAACCTATACAAGCCAAGGCCATCTACAATTTTCTACAAGAATATGTTACAGAAAAAATCTTCCTTAGGCCATCTACAATTCTCTACATGAACATGTTACAGACAAAAAAATCTTCCCTTACATATAAAACATGATCGGGCTTCTATACAAGACTGACCTTCAACATCCCCTTTAAACACTCAAGACTCCACGATGTTCAACCCAGCATTTCCCATCTTCCTATACTGGAAATTTTCAAAAATGAGGCCCATGCACAATGAGAGAGACATCCATCTTCCAGGAGTACAAGAATAGTTACAAGGTTAGGCCTCAAAGTGCTTGAGAAAAACAAGCACTAAAAATTTCCTGCTGTGCCTGTAACATAGCACAAAACTGCATGAGAGTATGGCAGACTCCATAAGCCACAGTTCTATGTGCTCCAAACAGTAACTGTTATAATTAAGTAAACACTATCGTCTGATGTATCTGGAGAATGCACCCACTGGAGCTTATCTTCCCGTTGCTATTATTTTAGGATGCACTGGTGCAAAACACCACACTACTCATAAACCCCTGGATACGATGATAAAGAAAAGAAAAATCTAAGAGTCAAAATACGTTGAAATCGGCCCACTAAAAAGAGATAATCCCATAATCTCTCCCTTCCACTATAAGTGAACATTTGCAAAGACAGATAACAAATTCAAACATTATGATCCATGAATCTTGGACATGGACACGTTTGTCAAGAGTTGGACTTGAAGAAGAACTTGGAAAACACAGCATAATATGACATGCCTATACAGATATATAGTAATAATTATAACCCTGTCCAGCTATTTAGAGTCAGTCCATATAGATACGTATGTTTAAAAATGCACTGGTATATAAATTAATGCTTAAATAAGAATAAAGAAAAAAAAAAAAAAACCATCTACATAATGAAAATGCATTAGGACTATAGGGCTAGACTTCCTATATTAGTTCTGTAATTTTATTTTTTTTTTAAATGGTGGTGACTCTTCAAACACACACATGGCATAGTTCTCTGGCAATCCAGACTGTCCAAATCGCTGACCCATCTGTGGATGGAGCATTGAAAATTTTCACCTAAGAAGAAAATATTGGCCATCTGATATTTTCCTTCGATTTTGGACAGCTAACTATTTTTTAACCATCCATTTGATGGTCATTAATTGGATAGTTAGGATTGTTTGATTCATGTGATCCAAGAGATATGCCCCATCCACAATGGGACCACAATTTGGATGTTCTGGACAGCTGTACATCAGTGCCACATGTGAGGAGGATGTCACTACCACTTTTTTAATGGTACAAAACTAACCTAGGAGTATAGCTCTAGGACTATATTGGTAGTGTGTATACATCACTAAATGTAAGAGGTAAAGATTAAGGGACTTCCTCCTAATACCATGTTGACATGTAGTTGGCACATATCATGGAATGTGCTTGTTACATAGATGAAGATATACAGCCCAAATTGGAGTATCAATTCAACTGTACCTAGACTTGACCAACCTACAACAGATGGATCACTAGGTTCCTCAACAAACTATAATTGGGTTTTGACCCATAGCTCTCAATGAAGGTGGTCTTCACTCCAACATTGAGGCCTTGTGTACTGGCCAAAAAAATATATTTGGAGCCAGTATGAAAGTATAATGCAGCTTGCGATGCAAAGTGGATGAAAGGAATCAGGCCACACAGGTGTTCAAAGAGAGGAAGAATTAAAGAGAAAAATAACTTCATTCCACAACTCCCTGGTTACATGTCTAATTAAGGAATTAAATAGTGTAGAGAAAACAAAGGAACCCTAAAACTATGTCAAAGGTCTGAAGTGCCCATACTTAATACCTCAGTGCCTACACTTAATACCTCACTAGTAATCCCTAAGGGTAACTTAGCCTTTTTACGTTATTTCTAACACAAAACAGCTAATGTAAGGACTACTTTTTGCACATTTGTGACCATGTGGAGCTCACACATGCCAAGTGGAGCCCTGACATGTGACCCTGTGGAGCCCACATGATGCAGGACATGAAAATTAAATATGATATGCGAGATTTCAGGCTTAAGATCACGTTAGTTCAGAAACAATTACATGAATTCCATATCCCACATGAAAGTCCAAACATTCAATTAAGGGGAATCTATGTGGGTCCAGGCCTACACATGATAGGGCTGGATCAATAAAAATTATGAACCAAACGATACTCAAAGATAAGAAATAATCATCCACACATGCATAGTAATCAGTCCCTAATCCAAGGGATTCAAAAATTCCAATTCGGGGAACCCTAGGGTAAGAAAAGGGGCATAAAATTGGAGATTTGAGTAATTTAGGGTTAGGTTTAGGGATTTTGGGTGAAAGCCAAGTGAAAAAGAGGAGAGAGACGAACTAGAGAAGTACTGCACGCATGGACAATAACAATGGCCCAGACGCACGTGCGTGTGATCCCAGCCGCACGTGTGTAGGGCCCACTATTAAAAAAAGGCCAAGTTGGCCCTGGTCGGCCAGAGATGGACTCCAAAACCCCCAAATCTTAGCTCGATCCGATGTACGGTTTGTGCGTGGTGCTTCGCAGAAGTTTCAGCCCTTCTGTAAGGCCAGATTCTGAAATTCTGTTGTGGGGAGGAGAATTGTTGCAATAGATGATTGATTTGAAGTGTAGATGATGGGGTGAGATGAGAAGAAGGGATGGTAAAAGATGGGTAGTAGAGATGACGATGGATGGGGGTGAATCGGGATAGATGTGGCTTCGCACCACGGTAATTAATCCTTCGATGGAGGGCTTTGCACCCAAATAGGCTTCACAACTCAAAGAGTAGGAAAACGCAGAATTTTTATTAATCTTCAATGAATGAAAAGAACTACAAGGGGTGCCTATTTATAGGAAAAACCTTATATCCCAAAAATTCGCACCATGTGCGCAACCTATTACTTGGCAATGAAGTAAATTAAAATAAAAACCAAACAAAGAAATCTAAAGTGTTCACGATGTTCTAAATAATAACAATAAGCAAAACCTAAAATATGAAATCAATTCAACGAGTGGGCCACGATCATGAGATCCCATGATGGGCTTTTCTTGACTATCAGGCCCACCCTTTTGAACTAAAACTTCGTCTTCTAGCTAGGAGGCCCTCCCTGGACGTCGTCATCGAGCCAGATCGATGGTGGGTAATTAGTGAGCATTTAACCTCTAGCGCACACGACACACAATAATAAAATGAAATAATATCCAAGGTTTATCAGCTATTAGGCCAAATACGATGCCAATTGTCTAATTAACATAGACGGATAATCATATTGGGATGAAACAACGTCAAGACAAAACTGACATCTTCAGCACCTTGAGCAAAGAAGTATCAAAATATTACAACCACCTTAGTAAGTCTACTTTCTCACTTATCCTCGATGAGTAATCCATCAAGTTACTCAAATACAAGAGGCAAACATGCTCATGCAGCAGAAACTTGTTGGGCGAAGTGGGATCAGATTTGGGTGTGGAGGAGGAGAAGCCTCAGTACTCGAAACTTTCAAGAAGGAAAAGAGTGTAAAAACCGCCCGGGGGGGGGGGGTGGGTATCAACATCGTCGTCATATAAGCCTTATCCCAACCAATTGGAGTTGGCTACACCAATCCTGTTCCGCCATTCCACTTTATCAAAGGCCATATCCTAGGTTAAACCACGTCCTTTTGGGCCTTCCCCTCGCCCTTTTGGAGCATTCAACTTGAACCAACTCACTCCTACTAACCGGCGCAGTTCTTGATCCTCATTGATGAGCATTAAATATATTATTTGAAATAGAAGATTAACCTATGTAGTGATTGTGTTTGCAAAACAGAGACGATCCACCAATACAAATATGATTAAATCAAAGGTTGTCTTAAAACCTTGATAGAATCACGATAGTGGGACTTGGAGAGAGGAGTAAGAGGTCTACAAGCAAGAATCGGTATAGGAGCAAGATTCAAAGTGGCAAGAGCGAAATCTCGAAGAACCATGCTACTGAGTTGCAGATGCCACATCTGAACAATCAACACATAAGATTAATCTCATGAGCCTGCTCAAGCAAACAAAGCTCATGATTTGAGAATTGGGTTGCAAAAGAAACCAATACAAATTGCATACAGACTATACTTGTAAAGTTCTGGTGAGGGGAGATGGAAACAGAGAACAGGGACCGAATGAAAGGGCACAAAACTTTAGGGAACCACACCTGCATGAATTTTCACATGCATGTGTAAATGTTTTTTTGTGAAAGTAGCACAAGTATATTAACGAAACAAAAACTCCTGAGAATTTCCTAAACACAGAGGAACAAATTCATTTAAAAACCGCATAATTCTTCCAATCTTCCAATGGAGTACTATAAGCTCATGTTTCTCTCTTGTGGTATATCATTATTGATGCATGACTATTAACCACTTGCTCTAAAAGCTCGAACTGATAGAGCGTGGCGAATTAATCCTTTTATCTCATAGCCCAGGCCCTACATCACATGGGTTAGGACCTCGGCCGAACCCCCCTTGTGAGCCCCACATCAAATGGGTACCACCTCACATAGGTGGGGTCCGCCTCACATGGGCCGCCCACCCCGAGTGCGGCCCAGCATCCCACAGGCTACCCCACTCGAGCGCAGTGTAAAAATGCCCCTACATTAATTATCCTATGAATCCCCATCTAGTGTAACTGCCTTTGCCTCTATAGATAAAGAGATAGAGAACTACCATCATGCTATCTAATTCCTTTTTCTATTCACATCTCCCTAGCCTCTCTTCCTCAAGGTAAGTTTTAACTACAAAAGGGCGCCAATGGGGAGACCAAACTATAACCCAAGAAATATCAAATTACAACCCTTAACTTGGAATCGCAAGAAACCCATTCAACTACCAACGATCTAGCCCTTGAAGAACTGCCTTCAACCAATTTCAAATCATTATTAAAGCACCTAGCATTTCTTTCCTTCCAAACAGCCCACCAAATAGCAAGTAAAGCCATTCACCAAAGCACTTTCTTTTCTTTCCTGAGGCCCTCCCCATGCCAAGCAATCAAAAGAAGATCCACCGATTCCAAGGCAGACCAAACCACCTCAAAATGGCCCAGAACATCCTGCCCAAATCTGCCCCCACAAAAGGATAATGCAGAAAAAGATGATCCACCATCTCCTCATCATGCATACACGAAATGCAAATATTACGGATCACCATTGATCTTTTGCAAAGAGTATCAATGGTAAGGACTTTCTTTGTTCCAACCAACCGGCCAAAAGCAGCTATCTTTGGAGAAACATCGTAGTGCCAGACAAGCTTGGTAAACACCATCACCCTTTTCCTAGCACCGCCTTGCAAGAGAGAGTTGAAGGATTTAACTGAGAACTATCCCAATTTATCCAACTTCCACAACATTCTATCCTAATCGGAAGGGGACGGGGCAAAAAGAAGTCTCAAAGGGCCATAAATTTGTTGACTTCCTCATCACGGAGAGTGCCTACAAGGGGGCTCCCAAACTACCACTCCTTCAAAGCAAGAAAAGCAATCTGCCTATGAAAAAGGCCATGCACTGCTCATCCATTCACTAACTTTTAGTCATATCAACCTCTCATTTTACCTTTAAACAAATATAAATATAAATAATCGATCTCTCTCCTTCTATCATCCATTTCAACTGTTCTTATTCCAATTTGAAAATGCTCGCACTACGCCAGTTTATCCTCCCCGGCATTTGTCCTTTTGGGGAAATGGTGTATATGGTTCTAAGCAATCTCCCAGGCTGATGTTTGAAAATTTCAGTAGCGTCATAACTAAATAAGGTTTTCAAATAAGCATGTATGATCACTCGTTTGCTGAAAGTAATGATGGTATCACAACTTTGATAGTTTATGTTGATGATATTATTCTGACAGTAGAAACTAATGAAGAGGAAAAAGTTAAATCATATTTGAGGCAGATGTTTGACACTGAAGATCTTAAACCCCTGCAACACTTCCTTGGGATCAAACTTGCTAAACAAAAGAAAAGAACATTTATTCCCAAAGAAAGCAGTCTTTGAAATACTCACCGATATAGCATGCTAGGAGCACAACTGGCCAACTATACAATGGAAATGGATATTGGGCTACTGAAGACAAATCAAAGGCACCTAGTGGTCCAGATACTTATCAGCATCTTGTTGGCACACACGTCTACTCGACTATCACCCAGCTAGATTTATGCAGTCAGTGCAGTAAGTTTATGCATGCTCCTCGTACTCATGACTTAGATGATGTATACCACATTCTTCCATACTAAAATCTGCTTCTAGGAAAGGATGACTATATTCTAACCATGATCAATTGAATGCGAGCAGATATTGTGATGATGACTGGGAATGATTAACTGGATCTGCTGGTGGATATTGCACTTTTTGTAGGAGAAAATTTTGGCAATGTGGAAAAGAAGCAAAATGTGGTTTGCTCGATCATCAGCTCTAGACATTATGAAGCAATGGCAAATACTTCCTGCGCACACATGAAATCATTTGACAATTGTACTCCTATTCCTCTTCATTGTGACAATCAGGCTACAATACACATTGCCAATCATTCGGTATTTCATGAAAGGACACATATCTAAGAGGACTGTCGCTTTGTTTGCAAGAAAGTAATGAAGAAATTGATCACCATGTTGTTTGTTCCATCTGACAGCCAGTTGGCCAATATTTTCACGAGGGCTACCAATATTCACCAAATTAGGAAAATAATAGTCAAGCATGTGTGATATGATATCCATGCACTAGCTCGAGGGAGAGATTTAAAAGTGTCAAACATAATCAATACAACTGCAGAGTACTAAAGCTCATGTTTATCTCTCGCAGTCTATCATTATCTTGTGTCTATTGAAACAGCCTTTGCCTTTATAAATAACAAGATACAGAGAAGGTTAATTGTGCTCTCTTCACATCTCACTCAAAATCCCAAAAGGAAAGCCGAAGCACAGGTTTCAGCATGCTAGTCAATCCCCATCCCAAGCGGAGGGTTGGTGTTAGGAAGGATAGAAAGTCGTCGAACTTTTGCGAAAATATCATGAGACATTCTATATCAAATCAAAAATCAAAAATTGATTTTGGGCATGAAGAGAGGAAAAGAAGACCTAAATGGGCATGGACCATGGTAGTGAAAAGGAACATGAAGGCTTATTAACTTAGCAGCGATGGGGGTCTTGGATAAAATGATTGATGAAACAGAACGAATAAAATCAACCCCAGATAGATGGGCCAAGGCTATGATGATGATTGATTATTTATTGATTCTAAGCATTAAACTTGAGCTTCTTTTTTAGTTTAAACCATGTAATCTATATTTTTGTAAGTTTCTAACAACACATTTTATCTTTTTTGCATGTTTTTTTATAACTATACATTTTAACTACAACGATTAGGTTTCTGAAAGAGGCAAAGGGGGCTTTTCTAGAAGGCTACTCAAGGAGGATTGGGTTTCAACCATGGTATCGATGAGCTTTAAAAGAAACATTGATTCTTATTAGAGTGAAAATGGTGTCCCCCTTCACTACCATTCAATATGTTGCAAATTGGGAAGATTTATCGATCTGTGGGAAGCTTCTTAATGCAGGGGCATTTTCACACCAGGATTGAGTGGGGTGGCCTGTGGGATGCAGGGGCACATTCGGGGTGGGTGGCCCGCATAACCCATGGATTTGGGGGCCATGTGAGGCGGGTGGCTCGTGTAAGGCGGAACCCATGGATATGGGGCCCACAAGGAGGGTTCGGACGAGGACCTAACCCATGGATTTAGGGCATGGACTATAAGATATAGGGATTAATTCGTCATGCTTTATTAGTTTGAGCTGTTAGAGCAAGTAGTTAATTGTCCTACATCAAATTGGTATCAGAGCGGATGGTTCCGAGGTGATTAATGCGGGGGGCATTTTCACACCGGGCTTGAGTGGGGTAGCCTGTGGGATGCAGGGGCACACTCAGGGTGGGTGGCCCGCATAACCCATGGATTTGGGGCTTGTGTGAGGCGGGTGGCTCATGTAGGGCGAAACCCATGGATTTGGGGCCTACGAGAAAGGTTCGGCTGAGGACCTAACCCATGGATTTGGGGCTTGGGCTATGAGATAAAGGGATTAATTCGCCACGCTCTATCAGTGCGAGCTTTTAAAGCAAGTGGTTAATTGTCCTGCATCACTTATGACAGAAGATCATAATGGTTCTGCTTAAAGCTTCTTAACAACACATTGATGATGAAATTTAATGTACAGTCAGAGATGCTTCAAAGATGAAGTTGCTAAAGAATTGCCTCAAAGAATTATTTCAACCAAAAAATAGTAAGAAGGATAACCTCTTTAAGAATTTCTGAAATCTCATAAGATAAAACTTTTTTAAGAATTACTGAAAATTCTCATAAGAAAGCAAATGGGAAAAACTTATAATAAAATAAAAAATTAAAAAATTAAATAAATAAAAAAAAAAAAAAAAACACCAAAGTAATAAGCAAGTGTTTCCAACAGCAAGTGGCACTCTCTTCATTCCTCTAGCAAAGTATCAAAAATCTCACTCAAGGATCCAAAATTCAACTTTGTATCAGGCAATACATCTACAATGGATCCGTATTGACTGTCGTTGCTACTGAGTACACATGCGAGGAGGGGGGTGGCAGGGCTCCAAAGTTCCCAGTCAAATCGGCCCATATATGGCCTGATACAACTAAGGTGATTAGTTATCAGCCGAGAGGCATAGAAGGGTCAATTTTTCATATTCTCCCTTTGTTTGGGCTATTTTCTTGATTCCAAGCATAAAGGAACCTAGAGCCCCATTTTAAACTACATTTGGGGATCAAAACACAAGAGTTGAGCAACATTATACAAATAGAAGTTGAGGGAACCATTTTGGAAAAGATTGAGAAAAGGGACTTGATCAAGTAGGAATGGATTTTGATAAATTATTAAAATGGTTAACCCCATTGATAACCTTTTACATCAAAATTCAAACTATTATGTGGATTGGTATGAATTTGGTTTAAATCATTACCATTTCATTTTTATTCTTCTTTTTGTTGTATTTCAATGTAATGGGCCCTAAACCAGGTCATGCCTGATCTGTGTTCCATTGGGGCATATTTTGTTAACTTTCCCAAATTTTCACGTTTTTAACCTTTGTTCCCATCTTTTGACCAACTATAATTGTGTAAATTAAATGGATAACTTGCAATGTTGTACAAATATAAACATATTATAACGCTTTTTTTGTAAAGATAAAATATAATAAATATATTATTATGCTTATGGAGCATTACTGCCAACTCCCACGAGGGGCAATGGTAGTCTTGGATTAAGTTAGGATGACATGCCTATAATTACTTGTAATAGTATCTTGTTCATTATATTTCATCCATGTCAAAAATATAGAGCAAGGTATACTATACCAGTAACGGTGCCCACTGTTAAGGATATGCTGAATCAGTGTAACAGCCAATATGGGGAATGCAACGGCAGATACGCCCCTGTATCAGTCGATTTTTTTTCTTTTATTTTTTCTCCAAAAAATTCAGAAAAATATCCATAAAATCTGAAAAATTATAAATATTCTAAATATGCATTCGTTTATAATTTTGAGCATGTTTATGGTAGTGTAACAGTCCAGTCTTTGGTAAGAATGATTGATTGATGGATTTATGAATATACAGGATCTAGGGAATTTTGCGTCATATTATATAATTCATATACCTAACAATTTAATATCATTTCTCCCATACATCTTAAGAAAAAATTAAAATTAAATTCGGGTAAATAGTGTTGTTGATTTGGGGCTAATTTGGGGGGACCATTTGATGCCCCAAATCAGCCTCAAATTCATGCAATCTATTAGCACTTATCCCACTGATGGATTAGTGGACATTTATTGGGCAATGAAGAATGAAAAACATCAAATGGTCATATTTCAAAAAAACAAGTGTCTACAAATTAATGATGAAAATTGTTCAAACAATTTAATTTTAGGATTGTGACTTGGCAACAATGGTCCCAAAATTTTAATTAGTTAATTTTAAGTTGATATATGCCCCATGCACAATTTTTTAGGGCCATGTACATGGGGCCCACTTGATGTATGCATTATACATCCATGTCGTCTATTTGTTTTGCTAACTCATTTTAGGGCATGGTCCAAAAATGAGGCAAGTCCAAATCTCCGATGGACCACTAGTGGATGAGGCGGGCCACCTTGATGTATTTGTATATCTGTGCCATCATTTTGTTCTGCCAACTCCTTTTAAGGCATGGTCCAAAAATTTAGAGAGATCTAAATCTCAGGTGGACCACTAGTGAGTGGCGCCTTAAATGTGGGGCCCACCTCAATGCATTTGTTGTATATCAATGTGGTCTATCCTTTTTACCAACTTATTTTAGGGCATAGTCCAAAAAATAAGGCAGATCCAAATCTCAAGTGGATAACATAATAGGGATTAAATTCCCACCATTAAAAATTTATTGGGACCATTTTTATTTTTATTTTTGGATCAAACCGTTATTTGTGTTCTCCCTTCATCCAAGTCTCTGTGACCTTATCAAAAGGTTCGATGACAAATAAACATTATAGTGGGCCGTAAGAAGTTTTTAATGATAAGCATTCAATCCCTAGTGTGTGGTCCCCTTGATATTTAGATCCCTTCATTTTAGGGACCATGCCCTACAATGAACTAGAAAAACTGATGGACGGCATGGGTATACTACACATAAATCAAGGTGGGCTCCACACAGTGCATTGTCTTGCGTACGCTGCAGAGTACTTTAAATAATAATAATAAATTAAGTGCAGCTGTGAAATAGCCATGCAATCCATTCGTTTTTCTAACAAAGATGGAATTGAAAAGAAAAGAGGGAAAAGAGGGAGGGAGGGAGGAAGGGAGAGGGTGGGCTGCACCACACGGGAAAGGAAGAGGAAGAAGAAGGAAAGCAACATATGTTGCTGCCACCGTAGCCACAACAGCTGCAGCAGCCCAAGAAGGAGAAGATCTTAAGGAGAAGATCTTAAGAAAATGAGAGAAAGAAGAACAGGAAGAAAAAGAGGAAGAAGAAGAAAAAGAGAAGAAAAAGAAAAGAAAAAGGTATGTTGTTTTTTTCTTTTCTTTTCTTTTTTCTCCTTTTTTTTTTCTTTAGGTTTGTTGTGCATAATAACTATTACAGAATCATAACAGCCGTTACCATCCAAAAAAAATTGGGGGTCCCTGTTTCGGACCCATATCGCATAATGGCTCCAGCCGTTACCGTTACGTATCGGCTGTTAGCCTGTTACGGCTGATACGTAACCATTTTTGCACACCCTGATATAGAGATGCAATGTATGTGTGTGCAATTGGTATCAATGTATGTGAGGAGTATTTTAGTTGTACGGGTGTGTGTTATATTTGGTGATCCCCTAGGACACCATACCCTTTAACGTTGGTTAAGGTTTATAATAAAGTATTAGGGAATGAGAGACTAAAATTCTCTACAGAACCCTCTTCACTTCAAAACTTTCTCTTCTTCCTCGTGGATCTCTTACATGGCATCACAAAGGGTGGTTAGATGTACAATCTAAAAGAGTAAACCTCTCCTCCTCCTCTCCTTTCCCTTTCTCCTCTTCCCCTCCTACTTTTTTGCCTCTTTCCATTTCTCTCATTTTCTTTGTTCTTTCGTTCTTTCTTCTTCCCTTTACTTTCATTCCCACCACTGTCACCAACCGGTGCACCAGCTAATGCATCAACCAGCCACCATGACCGACACACCATCCACCCATTACGATCTGCATTCGAGCATCATCTCGTAATGTCGTTTAATCGTCCCTGTGATCCTAAGTCTTCATCGGCATCTTTTAACCACTTGCTTGGTCAAATTTTTGCCAACCTCACTTGTACACTTGGGGATCGTCAAATCTGGGAGTATGTGGTAAGATCTAATGGATTGAATTGATTGCATTTCTTTATTTTGCGAGTGGTGAACATGAGATCATGTGTGTGGGGTCCAATCAATAAGATTACCATATAGGGCTAACAATTACTTCCAAAACCATAAAACCTGATGGCAACAACTACTTAGAATGATCTCAATAAGCCATGATGTTCATTGGCAATAAAAGGAAATTGGGCAATATATTACTGGAAATAAGGAACCAATCGCAGATGTGATCTCATGATGATTGGGAAAGCAACAATCTGACGGTTATGTCCTGGCCTGGCTCTTCACTCCACTCATCCCAATATTGGCACCAATATTGGCCATGGTTTGGTGTTTCTCAAAATGGCTAAGGAGATATGGATTACAAATGCTAGGGCATATTCATAACAGGATAACCTTGCTCAAATCTATCGGTTGCATCGTGAGATCATGAATGCAACGGGAGTCCTCTGTGGAGGAATCTTTTGCTGCTCTTAGGCAGTAGGAAGAGCTGCATCACTGCCAAGTAGTTACGGCCACACATGAAGAGCTTAAGAAGCATATCTAAAAACAATATATATTTGAGCTTGTTGGGCAACACAGCCTAAACCCGATTTTGAGCTTGTATGTGTTCAGTTCTTAGGCAAGGAACCTCTTCCCTCCTTAGAGACAGTCTACAATTATGTAATAAGAGAAGCTAGTTGACAAGCCGCTTTGAGCATGCAGAGCCCAGTCGTCTCAAGAGATTGGCCCTTGCTGCAAGCTCTAAGTCTTCTCAGGGACCTTCAGAAGAGGGCAACCCCAATCATTCACCAGGAACAGTGATAAGACAAGCTCATTTGTACTCATCGTGACCAAAGACTCACAGTAGACATGTTAGTGAGCAATGCCATGATCTTCATCCCCATCATTGCCCTAAGCCAAAGAGAGCAGCTAATAGTGTCGAGGTTCAGGCTGAGCTAGCTCCAAGTTCTCCAGATTCTGGAGATTAGATTATCAGTGACTACAGCAAGACTGCTAATGACATCATTGGTGACTACCAGATCTTCGCGCTTCATATTCAGCCAGTACTTTTAGCGGACAGCGAGGTACTAGGGTGGCAATCAGCTGGGCTGTCAGGCCTAGCCCAGGTGATCAAGCTGTGTAGGGCAAGGGCTTGGGCCAAGGTCTGGGCCCGAGCTTAAAATCTAGGCCCAATGTTAGGGCCAGGATGGGCCAAGGGCAATGATGAATGGCCCAACTTGACCCATTGGCCAAATCCAATCATCAAGTGGGCCACCATTATAACAGTTTAAAGACACTTGTTAGTGATTCCATATTGACGTACTTATATAATTTAAATATAATCATTAGATCCGGGATCATGTTTCTATGATCCAAGCCATTTTGATGTAGGATTTATTGTGGATGGAGAATATCCCAAAAACAGGAAAAAAATAAATAAATAAATAAAAATGCTGAAATGCAGCTATTAAAAACCTTTAATCACTTAACTATTTACCTTATAGGGTTGGCCCTACACCCAACCCGACTCAAGAGATTCAATACAGTAACGGCCGGCGTAATGGCCAACCATTGAACCGTTACATAATGGGCCATTACAACCCCACAACGGTCAAAAATGTTTTTAAAGAAAAAAAATGAGAAAAGTATTAGAATTTATTTTTTTTAAAGTAAGAGGATACCAAATATGTATTCTTTTCTCATTTTGAACATGTTTATGATGGTGAACAAGTCATTTCTTAATAAGAATGTTATCTCGGGCTGCCTGATAATTTAGTTAACTTGAGATGCTTAGACTAACTTCAAAACTCCTATATTTAAATTTCTAAATATCTAATGTCAATGATACACTATAAATAATTTTTATTTTTATTTTTTTGAAGACATAGGGTGTCCCCACCTCATTTTTGAAGTGAGACTAATCCCTGTGGATACACGCAATCACCCAAAACCACGTGTATCGGGTAAAGCCAAGGAGGGGAATCGAACCCTCACCTATAGGGAGCAAACCTACGGTGGAGACCATTCGCCCAAACACTATAAATAATATTATATGAGCATGAATCTAATGATAAGACTATTATGCATTTACATTTATATAACTATTTTACCATAAATGACCATAGTATAGGTGTCAAACTCCATAAAATGTTAATGCATGAAGTATGAAATTCATGCAATCCGTGGGATTTATCCTATTGATGCATATCCCTAAGCATTTGACACCATTTCCCTCAAGACAGCATCTTGTCCGTTTACCCTCAACACAACGGTATTACAAAATGGAAAAATCATCACCTTCTGGAGGTGATTAGATTTGTATAAGGATGAACATTCTAAAGATCTATTGGTATGAGGCAGTTCTCACTGCCACCAAAGTGATCAATAGGATGCCATCCCAATTATTTGCAATATTTATCCTCTCAAATTCTTAAAATTTGATCTGCAGTTGTTCACTGCCCCTCAAAAGACTTTTGGCAGTGTGTTTTGTCCACAGATGTTTGCCTTTGAGGCACAAGATCCAGGACTTATTGAATCAGGGCCGATCGTCTTTCCTATAGCACCACAACAAGTTGTTCCTCCTAATCCCAGTATCATTCAGGACCCACTATGCGTGCATAAACCAATCCAACAAACAAGGAAAGGATGCCTCTCACGGCATCTGAAAATTATTCAAGCCATATGAAGGGAAGCCCCTCCAAAAGAAAATTGGCTTAAAGTGCAAGCCTGAATGCTGTGGGTGTAGCGGATTTGATCTTCCCCAAGCTCTAAGATCAAACAATATGCTATGTCACGAATGCCAACGGGATGAATCAGGCAGCCCATTGTGGGATATGCTCACACACAAAAGGGACACAGGTGTTATTTCCCAGCAACCAGGACAAGGTTCATCTAAAAGGATGTTATATTCTTTGAGAATGTTCCTTTCATCCCAACCCGGGCAACTGCACTCACTCCATCAAGTGGTGATGCATGCCTTCTTCAGGTGACAGTGGATCCTAGGGTCCTAGCTAAGTCATTCCTGGGTTGGTGGACACGCCACATAAGCTGCATACTAAGAGAAAACACCAGGACTGGCCCTCAAAGAGCTCAACCACCACATATCCTTTGACTTGAATACTACGTCAACTCGTTCAGACTTGTTAATTGCCCTCCAAAAGGCAAAACATTTATGTTCCTCTCACCCAATTAGCAATTTTGTGCGCTATCATTCTGTTTATCCTTCTCTTAAAACATTCATTTCCTCTTTATTGTATGTTTCCATCCATCCTAAAGTTGCAAATGCCTTGGCTCAACCTAGTTGGAAAGATGTTGTGATGGAGGAAATGGTTGCTCTTGAAAAACAAGGAACATGAGATCTAGTTGAGCGCTCAAAAGGTAAACACATTATTGATTATAAACGGGTGGTCTTCCTAAAACATAATCCAGATGGCTCTACCACTAATCACAAGAATTGATTGGTTGCGAAGGGGTTTACTCAGTCGTTTGGTGTTGATTATCAAGTGACGTTTGCTCCTGTTGCCGTGCGCTTTTATTTGTGGTTGTTCATCGTAACTGAACACTTCATCAGCTAAATGTGCAGAACACATTTCTTAGTGACAATCTTCATTAACGTGTTTATATGTCTCTTCCCCTACCATCCGTCCATCTGACATAAGAGGGGAAGTGCACTAGTTGAAGAAGGCCCTTTCAATTTCAAACAATCTCCCAAGGTATGGTTTGAGAAATTCACGAATGTTATCTCTATGATTGGGTTCAAAATTTCTTGTGAACATCCAATATTAATTAAAGACATTGACGAATCCTTTACCATCTTAGCAATTTACATGGATGACAACGTTATCACTGGTGATTGTAAAAAAAGAGATCGTAGAGGTGAAACAATTTCTGGCTAATTCTTTCAAAACTAAATATGGCCTAGCTCTTCTTCACGAAATAGGATTGTTGCTCATCCTGCAAATACACCTATTGAGGTGAATCACCATCTTTTGTCACAAGGAGTTCAAGGTTCTTAGTGATCTGCGAATGCATTGGTGTCTTGTCAGGAAACTAACCTATTTGACCATTACCCAACCAAATATTACACATAATGTGAGTGTACAATCAATTCATGTAGTCTCCATGCTCTCATCATCTCAAAGTTGCATATAGAATTCTCCACTACTTGAAATCGACTCAACGCAAAGGACTTTTGTATGCCGATAATGGTCATCTACATATTTAGGCATATTGTGATGCAGATTGGCTAGGGTCTTCTGATGATCAATGATCCACCTCTAGTTATTGCAGGTTTGTAGGAGGCTATCTTGTTCCATAGAAAAGCAAGAAACAATCTATTGTTGCTCGTTCGTCGGCCAAGAGTAAATACTACTTCATGGTTCACATTGCACGTGTGATTATTTGGCTTCAACCTCTCCTTTGAGACATGGGCATCATAGTTCCTACTCTGACTCCATTGTATTATGACTATCAAGTCCATATTGCACCCAATCATGTCTTTCATGAGAGGACGAAATACATCAAAATTAATTGCCACTTCATGCTTGAGAATATATCAGATGGGTTGGTTTGTACTCCGCATGTTTGCAACCTAGGCATGCGTGACATCTTTGCTAGAGCTTAAGGGGGAGTGTAGGAGATGTAGAAATGTAGAGTGTGTGTGTGTGTGTGCGCGCGCGCACGCGCGCAGGGGCGTCCGTGTTTTTGTTATTAGTGTATGTGTGGAGTATTTTAGTTGTGACTTGTGCGTGTGTGTTATATTTGATGCTCCCTCAGGACACCATACCTTTTAATGTTGCTTAAGATTTTATAATGAAGTATTAGGGTGTCAAAGACTCCGTAATTATTTACACAACCCTCCTCTCCAAAACTATTCTCTTCTTCATTTGATCAATTACAATTCATGTAATCACAAATATCTAAATTTTGAATAACGCCAAATTTCGAGGTGAAAGACTAAAGAACTCGATGCTCGATAGGTCAGGCCGGCAGACAACATTCTTGCTAAAGAATGGTAGGTTACACCACTTGGTACATGTTAAAAACACAAATAAATGATAGATTTATGTGTTTTCAAGGTTTTTTTTTTTCCTTTTTATAGCACTTTTCCTTCTTTTCTTTTACACCAAAAAAAAGGCACCAATATGGGTCCAATATGGCCTGTATCAAATAGGTTTTGGGATGAGCTCATATGCCCACCGAAACCACCTTTTAGAACCTTGATCTTAATCGCCTCTCTCAGAAGTCATGATATAACCAAAAGGTACTTTTGCAGCAGAAGAAATATTCCAACTATAACCACAAGCAATGGTTTGGAGGGCCTTCCTATCTGGCCTCGGGCCCACCACCACAAGCAATTGCTGCCCTCCACTCCCTTAAAGATGAATAACAACCACCCAATGGAATTCAACCTTCACCAAGGGCCATTTTATAGTAAAATAGGTAACTATTTCCATAAAGTGCTTCATGACTCTCACCTTAGTTATAAAATAAAATAAAAACTCTCCTGCCATAACCCCAAAATGATTGCAACAAGATATGCCCTCTATTGCAGTCAGAGAAACCAAGAAGAAGAAAAAGTGGGCCCATTTGATGCCAGACTGGATCATTTTCTTTAAGGTCCAGCCTGGATCTTACTCACTGGCACATGCAGATTTTGAAACCCCACTCTCAAGTAGACATAGCAGGGTTCCTTGACTAACCTAGTATAACATCCTAGTGGGATCTAGAAACCCTAGGGCTACTAATATACTAGCCATACTCATAAAGACAGACTACATCATCCCATCTTGAATGTTCACAGATCAGCGTTCATGTTGGATACCATTAAAGTGGCTTCACCATGAGCTATATCAGCAATACGAAAATAGGAAACTGAAGCAATTAGTATTCTGAGACTTCATCCCACAAAGAAGAACCATCAAATTCAGTTCTAACACAATTCTTAGTAGGACGCATCAACAGATCATGCTGAACATGAATCCCTCATAAAACAAGACATGAGCTGCTTCCTAGCCTTACCACTCAGACTTTACTCGATGTTAACAAATAAACCATAACTAGGGGTCCTTGAAAAGATCCACCGAGCAACTTCTCCAAAAATGAAATAAGCTTGAGGCTACCAGTTGAGAAGGAAATTTGCAGCAAGTGGCAGACAGAAAAAGTAGTATTAGTCATAATAATGGAGAAAATGGACCAAATGTTTAGGAAATATATAGTCCATCAGCATAACTGCATGCACCAAGTCTGGTACCTTACAAAACCACATGTTCATTTAACATATAAAAAAAAATTTACATGTTTAGATATCACTTGATAGAACCATCCACTCACATTACAAACAGTTCACACATACTTTAGAGGATGGGCACAGATTTCACGTATTTTCACTTGTTTGAAGACCTAAAGCACCATGACACAATATCATGAGCTGCAAGAATGTGTATAAAGAATGCCAAAGCTTCAGTTAAACAACAAGTAAGAACATTAGTAGTTAGGAAATATTGCACATTCACAGAAACATCAATAAAAGTGAAGAAGAATTAAAAAAAAAAAAAAAAAAAAAAAAAAAAAAAAAAAAAAAAGAACACAATTTCAAGCAATCTAGGTGGTTGTGTACCCCAGAATGCCACTTGTCTCAGATAAGAAGAGAGTATCGGTGAAAAGGTAAAATAGGTGACGGACCGGGTAGCCTGATAAAAGGTCCAACACCAGGAGAAACTACTGATTGTCTTAAGCACACAAGTGTCAATTGTCTCATCTAGCGATGTTCTGCAGAAAGCAATACGAAAAGCAGAGGGAATCTTCCCTCTTATGCCACACAACAAAAACTTAGTATTTTACCCTGATGGCCACACTCCATGGGGTGTCAATAGATACCAACTAGAGTAATGGTAAAGGTAGTATACCCACCTGATGAAATGTGACACCAGACATACGCCAGCAGCCGCCATAAGATCTGTCCATCTGTTAAACTCCCTGCTGAAAGAGAAGGGTAGTGAAACAGCATCAGATCATGTCAGTCAGACCGCCGCCTCTTCCCATAGTCTGCATCCCTAGATCGAGACCTGTGATCTTCCTCTTGCATCATACGCGATTTGCTACGAGACCTTGAGGATTGCCCTCTATCCCAGTCCTCTTCGTTGTCCCAGTCGCGATCCCTCTGCCTGTGGTCCCTGTACCCATCTTTTTCATCCCTGTACCGGTCTCTATCCCTATCCGACCTGTCCCAATCCTGTTCCCTCTCATCACGATGCCTTCTTTCGGAATTCCCTGACCAGTCGCGCTCGGAACCCCTTGTGTCCTTCTCTCGTGGGGCATTTGATCTTCCTCCTCTTTCATGGCTTGCATCTGCATACCCATAATCAGATGCTACATCATCACCACCATAACTCGATTCCCTAGTCCTTCTCCCCTGTTCATCTCCCACCCATCCAGCCATGCTTGCATCTGTCCACATCCCTGTATGCCCATCCATCCCAGTGCTACCCATCATTCCCATTCCATTTGCAGGCATTCCTCGGCCAAAGAAAGCTGGGTTAACATGTGGTGCGACTCCAGGAACAGCAACTGTATTAACGGCAGGAAATGAAGGCATCATCCCAGGAAAAGCAGGTCCAGGAAACCCCCCATAAGCAGTTCCTCGGCCCATATATGTCGGATCAAATGCAGCACCCATCATGCTCTGTGGATGCATCAGCCCCCCAGTGGGACCACCTAATGCAGGGCCCACAAGGCCCTGCCCATAAGGGCCTCCAGTGGTGCCGCTTCCAACCCCACCTGTATTTCCAACCATTCCCCTTCCTCCCATAGACCCTCTTCCCCTCATTGGTCCACCTTGCCCTCTATTGAGTAATCCCTGACCACCTCGACCCCACCCAGCCCTACCATAATTCCTCCCGCCATCTCCTCCCTGATAATTCATTCCAGTACCTCTACCAACCCCATCATTCATTGGTCTCCTTCCTTGAGGCTGAGACGGAGCTTGTGCTTGGGTTCTGTGCATATAAGAAGCACCCATCTGCCTCAAAGTTTGAGATGAAGCGAATGTCACCACACAAGCCCGCCCATTAAACACATGACCATTCATCCCTTCCTTGCAAGCAGCCGCTGCAGTAGAATCATAGAACTCAACTTGACAATAGCCTTTCGATTTTCCACTGGCTCTCTCGTCAAAGAACTTGATTTCCTTGACCCTACCATACTGAGACAAGACGCTCTCAAGCTCTGCATCAGTAGTCCACCAATGCAATTCTCCCACAAAGAGAGTAGCTGTGCCATTCTCTACGGAACCTACTACAGGTCTGATCGTGTTATCATTGACCACTGGCCTGTTCACAACTGTTCCCACTTGATTGATTGCCAAAGGGGGACCACTTCTGGCACCACCACTGGCCTGATCTGGAAATGAAGACGGCCCACCAACAAACCTTCCTGGCACTTGACCAGGATCAGCACCGACATTTGGCATAACAGGCATGGATCCTTGAAATCCTGAATTTCCTACTTGAGGCTCAGGAGCTATATCCAAAACGCGACCTTTTTGAGAAACCCCAGCTGGGTAATCACTAGTTCTATCTTCCAAACCTTTGCCAGACAAAGATGTTGTCTTTTTCTGCTCATCGGAGAAACCGGCAGCACCAACATTTGACTCCTTCCCTCCCACCCCAACACCAGGGATGCTCACCTCTTGTGACACAACAGGCTCTGAAACCCTCAAGCCAGGGCCCCCATCGACCTTCTGGCCTTGGTTTCCCCCATTTCCCACACCACCTAATGAAACTGGCATCTCATTCCGTTGCATTGACTGCATGAAACCCTCACCAACATTCACATCATTGTAAAGATCATCATACTCATCATCTTCCCCCATTAGCTCCTCATCGGCAAGTGCAGAGATCGCTCCGCTGCCCTGAAACTGCAGTTTCTGACTTCCCCCGTACTCATCATCCTCATAATCTAATTGTTCTTCACCCATTGGATCCATTTATGCAGATCGAACAAGAATTAGATTAGAGATATCTCTAAAGCCAACCTAATAAAAAATAAGATACCATTAGTAGTTGTTGATAAATTTATGGAAAGGAAATTTTCAACAACCAATCTAACATCAAACAAACCAATATAACATCAAACAGAAAAATACAGAAATCTCTAGAAAACAGGCTTCCCTACAACCCATATAAATATTAGAACTGAAAAAACACAGAAATATATGATGCACGTAACAAAGGGGAAAAAACACGGGAATATCCAATACCTACCATCAAAAACATGGAAACAATTGAACTTCCATAAATCATCTGAGTTTTTTTGTTTTTTTGTTTTTTTGGAAAGGTAACAACTCCTATGATATTTTTTTGGAAGAACAACCCCTATCATATTAAATTCAAAAATACAGAACTCTCAAATAGCCACCAATAAAAACAGAGAAACATGGAATTTTAAACACGATCCATGTAACACTAGACACGAAAAAGGGAAAAACCTCTAATGCCACCAATGATAACAGAAAAACTTGTAATTTCTTTTTTCAAATGGACATTGAACATGAAAGACAAAGAAGTCTCTCAACGACAAAAGCAGAGAGATCTTTGAATTTTCAACAATCCACCTTTATTTTTTTTTTTTCTTTTTCTTTTTTTTTTGGACCACAAACAATCTAATGTTAAACAGAAACCTCACAGAAATATCCAATACCCACCAACAGAAGCAGAGAAACAGGGAATTTTCCACTACCCATCCAATATTAAACAGATATCTCTAATACCCATAAAAACAATGGATTTCCAGAAATCATAAAACATTAAACCGAAGAAACACAATATATCTAACAAGGAATCAATGCGATTACGCCAGAGGATTGGTTTAGCACTCTGAGACGCCCAAATTCAGTGATCTAGACCATTGATCTGATGGACCCAACATGAACATGGACACAAACAACTCCCAGACTAGAAGATCCTAGCGTTCCAATCTTTGGCCTTTTCCATTGAATGAACCTTGACACAAAAATTTCCTGTAATAGAAGATTCCAGCCATCCAACCTTCCGCCTTCTCCATTGAATGGAGACCATCACTGAGCAGGCCACTGACAAATGGATCAGGAATGTCTCATCAAAGGGGATTCTTGAGGCGTGGAGCTATTAACGGCGGAACCCATCCTATCAACTGTCTGGATTACAAAACCATGGCCCGGCTTTGTACAAGCTCGAGCCCAAGGACACCATAAATATCCATGGCCAAAGATCTACCCACAAAATAAAATTATAAAAGAAAACCATAAAAGGATAAAATTTTCAAAAATCCACAAAAGGCATCAGAAAAAAACAAAAATATCCACAACCCAACGTTCAAAAAACCACATACACCAATAGATACACACACATGGAAATATATATGAGAGAGAGAGGAACCTGATACCAGCTCAAATGTTTTTTTTTTAATAAATAAAAAATAAAAATAAAAAACAGATATTTTTACATGAAACCAGAAGCCCAGAAATGAAACGAGAAATCTCTCCAACCCACCAAAGAAGAGCAGCTAAAATTTCAATATCTCATATAACCGTCTCATAAAAAGCTTCAATGAAAGAGAATTTCAAATACCCCATAACACCCACCACCAGAAAAGGAAAAAAAAAAAAACCACAAAACATAAATAAATAAAAACAGATAGACTTGAATCCACAACCTATTCCAACCGATCTGAAGAAAGAAGGAAATGAGAAACTTTATTACCTGAAATGCAAACGTACAGGTGGAATATGAAAAAGGAAGAGACAGATCTGAGAATTGTCTTAGTAAAAATCCTCTCTAGATTGTTAGAAAAGGTCTCTCTCTCTCTCTCTCTCTCTGTGTGTGTGTTTTGAGAGTTACTAGCCGCCAGGCTCTCTTGTAAATTAAGATGGGTCTTCTTCCTTTTTTCTTTCTTTTGGCGTCTTCTTTCTCTCCTCTCTTTGTACAATCAAATCCTCGTTAGGGTCTTCTTCTCCCGGGAGACATACGGTAGTACGCGTACTACTGGAATATGGTAGACCAATCTCTTCACAGCACACTTGGCCGGCTCAAATATCGATCTGGGCTGTCCGTCTGGTCATGCATATCACAGACTGCTTATCTTGGAAAATAAATGTATCCCAACCAACTATACAGTTGGATCCGTTGATGTCATTCAATTAAGTTTTTGAAGGTTCAATACAATGTTCTCTGCCCAGTTTGAAAACCAACCATATGGTGGCTTGGATATCACGAGATGTGTGTTTTTGTAGCAAGTAGATGAACGGTCATAAATGATAAGTATGGTGAAATGTATTGTTTTAAAAATGATTCACACATGTTGTTTGTAATGTCTATACCGTACGGGCTCATTTCTCATTTAATCATGTCTAAATAAGTTTTTTTTTTAAATCTAAACTCGATCAATTTCTCTCTAATATTAATTTCATAGTACACTATACTATACGGATAGGAAAATGTAATATGACTCTTTCAAGTATCCACCTAATTCATTGGCAGGTCCCGTTATTTTACGGATGTATCTGATCATTTTCTACCAAGTAAATTTCAGGGAATTAAATAATTTGTTAATATCTTAAGTCATCATCCAAGGCATGAAGTAAATGAAAATTATATCATGCTTGGTTTATTCAAAATATGGCCCCACTAGTGAATGGATGTGTCATAAGATGTGTCAATGTGTGTCAATTTATATCATCCAAAAGAGGGCCCCACAAGTGAATGGCCTTGACTATGAAACTGGACAATATTTGATTCTAATCATTACATAAGTGACATAACAATTAAGGGTTCTCAAGATTCCGACTAGAGGTGTACACAAGTCAAGTTAGCTCATTAGCTCTCTCGGATCGACTCAAAAAAGCTCGACTCGACTCGGATCGAAACTATGTTCGGGCCGAGTCAAGCTAGTTTTATTAAGCTTGAAACTTTCCGAGTCGAGTCCGAACTGGACCTAGCTCGACTCGACTCGACTCAGTATTGAGCTCGAACTCAACTCAGTTCAGCTCGGATCGACTCCGATCGATTTTTGAGTAAGTATATATATATATATATATAAAAATATATATATATATATATATATATATATATATATAAAAATCGGACGCCTAAAATAGGTTTTTAAAATAATAATAATAATAATAATAATAATAATAATAATAAAACACTAACCCTCGGCGCCCTCTCGTCTCAGCCGTTCGCCCGACCTAAAAACTCTAACCTCGGCTTGAACTTGACTCTCTTCAGTGCCCGAGTGACGACCTCTAACACCTAATTCGCTCTCGTTCCGCCTGTGCTCACCAAGAGTTTGATGAAATGACTCAATAAAGTGTGGCTAGTGGCAAGGAAGGTATGTATATGAAACAAATACCCCTTTTTTTCTTGATTTTTATGTTGCTTAGAAGGTGTTTGATGAAATACATGTTAAACGACTGCTATTGTTTTACATACAGTGAGATTTTGAAGGTACAGTCCATGTGTTTATGAAAATGTTGCACTAGTGAACTTGGCTCGATCTTGGCTTGAACTCGACTCGAACTGGCCCGAGTTACTGACTGAACCGAGTCGAGCTGGCCAGTTAGGCTCGAGGACCGAGCCGAGCCGAGTTAGAGCTGAGGTCAGCAAGTGGCCGAGCCGAGTCGAGTCGTGCCTAGCTCGACTCGGTTCAACTGGTGTACACCTCCAATTCCGACAATGTTACCCTAGTTTTTAAGCAATCGAGAGATAAGACCATATGTATGTGGTTTGACAAGCACAAGACAAATGAAAACTAAATACAATTAAACCAGAGATAAAGACACTAACAACTTATTTTGTGTCGGATCTGACGGTTAATAAACTGACACACAGTGCCGCGCTATACAAAAGATTAAGACGAGATCCTTACAGTTGATGTGATCGGAAGAAGAGATTGTTGATGCTGAAATCTAGTTGATCTTGCCTCACCTCCCACAAGCTGTTGAGTACCTGCAATTTAATGGAAAACAAGAGAATATATTGGGGGCGCCGATTAAGGCCAAGGACCCTCCGATGCCTAAGTCAAGTGTATGTACTCACAGTAGGCATAAAAGAATCGGTATATTTGTGTGTACCTTGTTCCATGTCGGGGGGGGGGGGGGGGGCTTATTTATAAGATCTCTCAATTACTCGTGTTTTGGTTACTTTAAGGATATGTTGGAGGGCCCATATTGGAGTTGGACTTTAATTTCAAGAATATCTATGACTTTATCTTAATCGGCGTGATTTTCGGTTATAATCTTGTCAGATCGATCTATCTTTATATGTTGCAAGATTCTCCCTGGATATTTCGATTCCGAAGTCGAGGTCATTTTTTGAGGTTAGGAAAAGGTCAACCTTCAAATGTCATTGGTCAGCACCTGAGGTCGGGTCAATACTCCTCCCTTCTCTAGGGAGCTTCCTATAATCCCTCTATTTTATTCCTGGTCATCGAGTCAGTCCAGTTTTACCCATAACAGTAACCTCTACTTCCGAGCATTATCTATCTCCAAGGGCTCGGGAAGTAAGTAGTTTTTGACTGACTTGACCTTAAACTGTCATGCAAGCAAGAGGCTCCAAGTATGGGGGAGGTCAAGAGGTCAGCTCACTTGGTGTGCACCTCCTTATTTTACCACCCGGTATTTACCATGACGAGCATTGTTTTGCCTTTATGTGTGAGTGGTCGTATATGATGACTTAGTAGATACAATAGTCGAGCATGTAAGTTTTTAGGTAGCATAGCTTGTAGACAAAATATTAAGAACAAGGAACCTTTTCCCTTAAACTAGGGGAGGTTCCTCATGATCGAACATGTAAGTCACAAGCATAGTAGGGAAAACCGTAGGAATGAGAAAGAGCACATTCGTCCCTTTACTTGAGGGAGGTCACTCACAGTCGAGCATATAGTAGATGAGATGAGGGACCTTTTCCCTTCAATAGAGGGGGGTTCCCTGGTGGAGCACGCAGGTTTAGCAGACCAAATAGTAGAAATAAAGAAATTCTTTTCCCCTTAGCGGGGGGAGGTTTCCTTATGGTCGAGCTTGTAGATAAATACGGTAGACAAGACAATAGAAGCAAAAGAGGAGACCTTTTCCCTTAACTGGGAGAGGTGCCTCATAGTCGAATACAAGTAGCCTTTACCGAGGCGACTAATTGAGCATAATTGTTTAACTTGTTAAATTTTCTCATGGGTAACAGATCTTTAGATGCTCTGTGTTTCATGGATGAGGTAAGAGTTTACCATCCATATCTTCTAGTTAATACATCCCCTGTAATGCCTCGATGTCTTCAAGTTAATATATCCCTCATTACTTGAGGTCGAAGTCAGAGTTGGGGTTGGTCGATGAGCCTTATTACCGAGTTTGGTTGACCAGTTCAGCTCGATCATCAGGTTTCTTTGTTGCTTCCCTAAGTATCTGCTCCGGCTTGGTGCTCAAGGGAGTGTACCAATGGAAGCGACTTTCCAAACATCGGTTGATACGCTGGCCTCAGTTTTGGTCATCCTCCTTTCTTTTGGTGTTAGTAGCAAAGGGCTCCCCTTATTCCTTTTGCTTCATATCCTTAGCCAAGTTATTTCCTTCTCGAGTACCACTTTATGAACTGAAGAGTTTCTGGGTGTCAGAATATTTTTAAGCTCGGTTAAGTAGGTCGACGAGGATAGTCAGGGGGTTCTTACCAATAGAAAAAAGAAATTTTCTTTATTTAAGGTCAACTACCATGGCGGCCAGATCTATCTGGTCCGAATAATCATCGACCTGGACAACTCCAACGTTGAAACGGATAGTGTAGTCTTTTAGCAACTCGTCCTCCCTCCGAGTGATCATAAGGAGGTGGGTTGATGGCTTTCTCTTGTCTTTCCCACCAATGAACTAAGTGATGAAAGCCTTGCGGAGTTGAGTGAAGGAATTCATGGATTTCGATTTTAAGTGTCCGTACCATTTTCGTGCTGCCCCCGATAAGGTTAGGGAGAATGTTTGGCACATCCTGGGGCCCAAGGTATCATGAAGCTCTATCTAGGCTCTGAAGGATTTGAGGTGCTCAGTCGGGTCTCCCAACCCTATATAGGGGGTAATTTAGGGCATCAAGAACCTAGACGGCAGTTAAGATCTCATGATGTCGTCCGTGAATGGGGGCTTGGCTTCCTCTAGCAATGCGTTAATGGAGGCAGGGGCCTTCGCTCGATATGCCTTCTGGATGTCTCCGAGTTGGTCTCGAATCTCTCTTAGCTCTGCTTCTCATGAGACTTCACCTTTTACTATAGTATCAGGATCCTTTCCACATCTCTTCTTCTCCAAGGCGTGGCATAGATCAGACTCGGCGAGCTTGGTTGTTTCCACGATTTGTGCGGGGATGTGAAAGTGTCTTGGTTTGTCAATTAGCGTGAGGGTTGAGTCGATGAGTCAAGTGAGCCCTATATGAAGATTGTTCAAGCTATTGCCTCAACTGGATGTGTGTTCTGAGCTCGTCATAGGTAAATTAAGCCTTACATCCTATGACCCAAAATACCCAAGTGAATAAACCTTTAAAAACCTTTGAACAACATAGGAGTCAAAAGTGAGAAAACTTGTTTTTAAACAGGAAAATTTTCTTAGTTTTCTGCTTAGTTTGATGACATCGAGTTGGAGTCGATGACATCGAACACTCATGTCTAAGTGGAATCGATGACATCTAAGTGGAATCGATGACATCGCAATAAGACTTTTTATGTCTAGCAACCACAAAGTATTTTGGACAGAATATTCGATAAATCGAACATAACTATCGATGACATCAAGGACTTGTTGATGATATCAAAGGGCCTAGAGCATTGACAAGCAACTTCTTGGAAAATATTCTAACATTGCTCGAGGAATCGTACCAGACCCATGACATTGAAATTTAAATTTTGATATCATTAAACAAGGTTCAATGACATCGAATTCAGACAAGTGTATGTTCAACTAGCTTCAGAGGAAAAACAATGGAAATGTTAGAGGAATCGAGATATTCTCGATGACATCAATATTCATAGTTTGATGACATCGAGGAAGTCTCGATGTCATCGAAAAAGGACAAAGAAGTGTCCAAAGAGCTTTTAAGGAATATCTTCTAAAAAGATTGATGAATCGAAATGGGATTCGATGACATCAAAATTTGAATTTCGATGACATCAAATCAGAATTGATGACATTATAGTTAGCCTTTTATTTATCCAGCAAGCTCTTGTGTAAAGTCACATATAATATCAGGAATCGAACTACGATTTGATGACATCAAAGTTCAAATCTTGATGACATCGAATCAACTTCGATGACATCGATCATCTATCAAAAAGTTTTTGGAATGTTTTATAGTTGAGTTCGTATTATCGAACCGATATTCAATGGCATTGAAAATATACATTTGATGACATCGAATCAGGTTCGACGACATCGAACTCAATCAGAAATTGACAGTTTTATTTCCGTTGAATTTTTTTTCCTTTATAAGGAGAGCTTGTTCTTGGTTACTGTATTGAGAAAAAGATAGAGAGCTTTGAGAGAGTAATTGCATATCACCTACCCTAAGTCTTTTTTCTCATGGGAGTTCATCCTTCAATCCACCCTCATCATTGACATTCAATAAAGTGGATTGATGAATGAACTTCCTCATTCAAGGATCATCCAGCTACCATCTTAATGGCAAATCATTGAGCTGAGATCCCTTGAATGCTTAAGAACTTGGAATCTCTCCGTCTCTCAAATGAGTAACATTCATTATAGTATATTCCAACATAACCTTGACCCAACTCATCGTCTTATATTGGAGCATCATTAGTGTTGCGGATCAAAGAAGCTAAAGAATCTATGTCATCAAGGGAGATCGTCTTCATCAACGTGCAAGACGGGGTTCATCTACTTATCTGTGAGTCATTAGAGTCCAGAGACCCTGTTGATCATTCCTTATGTAGGATTGGGTCACAAGTACATCTCACCCCTTACAAGTCCTCATAGGAGGCCTCTGAAGGGAGAGTACGTCTAGGTTCTTAGTGTAGGACCTTTGCTCTTGTTTAGGGCATAAACTCAGGCCCTTTGTGTAGGTCTTTAGCCTGTGTGGTCTAAACTAGGGTCCTTGTGTGGATCCTCAGCCTGTGTGACCTAAACTAGGTTCCTTGTGTGGATCATTGACCTATGTAGTTTAAACCTAGGTTCCTTGTGTGGATCCTTTTCTCTTGTGTAGGGTATAAAACTTAGGTTCCTTGTGTACATCCTTTGTTCTTGTGTAGGGCATAAAACCTAGGTTCCTTGTGTGGATCCTTTGCTCTTGTGTAGGGCATAAAACCTAGGTGCTTTGTGTAGGACCTTTGTTTTTATGTAGGGCATAAACGTTCGCCTTGTGTAGGCATGTTTAGGTACCTTGTGTAGGTCCTAGAGTCAACCTTGTGTAGGTTGTAAAGGTTTGAGGTGAACCTAATTTGAAACCTCCATTAGTGAAATCCGGTACAGGGGATGAGTGCGTCTGCCGGGAGTGAAGTAGGCATATAGCAGAACCAGTATAAACGACTGTATTTGGGATTGCTATTTGCATATTCTTTTACTGTGTTTACTTTGAATGTTCACATGAAGCATGATAACATGATTATCTAGAACTGATAAGAATCACACACCACACACTTTCACATAGTTCATCCATCATCATAAACTAATTGTTATATCTTGTTTAAATATTAAGCAGTCTTATAATTGGATCCTCTACTTGGCTTGGAAGCCATTAGAGTTGAAATGAGTATATCTTTATGGTTGCATATTAAATCAAGATTAGATTAATAGGATTTCAAATTGGCATAAAATTTTATAAAAGTCCTATTCACCCCCTTTAGGACACTTTAACCTATTCCTACTTTTGCTATAGCAGTCCTTACCATAATTTCAGGATGCACTTGCTTGTGCCGGTCAATCCTTCACCACATATGAGTTATAAGGCGGTTGTAGAGGTCAAGACTGGGTAGAAGCTGCTCCGGATATCGCGTCTTAGTCGGGGAGGGGGTGTTATTGTTCTAATATGTGTATGATTTGATTGACATTTTCAGCTAGGGCCTTGACTTGGTTTTCTAGAGAGATGAGCCGCTCCCCTCGATTCCGGGATCTGTGCGCAACCACCAGTGAAGGGAGGTCAAGTTGAGGATCTAACTGAGACATTTAGGAGGTCTCAAGCTGGTCTTTTGGTACCGGTATTGGCTCATTAATGGCATCCAAAGCCTTTTTCTTTCCTTTAGCCACACCGAGCAGATGAAAGGCTAATGATTCTCTTGATGTAAAGGGAATTTTTAAGGTGGCTTTGCTATCGTTCCCATAGACAGCGTTAAACTCTTAATGTTGAAATCTGGTCGATCATGTCTCACCTTTTGCGAGCCACTGAGTATATACAATTTAATGGAGAATAAGAGAATACATTGGGGGCGCCGGTTAAGGCCGAGGACCCTTCGATGCCTAAGTCAAGCATATGTACTCACAATAGGCATAGTAGAATTGGTATATTTGTGTGAATCTTGTTCCATGGTGGGGGGCCTATTTATAAGATCTCTCAATTACTTGTGCATTTTGGTTGGTTTGATGATATGTTAGATAGCCCGTATTGGAGTCAGATTCTAATTTCAAGAAAATCTCTGACTTTGCCTCAATCTGCGTGATTTTCAATTATAACCTCATCGGATCGATCCTATCTTTATATGTTGCAAGATTCTCTCCGGATATTTCTATTTCGAGGTTGAGGTCGATACTTGAAGCCAGTACTTGAGGTCAAGGTCATCTTTTGAGGTCGGTACCCGAGGTCAAGGTCATTTATCTCGAGCGTGTCACAGTTTATCTTCCGAGATCTTCAACAAATATCTTGGTGTCGTGGTTATCTTCCGAGATCTTCAGCAAAGATCTCAGATGGTTCTCTTCAATAAGATATGAGAGGTTGAAATCAGAATGAACACGTGGTAGGAAGCCGAGGTGGCCTACATAGTTGTCCCAAGGAGTAGTTTGTTGACCTAGATTCGACCTAGATTCTCTAGTGAGTCGTGGTCAAGTTTTTCCTCTACATCGAGCAGATCACCAACCTTTTGACCTGCCCTTGGATATCGTATCCGAGCACTGAGACCGAGCTCCCTTCCTTAGTAGAACAAATGAGAAATCGAGGATGACCATCCTCTTCATCTTATCATACAGTGCAGGGGCCGTGGAGGAGCTCGGCCTTGAGCTCGGTGTCGCACAATAGAGTATAACAAAATGCCATTTCTGGCCATTGAGGAGCTCCTTGGTTATGACTAGCATCAGCTAATCACGCGATGAGCACGGATGTCAGAGCTGGCCTCTTCTCCTTGACCAATCTATTTTTACCCATAACAGTAGCCCTTACTTCCGAGCTTGCACAGTAGTCTTGAGAAGAAAGTCGGTTAAGCAAGGTCGAGCTTGCACAGGAACCCCCTCTGATACCAATTGAAATTGCAGTAAACCGCCATTAGTGAAGTACGAAAGATTGACAGAGCTAAGGAATGTTGGCTAAATCCTAGAGGGGGGGGGGGGGGGTATTGTGTGTGATTAAGACTTATTAAAAAAATATGCCTATTAAAAATTTAGATTGCCTAACTAAAACTAATTTGTAATTAAACTAAGTAAGACAATATAACTCTAACGAAAGTGCCCTGGTTTGTCAAATTACATGAGTGTTGAGTCAGTTTTATAAGTGAGCCCCAAGTTGAAGTTTACAAGATCAAGATCTTAAAGAAGAAGAAGTTCGAGCGCTCCACACAGGTAAACAAAGCCTCGCTTCCCTAACCAAACCGTTGAGGTATATGACCCCATTTAACTTAGTGTTACCCACAACAATTCTTAAATCATCCTTGGTAAGCTTAGATTTGATCACTTAGAGTATTAGAGGGAAAATCATGACCTAAATAGGAAAAATCACGATTACATCGATATGCAATCGAGGACATTTTCGATACTATCGAACATGGTTCGATTGTATCGAAAAAAAGGCCCATACAATCCAGCAACAATATAATCATCTACTGGGTATTGTCGATTATATCGAATAGAGTTTGATGATATCGAAATTCAAATCTCGATAGCATTGAACCCACTTCGATTGAATTAACTAAGGGCACTTCCTCTGCAAAGAAAATACTCTTTAAGTGTTCATCGGTGGAATCAAATCATCTTCAATCACATCGAGAGTAAGTTATCAATGGCATCTAAGACTGTTCAATTACATCAAAATTCAGGACCAGTTTGTCCAGCAAGCTATCAAGAAATATTCATCATTTTCAATTACAGCGAAGACCTTTCGATGTCATTGAATTTCAAAATTCGATAGCATCGAAGTATGATCGATTGTATTGAAAATTGGGACAAAATCTTCCAGCAACCAAAGGTAATTTTTCTAAAGAAAATTCGATGGGATCGAACCTCCTTTCGATAACATCAAAGTGCACATCGATGGAATCAAAGGATGCTCGATAAGATTGATCAGAATCTGTTCTACACACAAATGAATATCTTAGTGTAGGTAGTTGATACAATCGAATAAGTCTCGATAACATCAAAGTTCAAATTTTGATGGAATCGAAGACTATTCGATAACATCGACAATGTTAGATTTCTGCCAATTTTTTTACTATTGGGATTCTTCTTTATATATATATCCATGAGTTGCTTCTTAGTAAAAGGAGCAAGAATTGAAGGAATCTTAAGAGAGTTATTGTAATTGATTATACCTTCATCCTCAAGTCTTCTTTCCCATAAGATTTCATTATTCAATCCATAACACAGGCATTTATTATCATCTTCTTTACTTGGATTGAATTATAAACTCTGGCATTCATTAAGTTTCCAGTAACATTTTTTAAAGGTAAATCATTGTGTTGGAACTCTTGAATGCTTAACTCATGGGAATCTTCTTTACGTATTTAATTCATATAATTTAATAAGGAAGATAGGACTAAACCCTAAACCTCACAACCTCGAAGTATTACTTGGAGCATCATAAGTGGTTGCGGTTCAAGGGAATTGAAGACTCTTCATCAACAAAGAAGATCATCTTTAGATTGTGCTAGAAAGGGACTCACTCACTTATTTGTAAGTATATGGAGTCCGTTGAGTATGAAGCCCTTTCCTTGTGCAGGCATGGGATTCAGAGTTTGAGTGACAAACTCGCTAAGACCTTTCATAGGCCTTCAACGGGAGAATACGCTGTCCTTGTGTAGGACATGTTGTACTTGTGTAGGACATATTGCCTTGTGTAGGCATAAGTTGCCTTGTGTAGGCTCCTAGTTGAGTCCTTGTGTAGGACTTGTTGCCTTGTGTAGGCATCTAAGGTAGCCTTGTATAGGCTCCTTAGTTAACTTTATGTAGGTTATGAAGGTTCATGGTTAACCTGATTTAAAACCATTGGATAGTGAAATCCGGTGCACTCTAGGAGAGAGTGCGTCAGCCGAGAGTGGAGTAGGCAAGTAACTGAACCACTATATATAATTGTGTTTGGGATTGCTATTTGTGCATTGATCTAATTTTGCTTATGTCTATCAAATGATTATTATGATGCATGATTAAATAAATGTCTAATCATTGATAGAAATCACATCCCACACACTCTCACATACACTATCTTCATAGGCTAGTTGCTTTACATATAAATTTTATATAGCCTACGTGTTTGGACCCTCTATTGGCTTGGGAGTCATAGAGTTACTTTGCCTTACTTATCTTGGTTAAAAGTTAGGCATTATATGTTATTATAAGTAAATATTTTTGAAAAGTCCTATTCACCCCCCTCTAAGACACTTGGACATATATCCATACTTCTATAATAGCGGTCCTACCGCAATCTCATCTAAGACTTCCAAGCTAATAGAGGGTCCAATCACATAGGCTACAATAGATATGCAAGCTAAACAACTTGCCTATAGGATAGTGTATATGTGTGTGTGGAATATGATACTTATCAATCCTAAACATTTATCTAATCATGCTAGCATAATGTAAACATTCAAACCACAAGCATAATTAAACAATTGCACAAATGACAATCCCAAACACGATCATATATTATGGTTCAACTACATGCTTACTCCACTCTCGGCAGACGCACTCAACCCATAAGTGTACCGGATTTCACTATTAGTGGTTTTAAATCAGGTTCACCTCTAACCTTTATAGCCCTACACAAGGACTCTAAGTTTATGTCCTAAATAAGGACAAGGGTCCTACCTAAGCACCAAACTCTTTATGCCCTATATAAGAGCAAATGTCGTACACAAGAACCTGGACATTTTGGCCCTACACAAGAGACAAGTTCCTTCATAAGAACCTGGAGATTTAAGCCCTATACAAGAGCTAAGGTCCTACACAAGAATCTGGAGATTTAGGCCCTATACAAGAGCCAAGGTCATACAAAAAAACTTGGAGATTTAGGCCCTACATAAGAGTCAAGGATTTAAGCCACACAAGCCAAGGTCCACAAGAACCTAAATCGAGTTTGGTTAAGCAAACTCTAGCCCTCCAACCTACACAAGGAAGGAGTCCAACCTTTGGACTTTAAAATTGACAACTCACTTGTCTGATTAAGTCCCGTTGATGTGCCTCTTGGGTTGCTTGATCTTCATTCTCTCGTGCTTCGATCAGCTCCCCGATGCTCCCCCGTTCATGTTGGTATTTCTTTGCCATGGCTTCAGCTCCACGATCAATCACCTTGCAAGTTGTGCTTCATTGAGGTGACCAAGGTGATGGGAGTGAGTTGAATCTCCAACAACTAATGGAAAGTTGTTTATCCTAGGGGATTTAACTAAATGGATCTCCTAGAAGAGTTGGATAATTATATACCAAGAATGCTTAAGTCCAATCTCTAGGAAAATGAAGAGTTCAAGCACATCGCAATATTGAGGTTGGAATCCTCATTAGAGTTGTAATCTCAAAGGAGATGCTTTAGAACTCATTAGTGTAGAGGCTAGGAATGAGGGATAAGAGTATGGAATCACACTACATCTGGGTGCTCCAAAAACCCATCCACAAGCCCAAGAACCGAATACCCTTTATAAACAGTTTAAGCTCCAACAATAAAAGAACGGCTTTGTCGTGCCATCGAAAGTCCTTCGATGTCATCGAAGGATTCCCCGATGACATCGAACAATCCAGACAAATATGGTATTTTCTTGTTGGACAGTTCTGGACCAGTTTTGATGTCATTGAACTATCATTCAATTGCATTAAACATCAAGCTTCGATTGCGATCGAGAAAATCAGGGAAAAATCCACAAACCTTGCTAGACAATGTCTAGATCTTAATCGTTGCCATCGAGTAGACTTCGATGTTTCAATGCCATCAAGATTTCTAGGGAGAAATCTAGTTTGATTGTTGGACATTTTCTAACTCTCAATCAATGTTATTGAGGAGTCTTCGATGTCATCGAAACATAAGTTTATCATTTTCTAACTCTCAAATTCGCACATCTTCTAACCTTTTTTATCATGTTTTTCTTGGTCTCCTAAGGCTAAGGGATGATTAATTAATTATACCTAATAGGTCAAGATCATCTAGAGGTGTATGTATGGGTTGTTTTGGGTTAGGGTTAAGGTCACCAAGGCCACTTGTTCTTGTCGCCTTAGTGCTTCAGCTCTGCTTGTGTCTTCGATCTTCGCTTTCCAAAGGCTCAACTAACTTTACGACACAACGACTCACGTGATTGATAAACTAGGGTGTAAAGATGAGTGCACTAACAGGCAGAGCCTAGGGGGCTCTCAATTTGAATCCTCCTACAGGGCAGGTCTCCTTCCATGGATAGCTCGGCATGTTCTAGGAGTGGTGATATCATTTGCTTACTCCACATGTTGCTTGGAAGAGTTGTGATCACTTATCTCATATTATGGTTTCGGGTTAGGTAGATGTTGGGTTGGAAGAGTCCTCTTCTCCCTAACAGCTCGTTGTGACTCTGATCTTTGAATGGATGTTGTAAACATTCATAAAGACGTTTTAATATCCTGTAATGCTTGTATAGAATTCTGATTGAATTGCTCTTGATCGTTCCACCTTTGGTTTAGATCTTCTTAGGTCCTTTTCTTCATTAAAGATGGAATAAGGATGAAAGAAAAAGACCCTTGGGGATTTTTATCAGAATTATCCGTTGGTCTGTTCGTCCAACTGAGATTTAGGTATGGTTCCGCCAACTAGAATTAGACATGTTTAATATTGGAGCACTGAAAGGCCTTTGATAATTGTTCATGGCATTGGATTGCTAATATAATAACTCTTGGAATGCATGAATTATATGATACTCCTGCGTCAAGTGTATGTTACCTGCGTAAACTATTTCAAGGGTCTCCTCAGGTTTGACCGTTTTCACCTTCTTTAATTCCATGGCCTCGACTTTTCTTGTGAGGTTGGCCACCCTAGCATTTACATCATCTTCCCTTAAGACATACATTCCTCCCCTTTTCCTTGTATTGAGTCAACTTAGGATGGGTCGACTTGGCTGAAATATCCCAGGATTTCTCATTTTTAGCTAACATGTCAAAATAGTCTAACACATCATCGGGATCCTTATTCATGAACTCCTCATTGCACATCATCTCTACAAATTGGTGCATGGGGTGAAGTCAGTTGTTGAGACTCAAATATTGCATAATTTACCCCATTTACATCTTGGTTTTATGAACATGAATCTGCTTAATATTCTATTTTACTCATGTATGTGTTGCAAGGTGAATTTAAGTGCTTGGATTGAAAAAGGGTGTTAAAAGCATGAATTTGATGCTCAAAAATCATCAAGGCTAGGGATGGATCTTAGTAGACCAAGATTGAAGAATTTATATTCCAAAGATCTAAGAAAATCAAGTGAAGAATGAAGAAAATCGAAGATTTGAAGTGAAGAATCTTGAAATCGTCCTGAAAAAGTGTATTCTAAAGCTCTGAGGTTTATTTTGGAAAACTGCGCAGCAGGAAATCTATTTTAAACAAGTTATGCAGCGAGAAGTCTATTTTGGAAAACTGTATATATTTGAACAGTTTCTAGAGTTTTTTTTTTTTAATTTTGTACAAAAATTGGAGTTCCCTACTTATAAATAGGGCTTCCTAGGGCATTCCTAAGCATTATTAAAAGCATTCAAGAGCAATATTTAGGGTTTTTAAAGGGTTTTCAATTTTATAAGTTATTTTTTTTTCTTTTTAGATCTTTTCTATTTATATTTATTTCTTTCTTATTGCTTTCTTTCTCTATTCTATTTATGTTTTTCTAAGTTTCCTCTAGCCCGAGCTAGAAGGGAAGCACATGGGTTTAATAATTCTTTAAGATTATGATGATTAATTATTTTAATGATGATAAGAATGGTGTATGCATGTTATCTATTATTTAGGTTTTGTTTTTTATCCTCTTGTGAGATCTATATGTTTCCATCATATGAGATGCACATTGATGGATAGGCTTACCTTAGATCAATCAGATTTCTTAGATAGGAAAGGTTTTCAACCTATTATATTTCTTTGATTTTCATTATCTCATTGATATTGAATTCTTAAAATCACTGACGCTTGAGAATATATATCAATGGTGAAAACCATGATTTTCTAATATTTTATATCACTTATTAAAATATTTAAACTGTTTTATTTTCTGATTAGGCTGACCATAGTGATCATGTAACGCCCTGAAAATCGGGGGTCGAGCATAAACTCAACTCCCGAGTTCCAACGCATCACTTATGCAACAAAATGAATGATGATTGAATGTTGTCTGTATCAGTGTAGTGAACATGAGTGAGATTAAGCCAAAACAACATATCATATTCCAGAGACAGTTAAATTGTAAACGGAAGACTGTGATAGATATAAAAATATATAAACTATAGTAAGTCTCCAGAGTGTGATAAGGTTACCAGGTTAATGAATTACAAGTATAATTTTAAAATATACCAAGTTGTGGAAGTGTAATGTCTTCTATCCCAAATACCATAGCCCCGTCAATGCAATTCCAGGTCTTCATAGACCTGTCAAAGAGTTACATGTAGGAGAACTCCTCCTCAACATCATAATAGTAGTCTGGCTCTGCTTCATAAGCATCGCCATCACCTGCAGCTAAGACAATCTGGTTGGCGTTGCAAGCACCGTCCCGTAACGTGGGAGTGAGTAGCTAACTCAGTGGAACAATAAATCATAGGTTAACATGTTATTAATGCAGTCAAGCAGTAATGATAAAGCAGTATAATCAAACACTCCTAACTACTCTTATTAATGCAAGTATGAATGCAGTCATGATGGATGCTCTCACCACACACTCCCTCGTGCAACACCATCTTACGTTCATGGTATGCTTGCATTTCTCAGTGCTCCACATCTTCCAGGCACATGCAATGCGATGATGAGCATGACTACCGAGTTGTTATTAGTCCATTTCAAACAACAGGATTGAGAAACTAAGGTACCTCCCTTGTATCATTCTCAAACATGATCCATTCTAGGGTCGTCAAACCTAGATAATCCCATATGATATTATGGTTCAAGAGGCATCGCGAAGGCATCGCAAAGGGCTCGTCACCCGTCAGCACGGATACAGATCTCACCGTATGCGGCTCAATTGCTAGCCGTCAGCTCGAATACAGGTCTCACCGTATGCGGCTCAATTCCTAGCCGTCAGCTCGAATACAGGTCTCACCGTACTCGGCTCAATCGCTGGCCGTTAGCTCGAATACAGGTCTCACCGTACTCGGCTCAACTCATGCTCTAGTTGCTGCGAAGGGCTCCTCGCCAATCACAGACTGTAGAGTATACTCGAAGACACTACGAAGGGCTCGTCGCCCGTCAGCACGAATACAAGTCTCATTGTATTCGACTCTTGCCGTAGGTGTCGACAGCTCGAATACAGTGTCCCATACCGCCGTATTCGGCTCACCAGTCTGGTTGCTCAATGGTCACTACGGGGAGGCACGTGGCCCCAGCGTAGGCCGACATCTCGACCACGGTGTCCCATACCACCATGTCCGACTCATGAGTCTTAGCGGATCGAGGTACCATAGTTAACGGGGTTTCCACTGGTAAGTTTGGTACCTTAGGTTCAAGCAGTAGCGTCCAAACATGGTGAACATACATAAGACAGATTGGGTTACTTGATGAGCTCGACTAGCACGAGCACCCGTTGAGTTGTACGACATGAAGTGCATAAGTACTTCGTATGGCCTAACCACTACCGACAAGCAACGGACGACTCAGGTTAGTCAAACACGTCCTACGTGGCGAATGAATCTCAGCCACGAATTCGATCCCATTACCGACTGCCTGGACTATACAATAGCTCCAATCACATTCAATTGCAGATAGGTAAAGCAGTAATGGATTAAGATTCAAATCATACAATCAAAGTCTGATAACATCTGCTTAGGGCTGCCAGGGCTGTTGCACGCACTCGTTACACCACTCCCCCATTACCCTTCATGACACTTATGGAATACAACATAAACACGAATTTAAATATATGCATTACACAGATAAAATCATACAATCAGTTGAGCATGTTATGAAGTACAACATAAGCATGAGTTTGTACATATTCAATTCCTAATCACACAGATATCTAAAGAAATCATACACATAGTTAAAGAAGTTGAGAATCATATCTCAACACCCTTATACATTACAATTTACTAACTACTACTTATTCAAACATTTCAACAAACACTTTAAACTACATACATCAACATACATGACATATGTTGATCACATAGGCATTAGGCCAAATCCTTTCACTAGGGAGTTGCCCCAATTATAACACACGTGCACCCACAATGGATAATCATGGCAAGCATGAATCCAAGTTCCATATTCATTCAGTCATTTCCACGAATACTTGGGCCACACATTGTAACATATATAGTGTATATTGGTCGTGGCGTGATTTAGGGCAAATCCTTTCGTCAAAGGGGGTATCGTCAATACAACAATGATATATCCATGACAATTAGTCATGGTGAGCATGAATGAGAATTCTATACCCATTCAGTCATTTTCACAAACACTTAGAATACACTATTTTCACATACATAGTGTATATTAGCAAAACATATATTAGGGCGAGTCCTTTCGCTAAACAAGTATTTTATCCATATATAATATATTCATACAATAAATAATCATGGCAAACACATTTCCAAAATTTATACGTATACGGTACTTTCTACAAATACCTAGAGTATGTAAAATTCCAAATTCTTCATCTTTAATCGAAACGGAAAACAGACAGCACTTTGTAACCATGAATATCATTATCTAACTTTGAAAGCATTGAAAACCATAACCTATACATCTAAAGTTCGGACCTTTTACCGTAGAATCGTAACGAATACGATAAGTTTACTAAGCTTCCGTATTCGGCAGTTTGGTAACCTATAGAATGAAATAGGTTAGCTATTTCATAACCTACAACCTTTACAACTCCAAAACAGATTAGGGTTAGGATTTCTTACCTAGAAACGAAGTCGGTATCGCCGAGAAAGCGATGAGAATGGGGTGGTGTAGCTTATGTAGCGGCAGGGGATAGTAGTAGGGAGTTTCTCCCACTTCTCTCACTCTTTTTCTCTTCTCTCTCTAGGGTTTCTCTCAAATTCGTATGGCTGTGAGAGAGAGGGTTCTAAGGTCCTTATATAGCCTAAAAACATACCGAAATAGACCTAAGGTTAAGGTATACTTAGGTTATAACCAAAGCGACCTAGTTTCAGCTCAACGGAGGACTTTTGGCGGCCCCCCTTGAGCCAAAGGTCAGATTTAAGCTCACAGACACTGGATCTAGGTGGAGTTAAGTTTTTGTTTCAGTCGAATTCCCAGATCATGCGTGGCGGACCAGTTTTATTTTAACGGTCAGTGGATCTCGATCAGAGATTCCGAGTACATGGATATGTTTGGGAAAATATCCCTGATCTAAGGGTGTAATTTGGCCTGATTCTGACGGTCTGGTTACTTAATACTGACCCGCAAGTGACAAGTCTCAGATTTCATTATTTTGAATTTAATTTAGAATTATTTTCACATTTCTCACACTCTCCGCTCCGAGCTCAAGCGAATAACGCTGGGACACTGTTTGGATTTGATTTTCGAAATGGTTGTCAAGCTCAGCAAGGCGGTCCTAATTCCTTAACTTCGTGTTAATTGGACTTCCGACGTGTGGTCTAGATCTGATACGGAGTTTCGAGATGCTCCCGAGAGCAACTGAGTAATGAGATTGATCCTAAATTTTAGGGTAACCTAGCGTCAATGATTCTATAAGTTTTGGGTATTGCAGATCGTATTTAAAGTGGATCAAACGAATTTCGTTGCTAATATAATTTAGCACTTAGTTACTTTGTCTCATTTTTAAAGGATTTAGTCCTATAAGATTTCTGTTTGAGGTGGTACTTAGTCCTTTGTAGTTTGTATATAAAGTGATCTAAGTTATACTACTTAGCTAGTTTAAGATAGTGTCTAGGGTGAAAGTACTTGGAAAAAATTGAAAGACCAAGGTGGTGAAGGGTGGGATTTGTGAAGGAAATGGGTTCAAAAACGGTTTTAGACTTTGGGATTGAGTTCTGACAGGTTAATAAGGTGTTAGGATCGACCCATTGCCTAAGGACGTCTAATTCCAGATTGGCAAAAATCTGGGATGTTACAGTCAGATACTAGTTGTGTTATCCAAGTCATCATGATTTTAGAACATTAACCTGTGTGGAACTTTGAAGCTTAGGTGTTATTTTATTCAGTTGAATTACATCCATTCAAAAATCCCAAAAATCAAATCATCAGTTTAGTTTTTATTACTTAGTTTGTTTTGCATTTGATTTTTTTCTTCTCACAATTCATCTCCCTGTGGGATCGACCTTATATTCACGAGATCGACCCTATATTCACGGGATACTACTTACGAACTTCTGCACTTGGAGGCAAACAATCAAGTTTTTGGCACCGTTGCCGGGGAGATATTGAGATATATCAGATTTGTGTAAAATAGCTAAGGTAAGTTCTCTTCTAAACACTCCAAATTTTTTGTAGAATTTTTTTTTCTTTTTCTTTGAAAGTAAATTCAATTGGGTCTTTCAAGCATTAACTATGACATAAGGTTGCCCTACTTGGGATTTTATCACCCAAGTGCTATGGTTGTCCTACAATTGCTATTTGATCATAAAGATCATCCGCTGAATCTATTTTTCAGATTAGCATAGTTTAATTTCTGTATTAGTTTTACTTTTATTGATTTTTTTTTTCACGTACTGAACCCTCATGGTCGGCCCTGCTGACTGAGTTATTGATTTATTTTTGCTTTATGGATTGAACCCTCATGGTCGGCTTTGCCGCTTGGGTTATTGATTTATTTTTGCTTTGTGGACTGAACCCTCATGGTTGGCCCTGCCGCTTGGGGTGTTGATTTATTTTGCTTTGTGGATTGAACCCTCATGGTTGGCCCTACCGCCTGGATTGTTGGTTAAGTTTTTATTTTTATTTTAAGTATCATACTTGTTATTTGAATTAGTGGTATTTGTTGTGTGGTGTGGATGGTTTATGTCCCGTTGGAGTAGGAATCAAAACAATCAACTCTCCTTCGAAGACGGACTAGTTCCAGGCCTTGATCATTCACTTAAAAGAGGCACTCAATATCACTTGGATTCCATGACAAACCCAGTTGATAATCCAAATCCAAATCTGTCAGATCCAACTATAAATCAAAACAGAGAAAATCAACCCGATCCTCCTCTTGAGGATGAAAATGAAGTTCATAGGAATGTGTTAAACCAACCGCGGACTTTACGTGAACATCTACACCCTTAGAGATCAACTTTACCATCTTGCATAGTATTCTATGCTCACACAGGGAACATTAATTTTAAACCGGGTGTGATTCAATTGATTCTTAAATTTCATGGCTTAGATTCTGAAAGCCTCTACTTGCACCTCATAGGTTTAAAATCCAAATCTGTCAGATCCAACTATAAATCAAAACAGAGAAAATCAACCCGATCCTCCTCTTGAGGATGAAAATGAAGTTCATAGGAATGTGTTAAACCAACCGCGGACTTTACGTGAACATCTACACCCTTAGAGATCAACTTTACCATCTGATTTTAACCATTAATTTTAAACCGGGTGTGATTCAATTGATTCTTAAATTTCATGGCTTAGATTCTGAAAGCCTCTACTTGCACCTCAAGGACTTTGAGGAAGTAATTGCAATGTTACAAGTAAACAATGGCAATAGGGATGTACTTAAGCTTAAGTTATTCTCATATTCTCAAAAGGATCGGGCTAAAGCATGGCTCAACTCTCTAAGACCTAATACCATCACTTTATGGAAAGCCTTAAGTAGAGAGTTTTTGAAAAAGTTCTTTTCCGAGCACAAAACAAATGTACTAAAACAAGAAATCATGTCATTCTCCCAAAAGGGGAATGAACTATTTTTCAAGCTCGGGAGCGCTTCAAAGACATTCTAATTACTTGTCCACATCATGGTTATGAACCATGACACGTGATTGATGTTTTCTGAAAGGGGCTCACCATGGATACCCGTCAGTTCATAGAGATGATGTGTGGTGGAACCTTTCTTGACAAAGATTATAATGAGGCTTGAGGTTTTCTAGATATGTTAGTAGAGAATACGCAGACATGGGATGTCTTTGCTAAATCAGACCAAACTAGACCCATTCCTAAAGAGAAAGTGGGGATGTATGTCCTAAGAGATGAGACGACCTTAATGCAAAATTTATCGTATTGGCTAGAAAGGTCAAAGCCTTGGAAATTAGGAAGGTTGATATGGTTAAAGCAAACACTTCCTTAGGTAATTTTTGTAGCATTTATGGTGGTAAAGACTATGACACAAAGGATTGTCTAATAATCTCAGTTGTACAAAATATCACGCATGAGCATGATCAAGTAAATGCTATAAATAACTACCAAAGGTCAGTTATGTAACTAATGAAAAACACGTACTATTCAAATTGGTGAACCATTCTAATCTTAGTTGGTGGAATGGACCATAAATTAATGCGTCCAATGCACCTCAAATGCCTCCACAAAACAACTTCTTTGGGGCACCTAACAATGCACCATATGTACCCCCACCAAAGCGATCATCTGTGGAGGATGCATTAACCGCATTCATGAACTCTCAAGCTCAAATGAATCAGTCTTTAATCCAATCAAATCAGGAATTAGAAACAATTGTGGCTAGGATTGAGACTTAACTAAATGCTAGGGAAAAGACACCATTTCTTCTCAACCTGTGACAAACCCTAGAAACACACAATTCATTGGAGACTCAAATCCAAGTGAGCTACATCATGAACAAACTAAGGCCATCATTACCTCGAGATGTGGAAAAGAGATCGATAACAAGATAATGCAATCGGTAGAAAAATCGGAGGATGAGCCACTGTCTCAAGAAAATGATGAACCGGTTACGGTTCAAAAGCCGCAACAGCAAAAGGATAAAGAGACTAAGTCATATGAGCCTCCAGTTCCGTTCCCATCTAGACTTCAGAATCCAACTATCCCCATGAAATATCAAGAGGTATTGGATGTGCTCCAAAAGGTTATTGTTAATATTCCTCTTCTTGATGCCATTAGACAAATTCCATCATATGCTAAATATCTCAAGGACTTGTGCACTGTAAAGAGGAAATTAAATGTGCACAAAAAGGCCTTCCTTACTGAGAAAGTGAGCACTATCATTCAACAAAGGGCCGTACCCAAATATAAAGACCTGGGAAGTCCCACTATTCCTCGTATTATTGAGAATTTTTAAATTGAGCATGCTTTGCTAGATTTGGGTGCAAGTGTCAACTTAGTACCTTATTTAGTTTACAAACAAATGGGGTTAGGCGAGCTTAAACCAACCATGATTACACTCCAACTTGCTAACCGCTCCATTAAGGTACCAAGGGGGATTTTAGATGACGTGCTAGTCCAAGTGGAGAAATTCTACTTCCCCATAGATTTTATTATACTAGACACTGAACCATGTGTAAACGCTAGTACTCAAGTTTCTTTCATTTTAGGTCGCCCATTCCTAGTAACTTCAAATGCAATCATAAATTGTAGGAATGGAATAGTGAACTTGTCTTTTGGTAACATGACTCTAGAGCTAAATATTTTCAATCTATGTAAGCAGCCCATTAATAATAATGAAATTCATGAGTTGAATTTCATGGACTGTTTGATAGAAGAAGAGGAATTGGAACCTAATCTGACCTAGGAATTGATTCAAGTCTTTGGGGACTTAAAAAATTCTGATTTAGAAAAATTGTTTACTGAAATTTGTGATGATAATGAGAGCACTACCACCCAGGACATTGGTATGTACTAATGGAGATCGCACACTCAAATCCTATCTATCGAGGACTTGCAACCTCTGACATCACCAAACAATATTCCAAAGCTTGATTTAAAACCACTACCAAATGAGCTTAAGTATATATACTTAAGTGAAAATAAAACTTATCCTGTGGTGATCTCTTCTTTTTTAGACAAGGATCAAGAGATTAAATTGTTTAATGTTCTAAGGGACCACAAAGGAGCCATGAGCTGGACCATTTCTAACATCAAGGGTATAAGCCCTTCCATATGCACCCATCAGATCTACCTCGATGAGGACGTCAAACCAATTAGACAACCTCAAAGGCGTCTCAATCCAAACATGATGGAAGTTGTAAACAATGAAGTGATCAAAATATTGGATGTGAGAATCATCTACACAATATCGGATAGTGTTTGGGTGAGTCCAACTCAAGTAGTCCCAAAGAAATCTGGAATAACTTTTGTGCAGAATTCTAATAATGAACTCATACCAACACGTGTCACTACTGGTTGGCGTGTTTGCATTAACTATAAAAAATTAAACCAGGTCATAAAGAAGGACCATTTCCCTCTACCATTCATTGATCAAGTTTTAAAGAGGGTAGCAGGTCACTCATTTTATAGTTTTCTTGATGGATATTCTGGATATAACCAAATAAAGATAGCTCTGAAAGACCAAGAGAAAACCACGTTCACTTGTCCATTTGACATGTTTGCTTTCAAACGGATGCTATTTAGATTGTGTAACGCCCCAACAACTTTCCAACGGTGTATGTTAAGTATTTTTTCAAATATGGTTGAGAAGTTTCTTGAGGTTTTCATAGATGACTTTTCTATATTTGGGAGTAGTTTTGAGTAATGCCTCAACAATTTATCAGTTGTCTTGTCTAGGTGTGAAGAGAAACACCTTATCTTAAATTAGAAGAAATGTCATTTCATGGTTCAAAAAGGAATTGTTTTGGGCCATGTTATCTCCAAAAATAGAATCGAGGTAGATCGCTCAAAACTCGACATTATTGCTAATCTACCTATCCCCCAAACTGTTAGAGATATTAGATCACTTCTAGGGCATGCTGGTTTTTATAGAATATTCATCAAGAACTTTAGTGCCATTACTCGACTCTTGACTAATCTTCTTTAAAAGGATGTTCCATTTAAGTGGACAGATGAGTGTGCAAGTGTCTTTAATAAAATTAAATCATCCCTTACCATTGCACCTATAATGCGCCTACCAGATTGGACACTTCCTTTTGAACTAATGTGCGATGCAAGTGATTATGCCATAGGGGCTGTTTTGGGCCAAAGGAAAGATAAATGGCCCTACGTTATTCACTATGCGAGTAGAATTCTAAATTCGGCCCAAGTGAACTACTCAACAACTGAAAAAGAGTTATTTGCAGTAGTTTTTGCTTTGGATAAGTTTAGATCCTACTTGCTGGGATCCAAAGTGGTCATTTTCATGGACCACTCGGCTTTGAAATATTTTTTATCTAAGAAGGATGCAAAGCCGAGACTTTTGAGATAGATCCTCCTACTCCAAGAATTTGACTTAGAGATAAAAGATAAGAAAGGAGTAGAAAACGTAGTAGCCAATCACCTTTCTAGATTGGTGTTAGATGATTCCACTGAGGAGATGCATATCCAGGACACTTTTTCTGATGAACAATTATTTGCGATCTCTAAATTGCCTTGGTATGCGAATATAGTGAACTATCTTGTAACGAGAAAAATACCATATCATTGGAAGTCACATGATAGGAAGCGTTTTGAAACCGAGGATAGAAACTTCTTCTGGGTTTACATATTTATATAAATATGGGACTGATCAAATTTTTAGACATTGTGTCCTAGAGGATGAAGTTCAGAGTGTTATTTTCTTTTGTCACATGGAAGCATGTGATGACCATTTTTCTGCTAAAAAAACCACTGCAAAATTATGCAGTGTGGTTTTTACTGGCCCACCATGTTTAAAGACACTCATGCTTTCTGTGTTGCTTGTGATAGATGTCAAAGATTGGGAAGAGTGTCCCAGTGCAACATGATGCCTTTATCCCCAATTTTACCATTGGAGATTTTTTTATTGTTAAGGTATTGATTTTATGGGCCCATTTCCATCTTCTTTTAGATTTCTTTATATATTAGCTGGTGTGGACTATGTTTCAAAGTGGGTTGAGGCAGCTCTAAGTAGGACCAATGACAACAAAGTGGTCATACGGTTCCTCAAGGAAAATATTTTGGAACTTCAAAGGCCATCATTAGTGATGGCGGGTCTCAATTTTGCAATAGGACATTTGAGGCTTTGATGGAGAAATATGGCATCAAGTATAAAGTGAGCACCCCATACCACCCACAAATGAGTGGGAAGCCGAGATTTCTAATCGGGAAATCAAACACATTTTAAAGAAAACTATAAAGCCAGATAGGAAGGATTGGTCCCTCAGACTATTCGATGCTTTATGGCTTATAGGACTGATTATAAGACCCCGATTGGAATGTCTTTATACAAATTGGTGTATGAGAAGGCTTGCCACTTGCCTGTGGAATTGGAACATAGATCCTACTGGGCAAATAAAGAAATTAAACTTTGATATGAACTAAGCAAGTGGACAAAGGAAATTAGAGTTGAATGAATTAGAGGAGCTAATGAGAGACTCCTATGAAAATTCTAAAATCTACAAAGAGATGACCAAAGCTTTTCATGACAAAAATATCCTGAGGAAAAATTTTGAACCTTAGTAAAAGGACCTATTGTACAATTCCCATCTCCGGTTCTTTCCGGGAAAGTTAAGATCAAGATGGACAGGCCCCTTCATTGTGAAGAATGTTTATACGCTTGGGGCTATTGAAATTGAGAATCCATATAATGGCAATGTGTACAAGGTTAATGGTCAGAGACTGAAGCTTTATGTGAAAAACTTTCATTTGGGAGAGGAGTCTGTCCCTCTTCATGAGCCAGTATATTCAGATTGATGTTCCTAGTCTGACGGAGCATTTACGTAGGGTTTATATCATATTCAATTCTTTTTAGTGTCACATAGCAGGTGAGTTTTTTTATAGTAAGTACTATCCACCCTTTCTTTTATTTTTATTGTTCTCTGCATTACATTATCATTACATTTGAGACAATATAGATTTTAGGTTGGGGGGTGTTGATAGTCATCCATGTGAGTTTATTTTATCATTATTATTTTTTAAGGTTTAGGTTTATGGAAAAAATTTTCTATTATTATTTTTTTAAGTTTAGGTTTATGGAAAAAAATTTCAACATTTTCATAATAATATATATAAGAATGTGAACATGATATTATGTGAATTCCAAAGGCAAAGTTAATACTTAGTGTAGGTCGATAGTAGTCAGAATTTTGATAACTGAAAATTACAAACTTGAGTTCAATTATCTAATCACTAGTTTAAATTAAGTTGTAATTTGATGTACTGAATTCATAATACACCCTAGCTAACTAAGTGAGGAATATGATATGTGAACTAGAATAACAACTTTTGATTCAAACAAGGTTGAATGAACTAGTACCATTGATATATGCTTAAAAGAGAGAATATTGAAGAAAAAAAAAGAGTGATGGAAAAATAAAATTTTATTATCGAGAATGAATGCAATAACTATAACAATCGTGTCAGTAATCCGGAGTAAGGATACCTAAGTATCCATTACTGTTACCATTACAAGTACGATACCTTATGTTATGAAGCAACTCCAGTGGGAATCTTCATCTAAGGAAAGTCTATAATAATGAGGATAAAATAATAAAAGAAGAAATATCATGAAGAAAATGAGATAATTAGAGATTTCATATTTTTGGGATGATTGAAAGGAGTTAGGATAAGGAACATGCATATTTCTCAAAGTTAGACTAGTGTCACGAGCACCTAAGTATATTGGATCATAACTATTCTAAATTTTGATTAGGTCTTTGAACTCAAGGATGTAATGGATTAAAAAATTGAAATTCTAACTAACTTCAGGCTTAGGGTAAGTATTGTTTTTTTTTTTTTTGGAATTCATATGATGAATGGAGGCATAATTGTATAAATTTCTGGGTGTTGAACTATTTTTCATGTTTTCAATGTTTGTGGGTAGCATTTTTGGAAACCCCCACGAAACTATAACTTGTCCACTAGGGGAAACCTAGGGGTTTAAAGGCTTATTTCATATGCTAAATGCAATAGAGATTACCTGCGAAAGTGGTGTAGTTAGAATTTTGTTTTCATTTTAATTTTATTTTTAGAATTAATTTTTATTTTTATTTTTCTTCGCTTATTTTGCTCAGGACTAGGTTGGGGGGTGTGTTGAGACTCAAATATTGCATAATTTTTTCCATTTACATCTTGGTTTTATGAACATGAATCTGCTTAATATTCTATTTTACTCATGTATGTGTTGCAAGGTGAATTTAAGCATGAATTTGATGCTCAAAAATCACCAAGGCCAGGGATGGATCTTAGAAGACCAAGATTGAAGAATTCACATGCCAAAGATCTAAGAAAACCAAGTGAAGAGTGAAGAAAATCGAAGATTTGAAGTGAAGAATCTTGAAATCATCCTGAAAAAGTGTATTATGAAGTTCTGAGGTCTATTTTGGAAAAGTGCGTAGCAGAAAATCTATTTTAAATAAACTGTGTAGCGAGAAGTTTATTTTGGAAAACTGTGTATATTTGAGGCGGTTTTTAGTGTTTTTTAACTTTGTATAAAAATTGGAGTTCCTTACTTATAAATAGGGCTTCCTAGGGCATTCTTAAGCATTATTAAAAGCATTCAAGAGCAATATTTAGGGTTTTTAAAAGGTTTTCAATTTTACAAGTTGTTTTTTTTTCCTTTTAGATCTTTTTTATTTATATTTATTTCTTTTTTGTTGCTTTCTTTCTCTATTCTATTTATGTTTTTCTAAGTTTCCTCTAGCCCAAGTTAGAAGGGAAGCACATGGGTTTAATAATTCTTTTATATTATGATGATGGATTGTTTTAATGATGATAAGAATGGTGTATACATGTTATCTATTATTTAGGTTTTGTTTTTTATTCTCTTGTGAGATCCATATTTTTCCATCATATGAGATACATACTGATGGATAGGCTTACCTTAGATCAATCAGATTTCCTAGATAGGAGAGGTTCTCAACCTGTTATATTTCTTTAATTTTCATTATCTCATTGATATTGAATTCTTAAAATCACTGACACTTGAGAATATATATCAATGGTGCAAATCCATGATTTTCTAATATTTTATATCACTTATTAAAATATTTAAACTATTTTATTTTCTGATTAGGCTGACCATAGTAATCAGATCCTAGTTGTGTTGTCTAAGTCATCATGATTTTGGAACATTAACTTATGTGTGGAACTTTGAAGCTTGGGTGTTATTTTATTCAGTTGAATTACATCCATTCAAAAATCTCAAAATCAAATCATCAGTTTAGTTTTTATTACTTAGTTTATTTTGCATTTAATTTTTTCCTTCTCACATTTCATCTTCCTGTGGGATCGACCCTATATTCATGGGATACTACTTACGAACCTCTGCACTTGGAGGCAAGCAATCATCAATCCATCATAGAAAAAGCTTATAACTCGCCAAATTTTGTAGCCTTGATGTGGACAAGCACCTAGAAGATTCTTAAACCTTTCCCAACATTGTAAGAAGATTTCTTCCTCTTTCTGTGAGAAGTTCTTATAAACAGAGAATAACTTTTTAAGAAACTCCCGGGTCATCTTAGTCATCCGTTGAGCATGGTTCTCTGTTTGGAAGTGATCACCCAATCATCGTTCAATTGCGATTTCTTCAAACATGATTCTTCACTCTTCCATTCAAGCTTAATTCTTGAGTTCTCTGTTCGAGCGACCTTCTACGGTATGCAATCAGCTCTATCTCCATGAAAAATCCTTCTTTGTCGTGAAAGGATTTTTTAGCAGAAGAAGATCGATCCTCCATTTTATTTCATAGATAAATTAAAGAAGGATCGAGGGGACATCTGTTGATGCATAAAAAATGCATTTTCAGACTTCCCAATTCCTCTTGTAGCATTTTTAGACTCCCATCCCTTTTGCTGCAGAAATAGACTCCCCAATCCCTGTTCTATAGAAACAGGCTTCATAGAGTACAGTTGTGTAGAAACGGACTTTGTAGAGTGCAGTTGCATGAAAATAAACTTCGCAGAGTGCAGTTTCATGGAAACAGACTTCGCAGAGTGTGGTCGCATGAAAATAGAATTTAGAGTGCAGTTGCACGGAAACAGACTTCATAGAGTGTAGTTAATTGAAAACAGACTTCACAGAGTGCAGTTGCGTGGAAAGATACTTGTTACGCGGACTAGTTATGCGAACATACCTGTTGCGCAGATGAGTTGGGCGAACAGACCTATTGCGCAAAATGGGGCCTATGGCACATAAATTGAGGCTTTCCACATGTGGCTGCTTATTCCCCCTCTCATTTGCATGATGAGAAGTTCCAGAGAGGTGCTAGGAGTAAGGAGAGAGTGAGAGAGAGAGGGAGAGGAGTAGGTATGGGGAAGACTCCCTGCTTATTGTACATGTGTGCAATAGGAGTGTGTTGCATGTGCCCTCGCAACAACATTGTGTTGCATGAGCTCGCGCAATATGGATGCACACATGCTTATGCAATAAAAGGTCCCCAGAACTCTATTCTTTACAGCTTTGTGGGTTCCCTTCATAGTTCAGCTTTCAATGCATATACCTCTTGTACATCAGCTTGAAGCAAGGATCTTGGACCCATACAACACCTTTGTCATTCCAACGGATGCAAAACACGCCGAAATGCTGCCGAAATTGCTATTGGACTACTTCTTTTTCATGTCATTGTGCCAGTTCATTATACTTTGTTTTAGAATCAAGGGAAACAAGAGGATGTAAACGAACTCAGAATTAATGAAATCGATGATGATGAATGTTCTTTTATTTTCTTTGTTAATTATTGAATGATAATTCCCCTACCGAAATACATTAGTTTCTTGTCGAAACACTTATTTATCAATATATGTGAGTGTTGAGTCAGTCAATCAAGTGGGCCCCAAATTGAAGACTACAAGACCAAAGACTCAGCTAGCTTGAAGAAGTTCAAGTGTTCACATAGGTAAAACAAAGCCTCACTTCCCTAACCAAACCCCTAAGGTATATGACCCCTTTTATAAGAACCTAATCTTACCTAAAAATGTATTTATAAAATCCTTGGTAAGCTTAGTTTAGAATATTTTTTGAGTTGGTGGAAAGATGAATTAAATGGGTAAATTTCATGCCCTGTCGATTGCATCGAAGTGCAATTGAGGACAATTTCGATGGCATTGAACTCTATTTGATGGTTTTGAAATCTGAGCCTAATAATCTAGCAACAAACTGAATATATGATGGGTATTGTCGATTGCATCGAATTAAGTATGATGGCATCAAACCCACTTCGATTGTATCGACCTTGGGCTATTTCCCTCCACCAATCTTAAAATACTCCAAATGTTCGTCGATGCGATCGAACCTCTATCGATGGCAACGAAGTAAGTTATCGATGGCATCGAAGATCATTCAATAGCATCGATATATGGACCAATTTGTCCAGTAAGCTTTCAAGGAAAATCTTATATCTCGATCGCATTGAATCCATATCAATGACATCGAAATTCAAAATTTGATAGCATCGAAGGCTTATCGATCGAATCGAAATATGGATAAAACTGTCCAGAGTGTTTTATAGAAAAATCTATTTTTCACTCGATGAAATCGAAGAATGTTCGATGGCATCGAAAAAGTGCTCAATATGTCTAGCAACTAAGTGATATTTTTAAAGGAAAATCCTGATGGCATCGAGCCATCTCTTTATGACATCAAAGGGCTAGTCAATGACATCAAAGGATGTTTGATGGAATCGGACAAAATTTGTCCTGCACTTATTTGAAAATCATAGTGTAGAAAATTGATGCAATCCTAGAAGGTTCGATGGCATCGACAACAACAGATTTTTGCTTATTTTTTTACCCTTGGGATTTGACTATATATAAACACTTGGGTTGCTTCATGGATATTTGAGTGAGTATCGAAAAGAGCTTTGAGAGAGTTATTACCCCTCCTCTCAAGCCCTCTTTCCCATAGGAGTTCATCATTCAATTCGTTGCTTAAGCATTTATTGGTATATTCAATAGCTTGGATTGAAGAATGAACTCTGGCCTTCATTAATCTTCCAGTAACACTTCTTAAATGCATATCATTGTGATGGTATCTTTAAAGGCTTTACTCATGGGAATCTTCTCTAGATCTTAAATGCATATCATTAACTAAAGTAGATCAACCAAACCCTAAACCCAACAACCTTCATTCCTCGATTGGAGCATCTACAATCGGTTGTGGTTCAAGGCAGCTGAAGACTCTTCACCACTAGGAAGATCTTTAACAACATGTGTTGAAACGGGGCTCACTCACTTACTTGTAAGTATTTAGAGTCTATCGAGTCTAAAGCCCTTTCCTTGTGTAGGATTGAGATTCAGATTTTGAGCTGACAAACTTGCTAAGACCTTTCGTAGGCCTCCGACGGGAGAATTTGTGTTTTTGTCCTTGCGTAGGACTTAAACATTAGGTTCTTGTGTAAGACCTTGGCATGTGTGGCCTAAATTGTTTTGTCCTTGTGTAGCACATAAACTATAAGGGGCTGTTTGATTTTTAATTTCCCTGGTAAATACACGGAATTACCTGATTATTACTTACTACAGCCTGTTTGAAAGTCGACAGGATTTACGTTTCAAAAATCGGTCCATACATACGTTGTTATTATTGATTTAAATATGTTGGCCCCACCATGATATATATGAGTTATGCACATCATCCATTCTTTTAAAAAATATATTTTAAGGCATGAACCCAAAAACAAGGAAAATTAAAAGCTCAAGTGGACCACACCTTAGGAAACAATGATCATTAAAACGTCAATGATTGAAAGTTGTTTTCTCCCTAGGGCCCACAATGATGTTTATTTGTCATCCAACCTATTAATAAGATCACACGGTCATGGATAAAGTGGAAACAAAAATATCAGTTTGATCCAAAACTTATGGGGTCCTCAAGAAACTTTCAATGGTAGGAGTTCAATTCCCATGGTTTCCAGTGGTGTGGTCCGCGTGATCTTTTGATCTACCTCTTTTTTTGGCTCATGCCCTCAAATGAGTTGGCTAAAGGGATAGACGGTGTGAATAATACACAAACATCAAGGTGGGCCCCACGATTTAACTTTTTTCTTCTTGGGTGATGTGAAGACTACTAAAATGACAAATCACCTTAGAAATCCAACCGAAAATACATAGGTAAATAATTATTACCCCTTTACCTTGAATTAACTCTGTAATTAGAAAATAAAACAGGCCTTAAATTCTTGTGTAGGACCTTGGCCTGTGTGGCCTAAATTGTTAGGTTGCCTTATGTAGGCTCCTAGTAGTGTTCTTGTGTAGGACCTGTTGCCTTGTGTAAGCACCTAAGGTTGCCTTGTATAGGCTCCTTAGTTTAACCTTGTGTAGGTTGTAAAGGTTTAAGGTTAACCTTATTTAAAACCTCCCATAGTAAAATCCGGTATACTCTAAGAGAGAGTGCGTCTGCAGGGAGTGGAGTAAGCATATAGCCGAACCACTATATATGACTGTGTTTGGAATTGTCTTTGCGCATCTGTTTAATTATGCTTATGTGATTTAAATGCTTAATTATAATGCATGATTAGATTAATGGTTAAGCTTGAGAGGAATCACATCCCACACACTCATATACACTATTTCTATAAGCTAATTGCTTTATCTGCAAATCATTTGTTGCCTATGATTGGACCCTATATTGACTTGGAAGCCTTAGAGTTACTTTGCCTTATTTAGTTTGATTGGTAAATTAGTTTAAGTTAGGTATTGTCTGCTTTTGATAATTTTTTTGAAAAGTCCTATTTACCACCCTTTAGGACACTTGGACATAATTCCATACTTCAATTAGTGGTTCATCTGCAATTTCATTTATATCTTGTAATTTCTACTGCTTGGTGTCATGGTTTTTTCTTAAAAGGGTTTTTCCACATTAAATTCTGAGTATTTATGATTGGACTCGGTTGTTGCAATTGGAGTTCTTAGCTTGATTCATCTCTGTGTGCTTCTCCGGTCCCTAACAAGTATTATCAGAGAAGACATTGGGGCACAGATTGAATCTGAAAGTGTAGTATCACTGACATCTAATCCTAAGTTCGATGTCAAGAAATACTATGAAAAAAATAATTTTGAATTATGGAAGGTCAAGATGATTGGGCTCCTAGTTCAACAAGGATTGGATGATGCCATCCTTGAGGAGTAGACAGATTCTATGATAGATGATGAATGAAAGAAAATGGATAAGAAAACAAGAACTTCTCTCCAATTGTGCCTAATGGATGAGGTCATTTACAATGTCATGAGAGAGAAAACTTCGATTTTATAGGCAAAGTTAGAGGACATCTATATGAAGAAATATCTTGAAAATCGCCTATACATGAAGCTTCATTTGTTCAATATGAAGATGTCAGAGGGAGGTGATGTTGTGGCCCACATTAGCTACGTAAACAAGATGATTTGCAAATTGCTGGATGTGGAGGAAATGATTAAAGATGAGGATTAGGCATGCATCCTGTTAAATTATCTTTCGACTTCGTATGAGTCATTCAAGGACTCATAGTGCACCAGTAGATCGACCCTTTGTGTTGATAATATTATCTCAACCCTTCAAGAAAAGACGATGAGAAACAAAAACAGTAACATGGGCGCCTCTGCTAATGCATTGGTTACGAGGGGGCGCAATTCTGAGCAGGACAGTGGATCTTCTCGATTAAGATCCAAATCCAAGGATAAGGGCAAGGAAAAGTTGAAGTGTTGAAACTGTGGGATGTCTGGGAACATGAAGAGGATTGTACAAATCCTAAGGCAAGAAAAGAGAACTCAGAGTCGTCTTCTAGGGAAGCCAACACCGCCGAGTCTGATGAAGGTACGAGTGGAAGTGATATGATGTCAGTGTCTATGGTCAGACACTTATACGATGATTGCATGGATGAGTGGATCTTGGATACTAGGGCATCATATCACTTGACTCCTCATTAAAGTTAGTTCACCAATTACAGAGAGTATGATGGTGGCCAGGTATTTATGGGCAATGACAATGCATGTAATGTGGTGGGTGTTGAAACTGTGCGTATCAAGATGTTTGATGATATGGAGCGTACCTTGATCGAGGTGAGACAAGTTCCTGACATGAGGAAGAGCCTGATATCTCTTGGAGCACATGAGGCGCTTGGGTGTAAGTTCACCAGATTTGATCATATCTTTAAAGTTTTAAAGGGGGCACTCATTGTTATGAAGGCACAAAGGAGTGAGAACCTTTATAGGTTGATCGGGAGTACTTCATCGGGTGGAGTTGCGGCGGCTGTAACGGATTCCACGTTTGCACGTATGTGGCATGCACGTCTGGGCCACATGAGTGACCGTGACATGACTGTACTTTCTGACTGTTGTTTAATTCCAGTTTTTAAAAAGTTTAGATTTTAATATATGTGAGCATTGTATATATAGTAAATAATATAAGTTGTGTTTTAAATATGTAAAAATAAATGTAAGGGTCATCTTGATTATGTGTTTTCTGATGTATGGGGTTGGCGCTCGTGGTTTCCACCGGAGGGTCTGTAAGCATAATTTTTATTTTCCCCTTTGGTTGTCAAATTTTGTGGTGCCAAAAAATACAATCTATGTGTGGTGCCAAAAACACAATCTATGTCTTGTGTAACATGTTTTTTGTATGTTCAAGGCACTGCATCACAATGCTTTAAAGTTGAGAATGAAGATCTACTTCAAGAAATTCAAGTTCATGTTCTTTGACTACTTCTGCAAGTTTCACAAGAGCTACATCAAAAGGCATGTTCTTGTTCAAGTCTCAAGTACAACTCAAGACTAGAGTATAAGATGAAGTCTAAGAAGATCTCAAGTTCAAGCTACATCAGAGATCTCAAGCTTTACAATCTTCAAAGGTCAACCATCATTATAAGAAGTGAAGACTCAATGTCCATACTTCACATTTAAGGTTTGCATGACCTTAGTTTGACCTTAGGGTAGGTCATTTTGAATACATAATTTGAACTAAATTATTTTATAAGTGTTTGGTCTATTCTAAGACCAGTCCTAGAACTAGCTCGACTAGTCCAAGAACTAGCTCGACCAGTCCAAGAAATTCCAAGACCAATTCTATGCTGTTGCAAATTTTCAGAATTTTTTTGGTTGAGCTTCGACCAGTCCTTGAGTCTGCTCAACCGGTCGTAGGAATAGTGCCAACTCGTTCACGACCAGTCCTGCAGCTACGACTCAAACTCCAACAACCATTCCTGGTTTCTCACGACCAGTCGTGGGATGGTCACGACTAGTCGTGGAGGCCTCATGACCAGTCGTGGACATCTTAAGACCAGTTGTAGAACGGTTTTATCCAATCGCGCTTAAAATTTTAAAATGTAGTTCGACCTAGGACCAGTCGTGATGGCCACAAGACCAGTCGTAGACACGATTTTTGCATTTATAAATTGAACATGAATTTCAGAGTTTTTCAAGAATTTAATTCAAGTAAAATTAAGGCATCACTCTGAGATAAGTTTGTGTTATTTAAGCTACGCCGTGCACTTTTCATATTCTCTTTTATTAGCTTTATTTATTTGATTTTGTTTCTGCATTCCAATCTAATTTGAAAAGAGGAATTGCTGTATTCCTTTTTCTTGGAATTAAAATTAAATAGTCCTAGCCCATTTGGTTTAATTTAAAATCAATTAGAACTTAAAACCATTTCAAAGTGAGTATTGGACAATTGAACATCTATATTCGAACTTCTACTCCAATTGGTTCTTCCGGGCTACAACAAAAGGAGAAATCCAGGTATTTTACATTTGTGTAAATCTTCTATGCTTTTCTTTTTTGTTTGAGGTTAAGCCAGAAAAATTTCAATCTTGTGGTTATTTGAGGAGAGCCAGAAAACTCAGAAAGTGGGGTTTTTGAATTATGTAAGCCCATTTGAAAGACACAATTGTGAAGGTTTTAGGTGAACCTATAAACCTATTTTCATAGTGAACGCTAATATCCCTTGTGTGAGGATATTAGGAGTGGAGTAGCAATCTGTGTGGCTGTTGTTTAACAGTTGGTGAACACAGAGGCGAACAATTATAATTCATTGTGTCTTGTGGTTTGAATGTTTATTTAATTTTTATCTTTTATCATTCAAAGCTGTGGAATGTATACGTGGATGTGAATGTTGTAATCTTTTACATTTCAAGCATTATGGAGAATATTGTAATATTTAGAATTTAATTTCTTGCTATTTCCTTTATTTCCTTTCAGTTTGTGTTTTTGATATTCAAGTTGTTCTAGTAAGGTTGTCCTGCCATAAACCCTTAGTTTTTATGGTGCAAGGTTGTCCTTAGATCAACATTGGTATCAACCTCTCTATTTTATTGCTTTACATTTCATTACTATGATTTGTTTAAAGTTCTATCTTTTATTCAATTGTTTATAAGGCTATCTTATTCATTCAAATTTCATTGTTAAAGTTTTAATTTGGCATAGTCCTATTCACCCCCCTCTAGGACATATAGCTAGGCCTTTTCAAGTGGAATCAGAGACTAATAACTCGTTTTAATTATTATTATTTGGATTTATTTCTTGAGCTAATCGATTTAAGCTATTTATAAGATGTCAAATTTTGATAGCCTTTTAGTCACTAGGCCTCCACCATTTGATGGCTCCAACTATGTCTATTGGAAAGCTAGAATGAGGATTTTGCTCAAATCAATGGATGAGAGTGTGTGGCTAACCACAGTGATTGAATGGATCCCTCCTACCACTGAAGTGACTGGTATCGATGGATCAAAATTAATGAGAATATCACTTTATTTTTCTTGGACCACACTTTAGAAAAGTTAGAGTAGTGTCAATGCAAAAGCACTAAATGCAATCACTTGCGCACTATCACCAGATAAGTTCAAAAAATTATATCCTGTGATACTATAAAGCAAGCTTGGGATATTTTAGAAATGACACACGAGGGTACATCAATTGTCAAGAAGTCTAAAGTCCAAATCCTCACAACTAAAGTTGAGGAAATACATATGGAAGAAAATGAAATGTTCATGGACTTCTATACTAGACTGAATGGCATTGTAAGCTTTATGTGGGGACTTGGTGATAAAATCCCAAAAAGTAAAGTGTATGCAAAGATACTACGCTCACTACCTGAACGGTTCAACTCAAATGTGACTATGATCCAGGAACTTCGTGATACAGACAATATGAGGGTAGAAGAATTAGTTGGATCTCTACAAACCTATGAGTTAAACATTAAAGCTCCTAAAGGTAAATCTATAGCCCTTAAGTCTTCCAAATTTATTTCTTAGGAAAATTCTAATTTTGAAAATTTTGAAGATAATATGGCTCTCTTAGTGAAAAAGTTTTATAAGATTTTCAAAAGTAAAAAGAGGGTTGACTTTCAAAAATCAAATGATAAGAAGAGATCTAAATTTAGATCTAAATCTTGGAAATCTTCAAAAGATAGTCAATGTTACAACTGCCAAGAATATGGGCATCTAGCAAACAAGTGTCCTAAAAAGGACAAACCTAAAAAGAAAGGAATGTTGGCTACTTGGGATGAATCTTCTGGCACTGAAGCCTCTTCTGAATCAGAAGATTCTGAAACTGAGTTAGGCAATGAAGTCAAAGCCCTTATGACTCTAGCTAAGTTCACTTTTTCAGATCATGATGATTCAACCAGTGAAGAAAATCTGAATAGTGATCATGATAATGAAGAAGATCTTCAAGATGCTTACAATGCCCTATACAAGGAAAGTTGTAAGATTGCGGTAAAACTAAAGCTTCAAAAGGAAAGGTTTTCAGGGCTTAGAGAAAGATTTGAGTCTCTTATTTTAGAAAAATCTCATCTTTCATATTGTTTTGAAAAATGCAAATGTGATCTAGATTTCAAAACCACCCTTATTGAAAATCTGAAATCTGAAAATGATAAACTTAAACTTGAAGTCTCTTCTCTTTTGAGTTTAAAGGATACATGGAGGCATGCCCAAGGTAATCCAAAATTAGAAAAACTTTTAACTGGATCAAGAAAATGTGGCGACCGATCCGGTTTGGGCTACGATAAAAATATTCCTCCTAAACAGAAGAATACCTCTCCTAAGTTTGTCAAAGGAGAATCCTCTAACTCTAAAGAGAAAAGTTCAAGTCAAAAGTTTTCTAAAAATGTTAAAACTTTTCAATCTTTCAAAACTAAAGGTAACCGTATCAATTACGAAAATCAAAACCGAAACCCTTTAGCTGAGAAAATAGTCAATCTACTTAAGGAGCTCTTAAAATCTAACTCAGTAGGTCAGTCTTACAACAACTACAAACATAAGAAGACCAACTATACTCCTAAACCCAAAATAGTTATGAAATAGGTTCCTAAGGTTACCTGCTTGGTTGCCCACACTGCATTCAAAGCGACAAGCCATACAAAGTGGTACTTAGATAGTGGGTGCTCCAGGCATATGACAGGTGACAAGGATTTATTCACCGACCTTAAAGATATGACTGATGGGTCAGTCACATTTGGTGATGGTAGCAACTGCAAGATTATTGGCCAAGGTACGGTTCAACTCTATAATCTTCCCTTATTTAAGAATGTTTTATATGTTGAGGGGCTAAAACACAACTTGTTAAGCATATCTCAAATATGCAATAACAATCACAGCGTGAACTTTTCTAATCAAGGTTGTGAAATTTTAAACAAAAAGGGTTCTGTAATATTAACTAGCCGCAAGACTTTTGAAAACTGCTATATTGTAAGTGATGGTAGCTCATCTAATCAATCGTGCTACATGGTCCATACCGATGAGACAGAATTATGGCATAAATGCCCTGGACATGTATACTACTGTAATCTATATAGATTGAGCAAAGGAGAACTAATTAGAGGTCTACCTAAACTTCAAAAAGTAGACAAAATATGTGACGAATGCTAGATTGGCAAACAAATTAGAAGTGCTCACAAAAAGGTGAACTCTAATGCCACATCAAAACCACTCGAACTTCTCCACATGGACCTTATAGGACCTACCAGAATGGAGAGTCGAGGTGGCAAAAAATACATACTGGTAATCGTGGATGATTTTACCAGATTTGCTTGGGTAGCCTTCTTAAGGGATAAATAAAAAACCCTTGACGAAGTAAAAAGAATTCTCAAATGGATCCAAACGGAAAAAAGTTCTCAAGTTTGCAAGATCTGTAGTGATCATGGATCTGAGTTCAAGAATAGTAGTTTTGAGAAATTTTGTAGCGATCAGGGAATATCGCATGAATTCTTTGCGCCCAAAACACCACAATAAAATGGAATTGTGGAGAGGAAAAATAGAGTGCTTCAAGAAATGGGAAATGTAATGTTGAATAGTATGAAGCTCCCTAGAAACCTTTGGGCTGAAGCAGTGAATACTGATGCCATGTTATTAATCAAATTTATATTTGTAAATCTAATAATAAAATGGCTTATGAAATGTGGTTCAATAAAAAGCCTACTGTCAAATACTTTCGAGTTTTTCGTAACAAGTGCTATATTTTACGCGACCGTGAAAATTTGAGAAAGTTTGATACTAAAAGTAATGAAGGTATCTTTTTAGGGTATTCTTTAAACAGTCGTGCATATCGAGTATTAAACACAAGGACCGGTGTTATTCAAGAGTCCATGAATGTGGTTATTGACGATTACTTGAATACACCTACCCCAAGTTCAGATAATGATGAAGTTCTTTTAATTGACAAACTGGATACTTCATCAAATCAAACTAATTCTGAACTGAGGACTGTTAAAGATCATCCAACTACTCAAAATTTTGGAAACCCTCTCATTAGTATGCGTACTCGTAGACAATTGAAGACATATGTAACTACATGTGTTTTACCTCCCAGATTGAACCAACTAATGTAAAACAAGCTCTTTCTGATGAAAACTGGATAGTTGCTATGCAGGAAGAACTTAATCAATTTATTCGAAATGATGTCTGAAATCTTATTCCTAGACCTAAAGATAAACATATTATCGGAACAAAGTGAATTTTCAAAAATAAGTCTGATGAATTTGGTAATATTATTTGAAACAAGACAAGACTAGTTGTACAAGGGTACACTCAAATAGAAGGTATCAACTATGATGAAACCTTTGCCCCAGTAGCTCGTCTTGAATCAATCAGACTATTCATATCCATTGTTTGCTTTAGAAAATTTAAAATTTATCAGATAGACGTAAAGAGTACCTTCTTAAATGGTGATCTACATGAAGAAGTGTATGTGGAACAACCAACGAGTTTTGAAGACCCTATAAACACTGATCATGTCTATCGCCTAAAAAAGGCTCTCTATGGTTTAAAACAAGCTCCCAGGGCATGGTACAAAAAATTGACTAAGTTTTTACTAAGTCATAATTTTCTAATGGGAAGTGTTGATAAAACTCTGTTTGTTAAGAAACATAACGATTATATCTTAATGGTACAAATTTATGTTGATGATATTATTTATGGATCTACCCGTACTAACATGACTGTTGAGTTTGCAGATTTAATAAAATATAAATTTGAAATGAGCATGGTTGGGGAATTAAATTATTTCCTAGGGTTGCAAGTAAAACACAACCTGATGGTATTTTTATTTCTCAAACCAAATATGCTTTGAACTTGATTAAAAAGTTCGGATTTGAGAATGGTAAGAATTTTGATACTCCTATGAGTACAACCTCAAGATTCTCAAAAGACTTCGAAAGTCTCTACAAGTAAAAATGTAGATCCTAAACTATATCGTAGCATGATTGGCAGTTTACTTTATTTAATTGCAAGTAGACCTGATATTGCTTTAAGTGTTGGGATTTGCACTAGATATCAGTCTAACCCTAAAGAATCTCATTTAACTGCTGTTAAGCGGATTATGCGATATGTTGCAAGTTCTGCTAATTTGGGTCTCTGGTATCCATATGATACTAGTGTTCAATTAGCTAGGTATTCAGATGCTAATTGGGCTGGTAATATTGATGATAGAAAATCAATCAATGGTGGTTGTTTCTATATCAGAAATTGTTTAGTTTCTTGGTTTAGCAAGAAACAAAGTTCTATATCGCACTCTACTGCTAAGGCTGAATACATCGAAGCTGGAAATGCATGTACTCAACTTGTTTGGATGAAACGTATGCTAAGCAATTATGGAATTTCACAGGAATCAATGATATTATGTTGTGATAATTCCAGTGCTATAAAATTTCAAAAAATCCAATCCAGCATTCACGTACCAAACACATTGACATTAGGTATTATTATATTCATGAATTAGTGGAAGAAAAAACAATCTCTTTAGATTACATTCCGTCCAAGACTCAACTTGCTAACATTTTCACTAAACCCCTCGATAAAAGCAGGTTTAATAAATTAAAATTTGATCTTGATATGTGCAATTTAAATTGATTATTCATGCATATGTGTATCATAATGTATATATATTTGATAATTTATTGGTTTAAATTTCAAATTTTTATGAAAAATGCTATTTTTGTTGGTATACGACCAGTCGAGGACGTACTTGACCAGTTGTGGTACGACTGGTGGAGAACGATCATCGACTAGTCGTGTAGGACCTTTTTAATTTAGGGGAAAAACTCATCTTCCTTATTTCCTATTTCTTCTCCAACAGGTATAAGCACGACCAGTCGTACCCAACTATTTGATTCATCAAGGTTAGAGCATTTTTTTGGTCAATCGTGTAGATTCATGCTTTATTCTTCTCAATTTTGTCATTTGAGTACTTGATTTCAAGCTTTGTTGAGATTTTGGAGTTTTTCTACTCTATTTGCTGATCTTAGAAAACCCATCTCTACTTCCTTTATGATTTCTTGGTACTTTAGTTTTCTTTAAGTAAATGGATGCTAGAGGGAAAAAGAAAACTGTTTGTGGTCCATCATCCTCCAAATCAGCTCCTATTACTCGGCGCCATCTTCGGTCATCCGAAGATGATCCCGCTCATGTTAGAGATTTGCGTATGCGGAATGTTATTATTGAAAAAGTTATGTCTATTGATCACATTGCTCCTTTTGGTATCCGTCCTCTTCTTCAATCTGTAGGTTGGGATAACATCCTACATTGGGGTGGGCCTACATAATAATCCATTGCACAAGATATGTATGCATGTATCTCTGAATTTTCATCTGATAATTTAACTTTTAATATTGATACTAGAGAAGGTCCATTCACAGTAGACTGTCATCTGATTGCGGATCTAATGGAAATACCTATTAATGATGAGGGCATCCCTATTCATATTCTAATAGAAAAACCTTCAGAATCAGAAAAATGGATGTTAACGAGAGATTTATGTAATATGGACATTCAATGGACTCATAAAGGGAATGCGTTCCCCGCAAAGTATTTATTACCCAAATACAGAGTTCTCCATAGAATTTTTATTTCAAATCTGTATCCTCGTTCTTGTAACAAAACAAAACTAACTTCCTTTATGGTTCGAGTTTTGCATTCTATCGTCACTGGTACTAAAGTCTACCTTCTTTCATATGTCATTTCATCATTCAATTTCATCTCCATCCAGGACACATTAATATTTCATTTGTTTATCTTATGACTGTGTTAGTTACTCACATGCTAGTTGCTATGCCTATCCCTATTCATCATCATTTGTTTAACAATACTAATTTAAATAAGATGAAGTTGGAATTGGCTCCTGGCCAAAGAGATGTGGGTGGTGGTGGTGCTGAAGTAGGGAATGAAGAAGAAGGTGGCGATCTTCCTCCTGATGATATAAATATGGATGATATTTTTGATGAAATTGAATCAGACTCTGAAAATGATCCTAACTATGATCCATCAGATTTTGATGCTCGTCTTCGTGCTCTTGAGGAGAAGGTAGAAAACATGAATGTTGCCCATGATTTGCAATTTAAATATACGCACAAGTATCTTAGGCGTTTAAACAAGGGCCTTCATCAAATTGATCCTACCATACCTGCTCCTTCCTCTGGATCTGATTAAATATTTTAATCTTTGATCTGTAATAACTTCTATACTACTTTTGTTGGTGTGTGGATTTTAATTTTACTTCAATTTGTATAACTGACGTTTGATTCAGCTGGTTAATGTTATGTGAACTTTGAATTTTCTTATTTTTACTTGCATATCTTAATTCGTTATTCCTTTCTTTACTCTCTTATTGGTCTTCCACTATCATTTCTTCCTTTCTTCCTTTGTAATATTGTGACAAAAAGGGGGAGAATAATTTAATGGTTATATGGGGGAGATGAATATGGATTGTGGGGGAGTAGAGTAGTATGCATCATTTTTTATGAAGGATTTATGTATGCTACTCAGGGGGAGTAAAAAGTATTTGTGAATGACAACTGGTGCATGATTCTTTAATCATGCTATAACTAACTAGTGCATGATTCTTTATGTTCATAATGATCATATTCTTGTTAAGTGTGTTTTGTCACAAATTTAACAAAGGGGGAGATTGTATGTACAATTGTTATTTACTCCTTTGGTTGTCAAATTTTGTGTTGCCAAAAAACATAATCTATGTGTGGTGCCAAAAACACAATCTATGTCTTGTGTAGCATGTTGTTTTGTATTTTCAAGGCACTGCATCACAATGCTTCAAAGTCGAGATTGAAGATCTACTTCAAGAAATTCAAGTTCATGTTCTCTGACTACTTCTGCAAGTTTCACAAGAGCTACATCAAAAGGCATGTTCTTGTTCAAGTCTCAAGTACAACTCAAGACTAGAGTATAAGATGAAGTCTAAGAAGATCTCAAGTTCAAGCTACATTAAAGATCTCAAGCTTCACAATCTTCAAAAGTCAACCATTATTATAAGAAGTGAAGACTCAATGTCCATACTTCACATTTAAGGTTTGCATGACCTTAGTTTGACCTTAGGGTAGGTCATTTTGAATACATAATTCGAACTGAATTATTTTATAAGTGTTTGGTCTGTTGTAAGACCAGTCCTAAACTTTGTTCGACTAGTCCTAGAACTGGCTCGACCAGTCCAAGAAATTTCAAGACCAGTCTTAAGCTATTGCAAATTTTTAGAATTTTTTTTGTTAAGATTCGACCAATCCTAGAGTCTGCTCGACTAGTCGTAGGAACAGTGCCGACTCGTTCACGACCAATCCTGCAGCTACGACTCAAACTCCAACAACCATTCCTGGTTTCTCACGACCAGTCGTGGACATCCTAAGACCAGTTGTAGAATGGTTTTATCCGATCACACTTAAAAATTAAAAATACAGTTCGACCTAGGACCAGTCGTGATGGCCACATGACCAGTCGTAGACGCGATTTCTGCATCTATAAATTAAACACGAATTTCAGAGTTTTTCAAGAATTCAATTCAAGTAAAATCAAGGCATCACTTTGAGATAAGTATGTGTTATTTAAGCTACGCTGTGCATATTTCATATTCTCTTTTGTTAGCTTTATTTATTTGATTTTGTTTCTGCATTCTAATCTACTTTGAAAAGAGGAATTACTGTATTCCTTCTTCTTAGAATCAAAATCAAATAGCGCTAGCCCATTTGGTTTAATTTAAAATCAATTAGAACCTAAAACCATTTCAAAGTTAGTATTGGATAATTGAATATCTATATTCGAACTTCTACTCCAATTGGTTCTCCCGGGCTACAACGAAAGGAGAAATCCAGGTATTTTACATTTGTGTAAATCTTTTATGCTTTTGGTTTTTATTTGAGGTTAAGCCAGAAAAATCTCAATCTTATGGTTATCTGAGGAGAGCCAAAAAACTCAGAAAGTGGGGTTTTTGAATTGTGTAAGCCCATTTGAAAGACACAATTGTGAAGGTTTTAGGTGAACCTATGAAACTTATTTTCGTAGTGAACGCTGATATCCCCTGTGTGAGGATATTAGGAGTGGAGTAGCAATCTATGTGGCTGTTGTTTAACAATTGGTGAACACACAGGCGAACCACTATAATTCTTTGTGTCTTGTGGTTTGAATGTTTATTTAATTTCTATCTTTTATCATTCAAAGCTGTGGAATGTATATGTGGATGTGAATGTTGTAATCTTTTACATTTCAAGCATTGTGAGGAATGTTGTAATAGTTTAGAATTTAATTTCTTGTTATTTCCTTTATTTCCTTTTAGTTTGAGTTTTTGATATTCAAATTGTTCTAGTAAGGATGTCCTGCCATAAACCCTTGGTTTTTATGGTGCAAGGTTATCCTTAGATCAACATTGGTATCAACTTCTCTATTTTATTGCTTTATATTTCATTATTGTGATTTGTTTAAAGTTCTATCTTTCATTCAATTGTTTATAAGGCTATCTTATTCATTTAAATTCCGCTGTTAAAGTTTTAATTTGGCATAGTCCTATTCACCCCCCTCTAGGACATATAGCTAGGCCTTTTCAGGGTCATTATGGTTCATCACATTCATTGACGACCACTCCAAGAAAGTGTGGGTTTATTTTATGAAAAATAAATCTGATGCTTTCACCAATTTCAAGCAATGGAAAGTGATGGTAGAAAAACAGTCAAGAAGAAAAGGTTAAGGCTTTAAGGATAGATAATGGTGAAGAATTTACTTCAGGTGAATTTAATTAATATTGTAAGGATGAAGGGATCATGAGGCACAACATAATGCGCCATACACCAGAGCAAAACGGTGTGGCTGAGTGGATGAATCGGACTCTCTTAGAGAGGGCCCGATCCATAATTAGTAATGCTAGTTTAGGCAAGGAATTATGGATTGAGGCCGTTAATAAGGCTTATTACTTGGTGAATCGGTCTCCTTCTATGATTATTGATTGTAAAATATGTGTACAACCCCAAGTGTAGGGTCGCGATGTAGTAATAACTCGGTAAGACCAAGGTCGAATCCACAGGGACTAAACTTGTACGTATTATGAAAAGAACTAGAACTAGAAGAATATCTAAATCCAGATTTTGGAATAAAAGAGTGTAATTGTGAATAATCTTTAAACTATCAATTAAAGGTGGGAACTAGGGTGCCAAGGATCCACTTGTAGCTATCAAGATGCTACCTTACTTGATTCAAGGAACACAATTGGAATTGGAGTCCTATCCTATCCAATTGGAAGATAAAGCAATTTAAATTAAATTTGAACATTTCATTGACCTAATTCTCAATGGAGGAGAATTGTGATGATTGGAAGGGATTTCATCATCCTACCATGCCCAGGAGACGATGGTGAATACAAGATTTACCAATCTCACTATAGCATAATAGGAAAAGAAGATATCCAAAGCTATCACATCATCTATTGTAATTTGAGTCACAACAAATCATAGAAAACTGAAAATATTCCCTCAATATCAAACTAGAAATCAATGAAGTTCAATAAGAATAAGAATCAAAGTAAAATAAACATCCAAACATGATACAAGCTTCACCTCTTAGCCCTAACTAAGAGGTTTAACCAACTATAGACATGATTGAAATCAAATCTCTTAAATAAACCATGAAAAATAAAGGAAGAAGAAAAAATCTTTGGCGGCTTCTCCACCCTTCTGTATGCTCCTTGAGACCTTTCTAAACCCTAGAAGATGCTTCGAAGCATCCTAGGGAGTCCTATTTATAGTTGTAGAAATCTAATTTTCGTACATAGTTGGGAAAAATCTAGAAACCGCTTCAAATTTACGCACTCTGTACAGTTTCTAAAAATAGACTCGAAGTTTCAGAATATGCCTTTTCGGGACAATTTCAGGAATATGTTTGTTTTCAGGACAATTTCAAGATTCCTTTTCTTCACTTCAAATCTTTGATTTTCTTCATTCCTCGCTTGGTTTTCTTGGATCTTTGATATGTGAATTCTTCATTAATGGCTTCTAAATCTCTAAATCTTCATTTAGTAATTTTTTGAGCATAAATCTTTCTTTTGACATCAATTTCACCTTAAACTCTCGAAATCACCTCGCACATGAAAACATGCACAATTAAATTGATTAAGCACTATTATGTTTATAAAACCAAGGTATAAATAGGAGAAAATATGAAATATTTCACACTCAACCAAATTATAGAGGAAGTATGGAGTAGTCAGCAAGTAGATTACATGGGATTGCGTGTATTTGGTTGTGAAGCTTATTCTCATGTATTGATAATTGAGGGAGATAATCTACACCAAAGAGTCAAAAAGTACACCTTGTTGGCTATGGTAGTGGTGTGAAGGGGTACAGACTGTATGACCGGGTCACATAAAAATCATCATTAGTTGTGATGTCAAATTCGACGAAGGATCTTTTTCTGTAAGGATGAGCAAGAAAAATTGGAAAAGTTGGTGGTGGACGTCCAGCTAGACAGAGATGAAACTCAGGATGAGACAGACACACATACAGAGGTACAGGAGGAGGAGTAGCCACCTATGAGAAAGAATTTAGCACGAGATCCCAGGTTACCGGCGAGATACATGGATAACTCTAATATCGCATATGCTCTCATTATGAATGGGGGGATATGTTTACTCTTTAGGAAGATCTTGATGATCTAGACACAAAAAATGTGAAAAACAGTAATGGATGATGAGATGGACTCCTCGTATAAGAACAAGATGTGGGAGCTGGTGGAGCTTCCTGTTGGCCGAAAAGTGATAGGGTGTAAGTAGATCTTCTAGAAGAAATAGGATACGTACAAGGCAAGGTTGGTAGCGAAGGGTTACACTCAAAGAGAAGGTGTTGACTTCATTGAGATATTCGTGCCAGTTGTTAAGAAAATATCTATCAGATTCGTGTTAGCGCTAGTTGCCCAATACGATCTTGATCTCGAACAAATGGATGTGAAGATTTCTTTCCTGCATGGGGAATTGGAAGAGCAGATCTACATAAAGCAAGTAGAAGACTTCAAAATAAAAGGGGCAAAGAATAAAGTTTGCAGGTTGAAGAGATCGTTGTATAACTTGAAACAGTCACCTAGGCAGTGGTATAAAAAGTTTGATTCTTCTATGATGAGTCAAAAGTTTATTAGGAGTGAGGATGATCACTGTGTCTATTACAAGACTTGAATGATGGCAAGTTCATTATCTTGGTGTTGTATGTTAATGATGTTATGGGTAAAAGTGTTCTGGTTAGAAGTATAAGGTCGGCTCGGACATCTGTACACATCACATGGTCGCCTAGTGCCAGTCATGACCAAGGAGCTCCTCAATGGCCAGAAAGTGGTAATCTACTATATGTGATATGTCCTTTTAATGACCCTACTCGCCAGGAGATGAAGTGCTTCCACTCTCTGGAAGAGGATGGGCGCTTAGCTCTCTCATGGTCCCATCAATGTCCGAGCAGCTGTTCAAATCTCCTGAGGAAGCCTCCGAAACAAGATTATGTATAAGACCGAGTATGCCCCGCTCGGAGACTTACAAAAGAGTCCTTGTACCGTACGATAAGATGAAGTGGATGGTCATCCCCTATTTCTCTTACGTTTTACTAAGGGAGTGAGTTCGGCTCGGTCCTAGTGCTCGAACAAAACTCTCACGGGCAGTGCAGTGACTTACTTAAATGTTAAAGGGGAGTTCGATCGCAGCCTATTAATGAGCCCAAGTCGGTAAACTCCTCATGACAGATGTATGGGTCAACTCGGATGCTTGACCTCGGCCTCCTACTATGTTTTTCTTCTGATCCTAACCACTCAACCTTATCATCACCGAAGATCTAGCGTAATGGTCGAGAAATGTACTCTGAATGTACGCCCATGATTAAGGAGTGTTTTTTATCTACATAATCAACTCCGCAAGGCTATAAATAATAACCCCTCCAATGGTGAAGGGTACACACACTCAACTCCATGCACCTGTAAACCCTTATCTCCACTGGACCTAGTTTTGCTTGATTCTGACTTAGGCATTAGAGGGTCCCTCTGCTATAGATAGGGTCTCCTTGGCCTTCTTCATATGCAGGTACTCGAAGGTCCAATGAGGGTTAACCAAAAATTAGCATCGACAGTTTGATGCCATCTGTGGGAATGACATTGAAAGCCATTCCCATCATCTACAACGACCCTACGATGGAGAAAGGGAAAAAGAAGGCTTAGACCACTACTGTTACACCCAATCCTGCGCTGATAGAATAGTCTGAGGACAATTAAGACACACTCTCCCAACTTCAGGCTGATTCTACACCCGCAGGTCCAATACAACAGTCCCAGAGCTGAGGAGTCGACTTGTCTCTCTAGAGCATCAAGTTAAAGCTGTAACACCCCACACTTTTCAATACTTGGGTGTTACCATTTAAATTAAATTTAGCACGAGCATGTGTGAGAATACACGTAGCTTATATCACTCATCATCGTTCAGCGATTCACAATCTGTCCATCTTAACCATTTTATATGGACCCTAATGGCTTTTAACCATCTAAATTTAGGCTAGGACAATCCACAACGCATTTGTAGGGTCTAAAGTCCATCCACCTTGGGTGACCCTTGATTGTTTATGGTAAGGTTGCTGTAACATGCCGTACCTTTCATTACTTGGGTGCCACCATGAAAACCAAATTCAAGATAGAAACAAACCTAGTTTGACTAGGGTTTGACCCCTTGGGATTGGGAAACACACCATCAATTAAGTTCACCAGACTCTAAACCTTGAAAACCCTAATCCTAATAGCCAGGCTATGGAATAACTCTAAGAAATGCCCTGTTGGGCAATGTGGACCACCCCAGATCGATACCAAGGTCTGGATCAATAGATCCGTTGTACATTCGATTTATAACGTCCCGTTGTGCGGCCATCATTCAAAAACACATATCGAGATTTGTTAATTAGGATTTCATGTGGCGTGGCCTACATAACAGTCAAACAATGAGCATCCTAATCATCCAACCAAATCCCTAGTGCCCTTTTGGTAGTTGGAATTAGGATAGAAATCAACCTGACCGTCTGATTAGTAAAGGCCAAAGAAATAACCCAAAATCAAGTAGTATGGCCTGCCTAAACATTGGATCTGCCTCAAAGCTGGATAGATGGCTTATCTAGGCAGTAGGGGATTGATGGATAGAGAAGAGTTTACAAAGCTCCATGGTAGACCCCACGATCAACACCGAGAGTGTATGGTGCTTGTGCACTAGCAGTGCACTGAACCAAAGAGGCCCGGTTAAACTAGGTTTGACCGAGAAATTCGAAGAAGGAAGCCTTCTTCCTTCCTTTTGGTTCCTGCCTGAACCTGTTTTAAACAAGAATGTTACATGTGTCGAAGTGTGGCTCACCATCGTGTCCCACATGCGAGATCTGAACCGTCCACCTGATTTTGCAAGTGGTGCTGACCAAAACCCAAACAAAACCTCATGTGCTAGACCCTGTGCGTGCACACGACAATGGGCACAAAAGGAGTGCATGCGGCAGTTTCCAAAAACAGAAACCGTCCCTCCTCACAATGCCGACAATCCATGTGAGGAGGAATCCTCCATTCTTAACCCTCCATTTGGACAAATCCATGCCTTTCCTTCAGCGACAGAAATGGTTGTCCTTTCCCTACCTGTCGAAAGGTGAGAGGAATCTTGGTAGTCCGGGGATGAGATGATCTCGAGCGTCGACGGGTCTTTAAAAGCATCCCTGGACACATCTAGAGCATTCGTTTTAGGGTTGGAAGTACCCATCCCGTGGTTGAAAACGCCCTCTTGTTAGTGCTATGATTTCATATCCCTTTGGTTGTCAAATTTTGTAGTGCCAAAACCTATATGTCTTGTACTTCTTGTGTTTCTTGTTTGTGACTACACACTGCTTCAAGACAAGATCATGAATGAAGAATGTTTTTCAAGACAAGATCATAAATGAAGAATGTTTGCAAGACATGTCATGGATGAAGTCTAAAAGAATAGAAGACTTCAAGTTTGCTTCTAACAAGTTCAAGATTAAAAGACTTCATCAAGACAAGTCAAGAAAATACCAAGCTCTAGAAAGCCGTCAACTCGATTCAAGCTTCTACTTCAAGATCATCTGAGAATACAGACCTTCAAGACTTCAATGTCCATCTCACTTCAAGGTTTGTTTGACCTTAGATTGACCTTAGGTTGGTCTGTATGATAGGTCATTCTGGATACATAATCCGAATATTTTAATATGCTTGTTATGATCGTTTCTAAGACCATCCTAGAAATCTTAAGACCGATCCTAGCTTTGCTTCGACCAGTCTTAGGTTTCTCGGACCAGTCCTAGGTTGTTACAGATTTTTGAATTTTCCTGGTTGACCTTCGACCAGTCCTAGACTTGCTTCGACCAGTCCTGGGAAGTCCTACGACTCATCCTTCGACCGGTCGTAGTCCTACGACTCGAACTCCAACGAGTTATCTTGAGTCCCACGACTAGTCATAGGTGACACACGACCACTTGTAGGTGGTTCACGACCGGTCGTAGGTTACCTAAGACCAGTCGTGAGTACAACTAATCTAATCCCGCGGAAAATTTTCAAAATCTTTGATGCTACGACCGGTCCTAGGGATCCTAAGACCAGTCGAAGATGGGATTTTTTAGGCTATAAATAATGCACGAATTTCAGAGTTTATTCATTCCATTCCATTCAATTCAAGCGATTTAAGGCTATACTCTGAGATAAGTTGTGATTATTTTTTTAAGCTATTGTGCATATTTAATATTCCTTTTGATAACATTATTCTATTGTGATTTTGATCTACATTCCAATCTCATTTAGAAAAGAGGAACTTGTGATATTCCTTCTTCTGGGATCAAAATCAAATAGACCTTGCTCTTCTTGATTTAATCTAAAATTAATTAGACATAGAACCATTCTTTAAGTGAGTATTGGACATTGAACGACGTATCATACATCTACTCCGATTGGTTCTGCTGGGCTACATGTATTTTACTTTGTAAACTTTCTCTGGTTTTGTTTGAGATTTGCCAGAAAAATCTCATTGTATTGGTTATCTGAGGAGTGCTAGAAAACTCAGATTGTGGGGGTTTTTGGATTGTGTAAGCCCGAGATAAAAAGACACAATTGTGAAGGTTTTGGGTGAACCTGTGAAAACCTATTTTTGAGAGTGTATGCTAATATCCCCCAGTGAGGATATTAGGAGTGGAGTAGCGTTCTGTGTGGTCATAGCTAATAGTTGGTGAACACACAGGCGAACCACTATATATCGTTGTGTTGTGGATGTGCTTAATTTCTTTATTCATTTATTCCTTCAGTATTGTGGATTGCTTTTGTGGATGAATGTTGTAATTTTCATTTCAAGCAAGTGTGGTTGAATGGTGTAATAACTTAGGATTTATTTCTGTAAGTTATTCTTGATTTATTTTCTATATCATTTGTGTTTGCTAGATTGTTCTAGAAATAAGGTTGTCCTACCATAAGCCATTGTTTTTTCGTGTAAGGTTGTCCTTAGAACTGATTTAGTATCATTCTCATATTTCATGTGCTTTGAGATTGTTATTATTTCAGCATTGTTATTTATATCTTTTATTATTCCGCTGTTTTAAGTTTTATTTGGCATTGCCCTATTCACCCCCCCTCTAGGGCAAATAGCTTGGCCCCTTTCACCTCTGCGCGAGATTTTGGCTGTGGCCGAAAATATTGGAGGTGTGCCACTCGTGCAAGGATGTGGTGATAAATGGTGGACCCCATGGTGATCAAGGGGCCCATCCGGTCCATCTAGAAGAAGTAGATTAAAGAATGGGGCCGTAGATAAAAAACCGTTAGGTTCGTCCACTCTATCTTCTCCAATTAGCCATGCAACCCATCTTGATGAAGTGGGCCTCACGGTCTGATATGAGGCATCCGTTCGGTAGAACCTATTGCTGGAAGTTCGTCACAGGCGTTGGATCTTCCCCATGCAAGAAGGTTTAACAATTAAAACCTCAATCTCTAAATGGTTGAAGATAAAGAGTTATTGCTAATTTCACTCCTGGAAAGAGACCTAAGGCTATAAAAGACTTCCTCCTATTTCATGGAAGAACTGAATAAGCCTTAAATGCTGGGAGATAGAAAGAAAAAGGGGAGGAAACGAGTGCGTAGGTTCGAGCTCGGTGACGTAATGCACCGAGTCGATGGAATTGTCCTGACTTTGGGCTGAGTCTGGTCGAGCCCTGGCCTCTCTAGGCATCCTAAAATAAGGAGAAAAGAGGGGAGAGGAAATGAAAGAAGAGAGGAGGCAGCGGGTGATGCACTCAACGTGTTAACTCAGCTCGACTGAGGCTGAGTCAGACTTGGCTCGACGGCCATTGGTGAACATTTCTAGCAGGAGGAAGGAGAAGAAAGGGGTTGAAGGAAAGGAGAGAATAGGACGCCAGACAACAGCTGCCCTCCATGTTTAACTATCGGGTCAGGCTGGTGGTTTGAAACTCAACCTGTTGTCGAGTCTTCCGTGCGAGTTGGGTCTGGTTCACTCCAACCACTCTGTTGTACGTATGGGCTTGGGTGAGGAGAAAGTGAGTGAGAGAGAGTGAGAGAGAGAGAGAGAGAGAGAGAGAGGGAGAAAGGAAAGAAGAAGAAGAAGAAGAAGAGAAACTAGAGAGGAGATCGGGTCAACTCGGCTAGAACCGAGTCCAGTTAGGTTGGGTTATGCTTAAGCCTGGTTTGGGCCTTGTTGGAGTTACAACAAAAGAAGAAAACAAGGAAGAAAGGAGAGAAGAAGAAGAAGAGAGTAAGGTGAGCAGTTGTGTTAAGCCGAGTCAACTCGGGTGTCGAACTGAGTTGATTCAATTCGAATCAACTAGGTGCGTCTTTCTCTCAACCCTGCATTGAAATTCTAGTTAGTAGTTTGGTTAGTTAATAGTTTCCTAAATCTCAATTAAGATATAACGTAATATCACATTTTCGGTTTCATTTTGTTCGAATTGGAAATGAGTCGAGTCAAGTCTACGTCAGAATTATTCTAAGGGCGGGCGCACTTCCTAGTGATAATGTAGGCTATTCGACTTATAAGGTGATGAATCTTTCCCCTTGAGCTTTCCTCTTCCTTGTTAGTTTAAGTAATAGTTCATTTTATTTCAACTAATAATTGATATCTCTAAATCATGATAACCTGTGTTAGATATGGAATCTGATTATCAATCATATGCTCAACACTTAGTTCATATGAATATCCATATTTTATACTTGTGTATCTTTCCTATTTATAGATTGTTTATGGATTGCTTGAAGAACTTGAATTGCTACATCTATCAGTGGAAAATCCCACTTATATATGTACACCCAGACTTGGGATGTAACTTGACTGATTGCGATTATAATAGACTCTCACTAGTGGCTACTTTGATTAATGAATGAAATGAAACATTGATGTGGGCTTACCATGCATGGATGGTTGTGCCCATGTGGCTTTTTTCTTGCTTGATATTTGCCCCTTGCGGCCCTGATTATTGTATATTTGCCTTAGGTGGCTTGATAGATTATTTTGTGTGACATGCGATGACAAGTCCCACTTGATAGATTGTGATTGGCAACTGAGTAAGGAGGATGCTATTAAACATCTTAATGATGGAGTCTCATGAGCCGGGAATGGTAGAATGGGACATTATGCCCAAGCTGTCGGCCTATGCTGGGTGACGAGCCCCTCATAGTGTCCTTCGAACTTTCTAAATTAACTGCTTGCAAATTGGAATAACAATGGATATGATTAATCATGCATTCATGACACTTGCATTTGGAATGGACTGACTATTTGAAAGGTCCATTCTCTTACTAGGGATGAGCCGACTGTTTGAAAGGCCCATCCTCATGCTTGAATGAGCCGACTGTTTGAAAGGCCCATCTCCATGCTTGAATGGGTTGACTGTTTGAAAGGCCCATTCTTGCTTAAGTGAGCCAACTGTTTGAAAGGTCCACTATCTTACTTGAGCGGGTCGATTATTTGAAAGACCCGTTCCCTTGCAAGTTAAATGAGCTGACAGTTTGAAAGGCCCATTCTCTTGCTTAATGGACCGACTGTTTGAAAAGTCCATTCTCTTATTAAAAAGGGGGTTAACGGTTTGAAAGATCAATCCTATTGCTTGAGTGAGCCAACTGTTTGAAAGGCTCACTATCTTACTTAAGTAGGTTGACTATTTGAAAGACCTATTCCTTTGCAAGTTGAATGAGTCGACTGTTTGAAAGACCCATTCTCTTGCTTGAATGGACTGACTCTTTGAAAGGCCCATCCCCAGGCATGAATGAACTGACTGTTTGAAAGGCCCATTCTCTTGCATTAATGGACTAATTGTTTGAAATGTCCATTCACTTGGCCAACTGGATGTGCATCCCCAGTTGATGTGCATTCATGCATCTATGCACTTAAATAAGATCGCATCATGAAATGTTTTGTACCTTATTGTTTAAAAGTATGCTTAACTAATGCGGCGGTGTGTAATCTTAAGGGGAATTCACACTGAGCTAGCCACTCATTCATTGAATATATAACCGTACAGGTTGTGCAAGTGGTTTAAATGATATTCATGTTTGGATTGATGAGGAGCATGGTACAATTGTCAAGGATGCATGGTTGTAATTGCCAAGAGAAGCTGCATGATGTTGTGGCTCAAATTTATACGCATTTTATTATTTCACATGTGTTAAATCTTGTAATTCTTGTATTTGTTAACATAGAGACATTGGTTTGTATAAGTCATTTTAGGCAGCCGCTCTTATAATTTGAATGTATATATAATTTCCTTTATACTTAATTTGTTCACATTCCGCCTAAATGCTCACTCTGAAAAAGAAAAGAAAAAAAATGCACGGGGAATTTGGCAATCTTTATAGGTTAACACTCGGGTTTTTGGAAAACGAGTCATATACTTGGGTTTCAAAAATCCAGAGCATTACAAAAGTGCTAACTAGTAGTATTGATCAGATAAGGCGGATGTTGGAGAGACAAAACCCTCCTTCCAACCAGGGGGTTGAGGAAGCTGATGCTTGGATAGCTACTAAAGTCTCTGCACCATCTCAGGTGCCCGCCGACTCCTAGAGGAACAAATAGACCCGTGAGGTGCCGAGTTGTGCACCCTCTCATGCCTCAGGAACTGTCACGTTGGTTGCCTCCAACATACGTCATATGTTGGAGAAGAAGAGGCGTGGTAAGGCTCCTCAGACAGTGGCCGAGAACGAGGACCCCTGGGAGGTCAAACTCAAAGAGCTACAAGGCCAGATCGGCGACATATGTCAATATTATTGCTCGCATGCTCCGACCTGAATAGAGGCTATGTTGGAAGAAACTGAGCTGCCATTCACCGATGATATCATGCAAGCTAAGCTCCCATCCAAACTTAGGATGATGTAGATTACCCCCTACTCTAGATCCACCAACCTGACCAAGCATCTAGAATCTTTCAGGGCATGGATGGAACTTCATGGTGCCTCGCCCTCGGTGATGTGTAGGGCATTCTCCTTAACTCTGTCAAGAATAGCTCGAAAATGGAGGGCTATTCAGATTAGATTGCCTAAGCCACTATGATGGCCAGCCTGAAGGAGGGGAGTCTCACCTGACAAGAATCCCCCAACGATATTGGCCGATCTCCTCAATCGAGCTCAGAAGTACTACAATGCTGAGGAGATTTTCAGCTCACGGAAAGCCACCTGGAGCGTCTGGGGCTCAACTAGGGAAAAATGGCCTAAAGAGGGACAAGCATCGATTCACAGTAATAAAATTAGAAGGGACGACGATCCGACCAGAGGTGAACGTCCGAGTAGAAGACCTGAGAGCAAATTTTGCTCCTACACTCCCCTCAACGCTACGTCCGAGCAAGTCCTCATGGAAGTTCGGGACAAAAGACTCTTCAAGTGGTCGAACCAGATGAGGACCAATGCGGACAAGCGAGATAAGCGGAAGTACTGCCTCTTCCACCATGACCACTACCACTTCACCAATGATTGCTTTGACCTCAAGGAGGAGATCGAAGCCCTCATTCACAATGGACACTTGTGAGAATATGTTGGGAGGGAAGAACAGTCATATCGGAGGAATGAGTAGCCTAATAGTGGAAACAACAACGAGGCTACAGGTGAGATCCGCACCATCTTTGGTAGGCCTATGGGAGGAGGAGGCTCGAACTGAGCACACAAAGCTCATGCTTAGAGCGTTAGTCATAGTAGCTCGGAACACCACGTCCACCTCACCTACAAACCACTGAAAGAGCAGAAAATGCTCCCTTACGAATTGACCTTCACCAAGGAGGACACTTACGGAATCTCCCATCCTCATGATGACGCTCTGGTCGTGATCATGACCATAACTAACCAAAAAGTATACCGCATTCTTGTGGATACTGGCAGTTTAGTCGACATCCTCTTTGCCGATGCTTTCGACAAAATGGGAATTGAGAGGTCTCGGCTCCGACCTGTCAAAACCCCACTACTCGGATTCGTAGTAGACAAGGTCACCTTCGAGGGATTTGTGCAACTTCCTGTCACTGCGGGAGATGGATAGAACCAGACCACTACGATGATCGACGTTTTGGTGGTCGACTATCCCTCTGTTTATAATGTGATTCTCGGACGACCATCCCTCAGCACCATGAGAGCAGCAGTTTCAACCTACCATCTCATGATGAAGTTTCCAACCGAGCACGACGTTGGGCAGATCTGGGGAGACCGGCATAAAGCTCGCCATTATTATTCGATGGCCTTGAGAGCGAAGACGCAATACCGCGCGATGACCATCGCTTCCCTTGATCCCTGGGAAGAGTCGCTCGAGAGAGGGTCTCCGGTGGAAGACCTTGTAGCCATCCCCCTCAGCAAGTCTGATCTGACCCGCACTGTATAGGTCAGCTCATTACTAGCTCCAGATATTTGGGACAAGATTATGGACATCCTCCAAAGTCATGCTGACATTTTTACCCGGTCCCACCAAGACATGCCCAGCATCGGCCTGGAAGTAATGGTCCACAAATTGAACGCTGATCCCTACCAGTGAGGTAGAAGCGGCGAGCGTTTAAACTAGAATGATATGCCATCATTGGAGAGGAGGTCAGCAAGCTCCTGGAAGCTGGATTCATTGAGGAGATCTATTATCCTGACTGGATTGCCAATGTCATTTTGGTGAAAAAGTTCAATGTGAAATGGTGGGTCTGTGTCGACTACACAGACCTGAATAAGGCCTGTCCCAAGGATAGTTTTCCTCCTGAGGATCGACCAGCTAGTTGACAGCAGTGCAGGGCATGAGCTCTTGAGCTTCATGGATGCATACTCAAGTTATAATAAGATTGCCATGTACCCACACAACAAGCAGAAGATCACCTTTATCACTGACAAGGGGCTCTACTGCTATAGAGTGATGCCCTTCGGGCTGAAGAACTTGGAGCTACGTACCAGCGACTAGTCAACAAAATGTTTAGTCGGCAGATCGAGCACTCCATTGAGGCTTATGTCGATGACATACTCATCAAGAGCATCAAAGCCACAGGTCATACCGCCGACCTCGAGGAGATATTCGCAATCCTACGAAAATATCAGATGAAACTGAACTTGAGCAAGTGCATCTTCGGCGTCAACTCGGGAAAATTCCTTAGCTTTCTGGTCAGCCAAAGAGCAATTAAGGCAAACCCCGACAAGATCCGAGCCCAGCTTGATATGAACTCACCCAGGACAACAAAAGAAATTCAGTGCCTCACTGGAAGGGTTGTTGCCCTTAATCACTTGGTCTCCCAAGCCATTGACAGGTGCCTTCCTTTCTTCCAGCAGTTGAAAGGAAAACAGAAGGTTGAATGGACCAAGGACTGCGAGCTGGCCTTCCAACAACTCAAGCAATACTTAAGTTCACCTCCGCTACTTCTCAAGCTCGAGCAAGGAGAGCCATTGCTGCTCTACCTAGCAGTCTCAGCCGCGACAGTCAGCTCAGCTCTTATTCGAGAGTAAGGGAGGAAGCAGCTCTGCTTCTACTAAGTAAGGATTGGTTCCAGTCGAGACCAGGTACCAAAATATTGAAAAGCTAACCCTAGCCTTGGTTGGATCAACTCGTCGCCTCTGCCCATACTTTCAAGCCCACACAATCATAGTCCCGACCAATAAACCTCTTCACCAAGTACTTTAGAAGCTGAAGGTGTCGGGAAGGCTCACGAAATGGGCTATCAAACTCAATGAGTTTGACATCAGATATCAGCCTCGGACTGCCATCAAGGGTCAAGCAGTGGCCAACTTCCTCGTCGAATTCACCAGTGGGCAGATGATCGAGTCCGACTAACTGGTTTGGACATTATATGTCAACGATTCTTCCAACTCCAACGACAGCGGGGCCAGGATAGTCCTTAAGGCACCCGACCAGACCTGCATACAATAATCCTTGAGATTTGGATTTTAAACATCAAATAACATGGTATAATATGAAGACTTGCTCGCTGGGCTTAGGTTGGCAGCGGCAATGAGGGTCCAGATCCTAAAAGTCCACAGTGATTCACAGCTCGTTGTGAACTAGGTTGCCAGTGAGTATCAAGTCAAAGAATATAAAATGATTGCTTATAATCAGAAGGCCCGTGAACTCATTAACAAATTCCAAAAATGTGAAATCATCTTGATCCCGAGAGTAGAGAATTCCAAAACGGATGCACTAGTGAAGTTGGCCACGACAACTAAGGACGGCATCCCCAGATCAATCCCCATTGAGTTCCTATCTGACCCAAGCATCAATGAGCTTGACTCAGAAGTAGCTTGCCCCGTTAGCTCAGCCTCGAGCAGGATGGACCCAATCACTGAAAATCTTCAAAAAGGCACGTTGCCCGAGGAAAAGCTTGAGGCATGCAAAATTCGAGTCAGGTAAGCTTGGTATACTATGATAGGAGACCTTTACAAAAAAGGGTTCTCCTTGCCCAATCTACGATGCCTCCGACCTGAGGAAGCTGACTATGTTATGAAAGAGATACACAAGAGAATTTACGGTAACCACTCTAGCAGTCGTGCTCTTGCTCACTAGGTCATCCGACAAGGATACTTTTGATCAACCATTTAGAAAGATGCTAAACAGTATACCCAAAAATGGGATAAATGTTAAAGATTCACAGCGATACCTCGTTAACCTCCTGAGCAGCTGACCCACATGACCAGACCATGGCCATTCGCCTAGTGGGGGATAGACATCATCGGCCCACTACTAACAAATAAAGGTCAGAATAAGTACGCTGTCGTCGCAATCAACTACTTCACTAACTGGGTCGAGGCCGAGCCATTGGCTAAGATCACTGATTTCATTTGGAAAAATATCATTTATCAATATGGAATCCTGCACGCAATGATCTTAGACAATGATAGATAGTTTGACTATAACATCCTAAAATTTTACGCTGGAGTACATACTTGTGCTCGAACTTCGAGGTGTTAATGATGTAAGGTTTTGGATACATTTCAAATATCATCTCAAAATTCATTTTCATTTGGTTCACATCTAATTATATTTACGAAGGCAATCATTCATGAGAATAAAATCAACCATAATTTATTATTCTATTAGAAAGAAAGTTCAACCAAATAACAAATGCTCTCAGAATGGGAGCTTATTACATTATTGAGTTTGCAGTGGGAATAAAAATAAAACCAATTCATAAAAGCTATCTTCTTTATTCAATCATTGCAGTCCTTCATTGGGAGCTGGTCCTCTAGGTCTTCAGCCTGTACATCACCTGTATCATCTGTATAGTTGGAGAGGGTCAACACCCTAATCATAGTGATGGTTAACCTTTAAGATTATTAACAACTCAAGAGATTCATAAAAGTAGTGTAATGGTTCTAATACATCCTATATTCCACTAATACGAGAGTTATCAATATGCACAAACAACCTATATAAGATGCATGCCTAGCAAAATACGTATGGTTCATCACACTTAGCGATCATCATAATGTTAAAAATAATTTGAAGTTATCCGACTCGCCCCACATCCCATTCTATGGAGATTCGTCGGTGTGTCCCATGTTAACATGGATTACGAAGTTATCCCAAAATAACACAACTCATGACTTGGATGAATTACGTGACATGATTTGTTCATGGAGCGACTATTTGCGACATCCAAATCCTAGAAGTGATGTAATACACATTGCAAATTACTTACATCAAATTGTGCACCACTACCCAAAATTTATGAAATTACGTGTCGGCCCAGGAGCCGCTACCCGAACCACATTACATCCATGATATTTACTTTATCGATAGAAGTGGAATTTTCACTATAGTACTTGCGTGAAAGATAGTGACATAGTGTTTTAAGTTGTGCATTAATAGTTTGTTGTAATTTTGAGATTTGAAACTTGCAAGATAGGTGTAAGTGATTCAATTCAAAATTTAAAGAGAAATAGCCCTCACGTAAATTTAGAAAGATCATGCATAGTTAACATCGCCCTTTAACCATCATTCCCAAGGGATAAATAATTAATTAGGTAAATCAAATATTTACAGGGAGGATTCAAAACATGTGAGGGAATAGAATAAATCAACCAGCTCGAGTTAATATAAACTTAAAGGAATCCCTCATCTTTAATGTCCGTGTCTCCTTTGAGCGTGAAGATGTGTTGCACGGTTGGAACCTGTTGAGGGTCAAATATTGCATATCAGACCCTATTTATTGCCTGAATTTACAAACATAATACTGATTAACGGGTTAATTTAATTGCGTTTTCGATGCAGGATGTATTTAGGAGCTTAAACTGAACTTAGGTATTAAAAGTGTGTATTTGACGCTTCAGAATTTACCAGAGCAAGGAACGGACCCCAGGGTACGGAGATCAACTGAAATTACACGCCACAGACCCGAGAAAATCGAGAAACTGAAGCTCAGATGGCCCGAAATTGGTCCAGAATGCAAGATCAGAAGGTTTCCACCATCCGTTCTTCTCGAAACTCCATACGTGGCCTGAGGACCATAAATGAACCGTACACGTCAAGTCTTAACCCTCGGATCCCTGCAGAAGTGGCCCAACGGATGGATCAGCCCGTAATTTCTTGGTTTGGGGTCCACCTTCTCTCTGGATTCGCCTCTATTTTAGATTCAACCCATAAAATGATATGATGGAGCGGATGGATGGAGCGGATTTCTCAACCATGGAGGTGGGACCCACTTCAAATGATGAGGGTGTACACAAGCACACGTGCACAGCAGCCGCACGGACCCGAGCTCGGTCAACAAGACCGCTGACCCGTCTGCTTCTCGATTTCAAACAGCGGACGCACTTGCGTCCGCCGGTTTCTAACAGTGGGCCCCACCCATCATACATCTTGAAGATCTGGACCGTTTATTCGTCTCGTGGGGCGACAAATACCCATGCCTAGGTGGCATAATTTGCAGATATCACGAATATCGATTTTCCACCGTCAAACGCAAGATGGACGGCGGTACAAAAGAGCAAGTGGGCCGCATCGATTTCAATTCAAAAACACTCTCTTCTGTACGGTTTTTCGTCCTGAGACCAACGAACGAAGTGGATTTTCCATGTAACCAACGGAGTGGGCCCCACCAGAACGGACAGCGATCGCGTCCCTGTTTCCGCGTCCGCGTAACCCGACGGCTGCCAGTTTTTGCGGAATTTAGTGGGCCTCGTACGTCACCTATACAGAAGATCTGATCCGTCCATCTTGTAGAGGGCCACGAGAACTACAAAACCATGTTGAGATTCCACTCCCATGCGTACACACGTGTGCGGTACAGAGGCCAAAAGTGGACTGCCTCGGGACGTTAAAAACTGAGTTTTTTTGAGATTTCTTCTGTGGGCCGTGCTAATGGACCTTCAAAACCACCCATTCTTGACTGAAATTTCATCCTGAATCCAATGGACGGGGTGGATTTTCTAGAAAATACCTCTGTGGGGCCCACCGATCAGGTGCGAAAATTGGTGCTCCGAGTCCTTCTACGACTCTGCCACCGACCCCAGCCATTCAGCAGCTATAAAAGGAGAGTTTTGGACGTGGGAAGGACATTCAGATCCTGGGAGAGCAGCCGTGGAGGCTTGGGAATCCCACGTGAAGAGAGAGAGAAAGGGAGTAGATTTGTTTTTTTTATTTTTATTTTTATTTTTATTTTAAGAGTTCCAGCCCACTCATGTGTGGCTAAATCCTCTTAGCTAGGGCTAAGAGGTGAAGCTTGTAGCGTGATGGGACGCCTCTTTGCTTGTGCCTTTGTTTAGACTGAATTTAATGTTGATTTGGGTTTTTATTAAAGGAATGTTTTCAGTCTTTAATGATCTGTCTGTCATGTGACCGAAATTACAATGGGTCTGAATGGCTTTAAGCATGTTCTTTTCTTCTTTTATGTTTATGACGTCGGAAACCCGAAGCCACATTGTTCACCATCGTCTCCCGGGCATGGTGGGATGTCGATTACCCTTCCTAACCTTCATGGCATGTTGATTGGTTGGTGATTAGTTTAATTACATTGTTTGCTTTGTCTCCGGGCATGGTTTAGTGATGGAATCCATTCTAATTCATATACCTTTCATCTCTTGAAAATCATATCAAAGGCAGTTCAGTTAATTTCCCTGATTTTCAATCCAGGCATAAGATCTCCCTGATCTCTACGAGTGGATCCTCTGAATCCCTAGTTTCCCTTCTCTGATTTTTCCTAAAGTTTTAGATTAATATTACATCATTATTCTTCAAATTCCAATCGATTTAGATTTCATCTCATTCTAGTTCTAATCCTAGTTAGTTTCAGATAACGTACAGGTTCCAGTCCCTTGGGATTCGACCTCGGTCTTACCGAGTTTATTACTACATCACAACCCTATACTTGGGGAGTGAACAGAACCTTAACCTAACGCTTAACACTTTGATTGGTTAGATTCTTTTATAACTTATCTTGGGTTAGGATACGTCTGATCAAAGTGAGATTAAGGGCTTAGCCTTAATTTGCTATGACTTGAGTTTACACCCGATTTTCTCGATCGAGTCGACTCTTTTTTACTTGATTTCAGTTACTTGAATCACACCGTTGGACGAAGAAGAAAAGAGAAGTCTTGGAAGGGATTGGCGACGGTTTACCTTGGCTTGGGCGTGACTTAGAGGTTCGGCGAATTGCGGTACTCCTCCTTGATCGTTTCCTCCCTTGTGTTTGCAGCTAGAGTCTCCTTCCTTCCTTTCTTTCTTCCTCCTTCCTTTCCGGCGTGGAACTAAATGGTTCCTCTCTTTTTCTTAGCATCGGGATTTTATAGCCTTTAGCCCCAACGAAAGGTGAGTTCCGGATTGGACAGAAACCTGTTCTCCACACTCTGTTTAAGTGTAGCATTTCGTTATTGTCTACATGTGGGTCTGAACTATACTTCTTTCATTGCGTTAGATCTGATCAATCACTTGGGACATGTTTCTTTGATGGAGGACCATCGGGCGAACGTCCTCGATCCTCTTCTTGTTTGTGTCGCCCTGCGCTTGATCGAGCAGGTGGACACTATTTTAATGGCAGGTTGGTATCCAACCATTCTTTGCCTTTGATCCTACCTTTGGACGGTTTAAGATTGTCGTCCAACACTCCTTGGCCCATCAGTTTGGATGATAATTTGGTCATTTCTTGCGAACGTGATTTTTGGGCGCGATTGGGTTGCGTGAGGGAAACGGTGGAATACTGCGCACCTTGTTTTTCTTGTGTGGTATTCAGAAAGCTTGAGCAGGGTCATGGTCCCAATCTTCAGGATTTGGACGGCCCAAATCGGCATGATTGTTGATGTCGGGAGGATGGATGGTCTCTCATTTTCTTGTTGTTGTTCCCGTGTGATTCCTTGCTTTAATGGCACGACCATCTGAATCTGACTCTCTTTGATCGGGAATTTTGACTTTCCTGGTCCTGAAAGTGGATTGTGTCTGTTGGACGGTTCGGATCTGATCACTCTAAGTGGTGATGGGTCTTATCTACTCCTGAGAATTCTGGTTTGGTTTGAAATCCCGAAGGTGGGAGAGTGAGATGCGGAAGAGGCTTTCCTCTTCGTAAGAGTCCTGGTCAAATTTCATTTGACCAGTCCTTTGGTCTAGTGTGTCATGGGAGCATGCACATTCTGTGCACACACGTCACAAGTGTGGGGCCCACAGTGATGATTAGTGAGATCTATCCGGTTTATCATGTTTTATGGGCCCCCTAGGTGATTTGACCAAGGATGGCGGACTCCAAAACTTAGGTGGGCCATGCTAGAAATTTATACCTTAGCTGAAATATGGGAGGTTAGAATCTATCCACCTTAAAGAGAATTTTGCCCCTGAAATTCGGTGCTTCTATCATGAATGGTGGTGGTAACGCTCTACTTATGTTATTATTAAACATGCGCTAGGCTCTTTTTTTAAAAATGGAAATTAAATATATATATGTATGTATGTGTGTGTGTGTTTGTGTGTGTGTGTATATATATATATATATATATATATATATATATATATATATATATATATATATATATATATATATATATATATATTTGACTATCAGTAATGGGGTTATTACAATCTACCCTCAAAGAAATTTTGTCCTCTAATTTTCGTTACCTTCTGCATTAGTCTTTGTTAAAGAGATTGGGGTACTTTTCGTTCATCTCTTCCTTGCGTTCACATGTTTCTTCTTCTTTGTCGTGGTGTGTCCACAAAATCTTTACTAACGGGATAACCTTTATTCAAAGGATTTGCTCCTTGCGATCGAGAATTTGTACGGGTTCTTCTGTATAGGTAGCGTTATCCCTTAACTCTATTTGTTCCCAATTGATGACGTGGGATATGTCAGGTTCATATTTCTTTAGCATGGAGATGTGAAAGATATTGTGAACGTTGGCCAGCTGTGGGGGTAATGCGAGGCGATAGGCCACTTCTCTTACTCTTTCCAGTATCTCGAATGGGCCAATGTACCGGGGCGTGAGCTTGCCCTTTTATCGAAGCACATCATGCCTTTCATAGGGGATACTTTCAGGAATACATTGTCTCCTTCCACAAATTTGAGTTCTCGTCATCGCATATCTGCATAACTTTTCTATCTATCTTATGCAGCTTGAAGGTGTTTAGTTATTATCTCTATCTTCTCAGAGGTAACTTAGACGATTTTGAGTCCTAAAATGCTCTTTTCTCCCACTTATGCCCAACAATGTGGTGCGCGACAAGGATGTCCATGAAGGGCTTCGAATGGGGCCATGCCGATGCTGGCCTGGAAGCTGTTGTTGTAGGCAAATTCTGCGAGGTGGAGGTAGTCTTCTCAACTACCTTTGAAGTCTAGGATGCAGGTTCTCAACATGTCTTCAAGCACCTGATTCACTTTTTTTGTTTGTCCGTCTGTCTGAGGATGGAATGTAGTGATATGATTCAAGGTGGTCCCTAATGCAGTCTGTAGTTTATTCCAAAGGTTCGAGGTAAAGCCAGAGTCTCTGTCGGATATAATCATAGTTGGGATTCCGTGGAGTCGGACCATGTTCTTTATATAAGTCTCTACTAATTCATTAATTGAAGCGGTGATTCGTATGGGAATGAAATGGGCAGATTTGGTTAGCTAGTCCATAATTACCCATATCGAATCATGATTCCTTCTTGTCTTGGGGAGTCCTACTATGAAGTCATGGATATAGAGTCCCACTTCCACAAAGGGATTTTGAGGGGTTGTAGGAGTCCTACAGGTCTTTGGGGTTCTGCTTTCACTTGTTGACAAGTGAGGCATTTGGTCATGTATATGGCTATCTCTTTTTTCATATTATTCCACCAATAATGGCGCTTCACGTCTTAGTACATTTTTGTGCTCCCGGGGTGGATGGTCAGTTTGGATCAGTGAGCTTCATCTAACACAACTTGTTTTAACCTGGGTACGTTTGGTACGCCTATCCTGTCGCAGTATCTAATCCCTTTATCAGAGCCAACATGCCATTTTGGATCCTCATTTTCTTGGGCTTCAGGTAGCGTTCTTCCAGTTCTTCATCCTGACCCTGTGCTTTGATAATCTGGCAAGTAGTGATGGTTCTATGGACAAGTTTTGAAGGAGTGTGTTCCTCTCTTTTATACCTAGTTGTATGTTGAAATCTTTTATGAAATCCACCAGTTCCCATTCTTCCATTGCAAGCATTGCAGCCGAGACGTGAGATTTCTTACGGCTAAGTGCATCGGCTACTATGTTCGTGTTTCCTGAATGATATTGTATTTCAAACTTGTAGTCCTTGAGGGTCTCCATCCATCGACATTGTCAAATGTTAAGGTCCTTTTGTCCGAATATGTACTTGAGGCTTTTGTGGTATGTATGGAGTTTGAATTGTTCACTGTATAGCTAGTGTCTCCACATTTTTAGGGCAAACACTACGGCTATTAGTTCTAGATCATGAGTCGGATAGTTCTGCTCATGCACTTTCAGTTGTCTAGATGCGTATGTGTTGAGGGTCAAATATTGCATATTGGACCCCAGTTATTCCTTGGTTTTATGAACATGATAATGCTTAATGTTCTATTTTAATCATGTTTGTGGTGCAAGGTGAATTCAAGAGCTTGGATTAAAAAGGATGTTAAAAGCATGGATTTAATGCTCAAGAATCACCAAAACCAAGAATGAAGAATACACATACTGAAGATCCAAGAAAATCGAGTCAAGAATGAAGAAAATCGGAGTTTTAAAGTGAATTTGCATGATCCTCGACTAGTCCTGGACTCTGCTTGACCAGTCAAGCTGCCTAGACTCGAACTCTAACAACTAAAATCACTAAAATCAGGTCATCCTCAACTAGTCGAAGAAAATCCTCAACCAGTCGAAGGTGCCCTCGACTAGTCCAAGGATTTCCTCGACTAGTCTAAGGTTACGCGGACAGCACACAAAGTGCAGAAATTTGAAGCGGCTTCTAGATTTTTCCATCTCAGTGCAAAAGTTTAAGTTACAAAACTATAAATAGGGGTCCCTAGGGCATCACTAGGCATCATCTAAGCTTTGGGGAGTGGAGCAAAGGCATGGAGGAGCCGTCACCAAGAGTTTTTCTTCCCTTTCCTTATTTATTTTTATGCTTTTTTTAAGAGATTTTAGTTCAATCATGTCTATGGTTGGCTAAACCTCTTAGCTAGGGTTAAGAGGTGAAGCTAGTAGTGTGATGGGATGTTTTCTATTACCTTAATTCATGTTTAAGTTGAACTATCTTTGATTCTAGTTTGATTATAAGGAATACTTTTAGTTTTTAATGATTTGTTGTGACTTAAATTACAATGGATCTGAGATAGCTTTGAGTGTGTCCTTTTCATGTATTGAGATTGTGACATTAGGAAATCCCGTTGTTCACCATCGTCCCATGGGCATGGTTGGGTGATGGAATCCTTCTAATCTTCATGATTATCTTATGATTGGTTGTGGGATTGGTAAATCCTATTGTTTGCCTTGTCTCCTGGGCATGGTTTTGTGATGGAATCACTTCCAGTTCTCATACCTTTCATCCATTGAGAATTAGGTCAAAGGAAGTTCAGATTTGGTTTTATTGAGATATCTTCTAATTGGATAAGATGGGACTCTGAGTCCAGTTGTGTCTATGAATCAAGCATAGATCTCCCTAATCTCTACAAGTGAATCCTTGGAAACCCTAGTTTCCCACCTTTGAATTTAGAAGTTTTAGTTAAATAATTCACAATTACTCTCTCGATCATTTTGGATTTAGATAAACATCTTCTTCTAATTCTAGTTCTATTTGCTCTCAGAAGACATGAAATTAGTCCCCATGGATTTGACCTCGGTCTCACCGAGATTATTACTACATTGCGACCTTACACTTGGGGTTGTGAACAGTATGCTATCATCACCTTAGTATTTTGCATGAGTACGTATCCTAATCCTTTGTGAGAGGCATCTGTGTATATTGTAAACTCTACTCCATCTTCGGGAAGAGTGAGTATGGGGGAGGAAGTTAGCATGTTCTTTAGTTCCTGGAAGGCTTCTTCGGCTCTTTCGTCCCATTAAAAACGCGCACTTTTCTTTATTAGGTTGGTTAATGGTCAAGCTATTTTAGAAAATTCTTTGATGAAGCGTCGATAGTATCCTGCTAGCCCCAAAAAGCTTCTGACTTCAGTAACGGTGTCAGGCTCAGTCCATTAGAGTACAACTTCTACCTTAGTCGGGTCGACTGCTATCCCTTAGCAGTTCACCACATGCCCCAGGAACTTGACTTCTTCTTTCCAGAATTCGTGTTTTGAGAGTTTGGCAAATAACTGGTTTTTCTTTAGTAGATCCAGGACCATTCGTAGGCGGGCTTCATGTTCTTCCTTACTTTGGGAATAGATTAAGATGTCGTCGATGAAGACTATGATGAATTGATCTAGGTACGCTTTAAAGATGCAGTTCATAAGGTCCATAAAGACAGTCGGCGTGTTTATGATACCGAAGGGCATTACTAGGAATTCATAATGTCCGTACCTTGTCCTGAATGCGATCTTGTATATATCTTCATCCTTGATTCTTAATTGGTGGTATCCCGATCTCAGGTTGATCTTTGAAAAGAATTGAGCTCCTTTGAGTTAATCAAATAGGTCATCAATACGGGAAAGAGGGTACTTGTTCTTTATCATTGATTGATTTAGGCGGCGGTAGTCGATGAGTAATCGTAGGGATCCGTCTTTCTTTTTGACGAATAACACCAGTGCGCCCCAAGGAGACATGCTTGGCCGAATGAACCCTTGATCTAAGAATTCTTCGTTGCTTCTTGAGTTTGGTTAGTTCAACTGGTGCCATACAGAAGGCGAGTGATGTGATCGGGGAGGTCCTAGGCATTAGGTCAATACCAAAGTTCACCTCCTTCCTGGTGGTAATCCTGGTATCTCTTAAAACACTTCAGAGTAATCCTTAACCACTGAGATTTGGTTTACAGAGACTTCTTCCAAGCCCATTATTCATTTTATGGGTTCCCTTTTTCCTTTACCCCGTATCGTAGCTAGGGAACGCTCAAGTGGGGTGAAGGTGACTTGTCTAGTTCTGCTTTCTATAATAGCACTTGTCTCATCAAGCCAGTTCATCCCAAGGATTATGTCGAATCCTTTCATGTTCATCCTCACTAGATTGACAGGTATTTCAATGCTTGCTATAGTGACGGGGCAGTTTTCACAATACTTGTTCAGTTCTATTATCCTCCCCAAGGGTGAAGCCACAGTGATTGGTTCTTTTATGCATTTTAGTTCTAGATTCAACCGTTCTACTATGGAACTTGAGATAAAAGATATGGTAGTTCCACAATCAAACAAAAGGACAACTGGGATATCTTTGATAAAAGTCATACCTTTTTATTAGTTTGGGGTTTGTATCTGAGCCTTCTAGTGACATCATGGCGTACAGGTGACCTTGTGATTTCTGGGATGCAGTCGGGTTGGATTGTTGAACTTGGGTCAGAATGGGACGACCTTCATCCCACATCTTCTTGAAGCAATTTTTTGCCTCGTGGCCCATTCTTTTACAGTAATTGTAACTTAGAGAGCTGTCCCACTGTTTCCTTTATTTAGGGGTGGCGTTCAGTTGTAGGGTGACCTTGGGATTTTTATCCAGTATCATCGGGGTGTTGAAATATGTCTTGAGTCTCTTCCCTGTCTCGTGCTGTTGTAGTCAAGCCCGTGTCCTTCGGTCGTCGTCATTTTCAGCTCGGGTGGCCTTATCTACTATGTCAGCATAAGTGGCCGGGTCTAAACAGCATATCTTGGAGTGTATTAAGGGTCTCAGCCCGTCCTTGAACCGTTTGACTCTGAAGTCCTCATCTTCAATTAGTTTCAGCGCATATCATGATGATCTTGAGAACTTGGCCTCGTACCATGCAATGGCCATTTCGCCTTGAGTAAGCTTTACGAATTCTGTCATCTTCTCATCCCAGTATGATTTTGGGAAGTATTTTTCAAAAAACTTCTTTTGAAACTCTTCCCAGGTCCACGTGTGATTTTCGGGAACAGTTCTTTCTGTTGCTTCCCACCAAATCGTGGCCTTCCCTTCAAATTTGAAGGTGGCTAAGGAGACCTTCATGTGTTCGGGGCATCCCATGGCCTTCAATATCTTCTTAATATGTTTTGACCAATGTTCAACTACCACCGGGTTGGGGGTGCCTAAAAATTCGGGGGGTCGTAGCTTTAAAAAATTTTCCAGCATGAATGACTCATCCTAGTGTTCTGGTCGAGGGGGAGCTGGTGGTGTGTCACAAGTAGGTGTCGCGGGAGGATTTGTAGTTCTTAGGGAAGTGTTGTGGACCTGTTGTTGTAGGTCTTCTACCATTTATTGAGTCCTTTGCATGAAGGTCTCCATTCTCCCTAGGATAACAAAGAATGATGCCCAAGCTTGTGTATCAGGGGGGTGGCCCTGGAGGGTAGTCGCGGGAGCGTGGTTCCCTGATTGGCTATTGGTGGAGATGTTGTAGATTCCCCCATAGGCATCCCTCGAGGGGTCCAGTTCTCAGTGGCATGTTCAGGAGGTACAAAGTTGGCACGCATGGTCTTCTTCTTGGGGGCCATGGTTTCTGTACAGAAACTTGGTTATAGTTAAGGCTAGCTTTGAGTGCAAAAGTGTAGATTTTTTAGTTACGTATTCTCAAGGTTTGATTTTCTGTTTCACATGTCAGTCTATTTAAGGTTTAAATGTTTTACAATTTGTCGAGACTTCATTGATTTGGTTGAGGGTTCTAGAAGAGGGGGTTCTACTTTATGGTGTTAACCTAGTCTTTGTAACATTTATGATGGTTCATGTCCCTAGGTCTAGTTAATCTCATTCTTGTACTCTGATACCAACTGTAACATCCCGAAATTTCGCACTCGAGTACATACTTGTGCCCGAAATTTAAGGTGTTAATAATGTAAGGTTTTGGATACATTTTAAATATCATCTCAAAATTCATTTTCATTTGGTTCACATCCAATTACATTTACGAAGGCAATCATTCATGAGAATAAAATGAACCATAATTTATTATTCTATAAGAAAGAAAGTTCAACCAAATAACAAATGCTCCCAGAATGGGGGCTTATTACATTATTGAGTTTGCAGTGGGAATATAAATAAAACCAATTCATAAAATCTATCTTCTTTATTCATTCAATGTAGTCCTCCATTGAGAGCTGGTCCTCTGGGTCTTCAACCTGTACATCACATGTATCATCTGTACGGTTGGAGAGGGTCAGCACCCTACTCATAGTGATGGTTAACCTTTAAGATTATCAACAACTCAACAGATTCATAAAAGTAGTGTAATGGTTCTGATACGTCCCGTATTCTACTACTACGAGAGTTATCAATATGCGCAAATAACATATAGAGATGCATGCCTATGAAAATATGTATGGTTCATCACACTTAGCGATCATTATAATGTGGAAAAAGATTTAGAGTTCTTCGACTTGCCCCGCATCCCATTATGCGGAGATTTGTTGACATGTCCCACGTTAACGTGGATTTATGCGGTTATCCCAAGATGACACAACGCATGACTTGGATGAATTACGTGACACGATTTGTTCATGGAGAGACTATTTACAACATCCAATCCCAGAAGTGATGTAACATGCATTGCGAATTACTTACATTGAATTGTGCACCAATACCCAAAATTTATGGAATTACGTGTTGGCCCAGGGGACGCTACCCGAACCGCATTACGTCCACGATATTTACTTAATCCCTAGAAGTGGGATTTCCACTATAGTACTTGTGTGTAAGATAGTGACGTAGTGTTTTGAGTTGTGCATCAATAGTTTGTAGTAATTTTGAGATTTGAAACTTGTAAGATAGGTGTAAGTGATTTAATTCAAAATTTAAAGAGAAATAGCCCTCACATAAATTCAGAAAGATCATGCATAGTTAACATCACCCCTTAACCCTAATTCCCAAAGGATAAATAATTAATGAGGTAAATCAAATATTTACAGGGAGGATTCAAAACATACGAGGGAATATAATAGATCAACCAACTCAAGTTAATATAGGCTTAAAGGAATCCCTTACCTTTAATGTCTGTGTCTCCTTCGACTGTGAAGATGTGTTGCTGGGTTGGAACCTTAACCTAACGTTTAACACTTTAATTAGTTAGATTCTTTTATAACTTATCTTGGGTTAGGATACATCTTATCAACGTGAGATTAAGGGCTTAGCCTTAATTTGCTACGACTTGAGTTTACACCAGGTTTTCCCGGTCGAGTTGACTCTTTTTTACTCGATTCGGTTATTTGAATCACACCATTGGACGAAGAAGAAAAGAGAAGTCTTGGAAGGGATTGGTGACGGTCTACCTTGGCTTGGGCGTGACTCAGAGGTTCGGCAGATTGTGGCACTCGTCTCTAATCATTTCCTCCCCTGTGTTTGTGGCTGGAGTCTCCTTCCTTCCTTTCTTTCTTCCTCCTTCCTCTCTGGCGTGGAACTAAATGGTTCCTCTCCTTTTCTCAGCATCGGGATTTTATAGCCTTTAGCCCTTGCAAAAGGTGAGTTCCGGAAATCTGTTCTCTGCACTCTGTTTATGCGTAGCATTTTGCTACTGTCTGTATGTGGGTCTGAACTATACTTCTTTCGTTACGTTAGATCCGATCAATCAGTTGGGACAGGTTTCTTTGATGGAGGGCCATCGGATGAACGTCCCCGATCCTCTTCTTAATCATCTGTTCTTGTTTTTATTGCCCTGCAGTTGATTGAGTAGGTGGACACTGTTTTAATGGCAGGTTGCTATCCAACCATTCTCTGCCTTTGATCCTGCCTTTGGACAATTAGAGATTGTCGTCCGACACTCCTTGGCCCATCAGTTTTGAAGATAATTCGGTCATTTCTTGCGAACGTGATTTCCTGGCGTGATTAGGTTGCGTGAGGGAAACAGTGGAATACTGTGCGCCCTGTTTTTCTTGCGTGGTATTGGAAAAAGCTTGGGCAGGGTTTGAAATTGCAGTAATGACCGCTTTAGTTGAAGTAAAAATATGCCAATATATCCTAGAGGGGGGTGAATAGGACTTTTATAAAATTTTATAATAATTTAAAATCCTATTACTCTAATCCTAACAGCAAGCATACATTAGGATTAATCAAAAGTAACTCTACTGGCTTCCAAGCCCGGTAGAGGATCCAATCACAAACTATTTGAGAAATGAACAATGTGCAAATTAGTTTATGATGGATTTGACAGTGTGTGTGTGTGAGGTGTGATCTCAAATAATCAAATATGAAAATACTTAAGGAAATCACATAAGTAATGGGAGACAATAGCAATCTTAAACACAATCATTTTTATAGTGCTTCGACTACTTATCTACTCCACTCCTGGCAACTGCACTCAACCCTTAAGTGTACCAGATTTCACTAAGGAGGTTTCACACGGTTCACCTCAAACCCGAGGTTTTAAATCAGGTTCACCTCTAACCAGTACAACCTACACCTAGGCTGATAGTTTATGCTCCCATGAGCAAGGGTCAACTCATAACACTTAATTTTAGGCACACCGGCCAAGGATCTACTCAAGGAACCTCACTTGTTTATGCTCCCACGAGCAAGGGTCAACATAACACACCCGATTTTAGGCACACTGGCCAAGGATCCACTCAAGGAACCTAGCATTTATGTTCTTCATAGAGCAAGGGTCAACACAAAGCACCCACCACATACACTCCCGCCGGAGGCCTCTTAGAGGACTTGCAAGGGGTGAGAAACACCTTAGACCAAGTCCTACAAAGGAATGATCACAAGGGTCCTCTGAACTCTATTGACTTACAGATAAGTAGATGAGCCCCATTCAACACGTTGTCGAAGATCTCCTCCTTCGTTGATGAAGAATCTTCTGCTTCCTTGAACCGCAACTCAGAAGATGTACCAATACATGGCAACGGGTTGGGTCAAGGTTGTAATGCAATCCTACTCTATTGAAAGTTTTCCTATAAGGGAAATAGAGTGATTCCAATCATTTATACATTGAAGGCATCCCAGCTTAATGATTTGCCATTAAAATGGTAGTTGGAGGATCCTTGAATGCGAAAGTTTATTCCCCAATCCACTCTATTGAATGTCAATGATGAGGGTAGATTGGAGGATAAACTTCTATGAGAGAAAGGGCTTTGGATATATGATCTAAGGTTAAACACTCAAAAGCACTCTCTTCTTTCTCTGCCAGCAACTAAGGACAAGTTCTCTATAAATAGGCAAAAGGTTCCAACAAATATAAAACGGTCACATTTATGACAGAGTTCAATATCATCGAGCAAGGTTGATATCATCGAGTGTATACTCTCGATTGCATCGACTGGCCGATCAATGACACAAACTCAAATGTCATATACTTTTGAAACATTTTACCAGCTGGTCGAGGAAATTGAACCTGCGTCGATGTCGTCAGATTTCGAACTCTGATTTCATCGACACAAGGATCGATTCCTTGACATTTGAAAATGAGAGAGACTTGCCTTAGAAATATTTCAGGTCAAAAGGTATGATCAAGGCACACTCGATATCATCAAAATTTGAATGTCAATGATATCGGTAGTCGTGTCGATGCATCGATAAATCTAAAGCATTTTCCAGTTAAGCTTGCTAGACAGTTTATGTCCATTCTCGATGCAATTGACCCAGCCTCGATATCATCGATATTTGAATATTGATTCCATCGAGTGACCCTCGATCCAAGATAAAAACCTCCTGAAAATATTGTTGGTTAACTGTGTGTCCAAGACCGATATCATCAAAGGCCTTCCAATATCATCGGTATTTGAATTCTGAGGATAGCGAGGAAAACTTTGATACATCAAAGATTTTATAATTTTTCATAGAAAAATAAGGACACAATATCTCTGCTATCGATTTTATCAAGTCAACTTCGATAGACTCGAGATTCAAATTTCGATGATATCGATACAACTATCGATACATCGATAATTCCATCCAGAAGTATATGCGATTGCTGGACAACTTACGTCCTCATTCGATACTATCGAGGGATCTTCGAGGACATTGACAGCACTTGTCGATTACATCGATCAGTTTATCGATAAATCGACAGAGGTAGAAAACTTAGAGATTTTCTAAAATCTTGAAAAAGTTTTCTAACCTAAAAACCCTAAGATATTCTAATCAATTTTAAGGGTTTTAATTACCTGGTGTTTTGGGACATGGGATGTGAGACTTAGATTTACCTGTGGCGAGTTCAGACGAACATCTGGTTGAGGCAGACGATTGATTGATCTACCTATGGAGCTTCTCTGTCTAGCAGACTCAACACTCACGCTAATTGACAAACCAGGGTACTTTCAGGGTTGGGGTCCCAATCTTCAGGATTTAAACAACCCAGATCAGCAGGATTGTTGATGTCGGAGGATGGATGGTCTCTCATTTTCTTGTTGTTGTTTCCGTGTGATTCCTTGCTTGGATGGCACGACCATCACGAATATGACTCTCTTTGATCGGGAATTCTAAGTTTCCTAGTCGTGGAAGCGGATTGTGTTCGTTGGATGATTCAAATCTGATCACTTTGCATGGTGATGGGTTCCATTTACTCCCGAAAATTCTGGTTTGGTTTGAAATCCTGAAGGCGGGATAGTGAGATGTGAAAGGGGCTTTCCTCTTCATAAGAGTCCTGGTCAAACACCGTTAGACCAATCCTTTGATCTAGTGTATCGTGAGAGCATGCACATTCTGTGCACACATGTCACAAGTGTGGGGCCCATAGCGATGATTAATGAGATCTATCCAGTTTATCATGTTTTATCGGTCCCCCTAAGTGATTTGATCAAGGATGGTGGATTCCAAAACTCAGGTGGGCCATGCTAGTGATTTCCTGAAAAGGAGAGCTTAAGAAGTGCTAGAGAGGAAGGGGGGGGGGGTGAATAGGACTATGCCAAATAATTGAATAAGGTGCTGAATAATAAATAAATCAGAGATCTCAATTGCCTAAGTATTGAGATGTTGATTCCAAATGATTCATAGGACAACCTTCACCTAAAGTTTAGGCAGGACAACCTTATTTCACAAATTATCTCAGGCTGGTCGAAGATCCAAAAATTTGAAAAGTTGTTGTTGCTGTACTTCGAGTCGAATTATCTCGGGCTGGCCAAAGGTCAAGCTTCGACTAGTCTAATTTGCAACCAAAAATTGCTTTTTCTTCGACTTAAACTTGGACTAGCCGAGAAAACTTAGACTAGTCGAACCAAACCTTAGGCTGGTCGAATTCCAATCAAACATAAGTATAAAAAACCAATTTAAATAATTTTTAAAAGCACTTAAACCTAAGTCCTTTCTAGGGTTTTAATAGTTCCTAAGATATGTGAAATATTTGAACTTCTTTCTCTTGAACTTGATTACGGACTTCATCTTGTCTTTTGAGCTTGATTTATTCTTGAACATCAGTTGATCTTTAGCTTGATCTTCTCTTGAGAATGTACCGGTCTTAAGCTTGATCTTTCTTGATCTTGGACCGATCTTGAAGATCTCTTGTCAAGTTATTTTGACTATACGAAATTTGACAAATAAAGTGTGCTTTAATCATTTTAGCACTTATATTTACACCTTAGCTTGAAGTATGGGCTGTTACATTGACAATTACCGGCTCCAAGGCATGTGTGAGAGGCTTAGGGTCCACAACGCTTACTCGTCTCCTCAGCACCCTCAAGTTAATGGGCAGATAGAAGCGGTCAACAAAATCATCAAAAACCACCTCAAAACTAGGCTAGGAAAATCTAAAGGAGCATGGGCCGAGGAGCTTCCTTACGTACTCTGGGCATACCGAATCACTGCTAGGACGTCCACAGGAGAAAACCCTTTTCCTTAGCCTTCGGGGCAAAGGTTGTCATTTCAGTCGAAATGGGGCTCTCCACGACACGTGTTTGGTCCTACGATGAAGCTCAGAATGTTAAGTAGATGGCTCTGAGTCTTGATCTGCTCAAAGAGAGGAGGGAGCGAACGGAACTGAAGGTCACAACCTGGTAGTAGCAAGTCTCTTGATTATATAATTCTCGTGTAAGGGTGCGAAGGTTTCATATAGGAGACCTAGTCCTCCGCAGAACCTTGCAAAACACTAAGGAATCCAGTTCAAGGACCCTAGGGCTGAACTGGGAGGGGCCTTATATGATAACGGGTACGACCTAACCTAGGACCTCTCGACTTGAAGACATGGAGGGACAACCTCTACTGCATCCGCGGAATGCGAACCATTTGAAGATCTACTATCCGTAAAGATTGGTCAGGTCTTGGACCAAAAACAACTGACCTGTTGGATCAGCTCAGCTTATTTATCTAGTATATGGAATTCACAATAAAAATGTCCAAGATCAGAAAATTTTAAATTCCACTCATCGCCTAAACTGATCGGACCATAAGGCCTAATGAGAATTTCCCTTAGTGCAAGTGAAAGCAGTCCTCTCACTAATCGTTTAACCCTCAGATAAGAGGTCAGCTTATTAACCGTTTTCACTACTTTAACTACGTGATCTACTGTGAGGTTTTCCCTTAGTGCAAGGGAAAATAGTCCTCTTGATTAAACTGTTTGACCCTTTATGAAGAGGTCTTCGTAGCTTACCTCTGTTCTACAAGAGCAAAACTCCCTTAATGAAGGGAAGAGCTCAAGAGCTCACCCCCAATACTCCTACTCGACTGATATGTTCGGCCTACTACTGTAACCAATGAGCGACTGACTGACTTAGTAAATCTACATAAGAAACCCATGCACAACATCAATTACTGTAAAAAATTATCTTTCTATAGAAGGCAGTATAACAAAATGTAAAAATTATACAGGTACGGCGAGGGGTGGCGAGGCTCATCCGACTTGAGAGGGGCATTGCTTGGCTTCGGCATTGGTCGGCGCGGGGTCTACCAGTGTAGGGTCTACAGGTACTTCATCGCCGAGGTTGTCCAGATTCAGCTCGGGGTACAGCCCCTTGACATCCCCTATGCAGCATTCATAGCCGCAGTTGTAGATCACCTCACCTCATCAACTCTTTCCTTTAAGGCTTTGTATTCCTCTACAGTTGCAGCCTTGTTCACTAGAACAGCCACCATAGCCTTGGACAACTGAGCAGCCAAAGTCGCCTCGACTTCAACTAACTTGGTTGCCGAGCTCTTCCTCTCTCTCTCTCTCTCTCTCTCTCTCTCTCTCTCTCTCTCTAGCTCAGCCTTTAGCCCCGCAGCCTCACCTACCACTTCAGATCATTTCTTCTCGACCAAAGAAAGGCGCGACCTCAACCCTTCCAGTTCAACCAATACCGAACTCTCATTCTTCTGAGCTTCTCTCAGTTGGACCTTCAGAGCGGTATGCTCCTCCCTAGTTAGCTTTAGAGCCTATCGCAGGGCCTCAACCTAAGTATTCTTGTCCAAGAGCATCGCCTCTTCCTATTCACACTCATCCACCACTTGCCTCATTTTTTAATGAGTAGATAGAAGAGCAGGGATGAGCTAAAATAAAGAAAGCATGTCATGAATCAGAATAAACAAGTATAATAATGAGGAAAGAATATACCATATAACAGAATGCTGCTGCATCCCTCAGGAGAGTCTCCAGATGAGAGTTGATCAGATCAACGATCTGATCCTCCGGAGCATGCCTGGCTGCCTGGTAGGTTAGGCCACTCATAGGATACCCATGGGGTAGGGATCTCGATCCCTCGGCCTCAATCGCTTGGGGGCCTGAAGTATCACCCTCCTCGGCCTAACCTTGAATGGTCGTAGGCTGAGGCTCCTCGGACTGACCCTACATGGCAATAGGTTGATGCTCCTCAGCCGCGTGAGCCTCATGAGCTGGAGAAGTCTCCTCCAAATCCACCACATCCATAGCCACCTACTGCGAAGGGATAGTTAGGGCAGGGTGAGCCCCTTCACCTGATGCGATCGAAAGTGACCGCACTGCCAAGGATTCCTCGTGTTAGATCCTGACCTCACCTCCACCGCTGCAGAGGATCCTACCAGGGTGGTTGGAGGGACCGTCACCCTCCTCCTCAGGGTCGACTTCCTCCCGACCATTTCAGTAATAGGGGGAGGATGGACCATTTTTACTAGATTGTGACAGCTTGACCATGTCTATATAACGAAACATTCTGAGTTAGAAAAAATCTACTTTAACTGAGCATGACTATAGTTCACTACCTATCAGATGAAGTAGCAGAAGGGGCAGGTCGGAAGAGTCTGGACCAATAGAGAATGTCCGAGGTGATCAACATGCTCCAAAGCAGCCGAGCTTCACTTGTCGCCTTTGCCCAATTCACCTATGCGAGTTACAGGTCGAAAAGAAGGGGCAGAGTCCTGGAGAAGCCTGTAAGAGCAATCAGTGGTGGGTAAAAGTGACTACAAATGTATGAAGAAAATATTAAGTTCAACGCCCCGGCAATGTCCAACCTAGGGTGGAAAATTTGGTAGGAACCTGAGTTTGCTTCAGTAGTAGACACCTCCCATTCTTCAGATGCACAAAACCACTAATCTTCTAGTTTTTATTGGAAGATGGGTTACCTGTAATGAGGGCCCGACCCTTGTTCGCCCATGCCGAGAAATAATACCAGCTCAGTTGCATTGAGTGAGCCTTAGGTCGGTATAGGTTCATGAACTCTGCGGCCATCAGCTCTTTGTTTTAGAGCTGAAACTAGAGGATATAAGTCCCCAACAACACCCTCCACATGTTCGAGATGATCTGACCTAGGGCCAACCTCAAGCGAAAGGTGACCTCTTGCATGATCTGATAAAGGGGGAGGTAAAGTCCGCACTGCAAGGCGACCAAGTAGATGGCCACCTGGCCCTAACACGGGTCACCAAGGACTTCCCCAGGTTTAGGGGCTCTGAGTCCCACTGAGTCTGGAATTCGATACTTAGATTTGATCCAAACCAGATCAGCCTTTGCTAACATCGACCAGCAGGACCGACATCAACTGGCTGCTTAGCAGAAGTCTGAGCAACTGCCCTCTCTGATGGAACGGGTTCCATCGTCTGGTCGAGGTCTAATGGTACTGGAGATGGAGGATCGGAAGGATCCCTAAGCCGCCTAGAATCTACACTTCCTAGATCATAATCTCCCTGGAAAGTGTAAGGTTCAGGGCCTTCTTCCGAGATATCGGACATATCAGGTTAAGAGATAGAGAATGGAAAGAAAAGAGAAAAACTGAAGATGACCAGAGATGAAGATTCAGACTTTACTGAAAATTGCCTTGTCGAGGAAATCTAGAGTAGCGACAACAGAAAAAGGGAGAAAATGGCTGGGATGACTAGGGTTTTCCCATTTTTATAGGAAGCTCGGTCGCCTGTAGTGACTACTTACATTAAATGCGACAATAGAGGATGCTCCTTGGCACGTGCATGCAATCACATGGAGATCTCTCACTCACCCGACAACCCGACTTCCTAGGTAATGCCACGTGTCCACGCCCCATAGGTCAGAAATAGAAAAGTTGCCCTGCCATCGCACGCCACTTTGAGCATGTCATACCATCATTGCAGATCTTCCTTGATCTTCGTGCCTGCCACCTCTCTCCATAATAGTGGTGAACTGACTTGACCTCCCACATGCAAGATATCATTGATTTGACCTTATTACACCGACTTACTTCGTGAGCTCACCATGGTTAGATCGGAAGTAGGGGGCTACTATTATGGGTAAAAATGTTATGGTTAGAAGTATGAGGTCAGTTTGAACATCTATGCACGTCATGTGGTCGGCTAGTGCCAGTCATGACCAAGGAGCTCCTTAACGGCCAGAAAGCGATAATCTATTGTATGTGATATGTCCCTCCAATGACCCTACCCGTTAGGAGATGAAGTGCTTCCACTCTCTGGAAGAGGATGAGCATTGAGCTCTCCCATGGTCTCATCCATGTCTAAGCAACTATTCAGATCTCCTGAGGAAGCCTACGAAACACAATTCTGTATAGGACTGAGTACGCCTCGCTCGGAGACTTATAAAATATTCCTTGCACCATATGATAAGATGAAGAGGATGGTCATCCCCTATTTCGCCTACGTTCTACTAAGGGAGTGAGTTCGGTTTGATCTCCGTGCTCAGACATAACTCTCACGGGCAGGTTAGTAACTTAAATGTTAAAGAGGAGTTCGACCGCGGGTTGTCAAAGAGCCCAGGTCGGTAAAATCCTCCTCAGGGTAGACGTATGGGTCAGCTCGAATGCTTGACCTCAACCTCCTACTACGTGTTTCTTCTAATCCTGACCACTTGACCTTATTATCTCTGGAGATCTCGTGTAACGGTTGAGAAACGTACGGTGAATGTACGCCCGTGATTAAGGATCATTTTTTATCTACTTAATTAACTCCGTAAGGCTATAAATAAGAACCCCTCCAATGGCGAAGGGTACGCACACTCAACTCCATGCACCTGTGAACCCTCATCTCCACTGGACTCAGTTTTGCTTGATTCTGACTTAGGCATCGGAGGGTACCCCTGCTATAGACAGGGTCTCTTAGGTCTTCTTCGTGTGCAGGTACTCGAAGGTCCAGTGAGGGTTGACTAAAAATTAGCATCAACGGATGACATGTTAATCGCCAGTCATAACATATCTGAAATCAATGTACTGAAGACTCTGTTATCAGGGACATTCAACATGAAAGATCCAAAGGCTGCAAGGAGGGTTCTCAGCATTGATATACATAGAGATAGGAATAGAAGAAGGATTTAGTTATCTCAGGCAGAATGTCTTGAGAAGGTATTGGTAAGTATGGGATAGACAAGGCAAAGCTAGTCAGCATTCCTCATACGGCTCACTTCAAGCTTTCATCAAAACAATGTCCTAAAATAGATGAGGAAATGCAGGTTATGTCTCATATGCCTTACTCGAATGCGGTGGGCAGTTTAATGTATGCCATAATTTGTACGAGATTGAATATTTCACATGCGGTTGGTGTTGTTATCAGATACATGTCTAACCCTCGAAAGCAACACTAGGAAGTAGTGAAATGACTACTTCGATAATTCGAGGTACAAAGGACTATGTCTTATCTTTTGAGAAATCAGAGGCAAAACTAGTGAGGTATGTGAATTCTAATTACGCGAGCAGTATGGATAATAGAAGGCTGACTTCTGGTTCCTCATTTATGCTAGCAAGTGAAGTGTTCAGTTGGATGTTGAAGCTTCAGTCTGTAGTGGCTCTTTCCACACCAAAGCTGAGTATATGGTAGTGACGGAGGCATTCAAAGAATGTGTTTGGTTGAGGGGAATGATAAATCAGTTGGGCCTTTAGTAGGATGTTGTGTCGGTGACAGTGAAAGTGCTATGAATTTGGCTAAAAACTCTGTTTATTACTCACGTACTAAACACATTGATGTTCGTCACCATTTTATCAGATAAGTGCTTAAGGAAGGAGATGTGACTTTGGAGAAGATTCACTCGAGTGTGAATCAGGATAACATGCTCACTAAGTCGATTCTTTCAGAGAAGTTCAAGTTTTTCTTCTCTGGGCTTGACAAATGCGTAAAAAGAAGATGGAGTGTGCACGAGGAGAGATGGTGGAGCTATGATGTAAGACGGAATTAGAGAAGAGGTAAAAAAGGCTATGAAGAATGGTGATTGAAGACATAGTGGAGATTGTTGATTGATGTTTTAAATCTATAAATCAACATATCTGTTGATGATAGTTTGATGCCATCGAGCAAACTTCAATGCCATTGAAGTCTTGCTCGATGCCATCGTAAAATTTCAGAATTTTCCCTATTGGTTGTAGGACACTTTGGGGGTCCTATTCGATGACATCGAAGGTTGTTTAATGACATCAAAGTCATGCTTGATGTCATCATAAAAATCTAGAATTTTCATGTTTAGTCACTGGAACATTTTGGTGTTAGTTTAATTCCATCGAAGACTGTTTGATGCCATCAAAGGTTTTTTTATGCCATCGAAGTCCCAACGAAGGTGTCATTGAACGATCATGCAGAAGTTACGCAGAATTGCGTATTTACAGGATTTGTTTACGATTCTAATTTTAATTCTCCTAGAGGTTATAAGTATGGGGTAATTGGATCTAAGGGGTAATTTAAGGGCTTTCTAATTTGTTCCTAGGATTTCAAGGGCTTGTAAGGGGAGATTTGAGGCTTGTCCGAATATGGTATTTTCTATATCTCTTGTAATTTCTACTTTCATAGTAATTTTTGTCGCTTGGGGCCATGGTTTTTTCCCGAAAGGGTTTTTTCACGTTAAATTCTGAGTGTTTGTGATTGGAGTACTTTGCTTGATTCTTCTCTGTGTGCTTTCGTGGTCCCCCAACATATGTTTCATACATAATTGTATTAGGCTTGATGCAGGCCCAATGAATCTAATCTTTATTTTCAAATATCTCTGATTAATGGACCTACCCTAGCATCCACAGATACAATCAAGACAAACTCTCCCCCACGTTGGCAAATAAGAACTAACTTTTATTAAATACTAAGTCCATAAATATTGTTTGCTGACCTAAGCTAGATGAGTTGAGATTCTAGTAGGTCACATGTAAGACCAAATCTACTACCGAATACTCCAATGGACTACTTATCCTTCATATCAAAAGTTGGCCTTCAAGTTATAATATGGTCATAACAAGCAATGGTACTGAAATTGCAGTCTATACCACTGATAATGAAGAATGAATATGAGGCAATGTCCTAGAAGGGGGTGAATAAGACTTTTCAATTATTTTTACCTATTTAAAGTCCTGATTGCCTAACTTGAATAATCATTCAATTTTAACCAGGTTAGGCAAAATAACTCTAATGGCGTCCAAGATAGTTAGAGGTTCCAATCATAAAGGCTATAAAGGATATGCATAATATAACAACTAACCTAGTGTTTTGAGCTTGTGCATGGAATGTGCTTCCTATCAATCCATAGCATTTATTCAATCATGTATGATAAGTTAAAACATTCAAGCATATGTAAGCATGATTAAACAGATGCGCAAATGAAAATTCTAAACACAAGCATTTATAGTGGTTCGGCTATGTGCCTACTCCACTCCCAACATCTACACTCAATCCCAGAGTGCACCGCATTTCACTATCAATGGTTTTAAACAGGTTTACCAATAACCTTTATAGTCCTACACTAAGGACACAATTTATGCTCTCTGTAAGAGCAAAGGTCCTATACCTAGAACCCACGTTTAGGCCCACCGGCCAAGGTCCCACACTAGGCACCTACCATTTAGGCCCACCGGCTAAGGTCCCACACAAGGTACCTACGTTTAGGCCCACTGGCTAAGGTCCCACACAAGGAACCTACTTTTAGGCCCACCGGCCAAGGTCCCACATAAGGAACTTACTTTTAGGCTCACCGGCCAAGGTCTCACACTAGGAACCTAATCGAGTTTGTGGATAATAAACTCTTAGCCTCAATCCTACATGAGGAAGGAGACTAAACTTTAAACTCTTAACTATGACACTTACTTGTCGGATAGAGTTCTCTTTTGTAGCTCGTCTTGGGATGCTTGATCTTCCTGCTCTCATGCTTGAATCAGCTTCCCAGTGCCCCACCGTTCACGTCGCTTGGATTTACCCGTTAGGTTCGGCTTCACGATAAAAAAACCTTGCATAAGATGTACCTATAAAGGTGACAAAGGTTATGGGAGTTGGTTGAATCTCCTTTCTAGGATAATGAGTGGATTTCCTAAGGGATTTAACCTATGGACGCTCTAGAGTATCAAAGAACCAAATATTTTCCCATTGGTTTGGTCTTTGTACTCTAAAGAAGGCATGAGTTCATGTTCTTCATTAATAAGAGCTTTGAATGCTCATTGTAGTGAAGGATCATAATGAAGATTACATGAAACTTGTATATCAGGTGTTACCATAAGGATCTAAATTAGTTTTTACCTTACATGTCATCATCCAATGACTCTCTATCTGTCCATCTCAACCGTCTAGTACAACCTTCATTCATATAGTAAGTCATCCATCCGATTGATTTTTCAAGGTGGACCCCACATTAACAGAGAAACCTAATTACATGTTTTTCATCTCTTAATAGATAAATCTAATCATTTATCTTAGATTTAGAAGTCTAAACCGCGAGATCCACCGTTCACCAGATTCACAACATCTTGTCGATCGCTCTAACACTTGATCTTCCCCAATCCAACCATCGAGTTTAAAAAAAAAAAATCAACCCTCAGGTTGTACCCAAACGATCCTAGAAACCATAAAGACTGTTCAGTGAGAGTCCATGACCTTAAATCATCTAAAAACTCGGACCCAGTTCGCCAAATCCACCGTTAACAAGCCTACAACACTCAAGTTCGTAGCTCACTGCTTGATCGTCCTTTTCCTGGCTTTTGGTAATTGAATATACCATTGAAACCCTCTCAAATAGGCCTTAGGACCCTAGTAACAATGGATAATCAAAGATAGGGTTATCCGACCGTCGGATTGATAGAACCCCACCAATATGACCCAATGCAAGTCATGGGCCCCACCTTAGCTTAGATATGCCTGATCAATGACCCCAGGACCCTTAGGTGGGGCTTCTTATTGGAATGGATGGAGTGGATTCATCACAGACATCACGATGGACCCCACAACAGGGTGAGCGTGCACCACGTGAACTTGCACTCGAGGTGCGTCAAATGGAGAATCGGGTCAAACAATGTTTGACCCAAAATATTTTGAAAAAGAGTGGAATTTTCTCTCTCCCACTTGGTTTCACTTCAAATGGACAGACGTCCGTGTTTTCAATCGTGGCCCACAAACTGGGGCCCACGTCCATGATCTGAACCGTCCATCTAGTGCAGACACTCCAGCTGACCAAAACCCTAACTATTTCACGTGACGGTATGCACGTGCGTGGACACGAATCTAGACGTATCTAAACTATGGAAAACCACGTTTCTAAAAATAAAAACTGTCAGGATGGCAATCCGCATGACTTCGTTTCCTTCCATCATAACCGTTCACCACGAAGCATTCCTAGCCCTTCAAAGCTAGGTTTTTAGGAAAGAAAAAGAACGAGAGAGAGAGAGAGAACAACCATTTCTTCCTGCCTACGAACCCACCAAGCTAACTCCTCCCAACCTCCATAGAGCTTTGATTCCAACTGTCTACAAGCTCCATGGAGCTCATTCAAATCATCTACAGAAGCTAGATCGAAGGAAGAAGCGCTGGTAGAGAAAACACCATTAATGGTAGCTACCTTCTTCCTCGTCATTCTGCCACACCACCTCAACTCCGACCGAGTTCGGTCTAGGTTGGATTTTAGGCCTTGTTGTCCGATGCTGGAGGTGGAAAATGAAAGAAAAGAGAAAGAAGAAGAAGGGAAAATGAGGTGGAGAGGTGCGGCTGTTGCACAGCACCATCTCGACCCGACCCGCTCCCAAGCTAAACCAGCTGGATGTCCATTGCTGGACGTTCCAACACATGAAAAGAAGAAGGGAGAGAGATATGAAGAGAAGAAAAGAAAAGAAAGAGGAAGGAGAAGAAAATAAATGGAACAAGAAACAGAGAAAGTGGGAGTAGAGAGAAAGAGAGAGTATGGGTGGTGCGGCTACACTAACCCGACTCAGTTGGGTCACGGCTAGGGTGGGTCTTGCTGAGTCCAGATGATGGACGTGGGTAAGAAGGAGAGGCTGGGAAGGAGGAATGGGAGAGAAGACGACCCATTGCAGTGGGTCCAATAGGGCCACGACTGGCTGCTGAGTTGTGTCTGAGTCAACTTGGTCCAGACCCATTGCTGGACCTCTCCAAGCATGAGGAAAAGGGAGAGTTGGAGAGGAGGTAGAGGGAGAAAGGCAGGAGAAGAATGGGACAAAGAGAGAGAGAGAGAAAGAAAAGAGAAAGGAAAAGAGAAGGAGAAGGAGTGTGGCTACCACACTAGATTGGGTCGTGAGTTGTTGACGGGTCGACTCGCTGACTTAAATCGAGTTGTCGACTTGTTTGGGGCTGTTGGAAATAGTTTGGGTTTGGAAGCCCGACTCGCTATTGAGTCAACCAATGTGAGTTAGCTTCCTCTCCTAAAGTAAATTTCATGATTTATCATCATCATTAGTGCTACTATAATTATTGCAATTATTAAATATGGTTAACCACTAGTAGGTTAACTTTACTAGTATTAGTTATTATAGATACTTGATATTAACAATTATTGTTATTAACGCTATTCTTATTTTGCCATTAGTAGGTCGTTGATTATAAGATTGTTGTCAGTATTAATAGACAATTATTATTTACTTTTTACTTCATTCTAATATTATAAACTAATTATATGAATTAGGTTTCAACTCTAAACCAAAATCCAAGATTAGACTAATGGATAAAATCCTAAATGTAAGTAATCTAAACCACATGTTATGACTCTAACGTCGATCCTAATTATAGATAAATTATAAACCTTTGGGCTATCAAGTTGACTATGGTGAGTCAACTCGTTCTTCTTAAACTAGAAGTATTTCGAGTTACAATTATCATCCTTATTACTATTATCATGATAAATTTGATATAGACCTGATTAGCCACTAGCATATTACTTATACTAGTATTAATTAATATAGGTGAAACTACATATTAGAATTTTATTCACCATTCCTAAATATTATCATTGACAGTAGAAGTGTACTAACCACTACACCATAATGATCACTATTACCATGATTAGCTAATATTAATAATATCATTAATGTTAATAATTAGGTTATGGTTACTAGGTTAGCATGGTAATTAATTTTACATTAATTAGCATTCAAATCCTGAAAATATAAGCCTAGGACTAAACCTTAGGATGAAAACCCTAATTCTACATCAAAACTCTAAGAATAATTAATTGAAACCTGAGGCTATGATCTTAAACCTAGGTAGTGCGTAGAACTTGGATCTAATTGTACAAGTTCATGATTTGTGGTAGGATTCGATTCTAAGGGCGCAAGCACTTAACGACAATAGTGGCGATTCGATCGTGAGGTAATGATTTCTTCCCCTTGAGCTTTCTATTTTCCCGTTAGCTTAAGTGATAGTTTTTATTTAAATTTCGATTGATAATTGATATCTTTATCTTGTAACCACATGTGTTAATTGTTGGAATTAAATTGCTAGATTACATACTCAATATTTATCCTGTATATTTCTTTTATGCTTGTGGATTACTTGTGGATTGCTTATGGAACCTAAACTGGAACATCAGTGGGAAACACCCACTTATAAATGTACACTCATACTTGGGATGTAACTCGATTGATTGTAGTTGTAATGGACCTTCGACTTAGTGGTTATTGAATGGTGGTTTAAATTAGATATTGATGTGGGCCTACCATCTAGGGGTTGTTGTGTTTAAATGGTTTTTAGGAATGGTCTTTCATCGCATATAATTGATATCTGCCTTATGTGGCTTAATTTTAAGTATTTTCCCTATATGGGTTCAATGTGTTATTTTCTGCAACCATGCGATGGTAAGCCCCATATGCTAAATATGATTGGCCACTAGTCGATGGATTTTCATTAAACATCCTAAGGTGGTAGTCTTATGAGTCGGGGATGGTGGTATGGGACCTATGCCTGAGCTGTCGGCCTATGCTGGGTGATGAACCCCCTGTGGTGACCTTTGAGCTTATTAAACTGGCTGGTTGTAATTGGAGTAATAATGGTTGGGCTAATCATGCATTTTCATGGCATATGGTCTTTTTCGAGTTGTTAGTTCTCCTTGGGCGTACCTTTGTGTACTTTTTCGGGTGAGTAGTCCTCCTTAGGCGATCTATATATTATTATGGTCCTTTCCAAGTGGTTAGTTCTTCTTGGGCGTACCTTCGTATACTTTTCCGAGTGGCTAGTTCTCCTTGGGTGACTTTTTACCAACTGGATGAGCATCCCCAGGTCGATGTGCACTCATACATCCATACATTTAATAAGACTACATCGTGTATTGTTTTGTATGCCTCCTGTGTTTTATAACTATGCTTACCTAATGTGGAGGTGTGTAATCTTGAGGGGAATTCACACTGAGTTGGCTACTCATCCATCAAATATATAACCATACAGGTAGCCCAGTTAGCTTAAGTGATATTCAGGTTCAGACTGCTGAGGAGTTGGGCACAAGTGACAGGGATGCAGGACTATATTGCCAAGAGAAGCTGGGCGATCTTGTGGCTCAGATTTATATGCTTCTTTTATTTCTCCTGTATCAAGTCATGTAAATCTTGTATTTATTAATTTCAGAGACATTAGTTTGTATAAGTCATTATGGGCAACCTCTTGTATATTCTAAATGTAAATGTAAATTTTTCTTTACGTTGATTTGTCCACTTACGCTAAATTACTAACTCTGATGAAAGAAATATATATATATATATATATATATATATATGGAATTGGGCTCTCTAAAGGTTAACACTTAGGTTTTTGGGAAATGAGTCAGATACTCAGGTCCTGAAAACACGGGGTGTTACACGTAATTGACAAACATAAGTGCAAATAAGTGCACCAACAATCTCCCCCTTTGTCAATTACGTGATAAAAACAACCTACCTACGACCGTGTCATTGTATATACCAATGACATACCAAAAAAATAAGAATTACATATCAAACGTAAAAATTTATAACTCAAGACTTGACATGTAATATAAAACCATGTTGCTCCCCCTTTGTATCTATCAAGAATAACCTGAAACAAGGGAAAAAGAAATTTCTGCAAAAACGAACATTGTTTTGGTGGTGGGTAGGTTTCTTCTCCCCATTTTGTCAGTTATTGAAACAAATAATCCAATAACATAGAGATAATAATCCAAAGGGTAAGTAAGATAGATCATATAATGATCTAAGCGCAAAGATCATCATCCAGACAAGGAAATATATCATCATAAGCAGGCAAATCATATGTTAGATAGAAAAGATAACAATAAAGAGAGTATCTAACATGAGCAGAAAAGATAATACCAAAAATTCATCAAAATTACTACCCCAAGATTGGGTAGATTAAACCATCATCCAAAAACCAACAAGCCCTTAAGGGCATAAATATCCAAAAAAAGTACTATGATTCAGCAATAACACAGTAAAGGTCATCGGGACGATCCACCCTCATACAAATGGATATAAGAACGGTGAGTCAGAAGCAATTCAGTGATGTGCTCCCCAGTATGTTGAAGAGCATTAAGACGTAGTTCAATCCCGTAAAATAGCGGTGAAGACCGCTTGAGTAGAAGTTGGAATATGTCAATATGTCCTAAAGGGGGGTGAATAGGACTTTTTAAAGATTTATGAGTTATTAAAAATCCTATCACTGTAATCCTATTATGTATGCAATTTTCAGGATTACACAAATGTAACTCTATTGGCTTCCAAGCCAAGTAGAGGATCCAATCATAAACTAATCAAGATATAACAATAAGTAACTCAATCTATGTTGGATGTGACTGTGTGTGTGTGAGAGATGTGTTCAGATATATGAATATGAATGCATTGTCATGAATCACACATATAGAAAAGCAATCACAAACATAGTCATTTTTAGAGTGGTTCGACTACTTGTCTACTCCACTCCCGGCTGTCACACTCAACCCTTAAGTATACCGGATTTCACTAAGGAGGTTTCCCAGGGTTCACCTCAAACCTAAGGTTTTAAATCAGGTTCACCTTCAACCTTTACAGAGGTTTTACACGGTTCACCTCTAACCCAGAGTTTTGCTGGTTCACTTTTAACCAGATGTTTATGCTCTCCATAGAGCAAGGTCCACACAACGCACCCGAATTTTAGACCACACAGGTCAAGGACCTACACAAGGACCTAACAGTTTATGCCCTACACAAGAGCAAGGGTCCACACAGTGCACCCACTACGTACACTCCCGCTGGAGGCCTCCTTGAGGACTTCAAAGGGTGAGAACCACTTAGGACCAAGACCTAGGAAGGAATGATCACAAGTGTCCTCTAGACTCTGGATACTTACAGATAAGTTGATGGGTCCCGTTAAGCACAACGCCAAAGATCTTCTCCTCCTTGTTGACGAAGAGTCTTCAGCTCCCTTGATCTGCAACACAAGATGATATACCAATACTTGGCTTCGGGTTGGGTCAAGGATGAGATGGAATCCTACTCTCTAAAGATTTTCCTATAAGGAAGATAGAGGGGTTCCTCTCTTATGCATTCAAAGCATCCCAGCATAATGATTTGCCAATAAGATAGTAGCTGGAGGATCCTTGAATGTGGAAGTTCATTCCCCAATCCACTCTATTTAATGTCAATGGTAAGGGTGGATTGGAGGATGAACTTCCCTAGAGAGAAAGGCTTTAGGTATAAGATGCAAGTTAAAACACACAAAAGCTCTCTCTTTTCTCTCTTATAGCAACAAAGAATAAGTCCTCTATATATAGGTAAGAAGTTCCAACGGATATAAAACGGTCACATTTATGATAGAGTTCGATATCATCGAGTAAGTTCGATATCATCGAGCGTATACTCTCGATAGCATCGATGGTCTGTTCGATGACTCGGACTCGATGTCATATGCTTTTGAAACTCCTTGCCAATAGGTCGATGAATCGAAACAGTTGTCGATGTCATCGGATTTCGAACTCCGATTCCATCGATGACTAGGTCGATCCATCGACACATGAAAAATGAGAGAGACTTGACTTTGAAAATATTTCAGGTTTTCATGAATGATCGGGGGAACCGTTGAGGTCATCGGAATTTGAATGTCGATGATATCGAGATCTGAGTCGAGGCATCGATAGTTCCAGCAGATTTATCTTTGAACTTGTTGGACAATTATGGCTTAGTTCGATACAATCGATCAGGTGTCGATATCATCGATATTTGAATATCGATTAAATCGAAGGGCCCCCGATCATAATAAAATACATCCTGAAATAACTGCTATAAGAAATGCGCGCCCATCATCGATATCATCGATGGACCTCCGATCTTATCGATATTTGATTTCAAATCATATCGGATGGTCATCGATATATCAATGAGTTTTGAGATTTTCTTTAAAAAATAGGGGTGCCGAAAATCTGCCTGTTGATCTTATCGAACCATCCCGATGGTCTCGAGATTTGAATATCGATGGTATCGATACATCGATAATTCGTCCAGAAATACTGTGAAGTTGTTGGACATATTTGTGCTTATATCGATGATATCGATAGATGTATCGATACATCGATAAATCCGTCCAGATGAATATTTAGTTGTTGGACACTTTTGGTCCTCTTATCGATAATATCGTTAAGGTATCGAGGACATCGACCATGCAGGTCGATCATATCGAGGGTGCTTCGATAGAATCGATAGGGTGAAAAAAACTTAGAGATTTTCCTATTTTGAAAAAGTTTTCTCACCATAAAAAACCTAAGATGTCTATCTTGTTTTAAGGGTTTAATTCACCTGGTGTATTGGGTTATGAGACGTGAGGCTATGATTTACCTATGACGAGCTTCCACACATCCGGTTGAGGCAGACGCTTGAAATAATCTTCCTATCGAGTTTTGCAGCCAGTCTGACACACCATTCACGTAACTTGACAAACAGGGCACAAGTAGGTGCACTTTCATCCCGAAGAGTCGATTTTGGCACTACTGGAGGCGAGCTTCTATATTTGACTGCCCTTTAAGAAGTTGACAAGCTGGATCATTCTGGCGAAGGAGGCGGGCAATGCTAACAAATAATGAACTTGATGTAGGCACTAGTGTGCGATAAGAGTCCCAGCCAGCGGCCATGAGAATTTCTTGAGCGTCTTCGTCGCTCCTACATTCCTGATGAGTTTTGACAATTTTTAACTGAAGTAAGTTTTTCTTTGTAAGATGCACTATGGGATAGATTGTATCACGAGTAGGTGGTAATGCTAAAAACTTGGAGAGTTTGTAGATAATACTTGGATAGGGAAGACTTGTATGGTGAATACCTTTGACAGTTTGAATTAATTGTCTCAAGATTAGAGTGGGTAGACATATTTCAGTTCTTTGATAAATATCACATAGGGTATTTAAACCAACAGGTGAAATCATACCTTCAGAAACATCACAAGGACAAGTAGTTTCTTCTGTTTCCAGATATCATTGACTTATCACACAGTGTTTTGGTCACTTCTTTCCAAACACTTGGATCATTTAATCAATGATCAGTTGGTGAGATATGTGCAACTGGAAGATCCAGAAGTTCTCCCAGCATCAAAGGAGTGATCTCCTTAGTTTGGTTCATGTAATTGATGTTGATCGACGGAGGATCATCTCGAGTATTATGGCAAAAATTCAGAAATTGATAAAGAAGGTCATATTGTATTTCTCCTCCTAAATAAAGGACGTTATCCCACCCCATTAATCTTAGATAGATATTTATCCCATATGACTATATGAGACTAGGTCTGATAAATCGATCAAAGGTAAATTCTTTTGCCCTGGCATTAGAGTGCGGATAAGGAGTATAAGGTTTGATTTTTCTAGATGAGGTTTCTCCTTTTGCATCTTCCTTTCCTTTGTTCTTGACCATGTTGTGCTGAAATCATAGGGTAAAATAATAAGTACAAGTAAAATAATAGTTAATCTGAAATGATGTTTATATCTTATAAGTAAATACGCACATATAGATCATATAGTGAGTTCTTTTCAAAACACCCTCTTTTGATTCTGTGTATTTGTAATTCAATAGGTTGTTTTGGAAAACAATGGTATTCTTATATGAGTTGATATGCAATATGGAGTGGTTTAACTATTTCACCATTGCAATTAACATCAAAACCCCCAGATAGTGTGTAATGGGATGAGGTTAATTGGGCTAAGTTTTCATTGACATTTTTGTACACACAATCTTTTGTAATAATGGGCCTGGAAGGATTAGGGTTTATGCCTAGTTCTGATTGATTCTTCAATGTCATGTTTCTTCTTGGATCGACTTTTCTCTAGATGGGGATAACTCCATTATGCAAAGTGAAGTAAAATGATAAATGACCCGGCAAATGATCCTAGTTTAAAGATGTATAGATAAAGCAATAGGATTTACCTTGGTTTTTGCTGATTTTGGTTGTACAGCCCTTCAATTGAACTTTAGAAGAAATAAGAAATAGTCTAGCAAAACTGGGCAATGAAGGATTTAAATGACTTGACGTGGCTCGATTTCGGTAGCACTGAAGGTAAGTTCGGTGTTATCGAAGTGTTCTTGGAACTCAAGAAATCGTTAAGGACTGATTTTCCTACTATGCACAATTCTAAAATAGGATTCCATGGTATGATTGAGAGTGAAAATTCAACATTAAATTATCAAAATGTTTAGAGGCCAAGAATCCTCAGATTTAATAGTTTAGACCAAATGAACCAATAATCATTTGTTAAAAATGGTTGATCAATAGGTTATAAGTATTGTAATATGTGTATCAACCTTTTCTGGTTCAAGGCAAGTATCATATTGTCTATGACATTTCAAAAGATATACATGATACTTGTTATATATGGAGTTGTTTATCATGAAGGTACTTTTTATCAAACTCCATGGATGATCAAGAATTTGTTTGTAAATTGATTCAAAAATAATATGCTTTTTAAGGATCTAGAATCAATTTTAAGTAACTGTGATTTACTTCTTGATCAATTTTTTTTTTAGTTTTTTTATCAACATCTCCCCTTTTTTAAAGTTCCTGACTCATTGGCAAATATATGAAAAGATGGGTCAAGGAAACTTGTTGATTTTCATGGACCAGATGTTACAAGGGCCTAAGTCATTTCCAGGGCACTTGTGTTTGTTTTGTGTTACCCATTTGGTAACCATTTTCTTTGAGCCAGAGGAGTATTTCTCTGAGTGACTTCCAAATGATTTAGATGTGACTTTATGATTTATCTTGGAAGTAACATCAGATTTCTTGACCATAAGACATTCCCATTTGTAATGTCCTATCTTTCCATAGTGATGGCAATCAACCAGATCTTTCTGATTTGGAGTAGTTGAATTTGTCATCATTGATGAGGTAGAGGAGGATTCCGATTCATATCCTAGGGCTATCATATTTTTTGGATTTTCTTCCCATGCCTAGAAGTCTCTCAAATTTTTCATTACTTTGAGTAAACTTTCGGGTTAGTTCTGTTGTCTGAACAGAATATTTTACTTCCATTTTTAGTTTCTTTTTTTTCTTTTTAATTTTTCAACTTTTAATTCTAGAAGTTCAATTTTCTTGATCAGATTGTCAAAAGTTATGCTTTTAACTCTAATTCCTCTCCCCCTTTTAATTTCCTCAAGATCAAGTTCTTCTTCCTCATCCAATTTTTTAGGACTGACTGTAGTGGTGGAGGCCATGAGAATCTACAATGATTTTGTGTCTCCATCACTACTTGACTCATCTGAATCTGAATTTGAGTCGTCAGAGTCATCCTAGGTGGTTGCCATAACCTTTCCTTTGGATTTCTTTGTAGGGCATTCTGTGGATATGTGACCAAACTCTTTACAATTGTAGTATTGAAGCTCTTTAGACTTGCTGAATTTGCCAGTTTGGCACTTGTGGTCCAATTGATCTCCCTTGTTGTTGTATGGTCTTCCACGATTCTTATTAAAGAATCTTTTGAATTTTTTAGCCAAGAGGGCAACTTTCTCATCTCCATCTTCGTTCTCACTATCTTCTTCCTCTGTTGTATTCATGTTATTAGAGGTTTTGAGAACAATATTTTTGGATTTTTTGGGTGGTTTGAAGTGTAGTTCAAAAGTCTGAGGAACCTACTAGTTCTTCTACTTTCATTTCTTCTATATTCCTACACTCTTCAATGGTGGTGACCTTGGAGTTAAATCGTTCCAATAGGTATCTCAGAATTTTCCTATATATTTTGGTTACCAGATTTCTTTCTCCAAGTCCACCCACGGAGTTGCATATACCATTCAATTTTGTGAAAAACTCCATGAACGTCTCATCTTCTTCCATCTTTATTTGTTCGAATTGAGATGAAAGGAGTTGAAGCCTTGACATTTTTATCATATTGGTTCCTTCATTAGTAGTTTCCAATAATTCCCATGCTACCTTAGAGTTTACACACATACTTATTTGATGAAATACTTCTTGTGAAACTTCGAAGCAGATTGCATTCATGGCTTTGGCTTCACACATCCTCATCTCTTTGTCATACTGGGTCCATTTGGCCTTTGGTTTGGGTTTGGTGATTGTTGTGCCATCCTGGAGAACAATTTGTTCTATTGGTGCAGTATATCCATTTTCGACAATCTCCTAAACATCATCATCTAAGGCATGGAGAAAATATATCATTCTAGCCTTATGGTATGCGTAGTTTGTTCCATTAAAGATGGGTGGTTGTGAGACTAATGGTTCCTCTCCTTTTCCCATAATTCTTTCTTCAGTCAAGATCTTCCTCTAGGTTGTTAAACCTTTTTTAGAGGAACCTCGCTCTGATACCAATTGAAATTTCAATTTATACCACTGATATTGAAGAATGAATATGAGGCAATGTCTTATAGGTGGGTGAATAGAACTTTTCAATTATTTTTACCTATTTAAAGTCCTGATTGCCTAACTTGAATAATCATTCAAATTTAACCAGGTTAGTTAAAATAACTCTAATGGCTTCCAAGCCAGTTAGAGGTTCCAATCACAAAGGCTATAAAGGATATGCAAAATATAACAACTAGCCTGGTGTTGTGAGCTTGTCTGTGGAATATGCTTCCCATCAATCCATAACATTCATTCAATCATGTATGATAAGTTAAAACATTCAAGCATACATAAGCATGATTAAACAGATGCGCAAATAACAATTCCAAACACAAGCATTTATAGTGGTTTGACTACATGCCTCTCCACTCCCGGCATCCACACTCAATCCCAGAGTGCACCGCATTTCACTATCAATGGTTTTAAATAGGTTCACCAATAACATTTACAGTCCTACACTAAGGACACAATTTATGCTCTCCGTAAGAGCAAAGGTCCTACACATAGAACCCACGTTTAGGCCCACCGACCAAAGTCCCACACTAGGCATGTACCGTTTAGGCCCACCAGCCAAGGTCCCACATAAGGCATTTATGTTTAGGCCCACCGGCCAAGGTCTCACACAAGGAACCTACTTTTAGGCCCACCGACCAAGGTCCCACATAAGGAACCTACTTTTAGGCCCACCGGCCGAGGTCTCACACTAGAAACCTAATCAAGTTTGTGAATAGCAAACTCTTAGCCTCAATCCTACACGAGGAAGGAGACTAAATTTTGAACTCTTAACTATGACACTTACTTGTCGGATAGAGTTCTCTTTTGTAGCTCATCTTAGGATGCTTGATTTTCGCGCTCTCATGCTTGAATCAACTTCCCAGTGCTCCACCGATCGCGTTGCTTGGATTTACCTGTTAAGTTCGGCTTCACGATCAAAAACCTTACATAAGATGTACCTATATAGGTAACCAAGGTTAAAGGAGTTGGTTGAATCTCCTTTCTAGGATAATGAGTGGATTTCCTATGGGATTCAACTATGGACACTCTAGAGTATCAAAGAACCAAAGATTTTCCTATTGGTTTGGTCTTTGTACTCTAGAGAAGGCATGAGTTCATGTTCTTCATTAATAGGAGCTTTGAATGCTCATTGGAGTGAAGGATCACAATGAAGAGAACATGGAACTTGTTTTGATATAGTCTAAATGGGCTAAGATAAGCTTGGGATATACTAGAGACTCTATGGTGCCTATTTCTACTAATTTTGTAAGTTTCTACAAGCCACTTTTATAGATAAAAGCTTCCAACGGATAGAAAACAACTAGAAAACGGTGCTACCGAAGTCAACTTCGGTATCACCGAACTTGCTTCAGTCATACCGAAATATCATTCCATAGTACCGAATTAATTCCTCAAGTTGTTGATCAAAATAAGTCCATTTTGGTGGCATCGAACATTATTCGTCGGGGATAGTCGGTGATACCGAATTATAGTCGTGATGTTGCTGGACAGTTTTGAGCCCCTTCGGTAACACCGATGGTATCTTCAATGATAGCGAAGATGCCATTCGGTGACACCTTCTTCCTATCGAAAGTTGATAGATTTTCATGTTTGTCCTTTTAATCATTCAACAACTTGGGATATGCAAAAGCCAAGACTATAGGATATAAAATACGGACTTGGAATTGGCTTAGAATAGATGACTTATGTAGGTATTCCTATTTGGGTTGGGATCATCTATTTGCAAGGTCAAGATCATAGAAGCAGTTCTTTGTCTTCAATGTGACTTTGATGCTTCTGATCCAGTTGCGTTACCGGTCTTCATTTGCCAAGAACTCATTCAACTACAAGACACAACTAGTCACGTAATTGAAAAACATGAGTGCAAATAAGTGCACTAACAGGTACCACCCTATGCATCCCCACAAGATTCCCCTCACATTAATAACTTTGGATTGATAATTTCCTATCTTGGGCCAATGGTTTAAAATTATTCTTTGTAATTAAACTCTATTATGAATCTTCTTAAATCAAAGAATTTAAACCAAATAACCATCAACAGTTTAGATCTAGCTTCATCATATGGCCATTAGAACGTTTCATGCATGATCTTCCATGATCTCTTAATTAGTGTAATGTCCATGGTCCAAAGATATGTTCCCTTGTTAAAAAAAAGTTCTAAAGGCCCTTAGATTTAGGTTAATCTGAGCCCACTAATGATTAGATTGATGTCAAATCTGATTATTACAACAATTCCAACATATGCAAAAAAAAAAAAAAAAACTATATTATAGAGAGCTTTCCAAGCTAAAGCATGTTATAGAAAATATATTCTACAAAATACTTGTTAGGACCATTGCTAGGGTTTCGACGTTAACCCAAATCTTTAGCTCTATTCCATCTAGAAATGCCCATTTTAATGGTCCCAAATTTGACCGTCCGTTTGGGTTAGATTTGACGGTCCAGATCTAACTGTCTATTGACCCTCCGTGAGATCTCATTTATGGGCTGATCTAGGGTCCAGATTTGATGAAATTTCAAGGTCCATTTGTGATGATTCTTGTTGTTTTTTACGTCTTAAATCAATTAAAAAACAGGGCTTATCGATGCTATCGACAGACCATTCGATGCCACCGAGCACTGTTTGATGCCATCGAACAATTGCTTGATCCCATCAAAGAATCTGAATTTCTCCAGTTGGTTGCTGGACTATTTGGATACCTGTTCAATGCCATCGAACTTAGTTTTGATGCCATTGAAACTTAAGTTCAATGCCATTGAGACCCATCAAAGTGCAATCGGAAAAATCCGATTTTCCATGTTTTGTCTCTGGACTGTTTTGGTGTTATTTTGATGACATCGAAGTCGGTTCGATGCCATCGACAGTCTGTCAATGACATCGAAGGTCCCATCGAACATATCGCAAAGTTACATGGAGTTGCGTATTTGTGGGATTTGTTTCTAATTTTGATTATGATTCTTCTTAAGGCTATATATAGGGGTGTAATCGTGATTGGGGTGTATCCAAGAGCTTTCCAATTTGTTCCTAGGGTTTCAAGGGTGTAACTTGGGTTGATTCGAGGTTGTTCGGATTAGGTATTCTCTAAACTCTTGTAATTTCTATTTTTGTAATGATCATCTGTCGCTTTTTTCCGTGGTTTTTTCCCACCAAAAGGGTTTTTCCACGTTAAAATCGAAGTGTTTGTGTTTGTGCTTGATTGGTGTAATTGGATTACTTCACTTAATTCATCTTTGTGTGCTTTTACGGTCCCTAACAAGCGGTATCAGAGATAACATTGGGGTGCAGGCTTGAATATGAAAGTGAATGTCAATGGCTGCTAATCTTAAGTATGATGTTGGGAAGTAGTTCGGGAAAAATAATTTTGAATTATGGAAGGTCAAGATGATTGGCCTATTAGTTCAGTAAGGACTAGACGAGGTCCTTGAGAAGCGACCGGAATATATGGAAGACGATGAATGGAACAAACTTGATAAGAAAGTGAGAACCTCAATCCAATTGTGCCTAATGGATGAGGTCCTCTACAATGTCATGCGAGAGAAAATTGCAACAAGTCTATGTGCAAATTTAGAGGACATCTATGCGAAGAAGTCCCTTGAAAATCGTCTGCACTTAAAGTTGCAATTGTTCAACTTTAAGATGGCAGAGGGAGGAGATGTTGAGGCCCACATCAGTAACGTTAACAAGATTATCTACAAATTGCTAGATGTGAAGGAAGTTATCAAGGATGAAGATCGGGCATGTATCTTGTTGAATTCTCTCCCGGCTTCGTATGAGTCTTTTGTAGACATGTTATGCACCAATAAATCGTCTCTTAATGTCAATACCGTCATCTCAACCCTTTAGGGAAAGGTGATGAGAAAGAAAATTGGTAACATGGGGGGCCTCTACTGATGCATTGATTACGAGGGGCAAAATTCTGAGCAAGATGGTGGATCTTCTCGATTGAGATCCAAATCCAGAGGCAAGTGTTGACGGTCAAAAATTGCATATTATCCCCCATTTATATCTTGGTTTTATGAACATGATAATGCTTAATGTTCTATTTTACTCATGTTAGTATTGCAAGGTGAATTTAAGAGCTTGGATTGAAAAGGGTGATAAAAGTATGGATTTGATGCTTAAGAATCACTAAGGCAAGGGATAGATCTTAGGAGACCTTAGGAGACCAAGATTGAAGAATTCACATGCTAAAGATCCAAGAAAACTAAATATTTGAAGTGAAAAAAAGGAATCCTAAAATTATCCTGAAAAAGCATATTCTGAAACTCTAGGTCATTTTGGAAAACTGCGTAGAGTGAAGTCTATTTTAGTAAACTACATAAATTTGAGGCAGTTTCTAGAGTTTTTCAACTAGGTACGAAAGTTGGAGTTCCACAACTATAAATAGGACTCCCTAGGATGTTCCTAAGCATCTTCTAGGGTTTAAGGAGTGGAGCAAAAGGGTAGAGAAGCCATCGCCAAGAGTTTTTTTTCTTTTTTCCTTAGTTGTTTTCATGTTTTTCTTGATAGACTTTGGTCCAATCATGTCTATGGTTGGCTAAACCTCTTAGCTAGTGCTAAGAGGTGAAGCTTGTAGCATGATAGGATGTTTCTATTACTTTGATTCATGTTTATGTTGAACTCCATGTATTCTAATTTGATATTTAAGGAATACTTTTAGTTTTTAATGGTTTATTGTGACTCGAATTACAGTGGATCTGCAATAGCTTTGAGTATCTTCTTTTCCTGATTTGAGACTGTGAAATTAGTAAGTCCTGTTGCTCACTATCGTCCCTTGAGCATGGTAGGGCGATGACATCCTTCCTAATCTTCACAATTCTCCTACTTTAAGATTATGGGATTCGTAAATCCTGTTGTTCGTCATTGTCCCCTAGGCATGGTTTGGTGATGAAAACCCTGCCAATTATCATAGTTATCCTTCATTGAGAATTAGGTCAATGGAAGTTCAGATTTGATTTTATTGATATATTTTTCAATTGGATAAGATAGGACTCCAATTCTAATTGTGTTACTTGAATCAAGCAAGAGGGCTCCCTGATCACTACAAGTGGATCCTTGGCACCCTAGTTCCCACCTGTAAATTTTTAATTTTAATTACTCTATTCATAATTACTCTCTCAAATACTTCAGAATTAGTTTCACATCTTCTTCTAGTTCTACTTCTAGTTAATTTTAGAAACGTACAAGTTTCAGTCCCTATGGATTCAACCTCGGTCTTACCGAGATTACTACATCGTGACCCTACACTTGGGGTTGTGAATAACAAGGGCTAGAAAAAATTAAAGTATTGGAATTGTGGCTATCGAGGCACATGAAGAAGGATTGCATAAATTCTAAAGTAAAGAAAGAGAACTTAGAAGCTTCTTCTAAGGAGGCCAACACTGCCACATCTGATGAAGGTACAAGTGGAAGTGATGTGTTGTCAATGTCTATGATCGGACACTTATACGATGATCAAAAGGATGAGTAGATTTTAAACATTGGGGCTTCATATCACAAAACTCATTAGAGTTGGTTCACCAGTTACAGAGAGTGCGATGGTGGCCAGATATTTTTGGGCAATGATAATTCTTGTAATGTTGTGGGTGTTAGTACTATGCGCATCAAGATGTTTGATGGGATGGAGCATACCTTGACTGAGGTGATACACATTCTTGATATGAAGAAAAGTTTGATATCTCTTGGTGTACTTGAGACGATTGAGTGCAGATTCACCGTTTTCAATGGTGTCCTTAAGGTTTTAAAAGGGACACTCATAGTTATGAAAGCATAGAGGCACGAAAATCTTTACAGGTTGATCAGGAGCACTTCAACAGGTGGAGTGCAGCGGCTATAGGGGATTCCACGTTTGCACTTATGTGGCATGCACGTCTAAGCCACATGAGCGAGCAGGCCATGAAGGTAGTCTCTGTCAGGCCCATATCCTACACCGTATCGTTCTATAGGCTTCCGAGGTCCTCTCGGTCGAAATCCGACGACCCGCGATCTGTTGTTAGCACTTGAGGGCGATTCTGAGTCATACCCCGTATATCAGAGTCCGCGCGACCTGAGACTTGTACCCTAACGACCGCGCCATCGCCGCGGTTCCGACGCCGCGCCGAGGTGATACCCAGGCCAGGAGATGTGGGCTCGCGTTCAGTTTGAGAAAAACACCGTATGTTGTAAATTTGTAGAGAATCCATCACATCAATCACTTCACTTGTCAAAGTATACCCATCAAGTCAAGTACCCTATCTCATTCCCCAAGTACATAACACCATCCCCAAAGTCAACCTTTCAATCCCATCTCTTACACACCCCATCACTCCTCTCCCATCATCTCTCTCTTTCATTCTCTCTCTCATTTTTCCTCCAAAGCAACCCACGTCTAAGCTCTCCATGAGAGAGCTAGTGTGGCCAACTTTCCTACCTCCTATCTCCACCATTCAAAGTCCATCTCAACCGTCGGAAATAGTTTCCTTGGAGCTCTAGAGACTATAGGCGAATGAAAGAAGAGAAGATCAAAGGTGGGTGCTTCTCTCTCTCTCTCTCTCTCTCTCTCTCTCTCTCTCTCTCTCTCTCTTATTTTTGTGTGATGTGTGGACCACTCGGATGGACCCCACCTTGATGTATGTCTTATCCAAACCGTCCAAGTCATGTGGACCCTACCTTATGGTGGTGGAAAAACACAAGGATCAGATTGATTCAAATCAGGTAGGCCACGTTCGTGTGGGACCCACCTTGATGAAATGTGGGCCATGTCCTCGTGGGACCCACCACAATGCCGGTGTTTATCCATGCCATCCAGCGTCCCTGGACACTGGACGTGTTGATGGCTAATATGGAGTGCATGTACTAACATGGGCGTGTATTAACAGCTAACAAAAAAAATAATGTATAGCCTTTTAAAGTTTTGGGGCGGGCCACTCATGCAGGCCCCACCTTGATGTAGGGAACTAATCCACACCGTTCATCCCATTCCTTAGCCCATTTTAGGCGTTGAGCCAAAAAATGATGCCAATCTGAATCTCTAATGAGCCACATCATGAAAAATAGCGATTTTGGTGATATAGACTGTTGGGGGCCGCTGTGATGTTTATATGCATCAAATACACTTAAGATTGAGCTTGTTAGGCCTGTCTCAAGCCTGAGAACCCAACCGACGGGGTGGATTCTACTGATGTGGGCCCCACTTATGATAACCCGCAACTAACAAAAAAAGGGGTGTTGACGCTACTGCTGTCAGCGTCCAGGGGACACTGCAGCAAGCAGCGTCCTTCTGCTTGGAACGACAGGGTGGGCCCCACCTCAGGCCCCACCATGATGCTTATTGATCATCACCACCGTCCAATTGATGGTCCACTTTAATTATGGGGATATCCCAAAAAAATTCAGCCGTCCATGGGAACTCAGGTGGCCCACATCACAGCAAATAGTGAGGGATTAAACGTCTACCATTGGAACCCTTTCTGGGTCACAAAAGCGTTGGATCATTATGAAATTTTTTTGCCTCTTCTCCTAGGTCTTTGTGACCTTATGAACAGATTGGATGAAACGTTATGGTGGGACCCACTTACCATGGAAAGTGGATTGGCTGGCGTACCCCAACAGCAGCTATTGCTGCTACTATGTTTGACGTCAACAAGGTCTGTGGGACCCTCTTGAAGTATGTGTTTCATCTATGCCACCTACGCCGTCCACATGGGGACGGTGGGGCCTGATGTAGTGGCCGTCCACACGTGGGACGTGTGGACCCCACCTCAATGTGTGGGTTTTATATCTACACCGTCCATTGTTGGACAGTGGTAGATGCAGCCTACCTTGATGTACTTATTTTAAATCCAGGCCGTCTATCTGCCTTATATCCAGCCATCTATCCGTGTGTGGACCCCACCTTAACATAACTATTTTATTTGCACCGCCTGTGCAGTGGATCCCGCCTTGATTGTATTTATTTTACATTCCCCATCCATCACAGCAGATGGACGCACCCTGATTGTATGAGGCCTGCCTTGATGAATGTGTTGTATTCACACCGTCTGTCCATTCTGATTGATGTATAGCCCACTTTGATGTATGTGGGTATATCCCAACCGTCCATTTATTCTCTGTGAAGTGATGTGTGGGACTCACCTTGATTTATTTATTATAACCCACACAGTCCATTTTTATTGATGGGCCACATGTGTGGACCCCACCACGATACATATGTTATAATCTATACTGTCCATCACATGGATGCTACTGGGTGGAGCGCACTGTAATGCATGTGGTTTGTATCCACGATGTTGTGCTTCCTCCAGCACGTGGGGCCCACTTGATGATGTGTGTGGGGTCCAACCCGTTCATGGACCCCACCTTGATTAATGCATTGCATCCGCACTGTCCAACCCATGGACGGTGGATGCGGTTTGGCTGGGGAACCTCACACCAACTATATAGCTGGTTAGTCGACGTCAGCAAGTTTTGTGGGTCCCATTTGATGTATGTGATCCCCAAGCCGTCCACCTGTTTTGCCAGCATGGACACCACCATGATGTAATTATTTCATCCACACCGTCCAGACTGTCTAGATGGTGCTAGACAATGTTTGGACAGTGCTGATCATCATATGTGGGCCATGTGCCCCATGGAATGGCAGTGTACAATGATACACATGTTACACCTACAACTATTGAAATGATTTTTAATGTGGTCCAAGCCCATTTGAGGCCCATTGGAGCGGCCCACTTGATATATATGAGGCCCATTGGAGTGGCCCATTGATGCAGCCCACTTGATGATTATGAGGCCCATTGTGATGTATTTCTGACCCATATGTCGTGGCCATTGTGATATATTTCTGGCCCATATGATGTGGCCCATTGTGATGTAATCGAGACCCATTGATGAGGCCCATTATGATATATTTTCGGCCCATTTGGTAAGAACCAATGAGATGTATTTCTGGCCCATGAGATGCAGCCCATTGTGATGTATATAGGCCAGGTATGTGGCCCGTGGCCCATTCAAGAGACCACCTTAGTATACTTATGGCCCATTAGTGCGGCCCATTGATGCAACCCACTCGATGTGTATGAGGCCCATGTGCAGGGCCGGCCTGTTATGTATGTTAGGCCCATGTGCAGGGCCCGCCTGTTGTGTATTTATGACCCTTTATGGCATGGCCCATTGAGTTGTATATAAGGCCCAACATGATGTATACCTGGTCGATGTGCCGAGGCCCGATGTGATGTATATGTGGCCCTTGTGTGAGGCCACAGGCTCACTATATGTTTGACTATATATAGGCCACTACTTGGGAGCAATGTTGGTTAAATGGCCACATTGATGGACAATGATGGTTTAATGTCCACATTGTGACCTTCCCTTAGGCCTTGATCGGCCGATTGCTGATTATCGATCAAGGCCATTTACCGATTCTGATTTGTCATGGGCGATTGTTGATTATCGATCGAGGCCGTTTACCGATTTTGATTTGTTGTGGCCGATTACCAATTATCGATTGAGGCCATTTACTGATTCTAATTTGTCGTGACCGATTGTCGATTATCGATCGAGGCCTTTTACCGATTCTAATTTGTTGTGGTCAACTGCTGATTATCGATCGAGGCTGATTACCGAATTTGATTTGTCGTGACCGATTGTCGATTGTCGATCGAGGCCGATTACCGATTCTAATTTATCGTGGCCGATTGTTGATTATCGATCGAGGCCGTTTATCAATTCTAATTCGTCGTGGCTGATTACCAAGTATTGATCGAGGCTGAATACCAATTCTGATTTGTCGTGGCCAACTGCCGATTATCAATTGAGGCCGATTACCGATTCTAATTTGTCGTGGCCAATTACCGATTCTGATTTGTCGTGGCCAATTACCGATTCTGATTTGTCGTGGCTGATCACCGATTCCGATTGTCGGGGCCCAATGTCATGTATATGTGATCCGTATTTGAGGCTCGACGTGATGTCTATTCAGCCTATGTCTAAGGCCTAATGTGATGTATATTGAGGCCTAGGTGATGAGACCCATTATGATGCATTTGAGTGCCAGGCGAAGGAGCCCATTGTGATGTATGTTAGGCCCATGTGAAAGACCCATCATGGCATGTATTAAGCTCTTGAGTGGGGCCATGGTGTTGTATATTTGGTCCTTATGTGAGTCATGGGTCCACTATATATTAGGCTCTATGTGGGCCATTCCTTGGGGGCAATGTTGGTTAAATGTCCACATTGTCGAGGACGATTGTTGATGCCGGTTATTGATACCAATTATGAGTATGTGACTGCATAACATCAAGATACATGCCCATACGCATCATCTGCATGTTTGTTATGAGATATGGTTGACCATTGCATATGTCATTGGACAGATTGTTATGAGACTCCCTAATAGGCAGAGGTTATCTCACATGAGTGCACATGTAACGACTCGAAAATTTTCGTACAATGGCTGGAGTACCACCTCGACCAAAAATCACTTGGGATTAAATCCTTTAGAAATTTGACAAGTTAACTAAGTGCTAGACTAGAGTAGCCATGAAATCCATTTGAATCGCTTTAAATACGATTTACAAGACCCAAAACTTGTAGAATCATTGATGCTAGGTTACCCTAAAATCTACGATCAAACTCATTAACGTCTGCTCTCGGGAGCACATTGAAACTCCGTATCAGGTCTGGACTGCACATCGGGGGTCCGAATAATACGAGGTTAAGGACTTAGGACCGCCTCGCTGGGCTTGACAATCATCTCGGAAATCAAATCCAGTCTATGTCCTACGGCTGTTCGCTTGAGTCCGAAGCGAGGGAGTGTGAAAACACTTGTTTTCTTTCCAAAATAAATATCTGGAATAGTGATCTGAGACTTACTACTTACAGTTATTTTATAAGCAACCAGACCGTCAGAATCTGACCCAAATACACTCTCGGATCAGGAAAAATTTCATTAACATATCCATGTACTTGGAATTTCGGATTGAGACCCGCTGACCGTTGAACTGAAACTGGTCCGCCACGCGTGATCTGGGTATCCGACTGAAACGAAAACTTAACTTTACCTGGATCCAAGGTTGATGAGCTTAAGTCCGACCTTTAGCTCAAGGAGGCTCTCCAGAAGTCCTCCGTTAAGCTGAAACAATGCCATTTTGGTTATAACCTAAGTATACCTTGACATTAGGTCTAGTTTGGAGAGATTTTAGGCTATATAAGGACCTTAGAACACTCTCTCTCACAACCATATGAATTTGAAAGAAACCCTAGAGAGAGAAGTGAGAAAAGAGAGAGAAAGAGTGAGAGAAGTGGGAGAATCTCCCTGTTACTGTTTCCTGCCACCACTCCGTTCTTGCCACTTTCCCAATGATACCGACTTCGTTTTGAGGTAAGAAAATTTTAACCCTAATTTTTTTTGGGGTGTGTAGGTTGTAGGTTATGAAATAGCTAACCTATTTCATTCTTTAGGCTACCAAACTGCTGAATACGGAAGCTTGGCAAACCTAGCTGATCCGTTGCGATTCCACGGTATAAGGTGAGGACTTTAGGTGTATAGGTTACGGTTTTCAACGCTTTCAATGTTAGATAATGATAGATTCATGATCTGCATGCAATTACACATGTGCAAAGTGCTTTCTGATTTTTGTTTCGATTAAAGACGTAGAATATGGAATTTTACATATTCTAGGTATTCGTAGAAAATACCGTATACGTATATATTTTGAAAATGTGTTTGACATGATTATTTGTTGTATGAATATATGACACTTGGATAAAATACTTATTTGGCGAAAGGATTCGCCCTAATACATGTTATGCTAATATACACCATGTATGTAAAAATAGTGTGTTGTAGAAAATACCGTATACGTATATATTTTGGAAATGTGTTTGACATGATTATTTGTTGTATGAATATATGATATATGGATAAAATACTTATTTGGCGAAAGGATTCGCCCTAAACATGTTTGGCTAACATACACTAAGTATGTTAAAATAGTGTATGCTAAGTGTTTGTGAAAATGCTTGTGTGAGTAAGTGTTTGGATGATGATGCCTTAGGTGGGTGTTGAGATGAGATTCTCAGCTACCTTAGAGACATGTATGATTTCCTCCATGAGCTTGTTTACTTAAACCACTTACTTGTGCAATATATGTATTTGTATTCCTATTTATGTAGTGCTTTATAACATACTTTATATCATGCTTTATGACATGCTTGAATTACTTTGTTTATTATGCTTTACTTCACATGCTATGATCAAGGATTGATTGAGTTTGGGACTATGTCTATAGTCCAGACAATCGGTACCAAACCTGAAATCGTGGTTGAGATTCATGTCGCCACGTAAGATGTGTTTGACGAACCCGAGTCGTAAGTCAGTTGGCGACAGTGGTTAGGCCACGCGAAGTGCTTATGCACTTCATGTCGTTCAATTGATTGTGTGCTCAAGCTAGTCAGGCTCGTCAAGTAACCCGATATGTCTAATGTATGTTCACCATGTTTGGTTGCTACTACTTGAACTTAGGGTACCAAACTTACCAGTGGAATCCCATTAACCATGGTACCTCGATCCGCTAAGACTCATGAGCCGGGCATGGTGGTATGGGACACCGTGGTCGAGCTGTCGGCCTACGCTGGGGCCATGTGCCTCCCCGTAGTGACCAGTGAGCAACCAGAGTCGTGAGCCGATTATGGTGGTATGGGACACTATACTCGTGCTGTCGGCCTACATTGATAAGGTAATGAGGGAGTAGTGTAACCTTTGTGCGTAACAGCCCTGGTAGCCCTTTGTAGTGACCTCGAGCATACTTTGAATTTGCGATAAGGCGACGAGTGTTGCCGTAGTATATAGAGTATGAACTAGGCCTGTATCTGTATAGTGATGAACCGTTAAAAGGGTGATGGGGGAGTGGTGTAACCTTTGTGCGTAATAGCCCTAACAGCCTTTGCAGTGACCTAGAAACATATTATCATATGAGATTAACTAGGATTGACGACCCTAAAATGGATCATGTTTGGGAATGATACAAGGGAGGTACCTTAGTTTCCCAATACTGCTGTTTGAAATGGACTAATAACTACTCGGTAATTATGCTCATCATTACACTGCATGTGCCTGGTAGATGTGGAGCACTGAGGGATGAACGCATTCGCGAACATAAGATAGTGTCGCATGAGGGTGGTTTGGCAAGGGCATTCATCATGTCACTTCATACTTGCATTTAATAAGAGTAGTTAGGATTGTTTGATTGTACTGCTTTATCATTACTGCTTGACTGAATTTATAACATGTTAACCTATGCTTTATTGTTCCACTGAGTTAGCTACTCACTCCCACATTACGGGATAGTGTTGTACACACTAACCAGACTCTGTCTCAGGTATAGATGACATGTCGATTCAGGAGGCAGGGCCAAACTACGATGAGGACCAGGACGAGTTCTCATACATGCAGTACTCTGACGGCTTTGCTTAGGCTGACTGGATCGTGGGGATTTCAGGATCCATCTTTTAGTTGTATTTTGCCCTTTTGATTCAGAAATAATACATGTTTCAGTCTTCCGCTTGCCTTAATACAATTGATCTGGAGTATGAATTACTGTTTTGGTATAATTTCATTCATGTTTATTGCACTGACACAGACAACATTCAATCTTAATCATCTATGTTGCATAAGTGATGTTCTGGAACTCGAGTGTTGAGTTACTACTCGACCCTCGATTTTCAGGGCGTTACAGCATGGTATGCGCAGGATTGATGCATGACTGGATTGTATGACTCATGCATCTTGCATTATGATTACTGTACGCCCTAGCGACATCAGGGCCGTAGCCTCCACGAGCATATCGTGGATGGCCAGATGGGACACCGAAAATTTGTTTTAGCATCGGGCTGCCATAGATGGCCCTGGGTGAAAATCTCTAAAATCCTCTTGGTACCAAAGGATGCCCCAACGTCAAGACTGAGTGGATACATGAGCGCCCGAGTGTCGAATACCAGGAGACCGTATCTTCCACTGTGTCGTGGTCAGTTGGGAGGGGGTGTGGCCTTACCCGCCCGAGAGGAAGGGGCATAGCTAGGCTGAGTTTGACCAGCTCATGAATGGGTCCACTATCGACGTGCCAAATAGGTAATGGCAGACTATTGGCCAGGCGGATAGTGAGGTTTCTTATGCTCACTTGGACTGTGCGGTTGTGAGAGTGGCAGTGCCATTTGGAGTGTACTAAACCCCGGGGATGATCCCAAAGATGAACAGTACTGATATGTGGACTTATTGAGCAGGAGTTGCATATTCATTCATTTATTCATTCACTATCCACTCGGGCTGGTGGTGCACAACTATTTATTACGTGTACCTTCGTAATGGCCAGGATTTCGGTTGGAGTGCGCAACTAACCTGAGATCAGGAGTTTACCACATTGAGTCTGACTATCCAAATTTAGGTATGGGACTAGTTTGGATAGAAGTCCCTTGTGATGGACCTCATAGCCTGTGATACTACATACTATCATCCCGACTTCACACTCCAGCATGGTCATTCCATTCGCACCGCATGTTGCATTACATTCACGGCATATGACATTTTGGGTTACCTATGTTTCTGCATTTATATGGTTTAGATACAATATCTGATATTTGGCTCTTTATGACTTATTTGCATAGCTGATTTGTATTGCGTACTCTAATATTGTATGACTCATGGACTTGTTAGTATTCCCGCTTACTCTGTTATCGTATGATTTATGATCTTGTCAGTATTTCTGCTTACTCTAATAATTCATAATCTTGTCAATATTTCTGCTTATTCCGATATTGTACGATTTATGGATTACCAGTATTTCTGGTATTATATGATTATGGCATGGTATTGAACACTTGGGCACTTATCGTGTGCACACACTTACACCACCCTCTAAGCTTTTTATAAGCTTATGCACGATAGATGCGTGCAAGTGATGTTAGGTTGCAGCAGCGTGGAGCTTTTAGCCTGTAGCTGACTTATGGAACTTTAATTTTTACATATGTATTTTCCTTTCAGCATTGTATTCAAATGTTCATATTAGTGGATATGTGATGATAATGGTATACTTGTGGTTATGCTTATTACGAGTTAAATATACATTGGCAAAAAAAAAATCCTCCTTCTAAGATCCCAGGATCGGAATCTAGCGTATGGACACTAGGAACCAAGAATGGGGTACTACGGAGGTTGTCGGCACTGGATTCGGAGATTGGGATTCCTGTGAATCCAATTTTCGAGTTTGGGGCATGACACTCTCTTATTGTTGTTTAATTCCAAGTTTTAAAAGTTTTGATTTAAATATATGCGAGCATTATATTTATTGCAAACAATATAGGTTATCTTTTAAATCTGAAAAACATGTATGTAAGTGTGCTTGATTATATGCATTCTGATGTATGGGAGCCGTTGCCCATGGTTTCTGCTGGAGGGTCATCATGGTTTGTCACATTCATTGACGACTACTCTAGAAAAGTATGGGTTTATTTCATGAAAAATAAATCTGAGGTTTTCACCAATTTTAAACAATGGAAGGCCATGGTGGAAAAGCAATCAGGGCGAAAGGTGAAAATTCTAAGAATAAATAATGGTGGTGAATTTACTTCAACTAAATTTAATCAATTTCGCAAAGATGAGAGGATCATAAGGCACAACACGATGTGCCACATGCCCGACCAAAACAGTGTAGCTGAGCGGATAAATCAGACTCTCTTGAAGAGCCCGATACATGATTAGTAATATTGAGTTGGGCAAGGGCCTATGGACTAAGGCCGTTAACATGGCTTGCTATTTGGTGATTCAGTCTCCTTTTACAGTGATTGATTGTAAAATTCTAAAGGAAGTATGAAGTGGTCAGAAGGTAGATGTAACGCCCTGAATTTTGGCCACATGGATAGCAAGGTTCAGTTTAATCGAGTGGAAGTCGATTGCACCAAGTAAATTGGGGCAGAAATGCTCAGTTGCACCAAGTAAACATCGAGCAATGGAGTAAATCTAGATTGCAGGGTTCGGTTGCACCGAGTGGGACTCAATAGAACTGAGTAACCTGTTCAGCAATATTCTGCATGCTCGGACTTTGACAATTTCAGTGTAGTAAGTTCAAAAAGTCATATTTATTATTATACAACTCCGATTGAGGTGATTCAAAAGCCAGATTGAAGCTAGATAACTGTAGTTTCATGAAAAAATAAAACTATACCAAAATCATTAATTTCAGGTAGCTGGTACTTCCATAATTTTTAGGATTTTTCTATAATCAAAATGAGATGAAATTTGGTGAGGATAAAGAATACTTGATGATGAAGTATTAAAAAAATAATAAAAATAATATAGTAACTAAAAGTTCTAAAAATATTATATGAAATAGACCTATTGAAACTTAAAATTTCTGCAACCACACGTCGTCGATGGACCGCGCATATCTTTTTCATCTTAGAGTTTTTGTGATCGATGTCTTCTTAGGAATTGATTCTAATCATACTAGAAATCATCCCATATGATTAAATTAATATTTTATATTTTTAGTATATTTTTCTAATTCAAGTAGTTTCTAGCATAATTAAATTAGAGTTTTTTATTAGGGTAATTAGATCCAAATCACCATTTTCACTAATTACAAATAGGTCATACTTTGAATTTAACTAATCTAAAATCCAATCATTGTGCATGAGAAATCTCGCTACCTAATTCATCCCGAAAATGCCCAGATTCACCAGATTAGATATAGATCGCACGTAAGTGGCCTACTAGACTTGAAACTATAGAATAGCAACCGTCTTACCGGGATTGACGTTCATAGCGGATGTCGAGCCAGGATAGTGCCTAGAACTGCTCAACTTGGGTTGAAAGTTGAGCGCTTGATATGCGTGAATCCCCTAGACTAAAATTAGAAATTTAAGTGAAATAGACCACCCCACTCTTTTACGAAGTTGTGATCTTTCGATTGTCAGATCGTAACCAAACTCGAGTTACGAGTTATAGATATTTCACCACTCGTATCCATATAGCCGCGGTCCGATTGATCATCGATGACAGTCCATCATAAGTGGGGCACCCATGGCTTATCGGAGCATTTGATTGTCGCCAGGTTCTGTCCAACCATATATCATATGGTGGGGTACCTTTCCCCTGAAACGGATGAGTCAGTGTGTAAGGCTTGTATCCTAGTCCGTACAGTTCCTTAAACCCCCGCGATCCTCCTCGTCGAATTTTGGTAAACTACGCGACACTAAGTCGCATCCTGTAGATCTGAGTTGACTCGACCCGAGACTTGTACTATTACGACAGCGCCGTCGCCGTGGTTCCAAATCAGCGTCTTGCGCACCAATGCGATACCAAGGCCAGTAGTTGTGGGCCCACGTATATTTCAAGGAAATGTCGCGCATTGTGAATCCCAAGAGAATCTCTACACAAACATTACATCAATCAATCAATCTCAAGTCAAGTACAACCCATCACTCACCCAAACCTCTCTCTTCACCAAGTCAAATAAACCCATACCAAGCCATCCCCAAAGTCAACAACCCATCCCTTACTTACAACAACCCATCCCTCTCTCGTTTCATCTCCTCTCTCTCTCTCTCTCTCTCTCTCTCTCTCTCTCATTTTCTCCACCATTTTTCAAGCACCAAAGAGAGGGTGGATGTCCAAGCTCTAAGGAGAGTAAGGAGAGCCTAGTGTGGCCCACTTCCTACCCCCTCAACTCTCATCTCTACCCTTCAAATCTCATCATCCTCCATCAAAGGGAGAGTTTAGGAGCCAAGGATTCCAAAGAGCTAAACAAGAAGACAATCGATGGGTGATATTAAGGTTTTTACCCTTGATTTCTGTGTGAGGGCCCACTTGTGGTGGGACCCATTTTGATGTATGTATTGTAAACTGAGAGGAGCTCATAGTGGCGAGCTCCTCCCTCACACTCACCGTCTCTCTCTCTCTCTCTCTCTTGTGATGGGTGTGGCCCACTTGATCCACGTCGTACAAGTCGTGGACCCACCTGATGTATGCTTTTCATCCATGCCATCCAACCATTCAGATGCTTTAGACGGTGGGGCCCTGACCTATGTTCTATCCATGTTGTCCATCTAGGACGCTAGATGAAGGGAAATACAAATAGTAGCTTGATCCATAGCGTGGGACCACCCACCTTGATGACCTGCTGCATCCAACACGTGGACCCCACCATGATGTACTCTATCCATTCTATCTGGGACCAGCAATATAGGACGCTACTGGACATGTCCACCAGCTACAGGGCCCACCGTGGAGTGTCTCATCCTCACTGTCCAGCAGGCCTGGATGGTGGGAGAATACTATATCAGCTTGATTCAAATCAGGGAGCCACGTGTATGTGGGACCCACCTTCATTACATCCATGCCGTCCGTCCAAACTTGGGATGTGAGCCCAATTGATTTCCATCCAGGTCGTCCGTCCGCTAGATGTCCCGGATGCCTGGATGGGGTGAAGGTGAAAACACAGATATCAGCTTTATCAGAAGCTGGTGGATCCCACACGTGTGGACCCACCTATGAAGTATATGTTTCAATCTATGCCATCCACCGTCCAGGGGTCTGGACGGTGGAGCCTACCTTTGATGTATATGTTCTCTATCCATGTCATTCATGCTATGCATGTGGGGCCCACCTTGATGACACGTGTGGCCCACACCCACGTGGGACCACCGTGAAGCATGTGATTCATCCACACCGTCCACTGTTTGGGACAGTGGGAACCCACCTGTAATGTATGTATTTTATCCCCGCTGCCTGTGAAAAGGCCGAGCTATGTGTCCTAGAGGGGGGGGTGAATAGGACTATGCCAAATTAAAAAAATAACAACGGAATTTAAATAAATTAAATACAGATATCAATAGACAATCCCACAATACTGAATTTAAAGACAACCTCAAAAGAATGAGTATTGAGAGGTTGATACAGATGTTGTTCTAAGGACCACCTTACACCATAAAAACCAAGGGTTTATGACAGGACAACCTTACTAGAACGGTTTGTGTATCAAAAACTCAAACTGATATAGAGGAATAAAGAAATAAATAGTGAAGAAAGAAATCTATGCTATTACAACATTCTCCACACTTGCATAAAAGAAATTACAACATTCTCCACAATACAAAAAAGGAAATTACAATCATCCACAAAAATAAATAAACAATCAAACCACAAGACCAAAAATTATAGTGGTTCACTTATGTGTACACCAACTGTTTAGAAAAACAGCCACACAGCTACTCCACTCTTAATATCCTCACACAGTGGATATTAGCGTTCACTATGAAAATAGGTTTTTTCAGGTTCACCTAAAACCCTCATAATGTGTCTTTCAAGTGGGCTTACACAATTCAAAAACCCCACACTCTGAGTTTTCTGGATCACCTCAGACAAACCAAAACAGAGAGATTTTTCTGGCACAATCTCAATAAAACCAAAATACAGAAATTTACAATAATATAAAATACTTGGATATTCTCTTTTTGATTGAGCCCAGAAGAACCAAATCGGAGTAGAAGTTCAATGTCCAAACTCACTTATGAAATAGTTCTAGGTTCTAAATTGATTTTAGATTTAACACACCTTGGGCTAGCTTGATTTGATTTTGATTCCAAGAAATGGGAATACTTCAATCCCTCTTTCAAATAAAATTGGAATACGAAAATTCAAAATCAAATGCAAAGAAAGCTAATAAAAGAGAATATTAAATGAGCACAATATAGCTTTAAAAGATCACTAACTTATCTCTTAGAGTAGTGTATTGATTTAGCTTGAATTGAATGAAAAACTCTGAAATTCGTGCTCTATTTATAAGTGAAGAAATCGCGTTCATGACTGGTCCTGAGGACACCACGGCTGGTTGAAGGACCAACAGATTTTTGAAATTCGGGCGCAATAAGATAAAGTCGTTCCACGACTGGTCGTAGGCCATTCACAACCAGTTGAGGGACCTCTAGGACTGGTCGTGACCTGTCCACGACTGGTCGTGTGGAACCAAATTTAGTTGCTGGACTTTGAGTCGAGGCTGTAGGACTGGTCGAGAACGAGTCGAGCACTGTTCACACGACTGGTCGAGCAGTCTCCAGGACTGGTCGAGGCTTAACAAAAAATTCTAAAATTTTGAAATAAACTTAGGACTGGTTGAGGAATTTCTTTGACTGATCGAGCCAGTGCTAGGACTAGTCGAACAGAGTCCAAGACTAGTCAAGAAACAGTCTATTCACTTATAAAATGATCTAAATGAATTATGTATTCAAAATGACCTACCCTATGATCAATCTAGGGTCATTCATACCTTATACATGAAGTATGAACATTAAAAACTTTTTTTCCTTCAGTTGAAAGTCATTCTTTGAAGTTCATGAAGCTTGATGTCTTGTCATGTAGAGAATCTTGAACTTGAGACTTCTGAAGCTCGAAATTGATATTCATTAAAGCTTGAGCTTGAGTTGTACTTTGCCTTTAGACAAAGCTTTGACACTTCATACTTTAAAACTTGAAGGAGTTGTACTTTGCCTTTAGACAAAGCTTGAGTTGTATACATCACTTGATGTATATTGAAGCTTGAAACTGAAGAACTTGACTTGCATTATCTCTTGAGGTAAAGACTTTTACTCTTGTACATGAGATGCACAGACCTGGATATATAGAGGTGCTGGACAAGACAAGAATTCCATTAGGTTTTGGCACTACAAAATTTGACAACCAAAGGAGCTAGAAAACATCGCACTTACAGCCTGTCCATTTTCTGGACGTGGGAGTGTGCGGTGGGGCCCACTTGAGGTATACGTTATATTCATACCATCCAGCCACTTGCAGAGATTGTTTAATGGCATGGCAACGAGAATGAGATAGATATAAATTTCAAGTGGGTCCCACCGATGATGTATGTGTTGTATAATCCACACCATCCGGCCATGGACGGTGGGCCCACCTGTTGTGTAATCGCAGGGCCCACCATGTAGTACATGTTTCATCCTCGCCGTTCGGGTCAGGCGGCCCACCATTAATTTATGTGTTGTATATCTATGTTGTCCATCTGATGGGACCCATCTGACATGCGCATGGGCCACCTTAATGTATTTGTTTCCCATCTATTTTGGTTGGGCTCACTTGTTGCGCGTATATGAGGCCTATGCAATGCGACCCACTTGATGTACTGTGGCCCACGTATGAGGCCCATTGTGATGTGTTTGTGGCCTTGGATGAGACCCGATGGGATGAATGAGAGGCCCGATGTGTTGTATATGAGGCCCATATGATAAAGCCCGATGTGATGTATAAGGCCCATGTGATGCGGCCAACTTGATGTATGAGACTCTTATGTAAGGCCCATTGAGATTGTATGTGGCCCATTATGTTGTGTATGAGGCCCTTGTTTGAGGTCATGGGCCCACTATACATTAGGCTCTATGTGAGCCACTCCTTAGGAGCAATGTTGGTTAAATGTCCACATTGATGGGCAATGATGGTTAAATGTCCACACTGTGACCTTCCCTTAGGTCTTGTTAGGCCCATTCACATCCTTCTCTAAGTGGGTTAGCCCTAATCATTGGTCCCCATTGATATGTGCATGACCCATCTATTCATATTGAGATAACCCATAACGTTGAGCCTACATTGGTTACTAGTAGGATTGTTTTAATCTTCGAGTCCATCTATGGACCCACCCCGCCTTGAATATAGGCTGATTATCGATGTCGATTATGAGTATGTGATAGCATAACATCATGATACATGCCCATACGCATCATCTGCATACTTGATATGAGACGTAGTAGACTATTGCATATATCATTGGATAAGTTGTTATGAGATTCCCTGATGGGCGGAGTTATCTCATATGAGCACACGGTATGTGCAGGATTGATGTATGACTGGATTGTGTAACTCATGCATCTTTCATTGTGTATTGTATGCCCTAGCGACATCAGGGTCGTGGCCTCCACAGGCATGTCATGGACGGCCAGATGGGACACCAGAAATATTTGGTTCTAGCATACGGGCGCGATGGATGTCCCTATGTGAAAATTCTTAAACCCCCGAGGCCAGGGGACACCCCAACGTCTAAACTGAGTGGATATATATCTATATATATATAAGTGCATGATGACCGTATACCAGTAAGCCGCGTCTCCCACTGTGTCATGGTCGGTTGGGAGGAGGTGTGGCCTTACCCACCTAAGGGAGTAGGCAATGTTAGGCTGAGTCTGACCAGCTTGAGGAATGGATCCGCTATCGATAAGCTGAGCCCGATATTGGCAGACGAATAGTGAGGTCTCTTCCACTTACCCAGTTGTGCGCTCGGATAGGGGCGGCAAGCTAGTGTAGAGTATACTAGACTCCGGTGATGATCCTAGAGATGTACGACACTGATATGTGGACTTATTGAGCAAGAGTTGCATACTAAGTATTTTACTCATTCATTCATTCATTCACTATCCATTTGGCTGGTGGTGCACAACTAATTGTTATGTGTACCTTCACAATGGCTAAGATTTCGGTTGGGGCGTGCGACCAACCTGAGTCAGGAGTTTACCACATTGAGTCTGGCTATCCAAATTTGGGTATGGGACTAGTTTGGATAGAAGTCCCTTGTGATAGACCCCATAGCCTGTGATACTATGTACTATCATCCCAACTTCACACTCCAGCTTGGTCATTTCATTTGCACCGCAATATTGCATTGCATCCTCAACACATAGCATTTGGTTTACTATGCTTCTGTATTACATAGTCTGAATAAGGCTAATGGTATTTATGGACTTACCAGCATGTTTTCGTATTACTTTGATATTACATACTTGGCACTTAACTTGCGCACACACTTACACCACCTCTAAGCTTTCTATAAGCTTATGCACGATAGATGTATGCAGGTGGCGTTAGGTCGCAATAGCGTTGAGCTTGGAGCATGCAGCTATCTTCTGGAGCTTTAATTTTTGACTTACGTATTTCCCTTTTAACACCGTATTCAACTGTTTATATTAGTGGATATGTGATGATGATGATGTTTCCTTTGTGATTTGGTTAAACTTGTGGTTATGTTTCTTACGAGATAAATGTATGTTGGAAAATCCTCCTTATAGGATCCAAGGATCGGAATCTGGCGTATGAGCGCTGGGAGCCGAAATGGGGTACTACGGAGGCTATCGGCACTGGATTCAGCGATCGAGAATTCTGTGACCTTGGTTTTCGAGTTTGGGGTGTGACACAGTGGGCCCCCAAAAGGACCTTGTAAATTGAAAACAACCTCCCTCATGGCAAGTTTATAGGAAAAAGGGTCACCGAGGCTATTCGTGCACATTCTGGCACTATAAATAGCCCCCCATTTTTACTCCCTCACTCCCATATAAATTTCCATTGCAAGAAAGGGGGGAGAGGGGAGGGAGAGAGAGAGAGAGAGAGAGAGAGAGAGAGAGAGAGAGAGAGAGAGAGAAGAGAAGAAGAAGAAGAAGAAGAAATGGAGAAAGTGAGGGAGATGAGTTAGTGTGGAAAATCCACCCCACCGCCACTAGACAGCAATGTATCCGCATTACCGAAATCTCCCCGGCAATGATTTAAGGTAAATAGAAAACCCTTTCATGAAGATTTTCCATTAAGAATTGAATGCATGAGGCCTTATAAGCCGTCTGTCTTGGGACAGGATGCCGGCAAGCAAATCCATAGGACCCTAGCCCTAAGAGCAAGCCCGAAACTCGGTGCACCACCCCAAGGTGTGGACCATTACCTTTAGGTTGTCAAATATCAAACTCATGCTATAATTAATGATTTATGTAGTGAATAGATGAATGCATGATAGTTAGTGTCGATTTGTGAACGTGTAGTGCGTACACAAATGCATGCTAACCAGTGCCGATTATTGATTGGGTAATGTATGGGCCAATGCATGATAATTTGTGTCAATTTATGAATGTATAGTGAGTAGATGGATGCATGCTAACCAGTGTTGATTATTGATTTGGGAAATGTATGGGCCAATGCATGATAATTAGTGTCGATTTATGATTATGTAATGTATAGACGGATGCATGCTAACAAGTGCTAGTTACTATTAGTTGCGCATAGATGAATGTGTAAGTGTTGTAATGTATAACTTATAGTGTGAATCAAGATGAAAAGTCCACCTTCGAGATCAACACATGAAGTTGGAAAGTGCAAGACATGAAGATGGTTACTTCAAGTTTGAGTTCTACTATACTTCAAGTTCAAGATCAAGCTATAACTACAAGTTTACTTCAAGTAAAAGATCTATTGAATACTACTGAAGATTCAAGTAGAAACTTCAAGGTATATACTTTAATTTCTAATAATTTCATGTATAACTGACCCTAGAAAGACCCTAGACTTAGGTCCTTTCATATGCTACATATACACGGGTTTTTTATACTTTGGTTAGGCTTTAGTTCAACTAGTCCAAGCCTAAGTTCGACTAGTCTAAGCCCTAGTTTGACCAGTCCAAGGCATTGCTTGACTAGTCGAGCAGGCCCTTCGACCAGTCGAAGAACGGTTTTATCCGATCACGCCCAAAATTTGAAATTTGGTTGATTCTTAGACTAGTAGAAGGAGACCTTAGACCAGTCGAAGCAACTGATTTTCAGGTTATAAATAGAGGTCTTTTCTCACTCCGAATTCATTCATTAAAGCCACGAAAAGCCTTCACTTTGAGATAGAAAAGGTCCCATCATCTTCAAGCTATAGCACGGTAATTTTAAATCTTTTAATAGCTTTTTGTTTTTGTAATTCCTTGAACTCTTTTATGAATCTTGTGTTTTAAAGGGAGTTCATACTCTTCCTTGTGAGATCTAAGGAATTCATACAAGTAGCTCAAGGTTTGAATTAATTTAAAATCAATTTAGAACCTAGAATCGATGATTGTGTTATTGGACATTGAACATCTCTACATCAAACGAAGCGGTTTTACAGGCTACATCAAATAGCATCTTCAGAAGAAAATAAGTATTCTTTATTCATTTTTAGTTTCTTAAGATATCCAGAAAATCTCTGTATTGGTTTTGATTGAGATAGCTAGAAAATCTCGGCGTGGGGTTTTGATTGTGATAGCCCATTTAAAAACATAACTGTATAGGTTTTAAGGTGAACCTGAGAAAACCTTGATTATTAGTTAACGCCAATATCACGTGGGTTGTCATTATTGGGAGTGGAGTAGTTGTGGCTGTTTGAGAACAGTTGGTGTACACACCGAACCACTATAACTCCAGGTGTTTTGTGGTGAATGATTGTTCACTCCCCAAGTATAGGGTTGTGATGTAGTAATAAACTCGGTAAGATCGAGGTTGAATCCACAGGGACTGAAACCTGTACGTTATCTGAAGCTAACTAGGACTAGAACTAGAATAAGATGAAATCTAAATTGAGTGTAATTTTAAGGATAATGATGAAATATTAATCCAAACTGAGAAGAAAATTTAGAGAAGGGAAACTAGGGATTCAGAGGATCCACTTGTAGAGATCAGGGAGAACTACTCTTGATTCATGAAAATCAACTGAACTGCCATTGGTTTTTAAGAGATGAAAGGTATATGAATTAGAATGGATTCCATCACCAAATCATGCCCAGGAGACAAAGCAAACAACAGAATTAAACTAATTACCAACCAATCAACAGTGTATGAAGGCTAGGAAGGGTACTGACATCCAACCATGCCCAGGAGACGATGGTGAACAACAGGGCTTCCTGACGTCATAAACATAAAGAGGAAAAGAACATACTCAAAGCCATCGTAGACCCATTGTAATTTCAGTCATAACAGACCATTGACAACTAAAAATATTTCCATTATTCAAACTAGAATTAAATTAGTTTATAACATGAATCCAAGCAGTTGTATCAGCCCATCTCGCTACAAGCTTCACCTCTTAGCCCTAGCTAAGAGGTTTAGCCTAAGATAGACATGATTAGGCTAATTCCTAAATAAAATAAAAACAATAATAAAAAAATTGGAAAACCAAATAACTCAAGCCGCTCCACGTTCCCCACTGCTGCCTCCTCGTCCAGCGAAAGATGCTCCCGGCTACCCCCTACCAGCCGTTGTCTCTCTCTCTTATATAGAACCCAGCAGTTATGTACTCCCTGTTGTAGCGGGAGACAAATAGGCTTACGCTGGTACTCTCGATGACCCATTCTTGAGTTCCGACGGAAGATCCACTCCGTTCATAGGCTTCAGTTCGAGAAACCGGTCGGAAATGACCAGTTCTTGATTAGATTCGGTGTGGCCCTCAGCATCTTTTCCTTCGCCGTCCGTCTTGCGTTTGACGGTGGAAAACTGATCCATGCTGCTTCTTAGAAAAATTTCCTTTAGGACATGGTTTTTGGACCTGTAGAACCCTAATGGACAGTCCAGATCAGAACAACGCTTCTCGATGGTGGCCCACAGTGAAAATTCACAACCTCTGTTGCGAAACAGAGGTTTGATTTCCGCACCGTCAAGATTGGTGGGTCCCACAATGATATCTATGTAAACATCCACCCCGTCCATTGAAATTATGGTGAAAAACCAGTAAGAATTGACTAGTTTCATATTGAATTCCGTGTGGCCCACTTGATTTTACGTTCCACCGTCCAACCGTTGTTTGAACGGCTGAGATCGGATCCTCACCGCGTCTTTAAAACTTTCCACCTAGACCTTGGTAAGAAGGACCTCTAGGTTCTAATTGTCGGTGTGGATCACCCTTTTGGATGATGAGTGGGGCCCACAACTGTAACCAGGCGTCCGTTTCACGGACGCTGTTAAAAACGGAAGTTTCCATTTTCTGCAGAGGTTGGTGGGGCCCATTATTGAATTCGACGGAGGAATCCACGCCCTCCATTAGATGCATGACGAAAATCCGGTCGGAGATGGATGGTTTTGGATCAGATCTGCGGAGGCGTGCAACGTATTTCTTGCTGTCGTCTATTAGATGTAGTGGGCTCTGTTTCATGCGTACACGTGCATGGGTCTGGAAAATCACCGTTGTATGGTCAGTTTTACGCCATGAGATGAATGGACGGTCCAGATCAAATCTTCGGATCAGGATGGTGACCCACTAGCGTCAACAGCGTCCTCAGCTTGCGGACGCTGGTAATTTCAGAAGACGATCGGGTCAACGCCCGTGTTGACTGAGCGGCCCATCCAGTGCACTGCGGCTATGCGTGTGCTATGCACATGCACCATGTAAGGTGGGTCCCTCCTCGATGTTTACGACAAATCCACTCCATCCATCTGCTTTGTCACCTCCTAAAATGGGCTGAGACCGAAAGTGAAGCATATCCAGATATCAGGTGGGCCCCAGTTTAACAATTTGTGGGCTGATATGACCGTTGGCCCACTTCCAGAAAGATCCATTAGCAAAAATTTGACGTGTACGATCAATTTATGGTCCTCAGGCCATGTATGAATTTTCGAGTCAATCGGATGGCGAGAACCCTATGATCCTGCATTCTGGCTGACTTTCAGGCCACTTGAACGTGAACAGCTCGATCTTCTCGGATCCCTGGCATGTAAATCCGTTGATTTTGATCTTATGGAGTCCGTCCTTTGCCTTGGTGTCATCAGAGCGTTAAATCCAGGCTTTAAGCATCATTTTCAGTCCCCGCTTGTAAATACATCCTGCATCACAAACACGATTAAATCGGCCTGTTTAAACAATATCATGCCCTTAAATCCAGGTAATAAATAGGGTCTAATATGCAATATTTGACCCTCAACAATGATGTATGTGATGTATATGTATTGAATGGTTGTAATCTTTTCATGTACATGTGGTGAATGCTTATAATAGTTAGCTTTCTTCCTTTTCCTCTTGTTTTAGTTTGTGATCTTGATCCTTACTGTGTTCAAGAAATCAGGTTGTCCTACCTAAAACATCTGTTTTTGGAGTAAGGTTGTCCTTTGAACAAGGTTTGAATCAATTTATCAATACTATTACAATTGAGATCTCTGATTAGTTTTGATTTATTTAATCTTTCAGTACTATAATTTTTAAATTGACATAGTCCTATTCATCCCCCCCCCCCCTCCCTCTAGGACTGAGAGCTCACCCTTTTCAAGTGGTAACAGAGCTAAGTTGCTCATTTACTTGGATTAAGTTCCTTGAGTTTAAAGATTTAGAGCTTTCATTATGTCAAATTTTGATAACTTATCTATTACCAGGCCACCACCATTTGATGGCTCAAATTATGCTTATTGGAAAGCTAGAATGAGGATTTTCTTAAAATGTAATGCCCTGAAAATCGGGGGTCGAGTAGCAACTCAACACCCGAATTCCAAAACATTACTTATGCAATAAAAATGCTTATGATTGAATGTTGTCTGTATTGGGGCATTAATCATGAGTGGGAGACTGAAAGATGTATATAAATGTATATACATTTATATAAAATGCCAAACAGTAATTCATACTCCAGATCAAGTTATAAAATGCAAGCGGAAGACTGAAAGATGTATATAAATGTATATAAAGCTAAAAACGTCATAATCGGTCTCTAGAGTATGAACACCTTACTGAGTCACCATATATATATATATATATATATATATATATATATATATTTGTCTCAAAATCTAAATGCCAAAAATGGTACAACTAGAATGGTACACCCTGTAGCCCTGTCATCTGAATGGTCTATGCGTAGCCTCCAGAGAACTGCATGTAGGAGAACTCATCCTGATCTTCGTAGTAATCAGGGTCAGCCTCCTACGTCTTGTCAATACCTGCATCTAAGACAGGGTCTGGTGGGTGTCCAGAACATCGTCCTGTAATGTGGGAGTGAGTAGCTAACTCAGTGGAACAATAAAGCATAGGTTAACATGTGATCAAAATAGTCAAGCAGTAATGACAAAGCAGTACAATCAACAATCCTAAGTACTCTTGTTAATGCAAGTATGAAATGCTATCAAGATGCATGCCCCTCACCTAACCACCCTCATATGGCACCATCTTACGTCCATGGCATGCGTTTATCCCTTGGTGCTCCACATCTTCCAGGCACATGCAATGCAATGATGAACATGATTACCGAGTTGTTATTAGACCACTTCAAACAGCAGTATTGAGAAACTAGGGTACCTCCCTTATATCATTCCCAAACATGATCCATTCTAGGGTCATCAGTCCTAGATAATCTCATACGATGGTGTGTTTCTAGGTCGTTGCAAGGGCTGCCAGGGCTGTTACACGGAATCGTTACACCACTCCCCCATCACCTTATCAATACGGGCCTAATTTGTACTCTTGTTGCTACGAAAGGGTCGTCGCCTCCACGTAGACTCAGAGTACTCTCGAGGTCACTACAAAGGGTTGTCAGGGCTGTTACATGGAATCGTTACACCACTCCCTCATCACCTTATCAGTGTAGGCCAACAGCTTGAATATAGTGTCCCATACCACCATAATCGGCTCACGAGTCTGGTTACTCAAAGGTCACTACGGGGAGACTTGTGGCCCCAGTGTAGGTCGACAGCTCGACCACGGTGTCCCATACCACCATACCCGACTCATGAGTCTTAGCGGATCGAGGTACCATGGTTAACGGGATTCCACTACTAAGCTTGGTACCTTAGGTTCAAACAGAGGCGTCCAAACATGGTGAACATATATAAGACAGATCGGGTTACTTGACGAGCTCGACTAGCACGAGTGCACAACCAGCTGAATGACATGAAGTGCATAAGCACTTCACTTAGCCTAACCACTGTCGTCGACCGAAGTATGACTCAGGTTCGTCAAACACATCCTACGTGGCGAATGAATCTCAACCACGAACTCCAGTCTATTATCGATTGTCTGGACTACAATCATAGCCCCAATCACAATCAATCCTTAACCAAAAGCATATAGAGTAAAGAAAAATAAACAAAGTGATTCAAGCATGTTAACAAGCATGTTATAAAGCATAAAATAAATAGGAAATACAAACACATATATTTTATCAGTAAGCGATTAAATTAAACAACCAACATGGAGGAAATTATATACATCTCTAAGGTAGTTGAGAATCCTATCTCAACATCTACCTAAAGCACAATCATTTAAGCACTTACTCTTACAAGTATTTTCACAAACACTTAGAATACACTATTTTAACATATATAGCGTATATTAGCAAAAACATGTATTAGGGTGAATCCTTTCACTGAGCAAGTATTATACATATATGTAGCATGTTCATACAGTAATTAATCATGGCAAAGATACTTTCAGAATTTATACGTATACGGTATTTTCTACAAATATACAGAATACACAATATGCCATAATTTACATATGCAATCAAAACGCAAAATGAACATTACATTATGCATGTACAATAACATCTAGATCATGGATCTATCATTATCTGACATTGAAATCGTTGAAAACCATAACCTATACGTCTAAAGTCTACACCTTATGCCGTAGAAGCGTAATAAATTCGTTAGGAATGCTAAGTCTTCTTCCACGATAGTATAACGACCTAAAGCACAAGTAGTGTTAGCTATTTCACTAATTGAATCAATTGAAACCCTAATTTAGATTAGGGTTAGGGTTTTCTTACCTAGAAATGAAGTCAGAATCGTAAGAAAAGTGATTAGATCGGGACGGTTAAGCTTAGATAGCGGCATGGTAGAGTATCAGGGAGATCCTCCCACTTCTCTCACACTTTCTCTTTCTTTTCTCTCTTCCTCTCCTAGGTTTTTCTCAAATTCGTATGCACTGAATGAGAGAGTGTTTAAGGTCCTTATATAGCCTAAAACATCACCAAAATAGACTCAGAGTCAAGGTGTACTTAGGTTATATTCAAAGTGGGTCCATTTCGATCCAACGGAGCACTTCTAGAGCCCCCCCTTGAGCTAAAGGTCGGACTTAAGCTCATTGACCATGGATTTAGGTCGAGTTAAGTTTTCATTCCGATCGGGTTTCCAGATCACATGTGGTGGACCAGTTTCAGTTCAGTGGTCAGTGAAACTCGATCAGGGTTACAAGTACACTGACCTGTATGAGAAATGTTTCCTGATCCGAGGGTGTCTTTAGGTCAGATTATGACGGTCTGATTGCTTATATTTGGCCGGCAAACATCAAGTCTCAGATTACTTAAATTGAATTTAATTTCTAAAGAAAATCAGGTTTTCTCACACTCCTTGCTCCAGGCTCAAGCGAATAGCCCCGGAATACAATCTGGTTTCGACTTCCGAGATGGTTGTCAAGCCCAGCAAGGTGGTCCTGATTCTATAACTTCGCATTATTCGGACTTCCGATGTGCGGTCCAGATCCAATACGGAGTTTCGTAATGCTCCCAAGAGCAGCCAGGTAATGAGATTGATCCTAGATTTTAGGGTAACCTAGCGTCAATGATTCTACAAGTTTTGGGTCTTGCAGATCGTATTTAAAGCGATTCAAGCGGATTTCGTGGCTAATCTAGTTTAGCACTTAGTTAACTTTGTCTAATTTCTAAAGGATTTGATCCTGAGTGATTTCTGCCTGAGGTGGTACTCAGGCCTTTGTATGGGATTTTTCGAGTCATTACATAAAATCCATTGATGAAAGCATGTGGCAAGCCACGGTAACCAAATGGAAACCACCTGTGTCTGAGGTTCTAGGCAGTGATGGAACTAAGTCCATTAAAGAAACTCCTTTTTATTTATGAACTACACCTCAGAAAAATGAAAGCAGTGCAAATGCTAAGGCTTTAAATGCAATTACGTGTGCTCTATCACTTAATGAATTCAAAAGAATTATTCCATGTGATACAACTAAACAAGCCTGGGATATTCTTGAAATGACACATGACAAGAAATCTAAAGTTCAAATCCTCACTACAAGGTTTGAGGAAATTCGTATGGAGGAAAATGAAACTTTCATGGACTTCTATACGAAATTGAATGACATCGTAAATTCTATGTGGGGTCTTGAAGATGGAATCTTAGAAAGCAAAGTCTTTGATAAAATATAAATAAATGTCCCAAAAGGGATAATCAAAGAGAAAGGGCATGGTAGCTACTTGGGATGAATCATCCAGCTATGAAAGTTCTTCTGAGTCAGATGAATCAGAACAAGAAACTTCAAACAAAGTGAAAGCCCTAATGACTATAGCCAGAGTCACCTCCTCAGATAGTTGTAACTTATCTAATTATGAGAATCTCAGAAGTGACCCTAAAAATGAAAATGAAGATGATCTTCAAGATGCCTATAATGCCCTATATAGGGAAAGTTGCAAAATAGCTGTCAAGTTAAAGATTCAAAAAGCAATTGTTCTTAAATTAAAAAAAGAACTTGAAAATATTGTTTTGAAAAAATCTCATCTTTCTGATTGTTATGAAAAGTAAAACTTTATTTAAGTTTCAAAACTTCTTAATTTGAAAAATTCAAAATAAAAAATGAGAATTTAAAACTCAAAGTTTCTTCTCTATTGAGTTCTAAGGATACATGGAGATATGCTCATAAAGACCCAAAGCTGAAAAAATTATTAACCGCATCCAGAAAATATGGCGATAAATCAGGTCTGGGCTATATTAAAGGTACTCCACTGAAAAATAAGAATGCATCTCCTATATTTGTAAAAGGAGAATCCTCAAACTCAAAAGGTAAGAACTTAAAAATTAATAACCAAAACAATTTTAAAAATTCAAAACCTTTTCAAGCTTCTAAAGTTAATTCTGATAACATCAGCTTTAGAAATCAAAGATATAACCCCTTAGCTAAAAAATTAGTGGACTTACTCAAAGAGCTTCTCAAATCTAACTCTAATGCTATCAGAGTTGATAGACAGAGAAGTTTCAACTCACACGCGTCAAGAAAAAACATTGGTACTCCTGAACCCAGAACAATAATGAAATGGGTTCCTAAAGTTACTTGTCTTGTTGGCCACACTGCCTTCAAAGCTTCTAGCCATTCAAAGTGGTACCTAGACAGTGGATGTTCAAGACATATGACAGGTGACAAGGATATATTCACCAACTACAAAGAAATGAATGATGGCTCAGTTACTTTTGGTGATGGAAGCAACTGCAGGATTATTGGCCAAGGTACTGTACAAATCTCTAACCTTCGTCGTTTTGAAAATGTCTTATATGTTGAAGGTCTTAAACACAATCTTCTAAGTATATCTCAAATCTACGATAACAAACATAGTGTAAAATTTACTAATCAAGGATGCAAGATTTCAAATGAGAAAGGTTGTGTGATACTAAATGGTTGTAGGACTTCTGAAAATTGCTTATTATTAATGAGTCTTGCTCTCCTATATTTTCATGTTACATGATCCAAACAGACGAAATGAATTTATGGCATAAACATCTTGGACATGTTAACTATCGAAATCTCTATAGACTGAGCAAAATTGATCTTATTCAAAGTCTACCCAAACTAAAAAGGGTTAATAAAATATGTGGCACAAACCAAATTAGCAAACAAACTAAGAGCAGTCATAAGAAAGTGAACTTTTTTGCCACAACCAAACCTCTTGAACTTCTCCATATAGATCTAGTTGGACCAACCAGAATAGAGAGTAGAGGTGGAAAGAAGTATTTTCTAGTTATTGTTGATGACTTTACCAGATTTACTTGGGTAGCTTTCATGAGAGAAAAATCTGAGACTCTCGATGAAGTCAAAAGAATACTAAAACAAATTCAAACTGAAAAAGAAATGAATGTTATCAAGATCAAAAGTGATCATGGTACTAAATTCAAAAATAGCAATTTTGAGAAATACTATACCGATCATGGCATATCGCATGAGTTTTCTGCTCCTAAAACACCTCAACAAAATGGGGTTGTTAAGAGAAAGAATAGAGTGCTACAAGAGATGGCCAATGTTATGCTAAATAGCATGAATTTACTAAAAACTCGTGGGCTGAAGCTATAAAGACTGCATGCTATATTATAAACCATGTGTATGTAAGAAAATCAAAAGATAAAACAGCCTATAGTTATGGTTCAATAAGAAACCAACTATTAAGTACTTTTAAATTTTTGGAAGTAAGTGCTTCATATTATGTGACCGTGAAAACTTAGGGAAGTTCGAAGCTAAGAGTGACGAAGGGATATTCTTGCGTTATGCTCTGAATAGTCGAGCATATCGTGTTCCTAATAAAAGAACAGGAGTGATCCAAGAATCCATTAATGTTGTAATTGATGATCACCTGATCACACCCACACCTAGTATAGAAGATGATGAACTCAATTTAATTGAGAAACCTGACTCTTCATGTAGTCCAGTTAATACCGAACTAAGATCAGTCAAAGACCATCCTATTGATCTGATATTAGGTAATCCTCTCACTGGTGTGCGAACAAGAAAATAATTAGAGAATATTTGCAATTATATTTGCTTTATTTCTCAAATTGAACAAGCCAACGTAAAAGAAGCACTTACTAATGAAAATTGGATTGTAGCCATGCAAGATGAGTTAAATCAATTTATAAGAAATGATGTTTGGTATTTGGTTCCAAGACCATCTGATAAACATATAATTGGAACCAAGTGGATTTTCAAAAATAAATCTGATGACATGGGAAATATAATTAGAAACGAGGTTAGACTGGTTGTACAATGATACACTCAAATAGAAGTAATCGATTATGATGAAACTTTTGCACCAGTAGCTCAGCTTGAATCTATCAGATTGTTCATATCCATTGCTTGCTTCAAAAAATTCAAGATATATCAAATGGATGTTAAAAGTGCATTCTTAAACGGTGATCTACATGAAGAGGTCTATGTTAAAAAATCTAAGGGTTTTGAGGACCCCTAAACACCCAAATCATGTATATCGTCTTAAAAAGGAACTTTACGATCTAAAACAATCTCCCAGGGCATGGTATGATAAGTTGACTAAGTTTTTACTCAGTCACAATTTTATTATGGGAAGTGTTGATAAAAATTTATTTGTTAAAAAGTACAATGAACACATACTAATTGTACAGATATATGTTGATGATATTATCTATGGTTCTACAAGCACTAACCTGTCCGTTGAGTTTACAAAGCTTATGAAATCCAACTTCGAGATAAGTATGGTTAGAGAATTGAATTATTTTCTAGGCTTACAAGTTAAACAGCAAGAAGATGGTATCTTCATTTCTCAAACCAAATATATCTTAAATTTGGTTAAGAAGTTCGGATTCGAGAACGGTAAGAAATTCGTTACTCCTATGAGTATGACTCTCAAACTTTCAAAAGATGAAATAGGTAAAAGTATAGACTCTCGCTTATATCGCGGCATGATTGGTAGTCTCTTAAACTTAACTGCTAGTAGGCCAGATATTGCCTTCAGTGTAGGTATCTGTGCTAGATATCAATCTAATCCAAAAGAATCACATCTTATTGCTATCAAGCGCATAATTAGATATGTTGTAAATACTGCTAATTTAGGCCTCTAGTATCCACATGATACAAATGTTCAACTAGCTGGATAAACAGATGCTGACTGGGCAGGGAACATTAATTATAGAAAGTCTACCGGTGGTGGATATTTCTATGTTAAAAATTGTTTAGTTTCCTGGCACAGTAAGAAACAGAGTTCGGTATCTTTATCTACAGCTGAGGCTGAATACATCGCAACTAGTAATGCTTGTACCCAGTTGGTTTGGATGAAAAGAATGCTAAACGATTACGGAATTGCACAAGATACACTAATCTTGTATTGTGATAACTCTGGAGCAATTAATATTTCAAAAAATCCCATCCAACATTCTCGTACAAAGCATATAGACATTCATTATCACTATATTCGAGAATTAGTTGAAGATAAAAGCATTTCTTTAGAATATATCCAGACCGAAAATCAGCTTGCCAACATTATAACTAAACCACTTGACAAGAATAGATTTTTCAAATTAAAACATGATATTGGTATGTGTATTTCAAATTAATTAAATCATCTTATTTTTGTATTTTTTTTATTTATAATTTTTATGCAAAAATTTTTGAAAAAATTTTAAATAAATTTTGAAATTTCAGTGTGGTACGACCGGTCGAGCACGTACTCGACCAGTCAAGGAGCACGGATGGACTTCTCTAAAAGGGGTAAAAATCACTTTTTCCTCATTTTTTTTCATTTTCCTCAACAAGCTCTCACTTGACTCGTCGAACCCATTTCCATAGAGTCATTATAAGTGCCTCATTTTCAATTTCCTTTTAGATTTGGGTTCTTCTATGCATCTTAAGCTTCATTTTGTTGTCGATTTGAGATTTTTATTCTTTTCTTATAGAGTTTTTTATTTTAAAAAAATCTAATTCTTGTCAAACTCATCTTCTATTTTTGATTTTCTCCATTGTAATCACTAAATGAAACATCAAACTACGAAGAGAGTATCTCGTGGCTCATCCTCTAGGGCGTCTTGACTTAGGGTTAGAACCCTACGGGCCCTCGACAAAGACCCAGAGTATGTTTAAGATCTTCATAGTAGAGAAGTCATAATAGAAAGGTCGGTTAATATCAATCATTTAGCTTCATTTCAGCTTCTTCATATCCTTACCTCTATTGGTTGGGAAAACATTTTAAATTGGGGCGGACTAGCATACCGTTCGATTGCTCAAGCAATGTATGTGTCTAGAGGTGAAGCATCCCTAGATGATCTGACATTCTCTATCAATTTTAGAGAAGGGATATTCCCTGTAGATAGACATCTTATCTCAGGTCTATTGCATATAAATGTAAATGATGAAGGTATTCTAAAACCTACATTAGCTGAGAGAATGACTAAATCTGAACGGCAAGCAATTACCCACAAATTGTGTTGGTTTAATGCTGAATGGAGTTCGGGTAATGCCCTCGTGCTAATTAAATGTTTCCCAAGTACAGAGTTCTTCGCCGTATTTTTATCTCTAATGTCTATCCTAGGTTTGGAAATAAGGCTAAACTTACTTCCTTTATATGTCGTGTTCCTCACTCTATTGTGTTGGCATTCCTTTATGTCTTCCTTCTCTGATTTATTATAGTATGATACAATTTCGCCTCCATCCTGGCCATGGCTCTATTCCTTTTGCCTATCTTATGACTACCCTTGTAAATCATTGCAATGTGGTCATTCCTCCTGCTAAGGCACCGATAGCAGTCCTTCCATTTAATAACTCTAACATCAACAAGATCTACTTGGGGTTATCTGCCAGGTCAGCGAGATGAGAAAGATGTTGAAGAAGAAGAAGACACCTTGCCTGCAGACACTACTATAAATGACATCTTTGATGAACTAGAAACTGATGATGAGGCGGATCCTGACTTTCAACCATCTCAATTTGATGATCGCCTTCGTTCTTTAGAGGAGAAGGTGGTTGAGTTAAAAGTTTCACGGGACAATCTGATGGAAAGTCACAAGTTGTTAATGAAGTATATGCGAAAATATTTTCATCGCATTACTAAAGGACTTCTTCAGATTGACCCATCTATCCCACCTCCTTCTTCCTCTGGTTCTGACTAGCTTGACTTTGATTTTATTTGATTTAGGTTATATGACTTTAACTTATGCTTGGGTTGTATGACTTAATTCATACTCTTGGATGATACTTTCTTTATGCTTTCTAAATCTTATTCCTACTCTCCTGATTTACTCTTAATCATATTTCTTCTATTGTCTTTCATTTATCTATTTATGATTGTCATTCTGTCTTCCTTTGTCAAGTTGTGACAAAAAGGGGGAGAGATTTATGTTATGGTTATGATTAAATCAAATGCGCTATTGGACTAGATAGTGTTGATTGTATGTTTGGGAATATATATATACAGGTATTCGACACAAGTCCAAGCTCAAATTGAGGGGGAGTAGATGTTGTGCTCATATTGAGAGAAAGTATGAAGTTTGTATTTGTATTTTTTTCTAAGTATGTTTTGTCATGAATTTGACAAAGAGGGAGATTATAAGTGTTGTGATGTATAAAGCACCCTTATTTGTCAAATTTTGATGGGACAAAATGGCTTATAGTGTGACTCATTCATGTGAACCATGATGAAAAGTTCACCTTCAAGATCAACACATGAAGTTGGAAAGTGCAAGAGGTTACTTCAAGTTTGAGTTCTACTTCACTTTAAGTTCAAGATCAAGCTACAACTACAAGTTTACTTGAAGTAAAAGATTCACTGAACGCTACTGAAGATTCAAGTAGAAACTTCAAGGTATATACTTCAATGTCTAATAATTTCAGGTATAACTGACCCTAGAAAGACCTTAGACTTAGGTCCTTGCATATGTTAAACATACACGGGTTTTTTATACTTTGGTTAGGCTTTGGTTCGACTAGTCCAAGCCTAAGTTCGACTAGTCTAAGCTTTGGTTCGACCAGTCTAAGATTCAAACTCAAAAAAAGTGACTTTTCTGGTAGTTACTCGACCAGTCGAGCAGGATGCTCGACTAGTCATGGGCACACCCTTGACCAGTTAAAGGGAGCTTGACTTGAATTTCAGCAACTGATTTTGTGCTCCCTCAACCAGTCGAAGGCATTGCTTGACCAGTCAAGCAAGCCCTTTGACTAGTCAAAGAACAGTTTTATCCGATCGCGCCCAAAATTTAAAATTTTGTTGATTCTTAAACCAGTCGAAGGAGACCTTAGACCAGTCGAAGCAATCGATTTTCAGCCTATAAATAGAGGTCTTTTCTTACTCTGAATTCATTCATTAAAGCCACAAAAAGCCTTCACTTTGAGAGAGAAAAGTTCCCATCATCTTCAAGCTATAGCACAGTAATTTTAAATCTTTTAATAGCTCTTTGCTTTTGTAATTCCTTGATCTCTTTTATGAATCTTGTGTTTTAAAGGGAGTTCATACTCTTCCTTGTGAGATCTAAGGAATTCAAACAAGTAGCTCAAGGTTTGAATTAATTTAAAATCAATTGAGAACCTAGAACCCTTGATTGTGTTATTGAACATTGAACATCTCTACATCAAATGAAGCGGTTTTACGGGCTACATCAAATAGCATCTTCAGAAGAAAATAAGTATTCTTTATTCATTTTTGGTTTCTTGAGATATCCAGAAAATCTTTGTATTAGTTTTAACTGAGATAGGCAGAAAATCTCAGCGTGGGGTTTTGATTGTGATAGCCCATTTGAAAACACAACTTTATAGGTTTTAAGGTGAACCTTAGAAAACCTTGATTATTAATGAACGCCAATATCACGTGGGTTGTGATTATTGGGAGTGGAGTAGGTGTGGCCGTTTGAGAATAATTGGTGTACATGTGGTGAATGCTTTTAATAGTTAGCTTTCTTCCTTTTCCTCTTGTTTTAGTTTATGATCTTGATCCTTACTACGTTCAAGAAATCAGGTTGTCCTACATAAAACATCTATTTTTTTATGTAAGGTTGTCCTTTGAACAAGGTTTGAATCAATTTCTCAATACTATTACAATTGAGATCTCCGATTAGTTTTGAATTATTTAATCTTTCAGTACTTTAATTCTTAAATTGGCATAGTCCTATTCACCCCCCCCCCCCCCTCTAGGACTGAGAGCTCACCCTTTTTAAAATGTGTGCTATTCAGTACCAATTGATTATTGAGATACCGCGTAGATGAATGCTTGCTAACCTACGCACTTATATGGCCACTCACTTACCATAAATTGTTAGCTTAGTGTAATGCCACCTACATATCCGATAAAATGCCCAATAGAGTGGAACTCTCTGAATTACCATTTACATCCCTCCATATGGTCATGTTAGTTAATTTATTAGTGCGGTTGACTTACTGAGACTACCTGGGTAGACGGGTTGGCTGGCAAATCGAGAATTTATGAGGGCGGTCCCGATGGAGTTGCCCGTCCCAGACTAATCCAATTGATCCAGGCTGAACGCGAATAACCGGCAGTAGTCGGACTACACGGGATGCTTACACTCAATGCGGTTACGCCAAAGTTAGTTCGAGTTAACTGAATTAGCATAATAGCTAACTAACCATGTGTGTCTACCATATATGATCACGCCTGCCTAAATCTAGAGAACCCCATACCCTAGAGAGGCCTATTAATAACCGTTAGTGATACGATTCCCAAGTCTCGGGAATCGAGCATGGTGGCATGGGACATTGTGTCCTTACTGTCGGCCTACGCTTAGGTGACGACCCTCCCCGTAGCGACCAATGAGTGCTAACGAAAGTGATAGATCCTTGTTCGAACAGCCCTATCAAATTACCTGGCCAATGGTTTCGTGCCAGAGTACTGTTCGAATGACCGGGACATGAATGGAATTGGGTGATGAGCCATTTTCCTTGTGGTGATTTATTTTTATGTGACAAGCCTGCACCTCAGAATTGAATGATTATACTCAATGTTTGGGTGATGACCCATACCGAGTAGATCCTGATACCTTTGGGTATCATGCCTTACCTTTGAAATTATTAATTTGTAAGATAAATGGTTGATACCGAAATTTGGATCATGGACCGCAGGCTCAGAGCCGATACGGCTGCCCTGGGCTAAGTGATCTGGATAAGATCATTGATTAAACAGAGGTATTTCAGCTTCCCCAATCTTCCTGAATGAACAGACTTAATTAAATATTTGGCTAACATAAACATTCATAGCATTGCATTAGCATCGGTTGTGGCGACTTGGGCATTGTGGTCGCTTATGAGGGAGTGTTAGAATGTGAGGGTATGCATCATCTCATAACCGTATGCACATGAATTAATAAGAGTATTTAGGAACTGGGTGTTTAAGTTGCTTTATCATTACTTGCACTAGTGAAATTGATAACATGCGTAACTTAAAATTAACGAAACCACTGAGTTGATCACTCACTCCCACTCTGGGATGATATTTAAAAACACCAACCAGGTGATATTATCGATGCAGGTACTATTGAGATCTCAGACGGGTAAGCTTAGAGTGGCTTGCACCATCAATGTTGTGTTTAAGAAGATTGGACCAAACCGAAAAATTTACACTTTAATCATTTTGGGTATGTATATTGTGGCTCGTATAATCCCCATTTGGGCAGACACCATATTTTAATTGTATATTTACTGTCAACCCCATATTTATTTATTTTAATTATATATACCTTGCTTTAGATCCGCTAATTTGAATTACACTACTCCGATTGCTCATGTGTAAAATGAGTGTGAATATGAATGAGGTCACATGTGCATTTTATTTTATTAACACCCAGAAATTCGAGATCGGGGTCTCTATACTTGGGTGCCAATTTTTGAGGTGTTACAGTATACTACTCTAGAGCTTACTCTCATATACCGTCAATTGAGAAAGATTAGCTATACCAAAGAGCTAAAAAGTACATCTTTGTTGGCTATGGTGGTGCTGTGAAGGGGTACAAGCTGTATGACCAGGTCACATGGAAGATCATCATTAGCAGGGACATTAAATTCAACGAAGGGTCCTTATTCCACAAGAATGAGCAGAATGAGCATGAGGAACCAAAAAAGTTGATTGTAAACATTCAGGTTGACACAGACGTACTCAGCCTGAGACAAATGTACAGACAGAGTTACAGGAGTAGGTAAAGCAGCCACCTATAAGAAGGAATCCACTGTAGGATCACAGGTTACCGGTGAGATACAAGGATGACTCTAATATCGCATATGCCTTCATTATGGATGAGGGGGATCCGTTTACTCTTTAAGAGGCTATTAAAGAGCCTGATGCAGAAAAGTGAAAAGAATGATGGATGATGAGATGGACTCCCTGTATAAGAACGAGATGTGAGAGTTGGTGGAGCTTCTAGTTGGCCAAAAAGTGATCAGGTGCAAGTGGATCTTCAAGAAGAAACAAGATAGATAAAAGGCAAGGTTGGTAGTGAAGGGTTACGCTCAGAGAGAAGGAATCGACTTCACAAATCTATTTATGTCGGTTGTAAAGCAAGTATCTATTAGATTCGTGTTGGCAGTGGTTGCCTAAGACAATCTCAAGCAGGAACAGATGGACGTGAAGAGCAGATCTATATGAAGCAATCAGAGGGCTACAAAATACAAGGGGTAAAAAATAAGGTTTGCAGGTCAAAGAGGTCGTTGCACGGCCTAAAGAAATCGCTTAGGCAATGGTATAAAAATTTTGATTCTTTCATGTTGAGTCAGAAGTTTTTCAGGAGTGAATACGATCACTGTGTATAATATAAGACATTGAGTGACAATAAATTCATCATCTTGGTATTGTATGCTGATGACATGTTAATCGTCAATCATAACATATCTGAAACCAATGTACTCTCAATTATCAGGGACATTTGAAATGAAACATCTGGGGGCTGCAAAGAAGGTTCTCACCATTGATATACATAGAGAAAGGAAGAGGAGCAGGCTTTAGTTATCACAAGAAGAATACCTTAAGAATGTATTGATCAAGTATGAGATGGACAAGGCAAAGATAGTTAACGTTTCCTATGTGGCTCACTTTAGGCTATCTTCATAACAATGTCCTAAAACAGATGAAGAAAAGCAGAATATGTCTCGTGTGCCTTATTCGAATACAGTGGGAAGTTTGATGTATATCATGATTTGTACTAGACCAGATATTTCACGGGCGGTTGGTGTTGTGAAGGGTATATGTCTAACCCTATAAAACAACACTGAGAAGCAATGAAATTGCTACTTCGAAGTACAAAAGACTACGTCTTAACTTTTAAAAAGACATTGGCTAAGTTAGTTGGGTATGTGGATTCAGATTACGCAGGCAGTGTGGATTCTAGAAAGTCAACTTCAAGTTACTCGTTTGTACTAGCAGGTAGAACAAACAGTTGGATGTCTAAGCTTCAGTCTATGGTGGCTCTTTTCACAACCGAAGTGGAGTATATGGCAGTAACAAAAGTGTTCGATGAAGGTGTTTGGTTGAGAGGCATGATAAATCAGTTAGGGCTTCAGTAGGAGGTCGTGTCGGTTAATTGTGACAGCGAGAGCGCTATCAATTTGGCTAAAAACTCAGTTTATCACTCACGTACTAAACATATTGATGTTCATCACTATTTTATCCAACAAGTGCTTGAGGAATGTGGCATGACTCTAGAGAAGATTCACACTAGCATAAATCCAGCAGACATGCTCACCAAGGTGATTCCTACATAGAAGTTCAAGTTATGTGCAACTTCTCTAGGATTGGTGAAGGCATAAAAGGATGATAGCGTATGCACAAGAAGCTATGAAGGAACTATAATACAAGGCAGATATGAGAGAAAAGGACAAGAAGCCACATGATTGAAGATTAAAGACTTGGTGGAGATTGTTATTTTTTATGTCATAAATCAATCCAAAAATAGGGCCTGTCGATGCCATCAACAGACCATTCGATGCCATCGAGCACTGTTCAATGCCATCGAGCACTGTTCAATGCCATCGAGCATTGTTCGATGCCATCAAACAGCTGCTCGATCTCATCGAAAAAAAATTCAAAATTTCTCCAGTTGGTTGCTGGACTATTTGGGTACCTGTTCGATGCAATCGAGACCCATCGAAGTTCAATCGAAAAATCTGCTTTGTCTTTGAACTGTTTTGATGTTATTTCGATGACATGGAAGTGGGTCCGATGCCATCGATGGTCTGTCGATGACATCAAAGGTCTCATCGAACGTACCGTAAAGTTATGCATAGTTGCGTATCTGCGAGATTTGTTTCCGATTTCGATTGTGATCCTTCCTAAGGCTATATATAGGGGTGTGATCGGGATTGGGGTTTATCCAAAAGCTTTCCAATTCATTCCTAGGGTTTCAAGGGTGTAGCTTGGAGTGATTTGAGATTTTTTGGATCGGATATTCTCTAAACTCTTATAATTTATGCTTTTATAGTGATCATCTGTCGCTTTGTGCCGTGGTTTTTTTCCGAAAGGATTTCAGCATGTTAAAATCGGAGTGTTTATGTTTGTGCTTGATTGGTGTGATTGAATTACTTCAATTAATTCATCTCTGTGTGCTTCTGCGTCCCCCGACAATTCTTCCTTATAATTAGGAGTTTCTGGATGGTCAAGTGCTATGCTCAGATCTGCCAAATTTTCCAACAGGTTTGATGGTTTTAACAATTACATGTTACACTATGAAAATGTCAGATTTTAGTAATAGCATAAGAGTTCTCAAAATGACCTTTTTGGGACAGTAATGATGTTCAAATCTAGCCTAATCCCAAAACATTACATTTCAAAAGAAACACCTTTACCTGGAGGTCAAAATCTCCTCTCAATTAAAACCGTTTGGACGGTCCAAATCTGGTCGTCCAACGTCCCTATTCCGAGCATATGATCTAGGGTTATACCAGGTACTGTTTCACAATAAAAAAATCATGGTTTCTCCATGTATTTAAACATATCATAAACTGATGTTCCTTGTTATAGGGAAATTAGAACCGAGTCGAATCGAGGTTAACTCCGACATCAGTGATCGGGCCCCTGAGCAAACACATATCTGACCCGAGGCGAATGTCCAATCTGAGGATTCTGACTGAATGATGACACCGACCCTGGACTCGAGATAAGTCATGCACTCTACAAGACGGGTCGGACCTCAGAGCTATGACATCATGCCTAACCCGATTGAGACAACTCAGAACGCGGGAGAGCATCTCTTCGACCAGTTCCCCTCTGGGATATCACCGGGATCTAGTATACTCCACACTAACTACCGCCTCCCTAGCCGTACAGCCCAGCGAGTGGAAGAAACCACACTATCTGCCTGACCAATAGTCTGCCAATACCTACTCAGTTCATCAATAGTGGACCCATTTGCGAGTTGGTCAAACTCAGCCTAGCTTACAACCCCCTCATTCAGGCGAATAAGGCCGCACCCCTTTCCAACTGACCATGACACGGTGGGAGGCGCGTCCTACTGGTATTCGGCACTCGTGCGCTCATGTATCCACTCAGTCTAGACGTTGAAGCATCTCCTAGTACCAAAAAGGTTCTGGGACTCTCACCCAAGGACATCCAATGTGCCCACAGTGCTAGAGCTAATATTTATGGTATCTGATTCAGCCATCTACAATGTTCCTGTGGAGGCCACGGCCCTGATGTCGCTAGGGCGTATAGTGATCATGTCACACCAATGTGAGATGCATGAGTCATACCATCCAGTCATGCATCAATCCTACGCGTACCGCACAATCTTGTGGGGCACTCCGTCTCACGAGGAGTTTCATAAATGTCTCATCCCAATGGTGTATGCTATGATCAAATACTCCTCATAACAGGCATACAAATGATGCGTATAGGCATGTATCATAAAGCTATACTAAGCATATTCTCGGTGCGTCCTACTAGACTAAGTATACTATCATGATTATCAAATACAGTATGCGATGATCGACCTTAACCGGTATGTTACTTACAAGAGTAGGGGCTGAACACTACACCCCTCTAGACATATAAAAGTCTATATGGAATGGTCCATGTTAGACTATCATAACGTATTCAAGGTACTAGCATATCATATATTTTAAGGTGAGGTCCCTTGCAAGGGCAGTGGGAGGTATCATCATCAATGGGGGCCCAACGGTTTGGGTTAGCCCACTAAGGGAAGATCAGAATGGGCCTAACAATGGGCCCTAAGGAGGGTTACAATGTGGACATTTAACCATCATTGCTTTTACAATGTGGATGTCAAACCATCATTGATCTCCAGGCATAGCCCACTAAAACATTATTACATACATCATGGTGGAATCACACATCGCAATGGACCTCATATACATCACATTAGGCCTCACACAAAGGCCTCACATACATCTCATTGGGCCTCACTCATAGTCTTTATATACATCAAGATGGGCCGCAATAATGGGCCTCATATACATCATGATGGGCCGCAACAATTGGCCTCATATACATCAAGATGGGCCCATCGTCCTAGTGGGACCATCTACACCATTCATCTATTTATAGAGATTATTTTAGAGCATTACCCCCAAAATAAAATAAAAAATGAATCATATCGGGAGATCATCTGGACCGAACCACAAATAGCAGTGGAGATAATGATTTCCACTGTTCACAATGCACAGGGCCCACCATAACGTTTATTTTCCATCTAATCTGTTCATAAGGTCACAAAGGCTTGAATCAAGAGGAAAAACAAATATCATATTGATCTAGAACTTCTGTGCTCCCAAGGAATTTCAATGGTGGACGATCAATCCCTCATTGGTTTTTACGGTATGGTCCACCTGATAAATGGTTGGATATAACATATACGTAACGGTGTTGCCCACCGTCCAGCCATCTGGACGGTTGGGATCACACAGATACATCAACGGTGGTCCACCGTCCAGCCATCTAGATGGTGTGGGCTACAACGTATACATCATGGCGTAGCCCACTGTATGGACGGTTTGGATGTAACACCTACATCATGCGGAACCCACCGAACTTGCTAACATGAAGACAGCAGCTGAGGCTGTTGGCCGTCCAGCAGATGGACGGTCTGGATGTAACACATCCCTTAGGTGGGTCACACTGTCCTCAACTGGATGGTGTGAATAAAACAGATACATCAAGCGGGCCCACCGTCCTAGCTCTGGACGGTGAGGATATAACATATAAATCATGGTGGATCCCACCATCCCTGATGGACAGTGTGGATACAATATATACATCAAGGTGGGGCCCACATGCGTGGCCTACCAGAGATTGAATCTGCCTCGTTTTTGGACGGTGGTGTGCTCCACCTGATATTTGAATCTATCTTATTCCCTGGCCCATGGCCCGAGAGTTGGGATGAACGGTGTAGATAAATCACATACCTCATGCTTGGGACCCACAGAACTTGTTGACGTCAACAGCAGCTACCAGCTGGGTGGGTCCCACAAAACTTGCTGACGTCTACAGCAGCTACCAATTGCGTGAGGTACTCCAGCCAATCCACATCCACCATCCATGGATTGGACGGTGTGGATGCAACACATCAAATCAAGGTGGGCCCCACAAGCTTCCATGGTGGGGTCCACGTCCAATGGATGGATGGTCAGACGATCCCCACCGTCCAGGAAGGCTGGACGGTGTGGATATAAAATAGATACATCAAGGCCGCTCCACCGTCCAGGGGTCTGGACGGTAGATGGCATGGATGAAACATATACTTCATAGGTAGGTCCACACGTGTGGGACCCACCAGCCTTGGATAAAGCTGATATTTGTTTTCCCACGTCCAGGCTCGTCCAGGAGGGATGGCTAGGATATACAATGCATACATGGTGGTGGGTCTCACGTGGTGTGGCCCACCCAATCTATACATATTATATATATATACATATATATATATATATATTATTTTTTATTTTTTTTATATGTTGACCTGCTCCAGCATCCAGGCCTGCTGGATGGTCTGGACAGTAGATGTTCAGCAAGTTCTGGCCCATCTGGCCATGCCAGGTCTGGACGGCGTGAATAACCCACTCGCATACATCAGATCAGGGTGGGGTCCAGGTTAGTGTGGCCCACCAGATTATTTAAATCAGGGTGATATTTGTGTTTACCCATCATCCAGGCCGTCCAACTGGACCGACAGTCCAGCAGGGTGGACAGCAAGGTCGTCCCACCTGTTGGATGGTCTGGATCGTCTACTCATGCACACATCAAGGTGGACCACAATCAGAGAAAGGGGAGAGAGAGAGAGAGAGAGAGAGAGAGAGAGAGAGACGTGTGGAGGGGATGGGCTCCGCCACTATGAGCCATCCCTTTACATGATATAACGTATACATCAAAAGGGTCCCATTATAAGTGGGCCCTTCAATCAAAATCAATGGTGGAGATCCCTTCTCCACCAAAATGTAAGGTCTAGATGACCCTTTCACACTAGGAAAATAAACATCATGATGGGGTCCATGGAGAATGGCCTCATTATGGGATGATCATATGAATCATGGTGGGCCATCGGCCACACCTAGGGTCCAAAGTGAGATCCATACCATTAATCGGTAGGTCTCACATGGCCTATCATCAAAACATAAAATATAAGCCTATAAAACACCCACCGTTGGATCTTCTTAGTTCTATGGAATGCCAAACTCCTTGGCTCTCTCTTTGATGGAGGTTGATGAAGGTTAAAGGGCTAGGATGAGAGATGAGAGGGGTAGGAAGTGGGCCACACACAAAGCTCTTTTCTCTCCTTGGAAAGCTTGGATGGTCACCTCTCTTGGTGCTTGGGAAACTGAGTAGAGAAAGAGACAAAGAGAGGGTGGTTGTAAGAGAGAGGTGATGGGTGGGTGATGGATGTGACTGATGGATGTACTTGACTTGAAAGTTGACTTAGGTAGGTTGCTTGTCTTGGGGAGAAAGAAAACATGGGCTAGGGATGGGATGTGTACTTGACTTGACTTGATTGATTGATGGGATGGATTGTAGAGATTCCCTCGAGATTTGTAAATGCACAGCATTTCTTCGAAATAAATGCAGGCCCACATCTCCTAGCTAGGTATCGCATTGGTGCGTAAGATACATTGGAACCGCGGCGATGGCGCGGTCGCAATGGTACAAGTTTTGAGTCGAGCTGACTCAAATCTACGGGTGTAACTTAGGGTCACACGTAAATGCTGTCTACAGATTGCAGGTTGCCGAAATTCGACGAGGAGGATCGCCCTGGTGGTGGCTATGACAATAGCTAATCACAAGGTCTACCGTATTCTGGTCGACACTGGAAACTCGGCCGATATAATTCACTTCGAGGTGTTTGATAAGATGGGGATCGACAGGTCGCGCCTCTGACCTGTGAAGACCCCCTTGCATGGCTTCGTTGGAGATAAGGTGATCTCTAAAGGCATCATCTCCCTCCTAGTAATAGTAAGAGAAGGACGACATTAAGTAACTCTCCTGGTGGACTTCCTGATAGTGAATGTACCATTAATGCATAACGTCATATTGGGTCGGCCATCTCTTAATGCAATGAGAGCGGTAATGTCTACCTATCATCTGATGATGAAGTTCCCTGTGGAGGGAGGGGTCAGATACGCCCGAGGAGATCAGCCTGAGGCAAGGAGGTGCTACTTAGTGGTAGTCAGAAAGGGCACAACAAGTAAGGCCCTCACCATAAATGTGCTCGACCGCAGAGATCCTGCAGAAGACTCCCTTACAAAAGACTTAGTGATTGTCCCGCTTGAGGAAGCCAACCCGAGCAGAACAATCCAGTTCAGATCATTGCTGGATCCCGAGCAGCGGTCCCAGATACTGACCTTTCTTCGACAATATAAAGACAACTTTGCATGGTTGCACGAAGATATGTCAGGCATCTCTCCAGATATCATAGTCCACAGGCTGAACGTGGACCCAGAGCATAAGCCGATAAAGTAGAAGAGGAGAGCATTCGAACCTGAGAGGTACGTGACTATTGCTGACGAGGTATCAAAGCTTCTCGGCATCGGGTTCATCAAAGAAGTCCATTACCCAGATTGGATCGTGAATGTGGTCCTCATGAAGAAGCCAACGAAAAATGGCAGGTCTGTGTAGACTACTCAGACATGAACAAGGCCTGCCCCAAGGACAGCTTCCCCCTACCTCGGATTGACCAGCTGGTCGACAACACGGTTGGCCACGAGTGGCTCTCCTTCCTGGATGCATACTCAGGGTACAATCAGATCGCGATGTACCCCCTAGAGAGGTAGAAGACAACCTTCATCACAAACAAAGGGCTCTACTATTACTGAGTCATGCCATTTGGCCTGAAGAATGCTGGGGCAACGTATCAGAGGCTGGTGAACTAAATGTTCGCTCGACAGATCGGCCAGACCATGGAGATCTACGTTGATGACATACTCGTTAAGAGTATCAGAGCGTCGGACCACATCACGGACCTCGGAGAAACCTTCGCGATCCTACGGGAATACCACATGAAGTTGAACCCCACCAAGTGCGCCTTCGGTGTAGGCTCGAGCAAATTTCTTAGATTCCAAGTCAGTCAGAGAGGCATCGAGGCGAATCCCGACAAGATCAAGGCATTGCTCTACATGAGCTCACTGTAGACCACGAGAGAAATTCAGTACCTCACCGAACGAGTAGCCGTGCTCGAACGGTTCATATCCTTAGCCACTGATAAGTGTCTCCCCTTCTTCCAGCATTGAAGGGTCACAAGAAAGCAAAGTGGACCTCAGACTGCAAACAGACTTTTCGGCAGCTGAAGCAGAACTTAGGCTCACCACCTTTGTTATCCAAGCCTGAAGAGGGTGAACCCCTATTCCTGTACTTAGTCGTCTCAGCCTCGGCCGTCAGCTCAGCGCTCATATGAGAAGTGGAAAGGAAACAACATCCCATCTATTACGTGAGCAAGGCAATGGTCCCGGCCGAGACCAGATATCCGAGCATGGAGAAATTAGCCCTTAGCCTAGTTGTTTCCTCTTGAAGGTTGCGTCTGTACTTTCAAGCCCACTTCATCGTTGTCCTCATAGACTCTCCTCTACGACAGGTCCTCCAGAAGCCCGTGGTGTCCGAGCCTCTTACCAAATGAGCAATAGAACTCGGGGAGTTTGATATCCATTATCTACTGAGGACTGTGATTAAAGGCCAAGCAATGGCCGACTTCATAGCAGAATTCACTTTCTCGAATACTGAGGGTATAGATATGGAGATAGCCCCCGTAGCTCCAACTCTTCATCCCCACGAGAGTGCAGAGCCAGGAGGGGATAGCAGATGGACTCTCTTCATAGACGTGTCGTCCAACTCAAAACACGTCGGAGCAGGGATCGTCCTCATTGCACCCGACCTGACCACCATCCAGTACGTGATCAGGCTTAGCTTTAAAGCTTCCAACAATGAAGCCGAGTATGAGGCTCTACTGGCTGGACTCAGACTGGCATCTAGTCTAGGAGCTCAACTCTTCGATGTACGGTGTGACTTACAGCTCGTTATAAACCATATATCAATAGAATATGAGGCCAAGGAGGTGAGGCTGATAGCTTACCAGGCTGAGGCACAGAAACTGATAGGAAAGTTCATAAGCTACACCATCAACCAAATCCCGAGGGCCGAGAACTCTTAGGCCAACGCCCTCGCAAAGCTGGCCTTGGCTACTAAAGGGAAGATTCCCAGGATTGTCCCTGCGGAATTTCTGGATAGCCCAAGTATCGACCGAGCTGAATAGAAGATGGTCAATCCAATGCAGGCAACTCCAAGTTGGATGGATCCGATCATCAAATATCTCACTACTAGCGAAGTCCCTCAAGACAGGTTAGATACCCAACACCTAAAAATCAGAGCAGCATGATACATAATACTGGATGAAACTCTATACAAGAAAGGGTACTCACAGCCATACCTCAGATGTCTCTGACCTGATGAAGCAAACTATGTGATCCGAGAGATTCACGAGAGAATCTGTGGAAATCATTTCGGTAACCAAGCCCTGGCTCAGAAGATACTTCGCCAAGGGTACTTCTGGCCGACCATCCGAGAAGACTTCAAGAGTTTTGTCCAAAGGTGCGACAAGTGCCAAAGATTCGCTGCCATGCCGAGGTAACATACGAAAGAGCTGACCCCTCTGAGCGGGTCATGGCCATTCGCTCAGTGGGGGATCGATATCATTGGACATCTACCCCCGGAAAGCGGAAAGTCAAGTTTGCAATTGTGGCAGTTGACTACTTTATCAAGTGGGCCGAGGCCGAACTGGTGGTGAAGATTACAAAGCAGAAGGTGACTGACTTCATTTCGAAGAATATCATTTGTTGGTTCAAAGTCCCACATACCATTGTCTTCGACAACGGGAAGCAATTCAATAATGACAGATTCAGAGGCATGTGTAAGGGGCTCAGCATCTCGAATGCGTATTCCTCACCTCGTCACCCATAGTCTGATGGGTAGGTGGAAGCCGTGAACAAGGTCATCAAACACCACCTTAAGACGAAGTCGGAAAAAGCTAAAGGCAACTCGACGGACGAGCTCCCATTCATTCTCTGGGTTTACAAGACCACAGCCCAGTCGTCCACATGGAAAACCCCCTTCTCACTATTCTCTGGGCTTACAAGACCCTTAACGTTTATGCCTTCGAGAATTCTCAAGGCTGATAGGCCCTTGTTCCTTCCTGTAGGACATGCCGCCTAGAAGAGTGACCCGAGCGAATCCTGCTCCACCACCTACAACTCCCGCTCTACCACCTGCGACTCCTGCTCTACCACTGAATATTCCTACTTTCCAGCCTCCTCTACCTGAGACTCGTGGAAATTAGACCGTACCTGTGAGTGCCACCAAGCAGCAGCAGATGCCACAAGTGATGACCGCTATTCTTTAGGGGCAGAGTAGCCGTCTCACTGTTATGCCAGACGAGGCCGAGCAAGAGCGTGTGAGCGCCCTACTCAAGGACTTCCGACATCGCGATCCCCTGCATTTCTGGGGTGAGATAGACCCTACTGCAGCAGAGATATGGTGCTCCGAGGTGGAGAAGATATTCAACTCCATGAGATATACGACTCAGCAGCAAGTCTCATTAGCTGTATTTCTTCTCCAGGGTGAGGCTCAGCATTGGTGGGCATCTGTCACCCGAGCGGTAGCATCCGATTTTGAGTGGACCTGGGAGGACTTTGTAGACCAGTTCGACCGAAAGTTCTTTACCAAGCATGTGCGCCAGCAGCGCACATTAGAGTTTGAGACTCTGGTCCGGGGAGACATGACTGTGTCCCAGTATGAGGCACATTTCGTTGCGTTATCGAGATTCGCGACGTACCTTGTTGATGATAAGGTGTGGAAGGCCCGCCGTTTTGAGAACGACTTGCGTCTTGCCCTCAAGAGTCGTATGATCGGACATATGCTTCCAACGTTTGAGCAGATCGTGCAGAGGGCCCAGATCTATGAGTCAGATTGGGCCAGTTTGCAGAGGGCTCGTGACTAAAGAGGAGATCAAAAGAGGAAGGCACCCTCTGGTAGTTCCCAGCAGCAGCAACATCGTCCACAGCAGCGACGCATGACCCGCCTAGCATTCCGAGCACCAGTGGCACCCCCAGCACCACCTTCGGGACCATTTTCAGCTACTTGTTTTGGGTGCGGTAGGACAGGACATCGTAGGCATGAGTGTCCCCATCCACAACAGCAACAGCCGAGGGCACCGTATCAGCCTCCACGATAGCACCCACGCAGTAGCAGCAGCGACCGCAGCACTAGCCTCCAAGATCTCCATCGCAGCAGCAGAGGCAGTAGATCAGGCTGTCATAGCGGTAGTGGAGACCTCAGAGGGGACCTTATAATGCCCCAGATTTTTGCCAACTTGGAGTTAGATGTCCTTAGGCAAGGGGTCGATCTTAACCCCTTATTAACTTCTCAAACCTCAAATCCTTTAGAAATTAAACGAGAAGTAACTAAGTGCTAAACTAGATTAGCTACGAAATCTGCTTGATCCACTTTAAATACGATCTGTAAGACCCAAAACTTGTAGAATCATTGACGCTAGGTTACCCTAAAATCTAGGATCAATCTCATTACCTAGTTGCTCTCGGGAGCACATTGAAACTCCTTGTCGGATCTAGACCGCACGTCGAAAGTCCGAATAATACGAAGTTATATAATTAGGACCGCCTTACTGAGCTTGACAACCATCTCGAAAATCAAATCCAGATAGTGTCCCGGGGCTATTCGCTTGAGCCCGGAGTGAAGTGTGTGAGAAAACGTGGTTTTCTTTAGAAATTAAATCTAATTTAAGTAATCTGAGACTTATCGCTTGCGGGCCTGATATAAGCAATCAGACCGTCAGAATCTGACCCAAATACACCCTCGGATCAGGAGAAATTTCATACACATGGCAGTGTACTTGTAATCCTGATCGAGTTCCAGTGACCGTTGAACTGAAACTGGTCCGCCACGTGTGATCTGGGAACCCGACTGGAATGCAAACTTAACTCGACCTAGATCCATAGTCAGGGAGCTTAAGTCCGACCTTTGGCTCAAGGGGGGGCTCCAGAAATGCTCCGTTGAGCTGAAACAGATGCTCTTTGGACATAACCTAAGTATACCTTGGCCCTGGGGCCATTCCCATCAGTTTTGGGCCTATATAAGGGCCTTAAGCCCTCACTCTCTCATCCCATACGAATTTGGGAAACCCTAGGAGAGAGAAGAGAGGAAAGAGAAGGAAAGAGAGAGAGAGAGAGAGAGACTGTATGTGTGTGAGTCCATCCCTGGGATTCAATCCCATCATTCCACGGACTGAATCAGCCCTTCCGTATCGCTCTACCGGCGATACCGATCCCTTCTTAGTAAGAAAACCAAACCCTAATCTGTTTTCGGGTTTCAGGTAGTGTAGGTTATGAAATAACTAACCTAACTCATGCTATAGGTTGATATACCCAGCGAATTCGTTACGCTTCTATGGTGTAAGGTGAGGACTTTAAACGTATAGGTTATGGTTTTCAAGGCTTTCAATGTCATTTAATGATATATTACTGACGTTGATGTTATTACACATGTATACAGTGCTGTCCGTTTCATTTTTCAGATATACGTTAACTATGTTGAATATACGGTATTTCTCGTATTTGTAAAAAATACTGTATACGTATGAAATACGGATTTATGCTTGCCATAATTAATTGATGTCTATGTATGCTAGATGCATGTGTATCAACTTATGGGTGAATGGATGAGCTTAAGACCTGTTATATTAACATACGTCGTGTATGTACAAGTTGTACTCTAAGTGTTTGTGAAAATGACTAAGTGGATATAACTATGCATTAGTGTACACCACGACTAACCATCATGGATATGTGATTGTTGTATAGGCGGCAATCCTTTGATGAAAGGACTTGCCCTAATACGTATTCTAACTACTACATACCATGTATGATGTTATGTGCAGACTAAGTGTATGTAAAAATGTCTGTATGAGTAAGTGCTTATAAATTCTTCTCTAATTGAGTGTTGAGATATGATTCTCAACTCCTTTAACTATGTGTATGCTTTCCTCCATGTACCATATATTATAGTGTTTGTTTATCTATGTAATGCATATGTATAAATCCATGTTTAAGTTGTATTCCAACAAAGCCGTGAAGGGTGATGGGGGAGTGGTGTAACGATTCCGTGCAACAGCCCTGGCAGCCCTAAAGCGGACATGATTGTATGATTTGAAATCTTGATCCATTATTACTTTAATTATCTTCTAGGATATTTTATTGTAATTGAATGTGATTGGGGCTATTGTATAGTCCATGCAATCGGTAACAGAACCTAGATTGGTGGATGATGGTGTTTTGCCACACAGGATGTGTTCGACGAATCCGAGACATACTTCGATTATCGACAGTGGTTAGGCCATACGGAGTGCTTACGCACTTCATGTCGATCAACTCGATGTGCGGTCGTGCTAGTCGAGCTCGTCAAGTAACTCGATTGGCCCTATGTATGTTCACCATGTTTAGACGCTACTGCTTGAACTTAAGGTACCAAACTCACTAGTGGAAACCCCGTTAACCTTGGTACCTCAATCCGCTAAGACTCATGAGCCGGACATGGTGGTATGCGACACCGTGGTCGAGCTGTCGGCCTACGTCGGGGCGACGAGCCCACCCGTAGTGACCAATGAGCAACCAGACTTGTGAGCCGAATACGGTGGTATAGGACACTGTATTTGAGCTGTCGGCCTACACTGTTTTAGTGACGAAGCCGTGATGGGTGATGGGGGAGTGGTGTAACGATTTCGTACAACAACCCTGGCAGCCCTAGACGTGCCCTTTGTAGTATCAAGCATACACTGAACCTGCGTTGAGGCGACTAGCCTTTCCATAGTAATCAGAGTATGAATTAGGCCTGTACTGATTTAGTGACGAGCCCTTTGCAGCGACCTAGAACCGCAATATCGTATGAGATTTATTAGGACTGACGACCCTAGAATGGATCATTGTTTGGGTATTAATATAAGGGAGGTACCTTAGTTTCTCAAGCCTGCTGTATGAAAAGGACTAATAAGAACTTTGTAATCATATGCATGCACCGCATTACGTATGCATTCAGGCGTAGTAGGTCAAGCACTGAGGCAGTGTTGTTCATGCGCGAACGTGAGATGAAGTCACTGAGGGAGCATAGGCGAGGGCATGCATCATACATTCATACCAATTTTGCATTAACAAGAGTACTTAGGGATGTGTGATTTACTGCTTTATCACTACTACTTGATTGAATTGATAACATGCTAACCTTTGCTTTATTGTTCCACTAAGTTGATCACTCACTCCCACGTTACGGGGATAATATTGTACACACCAACCAGACTCTGTCTTAGCTGCAAGTGATGGCGATGCTTATGAGGCAGAGCCAAACTTTTACGATGATGAGGAGGAGCTCTCCTATATGCAACTCACTGGCGGGTCTACGCAGACGTGGAGTTGAGTGGACGGGGCTACAGGGTTTTGGATAGAGAACATTACACTTTCTCATTTTGTACATTGCGGAACTACACTTGTAATTCTTTAACCTGGTAACATGTTCACACTCTGAAGACTTACACCAGTTTACATGTATTTAATATATCTATCACAGTCTTTCGCTTGCGTAATTTAACTGTCTCTGGAGTATGATATGTTGTTTTGGCTTAATCCCATTCATCTTTAATGCACTAACACGGACAACATTAAATCATCCTTATTTATGTTGCATAAGTGATGCATTGGAACTCGGGAGTTGAGTTTATGCTCGACCCCCGATTTTTCAGGGCATTACAAGATGGTATCAGAGCATGATTTGAATTAAACCAGACCTGAGTTATGGTCATAAAACGTACACTGACGCAACTTCAACTTAGGAGGGTGTAAGAAAATGTAGAAACAATCATAGGGGTCCCGGTTTAGCCAATTGGTAAAGTTCACCAAAAATGATCGCTGAGATCGAGTCCGTACACCTCCGTGATCGTATGAGGTGACCCCAGATCACTCCTAGACTGTCAAACGACAGATCTAGACCACAGATGACCCCATCCCAGCCTTTAGAAATCGCTAAATGCAAATATACATCAAATAGTACCCGAAATAGCCCAAATAGACTCAAAACGGAGGTGGGGTGTTGAGGGTCAAATATTGCATATCAGACCCTAGTTACTGCTTGGATTTATGAACATAATATTATTTAATGGTCCAATTTAAACATGGTTGTAATGCAGGATGTGATGACAAGCTGAGACTGAAATTGAGTGTCAAAAGCATGGATTTAACGCTCTGATGACACCAAAGGCAAGGGATGGACCCCAGTTAACCAAGATCAACGACCGAGATCCAAGGAAATCAAAAAACTGAAGCTCAAGTGGCCCGAAGGACGTCCAGAATGCAAGAACACAGGGTTCCCACCATCCGTTTGGCCAGAAACTTCAGATATGGCCTGAGGGCCATAAATTAACCATACACGTCGAATTTTGGCCATTGGATCCTTGTGGAAGCAGCCCAACGGACAGATCAGGCCATATCAGTGATCAACCGATCTCCGGATATGCTTCAATTTTGGTATCGACCCTTTAATTGACATGAGGAAAATAATGGACGGATCAGATTATTTGCATACATCAAAGGGGGACCCACCTTACATCGTGCATGTGCACAGCACACGCACGGACGCCGAACACCAGATACAGGAAGTCAGTCAGCGTAGGCGCTGACCGACGTTTTTTTTAAAGGGAATGACGCCGCAGCGTCTTCACGGTCGATGAAGGGTCGTGATTGTGGGCCCCACTCACCCTTTCCATGGAGGATCAGAACCGCCCATATGATCTAGAGGATGGCCGAGATCCTCACCTAGGTGTCAGTTCAACCCCAGGTAAGCTAGTGAAAGATCTTAGCCGTTGAACATAAGATGGACGGCGAAAGAAAGATCTCGTGGGCCATTATGTTTTAGATCCAAAACCGTCCCTACCCAAACGGTTTTTTGAGCAGAATGCGGTGGACGGTGTGAATTTTTCAAATCAGCAGTGATTGTGGGCCCCATCACACAATCAGCGCAATGCCCATGCGAAGGAACAGCGTCCGGACGATCCAGACGATCCGAGAATTAGTGGGCCCCCTCCATTGATCATATGGATGATCAGTCCCGTTCATTCACTCTAGAAGGAGGGTGGTAGAATTGCAAAAGTCATCGGAGATCCGTTTTTGGTCGTCCAAACGCAAGGCGCACGGTAGCTCAGGAAATCACGTGGACCACACTAAACTTGAGAAAAAATACCCATTCCTGGGTGGTTTTTCGGCCTAAAGCCAATGGACGGACTGGATTTCACACCTGGGATCAATCCAGGGCCCACCAACTATCGCAGGGCGAAGAACGAACCTCTGTTTCGCAACAGAGGTTGCCGACCAATCTTGTGGGCCACCACCGTGCATTCTCGGCTTGATCTGGACCGTCCATCAGAACCTTACGCCTCTTATCATTCAAGCCTAGATGACTGAATTGCAGGAAGAACTGAAGATCGGTTTTCAACCGTCTAAAAGGAAGATGAACGGTGTCAGAAGAACTCTGTGGATCACACGGAAATTAATCCAGAACTGTCACTTCCCGACCAGTTTTTCGACATGTTTCCAATGAACGGAGTGGATTTCTCTGTTGATTTCAGTAATAGGCCTCACCAACCAATGAGTGCAAAGAGTTGTTACGCAGGTGAACCTATTGCGTAGCTTTGAAGCAGTGTCCCTCCTTACGCAAACTGACCTGGCTGGCGCTTATAAAAGAAAGAAGGAGAGAAAAGCTGGGGATCATCTGGATCAGGAGGGAGCTTGGACGTGGATTGGCTAGGAGTTCGTCTGGAGCAGGGACATAGAGAGAGTAATATTTAGTTTTTTACCACTGTTTTGTTTATTTTATTCTTTTAAGATGTATAGCCTATCTATGCTAGGCTAAACCTCCTGGATAGGGCCAAGAGGTGAAGCTTGTAGCATGATGGGAGATTTTATGCCTTCACTTTAATGGGATTTTAATTAGTGAACCGAATTTGATTTTGATTTAATTTTATTCTGGGAATGTTTTTAGTCTTTAATGGTCTGTTGTGACTGAAATTACAATGGGTCTGCGATGGTTTTGAGCATGTTCTTCTCCCTTGTATGTTTTATGACGTCAGGAAGCCCTGTTGTTCACCATCATCTCCTGGGCATGGTCGGATGATGGTACCCTTCCTAACCTTCATAAACATGTTGATTGGTTGGTAATTAGTTTAATTCTGTTGTTTGCTTTGTCTCCTGGGCATGGTTTGGTGATGGAATCCATTCTAATTCATATACCTTTCATCTCTTGAAAACTATATCAACGGCAGTTCAGTCTAATTTTCCTGATTTTTACTCCAGGCATAAGATCTCCCTGATCTCTACAAGTGGATCCTCTGAATCCCTAGTTTCCCTTCTCTAAATTTTCTTCTCAGTTTAGATTAATATTTCATCATTATTCTTCAAATTACAATCGATTTAGATTTCATCTCATTCTAGTTCTATTTCTACTTAGTTCTAGATAACGTACAGAGTTCTAGATAACGTACAGGTTTCAGTCCATGTGGATTCGACCTCGGTCTTACTGAGTTTATTACTACATCACAACCCTATACTTGGGGAGTGAACAAGTTTTTGGCGCCGTTGTCAGGGACTGACGGCTACGATTTTCTGAAATTTATTGGATTTAGAGTTAGTTTAAGATTAGGATTTTATTAATTTTAATTTTGTTTTCTATTTGATTCATAGAACTAACCTATTTCCTATTCTGTAGGTTGTTAAGATAGAACTTCTAATTTGGTAAACTCTTTCTGAATTTCTAGATTTTCTAACTCTTTAGATTTGATTTGCTTTAAAAACTTCTTTTAGTTAGAAACTAACTTATTTTGTTTTGTTTTGCAGGTCTTTAGCTTAGAGACTCCAATTTGGTAACTTCCTTCCAACTCTCTCTTTCTTTCTAGATTCATATTTTCTTTCTTAGGATTAGGTTTAGGATTTGACTGAGGGCTGTGAGTGTTTCATGCCCAAGTGGGCCCGTGACGACACTCGACGTCTCTTGACTGAAGGAGGATTAGTTGAGGGGTTGACTATCCATCGCAGGATTAAACACCGCTCGAATTCCCCTGAGTTAATTAAGGTTATGGCTGCAAATCAACCTCAAGCACTACCTCAACATATGGATGAGGAAGTACATGATGAGAATGAGGTGCTTCAAGCACCCCCGCCTCGTACTTTACGAGATTATTTACAACCGGCGGGGGTGAGTACGCCCTCATGCATGATTTTTCCTGAAAACACAAGACAGATGGACATCAAGTCAGGAGTTATCCAACTCCTTCCTAAATTCCATGGGCTTGAATCAGAAAATCCATACTTACATTTGAAAGAGTTCGATGAGATTATAGCCACCTTATACTTTCCCAATGTATCCGAAGATACAATCAGGCTGAAACTCTTTCCTTTTTCCTTGAAAGAAAAGGCTAAAACGTGGTTACATTCATTGCGTCCTAGATCCATTGGCACATGGAATGATTTGCAGAGGGAATTCATAAAGAAATTTTTCCCACACCATAAAACGATTACCCTCAGAAAAGCAATCATGAACTTCGCCCAAAAGGAAGATGAAACATTCTACCAATGTTGGGAAAGGTTCAAGGATCTTGTCAGTTCGTGCCCACAACACGGTTTTGAAATGTGGCGCATTACAAATTTTTTTTATGATGGACTGACATCTTCCATGCGCCAACTGGTCGAGACAATGTGTAATGGAGAATTCATGAATAAAGAGGTCGATGAGGTATGGGATTACCTCGATAGACTTGCCGAGAATGCACAATCATGGGACCATTACCCAAAATCAAACACCACGCCTGGGCCAACTCAATCTAAGGAGAAAGGTGGAGTATATCTCCTGAAAGAAGAGGATGATGTAAATTTTAAAGTGACTAATCTCATGTGAAGAGTCGAGGCCATGGAAGGAAAGAAGGATAAGGTTAATGAAATTATTTGCGGCATCTGTGATTGTAACATTCACACAACTGAAAATTGTCCTACCATATCTGCCTTTCGAGGAGTGTTGAATGAGCAAGCTAATGCCGTAAATAACTATCAAAGACCTTTCAATGGATCTACCTCTAATACATACAATCCTGGTTGGAGAAATCATCCAAATTTTAGTTGGAGGAATGGACAAACTGCTACCCCTCAAAGTTTCTTTAATCAAAATCCAAATCAGGGGAAACCTCAAGAAGAACCAGTTCAAAATTCCATACAAGAGCTGGCCCAGAGTATGCTCGAGGTCACTCCACTAACGTCCTACCAACTGGTAGTCTATTTTCGAAGCCCGACCAGTCCACTTATTGACAATGGGACCCGGATGCAACCCGACTGAGGACCACAGCCAGGCTACGCCAGTGTAGGCCGACAGCTCGAATATAGTGTCCCATACCACCATAATCGGCTCACGAGTCTGGTTGCTCACTGGTCACTACGGGGAGGCATGTGGCCCCAGCGTAGGACGACAGCTCGACCACGTGGTCCCATACCATCATGTCTGGCTCATGAGTTTTAGCGGATTGAGGTACCATAGTTAACGGGATTCCACTGGTAAGTTTGGTACCCTGGGTTCAAGCAGTAGCGACAAAACATGGTGAACATACATTAGACATATCAGGTTACTTGACGAGCCTGACTAGCTCGAGTGCACAATCAGCTGAACGACATGAAGTGCATAAGCACTTCGTGTGGCCTAACCACTGTCGCCAACCGAAGTACGACTCGGGTTCGTCAAACACATTCTACGTGGCGAAACGAATCTCAACCACGAGCTCAAGTCCGGTACCGATTGTCTGGACTATAAACATAGCCCCAATCACATTCAATTACAGATAGTTTAAGCAGTAATGGATCAAGATTCACATCATACAATCAAAGTCTGATATTATCCGCTTAGGGCTGCCAGGGCTGTTGCACGCACTCGTTACACTGCTCCCCCATCACCCTTCACGGATTTTTATGGAATACAACTTAAACATGTGAAGTAATCAGAGCAGAATTACATAAACAAGTAATTCAAACATGTTAACAAGCATGTTATAAAACACAATGCAAACAGGAAATTCAAACACATATGTTTTATAAGTAAGTGGTTAAACTAAACAAACAACATGGAGGAAATTATACACATTACTAAGGTAGTTGAGAATCCTATCTCAACACCCTTATACATTACAATTTACTAACTACTACTCATACAGACATTCCAACAAATATTTTAGATTACATACATCAACATACCTGACGTATGTTGATCACACAGGTATTAGGCCAAATCCATTCACTAGGGAGCTGCCCCATGGATAACAAGCGAGCACCCACGACAGATAGTCATGGCAAGTAGGAATCTAAGTTCCATGTTCATTCAGTTATTTCCATAAATACTTGGGCTACACGTTTTAGTATATATAGTGTATATTGGCCGTGGCGTGAATTAGGGCAAATCCTTGCGTCAAAGGGGTATCGCCAACACAACAATCATATATCCATGACAATTAGTCATGGCGAGGATGAATGAGAATTCTATACTCATTCGGTCATTTTCACAAACACTTAGAATACACTATTTTAACATACATAGTGTATATTAGCAAAAACATGTATTAGGGCGAGTCCTTTCGCCAAACAAGTATTTTATGCATATATAATATATTTATACAGCGAATAATCATGGCAAACACATGTCCAAAATATATACGTATACAGTACTTTCTACAATACACTATTTCTACATACATAGTGTATATTGGCAAAACATATATTAGGGCGAATCCTTTCGCCAAATAAGTATTTTATCGATGTATCATATATTCATACAACAAATAATCATGGCAAACACATTTCCAAAATTTATACGTATACGGTATTTTCTACGAATACCTAGAATATGTAAAATTCCATATTCTACATCTTTAATCGAAATGGAAAACAAACAGCACTTTGTACATGTGCAATTGCATACAGATCATGAATCTATCATTATCTGACATTGAAAGTGTTAAAAACCATAACCTATACACCTAAAGTCCTCACCTTTTTCTGTAGAATCGTAACGAATACGATAGGTTTGCTAAGCTTCCGTATACGGCAGTTTGACAACCTATAGAATGAAATAGGTTAGCTATTTCATAACCTACAACTATCAACACCCCAAATCAGATTAGGGTTAGGGTTTCTTACCTAGAAACGGAGCTGGAATCGCCGGGAAAGCGATTAGAACGGAGTGGTGGAGCTTGGATAGCAGCAGGGAAGAAGAGCAGGGAGACTCTCCCACATCTCCCACACTTTCTCTCTCTTTCTCTCTCTCAAATCTCAAATTCGTATGGCTATGAGAGAGAGGGTTCTAAGGTCCTTATATAGCCTAAAAACTCACCAAATTAGACTTCAGGACAAGGTATACTTAGGTTATAACCAAAGTGAGCATTTTTCAGCTCAACGAAGGACTTCTGGTGGCCCCCCTTGAGCCAAAAGTCAGACTTAAACTCACAGACATTGGATCTACATGAAGTTAAGTTTTTGTTTCAGTCGGATTTCCGGATCACGCGTGGTGAACCAGTTTCAGTTCAACGGTCAGTGGATCTCGATCAGAGATTCCAAGTACATGGATATGTTTATGAAATTTTTCCTGATCCGAGGGTGTATTTGGGTCGATTCGACAAATCGTTCGGGTTGCTTATCTTGACCCACAAGCGACAAGTCTCAGATTGCTATTTGAGATATTTATTTCTAAAGAAATCTAAGTGTTTTCACACTCCTCGCTCTGGACTCAAGCGAATTACACTGGGACACAATCTGGCTTTGATTTCCGAGATGGTTGTCAAGCCCAGCAAGGCGGTCTGAATTCCTTAACCTCGTGTTAATCGGACTTCCGACGTGCGGTCCAGATCTGATACGGAGTTTCGGGATGCTCCCGAGAGCAGCCGGGTAATGAGATTGATCCTAGATTTTAGGGTAACCTAGTGTCAATGATTCTACAAGTTTTGGGTCTTGCAAATCGTATTTAAAGTGGATCAAACGGATTTCGTAGCTAATCTAGTTTCGCACTTAGTTACTTTGTCTCATTTCTAAAGGATTTAGTCCTGAGTAATTTCTGTCTGAGGTGGCACTTAGGCCAATGTAGTTTGTATATAAAGTGATCTAAGTTATAATACTTAACTAGTTTAAGATAGTGTCTAAGGTGAAAGTACTTAGAAAAATTGAAAGAACAAGGTGGTGAAGGGTGGGATTTATGAAGGAAACGGGTTCAAAAGCAGTTTTAAACTTTGAGATTGAATTCTGACAGGTTAATAAGGTGTTAGGATCGACCCATCGCCTAAGGACATCTAATTCCAGGTTGGAAAAAATTTAGGCTGTTACATAGATCCATAGTCAGGGATCTTAAGTCCAACCTTTGGCTCAAGGGGGGGCTCCGGAAATGCTCCATTGAGCTAAAACTGACGCTCTTTGGACATAACCTAAGTATACCTTCGCCCTGGGGCCATTTCCATCAGTTTTGGGCCTATATAAGGCCTTAAGCCCTCACTCTCTCATCCCATACAAATTTGGGAAACCCTAGGAGAGAGAAGAGAGGAAAGAGAAGGAAAGAGGGAGAGAGAGAGTTGGAGTCCATCCCTGGAATTCAATCTCATCATTCCACGGACTGAATTAGCCCTTCCATACCGCTCTACCGACGATACCGATCCCGTTCTTAGGTAAGAAAACCTAACCCTAATTTGTTTTCGGGTTTTAGGTAGTGTAGGTTATGAAATAACTAACCCAACTCATGTTATAGGTTGATATACCCTCGTTGACGAAGCCTTAGAGTTTCTAATGAATTCGTTACGCTTCTACGGCGTAAGGTGCGGACTTTAAACGTATATGTTATGGTTTTCAAGGCTTTTAATGTCAATTAATGATATATTACTGACGTGGATGCTATTACACATGTACACAGTGCTGTCCGTTTCATTTTTCTGATATACGTTAACTATGTTGAATATACGGTATTCCTCGTATTTGTAAAAAATACCGTATACGTATGAAATACGGATTTGTGCTTGCCATGATTAATTTCTGTTTATGTATGCTAGATGCATGTATATCAACTTCTAAGTGAATGGATGATCCTAAGACTTGTTATATTAACATACGTCGTGTATGTACAAGTTGTTGCCTAAGTGTTTGTGAAAATGTCTAAGTGGGTATAAACTATGCATTACTGTACGCCTCGACTAACCATCATGGATATGTGATTGTTGTATAGGCGGCAATCCTTTGACGAAAGGACTTCCCCTAATATGTATTCTAACTACTACATACTATGTATGATGTTATGTGTAGACTAAGTGTATGTAAAAATGTCTGTATGAATAAGTGCTTATAAATTCTTCTTTAATTGAGTGTTGAGATATGATTCTCAACTCCTTTAACTATGTGTATGCTTTCCTCCATGTACCGTATATTATAGTGTTTGTTTATCTATGTAATGCATATGTATAAATCCATGTTTAAGTTGTATTCCAACAAAGCTGTGAAGGGTGATGGGGGAGTGGTGTAACGATTAGTGCAACGACCACAGCGATACAAAGCGGACATGATTGTATGATTTGAAATCTTAATCTATTATTGCTTTAACTATCTTCTAGGATATTTTGTTGTAATTGAATGTGATTGGGGCTATTGTATAGTCTAGGCAATCAGTAACAGAACCTAGATTGGTGGATGATGTTGTTTCGCCACATAGGATGTGTTCAACGAATTCGAGTCGTACTTCGGTTATCGATAGTGGTTAGGCCACACGGAGTGCTTACGCACTTCATGTCGATCAACTCGATGTGCGCTTGTGCTAGTCGAGCTCGTCAAGTTACCCGATTGGCCCTATGTATGTTCACCATGTTTGGATGTTACTGTTTGAACCTAAGGTACCAAACAACTCACCAGTGAAAACCCCGTTAACCTTGGTACCTCAATCCGCTAAGACTCATGAGCCAGACATGGTGGTATGGGACACCATGGTCGAGCTGTCGGCTTACGCCAGGGCGACGAGCCCACCCGTAGTGACCAATGAGCAACCCAGACTCGTGAGCCGAATACGGTGGTATGGGACACTGTATTTGAGCTGTCGGCCTACACTGTTTTGGTGACGAAGCTGTGATGGGCGATGGGGAGTGGTGTAACGATTCCGTGCAATAGCCCTAACAGCCCTAGACATGCCCTTTGTAGTGACCTCGAGCATACACTGAACCTGCGTTGAGGCGACGAGCCTTTCCATAGTAATCAGAGTATGAACTAGGCCTGTACTGATTTGGTGACGAGCCCTTTGCAGCGACCTAGAACCACAATATCATATGAGATTTACTAGGACTGACGACCTTAGAATAGATCATTGTTTGGGTATTGATATAAGGGAGGTACCTTAGTTTCCCAATCCTGTTGTATGAAAAGGACTAATAAGAACTTGGTAATCATATGCATGCACCGCATTACGCATGCGTTCAGGCGTAACAGGTCAAGCACTGAGGCAGTGTTGTTCATGCGCGAACGTGAGATGAAGTCGCTAAGGGAGCGTAGGTGAGGGCATGCATCATACATTCATACCAATCTTGCATTAACAAGAGTACTTAGGGATGTGTGATTTACTGCTTTATCATTACTGCTTGATTGAATTGATAGCATGCTAACCTTTGTTTTATTGTTCCACTAAGTTGATCACTCACTCCCACGTTAGGGGTGGTGTTGTACACACCAACCAGACTTTATCTTAGCTATAGGTGATGGCTATGCTTATGAGGTAGAGCTAGACTTTTATGACGACAAGGAGGAGCTCTCCTATATACAACTCTCTGGAGGGTCTATACAAACCTGGAGTTGCGCGGACGGGGCTATAGGGTTTTGGATAGAGAACATTACACTTTCTCATTTTGTACATTCTGGAACTACACTTGTAATTCTTTAACCTGGTAACATGTTCACATTCCGGAGACTTACACCAGTTTACATGTATTTAACATATCTATCACAGTCTTCCACTTGCGTAATTTAACTGTCTCTGTAGTATGATATGTTGTTTTGGCTTAATTCCATTCATCTTTAATGCGCTAACACGGACAACATTAAATCATCCTTATTTATGTTGCATAAGTGATGCATTGGAACTCGGGAGTTGAGTTTATGCTCGACCCCTGATTTTTAGGGCGTTATAGACCTGCACCTCCCCAGCAGGCCCAGGGTAGATTTTATGCCTCCCAGCTAGACCCTCAGTCATCAAGAGCAGTCGTTGAGGGTACTCTTCCTGTTTCTACATGCATTGCACATGTATTGTTTGATTCTGGTGCATCGCATTCTTTTATGGCCGATGATTTTTGTCGATTGACCGATTTGCCGATAGAGTCTACCCGTGAGGATTTGTTGGTATGGACGCCCTTGGGGAAGATTGCAGTGTTAGACCGATTTTGCTCATCTTGCCCCATTCTGATTAGGGATATCTTTTTGCCCAACGACCTGTTCGTATTGCCGATGTCCGAGTTTGATGTCCTCTTGGGCATGGATTGGCTCGCCGAGTACCACGCTATATTGGACTACTCCGCGAGGACAATCACGTTGTGTATACTCAATGTGCCAGAGTTCCAGTTTGTTGCTGAGGCCAAAGGAGAGCAGCTTTCTTGCCTATTATCGTGTGTCGTTGAGGAGTCAGTTGCTTTAAGTATTGACCAGCTGCCAGTCGTTTGTGGTTTTCCTAATGTATTCCATGAGCCTCTAGGGTTACCACCTCATCAGCACACTGAGTTTCAGATTGATCTCGTGCCCGGTACTACGCCTATTTTGAAGGCCCCGTATCGTATGGCACTGTTGGAGTTACGGGAACTGAGAAGCAGTTAGACGAGTTGTGCTAGTTTGGCTTTATCCATCCGAGCAATTCATCGTGGGGAGCGTCGGTACTCTTCGTAAAGAAGAAGGATGTCTCGTTGAGGCTTTGCGTAGATTATCACGATCTCAACAAGGTCACGATTAAGAACAAGTACCCGCTCCCGAGGATCGATGATTTATTTGACAGCTGTAGGAGTCGTAGTTCTTTTCGAAGATAGACTTGCGGTCTGGTTATCATCAGGTTCAGGTCATGTCCTTCAGACTGACCAATGCGCCTGCAGTATTCATGCAGTTGATGAACGAGGTCTTCCATCCATATCTCGACCAGTTTATTGTAGTGTTCATCGACGACATTCTGATATATTCAAGGACCCGTGAGGAACATGAGTGACATATGAAGATTACCTTGTAGACCTTCCATGTACACCAGTTGTACACGAAGCTGGAGAAGTGCGATTTCTAGTAGGAGGAGGTGAAGTTCCTCGATCATGTGGTAACGAGGCAGGGTGTCGCAATGGATCCCTCAAAGATCGATGTCGTGCGTCTGTGGGACCAGCTCACGAATGCATCCGAGATCCTCAGTTTTCTTGGTTTGGTGGGCTATTACTGATGTTTCATTAAGGGATTCTCTCGTATTGCAGCCCCGTTGACCAGGTTGACCAGGAAGGGCGCTGAGTTCATTTGGAGCGATGCTTGTGAGCAAGCATTTATGCAACTTAAGGACTGCCTCACATCCACTTCTGTCTTCACTCTTCCCTCTGGGAGTGATGGATTTGTTGTATTTACTGATGCCTCGTGAGTTGGCTTAGGTGTTGTCCTGATGCAACACGAGAAGCCAGTGGCTTATGCATCTCGCTTGTTCAAGGTCCATGAGCTGAACTACCCCACACATGATTTGGAGCTGGCAGCAGTTGTCTTCGTGGTGAAGGTATCGAGACACTATCTCTATGGGGTGAGGTTCGAACTCTTCTCTGACCACAAGATCTTGAAGTATCTGTTCTCTCAGTTCGAGTTGAACATGTGGCAGAGGCGTTGGATGAACCTCCTTAAGGACTATAATTTTGATCTCCAGTACCATTCGGGCAAGGCAAATGTGGTGACGGATGCCCTCAGCCGTCAGCCAAGAGACCTGGTGGCGTACATGATGATTCAGGAGTGGAGGATGCTTAACGATGAGTCGGCTTTTGACTTTAAGATCGGCTTGCAGTCTTCTATTGTGCAGTTATCGAGCCTGTTGATTCAACCCTCTCTTGTCGCAAGGGTGATCGAGGCTCAGCAGTCAGACGAGTCATTACAGGATTATTAAGCAGAGGCAGCATCTGAAAGTCAGTTAGACTAGCAGATTGGTTCTGATGCTGGACTTTGCTTCAAAGGCCGATTATATGTCCCGGATATTCCTGAGTTGCGCCGAGATCTTATGACCGAGGCACATCGATCACGGTTCTCTATCCACCCTGGCTCGACAAAGATGTATCGCGATATGAGGTTTCAGTATTTTTAGGCAGGGCTGAAGCGCCAGATAGCCAGTTTTATCGCTGAGTATGACATGTGCTAGCGTGTCAAGGCCGATCATCAAAGACCCCCTGGTCTATTGCAACCATTGAGCATCTCAATGTGGAAGTGGGACCACATATCTATCGATTTTGTCATGGGTTTACCAAGGACACAGTGCGGTCATAACGTCATCTCGGTTGTCGTGGACCGTCTGACGAAGTTGGCACATTTTCTTGCTATTTATGAGACCTAGCATGCGAACCGACTCGCCAAGCTGTTTGTTGATGAGAATGTGAGATTACATGGTGTTCCTATCTCGATCATTTTAGACCGAGACCCGAAGTTCACGTCTCAGTTTTGAGGGATCTTTCAGAGAGCAATGGGCACTGATTTACAACTCAACACCGCGTACCATCCGCAGACCGATGGCCAGACCAAGAGGGTCAACCAGATCCTTGTGGATATGCTTCGGGCCATGTGATTGATTTTTCGGGTAGTTGGGACGAGCACCTACGATTGGCTAAGTTCGCGTACAACAACAGCTATCAGGCGACCATTGGCATGGCTCCTTTTGAGGCATTATATGGCAGACCGTGCAGATCTCCAAGTTGTTGGATCGAGGTTGGAGAGCGGCGTCTCCTAGGTCCCGAGCTTGTGCAGCAGACGTCAGAAGCTATCGATATCATCAACCAGAGGATGTACACAGCTCAAAGTCGGCAGAAGAGTTTTGTTGATCATCGGCATCGTCCCTTGGAGTTTACCGTTGGGGATCATGTGTATCTCAAGGTCTCACTCATGAAGGGTGTGGTTCGTTTTAGAGTGAAGGGCAAGCTTGCCCCGAGATTCATAGGACCTTTCGAGATCACCGGGTGCGTTGGCGCCGTGGCCTATCAGCTTGCCTTGCCATCTCAGTTGTCTAGCGTCCATAATGTTTATCACATCTCTATGTTAAGGAAGTGTGGGTCAGACATCATTCCTGTTATTGATTGGCAACCGTTGGAGGTTCGTGAGGACGCTTCTTACGTTGAGCAGCCAGTTCGTATCCTCAATCGGAAGGAGTAGGTCCTCTAGACCAAGTTCATTCCCTTGGTGAAGGTGTAGTGGGGCTATCATAGTGTGGATCAGGTGTCTTGGGAGCACGAGGCGGAGATTTGAGAGCGCTATCCGCATCTTTTCGATGTTTGATTGTATGATGTATTGTGTTTTGATTATACATGATGTTATGTTCCTTTTCCCTTATGAGTTATGCTTATAAATTTTGAGGATGAAATTTTTATTAGGTGGGGAGAGCTGTAAGACCCGTATCCTAGTCCGTACTGTTCCGTTGACTCCCGCGATCCTTCCCGTCAAATTCGGGCAACCTGCGACCTATAATCAATGTTTGCGCGCCACCCTAAGTCGTATCCTGTAGATTTAAGTCGGCTTAATCCGAACCTGTACCATTACAACCACACTGTCGTCGCGATTCCAACGCCGCATCTTGTATATCGATCCGACACCCAGGCCAGGAGATGTGGGCCCGCGTTCAGTTAGAGGAAAAATACTGTGCGTTTGCAATCCCAAGAGAATCTCTACATCATGTCCCATCAATCAATCAATCAAAGTGCACACCCATACTTTCTTTCTCCCCAAGTCAAGCAACCACCAAGTCAACTCTCATGTCAAGTACAACTATCACCTCACATCCATCACCTCTCTTACAACCACCCATTCTCTCTCTCTTTCTCTTCACATTTTTCAAGCAACAAAGAGCAAAAGAGAGTGGATGTCCAAGCTCTTCCATATGACAAAAAAGTGAGTGTGTGTGGCCCACTTCCCACCCCAAAATCCTTCATCCTAGCCATTCATTTCTCATCATCTTCCATCAAAGAGGAACACAAGGAGATCGGCATTCCATCGGATGAAGAAGATCGAACGGTGGGTGCTTTATAGGCTAGATTTTCATGTTTTGATGATGGGCCAAGTGGGGCCTACCGATTGATGGTATGGATCTCACTTTGGACCCTAGATGTGGTCGATGGCCCACCTTAATTCTATGATCATTCCATGATGGGGCCATTCTCCATAGACCCCATCATGTTGTTTACTTTTCTAAGATTTAAAGGAGTCATCTAGACCTTCCATCTTCGTAGAGAAGTAATCTCCACCGTTGATTTTGATTTGGTGGGCCCACGTGTATTGGGACCTACTTGATGTATGATTGAATGCTTGAAAGGGAGGGCCCATAGTGTCGAGGTCCCTCCATCACACGTGTCCCTCTTTCTTTCCCTCTCTCCCTCTCTTTCTTTCATTTGTTTTTGTGTGTGATGATGTGGTTATGCGGCCCACTTGGATGGACCCCACCTTGATGTATGTCTTATCCACACCATCCAACCATTTGGTGGCCCACCTAGGCAGTACGCCTGTAGGTGGGGCCTACCTTAGATATGTGTTGTAACCAAACCGTATATGGCTACACAGTGGAGTGTGAATGGACAGTGGGGTGTATTGACGCCCAACCTCCCTGGACGCACGCTAGAGGTTGGGAAGGAAAAATAAAAATATTGGTTTGATTCTAAACTTTTTAGGTGGCTACACATGTAGGCCCCACCTTGATGTATAAATCAAATCCACGCCGTCCATCCCATTCCTCAGCTCATTTTAGGCATTGAGCCGAAAAATGAAGTGAATCCAATTATTTGGCGGGCCATACCATAGAAAACAATGGTTTTACCATTAAAACCCACTCTGATATTTCTACACCCCAAAACATACTGAATATTGGGCTTGTTTGGTCGGTCTTGAGCTATGGAATGCAACGGGTGGAGTGGATTCTTCCAATGCGAGCCCCACCTATGAAAAACCGCATAAATACCTCTTTTCCAATATATATATATATATAGCATGCAGCGCCTGCCACTGCTGGATGCTGCTGCGTTTGACGGGCGGGCAGGACCATGGGTCCCGGCCGTGGGCCCCACCGTGATGTGGGTTGAACATCAACATCGTGCATTAGGTGGGCCCCTTTTTAAACGATGGGCCCCCCTTAAATCAGTCGTATACATAGCTTAGGTGGCCCACACAACAGGAAACAGTGTTGATTGAACATCTGCCATTGAAACCCTTTTGGGTTGTCACAGAAGTTTTGGATCATTATGAAATTTGTTTTCCCTCTTCATCTGGGTCTGTGCGACCTTAATAACAGATTGGTGTAAGATAAACGTTATGGTGGGCCCCACATGGGACTCACTGATGTTGTGTTTAAACCACACCTCCCCACGCATGGGGAAGTGGGACAGCTAGTGTACCTCACTCCAGTTATAGCTACTGTAGTGGCGTCACCAAGTTCCATGGGTCTCACCTGTATCATCCACGTTGTCCATCTATGGGACCCACCATGATGCATGTGTTGCATCCAAGCCATCCAACCATTTTGAAAGCTCGTCTTAAGGCTTGAGACTAAAAATAAGACAAATCTATAGTTCAAGTAGACCCAACCATTTAAAATAGTGAGACAGTGACATTCACCATTCAAAACTTCTTAAGGGCCACGGTAGTTCCGATCAAGCTGATGTTTTTGCTTTCACTTCATCTATCTCCATGTTAACTTATGAATAGGTCAGATCCCAAAAAAAAATACATAACGGTGGGCCCTGTAGGATTTTTAACGATGGAAATCATTGTCGCCACTGTTATTTGGAGTGCGGTCCAATTGATTTTTTTTATATGATTCATTTATATATATATATATATATATATATATATATATATATATATTACATATTGATGTACTTGTGGCCGTCTGTTGAGACCTATTTGATATATACATGAGGCCCATGTGATTAGGCCCATCTTAATGTATTTGTGGCCCGTTGTTGAGGCCCACCTTGATGTGTATAAGGCCTATTGTCGAGGCCCATCTTGATATATATAAGGCCCATTATTGAGGCTCATCTTGATGTATTTATGGCCCGTCCATTGAGGCCCACCTTGATATATATAAGGCCCATGTTATGCGGCCCGTTTGATGTATCTAAGGCCCATGGTCGAGGCCCAATGGGATGTACACAAGTCTATTACAATGTGTGATTCTACCATAGTTTATATAATGATGTTTATGGCGGCCTATGCTTGGGAGCAATGATGGTTTGACGCCCATATTATAAGTACAATGTTGGTTAAATGTTCGCATTGTAACTCTCCTTAGGGCCCATTGATAGGCCCATACTGGTTGTGTGTAGGGCGTCTAGGCCCACCTTCGTTGTGAGGATAGTTCATCACCGTATAACGTGCTTAATATAATCCCATGACTCATACCCATTCGCATCATATGTATGCTCGATGGGAGGAGTGACTGATCATAGCATATGCCATTGGGTAGATTATTTATGGGCCTCACTGATAGGAGTTACCCACATGAGTGCATGGTATGCGCAAGATTGTTGCATGCTGGACAGTGTGCTTCATGCATCTTGCATTTGTATGTTTTGATCATTGTACGCCCTAGCGACATCAGAGCCACGGCTCCACAGGCACATCGTGGATGGTCATATCGAATACCGAAAATACTTGGTTCTAGCACTGTGGGCACTTAGGATATCCTTAGGTGAGAGTCCCAAAACCTTTTTGGTACCAGGAGATGCTCCAACATCTAGACCGAGTGGATACACGAGTGCAGGAGTGCCGAATACTAGTAGGCCATGTCTCCCACTGTGTCGTGGTCGGTTAGAAGGGGGTGTGGCCTTATCCTTTCAAGTTAGGGGGTTGTAAGTTAGGCTGAGTTTGACCAACTTGCAAATGAGTCTATTATCAACGAGCCGAGTAGGTATTGGCAGACTACTAGTTAGGCGGATAGTGTGGTCTCTTCCACTTGTTGAGTTGTATGGCTATGGAGGCGGCAGTCAACGTGAAGTGTATTAGACCCCGGTGATATCCTAGAGAGAAACTGTACTGATATGTGTACTTGATGAGGACTAGCATGCTTACTTTGCATTTTGCTATGACATTTAGCTACATAGGCCTCGCATCGCATGGCCTTGGTATAGCCGATAGCAATCATGTCTTGCATCGCATAGCCTTGGTACGGTTGATTGTATTTATGGACTTACCGCATATTTTCGCATTACTCTGATATTGTATACTTGGCACTTACCTTGCGCACACACTTACACTATCCTCTAAGCTTTTGTAAGCTTATGCACGACCGTTGCATGTAAGTGTCGTTGGATCACAGCAGCGATGAGGCAGGAGCGCGTATCAGATCATTTTGGAGTTTTTTAATCTTGTATTTTCCTTTCCGCATTGTACTTAAAGTTTTTGATATAGTGGATAAGTGGTGATGTTATTTTGTGACTTGGTTATGCTTGTGGTTATGCTCCATTATAATTTAAAAAAATCATACTGAAAATCCTCCTTGTAGGATCCCAAGATCGAAATCTGGCATATGAATGCCGGGAGCCGAGAATGGGGCACTACGGAGGCTGTTGGGGCCGGATTCGGTGATCGGGAATTTTGTGAGCCCGTTTTCCGAGTTTGGGGCGTGATAGGCCTCCCCACAACACGGGTAAGAAATTATCATGATGGTTAGAATGCCGAGCAGATCGCGACAAATCTTAACCTGATTGAAGAAGCCAAAGATATCGCCAAACTACGAGTCACAGCTCGGCATCAACAAGTGGTCAGATTCTATAACTCCAGAGTCAAGACGAGGCGGTTTCGACAAGGTGATCTAGTACTTCGCCACGTCTTCAAAAGCACTGCGGAGTCTAGAGCAGGGATGCTTGGACCAAACTAGGAAGGGCCCTATCACCTAGTCGGCTCGACGAAGCCTAGATCCTACCATTTGAAAGATCTAGAAGGGCGTCCACTACCCCACCCATGAAATGCCGAGCACTTGAAAGTCTACTATCCTCGAAGTAAAAGCTATGTATGACTTAGGTAGACTAGCCATTTAAGGCTCTCAATAAAAACATCATTTATTTTCCTTCTACTTGCTCTCCTCGTTCTACTTGATCTACTATGTGAAGAGTCATCTCTCATGTGCAGAGACGAACTTGGCGAACCGTTCCCTTAAAGAAGGGGTCGGCTCGTCATTCAACAAAGGTCTACAGAATCACTAAGGGTCATCTCTCCTATGTAGAGATGAACTCGACGAACCGATCTCTTAAAGAAGGGGTTGGCTCATCATTCAACAAGGGCCTACAGAACTAAGGGTCACCTCTCATGTGCAGAGTTGAAGCCCTAAGATGAACCGACCCCTTAAAAGAAGAGGTCGGCTCGCCACTCAACATATGCAACAAACCACAACACAAGCACTCATGAGTAAAGCTTTCAATAAAATAAAAAATATCCGACTTGTTTATCACAAAAAGATAAAGAAAAGGAAACTTGAGGGGATCAGCCCGAGGTCGGCTCCCCGAGGGGTCGGTTTCAGGAGCCTTCTTAACGTCGGCCACCGCTAGAGGGACTTCTGCCTCTATGCCTGGAGAGTCCCCAGCATCCGCCACCAAGACATCCAGATCCAAATCTAGATAAGCATCTCGGACCTCATTCAAGCACACTTTGTGGCCAGCATTGTAGACAAAATCGTAAATCTTCTCCAGCTCGTCATTTCGCTCCTTGGAGGACTTGAATCCCTCCATAGCCGCGACGACTTGGGACGCAACCAAGCCTCCAGTTCAGAGCACTGTCTGGCAAGAGCCTCAGCAGCCTCGTGCTTAACCGCTTCGAGCTCAGTTGCCAACAGAGTGTTGTCTGCCCTCGTGTCATTTAAGTCAGACTCAGCCTAGTCTGCATGAGCCTACAACTCGTTGATCTCTCCCTTGAGACCCAACTCCCTTAAGTGACCCGCTCCCAGCTGGGCCTTTAGCTGCTCCGCCTCCGACACTAAGGTCTTCAATTGGGTCTTCAGCTACTACACCTCCAACACCGAGGGCCTCAGGCATTCCTCAACCTCGGCCTTCTACCCCTCGAGCTTAGCCATCATCCTCAGCCTTTCTCAAGTGAGGACGAGCGATGGCAGCACTTGGAAGGACACAGATGATCAGACCAACAACTAAAAAAGGGGGGGGATAAAGTAATCAAGACTGAAGTCTACCATGTAACAGCATGATACAAAGTCGTTCACTACCCCATCAAGGGGTTAGTTCAGAGTGTTGACGACGGCGCTCTCCTTTGCATGCTTTGCCGCCTAGTCATTTAGTAGCGCCATGTGGTGACCTTGCGCAAGCAACTCTTGCCCTTGGGAAGGGGTGAAACTCGCAGGTTGCCTAAGGTCAAGCGCAGCCGAAGCCCGATCCTCGGCCTCGGGCATGGCAGAGTCACCAACCAATGCCTCGGCCTCGCCTATCAACTTCGCAGAAGTGAAGCAAAGGTTAAGATTAAGGTCATCAGAAGGATGAGCAGAAGACATCGCGACAACCACTGCTTTCCCCCGAATCTCAGGGGGTGATGATGGGTCAGCCACGAAAGCTGGAGCAAGTACTAATGCAAGTGTTGATGTTGGCACCTGCACCGCAGCTACCTCGGCCATAGGAGGCTCGGTCACGATGGCCTTAGGTGTTGAAATCTTCTCCAGGGCCTCAGACTCGAGTACTGGAATCTTCTTTCTCCGAGCCATTACCTTGACCCAAGCCGCCGATGCTGACGCTAAAATATCATTGAATGAGGGATGCACTACCCTCCCCCCCCTCTTCCTCTTCGACCCCGCGGCTTCAGACATTCCTAATCAACAATAAGGTTCAGCCTCATCTTATTGGGAAACTCAAGCGCAAGATCTAGTCAAAAGGCTTAACGCGGCTAGGAAAGGTCTGAATCTACAAAATTCGGACAAAATGAGGTTGTCTGGACTGATCTTGTAATGCCAGGTGCGGCGTTCCTCGTCGAACAGACGAGCCCTGGCTATCTGGGCTCGGAGGTGGGAAGATAGTTCTAGTGCCCCCTTCGGATAGTCTACAAGCAAAAGCAGAGGCTGTTAGAATAAGTTGCGAGTGATAAAGATAAGAAAATCTACAAGTACTCGGTTCAGTACCTTAGAGGCTGAACTGGGTAAGTACTCGGATTTAAAGGTGTCCAACCTCGAATGTCGGAGCCTCCCACTCTCCCGAAGCCCAAAACCATTTCCCCTTCCAGTCTTTGTTGGAAGTAGGAAGTTTGGCGACAAGCCCTAGAGTGTATGGCATCTTGGCTGAGAGATAGTACCAATATGGCTCGGCCTTGTCGTGCTTTGCTTAGTACATTTCCAAGAACTCATCCAACGAAATCTCCTAGTTCTTCACTTGTCACCAGATAATGTACGACGACACCAAGATACACCACGCATTTGGGATGAGCTAACCCAAAGCGAGCTTCAGCCGCGTTAGCACCTCGCACACAAAGGGGTGAAGCGAAAACTGGAGTTCGCACTCTAGGGCACAATGGAAGATGGCTATCTCCCCGTTGGAAGGGGCTCCTGGTCCATCCATGTCAGAAGGAGCCCTTATATGCACCGAGTCTGGAATCTGGTACTCGACTCGGAGGCGAGCCAATTGAGACTCAACGAAGACCGATCCCCACGGAGTTTCAGCTCTAGACCAGCCACCCAAGGGCCAGGCCAACGACCTCCGAGCAGGGTCTCAGGATATCCTCGTTGCCCCCTTAGCCCGATCCTTAGACTTTGCCCCAGTACTCCTCTTAGGCGGGGGGTAGAGTTGGATGACCTCGAGAGGACCTTCCGAGCTCTAACACTCGAAATCTATACTCTCTAGCCCTGACCCGTTCAAGACCTCGCAGACTTCGTCTGAGTTGCTCAACATTGCGAAATAAAGAAAGAAGTGGTAGGAGACTCACTACGAGGTGGCGATTTACTCCCGCGACAATATCCCTTTCCGGCAGGTGAGCCCAGACGGAATCCTCTTTACCGGTAACAAGTCTCGAGAAGAAAGGTGGGGATGAGAGAAAGCTACAATAGTATTCAAATGCAGAAAAAATGAAATGAAAGAGGCGTCAGGATTTTTTATAGCCTGAGTCCACCGCCCACCATCATGACGAGCAGTCATAGCTGAAGCTGAAACAGCTCGAATCTGAACCCTCCTGTGAACATGGCGATCCATGATATGAGTAATCAAACGTCATCCTGACCCGCACGCAGTCAACAGTTAATGCATAGTCATCTTTACGCATCATTCTGATTCATGAGCCGCCAGCGCTCAATGCGCCGATGACCCTTCGTATTTCGAGATACACGTAGCACCCCTTGATCCACTCGGTCGAACCGCTTCGACATACGTGGCCACGTGGCCGATGCACAATGGTAAGAGCGGGAGCGACGGCTAGCCCCGTGCGAAACACGGATCGCAAAGACCATAATGGGGATGCTTCTTTCAGTCCAATCATTATAGGGAAATTAACGGTTCGTCTCCCCAGGCCTTGATTCGCTTTCCATTACTCTTTAAGTCTGGGCTCGGACTTAAAGAGTAGGGGGCTTCGGTTATGGAAAAATCTGAACCGAGTCAAATCGAGGTTAACTCTGACATCAATGATTGAGCCCCTAAGCAAAAACATATCCGACCCGAGGTGAATGTCCAATCCGAGGATTCTGACTGAATAATGACACTGACCCTGGACTCGAGATAAGTCGTGCACTCTACAAGACTGGTCGGACCTTAGAGCTGTGTCATCATGCCCGATCCGATTGAGACAACTCAGAATGCGGGAGAGCATCTGTTTGACCATTGTATTACCGAGCCAAGGGTCACTGTCCTAAACCGAGGACTAGTATTCCAAGCCAAGCTTCTTTACTTAGTATATCAACAACCCGCTTCCATACATCGTAGACTCGGATCATCGAGTACAGTTCGGACCATGAGGTCGGCTCAGATAGAAACTAAGTCTCGGCAGAGGCAGTGCTTGTGCCATGATCAGGTAGTGCTCATGGCACGATTGGCACAATCTTGGGATAACTGCCAATTATCGCACGCGCGTAGCCCTCGCGTAGTGGCTATGACCACGCCTAGATTATTGGGCACGTCCTAAGCGACCCTCAGGTATAAAAATAATACATTTCTACAGGAACATGTACGCACCTCACACCCTCTCTACTCTACACTACTTAGACTCAGATTCCTTAACCTGACTTAGGCATCGGATGGTCCCCTGCTTGAGCCAGGGTCTCCTTTACTTACCTTTCTGTGCAGGACTAAGGTTTGTTCTGAGCACTCGGAGCTCGACGGAGGGTGGTCTAGATTCTTACATCAACATTCCTAATGGTTCATGGATGGTCAGATTTTTAGAGGAAACTGTACCCAGATTTTTGGGCGTCCATCATGTTCATGGACAATTCAGATCAACGGTTTAAAACAGATTTCTTCCATGAGAAAGACCTCTAAAATCTGATGTCTACATGTTAGATTTAAAATAAAATAATAATCAAAAGAAGTCTCCTTAGATTTGCCTTTCACGTGGCTCCTCTTTGGGTTATCCCTTCTACACACACTCTCTCCCTCTCTCTCTCTCTCTTCCTTTCTCTCTATCTCTTAAGCCTTCATGGAAATGGGCGTGGGTTATCTTTTAAACTCCTAAAGAGTAAATTACGTGAGGTGATTTGTCTTGATTGGAGGTGCATTGCTATATTTATTAACCTTAGGCTGTACACGATCCGAGTTGGCTCGGTTAGCTCGATTATCTTGCTCATGATTGGGCTTCATCCCTACATGGCATGATTGGGTTTCATCCCTACATTGCAACTAGGGCTGTATACGAACCGAGTTAGCTCGGCTAGCTTGCTCGACTTGACTCAAAATAGCTCGATTCGACTTGGTTTGAAACTGAGTTCAAGCTGAGTTGAGCTGATTTTTTGAGCTCGAAAAAATTTCGAACCGAGTTCGAGCTTGCCCTAGCTCGACTAGACTTAGATCAAACCCAACTCGAATCGAACCAGTTCGGTGAATTGGTTACTTTGATATTGATGTTGCTCACCAAGTGTTTGATGAAATGATTCAACGAAGTGTCGGCTAGTAGCAAGGAAGGTATGTTTCATCAAACAAATACTCTTTTTTCTTGATTTTAATGTTGCCTACAAGGTGTTTAATTAAATACCTGTAAAACCATTGCTGGTGTTTTACATACAATGAGAATTTGAAGGTGCAATCCATGTGTTTGTGAAAATGCTACACAGGCGAACTCAGCTCGAACTGGCCCGAGCTGCTGACCGAACCGAGCCAAGCTGGCCAATTAGGCTCGAGGACTGGCCGAGCCGAGGTCGAGCTAAGGTCAGCTAGTGGCCGAGCTGAGTTAAGCTGTGCCAAGCTCGACTCGGTTGGACTCGTGTACACCTCTAATGGCATCTGTTGACTAATTTGGCAAAACCTCGAGTAAAACTAATTCACTCACAAGGGGTCTCAATCTCATGATCTGTCTCCAACTACACTCACCTACTAATCGTCCAAATCCTGTTTCTTGACATAAGATGGAAAATATATATTTATATCTAAGATTTTTAAGAATAAAATGTGCATATGATAAACTTGGTTTCTCACTGTTTTCAAGGTCCTATGTTATTTATCTTTTGATAATGAACATGCAAGGTAATCATGTAATGAACCATTTTGGACCATCAAAGTTATTAATCATTGATATTATTACCTTTTTCCAAGTACAGGAAATAAGATGAATTGTCTCTAGAATTTATATCGTCCAACTACTTTAGTTTCTAATCAATTTTATGTTGCGTGGCATGATAATTTTCAATGATAATTTATATCTCTAACATATAGTTAATGTATAGCAGATTCACTAAATAGAAAGTAATAGAAAGAAAAAAAAAAGAATTTTTTTTTTACAAATTTTCTAGAATATTACACAATGAGTCAAGTAAAAAGTAGTTTGTTGAATGAAAAAATAAGATTGAAATTCTTAGATTCTCCTCGATCAGAGACACTTGTCACAGAAAATAAGGGAAGAAGCAAAAGTAGAAAGCCTCGCTACCATGAGAAGTTAAGAGGCAAATGTAAGTCATGAAAGTATGTTAACTGTTATAATTGTGGAAAGCTGGGACACTATTAAAATGAGTGCCAAAAGCCCAAAAAGGATAAGAAGAAAAAAAATCAAAGGAAAAGCAAGAAGAGAATGATACAATTGCAGTTGTCTCAAACAATGATATTATTATTTTCTTGGGTTGTAAACAAGCATGTCCTAATATCACTTGCCAAGATATAGATTGGGTTGTTGACAGATGTGCTTCATATCACTCTACTCCTTGAAAAAACTTCTTCACATCTTATAAGTCAGAGGACTTTACTGTTGTAAGGATGGGTAATAGTGGCTCCTAAAAAAATGTAGGAATTAGTGATTTGCATGTTGAGACCATTGTTGGTTGCATATTGTTTCTTAAGAATATGAGTCATGTACCCGATCTTCACCTTAATTTAATTTATGTGGACATTTTTTTTATGAAGAAAGCTACAAAAATTATTTTGATGGCAAACAGTTAAGGATTACAAAGGGATCTCTTGTGGTGGTGTGAACGCCTCCGCCCACGCGAGCACAGTGGTGCCTTCACTTCCTTAGCTTTGGTATTGATTTATTGGTGTAATCAAACTATGTTATTGACTCAGATGTAAAAATACGTTTGGTTCAGAGTCACCACTAACAAAATAAAACTTAAAATCTATGACCAACTAGAAATCGTAGAATCTCTTAACGGTATGGAATCTTACAATTCCCTAACTCAAGTGACTCACACGATTGGTTTACGATCAAATCACTAATGTGCGGCCTCAGTGACTGAAAAGGAAGGGATTAAACATCATTTTCCTCTTGCACAATGTGCGGCCTCTACTTCACAAGATTTTATAATTTTTGGGGATTCAACGGAATTTTGACATTTTTATATTTGCACGTGCTTTGCATAACACATAAGGGTTGGGCAGGTAAAAAAAGAAAAAAAAAACTATCTAGCCTTACATTGCAAAGGCAAATGCCCCCAGGTAGGCAAATAAAGTAAAAAAATGCAGTGAGTAAAATGAAATGCAAGCTAGCCTTACTTCATGGAACTAAATAGACTAGGTAGGTAAATAAAATAAAAATGCAATAAATAAGATGAAGTACAAACTAGCCTTGCTTCGCAGGATATATGATCCTAGGTACACAAATAAAGTTTTTTTAAAAAATGAAAGAGGGAGAATTATGTAGAATGAGATAGAAGGAGATGTGAATGTGATTAATGCACTTATAATGTGTGGAGTGGAATGTGACTTAAATGGAGGTAAACAAACTTTTAACTTCAATGACTTCCTTAATGACCTTTTTTCATCTCCTATGTCGGGCAGCATATCGATCTGTTAGAAATCTTTAAGGTACCTTGAATAGCACCTCTGAGTGAACTCCAACCCTAGGACCCTTTCTGTATTTTCCTATATCTTTTTCTGCTCTCTATTTTTGCTCTTCCACTCTCTATTTCTTTTTGTTTCTCTCTCTCCCTCTCTATCTCACTTTCCTTCATTAGTTCCCTCCTCTGTTCGGTAACGAGCTCCTTATATAAAGGTTGACAGCTGTAATTCACTGCCAACTGCTACAGTTCATTGGATTACGTTGTGGGCGCCTGACGTTTGAATCATATATATATATATATATATATATATATCATATAAAGTAAATATTTTAATATATAATATATTATATATTATATTATATTATATATATATATAAGTTAAAGGTAATGATTATTTTTTATATATTTATTTTATAATAAATATTTATATATGTTTATTTATAAAAGTAATAATTCTTTTTATTGTGTGTGTGTATGAAACGTAATGATTAGTTTTTTGTCTTTTTCTACAAACTGTTTAAATGCTTGTATCTTCTTTGTTGTCCGTCTGTTTCAAACAATCTTAATCTCATTGGAAATATACTTGAATAAGCTTCCTAATAAGATTAGAATCACTTCGATCAGACCCTGTTTAACCTATCAAAAGTACAACCGTTTAGTATATGGAATCAGTTGATTGCAATTTGACCGATTGTTTGTTTTCTATGATCTTAGGGTCATTGGAAATTTTGCATGATAAACTTTTCAATAAAACTAAAATCACTTCAATCGGATCCTGTTTGACTAGTCTACAGTGCGGCTAGAGTTTTTGTGGCTTTAGCCTCTCGGTAATGCATGGTTTTAGTAAACAGACTGGATCTTTCTCATCATAAGCCTGATTGGAGAAAACTTAAGTTCATTAGGAAGATCATTTGACCACATTTCCAATTAACCATAAATCATCTTGATCGGTCAAATTTTACTTTCAATAACACTATGACCACTTTGTGTACAAGAAAGACCGTACTTCCCTCAATCTTAAAGATGTGACCTTTCACACATCAACACAAAATTATTTGAGAAGACTAAATAATAAAGAGAGTGATCCTTAGGTAGAGAGAGTTCATTTATCCTTTTCTCGTACATCAGTTGCTACATACGGAGAGTTCCCGGGGCTATGGAGTTTAGATGTATGGCCATGACTGAATCATTATTGGATTTGGCGCTAGCCAATCGGGTCCATTGGTTATCTCCAAGATATGCCAAGTATGCTTCTTGTTTAACCTAAGTGGATTTTTAAAGATTTCTAAATCAGTAAGAAATAATTTATTGAAGTTAATCTGAAGCTCAAAGAGTGGCTTATCCTCATTTTAGGTGATGTATCTACAGATACTCCTCTTTGGTAAAGGTTGCGAGCAATCGATTGTAAAGCGAGTGGACACCCCACCTTTCGGATTAGATGTAAACGTGGTATAGTCTACTCCCATCGGAGTGTTATTATCGAAAGACTTGTCTAGTTAAGGAGTAATTCGACTATCTCTCGAGGGTTGAGAAAAATGTTGTTATTTGTCTCTATGGATTTTATGGTTTTACGTGGCATCAAATCACAACCCTTTCACGTCATGATTGACAGTTTGCATCAAGGGTGGTTGCAAGTATGAATTTTAGGTGGTTAGTGCCTCTGTGGTTTTTACGATCTTACGGGGATCCGCCTAAGAAATTTGATCTTAAAGAGTGGTTCTCGTTGTTGCACAATCCCCTAGGACTGCCTATAAGACTGGTCATGTGGTGGGCTATTGCCTGAGCTTTTTGCAATTTTATGTATCCCACGCATTACAATGCACTAAGCTGACAAGCATCCCAGACTGGAGTCACCCCGAGTTATTTCTTCATCATTCGATTTTTCAATCTTACACTATGGTTGTAAAAGTCTTTTCCCACGACTTAAAGCACGATTACATTAACTCGAATATATTCAATTCATATTCGGAGATGATCAGAGTGACACTGAAAGTTCAGATCGAGCGTCACATGTTTCACTTATGATTTCAGAGAAAACCAATGACTCGAAGAAAACTAAAATTAATTATTGCTTTGTGTTGGTACCCACCATGAAGTATGGAGGACCACCTAGTGCCTCGAATACCATGCGCATTTTATTTTTGAATTTTTTTCAAAAAATATCCCCACCTATAAAACATTGTTCCATGGGGTTTTTATTGTAAAATATTTTTTTAAATATTCTTTTCAGACCATTTATTTTGAAAAGATCCACTTGATCTTGTGGGGAGGCGTCGTTAAGCAGCTTTTATTTCGACCTCTTTTTTTTTAATTTTTGAATAAGTTCGACTGGTCATTTCCTCTGGGGATTTCAATGGTCCTGATTAAAGTCGCTTTTTATTGAAGCATGTTCTCTGTTCGATGTCCAACTTCAAGTGTGCTTGCATTTAATACAGCAACCCTATAGCTTAGGGAAGATTATTGTTGAGGGGGCTTCGATTCCTATGAAGAAAGAGAGACTCTTATAGAATGATCGAAGAGTTTGGTGCAGAGGGAATGAAACAGACTTGAGTAGCAAACAGAGGTAGTTGTCGGGCCGGGTGTTTTGAAGAAGCACCCATGACTTGATGATGCAACCCTGCAATGGTTTTTTTTTTTTTCTTTTCTTCTTCTTATTTTAGTATCATGCATGTAAATAAAAAGAATGATGAAAAGGGAAACTTTTTTCTTGGTGAACAGACTTGTCTTATGAACATGGTGTATATTTTGGTGCTTTAGATGGCAAGGATCAGACACTTGACTTTTCCATCATTCATCTCATGTGAGTTCTGAGTTGATACCTAAAGATTTTTTTTTAAGTATCCTTAGGAGCATGTGGTGAGAATTCATGTCCCCTAGCCTGGGTTGCGCTTGATAGTTCTTGAAACATCACAGTATTCATATCTTTGACTTCGAATACAAATTTGTTTCCATGACTGAAGTGTCATATTTTTATTTTTTTTCTTGTTGTTCTTACCCGTAACGCTCTTTCGAGTTTTCGTTTTGTCTGGCTTTACCTCATTTTTTTTCCATTGTGCCCTTTCAGGTTTTCACCATGTCCCGGTTATTTGTTCTTGCCTGCCCCTTGGTAGTGCCTTTTTTAATCCCTTTCGGGTTTTCCCCAAGTCCGTTGGGTGTCTGTTATTTTTACTTGAGGCGCCCTTGTGGGTTTTTACCTCGCTCATTTTGCTTTGACACACCATTTCTCTCTTTTTCTTTTCTTTTCTTTTTGGAGTCAGAAAATTTTCTCATTAGTAGTTTATGATAATTTCTAAGGCAACTAGAGGCTTCGAAATGCATCCTAAGGTCAATATTTTTCTTGAAAAGAGAGTAAGGCTGATGGGAGTTTACCCTCGATTTTCTCTCTGAGTCTTCATTTTTCTCTCTTTTTATTTTATTTTTTCTCGGATCAAACTCTAAGAACTATTTGAATGAGTAGACTGTCTGCCTTTAGTTGGCCATCATAGACTTACTCAGTTGACTGAGGTAGAACATAATCGACTAATAGTCGTGACAACTACATGGGTTGTTTCACACCTAATGTCGGTTTTGCCGGAGTTCCTTTTTTCCATCGAATAAGTCCAATTCAAAGTTGATCATCTATATATTTGATTGTTGTACCATACTCTATTGAATCTGGGATGCCATGATTTCCTTTTGATTGAAGTCTCAATTATAATCGTTGGTGTGATTCTATCCTATTAGTAAAGTCGCATGGTTCAGGCATGGTGTTATGGGATACTATATCTGAGCTATCGGCTTAAGCTAGATGACGAGCCCCCCATAATGTCTAGTGAGCACAAATGAAGGTGACAAGCTTACCAGTCTATTTTTGGATTTAGGTGACGAGCCCCTTTCCATGTTGATTTATTTTTTAGTAACGAGCCCGTACCTTTAAACCGATTACTTGTATTCGGTATCGGTGATGAGCTCTTACCATGTTGATTATATTCTTGGGCAATGAGCCCATACCTTTGGAATGATTATTCATACTTGATACTTTGGTGACGAACCCTAAATTAGATAAAGGGACATTGGCGACGAGTCATGTGATCCGGTTTGTTTGACTTGTGGTATAAATTGTGTCACGCCCCAAACTCGAAAATCGGGCTCACAATATTCTCGATTGTCGAATTCGGCGCCGACAGCCTCCGTAGTACCGCATTCTCGGCTCCCAGCACCCATATACTAGGTTCCGATCCTGGGATCCGACAAGGAGGATTTTCAACGTAAATTTATTTCGTAATACGTATAACTATAAGTATAACCCACGAACAATAACGAGAACATCATCACAAAAATCCACTATAATTAAAACTTGAGTACAATGCGCATAAAGGAAAATACAATGATAATAATGACAAAACTCCAAAAGCTTTACAGCACGTTCCTACTCCTGCTTAGCTACGGCCTAGTGTCACTTGCACGCAACGGTCGTGCATAAGCTTATAGAAAACTTAGAGGGTGGTGAAAGTGTGTGTGCTCGATAGAAATGCAAGTATGCAATATCAAAGTAATGCGAAAATGTAGATAAGTCCATGAATACCATCAGTCGTACCAAGGCTATGTGGTGCAAGGCATGAATGCTATCGGCCATACCAAGGCCATGTGATGTGAGGCCTACAAGGCCAATGTCATGTGCAAGGTGCAATCAAGCATACCAAATCTCATTCGAATCCTCATATCAATACAGTTTATATATATATATATATATATATATATATATATATATCATCGGGGTCTAGTACATTATACACCAAATCGCTGCTCACTAGACGCGTAACCATGCAAGTGGAAGAGACCTCACTATCCACCTACCAATATCGGCCCAGCACATTGATAGCGGACCCATTTATGAGCTAGTCAAACTCAGCCTAGTAATACCCCATACCCTCGAGCGGATAAGGCCACACCCCCTTCCAACTGACCACGACACAGTGGAAGACGCGGCCTACTGGTATACGGCCCTCTTGCGCTCATTTATCCACTCGATCTCGACGTTAGAGTCATCCTCTGGTACCATCGGGTTTAGGAATTTTCACTCAAGGACATCTATGGCGCCCCAATACTAGTAATAGTATTTTCAGTGTCCAATCCTGTCATCCACGATATGATTGTGGTAGCTATGGCACTGATGTCGCTAAGGTATACAGAAATCATATCACACAAATGCGAGATGCATGAATCATATTATCCAATCATGCAGCAATGCTGCATGTACCGCGCACTTATGTGGGCAACTCCTCCTATCAAGGAGTCCCATAATAATCCGCCCAATGGTATATGTTATGATCAATCACTCCTTATATCAAGCATACATATGATGCGCATGAGCATGGATCGTGAAGCTATACTAAGCATGTTATATGATGATGATATACTCTCCTCATATCAAGGATGGGCCTAGACTGCCTACTCATATCAAGAATGGGCCTAACGATCATCGAGGCTCAACAGTTTAGGTTAGCCCACTAAGGCGAGGTGAGAATGGGCCTAATAATGGGTCCTACAGAGAGTTACAATGCGGACATTTAACCATCATTGATCTTACAATGTGGACATCAAACCATCATTGCTCCCAAGGCATGGCCCATCATAAACATCGTTACATACATCATGGTGGAATCACACATCACATCGGTCCTTATATACATCGTTTTGGGCCTCACACAAGGGCGTCACATACATCGCATTGGGCCTCACTCATGGGCCTCACATGCATCACGTTGGGCCTCATACAAGGGCCTCATATACGTCACATTGGGCTGCTTCACATGGGCTGCAACAATGGACTTCATATACATCAAGTAGGCCGCATCACATAGGCCGCAACAATGGGCCTCATATACATCAAGTGGGCCACATCACATAGGCCGCAACAATGGGCCTCATATACATCAAGTGGGCCCACTGTCCTAACTGGACTATCTACACCATTTAACTATTTTTAAAGATCATTTTACAGCATTACTCAAGAAATGAATCATATCGAAAGATCATCTGGACCATACCACAAATAGCAGTGGAGATAATGATTTTCACTGTTAACAATTCACAGGGGGTCACCTTAACATTTATTTTCCATCCAATATGTTCATAAGGTCACAAAGACCTGAATTAAGAGGAAAAAAAGACTTCATATTGATCCAGAATTTCTGTGACCCCAAACAGGTTTCAATGGTAGACATTCAATCCTCCACTGATCATTGCAGTGTGGTCCCCCTGATAGACAAATCTGCCTTATTTTTCTTTTCAACCCTTAAGACGAGCTCGCGAAGTGGATGGATGGCTTGGATCTAACACATACCACATGAGCAGACCCACAGAACTGTTGTCGTAATACAACAGCTATTATTACTGGCCCACCGTATGGATGGTTTGGATGTAACACATACATCATGCGAGACCCACAGAACTTGTTAACATGAAGACAGCAGCTGTGCAGTGGGGTCCCCACCTCCAGATGGACGGTTGGGTTACAACACAAACCTCGTGATCAGACCCCAACTTGCTGACGTCAATACATCAACCAAGATGCTGGTGGGGTCCACATAGATGGACGGTCTGGATTTATCACATAACTCAGATTAGACCCACAAAGCTTGCTGACGTCAACCAGCAGTGGGACCCACTGTCCTAACATTGGACGATGTGGATTTAGAATTCATACATCAAGGTGGGCCCACCCCACACGTGTGGCACGTGTGGGTGGGTCCCACATCCTAAAAGGATGGATGGTCTGGATAAAACCATACCTCATGGTGGGACCACAGAACTTGCTGACGTCAACGGCAACCATGTGCCGCTAGTCGTCCAGCAGATGGACGGCCCAAATGAAACACATGCACGAGGTGGGTCCACACGTGTGGCCCACCAATGGCTTTGAATAAAGCTAATATTTGTGTTTTCCTTCATCAAGGCCTGTCCAAACGGACAGGCAGCAAGGTGGGTCATACAAGTGGACTGTGGTGTGGTCCACTAAATGGACAACATGGATAAAATATGCAAATCATCAGGTGAGCCATCAACAGTGAAGGAGAGAGATAGAGAGAGAGAGAGAGAGAGAGAGACAGCATGTGTGCGAGGGAGGAGCTCCACCACTATGAGCTCCTCTCCGTTTACAACACATACATCAAATGGGTCCCACCACAAGTGGGCCCCTAAATAAAAATCAATGGTGGATATCTTAAAATCACCTACGATTATCTTCTTCTTTAGCTTCTTGAACTCCTTAGCTCCTAAGCTTCTTCTTTAAGGGTGGATGATGAAGATTGAAGGGTTGGACGGTGAGATGTGGGGGTAGGAAGTGGGCCTTGATCTTCTCTCCTTAGAGCTTTTCTCTCACGGAAGCTTGAGAAATGGTAGAGAGAATGAGAGAGGGATGTAGTGAAATGGTGTTGTAAGAAGAAAGGGATTAGAGGAATGGGTGGTGTAAGAGAGGGATGAGTGGAGAGAGAGAGAGAGAGTGAGAGAGAGAGTTGACTTTGGGGATGAGAAAGAGATGGGTGTCATGCTTTGTTGGTAAGAGAGGGATGGGTTGTGTACTTGACTTGTAATTGATTGATTGATGTGATGGGTTGTAGAGATTCTCTTGGAATTTATAACGCGCGGTGTTTTCCTCCAAATAAATGCGGGCCCACAACTCCTGACCTGGGTATCACATCGGTGCGCAAGACATGGCGACGGCGCAGTCGCTAGGGTACAAGTCTCGGGTCGACTCGACTCAGATATATGGGATGCGACATAGTCGCGCGCAAACACTATCTACAGATCGTAGGTTGACGGAATTCGACGGGAAGGATCGCGAGAGTCTACGAAACGGTACGGACTAGGATACAGGACTTACAAATTGTCGTATCCTAACTTACCCAATATGCCTACATGTAAATGGATTAATAAAGGCTTGACTAAAGCATGCATATTATGGCATTTGTGGGTAATGTTGGTTATGAGGCACATTACTATCGGTTTGTTTACATTTGCAAGTAATATTGGTGACAAGCCATATTACTGTCGATTTGATTATTTTGCGGTGATTTTGGAGACAAGCCATATCACGGTCGATTTGATTCTCGGGACATTCATACACATATTACGTCATACATGTATTTAATTAATTAGATTATGAAGTTGTTTGTAATTATATGCAATCATTACTTATGTTTGATTGTGTTAATATTGTATACTTAGAGGAATGGTAACACTAAGTTAGTCACTCACTCACACCCGGGACAGTGTTTCAAAACACCAACGAGATATCAATTATGCAAGTACCATCGAAATCATGGTCTTAGACGAGACCTATGTGGATCCAGCGGAGAAATTACCATTTTTTTTTCAGATTGCTAACGAGCGAGCCTAGTCCAGCATTGCTTCCATTGTGTTATTTCTGTTGGAGCAGTTGTATAGATTAATTAGATTTTTGGTACTTTGGACATGTATATTGAGTCCCCAGCTGAGTTGACTCTTATGTTATTTTGGATAACTGTATGGCTACTTTTATGATTGTGTATCACCACTTTACTTTTAGACTTTATATACATTGTTTGGTGAGTTCTTCATGACTTGGTTGATACTTTTTTGTACTTAAATTGAAATCACGCTTCCATGAGATATAAGTGACACTTATGATATTATGGATTGAGCATGTACTGGATTCCTGAAATTCAGAATGTTACATTATGATAATGTCTTATGAATGGCAATGAAAGTAATTCTGAAGTACATTTATACATATGATCCAAAATCGGGTTAACAACCAAGCAATAGAACACCCACTCTAGTTTTATCTTTTAATTAATGATTTTTATCCGTGGATGTAATTAAGGGCTTGTGCCAGACAATAGCCTGGAATGCAACCACTCCTAGACATCAATTAAAGCCGCTTTCCGTGACTTTAATATTGACTTTCTCATACTTCACTACTTCACTAACTAATCGACTTTTGTACGTTGTCATCTCTCATGATCAAATCCGTAACACCATACTTGTACACACTATAGATGTGCACATCGTAAGGGCTAACCACTAGAGGGTTTCCCCTGCGATGTTGTTTGTGATTGGCTCATGAATGATTCTCGTTAACTTTCTACTAGCCGATAGAGCTCGGACATCGCATAATCGAGACAAAGATAGGAAATCAGACATCCTCGACCAGAATGACTCCTGTGGTTGATTTGCATCCGGATATCCAAAGTAAGGGGCTTAGATATGGAAAAGGAAAGGGGTTTGGCACCATTCTCTGCCTGCGCCATGGTCTCTACTTTAAAGGATTTAGAAATTTTTTTAAATTATCAAGTTTTAGAGAATATTTGCTCGACTGGATTACAATTGTGGCGACAGAGCCCTCAACATCAACTACCACTGCGAAGACCATGAATATAAAAGCAAAGAAAAGGAAACTAAAGTAGCTCAATTGCTATCCTGATCATAGAGACGGAGTGATCAACATTGATCATGACTGAGGAGATAATCAATGCAGGAAACTAAGAGATGATCGATGTTGAACACTCACATCTACATTCTGAAAGATGTGAGGTTTCTACCATTTTTGTCTTTGGACTTTCCCTTGCAGTTGATATTCTAGGTGGCTTGAGATCTTTCATCATCCTTTTATCTAGTCACGAATCACCCTCTAAATGCAAAAACTATGTTAGAAGGGATCCTTAGACAGTGTTGGACTCTTTCTTGTGCTTAAATTTATAGATTAGGCTCATTTACTTTCCACCCTCAATCTAGAGTTATTTAGAAGGCTATCTCTGATGTTAACAATTGAAGACAAAAAGCCTTGTAATTCTAGAAGATGCGAGGTCTATGCCATTTTTGTCTTTGGGATTTCCTTTGCAGTCATTGTTCCAGGCCTTGTCTCGGTGGCTTGGAATCTTTTGTCATCCTTTAATCTAGCCATGAATCAGCCTCTAAATGTTGAAATTGTGTTAGAAGGGATCCCAGACCTTGTTGGAGCCTTTCTTGTACTGAAATTGATAGCTCTATAATGGGATCATTTGCATTACTCCCTCTTCCAAAGCTATTTAGAAGGCTATATCTGTTGTTGACAATTGAAGACAAAGGCCTTGCAATTTTATTTTTTTGCCTTTTCAGATTTGTTGCCGCTTCCGTTCCAAGTGTTTTAATTGAAGGGCATAATGAGGAAATCCTTGCTTTTATTGAAATCCTAATAGCTCTTCCTAGACAATGCGCTTGTTTGTTCGTTCATTGCACTCCGCTATTACTCGCCTAGGTGAATGAGTGAAGATAGTGAGTAGGAATAATAGAGTAGCCAGTGCTCTCTCAGGTGTTGCCGATCCTCACAAGCGAGCTAGCTTGTCTTTTTTGATCTATCCCCTCTCGCTCTCTCTTTCACTGGCTCAAGTTATGAGCTTTGTTTTTTTTAACTTACAGCAGCCAAAAAGTTAGTTAATTTAGCAAGCGCTCTTTCAAAAATAACTGAACACCTAAAAATTACTTGTAATCATTAATAAAAAAAATCTTACCTCTTTAACTTTTTGCTTTTTTCTACTCTTTTTCCTCATCTTACCACATAATCCACATCAAAGTTGGCCCCACATTGAAGGTGGGGCTCACACAATGGATGATCTCCATCAAAGGTGGGCTCCGTGTTTACATAATGTACGACACACATCAAGGCAGGCCGCACATAATGGGTGGTCCACATTGAAGGTCAGCCCTAATGATGAATGGCCTACATCCAAGGTGAGCCCCCACATCATGGACAACCCACATTGAAGGTGGAGCCAACACGATGGACGGTCCACTTCAAAGGTGGGCCCCACATGATGGATGACCCACATCAAGGTAGCCCCTCACAATGAACATTCCACCTCAAAGGTTAGCCCCTAATTGTAAATGACTGACATTCAAAGTCGGCCGGACAGCCCAAATCGAAGGTGGGGCCCACATGGACGGTCTACATCAAAGGCGGGATCCACGTGATCGGCTGTGGATATTGAAGTTGAATTCCACATGATGGATAACCACATAAATGTGGGTCCAACATAATGGATGCACCACATCAAAGGTCGGTCAGCCCTAGTGATGAATGGCTGACATCTAGAGTGGACCCCATGATGGATGTCTTACGTCAAAGGTGGGGCCTTCATGACGGAGGATCCACATCAAAAGTGGACTCCACGTGATGAGTAGTGATATTGAAAGTTGACCCCACAGGATGGACAATAACATTGATGGTGAGCCCCATATGATAAGAGGACCCGGACCCACATCAATGTGGCCCCACATGAGTACACTACAGTTAATATCAAAGGTAGGCCTAATGATAAATGACCCACATCCAAAGCAGGAACCACTCATAATGGACGACTCACTTCAAAGATTGTGCCACATGGTGGATGGTCCAAAATAAAGGCGGGCCCTTCACAATGGATAGCCCACAGCCACATCCAAGGTGGCCCACATGATGGATAGCCCACGTTGAAGGCAGGCCCTGCAAAAGCGAATCGTCAGTAGATGGTCTGCTTTGAAGGTAGGCCCCTCCCTTAAGAGGGTTCACATTGAAAGATGGGACTCAGGTAAACCCAACATAATGAACGGTTCATGTTAGTTTGGCCCCCCGTGATAGAGAGTGGATATTAAAGATGAACCAAACAAACAAAATTGAGGGTTAGTGACGTAGGAAACTAAGCATAGGGGTAAGTAGTTATGCGATGTTGGACCAACATAATGAAGTATTCACATTATGTTAGCCCCACAAGATAAAACGGCAGGTATCAAGGATGGTCCAAACAAACAAAATTGAGGGTTGATAGCTACGTGATGTTGGAAACCAAACATACTTCGGTTAGTTCAGGATCCTTCGCCACCATTTAAAATCTAAGAAATCATGAGTCGCATGTCAATTACCATACATTCAAGCTGCATGAGGACCACCGTAATGTTTTAATATTAGACGTTGCATATCATCTTTAAGGATAGATTATAAATAAAATAAAAAATAAAAAATCTAGCCTGTACGGTAACTTAAAAATTGGGCCATACAAGGGGACAATATGTGCAGCAACCATGGATTCACTTAAGTAGGCCATACAAAGGGTGGACAATTGCACACAGCCACTTTGGAATTACTTAAGCGGGCCATAAAAAGGGATAACTGTGCACAGCCAGGTTGGATTCAGATCGCACTTTGCGTATGGGCAGTTGCAAGTCATCTGAAGGTTAGACGAAAAAAGTCTTTAGTCTGTTCTGTAACTCAAGTGGGTAAATAAGAAGGGTACAATTGTGCACAGCCACTTTTGGAGTCAGATCGCGAACTTAACAAGTGTATGGGCAGTTGTCGTTCTAGCCCCATGAACTTAATAAGTGTATGGGCAGTTGTCGTTCAAGCCCCATTGTGGTGTACTGCGTTGAGGGAGAATTGAGGAAAGCAATGGAGCATAGCCACAGAATGTGAAGGCCCAAACAAAAAAATTTTAACTGAGAATTTTAAACATATTAGTCCCATATTTAGTTTTTTCTTTTCAAATCATCTTTATAGGTAGAGCTGGACACAAGCCCAGCTAACTCAATTAACTTGCTCAGTTTGACTCGAAAAAACTCGACTTAGCTCAGCTCAAAACTATGTTCGGCCCGAGTTGAGCAGAATATTTGTTAGAGCTGGCCCGAGCTCAACTCAACTCGAATCGGTCCAAAACTCAAACTCAGCTTGGATCAGTCAGACTCAGCTCGCTCGGTCAATTGATATAAATATCAACTTAATAATAATAATAATAATAATAATAATAATAATACACCCTAACACCCCCTCCCCCTTCTTCTCAGCCCAAACGAGCACCCCCCTACCCCAACCCCCTCCCTGAACCACTTGTCCACTCATCCAGCCATCGCTGGACCCAGCCTCTGGTCAGAGTCCAACTTCAAAGCCCGTGCAGCCGTGCCCATATATTTTTTTTTTTTTCTGTTCGAATCATCTTCTTAGGAGACACATATCAAATAGAACTCCAAGTGCAAACATAGAATCCTACCTATTTGGTATGCTAAACAAGATGACATCTGGGAAGTCAGAATTCTCCAAATTCCACTGGCTCGTCAATTGGAATTTTGGAATTCTTAAAATTCCTTGGGCAGCAGCAATTGGAATATCTATTTCTATTTCTTTCCCTACAAACTTCATGCTATCAAACAGGCCCCAAATAACAACTAGGATTCACTATATGCCTACAAGTCACTTCACGAAATTGGTGAAAAAAAAAAAGAAAAAAAAGTAGACTACAATAACAATAATGGATGAGATAAATTTCCATGCAAGAAAGAAATAAGGCTAAATAAAACCAGCTAGACATAAATCCTATGAAATTTTGAAAACGAGCAAGATGAGGCTTATTCTTAGCATGAGGTGCAAGTAGTTTTGAGTTGCCAAAGTCTAACATCAAGGTATTCGTACCCAAAAACAGCACCACACCTTGCCTTGCTCCTACCAAGAATCCACCGTGAAGTTAGCCTTCATCCCAACAGGTAAAAGGGAGAGGGGTTTTAAAATAATAATAATAAATAAATAAATAAAAATAAAAACAAAACAAACTTGCTAGCAGCATAGCTTCACTCAAGGAAAACGAAGGACAGTTTATGTTCACCGGTCAAGGTCAATCCATTGGCAGAGAGCAAGAGAGAACCATCGGTTTTGTCCAATGGAAGGAGAGAAAAAGCAAACAAACATCAATTGTACATGCATAAAATCCATGGTGATTCGGAGACGAATACATAGAGGATAGCCATCGGTTTTGTCCATGCGCAACACGAATACACAGCATAAATTTGTCCACAACCCATCTCAAGAATATCTTTCAACAGTCTGCTGACCAATTACATCCATTGAAACTAATCTAGTACAGTACAGAAGGTACACATATAACTAGCAGACAGAATTTTCAGCTTGGACAACAATCATTAACGAAAACCCTAGTACCGATGATGCCTCAGTAGACAGCCAACTAAAGCACTTACGCTCTCCTCGAAGAAGAGTTGACCCGAGCATTACCTTGAGATCTTATCCTCTCTCAGTTCCGTGGCGACTCTGTTGATGGAAGTGCCCATCCTTGTGATGCCCGTCCATCCCGCCTGCCACCACTATTTCCTATATTGTCTTGTACAAGATTGTAATAGAAAAATTAGCAAATCCCGAGAAAGAAAATGTAGCAGAATCTCATCACTAAGATTACTTATATACTGGGAAATACAACATGGTTTCCAGACATCAGATACAAAAACCATGCTTTATGTATCAACCAGTTTCTTCTAATTCACAAAATACCATATTAATTCACCAGTTCAGCTAATGATAAGAGACTTCTCAGCAATTTTGTACCACTAAGAGACCATACATAACATATAGAAACACAACATCAATTGGAAAGAACGACTCACCTTCGTGGCCACTGTTGAGCATGTCAAATTCGTGGTTCCATCCATGCAAGTGCTTTTTTGCATTCACCTTCCATGCCTCTTCAAAACCAGCAAGCTCATCTGAAAACCACTGGCATTAGTCTCATTGCTCCTCACCCAAACAGAGAATTATAACCCCAAACTACTCAATTAATGGCACACGCATACCTCCATTCAGATTGTGCAGTGTCTGGACAGTGTCCACTTTCCCATCTGATTTAAGCTTCCTTGTGACGGAGTGACCCTACAATAAACACAAGCTCAATAACATAAATGCCAGAGACCTGTGATACCATCGTGTACTTAAATAGACCGAAACAGTGCCTTGGCTCTACCACCAAATAATAGAAAGTCATCGGAGAGATGATGATTCACACCATAATGGATGTGAATCTGTTTCCAGCAGCATGAGCCATAAATAGTGTTACACAACCTGATTCTTGTCTCAAACCCTTCTTTGCTTCCATTTTAAGTAGGATTTGAAAGAAATGGAGAAAGATCCGGGCAGAAAGGAATACCTCTCACCCGCACTATGCAAGACAGCGGGATATGTACCTAGACAGGCAGATTATCAATGAGATGAAAGAAAAAATGCAGACAACATCTGTAATACCTTGTCATGAATTCCTCTAGAGATTCTGTGAGTCGCTCTACCAGTAGTTCTATCTGCCTCTTTGCTCTCTTCCAAAGTCATCTATTCCACAACCAACCAAACAAACAATAAAAACTTATCCTCAACATATCTTTAATAAAGATAGATGTGAAAAACAAATTTACTTACTCCATCACTACCCGTCCTCCTGGTTTTGGATGAAGTATAATATGCCCCATTGGCACCACCATAAGTCACGCTGGAGCTCTGAAAGCTGAATGTCTGGCTCTGCGGCCGTGTTCTCTCTGCCCTGTTATATTCATTCCTATACTGCATATGCTTACTTCTCTCTGCAAGATGCAACTCCAATGACAGTTTTTAAGGCCATTTGCAAGTAACATTTCACATCACAAGTTAAAAAAACTCATAAAACAAAAGAGAAATTAAAAAGAACTCTACCAAGTATAATTCAAAACCATGTTGAAAAGCACCATACCTTCAGTTTCTTCATCCGGGTGTTGAACAAATGCCTCATCACTGGACCTGGAATTACCCTTCCCGTCCTTACCCCTCTTGTCTTCATCTTCATCATCAGAGGATAACTCCTGTATTATCGGTCTGGTCGATTTCCTGGGTGGCAGAGCTTGGTGCTCCAGGAAACCAGAGTTGGGAGAATCCACGAAAAGGCTCCCACCTTCACCAAAAATGCTGGGTCCCAGCATGCTAGGGCCAAACATGCTTCCGAAGGGGCGACTGAAAAAAGGGTCATCAAAGGGGTCCTTCCCGAAGAAGCTAGACATGATGTTTTTGTGATCCCCAAAACTGCCAAAACTAGCAAATGGATCCCCAAAATCAGAGAAGTCGCCTCTGCCACCTCTACCCCTCTGCATTTTCTCAATGCTAACCTCTGAAAATTGGCAACCAGGTGTAAGAAGTCTCAAGCTTCGCAATGACTAGTGTGAGAAATCTCAAGCCTCCCAATGACCATCTCAAAACATAAGAGGGAGAGAGAATAATAATAACTTCAAACCCGATCAGTGCAAAGTAAGGAGCAATGATCATAAGGGCACCAATCATCACAGTAATCTAAAAAGGAGATGTGCAATGATTACAATTACTTTTACCTGTGGACAACATCTGCATTAGACCGTTGATTCCTATATTTGGTTTATCGGTAGTAAAATCATAATTATGGCATTTTTATATTACTTCAATGTTAAATCATCACCAAAATATACTGATGTCACTATTTGGATTCAAGATTTTCACGATAATGCCATAAAAAAGTGCAATGACCAATAATTCCTTTACCTATCTCCTAACCATATTTACATTTAACCGACGATTCCCTTGTTTGGTTTGCCATTGGTAAAATCGTGAGTCTTTTCCTTTACAAGGGTAATTGACGAAACAAACAGGCCTTAAAACTTTTCTAAACAAGAAAAATGTGGTCTGCCGTCAATCAAAGGATAAAATATTTCTAAAACTTCTAGTTTTTCTTCTTCTTCCTTCTTCTTCTTCTTCTTCTTCTTTTTTTCCTCTTTCCCTGAAACCCAAAAGGCGTGTAAAGGATCAAGGAAACCTGAAATCAATGAGAGGGAGATAAAGATTACAGAAAACCATCAAGGGAATTAAACCCAGTTACTCCAATATCCAAAAAGAAGCCGGATTTCAGTTTCCAACAACAGAAGGTAAAATATTCAAAAGCTACAGCAAAACTATACCCTGTAACTTTGAGGAGCTACCTCCTCACATAATACTATAAGAAAGGGGTCTACACATAGAAACCTCCCTTCTTCTCCTAACATGAGTACATAGACTTGAAGAATGCTAGTCTTACAAGTCTCGACATCAACACATACGCAAAGGCTACAAGCCGTTCATCAGGTGGTACTAACCACGGACATTACAAGGTCCAAAACCCAACCCAATTCAAATATTGTAACATGGTTTCAAGGAGAGGAAAAAAAAAAAGTTGAGAAACAGTCCACATTCAGCACTCGAATTCAGCTGTTGGTGTATTCCGATCGGCCTAATTTATTAACCTGGTTGCATAATACAGCCCAACCACCATGTGTGGCATGAAACCTTAACATCCTTTCTACAAACTTTCATCATTGCGGAGAAATCAACAATTTGAATGGTGGAACTAAAAACTCCAAATCTCCAACGCACATCTGCTTTGATTGGTTCTCACAGGCAGTAGGGACTCAAACACCAAATCTCCAACACAGATCTGCCTTGATTGGTTCTAACAGGCAGCAGGACCCGAACCCTCAACTCCTGTCTCTCCACTTAGTTCACCAAACACATGAACTGATCAAACCAATCAAGGCACATCAAGATGCCCAATTTTTTTTTCTACTAAACTAGAACTGGAAACTCTCAAAAAGGCATCCAAATCCGTAATTCCTGTCTCTCAACCTGGTTCACCATACACATGAACCGATCAACCCAATCAAAGAAAATCAAGATGCCCTTTTTTTCCTACTAAACTAAAACAAGAAACTCTAAAAAAGGCATCAAAATGTGCAATTCCCGTCTATCAACTTCATTCACCATACACATGAACCGATCAAACCAATCAAAGCACATCAAGATGCCCGTTTTTTTTTTTTTTCCTACTAAACTAAAAACAAGAAACTCTTTAAAAGGCATTCAAGCCTGCAATTCCCATCTATCAATTTGGTTCACCATACACATGAACACCCTTTTTTTTCCATACTAAACTAGAACAAGAAACTCTAAAAAAGATATCTAGACCCACAATTCCCGTCTCTTGACTAAGTTCACTATACTTTTTTTTATGACGATAGGGTGTCCCTACCCCTTTTTTTAGTTCACCATACATGTTATGATCCCAATGATTTAAAGAGCGTAGCTTGATGCATTCCATCAATCCTAGGGCTTTTAGCGTATTGGTTAGGTTCTTAACAATTGGTATCAGAGCCAACATTGTGTCCTCTACTCAAGTCACAGAAGGGGCGACCTGTGGAAAGGTCAACCAAGATCAGAGTGAACACAACATGGAAAGGGCTACCTGAGCAACTAAACTGCAATTGCCAATTGGAAAGGGCTACCTGGATAACCAGAGTGCAGCTGCCATGCCCTAGAAATGGCTAATAGAAAAAGAGGCCAAAGTGAGTGCAGCAATAGAGTGTGCTGCCATGGACGTCGGCTACAGAGCATATGGTGGAATGTTATGAATAAGGTATTCTGTATCGGTAACGGTGGTCATAATGGTTACCACCATTACCGATATACGTATCGGCTGTAACAGCTAATAGGGGGGCTCAACGACCCCCGTAATGGATGAAAATTTTCTTTTGCCTAAAAAAATTCTTTAAAAAATTTATCTAGAAAATCTAGAATGATGTTAATATTCCAAATATGTATTCATTTTTCGTTTTGAACATATGTATGGTAGTGTAATGGTAAACTCTTTGGCGAGAGTATTGTATTGGGTTGTCTAGTGAATTTGTGACTATAATTATGTCTCTAAAATTTACACATCACAATCAAACACTAGAACTAGAAATCAGAAAAAGGCACAAATACTACTTTTTTAATTTTTTGATAAAATGGCCTCAGAGCTTCTATTCGCTCAAATCACTTCAATCTGGGTTTTAATCTTAAAAACTATAGGAAGAATAATTGAAATCTATTGTAAAATAATCTAAAAGAGTTTTTGAAATCAGAAAAGTTTTAAAATAAGGAGAAAAATGGATTTAAATAGAAAAAGTTGTTTTTCGACTGCTAAAGAGGTAATGGTTGTCAAGCCCCACAACAACCTTTACGACCGATACAGTCCCAAAAAACTAACTGCCTCGTTTCACCCCGTATCGGCCTTTACAGGCGTATCGTAACGGATGAGGAACACTGTCGTTATGATCCCAATCATTCAAAGAGCCTAGCTTGAAATGTTCCATCAATCTTGAAGCTTTTCGCATATTGATTAGGGGTCATTTGGATGGTGGTAAATGGTTTAAGTTATAAATGATCAGGCTGAAAATGATTTACAACCTATCTGTTTGGCTTTAAGTTGTAAATGATTTGCTAGTAAATCATTTCCAATATTTAGATAGCATGTAAATGGTTTATATCCTACACACCTAAGATAGTTTAGAGAAGTAATTCATTAAACAACATTTAAATGGCATATAAGTGTAGTGGATTTTAAAGTGTATAATTGGGTTAAGCCCATCTCACTAAAGCTTAGGGTTGATCCTAACATAAAACCTAGTCGGTGAGCCATAGAAGTGGGCCCACGAATTCAAATGCTTTCTTATACTGCCGGTAGCAAGATCTGCTGCCATTAGCAGAGGGAGGGAGAGAAGGAGAGAGATTGTGAGATTGGAGAGAGAGAGAGAGAGAGAGAGAGAGAGAGAGAGAGCTATTGGAGTTCTCATATACAATGGAGGGAGGTGCGTATCTCCCAACCTTCAAAAAAAGAACCGTTGGAGGCTTCTTGCTGGTAAATCATTTTCTAGCAAATGAAATCCCAACTTTTTGCTAGCCAATGAAAAGGGGAGAAAGGTGGTAAATCATTTACAACTAGTAAATGATTTATAAGCATTTTAAGGCCCAAATGCAAGTTGTAAATCATTTACAACTTGCCTCATTTACCACCATCCAAACGACCCCTTACATTCTTAACAATACACATGAACCAATCAAAGCAAAGCAAGATGCTCGTTTTTTCCTACTAAACTAAAACAAGAAAGTCTCATAAAGGCATCCAAACCTGCAATTCCCGTCTCTCCTAATCAAACTAATCAAAGCACATCAGGACGCCCGTTTTTATATTCCTAAACTAAAACAAGAAACTCTCACAAAGGCATCCACAGGGCCTGTTTGGATGCCTGTAAGTTCTTTAAGTTGTAAGTGACAAGTGAATCACTTAAATGTTATCCTGTTTGGATGTAAGTTGTAAGTCGCTTACAGGTAAATTGATTTTTGTGTTTGAGTAACATGTAAGTTAGTCGCAGGTAAAAACCTATATATTCACGCCGCGCAAAGCTTGGAGTAGGAAATTATTCCAAAATATTATAATCATAAAAGAGAACTTGGCAGAAATTATGACATTTTGTTAAGCCCATCTAGAAGCCAATTATTAGGCTAAACTAATCATCAACTGGGTCATAAAAATGAGCCAACAAATTCAAAATGCCTACAATATAGAAATCCTGGCGATGCTAAAATGTGCCAAAACAAAAAATTACAAGGCAATGGCCTAATACAACTTATCTGCAACTCACAAGAACAGGAGAAGCATTGTACAATAGCGTTGGATTACATAATCAGATGCTTTAACTAGAATTCATGGCTCCCTAATCCAGACTATTGACCGTGCTGGCCCCACTTAGATAGGGCCATGTAAAAGGAGACGAGATCAATTGCTTCAACAACAAAAGGTTGCATAGAGACACAGAGACAGTCGAATCAATTGATCCAAACCTTTCCATCAAGTTCAGCCCATAATTAATAAACCACCAAGCAAAAATTACACCAGTCAAATAATTGTAACCATCCAATCAATTGCCAAAAAATTACCAAAAAATAGACAACAAAAATTATTTATGAAAATAATAGGTACAATAAAAAATTCCAAACATCCATTTGGAGGGACCATAGTTGATTGCTTATGGTTGTAAACAACCCACCGATATATGCTCCATGGAAAGAAAGAAAGAAAGAAAAATAAATAAAAGATTTATCTTTTTACCAGCGGAGCGATTGGAACAGGGATTTTTTCTTTTGACTTTTCTTCGGGAAGAACGGAAATTTCTTGCCACTGAAGGAACGAAAATGAGCAAATGATATGATAGAGAAGCCGATTGCCATTTATTTAGAGAGAGAGAGAGAGAGAGAGAGAGGTTATGGAACGTTCTGGTAGCGGTGGAAGAGGCGGTATCGAGAGAACTCTGGAATGGCCGACTTACACGTGTCATGTCCTGCTTCATTTGGGGCGCGGATAGGTACTACCCCCGCCTGTCCCGAGCTGGGGACAGGCAGGGGCTACGAGGGCCACAGAGGGGCCACCGTGATTTATGAGTTTTATCCGCACCGTCCATTCATATTTTCATATCATTTTAAATTTTTGAACAAAAATTAAGGCAGATCTAAGTCTTATGTGGACCACACCATAGGAAGCAGCGTCACAAAGGACGTTCACTATTGAAACCTTCTTACGGTCCGCCGTGTCGATTATTTTCCATCCAACCTGTTGACATGGCCATATATAGTTAGATGAAGTGAAAAAACAAATATAGTTTTATCCAAAACTTCCGTGGTTCGTAAGAAATTTTCAATGGTAGGATTTTAATTTCCAATGTGTGGTCTATTTGAGCATTAGATATTCCCTTTTTTTGGTTTAATTATTAAGAATAATAGGTGAAAACGAATGAACAGTGTGGATGAAATTCATACATCATATTAGCACATTAGTGACTCTTGGAGCCTCTACCTATCCCTAGCTCGGAACAGGCGGGGCAGTGCCTAATCCACGCCCCTTCATTTCAGGTCCGTAAGCCTCCGGGCGCGGATTCGTTACGGACAGGTTGAATAGCGAGGCTTACTATTAAAGTGGCATCATGGTCTCCACTATATATATGTTTTGTATCCACGTCTTTTATACACTTGTAGAGATTATTTTAGGACAATGTCAAAAAAATAAATAAATAAATGAGTTAAATCCAAAGCTCTAATAGACCGAACACAAAAAATTGTTGGGGCAGCGACTCGCACCATTAAAAACTTCTAAATGTCATAAGTTTTAGATCAAGTTAATATTTGTGTTTTATCTTCTTTCATGTCTTTTTTAATATTTGAATAGGTTAGATTTCAAATAAATATTATGGTGGATCTTAGGATAGTTTCGACAGTGGGAGTCACTCTTCCCACTGTTTTTTATGGTGGGTCAATACAGATTTTTATCTACCTCATTCTTTAGCTCATGCCCTAAAATGATGTCTCAAAATGGATAGACGGTGTGGATACAATATAGACGTCATAGTGAGATTCACAGAACTTAGTGACGTCACTTCCATAGTGCACTCGCTGCTCAACCAGTCAGTATCTAAGCCGCGTCCCTCCGCTAGGGACGCGGATTAGAGAAGGGACGCAGATTACATGCTAACAGCATCAGTAGCACGGTGGCTACTGACAGGGATATGTGGGCTCATTATAATTTATGTACCCTATCCATGTTATTCATCAATTTTTCCATCCTATTTCATTGCGTGAGCCCAAAAATGAAGCAGATCTAAATCTCATATGGACCACTCCTTGGGAAAGAGTGTTGATCGAACACTCATCATTAAAAACTTCATAGGGTTGACAAAAGTTTTGTATTAGGATAATACTTGATTTTTTCTCTTAATCCAGGACCTCAAGTGTGTGTGACATAATCAACAGCTTGGATGACAAATAAACATTACAGTGAACCCTAAGAAATTTTAACAGTGAGCATTCAATCACCACTATTTTCTTGTGGTGTGGTCCTTGAGATTTAGATCTACCTAAATTTTGGTATTATTCTCTATAATGATGTTTAAATATAGATGGACAGCCTGGATAAAGAAAATATATATCATGGGGAGCTCACGGAGCACTACCAGTAGCCACCTCACTACTGATGCTCTCAGGGGCAATCCGCGTCCGGGAGGGAAGGAAGCGGATTGGCTGCTGTACCACACACCACAATCCTTGCTAGTGTGTATGCGTCGTGTAAGACCAGCGCTGGCGCTCCTTGAATTCCGAGTTGTACGAGCGGTTAAAGGGGACGCGGATTGCGTCCTACCCCCGCCCGGACGCTAATCCGTCCGGGCAGGGCTCTGTGGAGCCCACCGTGATGTAACTGTTTTATCCTGCCGTCCAACTATTTTTTCAAAAAATTTTAATATGTGATCCAAAAAATGTGGCAGGTCCAAGGCTTGAGTGGACCACACCAAAGGAACCCGCACTGATATGACACCACTGTTGAAACCTTTCTAAGGGCCAACGTGATGTTTTTTTTTTACCATAAAACCTATTCATGAGGTCAAGTAGACGTAGATGAAGTGAAAACACAAATATCAGCTTGATCCGAAACTTCTCTGTATCCCAAGAAGCTTTTAATGGTGGACGTTCAATCCCTACTTTGTGGTCCACTCAAGCCTTGGACCTGCCCCATTTTCTGGTTCACATATTAAAATTTTATGAGAAAATGGTTGGACGGCAGGATGAAACAGTTACACCACGGTGGACCCCACAGAGCCCTGCCCGGACGGATTAGTGTCCGGGCGGGGGTAGGACGCAATCCACGTCCGGTTAAAGGACGCGGATTTCTTTAACCGGATTTCCTGCAAAAGCCTTTCGCAGGAAGTTCCTGCGCTGGGATCTCGGGTGGGGCCTATTATAATGTTTGTGAGAAATCTGCCCTGTACATCTGTCTTTTGAGTACATTTTAGGATATGAGGCCAAAAATGATCCGTATCCAAGACTCAATTAGGCTGAAAACGAGATAATTGAAAGTCCATAGTTGAAATATTTGTGGGCTAACAGAAGTTTTGAATCATTCTAATATTTGTGTTTTCATTTCATCCCAGTAGGAATGCATTATTAACGGTATGGATGGCATGTAAACATCACTGTCGAACCCAGGGAGGTTTCAATGGTAGTAATTTCCCTAAATACCTTTTCTTTTAGTATGACCAACTTGAGTCTTGGATTCTTCTTAATTTTGGTCTACTATCTTAAAATGAGCTAACAAAATGGATGGACGGAGCAGAGTCCTGAAAAACATCACTGCAGGCCCCACCTGGGTTCCCAGCGCAAGAACTTCCTGCGAAAGGCTTTCGCAAGAAATCCGCGTCCGCGGTTAAAAAGAAATCTAAGGAAGCGGATTGGCTGATGTACCTTAGTTATATAGCTGCTGAATTTAGGTAAGTAAGTTCTGTGGGTCTGATAATGAGGTATGTGTTATATCCAAACCATTCATCCAATTGGTGAGTTCGTCTTAAGGCTTGAGACGAAAAATAAGACAGATTTAACTATCAAGTGGACCACACTGCAAAAACCAGTGAAAGATTGAACGTCTACCATTGAAACCCTTTTTGGGGTCACAGAAGCTTTGGATCAATATGAAATTTGTTTTTCCTCTTCATTTAGTTCTTTGTGACCTTATAAACAGATTGGATGTAAAATAAACATTATGGTGGGCCCTAAAAAAATTTTAACACTAAAAATCATTATCTCCATGGCTATTTATGGTGTGGCCCATATGATCTTTGGATATGATTCAATTTTTGGATAATGCTCTAAAATAATCTCTAAAAGTAAATGAACGGTGTAGATATAATAAATACATCACTGTGGAGCTCATGTAACTTTGATATCCTTTGAACGGTTCATACAACTAGGAGCTTGAAGAGTGTTAGTGCTCTTCTTGGCACGATAGCTAGTGTGTGGTACACTTCGTTTTTAATCTAAAGAGAACATTTTAGTTCTTGATAGTCATATTCAAAACTCAAGTGAGCCACACCACAAATAGCAATAGGAAAATGACTTTCACCATTAAACATTTGTAGGGATATTATAACTTTTATTTTCCATATAATCTATTCATAATGTCACACCGACCTAAATGAAAAGGAAAAATAAATATTTTATTAATTCAAAATTTTTTTAACCCTAAAAAAGCTTTAGGGATAGATATTCAATTCCCCGCAACTTTTTCCTGTGTGGTCCACTTGATCTTTAGATATATGTTTATTTTATGGCTCAAACTTTTCAACCAGCTCCCCAAGTGGATGGATGGTTTGGATATAACTCATACCTGAAAATGGGAACCACAGAGCTTGGTGCCGTCAACATCGTACACCAGCGAATCTGCTTCCCTCCTCGGAGAGGATTAAGCGCTGCCGCCCTGGCCTCACATTAGAGGCTTCGGCTCTTACAATGAGCCCACATAAACAAGTCGTCCATCCATTTTTCCTGTTAGGGCATGAGCCGAAAAATGAAGAAGATCAAATTCTTAGGGGAACCATACGGCATGAAAAAAAGTGTTAATTGAATGCATTATCATTCAAAATTTCTTAGGCCCACCGTAAATTTTCCTTAATGCTTATTTGTCATTAATATGTTGATATGGTCACAAAAGGAAGTGAAAGAATAATATCACTTTGATCCAAAACTTTTGTGACTCATTAATTATCAATCACCATTCTTTCCAATGAAATGGTCCACCTGAGAATCGGATCTTCTTCAATTTTTTTGACTATGCCTTGAAATAATATAGAAAAATGTATGGACTGCATGAATGTAACATATATACATCAAGTGGGCCCATAGTAAGGGCCGCACCTTCTTAGGTAAGGCATGACCGCACCTAATCCGCTCCTGTATCCGGGGAGCGGACCGCAGCGGATTGCCTGTGAACCGTGCCGGGGCGTTGTCGGGCTCATCTGTCCATCATTTTTAAAAGACCACACCGGATTATAAAAATCAGTTAGACACAAAACTCAAAACTCAGGTGTGCCGCATCAAATGAAACTGTGTACAGAAATGTCCACCGTTGAAAGCTTCCTAGAGCTGACCATAATGTTTTTATTCCATCCAAACCGTTCATAGGGCTACTACCACAAACTGTAGACATAAATATCATCCTAATACAAAACTTCTGTGACCCAATTTATTCAATAATCACTGTTTCATGTAATATGGCCCACTTGAGTTTTATATCTGTCTGATCTTTAGATTCAGTGCTATTGTGATCTTTTAAAACAGATGTACGGAGTGGATTTGCATGGACATCTGTGGACCCCACACAGCCCAGGCACATGTATATCTCCTTTTACCCGGGTCGGCAAACCACTCCCCTTCTCGGGGTCTATTTGATACGCCGGCACTTGAAAATTGTAAATGTAGTATATACTAGGCGTCCGTACATAAGTCAACATCTCACAATCGAAGTCGTTGAGCAATCTAATCCCTGCTCCATTGACACTGGTTTGTTGAAACAGGACCGGTGAATATTTTTTTTCCCATTTTATCTGTCCAATGAGTTTCTAACAAATCCGACTGTTAGAGGATCCAATAATTTCAATTTTTATTTCATAATACATCTTATCTGGGTGCCATTATTTGCATAGCTTTATAATAATTCTTCATCATAATTTTAAAACCAAGAGCTTGAGTCGGTGGACCAATGACTGGTGACTTGGACAGGTGGACACGGTGGCTCGACCTAGCCTTGTAAAATTTCACCTAGTCCATGAATACCCAGTGTTGCGGGTAGCTTGGCTAAAAAATACGGCTAACCATCTATGCTAACAACATATGTGTTATCAATAAAATGAGGCTAAAACCAATATATGAATATATGAGACTGAGTAGCCAGACTCGAATGCTATGAATTACTTGAGGGCAGAAAAATTATCCCGAATTTTAGTGCCGACTAATGACTTTGGAGGTTGGCTTTGTTTACCAACTTCAAAAGATGACCCCTACCTCAAGTACCTCTAGTACCGACCTCATGTACCAACCTCGGCCTTGAGTGACAACCTTAACCGTCGGCTTCGAGAGATAACCTCGACCTCGACCTCGACCTCTGCCCCTAGTGTTTTCTCTTGTATCTTAATTAATTGCAGGTACTCAGTGGCTTGCAGGAGGTGAGGTAGGATCGACCAGATTTCCGCATCAATAGTTTGGCGTCGTCAGTGGGAACGAATCAAAGTCGTTCACATCTCATTGAGGTCCTACAATGGTGAAAGGAAGAAAGAAAGTACTAGCAATGATTGCAGCAACTACTCCTCCACAGTGGAGTAGCCTGCCAACCATGAAGACCTACCTTTACAGCTCCAGGTAGATTCTGTGACTACAGGTCGTGCGCAGCGGCCCCGTAACCACGGAGGTCAGCTCGCCTCTCTGAAACATCAAGTCGAAGCCTTGACCGATAATACTAACCGAATAATACAAATATTAGAGAGACAAAACCCACCTCTCGACCAGGGGGCAGATGCACGGGCAGCCCCCGAAGTCTTTGCACCACCTCAAGCACCGATTGACTCACGAAAAACTAAGCAATATCCCGGGCAGCCGAGCTATACGCCCTCCCACACCTCGGAAACTTTCATGCTCGCCGACTCCGACTTACGCCGCGGGTTGGGGAAGAAGAGTCGTGGAAAGGCTCTCAAGGTGCTAGCTATGAATAAGGGCTCTTAGGAAGCCGAGCTCCGGGAGATCTGAGGACAAATAGGAGACATCTGACAAGCTTATCGCACTCGAGTCCCAACCTCGGTCTATGTTATGTTGGAAGAGACAAAGCTACCATTCACCAACGACATTATAGCATCTCCACTTCCACCGCGGTTCTGGATACCACAAATGGTTCCCTACTTTAGAACCACTGATATGTCCGAGCATCTAGAATCTTTCAGAGTGTAGATGGAACTACAAGGCACAATCAGTTTCATTATATGCCGAGCATTCTCCCTGACTTTATCAGGGACTGCACAAAAATGGTACGAGCAATTGAAGCCGAAGACCATCAACTCCTTCACTCAACTTAGCAAGGCTTTCATCACTCAGTTTATCGGTGGTAAAGACAGGAAAAGGCCTTCAACCTACCTCCTGATGATCACTCAAATGAAGGACAATCTATTAAGGGACTACATCGTCCGTTTCAATGTTGAAGTTGTCCAGGTCGACGATTATTCCAAGCAGATAGCTTTGTCCATCATGGTGGCCAGTCTTAAACAAGAAAAGTTTCTCTTCTCTATTGGTTAGAATCTCCCAAATACCCTCACCGACCTACTTAATCGAGGTAAAAAATATTCCAATGCCGAGGAGTTCTTTAGTTCACGAAGAGCTACTCGAGGAGGAACCGACTCGGCTAAGGATAGGAAGCAAAGGGAAGAAGGGAAGCCATCTAATGCTAACACCAAAAGAAAGAAGGAAGATGACCAAAACCGAGGCTAATATACCAACCGACATCTGAAAAGTTGCTTCCATTGGTACACTCACTTGAACACCAAGCCAGAGTAAGAGGAAGTTGGGCTGAGTAAGAACACGTAATGATCAAGCTGAACCAATCAACCAAGCTCGGTAATAAAGCTCATCGACCGACCTCAACCTCGAAGGTCGGCCTCAACCTCAAGTACTGAGGGACTGTGAATGCTAGGAATCGATGCCCATGTTCTTATTTTTAATGGTGATGATGTATAGGATGATAATTAGGGTGACTAGACTGATTTGGATTGTTGATACAGTCTTGCAGTCACCACTAGCCATTTATCCTTAAAATCCCGCAGTCAACTAGAACTCGCGAAATATGCAAGGTCAGAGAAATATGAAGATCCTCCTTCCTTAAATTGACTCTTGGTCTACGATCCAAAATTTTAGGTAAGGGACCTCAATTACGGAGAGGGAAGGTGTTAGGCACCCTCTCTGCCCTTACAAATGTACGGTCTCTACTTGGTATGGTAAGAAAATCTCAAGGGATGAATGCTATAGTCAGGATAGGACTAGGCACACGCGGATTTCTGATGTAGCAAGATCCGAGATTTCAGCAACCCACAGAGCATACGTCCGGGAATGTGTCTAGAAGGCAGATGTAATGATGCTTATGCAAAAGTAAGAAGAGGGACTAGATTACTAGGAATTTCTGATGTGACAGGATCCGATATACGGTAATTCACAGAGCATACGTTCACTAGAAATCTAGAGAAGCAGGGGGGTGGAGAAGGGAATAAATATCATAATGAATGCCTATATGTAAAATGAATGGATCTTTAGCTTGATCTTAAGTAGGCTAAGACATGGATTGTGTCATGATTAATCCAGGCTAGACTTGGGGATTGGGATGGTTGAGAAGGTAGGGAGGAGGCTAACGGGATAGCTGAAAAATCTGGACTTGGAGGCTCGGGAGCTCCTTCTCACCCTCACTCTCTCTCTCTCTCTCTCTCTCTCTCACTTGGCTTTTGGATTTCTCTTGGTTCCTGAAATGTGAAGAGGAGGGCTATTTATAACCTTTTCTGATGACAATGTGGTAATTATTGAGCTAATGAAGGGTAAAAGCTGACATGGTAACTTTGAATTAGTTGAGGAGAGAGGAATGCTATGTGGCGTGCTCTCATTGGCTTTTTGTAACACCCCGTACTTTTCAGTAGTATCAGGTGTTACCATGTAACCTAACATATTATAAATATTGACCTAGCTTTTCTGAACGTTCACCCACATTAGTCCTAAGTCTGATCATGGTAAGTAATCTCCATCCATTGGTCAAGCTATCCACCCATTACTCTTCAAGATGAATTATCAATCCATCAGATCCACTATTCATCGGGTTTACATCGGTCTATCCTTTGAAAATACACATCAGATTATTTGGCTTCATATTCAACTCACATATCTCACTTAAACATTCTCAAAATCCCTAGGGTTATTGATAGCTAAATACGGGTCAATCTAATCATTGGATCATTTGAAAGTTAAGAAGTTAAGATTGGTCACTAGATGTTCTTGTGTTGTGGCCCACTAAATAGTTAAATTACTTTAAGAATTAAGCATATGACTCATAAACGTTAATCTACTGCAAGAACAACTTTGTTTAAAAGTAGACTCTAAAATTTTAAAATAATAATAATAATGATAATAAGATTTTAATAATGATAAGTAATATAATGAATGGGAATTAGGACATCTAAACCCTAATCCAACAGTTAATTCCTAGCTAAGTGGACCCTTGGACTTTTTAACCATTAATATGAAAATTAAGAATAATCTGGCCATCAGAACTGCAAAAATACAACTAAATAACCAAAATCTGGATTTATGGCCCATTTAACTACTAGATCTATTGGAAAACTGGCATAATGACCTATCAGGAGTAGTAGAACAGAATGAATGGAGTAGATCCCATCATGAACACCAGTGTGGACCCCACCTTGGCTGCATGTACACAAAATGCGCGTGCACTCGCGTAACACCGAACCGGTCAGCTCGGTTAAATAGAGCTGACTCGATTTCAAAATGAAAAAGGAGGATTGTCCTCTCCTTTCTCCTCTTTTCCTACCAGCGACAAACGGGATTCGTCAATTTGAATTCGGGCCTACCATCATCATCGTCGGATGATCCGAACAGTCCATCTGATCCAGAAGATGGATCTCACCAAAACCTTGGTCGTTCCACTCGTTAGAACTCACCGGTGTACGCACACGTTAGGACGAAAATTGAACATATTAGGGGAGTTTTTCTGAAAACAGAAAATCAATCCCCTCCTGCCACGTTATAAACCTTAGCAGAAGTCCTTAAGCAATCCCAACCTTCCATTTGAACAATCCTTGCCCTCCATTTCCATCTCGTTTAGGGCTTCCACATGACAAAAGGAGAGAGAATCTTTCTGTTATACAAGCTGGCTTAATCTTGACCGTGCGTCCGTTTTAGAAACTGACCGAAGCATCTCAGACGTTGAATTTAGGGCTTCCTTGAACCCTTTTAGAGGCGGTTACGGAATCTCACAGCCGCACGAGAAACTCGCCCGCGGCTGAATTTCTCACTCACCATTAGGATATCTCTGTCCATTGATCAAAAGTGGGCCCCACAATATCAAGTGGCCCATTTAATCCATCCAGATGCAATGGATCATCAGATAGGGCCCTAGACAAAGAATCGCCATGATCGTCCGCATCATCCCCTCCATTCACTCGAGAAACCCTCACTTTTGAATGGATTCGCTAATCCAAGTCATCCAATGGGTGGCCCACCCCATCAAAAATACATACTAGTGTATTGACCTAGGCCAGGCAAGCCAGATCTTGAAGTTTTGATCTCCACCTCTCCCGATTAGAATGAAAGTTGTGACTAATCTTGCAATTAGTTAAGTTGGAAGATGTTAGAAATTAATTAGGTTAGCTATAAAAGCTCCCTTCCCAATTCAAGAAAGGTCCGAACGAAGCCCTAAAAGCTAACGAGAGTGAGAGAAAATCGAGAGAGGGCGCCATTTTTTGCTACCACAACGAGTCAACTCGGTTCGAGCCGCTCCAAGTTCGGGCCGAGTCCCGGGTCTCTATCAGGTCTGTCTTGCTAGAAGATAGTGAGAGAGAAAGAAGAAGGGAGGGGAAAAAAAAGAGAGAAAAGAATAGAGAGAGAGCACATTAATCTGCCTCACCAACTCAACTCGAATCGAGTGGGCCGGGCTTTGAGATGAGTCAGTGTGGGTCGACAAGTTTGGGCTGCGGCCAGACTCTTTGTTGGCCGATTCAGGAAGGGGAAACTGAAGACGATCAGAAGGGAAAGAAAGGAAGAGAAAGGAAGGTACAAGAGAGAGAGAGAGAAGGAGAAGAAAGGAGGAGAAAGAGGAGGACGCGAGTTGCCTACTCGACTCGCCCGAGTCACGGGTCGGGTCTGATGTGTTTACATCGAGTCCAAAGGGTGCTGGGCTTGCATGAGGAAGCAGAGAAGAAGAAAGGAAAATGATTAAAAGAGAAGGAGAAAGAGAAAGGGGAAGAGAGAAACTAGGAAGATTAGTGAGTCGAGTTGACTCAACCGAGTCAACGAGGTGAGTGGAGTCTCAAATCTCTTCCATTAATTCCATTAGCATTACATAATTAATAATTATTATAGGCTTGTTATTATTTAAGTATTAGCTAAGGATTAGTGTAATAATATTTTTTAAAATAACATCCTTATCATTATTATTTTTGTTATGGGTTATCATTATCATTGTTAATATGATTTTTAACATTAGTTCTGAATTTAGACTGTTAGTTATGCTTTGATAATATTAGGTATTATTGGTATATTAATATCAACTCATGAAATATCGTTATTAATATTACCATCAATACTTTTAAGACGAATATTATTCATTGCACAAAAATTAGGATTTGAGTCCTAAAATCTAAGCTTAAAATTAACTTACATGATCTAAATCCTAAGCCTTGATCCTAATCATGCAAGTTTAATAACCTTGAAATCTAACCCCACAAAATATTCTAATTTTGTTAGATCTTCACAACTAAGGCGTTTACAATTAACCCTAACATCATCGGGAGATGCACCAACTCTTGAAAGGTGAGGATTACCTTTTTTTTTTACATCATGATAATTATTTTAATTCACTTATTTCATTAATTGCTTAATTTAATATTTAGTAAAAGTGATTATGAATGCTAGTTTATATTTAAGTAAATTCTTCATAACTGATTGATCATTAGATTTATATTCAAACATCTCACTTTATATGTATATATGCTTTTAATATTACGCATGGCTTGTTTTACCACTTACGGTTACTTAATGTTGTTTTTGGAAGCCCTTGAGCTAGTGGCCATTTTATCTAATAAATTAAATCAAAGTTGGTCGTGGACCTACCATCTAAGGAATTGTTGTCTTTGTGGCTTTAATTGTATGTCTTCCCTTTGTGGCTTAATGTAATACTTGCCTTATGTGGCTTTAATGAACCTCATTCATATAATCTTATGATGGTACAACTACCTGTAGAACTATAATTAGCCACTAGTTGAGTTGGCTACCTTAAAACGTCATGTTTATTAGTCTCATGAGCCAGGGATGGTGGAATGAGACACTATGCCTGAACTGTCGGCCTATGCTGGGTGACCAAACTCCTATAGTGACCTTTAAGCTTTCCTAAATTGATTATTTGAAATTGGATTAATAATAATTGGGCTAATCATGTATTTTTATGGCATATATTATGGTCTTTTCTGGGTAGTTAGTTCTCCTTGGACGTACCTTTATGTACTTTTCCGAGTGACTAATCCTCCTTAGGCGATTTATATATTATTATGGCCTTTTCCAGGTAGTTCATCTACTGCGGGTGGTCTACATGACCTTTTCCAGGTAGTTCATCTACTGCAGGCGGTTTATATGGCCTTTTCTAGGTAGTTAATTTACCGTAGGCGGTTTACATGGCCTTTTTCAGGTAGTTAATCTACCGCGGGCAGTCGTATGGTCTTTTCCGGGTAACTAGTTCTCCTTAGGCGACCTTTTTACCAGCTGGCTGTGCATCCTCAAGTCTGTAAGCATGTGCATACATTCATACATTTAAACAGATTATCTTGAGTGATTTATTTAATGAATGCATATCTGATGAACCTTATCTGATTTCCATGATAATCATTGTGTATTATTTGTTATATACTGTCTCTGATAACTATGCTTAATTATCTTGATGCTGCGATAAATCTTGGGGGTTATACCTCACTGGATAGCCATTGATGCTATCAAACTATATGCAGTGTGAAGGAGACATAGATGATGTACATACTGATGTTTATGTGGATTAGGGAGCCAGAGGACCTTGCAACTTCCTTTCCTAATTTCATCTCATTTTAATTTATACTGCATGTTTTGTAATAAGTTAAGACATTGGTTTGTATAAGTTTTTGGGTAACTACTTGAAACCTTGGTTATTTATATTTGGATTCTCTCGTATACTTGATTGCTCATATTCTGCTACTCTGATAAAAAAAATGTACGTGAAATTTGAGTTACAGTTAAAGGTTAACACTTGGGTTTTTAGAAAACGAGTAGTGTACTCGGGTTCTGGGAACCGGGGTGTTACACTCTTGGAGGTTGGTAAAATGGTAAATAAGGTGGGTAAAATCTATATGAAAGTTGACTTTGGGACGAGGGACAGCTGTTGTTCGGAGGAGACACATGTCTCACGCTGGACGGTAGTCGAAGTATTGCATGCGGTAGTCCAACTACCGCCCGGGCCTAGTTTGGCCCTGGATTTAGTCGATGGGTTTTGTTTAGTGCTCTGGCTCGTTCGGGAATCTCCTTTCGAGCTTTTGGGCTCCAATGGGTGTGTTTTTGTATTGATTTATATGTTTCGATTTTGACGGTGTTTTTGGGATTCGGATTAGGGTTTAAGCTATGGTTGGGCTAGGTTTAGGATTTTTAGGATAAGGTTCGGGTTAGGGTCTGGTTTAAGGTTTGGGATTGGGTTAGGCAAGTTTTTTGGTTTATGGTTCGGATTAGGGTTTAAGCTAAGATTAGGGTTTGGTTTAAGATATGATCATGGTTTCAGGATTGTTTTAGCTTCCTCAAGATACTAGCCTGGGTGGGGTGTCTACAGATGCCCCTCTTTGACCAAGGTTGCGAGCAACCGAGCGCCAAAGCGAGTGGATACCCCACTCTTCTGGTCAGAAAAGGTAGTAGTTCGAATCTGTTGCCTGCCATTGTATCTTGTCAGTTGATTGTTTGGAAAAGAGATGACTCGCACATGTCATAAGTTTGAGAAAAACGTTGTGATTGTCCCTACGCGTTGATGCGGCATTACGGGTCACCAATCACAACCCTTTCACGTCAGATTGTTAATAGCATTAGAGGGTAAGTGTCATGTCCCAAACCAGGAGATCAGACTCATAAGAATCTCAATTGCCAAATTCGGTGCCGACAGCCTCCGTAGTACCCCATTCTCGGCTCCCAACGCCTATACACCAGATTCCGATCCAGGATCCTACAAGGAGGATTTTCCAACATATATTTATCTCGTAAGAAGTATAACCACAAGTTATCCAAATTACAAAGGCAACATCATCATTACATATCCACTAATATAATTATTTGAATACAATGCTGAAAGGGAAATACATATATCAAAAATCAAAGCTCCAGAGGTCCGCTGTATGCTCCAAGCTCAACGCTGCTGTAATCTAACGCCACCTACACACATCTATCGTGCATAAGCTTATAGAAAGCTTAGTGGGTGGTGAAAGTGTGTGCACAATGTAAGTGTCAAGTAAGCAATATTAGAGTAATCAGAGTAAACGGAAATACTGGCAAGCCCATAAATCATACAATATCAAAATAATGTGAAAACACGCTGATAGGCCCATAAATACCATCAACCTTATCCAGGCTATGCGATACAAAAATATAATAAACCAATATCATATACTGAGGAGGCAATGTAGATCAGTTATACAATGCAGACACAATAAGCCAAATACTATGTGTCGAGGATGCAACGCAATAAACGATGCGAATGAAATGACCAAGCTGGAGTGTGAAGTCGAGATGATAGTACGTAGTATCGCAGGCTACGGGGTCCACCATAAGGGACTTCTATCCAAACCAGTACCATACTTAAATTTGGATAGTCAGACTCAATGTGGTAAACTCCTGATCTCAGGTTAGTCTCGCGCCCCAACCGAAATCCTGGCCGTTGTAAAGGTACACGTAACAAATAGTTGCGCACTGTCAGCTCGAGTGAATAGTGAATGAATGAATGAGTATGCAACTCCTACTTAATAAGTCCACATATCAGCATCATACATCTCTGGGATCATCACCGGGGTCTAGTACAATCCAAGCTGGCTATCGCCCCAGCCGGCCGCATAGCCCAGCGAGTGGAAAAACCTCACTACCCACCTATCAGTAGTATACCAATGCCTACCTGGCTCGTCGATAGCGGACCCATTTGGGAGTTGGTCAAACTTAGCTTAGCTTATAGCCCCCTCACTTGGGCGGATAAGGCCACACCCCCTTCCAACCGACTACGACATAGTGGGAGCCGCGGCCTACTAGTATTTGACACTCAGGCGTTCATGTATCCATTCGGTCTAGACGTTGGGGCGTCTTTTGGCCTCTTAGGTTTAGGGACTTCCACCCACGAACATTCAAAGTGCCCAGATGATCGAACTAAACATTTTTGGTGTCCCATCTGGTCATCCACGACATACCTGTGGAGGTCACAACCTTGATGTCGCTAAGGCGTACAGAAATCACAATCACACAATGCAAGATGCATGAGTCATATAGTCCAATCATGTATCAATCCTACATATACCGTGCGCTCATGTGGGATAACTCCACCTATCAGGGAGTCTCATAAACCATCTATACTATGACATATGAAAGGGTCAATCATATCTCACAATAAACACACAGATGATGCATATGGGCATGTATTATGATGTTATGTTGTCACATACTCATAATCGGTATCAATAACTGACAACGACAATTGGCCTCGACAATGTGGACATTTAACCAACATGCCCCCCAAGGAATGGCCCACATAGAGCATAACATATAGTGGACCCATGACTTCACACAAGGACCTAATATACAACACCATGGGCCTCACTCAAGAGCTTAATACACATCACGATGGGCCTCTCACGTGGGCCTAATATACATCACAATGGACTCCATCGCCTGGTTCTCAAATACATCATAATGGGCCTCATCACATAGACTTCATATTCATCACATTAGGCCTTAAACACGGGTTACATATACATCACATAGGTTTCAACAATCGGCCTCGGCAATCGAAATCGGCCTCGATACTCGACCTCGACAATCTGAATCGGCCTCGATACTTGGCCTCGACAATTGGAATCTGCCTATACAATCGGCCTCGACAAATCGAAATCGACCTCGACAATCAGAATTGGCCTCGACAATCGGAATCGACACTCGATACTCGGCCTCGACAATCAAAATCGGCCTCAACAATCAGAATCTGCCTATACAATCGGCCTCGACAAATCGGAATCGACCTCGACAATCAAAATTGGCCTCGACAATCAGAATCGACACTCGATACTCGGCCTCGACAATCAGAATCGGCCTCGATACTCGGCCTCGACAATCGGAATCGGTCATACAATCGACCTCGACAAATCGGAATTGACCTCGATACTCGACCTCGACAATCGAAATCGGTCTATACAATTAGCCTCGACAAATCAGAATTGGCCTCGATACTCGACCTCAACAATCGGAATTGGCCTATACAATCGGCCTCAACAATCGGAATCGGCCTCGATACTCGGCCTCGACAATCAGAATCAGCCTCGATACTTGGCTTCGACAATCAGAATCAGCCTATACAATCGGCCTCGACAAATCAAAATCAGCCTCGATACTCGACCTTGACAATCAAAATTGGCCTCAATACTCGGCCTCGATAATTGGAATCGGCATATACAATCGGCCTCGACAAATCAAAATCGGCTTATACAATCGGCCTCGACAAATTGGAATCGGCCTTGATACTTAGCCTCAACAGTCGGAATCAGCCTATACAATCAGCCTCGACAAATCGGAATCGGCCTCAATACTCGACTTTAACAATCGGAATCGGCCTCGACAATTGGAATCGGCCTCGATAAATCAGAATCGACCTATACAATCGGCATCGACAAATTGGAATCGGCCTCGATACTTGGCCTCGACAATCAAAATTGGCCTCGATACTCGACCTCGATAATCAGAATCGACCTCGATACTCGGCCTCGACAATTGGCCGAACAAGGCCTAAGGGAAGGTCACAATGTGGACATTAAACCATCATTGCCCATTAATGTGGACATTAACCAACATCGCTCCCAAGCAGTGGCCCACATACAGCCAAACATATAATGGGCCCACGGCCTCACACAAAGGCCTAATATATAACACAATGGGCCTTACTCAAGGGCCACATATATACAACAGATGGGCCTTACTCATGGGCCTCGAATACATGACATGTGGGCCCTACACATGGGTCTCATATACATCAAATGGGCCACGCATCATGGGCCTAATACAAATCACAATGGGCCTTGCCCATAGGCCACAAATACATCACAATGGGCCTCACCCATGGGCCACAAATACATCACAATGGGCCTTGCCCATGGGCCTTAAATACATCACAATGGGCCCCATCATATGGGCCTTAAATACAAGGCAGGTGGGCCCTATCACATGGGCCTCAAATATACATCATGATGGTCCTCATGGATGAGCCGCACCAATAGGCCTTAAGTGGGCTACAAATATATCAAGGTGAGCCTCAGAGATGGGCCACATAATACATCAAGGTGGGCCTCATTAACGTCAAATCGGGCCCATCGTTCTAGGTGAGCAACCTACACCATACATTTATTTTTAGAGATCATTTTAGAGTGTTATATAAAAAAATGAATCATATCAAAAGATCATCTGGACCATACCATAAATAACAGTGGTGATAATGATTTCCACCATTAAAATCCTATAGGACCCACCATAGCGTTTACTTTCCATCTAGTCTGTTCATAGGGTCACAAAGACCTGAATTAAGTGGAGAAACAAATTTCACATTGATCTAGAACTTCTGCACTCCCAAAAAGGGTTTCAATGGTAGGCATTCAATCCTCACTGTTTTTTGCAGTGTGGTCCACTTGATATACAATGCTGATAAAGCACGTGTATCACGGTGCATCCCACCGTCTAGCAATTTGGACGGTGGAGAAATAACACATAGATTATGGTGTAGTCCACGGTCCAGATGGACGGACAGCGTGGACGTGAAACAAATACATCACGGTGATCCCGTCTAACCATCTAGACGGTTGGAAAACACATACATCACGAGAGGGCCCACCATTTCGATGGTGAGGATAGAACTCATATATCACGGTGGGTCCCACCATCCCAGCTAGACGGTGTAGCATGGCCCACTGTCCTTGCTACCTGGATGGTGGGGATATAACATATACCTCATGTGGGTCCCACACACGTGGCCCACATGATACAGAATACATCCATTAAAGGTGGTCCCACGTGGGGCCCACCATATTATATTATATATATATATATATAATATACATACATGCATAATATTATATATATATATATATTTAAAATCTGCCGATCGTCCAGCAAGCCACCGTCCAGGGTGCTGGACGGTGTGATGCAACACATCATCAGGGTAGGGGCCCACCCCACACGTGCAGCATGTGTGGGTGGGTCCCTCATCCTACGATATGGACGGACGGTGATAGATATACATATCATCAAGGTGGGTTGTACGTGGACATGGCCCACCTGATTCCACACCCCAGACTCGGTAACCAGACTCACAAGGAACCCGATGGCCGGTTTTGGCCGTAACAGCCTCCGTAGTTCCCCATTCTCGGCTCCTGAGGCAGGTTCCGATCCTGGGATCCTACAAGGAGGATTTCCATAAAAGTGTAATCATTTCTAATACGAGCATACCCAAGATCACAACAAGTATATCTGAGAATAACAAGGCACACATGACAAAATTAATTAAGAATTTGAACTTTTACAGGCTTTCATAAGGTCCAAAAGGACATATGTAAGATAACAGAAAAGAAGAGAAAAGTCAACAATACTGGAGTCCTCAAGCTCAGCCGCTACGACACCCGCCTAGGATCACCTATACGCATCAATCGTGCATAAGCTTATAGAAGCTTAGAAGGTGGTGAAAGTGTGTGATATTGGTGCCTAGAAGAATAGCAGGAGGTACAAGGAGAGAAACATGCTCAATGAGAATACCACTAGCCTTACCAAGGCTTATCATGAATACGGCGCAATGAGTATTGGGTGCCATACCAAGGTAATGTATGAAGGGGCTTATATAGCCAATGCTAATATAATGCAAGTAATGTCAGTGCTCATATCTAAACCACATGTCAAGTACATTTCCAATTATAGAAAATCATCGGGGTCCATTACACTACTGAATGACTGCCGCTCTATAGACCCCGCACAGCCAAACGAGCGTAAGAGACCTCACTACCCGCATGTGGGCAGCTAATCACCAACAAGGCCTAACGGTAGCGGACCCATTTATGAGCTAGTCAGACTCAGCCTAGCAACGCCTCTTCACACCAGGTAGGTAAGGCCACACCCCTATCCGGTCGACTATACGACAGTGGGATTCGCGACCTAACGGTATAAGACCCTCCTACGCTCATATTTTCACCCGGTCATGGCGTTAGAGTAGATATTTGGTACCATGAAAGTTTTGAGAATTTCACCCATGGGCATCCTATGCACCCGGTATGCTCAAGTAATATTTTCAGTGTCCACACATACGGCCATCCACGAATGTCCCTGTGAAGGCAAGGCCCTGATGAAGCAAGGTCAGTATCATTATAAAATGCGTTGCCAATGCATGAGTCACATATACAGATCATGCACAAGCTTGAGGCACTCAACGTGCACAAGGGAGAAACTCCATCCCTCAATAACTACCATACAATGCAATCAATTTATACAGATGATGCATATGGGTCACAATTATGTAAGTGTGTTACCTGTAGAATGTATTCCTCCTTCTCAAGGAGGGATAAGGACATGATCTATGGACAAGTACTCTAAGGAGAAATGAAGTTCTCTTAATGGGGGCCCAACAATTTGGGATGACCCACAAGCTAGGGGAGTCCTAAGGCCTCAAAAAGGAAACGGGCCTAACAAGGTCCAAGGTGAGTCTTCAACCACCTATAAGGGCCTTAGGGGCCTACCTTAGGGCCACCAAGGAGGACATCTAACCTCAATTGGGTCTCAAAAGGGTAGCCTGCTATGTATGTAAGGAAAAGTCTAAGGCCCAATCAATCCATGGCCTAATGGGCCATACACTAAGCCCAATACATAGGCAACCTGGTAGGCCCTTAAGCAAGGTTAGGGCCCAACCATAAGGGTCATGGGTTCACTCATTGTGGTGGGCCTAATAGGTAGCCCATTATCCCAACATATGGGGAATCCTTATATTTAGCACAAGTAAGTTAGGCCTCACATCTCGACCCAAGTATGGATTTATTATAGTGGGCGAGCAAGGGCCCAACTATTTGAGTATTTGGCCCATAAGACCCTTCACAATGGCATGGTAAATATAGGACTCAAGGATCCAATAGGCCTATTAAAAGTTCTAGCCCAACCAAGGCTATAAGGCTCATTAATTAATTAGAAAACTAGCCCAAGAAGAATCCAATTGGAATGAGCCTTTAATTAGGCACTAATTAAGCCTAAAAATAAAACTAAAAATGGTAAGATAACTGAGTTAAATCCTCCTCAAATCTAATGGGCCATACTGCCCCAATACAACATCTATAGGTAACAATTATTGCGCTCATTGCCAAATTCCAGCCCACCCATTTTTTTCTAGGTTGGTTAGAATCCAACAACAAAAAAATTATTTTATAGTAGATGAAATTCCTGATGGTCCACATGTATAACAGTGGGTCTCACCAAATGAGAGGAGAATGCATAACACACATTAGAGTGGGCCATGCTGTTGGAATACAGGCCCAACAACAACCTAAGGTAGGGGCGTCCCATGGTGGGCAGTCCTACAGGTCTGGATATTTGGCCCAAAACTAATCCAAATTGTAGGCCACATCACAGTTGGTACAGGAGCTCGATGGCCTTAAAAATTTGTAGGGTGTTCTTTTCATGTGTGGGCCACACCTCCGCAAAATTTTGAGATTTTTAGAAAACTAGAAGTATTTTAATTTATTTTTAGAATACAGCCTGTCCAGAAAATTGGACTGAGTTGGACGTCCCAATGTGGTGGGCCAATCCGGCCCTTGGCACGGAGTGCAAAGGTGTCCATTAGCCCCAAAATTTTGTAGGTGAGTCATACCATGGATGGACCACCTCCTTGTAAATTTTCATAATATTTGGATACTTAGAAGTATTTTAATAAATTTCAGAGTTATAATCTGTTTAGGGTGAAATGTTGCGGGAAATAACTGTCCTAAATTTGAGCTATCCAAATGAGTGGGTTCTGGGCCTCCAAATTTCCTAAAATTTGGACTTAGTGTCCCTCATCAAGTCTACAACAAGGTGGGACCCAGAAATATAGCCCACCTTCTAAGAAAATATTTTTAAAATTTTATTTTTATGGAACTATACTGCTGGACTGCACAGCAGAAATTTCTGGCAGCCCACTATGTTGGCCCACCCTTTTGGATGCCCAAATGGGGTCCATTGGCCCTAAAATTTTAAAGGTAGGTCCTACCATGGGTGGGACACCTCTTTACAAAATTTTAAAATTTTGAGGTAGTATAAGTATTTTATCTAATTTATACAAATTATGGTCAGCAATGAATATCCAGAAAATCTGCTGGTGCAGAAAATACTGCTGTCCCATGTTTGGCACCATATGGGGTGGGCCTATACTTACCCAAATTACTGAAAAATTGGTGTGTTTGATGGTCCCACATATGGACAGCAAGTGGGGTCCACTAGAGTGGCCCACTTACTCCCAAATCAAGATGAAAAATGAGCATTTCTAATCTGCAATGTTGCTGGACTGTCCAGAAATTTCTAGACAGTCAGCCTACTTTGGCCCATCCCATAAGCCTCAAACATGGGGGAACTCATTCCATATCAAAGTGGGGTCCACACTCTAGAAAACCTCCCAAGAAATTTGGGAGAAAAAGACATACAAATAGTCCCAAACAATTACTCAAAATCATACTATAGATGGGCCTGAAATCTGGACAGCAACATATATTGTCCATATTTTGGTCCATAGAAATTATCCAAAGGATTTTGTACCATAATCCATCAAGTGTGGTCCACCTAGATGAGTCATTAAGATTTCAGATCCATCAGCACACCAAAAACTCTAAGAAAATCTATGTTTGGAGACCACCCAACCCATGCATGTCATGGTGGGCCTGGACGTCCAGCAAGGTGGGCCTGGACGTCCCATTTTCTGATGGAATTGAGATGTTGCTGACCACATCAGTGGGCCATAAATCTTCAGCAATAAAAATGAAGATAAAGGGAGATAAATCACAACCATGGTGGAAGGTTTCGACACTATAAGCCTTCTATTTTTAATCCACACCATCAATATAATGGTGGCTTATATGCATGCCATTTACAATTAAAAAAAGGTGTTGAGGTAGGGATACCATCCCTACCATGCATGCAAAGGTCTAAATGACCTATGAAAGGTTAGATCTAAGAAAATGCCTCATGGTGGGTCCATGGAGAATGGCCCCCCATGGAAGAAGATATGCATGATCTAAGCCCATGACCTTAAATCTAGGAGTCACGTAGGACCTCCACCATGGATTGGTGGGTCCTACATGCTTTTATTCATGTAGAAAAAGAAAGACAAGAAGAAAAAATGGAGGAGAGTATTTATAGAACACCCACCTCAAAGCTTATCCTCCTTCTTCCACACTTGGGTTATATAGCTCCAATGATGAAGTTTTAATGGTTGGGATGGGTTTTTGAGGGTTAGATTGGGAGAGATCTAGCTTGGAAGGGGCTGAAGAATTTAGAGATTTTTAGAGGAAGGATGCTAGCTAGAAATGAGGAGGGAGAGATAAGGAGAGAGAGAGAGAGAGAGAGAGACCATGATGGGTTTGTAAGAGAATCCATCATTACCATAGGGAGGAGTTTACAAAGTTGTAGGTTAGACTAGGCCTCTTAGTGGTGTTTGTGGTTGGTGGTGTTAGTTATGGATCCTTGTGTAGTGTATGGGTAGTGTACCTTGGAACTTGTGCCAAGGGTGATGGTGGTCCACATGCATTCCACCTAAGTGGGCCACATGATCAATGGTCATATAATGAAATGTACATAACTTTTGATCTACATATCAGATGGACATATAAGACGCGTCGTTGAAACCATAATGACGATGCGAACAAGACGGCATAGGTCTCGGGCCGATCTGAGTCGAGTTAACGTGACTGGACTCAAGGATGACCGCAAACACTATCCGAGGGTTACGGGTCGCCAAAATTTGACCGATAGGACCGCGGGACCAAAATGTATGAGATGCATACTCACACACACACATGCACACATGCGAACTTGGGTCAAGTCTCACACCTGATTCGGATCAATCTGATATTAGTGTTTTCCCTTCGGTCCGGCCAATCCAAATGAACGGCTAGATTAGACCCAGCCAAGGCAACGAGGTGGGTCCTGCTTGGGCATGGTATGGCCCACAAAATGGTCAACATGGATCAAGTGGGCCACAACCATCACAAGAAAGAGAGAGAGAGGCGGTAAGTGTGAGAGAGATCAGTAAGAAGGGGAGGGACCCCGCCACTATGAGCCCCCCTAAATATAAAGCATACATCAAGATGGGTCCCACCATATGTGGGCCCTCAAATAAAAATTGACGGTTAGATCACCCACCATTCGATCTTCTTGGTCCGATAGAATCCGTAGCTCTTGGCATTGGCGTTGACGGAGGATGATAAAATTTGGAGGGTTAGGATGAAAGATGTAGGGGTAGGAAGATGGGCCACACCAAGCTCTTCTCATGGAGAGCTTGGACAGTTGGGTTGCTTGGAGAATGAGGGAGAGAGAGATGAGAGAGAGAGAGAGGTTGTAAGAGAGAGAGATGGGAGTGATGGGTGAAAAGGTGAGTGATGTGTACTTGACATGTAAGGGTTGTTTTGATTTTGGGGTTGCTTGGGGATGGGGCATGTACTTGACATGTGAGGTGATGTGCTACTTGATTGAAGGGATGTGATGTGATTGATTTGAAAGATTGTCTTGGGTTTGTAAATGTACGGAGTTTTTCTTGAACTGAATACAGGCCCACATCTCCTGACCTGGGTATCTCCTTGGTGCGTAATACGCGGCATTGGAACTGCTGTGACGGCGCGGTCACTAAGGCACAAATCTCGGGTTGAGCCGACTTTGGAATACGGGACATGACTTAAGGTTGCGTGTAAATGCCGTTTACAGGTTGCGGGTTGCCAGAATTCGACCGAGAGGACCGCGGAAGCCTAAGGAACAGTACGGGCTAGGATACTGGTCTCACAGTAAGTCTAAAAAGTAGGGCCTTTGGGTGTTGATGTAGCTTTTTGAGAATTTCCATACTTGTTTGATCTGTCATTTTCTTTGATACATAATCACCCTAGAAGTATTCGTTCCATTTGATCATCAAAGTGGTTAGTTGCCCTGCGCATGGATGCGGGCTTACGTGGAACTACTATGTCGACTTGGACTTGACTAAGCTTTTCGAACATCCCGGACTAGGTATGTGCGGGTAATCTTTTACCATGGAGTCTGCTAATTTTGATACTTTGGTTACAATGGATTGTCATCACTTCAAGTTTGATTATTCTTTCCAAGAAAGAGATCTAATCATTTCTTTACTTGCATTCACCTCGTACGACTATCCAGATATAGAGATCAGGCCAACTGTACTTGCATCATGAATGGATTCGACCGTCCCGGGGAAACCAGAAAGGATTGATCTTATTTTGTTGTTTGTACTAATCGCAACTAAAGAATATGAAAGATTCCTCAGTGTACTGCACGTCGCGTGCATTTTCAAAATTTTTTATTTTAAAGACTATCATCCTCGGAACTAGACTCCTTAGGGATTTTATTAGAAAAATATTTTTTTGAAAAATATCCGTTCGATCTCGCGAGTGGGCGTCGTCGTTCGGTTTTTATTTACACAAGTTAAGTAAACAGTCGTGTTTCCTCCACTGATGAGTTGGCGGGGCTAACGGTTTTTATTTGAGATATTTTTGAGATTTTTTAAACATCGGTCTCATCTCCCGGGAGGGCGTCATCGTTCAATTTTTATTTGCGGTCTGGATCGAATAGTCAGATGGCCTCCACTAATAAATTAACGGGGCATTAATCATAATTTATTGCATTTTTTTATGTAATTTCCCTTTTTATATATATTTTTAATTTTTCCAGCAATTTATCACCCATTTGTCAAGATTCCCAATTTCTCACGAGATTTTGCATTTTCTCGTGAGATATTGGATCTTCTCATGAGAAGAATCCTCTTTTTTCTCTTTTTCTGGCTTTGGTCCGCCGGATATGAGGGTGGTCTGGCCGTCCCATCCTATCAAGGGAGACCGGCGTGCTATCCCAAAAGGTTTTGGGCAGGGGTAGTAGTCCATTTTCTACCCGGCACCCATTTGTCCAGCGGTTCGGTATGGGCGTTGGTCCGGCCGCGGTGTCGCCCTTTCCTATATCAGCTTCTTCCCAATCCATCTAGGGACGCCATTGTTGCTCCCTGGAGGGTTTTGGGTGGTGATTTTACTTCTTTTGTAGCCTTTTCTTTGCTCCACTTCCTTCTTCATTTTTCCAGGTGCATGGTGGATGATCTTCTATTGAGTTTGTTGGACTTTTGGCTGGACCATGTTTGTGGCATGTTTGGAGGATCCATTGATGGTTCTGTATCTTCCTCTTTGGGCCCAGAGGAGCCGTTGATTGCGTTGGCCGGATTTTTCAGCCATTAGATCTTGTTGGAAAATTATATTTTAAACAGTGGATTGCTGTATTTTTTATTTTTTTTAATGTTAGAGTGGGGTACGATAAGAAAGAGAGCCCCGCTCTCATGATCGTTTTGTTTTGTTTTTTTTTTTTGGTATTTTGTTCTCTTTTTTTATGATGATCTGGATCATAAGATGATGGATGGGATGCATGAGTTGGTGTCCACTTGAATGCTCCAATGGTGTGGATCTTAATGGTGGGCCATCACTTGTGGAGTGGATCACACTCCTTGTCATGGTTTTTGGCCACGTATGGATCAGGTTTCTCGAGTGGGCCCTAGATCATGGATTAGGAAAAATGGACCTGATTTGGATATGTAGGCCTAGGACCATAGGTCTTGAAGTTGGACTTGTAAAAATGGGCCTGGCGTTAGATATGTGAGCCTAGGAAATGGGCTTGAAAACATGGGCCTTTAGATAATGGGCTTGGTGGACTTGGACCTTAACTTTAGGCCCTATGGGCTTGGACTTTGACTTTGGGCCTTGTGGACTTGGACTTTGACTTTGGGTCTTGTGGGCTTGGACTTTGACTTTGGGCTTTGTGGGCTTGGACTTTGACTTTGGGCCTTGTGGGCTTGGAGTTTGACTTTGGGTTGGTGGGCTTGGACTTTGACTTTGGGCCTTGTGGGCTTGGACTTTGACTTTGGGCCTTGTGGTGAGAAGGGTACTTACCTGTGAATCTTTTTGTTTGTGCAGCATGCCTCGACGTGGCCGTAATGAGGCTGGTCCTTCTCACCATTCTAATGATCCATGCTTTGTACCTCGGGAAAGCTAACATTTGTCTAAGATTGCTCGTGAGGGAGGTGCTCCTGCGGTTTTGAGGGGGCGTGGGGTTAGAAATCATTGGCCAGATTGGTTCAGGGATCCCAAACCTTTGTTTTTCGAGGCGTTGGAGCGCACTTCTCTTACTAGTTTCTTTCAAATCCACCGAAGCAAGATGAACATGTCTTTACTATTTGTGCTAGCTGAGCATTAGCATGCGGTGACCCACACCTTTCATATGTCCTTTGGGGAATGGAGGATCACTTCTTATGATATTTACATCCAGTTGGGTCTCCGGTACGAAGGAGGGTCCATCCCGTTTGAGGACGATCTTCCGGTACCTTCTGTCGGCGACTGGATGAATTTATTGGGTATGATGCCGGACCCCTCAGATTTTTCGGGCCCACAGTTCAAGCTGCTCTGGCTATCTACGAACTTCACCTGACGTATTCCAAAGACTGAGGCTGAGGCCATTGTGAAGTCCCGTGCCTTGATTTTATACACCATGGGAGCAATGATATTTTGTCACGGGAATGAGCTGGTGAGTTCCCATTTGTTGTCGCTTGTAACTGATATTACTTTTCCCATACCATACAACTGGAATGCGTCCCTTCTCACCCACTTATATGATGGGTTGGATAAAGCCAGTCGTTGCGATAGCCGGTCTTTGACTGGCTTCTACCCGGTCATTGAGGTGCGTGCCCAGATTCCCTTTTTCTCGTGTCATTCCCTTGTATGATCGATGTGATTTTTTATAATGACTTTATGTAGGCCTATTTCTTTAACCATTTTCCTCACTTGGCCCCTACCTTGATTAAGCGCGTACCTCCTTTTCCTTGCATGATGCGATGGTATAAGGATAATCACAGTCGAACGCGCTCATTCCTTGATCTCGCCTGGAGATCGAATGTTGACGCCCTTGTCCCTAATGATGTAAATGATTGTCTTGTCCTTATTGTTTCCTTTGTTTGCTCTTTGTCTCTGACTTGCTTGTCCTCTGCAGTTCCACACTAGGTCATATCTTAGATCGCCTGCTGCTCTCACCCTTGCAGCTTAAGAGGCTTTCCAGGCCTCACGTCGGCGTCGTATTCTGGAGGATCCGTGGGTGACGAAATGGTACTTAGGTGAGAGGCTTTTCTGGCAGCTAATGGGTACCCCTTTTGTTCCATTCAATCCTCCCTCTGGCCCGTCGGATTGGAAGGCGGTGCTCAAGATGGAACTGGATGTTACTTTGGAGGGCTTTGATGTCAGTGCCTTTATCGACCCAGCGAGGGAGTACAGCTCATGGTGCGAGCAGTACGGTATCGGTCCGATCCTGCAGCACTCGTATCCTCCTGGCAGTGGTGCTCGTTTCGTTAGAGGGAGTCTTTTGGGGCCACAGGTTTGGCAGAAGGATACGGATGACTATATTCTCGATGATGATTAGTTCCTTTGTATCATATGACCATGTAACACCAGTTGTGTAATCTACCGCATATATAGAACTTTCAGTTGCTCAATGTCGCCTTTCTGCTTGTCGTTGTAGAATGTTGATAGAGGATTGGTGTCCCGGGGCATCTGAAATGGATCCATCCTTAATTTCGGGAGAAAGTTGGCCCGAGCTGTATGTGGACTACCGTGGGTGGTAGTTGGACTACCTCCTGTTGACCTTTTTCGCCCATTCTGCTTCTGTTAGGTGTGGCAGGCCTGTAGGAATGGCAAAGACCTGCAGGCGGTACTTGGAGTACCACGGGTGGTAATCCAATTACCGCTCCCGTTCATCTTTTGTTCCAGCGAAAGTCCTTCTTCTCTATCCATTTTCCAGCACTTTCTCTAGATATTCCCTTCCTTTCCAGACCTCCTGATCATTCCGTTTGTCCCGTTTTCTCCTTTTTACCCCCCTTCTTTGTCCTCTTCTCTCCCTTGTCTTTTATTCCTTTGTCTTTATTATGGCTGGTCATGGAGGGAATGTTGGTGGGTCCAACATCAATGATGGAGTGGTAGGTGGAGCATCTTCTTTTATTTATGATGGCATGGTAGGTGGTGGTTCATTTATGGGTTTTGATGGTGGATTGATGGAGGTTGATGGTGGTGTAATGGGCCCTCTTAGAGAAGTCAATGCCATTTATGGCATTACTCCTACTACCATTAATGGTGGACATGAGGTGAGATTGGATGGATTGAATGGATATGATGGTTTGGATGGATTTGATGGTTTCATGCTTGGCGAGTCATCGGATGGTGTGGATGTTGGTAGGATGGGTATGGTTGGGCCATTGGGTGGTGTGGATAGTATTGGGGTAATGGTGGATGGTCTGGATCTTGGTGGGTCACACTTGGATGGTGAAGATGTCATGTTGATGGGATTTGATGGTATGGATGGTGTCGATCAGTTCTGGATGGGTGACGGCCCACCTTTTGGTGGTTTTGGATTTAGCGGACGACGAACCCGTTGCAGATGGTCTGAGTCAAATTTTTGGCATGGATCTTGAGGTGGTAATGGGATAGATAGTCGTTGTCGGGGATCAGGATGCCGGTCCAGTCAGTAACTGGAGTGGTTTGAGTGTTGCGGTTCCCGGGGCATGTACTTTCCAGACTGCTCCTACGTGCCGGTTGTAGGTAGCTCGGGCCCACCTGTCGCTGCTTTTCAAGACACACTTCGAGCCGCGATGGGCGAGTCGGGTTTCTTTCAACACCATGAGGTTGATCTTTTGGCCTAGGGGATGTCCATTTTCGACGATTCTCCTGTTGACTTGTAGCTTTGGGTTGTAGAGGGTGTGCCTATTCAGACCTGTCGCCTGCAGCCTCATAGTACATTATCCGAGAGATTGCATGTCTGGATTGAGAGTTTGACAGACTCTGAGGTCTTCAAGCTGGGCTCTTTGGGCCTTCGGGAGGTTCTTCATTTCCACAGAGTTCGCCTCGATTAGCGATTGTTGAGCGCGGCTTCACATGATTGGGTTTTAGCGTTGAACATGTTTTCCTTCATTAATTGTCTTTGCATTAATCTTTAGAAGAGTTTGCTTGTCTGTTTAGTCTTTCTCTCACTCGGGAGTAGTGCATCCCGTCATCCGTCCCAGTTTGTCCTGCCAATATGGGCCCATGGTTTGGATTCTCAGCCGTTTTTCCCACTACAGAGGGTAGAGCTAATGAGTTCTCACTCGAGCTTTTATATGACTACTATTCGACTGGTCGAGGAGGGCCGAGATCTGATCACCAGCTTTAGTGTCTAAATGTACTAATCTTCTATGTCTTGGCTAAGTTTCTTTTTTCGGGCTGGAGGCGGTCATCCTTGGCAGTCTTGTTCGATGTTTTCCACCGCGTCCTAGCTGTCGAAGTGTCGCCTCTGTAGTGTTGGTTGAGCTGTTCTTGGGTTTGTCTGAGTGTTCGCTTGGGCAAACTCGTATCCTCCGAGGCTGCTGCTCATTTCTTTAGGTATTTTTCGTTTCGTCCTTTTTTTCTTCTTTTCTCACTCTTTTATTTACTTTCACCTCATCTTTTGATTGCGCCTCTCTCCAGGTATGGCCATGGGAGCATTTGTACATGACTCCTCTGCTTATGTGGCTTAATTCCCGCTGTGGTGATGTGATGTCTTTACTACTTGATGGCCTTCCTCTTGGTGTTGAGGCTAAGGAATCGCTTTATCACCACATGTTTTCTCAGCTCCGAGGATGGGAGGTTAGCTGGGAAGCCTCCTGGTATGGTCGCATGCCATTGATCTGTAGCACTGCTCATACTCCTTTGTTGCTGTTGGGCTTCCGATGGTACTGTTCTTACCATTTGGTGCAGTTTCTTCGGCAGTTTGGCTTTTGGCAGGAGATTCCTGACTTTGCCTTCTTTAGGTTCGGGCATGCTCCTCTTCCTTCCAGCTTGATTGCTTTATATCGTCAAGTCTGGACTTCTTAGCAGGGCTGCTTGAATGCGATGGCTTCAGAGTTTAAGTCTTAACCTCCTCCCCTGGCGACAGTCCCGTACTAGCGATGGGTGGCAGAGCAGTCACTTTATCGTTAAGTTCCTGGTTGGCACTTAGCAGATGAGGTGGATGATGGAGATATTGTTGGCGACATTACTTTATCCTTTTCAAGTGTTGATGATTCATTTGAGGCATTTGAAGAGTGACCCTTCATTGATCCATCATTCCTACTCACGACGCATGGCCATCTTATATTTGAGCTTGCCGTTCTTCATTGCGCATGCTAGGATATGGCCTATCGATTAGCAGTGGGGCGACAGTATGATGAGAGCATGATTGCTTCGCGCCGCTTGGAGAGGGACAAAGTCTTCTACCTGCGCATGGAGGTAGAGCGACTTAGGCAGAGATTGTCGATGTACGGGGAATAGGATGGAGGCTTACCTTTTGCTCCTTGTCTTGCTCAGCTGCTTGTCTTTTACGTGTGTGGGCGGTTTAGTTTTTATTTTGTAAGGAAAGGAAAACAACGTAAAAGAAGACTTTTTGAAAGGAATAAAAATTTTGTTTGTGCCAACTTTATCAGTGTCTGCTTGTTTTTGGATTTATGCTTTGGATAAATGGGATCAGAATATTGGGCTCAACCCACGTTGTGTTCAGTGGTCTGGGTTGTGTTCTATAGATCTTGGTTCTCTGAGAGTGCACATTCGGGACCATGCCCCTTGGATTTGGGTAGAGTCTGACAGAATTCTGATCTAGGATTGGTTCTTTCCTTGCATTTCTTCGTTTCGCTTGTTGCCTCGGCTTCTTCTGTATCTGCACTTTTATTTTTTTTATCTTTTGTTTTATTTCTTGTCGTTTTTGCCTGTAGCATCCTTTTAAGTTTTCACTACGACTGGCTTTCCCGTTATTTTTGCCCATAGCATCCTTTTGGATTTTCACTGTCCCGGGTTTTCGTTCTTACCTGCCCCTTGGCAGCTTGCACTTTTCTTACCCTTGGTGCCCTTTCGGGTTTTCACCAAGTCGGCTACATGTCTGCTGTTTTTACTTGAGCCGCCCTTTTGGGTTTTTAGCTCGCCCTTTTTGCTTAGGCATTTTTTTTTGAAGTGCCGGGAGAGACGAAGAGGTTTCCTTCATAGCCGGCCGATTGGTTACTCTCCTATCTTTGTCTTTGATTACAATCGCAAGCTGTTTTATGTTAGTCGGATTATTTGGGGACATAGGATGACCTTATTTTCTTCTCCCTCTTTGTCTTCTTTTTTATGTTTCTGTCTTTTTCTTTTTTCTTTCTTGTTCTCTCTTTTTTTTCTCTCTTTTCCTTTTTTTTTTGCATTCTTTTTTAGGGAGTTTTTCTTCTTCTTCTTCTTCTTTTTTGGTTGGTTTTCTTTTTGTGGGAGAAATGATGGGTGAACACTCTCTTTTTTTTTATTATTTGTCTAACTTGGCGATTGTAACCATTGACAAAGTTAGGTATGGTTACCCGTGATAGATTTTCACGATTTGGCGTTATGGGCTTGGGAAGATCTTCTCCTTTCAGACTGGTGAGCTGAAGGGCGCCCCCTTGGAGTACCTCCCAAATGATCAGCGGTCCGTCCCACGAGAGTTTGAACTTTCCTCTTGGATTTGACAGATGCAGTGATAGGATACGTTTCATGACCATGTCACCGACTTTGAAGCTCCTCTTTCAGACCCTCTTATTGTAGACCCGTGCGATCCTTCTTTGGTAGCATTGTGTGTGGCTTAGCGCACGTATGCGCTTTTCGTCTGCCCGATGCAGTTGGTGATATCTTGCTTGTTGCCACTCACCTTCCTCGACTTCACTTTCCAGTAATAATCGGAGTGATGAGGTTTCGATTTCGACCGGCAATACTGCTTCCATTCCGTATGCAAGTTCGTATGGAGTTGCGCCTGTAGCAGACCGTACAGACATCCGATAAGCCCAGAGTGCATATCGGAGCATTTCCGACTAGTCGCGATATGTCTTGACCATTTTCTCTAGTATGCGGATGATAGTCTTATTTGCAACTTCGACCCCACCATTCATTTGAGGACAGTAGGGGCTTGACCGATGACTCTTGATCTTGAATTTGTCGAAGAAATCGCCCATCCTTTTATTGACGAATGGAGTCCCGTTATATGTAATGATGGCCTGAGGAATCCCATACCGGCTGATGATATTGTTCTTCATTAACTTGATCACATGAGATGTTACAATGGTAGTGTAGGACGCTGCCTCTATCCATTTTGTGAAGTAGTCTACTGCCACTAGGATGTATTAATGCCCGTTTGAAGCTTTTGGGTTGACTTTACCGATGATTTCAAGTCCCCATATAGAAAAGGGTCATGGCGTCATCAGATTGTATAGCTCAGAAGTAGGCGCATAAATCCGGTTCGCATGTTCCTAGCACTTGAAGCACTTCCTAACATGTTTGTAACAATCTATCTCCATCGTTAGCCAATAATAACCGAGCCATATGATCTTCTTTGCCATCATATGTCCGTTCATATGTGGGTCGCATAGTCCTTCGCTGACATGATTTGAGCTGCTTCTGTTTCATCTACGCAGTGGAGAAGGACTTGATTGAAGAATCAGTTGTAGAGGATGCCCCTGATGATTATAAATTGGGCCACTAGCCGTTGGATAATGCGACGATCGGTTGATGTCGCTCTTTTCGGGTAATTTTAATGCTCGAGATATTTCTTAATGTCTGTGTACCACGGCTGATTGTTCGAAGAAGATTCGGCTTCGTCAATCTGCAAGCAGAACGCGGGTTCTCCTAGAGTTCGACTGTGAGTTCCCATTCAACAATTCCTCTTGGGATCTCCAACATTGAAGCGAGGGTAGCCAGAGCATTCCAAATTGGTTCTTGGCTCAAGGCATGTAAGAAAATGTGATTTCTTCAAATTCCTTGGTCAGATTCTCCAGATAGACGTGATACGGGATCAATTTTTCATCCTTGGTTTTTCAGTTGCCATTCGTCTAATTGATGATGAGTTGTAAGTCTCCAAAGACCCGTAACCTTTTCACGTTGAGGATGATGGCTTCTCTTAGACCGGCAATGCATGCTTCATATTCAACCACGTTGTTGGTTCAGTGGAACACTAATTGCCTGGAGATGGGAATTGGGACGTCATCGGGGGAGTAGATATTACTCCTACCCCACTTCCTTTCGAGTTCGCTGCTCCGTCGAAGAAGAGTGTCCACTCTCCTGCCTTTCTTTCTTCTTCTTCCTCGATCAGGAGGATGTCCTCATTGGGGAAGAAGGTCTTCAGCAGTTGGTAATCAGTCAAAGAGTGTGCTGTTAAATGGTCAGCCAGTGCTTGCCCCTTGATTGCCTTCTGAGTGACATAGGTGATGTCGAACTCGGAAAGCAGCAGTTGCCATTTTGCGACTCTCCCCGTTAGTGCTGGTTTCTCAAACAAGTACTTTAATGGGTCCATGCGAGCGAGCAGAAGGATTGGGTGAGCGATCATGTATTGTCGTAGCCGTTGTGTCGTCCAGACCAGGGCGAGACACGTTTTCTCTAAGCTGGAGTATTTGGCTTCATAGCTTATGAACCGTCGGCTTAGATAGTAGATCGCTTGTTCCTTTCTTCCTGTATCATCATGTTGGCCGAGAATACATCCTATTGCTTCCACTGTGACAGAAATTTATAGCAGCAGTGGCCTACCTGGAGTAGGTGGCATGAGCACTGGAGGGTTTAGCAGATACTTCTTGATCTTGTCGAAAGTCGTCTGACAGTCGTCGTTCAATTCCTTTAGCGAGTTCTTCCTTAGAAGCTTGAATATGGGCTCACAGATGGGTGTGAGTTGTGCGATGAATCGACTAATATACTGAATCCTTTCGAGGAAACTCCAAATCTCTTTTTCGGTGTTGGGTGGTGGCATCTCGATGATTTCTTTGGTCTTGGTCTCGTCCACCTGGATGCCATCTTCGCTGATGATGAAGCCTAATAGTTTGCCCTCGATTGCACCGAAGACGCACTTTTACGGGTTGACGAGGAGCTTGAACTTTTCTAGCCTCTCGAAGAGCTTCTTGAGGTCTTTAAAATGTCCTTCCACTACCAGAAAAATGGGCAAAGGCTATGGATAAAATCCGTAGCCATAGACATATGGCTACGGTTTTAGTCTGTAGCTTGTCCGTGGCACGACCATAGTCATAGGTGCCATAAAAATAGGTCTGGAACCTATGGCTATGGATTTAATCCGTAGCTATAGGTTCCAACAGCTACGGATATAATCCGTAGCAATTATATCTGAAGCGAAAACTTTAAATAGCTAAGGATATTATTTGTAGCTAAAAGTCTACAGTAATATGCCAAATTTAATAAAGGCTACACCTGTCAGATTAGTGGCTACAGTCAATATCCGTAGCTATTTTGTACATTAAAAAATTATATATAATCATTTGTTCATTCAATTACCACCTGTACAATCATTCATTCATTCAATTACAATCATTCATTCATTCAATTACAATCCTTCATTCAATCAATTACAATTACAATCCTTCATTCAATCAATTACAATTACAATCAATTACAATCCAATTCATTCAATCAATTACAATTACAATTACAATAATGCTGAAAATATAAATCTTTGGTTTCATCAGAGAAATGTGCTCGACTTCACCATAAAATTTCAACAGCTTCGTATATTCCATCATCTTACAAATAGTCATGTCATTCATAAATTAGAATGCCCATTGGGGAAAAGAAAGACAAAGTGAAAGAAGTGCATCATATATAACCATATTTTTTCTTAATGAATTAAAAAAACTTAAAGAGGAATGAAATTGACACAAAAGAAATGGTCTCACCATATGATTATAGATTTTAGTTTAAGTTTAGGTTATAGGTTTAGGTTAAGGTTAGGCTATAGGTTATAATTAAGTTTAGGTTATAGGTTATAGGTTAAGGTTTAGGTTATAGGTTTTGGTTTAGATTAAGGTTTAGGTTTAAGTTATAGGTTATAGCTTTTGGGAACTTGATTATAGGTTAAGGTTTAGGTTTACGAAATCGAGTTCGGGTTTAGGTTTGGGTTTTCAAGTTGAGATTAGGATTAGGTGTAGGTTTGGGTTTAAGGATTTGAGAATACATTTAGGTTTTAACTTTAGGTTTAGGTTAAAGGTTTAGGGAAAGGTTATAGGTTTAGGTTTAGGTTTAGGTTTAAGTTTAGGTTATAGGTTATAGCTTTAGGGAATTGAGAATGGGTTATGGTTTAGGTTTAGGAAATCGAGTTCAGGTTCGGGATTGAGTTTAAGTTTGGGTTTTTAAGTTTAGGTTTAGGTTTAGGTTAGGGAGTTGAGATGAGGATTAGGTGTAGGTTTAGGTTTAGGGAATTGAGTTTAGGTTATAGGTTTAGGGAAAGGTTAGGTTTAGGTTATAGGTTTTAGGATTTGGGAATAGTTTTAGGTTATAAGTATAGGTTTAGGTTAGGTTATAGGTTAAGGTTTAGGGATTTGAATTTTAGGTTATAGGATTAGGTTAAGGTTTAGGTTTAGGTTATAAGTTTTGAGATTTGAGAATGGGTTCGGGTTTAGGTTATAGGTTTTGGTTTTGGTTTAGGTTATAGGTTATAGGTTTTGGTTTAGGTTATAGGTTATAGGTTTAAGTTTAGGTTTAGGTTATAGGTTTTGGGATTTGAGAATGGGTTCGGGTTTAAGTTATAGGTTTTGGTTTAGGTTATAGGTTTTGATTTAGGTTATAGGTTATAGGTTTTGGATTTGAGAATGGGTTCGGGTTTAGGTTATAGGTTTTGGTTTTGGTTTAGGTTATAGGTTTTGGGATTTGAGAATGGGTTCGGGTTTAGGTTATAGGTTATGGTTTTGGTTTAGCTTTAGGTTATAAGTTTTGGATTTGAGAATGGGTTATGGGTTAGGTTTAGGAAATCGGGTTCATGTTCGGGATTGGGTTTAAGTTTTGGTTTTCAAGTTTAGGTTTAGGTTTAGGTTAGGGAGTTCGATTAGGATTAGGTGTAGGTTTAACTTTAGGGAATTGAGTTTAGGTTATAGGTTTGGGGAAAGGTTAGGTTTAGGTTATAGGTTTTGGGATTTGGGAATAGTTTTAGGTTATAAGTATAGGTTTAGGTTAGGTTATAGGTTAAGGTTTAGGGATTTGAGTTTAGGTTATAGGTTTAGGTTAAGTCTAGGTTTTGGTTTAGGTTATAGGTTTTAGGTTTAGGTTAAGGTTAAGGTTTAGGTTTAGGTTTAGGTTATAGGTTTTTGGATTTGAGAATGGGTTCGGGTTTAGGTTTAAGAAATTAATCGAGTTCATGTTCGGGATTGGGTTTAAGTTTGGGTTTTCAAGTCTAGGTTTAGGTTGAGGTTAGGAGTTGAGATTAGGATTAGGTGTAGATTTAGCTTTAAGGAATTGAGTTTAGGTTATAGGTTTAGGGAAAGGTTAGGTTTAGGTTATAGGTTTTGGGATTTGAGAATAGTTTTAGGTTATAAGTGTAGGTTTAGGTTAGGCTATAGGTTAAGGTTTAGGGATTTGAGTTTAGGTTATAAGTTTAGGTTTAGGTCTAGGTTTTGGTTTAGGTTATAGGTTAAGGTTTAGGTTTAGGTTATAGGTTTTGGATTTGAGAATGGGTTTTGGTTTTGGTTTTGGTTTTGGTTTTGGTTTTGGTTTTGGTTTTGGTTATAGGTTTTGGATTTGAGAATGGGTTAGGTTTTAGGTTTAAGAAATCGGGTTCATATTCGGGATTGGGTTTAAGTTTTGGTTTTTAAGTTTAGGTTTAGGTTTAGGTTAGGGAGTTGAGATTAGGATTAGGTGTAGGTTTAGCTTTACGAAATTGAGTTTAGGTTATAGGTTTAGGGAAAGGTTAGGTTTAGGTTATAGGTTTTGGGATTTGGGAATAGTTTTAGGTTATAAGTATAGGTTTAGGTTAGGTTATAGGTTAAGGTTTAGGGATTTGATTTTAGGTTATAGGATTAGGTTAAGGTTAAGGTTTAGGTTTAGGTTTAGGTTATAGGTTTTGGGATTTGGGAATGGGTTCGAGCTTTAGGTTATAAGTTTTGGTTTTGGTTTAGGTTATATGTTATAGGTTTTGGTTTAAGTTATAGGTTATAGGTTTAGGTTTAAGTTTAGGTTATAGGTTTTGGGATTTGAGAATGGTTTCGGGTTTAAGTTATAGGTTTTGGTATGGGTTTAGGTTATAGGTTTTATTTAGGTTATAGGTTATAGGTTTAAGTTTAGGTTATAGGTTGTTGGATTTGAGAATGGGTTCGGTTTTGGTTATAGGTTTTGGTTTTGGTTTTGGTTATAGGTTTTCGGATTTGAGAATGGGTTCGGGTTTAGGTTATAGGATATGGTTTTGGTTTAGGTTTAGGTTATAGGCTTTTGGATTTGAGAATGGGTTATGGTTTAGGTTTAGGAAATCGGGTTCATGTTCGGGATTGGGTTTAAGTTTTGGTTTTCAAGTTTAGGTTTAGGTTTAGGTTAGGGAGTTAAGATTAGGATTAGGTGTAGGTTTAGCTTTAGGGAATTGAGTTTAGGTTATAGGTTTAGGGAAAGGTTAGGTTTAGGTTATAGGTTTTGGGATTTGAGAATAGTTTTAGGTTATAAGTATAGGTTTAGGTTAGGTTATAGGTTAAGGTTTAGGGATTTGAGTTTAGGTTTAGGTCTAGGTTTTGGTTTAGGTTATAGGTTTATGGTTTAGGTTATAGGTTAAGGTTTAGGTTTAGGTTATAGGTTTTGGATTTGAGAATGGGTTCGATTTAGGTTATAGGTTTTGGTTTTGGTTTAGGTTTAGGTTATAGGTTTTGGATTTGAGAATGGGTTATGGTTTAGGTTTAGGAAATCGTGTTCATGTTCGGGATTGGGTTTAAGTTTGGGTTTTCAAGTTTATGTTTAGGTTTAGGTTTAGGTTAGGGAGTTGAGATTAGGATGAGGTGTAGGTTTAGCTTTACGGAATTGAGTTTAAGTTATAGGTTTAGGAAATGTTAGGTTTAGGTTATAGGTTTTGGGATTTGGGAATAGTTTTAGGTTATAAGTATAGGTTTAGGTTAGGTTATAGGTTAAGGTTTAGGGATTTGAGTTTAGGTTATAGGTTTAGGTTTAGGTCTAGGTTTTGGTTTAGGTTATAGGTTAAGGTTTAGGTTTATGTTATAGGTTTTTAGATTTGAGAATGGGTTCTAGTTTAGGTTATAGGTTTTGGTTTTGGTTTTGGTTTAGGTTTAGGTTATAGGTTTTTGGATTTGAGAATGGGTTATGGTTTAGGTTTAGGAAATCGGGTTCATGTTCGGATTGGGTTTAAGTTTGGGTTTTCAAGTTTAGGTTTAGGTTTAGGTTAGGGACTTGAGATTAAGATTAGGTGTAGGTTTAGCATTAGGGAATTGAGTTTAGGTTATAGGTTTAGGGAAAGGTTAGGTTTAGGTTATAAGTTTTGGGATTGGGGAATAGTTTTAGGTTATAAGTATAGGTTTATGTTAGGTTATAGGTTAAGGTTTAGGGATTTGATTTTAGGTTATAGGATTAGGTTAAGGTTTAGGTTTAGGTTTTGGTTTAAGTTTTAGGTTTTGGGATTTGAGAATGGGTTCGGGTTTAGGTTATAGGTTTTGGTTTTGGTTTAGGTTATAGGTTATAGGTTTTGGTTGAGGTTATAGGTTATAGGTTTAGGTTAAGGTTTAGGTTTAGGTTTAGGTTATAAGTTTTGGGATTTGAGAATGGGTTCGTGTTTAAGTTATAGGTTTTGGTTTTGGTTTAGGTTATAGGTTTTGATTTAGGTTATAGGTTATAGGTTTAGGTTTAGGTTATAGGTTTTGGATTTGAGAATGGGTTCGGGTTTAGGTTATAGGTTTTGGTTTTGGTTTAGGTTATAGGTTTTGGGATTTAAGAATAGGTTCGGGTTTAGGTTATAGGTTTCGGTTTTGGTTTAGGTTTAGGTTATAGGTTTTTAGATTTGAGAATGGGTTATGGTTTAGATTTAGGAAATCGGGTTCATGTTTAGGATTGGGTTTAAGTTTTGGTTTTTAAGTTTAGGTTTAGGTTTAGGTTAGGGAGTTGAGATTAGGATTAGGTGTTGGTTTAGCTTTAGGGAATTGAGTTTAGGTTATAGGTTTAGGGAAAAGGTTAGGTTTAGGTTATAGGTTTTGGGATTTGGGAATAGTTTTAGGTTATAAGTATAGGTTTAGGTTAGGTTATAGGTTAAGGTTTAGAGATTTGAGTTTAGGTTATAGGTTTAGGTTTAGGTCTTTTTGGTTTAGGTTATAGGTTTAGGTTTAGGTTATAGGTTAAGGTTTAGGTTTAGGTTATAGGTTTTTGGATTTAAGAATGGGTTTGGGTTTAGGTTATAGGTTTTATTTTTGGTTTAGGTTTAGGTATAAGTTTTTGGATTTGAGAATGGGTTATGGTTTAGGTTTAGGAAATCGGGTTCATGTTCGAGATTGGGTTTAAGTTTGGGTTTTCAAGTTTAGGTTTAGGTTTAGGTTAGGGAGTTGAGATTAGGATTAGTTGTAGTTTAGCTTTAGGGAATTGAGTTTAGGTTATAGGTTTAGGGAAAGGGATTTGGGAATATTTTTAGGTTATAAGTATAGGTTTAGGTTAGGTTATAGTTTAAGGTTTAGGGATTTGAGTTCAGTTATAGGTTTTGGTTTAGGTTATAGGTTTTGGTTTAGGTTATATGTTAAGGTTTAGGTTTAGGTTATAGGTTTTGGATTTGAGAATGAGTTCGGGTTTAGGTTATAGGTTTTGGTTTTTGTTTAGGTTTAGGTTATAGGTTTTTGGATTTGAGAATGGGTTATGGTTTAGGTTTAGGAAATCGGGTTCATGTTCGAGATTGGGTTTAAGTTTGGGTTTTCAAGTTTAGGTTTAGGTTTAGGTTAGGGAGTTGAGATTAGGATTAGGTGTAGGTTTAGCTTTAGGGAATTGAGTTTAGGTTATAGGTTTTGGTTTTGGTTATAGGTTATAGGTTATAGGTTTTGGGATTTGAGAATGGGTTCGGGTTTAGGTTAAGGGTGTGGTCCCTGCAAATACAAATATAAACACAGTCTGTCCAAATGGCCAGGCCCTTCCAATGCCGTCCATAGGAAATGGACAGCTTCATCATAGTCATAACAGCGGTTCCCACCTTCCAGGAACCCCCGCTCATCCGGATAGCTCCGATGCACATCCGGGTCTGTTCCATTAATTTCGAGCAAATACATATCCAATGCCATCCATAGAAAATGGACAACTTCATCATGGTCATAACAGTGGTTCCCACCTTCTAGGAACCCCCGCTCATCCGGATAGCTCCGACGCACATCTGGGTCTGCTCCATCAATTTTGAGCAAATACATAAATACGGCCTGTCCAAATGGCCAGGACACTCTAATTATGTACATTCTTGACAAGAGACGTATCAGATGCTTGAATCTGAAATATACAGCTTCAATCTTCCCACATGCAATATCCACCTGAAAGAATGCGCATAACTTGAGTAATCAACTACCCACTCAATGAAAAGAGCACAAATACCTTTTCATGATTCGAAGAAAGGAACTTGAGGGTTTTCCTTACCTTCCATTGTATGCTTCCAAGGTTTTCCTTACAGCCAACAAAACTAATAGCAAGAAAGAACCCATCAACAACAATTTATATTCAAGAGAGCCTCAAATCTCACGAACTGAGGAAAATTTTCTAGTTTAGTACTACTACCTATCCAACATGTAGATCCACTTCCAAGAAAAAGATCTAGACATGTTAGTAACAAATAACTATTCATCAATATCATGTAATTGAAATATTGCAAGCTCAGTGAATGATAAAAAATTCTTATTTACACCCATATTGGTAATTACACAAACTCCTCTTTTCACAGCCAAAGGTAGGAGTAAAGACATCCAATCTGAAATTACACACGCATTGGAAAGCGGGACTGAAGAAACTAAAGGACATTTTGTCAGAGTGAAGATCCCACATCTGTGGGCCCATGTTGATGCATGTGTTTTATCCACGCCATACATCCATATGGGGAAAATAAAAGATGTCCAAATGTTCAGATTCAAGAGTGAGGTGTGTAAAAATCAGATGCCAATATGATTCAATTAATAGACATATATAAGTTATAACAAAGGCAAACAGAAAATGATCGATGGAGACAATAAGCATATAGACCAAATTCAACATTTTGAAACTCATAATGGCAAAGAAAATTGAGCTTCAAAGGTTTAAACGGATATTACCTCCCAATTGTCTCGAGTTCCTTCTGGCATTTCCCATTCAAACTGTCCAATATTGTAATGAATAAATGGTCGACATGTCCAAGATCTGCAGGTCCACAAATAGTTTCTCACCAATGCAAATATAAGTTATATAACTACAAGATATTCACTACAAGAAGCCTAGCCTATGCTCCACCCTAACATTACTTGAGCCAAGGTTTAGCTACGATCCAATTCAATTGGCATGCAGAATTCTCAAAAACTAAGTCATGCTTAAAAAATAATAAAATCAAATCAAAGACAACTTAATAGGGCAAAGAACTCAAATTGCAAAGGCATGAAATAAAGATGCCTCTAATTCAATCATGTGCCGAAAGGCATGAAACAAAGATACTTGTAATTCAATCATGTGCCCAAAGGCATGAAATAAAGATACCTTTAATTTCTTGTAATGGTTGGAAGCATGCTTGCGAGAGTAAGCAACGTCAGTAGAGATCCAAGAGTGTCTTTTTGGGTTTCTTTCTCTTTTTACCAAATAACTAAAAGAAAGCAAAATCATGTTAAAAAAGGATACAAATGGTGTCTAAAATGGCTTCGTTATTACATGCCATTTCTTTGCTCTCTTTTTTTTTTTCAGAAACATTGGCAAAATAGAATTCAATTTAAAAAACAAAGATTTTTAGAAAAACACTTTCTCCTTCCAAATAGTTGCTTCCATAAGTACTCCTTCCAAACAGTTGCTTCCATAAGTAATACAACCTACATTCCTATCAACTTCATTTCTAATATGCCTATGCTTTCTCTCATGTTTGCACAGGGAAACATCATAGGAATAAGGAATTAAAGAAGCATGCATGCATTGTCGGTGTCCCTTTCTGAATGGAAACCAACTAAATGGTTGTAAAAGGCAAATCAAAAAACAGAATTTTAACCTTCATCATCTAAAGGAGGAATAGATTTGGCAATGGGAGGAAGGTGCATGGTAGTAAAAGATTCAACAGATGGGACTGCCAAGGGAGTATACACACACACACACACACACACACACATGGGTCCTCATCTTTGACAAAAATACAGTCTTTGGTAGGAAGACTATTGATCTGATGGACCCTGTGCCGATGGGAGGCATACAAAATGCCCATAGATTCGAAGATCCTACCCATTTGATTGGTGAGCTAGAAACAATGATTAATCATTAGAAGGAAACAAGAAGAGTTCCAACAAATTAGGTATCAATACTATTCCTAACCAGCATCTATCTCTAAAATGAAATGCCAAAGAACCGTAAAAAAAAAAAAATAATAATAATAAATAAAAGGAAAAAATGAATAAAACATACTCCCCACATTTGCAACAAAACCACACAAGGGTGCTCCCAATAAACCTCCTGAATTTCAAGTGAGACTAAAATGCCTCTATAATACGAACAGTTGAGTAGAACAGAAATATTTGCAAGTTAAATAAGCAGGACATGACAGTATGAAATTCTGTAAAACACAAGTTCTTCATCAGTAGTCAATTGGTGAATCAAGATGGCTCTCTCAGTGGTATATGACTCTTACCTGTATGTGGTGGGACCTGTTTGGTTTAAAAACCACATGGAGGTGAAGTTAATGGCCAATCCAAGTAATCCACTGGCTGTTGCCACCACCCAAAACATCGATGTCCTAATCACATGTCTGCAAATGGAAACTAAGAAGACATCAGGCAAAAACATGGATGAACTAATCACATGTCACCTTAAAAATTATATCCAAAGAAATTATTATGTCGAATAACATGGATGAACACAACTGTCAGGTAAAAAGTTCTACAACTATAGAGGCAAATGTATGAGGAAATAAATAGCAAATGTATAGAGGCAAATGATATTCAGACCTTCTTTATTCTTCTTCTTCTTCTCCTTCTTTTGTATATGAATTAGTATCCTTATAAACAGTGAAGATCACAAAGAAAAAAAGAAAAAGAGGGAACAAAAAAAATGAGAAATCTTGATATGGAAGCAAGATATTCAAACAATCAATGCTAGCAGATGAGAAATTGCAAAATCTATCACCAATTAAAACGCACCTAATAACTCTATAAGCCAAAAGAAGCTTGAAAAATCAGTAATCTTTTATGAGATTGAAAACAAACCAAGAGGAGTTATATGATCCTTTATCTAATGACATGTAGAGTGAGCTCATGTTCTAATTTGAAAGCCATGAATACATCATAATTAAGCTCATATGCATAAAAGTGGAACTGATCTACTAATTTATCGTTATTTCAAAATCAGCAAAAAGATCATATATCTATAACAGATCTCATCACACAATATTTGAGGATATTTGACGTGGATAAAAAGGGATGGGTGATAGGGACTGTTGAAAGAATTTTGAAAGCTTTCTAGGGCCAAGTGATTGTTTGACTGTGCATATGCATGCCAGTGAATATCACCCAGAAGACTGACTGTGGAACAAATGAATATAAATAGAAACTATGTTAGAGAGACTCACTTGAGGGAGACAAGATGCAAGCTCTCGAAGTACCCAGTTTGTAGTTGCAACTAAGTATGGTAGATAGGGAGATGACAATTATAATGGTAGCAATCGAGTCCAAAGGTACCATTTCTACTCTCCAAACGAGAAGATCCTGTTTGGGTGCCCACTTAAAAATGAGTACTCATTTGAGTGTGCATTTGAAAATTCCTGATATTTGGTGCAACCAAACACACCCTCAATCATAATTATGCATTAGAAATAATGATTATTTATTATAAAAATTACTTTTAATCTGTACATATAAGATTAACTCCAATAAGATTGGCTCATTTTTAAGTGGCTTCCAAACAAGCACTATGTTTTCTATTTTGTGTTTTATATTTTGGTAATAGTGTAGTGGATCATACTCATGCAAAATCCAACATGGATCATGCATGCATGCTTGTCAATCCAGACTGTCTAAATCATGGGTCCCACCAGGTGAGGTTAGCACAAAAAAGTATGATTTAGTTAGATTCATCCAATTTGTGTGATTTCTAGAACATGCCCCCATCTAGAGTCGGCCTAATTTTGAATGATCTGGATATACATATTCCAACAATTTTATGATTTCAACTTCAAATTTCTTTTTGTGCATGGTATAATAATTGGAAAAGAAACCTTGTAAATACATGCCACTTATTTGTTTGAAAAAAAAAAAAGACATGGCATATTTTGAGCTTTCCGAACATGTGACAAATGGCCATCCATCACTTATGTAGAGGCGGAAGCTACGAGGGCCCACCAAAATGTCCGTAAGGAATCTACCTCTCCCATCACTACGACCCTACTATCCTTTCATAATCATATACATGAAATCTTTCTTATACACTACAAAAAAGATTTGAAGTACCGCATCTGATAGGCCTAAAACACAAAGAGGATGAACAACATTGATATATTTTAAGAAATTGGCACAAAACCCAAAATACACCGCTTGCAGAGCTAAACTTAGACAATGCAAATCCCCAACTAGGGATTTGACAATACACATCCCTAATTAGGGATTTTTTATACAAATATCTAATTAGGGATTCGACAATGTGTATCCCTGATAAGATATTCTAAATTGCAGAAAGCAATAGTGAGAAGGGGACAAAATGACCTCAAACCTAAGAACCTGAGATTTACGAGCAGCAGAGGGCCGATGAGATAGAGAGATAGAGGACTAGGATTTTAAGAGAGAGAGAGAAAGAGGGGAAGCGAGTGAAAGCGCGCGATAGAGGGCTAGGGCTTTGAGAGAGAGAGAGAGAGAGTGCGAAGAGGGAGAGGGATAAGTAGAGAGAGTGTGGAGAGGGAGAGAGATAGACAGATAGAGAGAGTGCGGAGAGGGAGAGGGATAGGCAGTAAGAGAGAGAGTGCAAAGAGGGAGAGGGACTGTCGGATGTGGGCACTGGATGTGGGCGCGAGAATGAAATTCGGTGCTTTTTACGTGGGCGCGGACGCCCACTTGAGATGAGGTGATGTGTATTGGCTACGTGTGGCCCACCATAATGTATGTCATTTATCTGTGCCATCCAATAAATTCAAATAATTTTTTTAGAGCTTTATTCCAAAAAAAATGTCAAATAGAAGGCTCACATGGACCACACCAAAAATCAACAAAAGACACTTAATCTCCCTTGTTTCCTATGGTGTGGTCCACTTGAGCTTTAAATTTACCTAATTTTGGGTCTAATGTATTAAAATTAATTTAAAAAAGGATGGACGGCTAAGATTAAGTACAAACATTATGGTGGGCCCCATAGAAGTTCTAACAGATGTGCCTTTGCCATGGCAGGGCACAGCTATTTAGCTACGGATTAAACCCGTAGCAATATAGCTACGGTTTATATCCGTAGCTAAAACATCCCATAGTCCGTAGCCTTTGCTCGTGTTTTTGGTAGTGTTCGATTGTGTGAAATTTGACGATCATGTCGTCCACATAGACTTCCATTTCCTTGTTTATCATGTCATGAAATAAGGCAGTCATAGCTCGCTGATATATAGCCCCCGTGTTCTTCAGCCTGAAAGGCATAACCCGATAGCAGAAAGTTCCCCACAATGTTATGGAAGAAGTCTTCTCATGATCTTCGACGGCCATCTTAATCTGATTGTAGCTGAAGAAGTCATCCATGAATGAGAAAATCTTATGTCCAACAGTATTATCTACCAGTGTATCGATATGAGGTAGATGGAAATCGTCTTTAGGACTTGCTTTGTTAAGGTCCATAAAGTCGATGCACATCCTGACTTTGTCATCTTTCTTTGGAACTAGTACGATATTTGTGAGCCATTTTGAGTAGTTGGAGACTACTAGGAACCCCGCATTGTATTGCTTGATGACTTCATCGCGGACCTTCAGGGCCCATTCTGACTTCATTCTTTAGAGCTTCTGCTTAACAGGCTTCATGTCTGTCTTTGTTGGCAAGTGGTGTACCACCAATTCTTCATCGAGCCCTGGCATGTCTTCATAAGAGAATGCAAAGTTGGAGAACCTCGGCTTCAAGAATTCCATCATTCTCTATTTGTATTTCGGAGGCAGTGATCTACCGATGCGCACTTCTCTAGGGGAGTGAAAGTGCCCTGGTTTGTCAATTAGTGTGATTGTTGAGTCAGCTAGACAGAGGAGCCCCATAGGAAGATTGATCAAGCGTCTGCCTCAACTGGATGTGGGCCCGAACTTGCCACAGGTAAATCTTAGCCTCACATCCCATGTCCCAAAACACCAGGTGATTAAAACCCTTAAAATTGATTAGAATATCATAAGGTTTTTGGGTTAGAAAACTTTTTCAAACTTCAGGAAAATCTGTAAGTTTTCTACCCTTGTCGATTTATCCATATAGGGCTCGATGAAATCAAACCTTGTTATCGATGTCCTCGAAGCTCACTCGATATTATCGAAATGAGGACATACGATGTCCAGCAACCATATAAATCTCTGGACGGAATTATCGATGTATCGATATACCTATCGATATCATCGACATTTGAAACTCGAGTCCATCGAACTTGACTTGATAAAATTAACATCATATATGTTATGTCCAAAGTTCTGCTAAGACAAATCATGTAAACTTCGATATATCGAAGTGCTCCTCGATATCCTCGGAATTCAAATCTCGATGATATCGAAAGCCCTTCGATGATATCGGTTTGGACACTTAGTTTATCCAGCAATATTTTTCAGGTTGTTTCTTCTTAGATCGAGAGTCACTCGATACGAATTGAAATTGCGGTGAAGACTGCAGTAGTTAAAAAAGGAATATGCCAATATGTCATAGAGGGGGTGAATAGGACTTTTAAAAGTTTTTATGATTTATTTTAAAATCCTATTACACTAATCCTAACAACAGACATATATTAGGATTACTCAAATGTAATTCTACTGGATTCCAAGCCTGGTGAGGATCCAATCACAAACTATTTAAGAGGTAGCAATATATAACTTAGTTTATGAAGGATATGACTGTGAATGTGTGTGAGATGTGATCAGATATATAAATATGAATGCATTGACATAAATTACACACACAGAAGAAGAGAAATCACAAACACAGTCATTTTTATAGTGGTTCAACTACTTGTCTACTCCACTCTCAGTAACCGCACTCAACCCTTGAGTGTACCGGATTTCACTAAGGAGGTTTCACAGCGATTCACCTCAAACCTAAGGTTTTAAATTAGGTTCACCTTCAACCTTTACAACCTACACTGAGGCTAACTGTTTATGCTCTCACGAGCAAGGGTCAACACAACGCACCCACTTTTTCGCACACTGGCCAAGGATCTACCATAAAACCCTACTAGAGGTTTCTACATGGTTCACCTCAAACCCGAGGTTTCACAGCAATTGACCTTAAACCTAAGGTTTTGCTGGTTCACTCTCAACCAGATGTTTATGCTCTCCATAAAGCAAGGGTCCACACAACGCACCCACCACGTATACTCCCGCCGGAGGCCTCCTTGAGGACTTCAAAGGGTGAGAACTACTTAAGACCCAATTCCATAAAGGAATGATCACAAGTGTCCTCTTGGACTCTAGATACTTACAAATAAGTTGATGAGTCTCAATAAGCACAATGTCAAAGATCTCCTCCTCCTTGCTGACGAAGAGTCGTTTGCTTCATTGATCTACAACACAAAATAATATACCAATACTCGGCTTTGGGTTGGGTCAAGGTCAAGATGGAATCCTACTCTCAAAATGTTTTCCTATCAGGAAGATAGAGCGATTCCAATCTTATGCATTCAAGGCATCCCAGCTTAATGATTTGCCATTAAGGTAGTAGCTGGAGGATCCTTGAATGCAAAAGTTCATTCCCAAATCTACTCTATTAAGTATCAATGGTGAGGGTGGATTGGAGGATGAACTTCCTTGAGAGAAAGGGCTTTGGGTATATGATATAAGGTTAAACACTCAAAAGCTCTCTCTACTTTCTCTCCCAGCAACAATAGACAAGTCCTCTATATATAGGCAAAAGGTTCCAACGGATGTAAAACGGTCACATTTATGACTGAGTTCAATATCATCGAGCAAGTTCGATATCATCGAGCGTATATGCTCGATAGCATCGATGGTCTGCTCGATGACTCATACTCAAAGTCATACGCTTTTGAAACCTTTAGCCAGCTGATCGATGAATTGAAACAATTGTCGATGTCATCGGATTTCGAACTCGATTCCATTGATGATAGGTTCAATCCATCGACACTTGAAAATTGAGAGAGACTTGACTAGAAATATTTCAGGTTTTTAAGATATGATCGAGGGTCGGCTGATGTCATCGGAATTTGTATATCAATGATATCGAAGGCATTGTCAATGCATCGATAAATCCTATAAATTTACCAGTAAGCTCGCTGGACAGTTTGTGTCCAGTTTCGATGCAATCAACTTGGCCTCGATATCATCGACATATGAATATCAATTTCCTCGAATGGCCCCCGATCAAAGTAAAAACAAACCTAAAATATTTGCTGAAAGACATGCGTGCCCACGATCTCTATCATCGATGGACTTCCGATCTTATCGATATTTGATTCCAGATTATATCAGAAGGAGGATCGATATATCGAAGGAATTTGAAATTTTCTTTACAAAACAGGGGCACCGGAAACCTGTCTGTCGATTTTATCGAGCCATTATCGATGGACTCAAAATTCAAGTATCGATGATATCGATATGTGGATCGATACATCGACAAATTAGTCCAGATATACATGTGGCCTCTTTTCGATGATATCATTTAAGCATCGAGGACATCGACAGAGCAGATCGATTATATCGAAGGTGTTTCGATAAAATCGACAAGGCAAGAAAAACTTAGAGATTTTCCTATTTTGAAAAACTTTCTTACCTAAATATCCTATGATGTTCTATTTTTTTTAAGGGTTTTAATCACTTGGTGTTTTGGGACATGGGATGTGAGGCTTTAGATTTACCTGTGGCGAGCTTGCACACATCCGGTTGAGGCAGACGCTTGAATTGATCTTCCTATCAGGCTCTGTAGACAGTCTGACTCAACACTCACGTAACTTGACAAACCAGGGCACTTTCAACCAGGCTACATAATTTTACAATTTCTAGCCCATGTACACAACCAGTAACTGCTCCCCCTGACTATAGACTTCCCCTCGCTTGATGTAGCTACTCCCCCTGAACACCTGCATAGCATCTAATAGATATACAATTTTCCATTCGGGGTGTTTGCAAATTTCTCCCCCTTTTTGTCAGTCATTGACAAAGATATATCAGGTGATATTGACTGAAGATTGAATTTCTTGGGAGAACCGACCAGGCAGAAGCAAATTAATTGATGTATAATAATTAACTCAGTTTAAGCAAACATCAATTTAAGAATCTATGGATGCATTTTAGACAAGATAGAGCAATGATATAGCGGTTACAATATTCATTAAGGACATCACATGCAATCCACAACAAAAATATGATAAACTAAGGGAAACTTAAAACCTAATCATGGCATTAAATAAATGAATTCTCTTCGGCCATATCCAGAATATTCAAAGTAAATTGCCCAAGATTGGCAATTATATCAAAATTTCAAAATATATATACTACCACAGACAGCAGTAGCTTAATAGTTTATCCCAAAAAAAAAAGCCGATGTAAGGTCACCCATAAGTAAGTACCAGTATCAATCCCACATCGGGGCATAAACAATCGCCACAAAGAAACATCAGTCTATTCAAGTTAGAAAACTCTCACACATACCCAAGAGAGCGTAGAACACTCAAAAAGATACTAATGTTCATACGCAGAATTAAGAATGATGTGTGTGTGACAGTATGCAAGAATCAGCACTATGGAGCTGAGTGGGATGTCATCATGTTATCCTGTCAACAGGTCATCAGATCAACCAGCCGTTGCACACTCTGTTGTATTCCATGGACTAGTTGTTCCAAGACTGTCAGCCATTCATGCACAGAGTGGATATCCCTCTAAATCGTTCCAATCCTGTCTAACTTGTAGCGTTTGGCATGCCTAGGCATTGATGTTGATGGTGCTGGATCGGGTCCAGAGGGTTCATCTCTGGCCATCCCAGTTTCTTCTGAGCGAGGGACACCACCACCTTCTGCTTCTCCTTCTTGAATGCCTTCTTCTACGTCCTCAGCATACTCGTGAAACTTCAGGTCCATTTTGCGAATATTCTTTATATTGAAGACTTGAGTGGGAATACTAGATCAGTAGTAAATGGGAAACTAATGGTGTTGCATATCCTTCTTATAATCCAGGGATATGGGAGTTGAAGATCGCTGGAGGTATGAACAGCATTCACCAACTGACTGACAAGCTGAGTTGGGAGGCACATCATTGTCCCATTTGCAATAGAATAAACTAACATGGCCATAAACCCAATAAGATCAGATTGATTGGTACTTCTAGGATATATATTTGTGGTGAAGATACCATGCAGAATCCGAAATCGGGGTTCCATGTACCTAGCTTTCAGCGCATTCCCTTGGTGCCAAGGGATGTCTCGACCATTACATAGATACTAAGTTACCATGGATCGAACATCAGGATGGTCGAGGTCTAGTTGAGGGAGGCCTTCTGGTACCATTTCCAGATTGAAGATGTTAGCCATGGTGGCAGGAGTGATCAACACATCATCATTACTATTCAAAGAGACCATAATTGAAAGAGGATCAGATACAGGTGAGTGACACGTGATAAGAAAGTTGCGTGTTCGTTCAAGCTGGCACGGCCCCCCGAAGACTAGGACGGGCAGTCAACCGATCACAGGAAATAAGGGTTCCAAATTATAAGGTGCCAAGCAACCCCTGTCTGCTTTTCTTTCATAGATCAGTTTCTTGCCGATGTATTTTGCTGGACGTTGGCTAGCCAGAGGAGGTGGTGCCGGTTGAGGAGGTGCCGAAAATTCGGTCTGGGACCCACCACGTGAAGTCGGTCGTGTTCTTGGCCAAGTGGGGATCCCACTTTTCGGGGCCCTGACCCTTTCTTTCGAGGCGAGCACTTTTTGTCAGGTGGCTATTGAAGACTCCTTAGGGCCAGATGTGACCCCTTTGTCCTTTCCCATGTGGACCGATAGAATCTTGAAGGATTTGGGAAAGACGACAAAAGCCTGACAAAAAATGAGAGGTGGACTCTTAATGTGTTAGAGGGGTATTACCGGATTTGTGGAACGATTTGAGTAGTCCGACGTGGCACCTAATGATTTGGTCGAGAGAATCGAGTAGAGAAGGTGACCGAGAAATCCTTGAAAAAATAAACTCCTTTTTCACTCCGCTGACTTTTATCGGGCAGCATCTGTCGATATTATCGATCACTATTTTGATGTCATCGAGAGGTTGCTGATCGATTCTATCGAGTTTGTCTTCGATGTCATCCATGGTCATATGACTATTCATATTCTAAAGAGGTGCCGATGATATCGACTTTTTATTGATAAATCAAGAATGTCATATCGACAGTTATATCGAAGATGAACATTTTCAATTTTCAGCATTCAGATGACTCTCCAAGTATACTTTTCATATTTCTATCAATAGTATACTCAACAAAAACTATGTACACACACTGTACACAACAAAATTATAAACATTTGAATGTTTATACAAAAGACTGAGGCGAGGAACCTCAGATATATCATTTTAAGCTTAGCAAAAAGAATTCTCATTTTAGCGCATGTCAGATCTTTGATGCACGATCTGAATTAATTCTTCCTTATCCATTTCACTTTGTTAACCGATTTGGGTGGTGGTGCAAGGGCATTGCTTCTATCCATATCGTTAAGAGGACTTTTGAAGTTCTGTATTTCTCTGGTTGACAATTCGTTAACATGATTCTGACCATATTTAGGTTGGGTCCTCCTAGGTGTTATGCATTCAAACTTATAATGACCTGAATCACCACACAAATAACATACTGGAGTTGTTCTAGTTTCGCTTCCAGAAGCAGCAGATTTTTCAGTTCTAAGTGCTGCATTTACAGCCTTTGGCTTAAATTTTTCATGTCCTAAGCCACTTTTGTCCTTTCCAAGTCTTCCCATTCCTAATAGTTTTTCAAGCTTTTCGCCACTTTGGAAAAACTTGTAGTTTATCTTGGCCATCTTTTTGGATTCTTCTAGATCAAACAGGATTGTATGATTTTCATTTTGAAGAAGCGCAATTTTATCTTTTAAGATCTTGACCTGTTTGTTCAATTTCTCAGACTCGTTTTCGAGAAGGATATTAATTCATTCAAGCCTATCATTATCCTTATGATATTGCTGCAGATCATTTATTAATTGTGTGTTGATTTCCAATGTTTTATCTAAATCTTTTTGCAGTAACTTACTTTTGTTTTTTGCTATTCCGAGTCTTTTAAGGATATTTATGCTATGAATATAGAGTTGATTATAAGCATCTTGTAGTTTATCCTTTTCTTCTTCTTCAATTTCCTCATTGTCAGATGGAAATGATTCAGTGGCTAGCTGTTCTTTCTCGTTCTCAGATTCAGTGGGAATGATTGAGGTAGTGGAGACCATGAGTATTTTCAATGATTTCTGATCTCCATCGCTTTCTGAGTCACTAGATTCTGAATTTGACTCCAGTATCATCCCACGTGGCAGCCATTGCCTTGCCCTTAATTTTTCTATTTGGGCATTCAGTAGACAGGTGTCCATACTCCTGACAAGCATAGCATTGTGGTTCGTTGGTTCTTTTACCAAATTTGCCTGCAGAAGGTTTATAGTTCACCTTTCTTCCCTTGGAAAAACGACCACAATTCTTTTGAAAGAATTTCCTGAATCGTTGAGCCAGTAAAGTCACTTCCTCATCTTCATTTTCAATTTCGATCTCACTGTCCTCATGTAATGTTTTCTTAGAAGTTTTCAGGACAGTTGTTTTGGATTTAGGGATTTGTTTGAAGTGCAGTTCGAAAGTTTGTAGGGAACCTACTAGTTCTTATACTTTCATCTCATCAATGTGCCTACACTCCTCAATTGTTGTAACCTTGGGATTAAATCGTTCCAGAAGGGATCTTAAGATTTTCCTACAAATTTTTTGTACCGGAACTTTTTCTCCTAATCCACCCATGGAGTTACAGATGATATTCAACTTTGTGAAAAACTCCATAAATGTCTCATGCTCTTCCATTCTGAGACTTTCGAACTGTGAAGTCAGGATTTGAAGTTTAGACCTCTTCACAGTGCTTGTGCCTTCATGGGTTGTTTCCAATAGATCTCATGCTTCCTTGGATGTCCCACACATACTTATCTGATTGAATATATCCTGGGACACGGCACAGTAGATGGCGTTCATAGCTTTAGCTTCAGCAGTCTGTTTTTCTTTGTCGAACGCCATCAACTTTTCTTTGGATCTAGATTTTGTGATGGTTGTGTCACTATCAAGTACAGTTTGTTTAGTTGGTGGCACGTATCTACTTTCAACTATATCTCAAACATCATGATCCAAAGATCTCGGAAAGTAGTGCATCCTAGCCTTCTAGTATGCATAATTTGAGCCATCAAATACTGGAGGTCTAGTGACTGATGAGCCCTTTCCTTTGGCCATATTCCCAACTTCAGTCAAGATCACTCTCTAGGCGGTGAAGCCCTTAAAGAGAGACTCGCTCTGATACCAATTGAAATTGCGGTGAAGACCGCACTAGTTGAAGAAGGAATATGCCAATATGTCCTAGAGGGGGGTGGATAAGACTTTTAAAAGTTTTTATGATTTATTTTAAAATCCTATAACACTAATCCTAACAACAGACATATATTAGGATTACTCAAATGTAACTCTACTGGCTTTCAAGCCAGGTAGAGGATCCAATCACAAACTATTCAAGAGGTAGCAATATATAACTTAGTTTATGATGGATATGACTATGAATGTGTGCGAGATGTGATCAGATATACAAATATGAATGCATTGGCATCAATCACACACACAAAAGAAGAGCAATCACAAACACAATCATTTTTATAGTGGTTCGACTACTTGTCTACTTCACTCCCAGTAACCGCACTCAACCCTTGAATGTACCTATTTCACTAAGGAGGTTTTACAGCGGTTCACCTCAAACCTAAGGTTTTAAATTAGGTTCACTTTCAACCTTTATAACCTACACTAAGTCTGACTGTTTATGCTCTCACGAGCAAGGGTCAACACAACGCACCCACTTTTACGTACACTGGCCAAGTATCTTCCAAAAGACACTACTAGAAGTTTTTACACGGTTCACCTCAAATCCAAGGTTTCACAGCGGTTGACCTCAAACCTAAGGTTTTGCTGGTTCACCTTCAACCAGATGTTTATGCTCTCTACAGAGCAAGGGTCCACACAACGTACCCACCACGTACACTCCCGTCGGAGGCCTCCTTGAGGACTTCAAAGGGTGAGAACCACTTAAGACCCAATCCTACAAAGGAATGATCATAAGTGTCCTCTTGGACTTTAGATACTTATAAATAAGTTGATGAGTCCCGATAAGCACAATGCTGAATATCTCCTGTCTGTTGACGAAGAGTCTTCTGCTCCCTTGATCCGCAACATAAAATAATATACTAATACTCAGCTTCAGGTTGGGTCAAGGTCAAGATGGAATCCTACTCTCAAAATATTTTCCTATCAGGAAGATAGAGCGATTACAATCTTATGCATTTAAGGCATCCCAGCTTAATGATTTGCCATTAAGGTAGTAGCTGGAGGATCCTTGAATGCAAAAGTTCATTCCCAAATCCACTCTATTAAGTATCAATGGTGAAGGTGGATTAGAGGATGAACCTCCTTGAGAGAAAGGGCTTTGGGTATATGATATAGGTTAAACAATCAAAAACTCTCTCTACTTTCTCTCCCAGCAATAATAGACAAGTCCTCTATATATAGGCAAAAGGTTCCAACGGATGTAAAACGGTCACATTTATGACTGAGTTCAATATCATCTAGCAGATTCGATATCATCGAGCGTATACTCTCGATAGCATCGATGGTCTGCTCGATGACTCATACTCAAAGTCATACACTTTTGAAACCTTTAGCCAGCTAATCGATTAATCAAAACAATTATCGATGTCATCGGATTTCGAACTCCAATTCTATCGATGATAGGTTCGATCCATCGACACTTGAAAAATGAGAGAGACTTGACTAGAAATATTTCAGGTTTTTAAGAGATAATCGAGGGTCAGCCGATGTCATCGGAATTTGCATATCAATGATATAGAAGGCAGTGTCAATGCATCGATAAATCCTATAAATTTACCAGTAAGCTCGCTGGACAGTTTGTGTCCATTTTTGATGCAATCGACTCGGCCTCGATATCATCGACATATGAATATCAATTTCCTCCAATGGCCCCTAATCAAAGTAATAACAAACTTGAAATATTTGCTGGAAGACATGCGAGCCCACGATTGATATCATCGATGGACTTCCGTTCTTATCGATATTTAATTCCAGATTTATTGGAAGGAGCATCGATATATTAAAGGAATTTGAAATTTTCTTTACAAAACAAGGGCGCCAAAAACTTGTTTGTCGATTTTATCGAGCCATTATCGATGGACTCAAAATTCAAGTATCGATGATATCGATATGTGGATCGATACATCGATAAATCAGTCTAGATATACATATGGTTGCTGGACACTTTTGTCCTCTTTTCGATGATATTGTTTAAGCATCGAGGACATCGACAGAGCAGATCGATTATATCGAAGGTGTTTCGATGAAATCGACAAGGCAAGAAAAACTTAGAGATTTTTCTATTTTGAAAAAGCTTTCTTACTTAAAAATCCTATGATGTTCTATTTTGTTTTTAAGGATTTTAATCACCTGGTGTTTTGGGACATGGGATGTGAGGCTTTAGATTTACCTGTGGCGAGCTTGCACACATTCGGTTGAGGCAGACGCTTGAATTGATCTTCCTATCAGGCTCTATAGACAATTTGACTCAACACTCAAGTAACTTGACAAACTAGGGCACTTTCAGTATCGATGAAATCAGAGTTCGAAATCCGATGACATTGACACATGTTCAATTCCCTCGACCAACTAGCAAAATGTTTCAAAAGTGTTTAACATTTGAGTTCGTGTCATCGAGCGGTCAGTCGATGTGATCGAGAGTATACGCTTGATGATATCGACCCTGCTCGATGATATCGAACTCTATATAAATGTAACTGTTTTATAACCATTGGAACCTTTTGCCTATTTAATGAGAGCTTGCCCTTAGTTGCTTGTAAAGAAAAAAAAAAGAGTGCTTTTAAGTGTTTAACCTTAGATCATACACCCAAAGCCTTTTCTCTCATGGAAGTTTATCCTCTAATCCACCCTCATCATTGACATTCAATAGAGTGGATTGGGGAATGAACTTCCGTATTCAAGTATCCTATAGCTACCATCTTAACGGCAAATCATTAAGCTGGGATACCTTAAATGCATAGATGATTGGAATCGCTCTATCTTCCTTATAGGAAAATATTTAAGAGAGTGAGATTCCATCATAACCTTGACCTAACTCATCGCTATGTATTGGTACATCTTCTAAGTTGCGGTTCAAGGAAGTAGAAGATTCTTCATCAACAAAAGAGGAGATCTTCGATAACGCGCTGAATGGGGCTCATCTACTTATTTGTAAGTCATTAGAGTCTAGAGGACCCTTGTGATCATTCCTTCTGTAGGATTGGGTCTAAGGTGTTTCTCACCCCTTACAAGCCCTCGTAGGAGGCCTCCGGCAGGAGTATACGTGAGAGTGCTTTGTGTTGACCCTTACTCTGTGGAGAGCATAAACTCTTAGGTCCTTGTAGTAGGTCCTTGACCAGGGTAGTCTAAAAGTTGGGTGCATTGTGTTGACCCTTGCTCATGGGAGCATAAACTTGTAAGGTTCCTTAAGTTGATCCTTGGCCAGTGTGGCCTAAAATCGGGTGTTATGTGTTGACCCTTGCTCATGGGAGCATAAACTATGTTGTGTGGACACATTGTGTCAGCCTAAGTGTAGGTTGTACTGGTTAGAGGTGAACCTTATTTAAAACCTCCGATTTTATGTGAACCTGTTGTGAAACCTCCTTAGTGAAATCCAGTACACTCAAGGGTTGAGTGTGTCAGCAGGGAGTAGAGTAGACAAGTAGTCGAACCACTATAAAAATGACTATGTTTGTGATTGCTATTGTCTTCCATTACTTATGTGATTTCCATAAATGCTTTCACATTTAATTATCTGAGATCACATCTCACACACAATCACATCCATCATAAACTATAATTTGTATCTTGTTTATCATTCAAGTAGTTTTATGATTGGATCCACTATTTAGCTTGGAAGCCATTAGAGTTACTTTAAAGAAATCTTGATTTATACATATTTTCTCATGATAGGTTTGATAGGATTTTAAATTACCATAAAATACAGAAAAAGTCTTATTCACCCCCCTCTAGGACATATTGGCATATTCCTACTTCAACTAAAGCGGTTATTACCTCAATTTCAAGGAGTTCCCACGATCTCAAGTTTACGACTTCGAAATTGTCTGCCACAATGTTAGCCTTTGTTTCAAACCTTTTGAGAGAATCCTCAAGTTCGAGAGTTGTATCACCATTTCCCTCATCCTGGGCTTCATCCAAACCTATGAGTTTGAAATCTAACTCTAGATCAAAATCGTACAAGTCAACCTCAAACTCTAGTGTTGTGTGTGATGTGTTTAGCACAGTGAATTTTGAGAGATTTTCTGTTATTTTTGGTTTTTGAAGAGTTTTTATTTTTTATGATTTTAAGAAATATTTGATGTTTTTTTTTGAAATATTTGTTGTTTTTGTGTTTTAAGAGTTTTTTGATTTTTTTGTGTCGTCGCAGGATTCCGAACAGGATGGCGTTGCAAACCATGATTGATCCTGTCCTGGTCCGGGATGCTGATTGCTATTTACATTGGCATTTTTTTAGAGCAGTGTCCATGAACTGCCTACCGGCTGATTTGATCGTTAAGGGGATGGTTGTCCAGCTTGGTTCGTTCCCCTTCCGATCCTGTTGCCCTGATCTATTTATACTTGTGGGTCATCCGTCCCGATGACCATGATGTCCGCTGGACCAGGTTCAGAGTCTGTGTCTAACCCGATCTCTTCTCTCACAAGTTGGAGCTCCTCAGGCTGCTCAGGTCCATATTGTGATGGGATCCTGATGACTGTCCAGTCGATGGAAGGCCACTTCCCTTTATCTGTCCAATGGAGGGGCTGCCTTTGCCCCTTGCGTTGTTGATCTGTTGGTGGGGGTTTCCCTTGACGGTTGGTGGGGACAGGTGCCTCCCTGCTCTTGTCTGTGTGCCTTGCAATAGGCACCTCTGGTCCTGGGTCTTCCTTGGGTGACCCTGCTTCCGTGCCCCAGGCTCTGTTTGGTGGGTCCGAGGGTTCTGCCCATGGTGCTGGATGTGCTTCTGGAGCTTTTAAGGATTTTATCCCACTGTATGGGTGGCCAATTTGACTCCTGGCTGGAGTGTTCCGTGAGTTTGAGCCGCTGGAGGTGATCCTTGTAAGTGTTATGGTTTCCTGCTCATTTGGTTGTCAAATTTTGGGGTGCCAAAAACACAATCTTTGTCTTGTATAGCATGTTGATTTGTATGTTCAAGACACTACATCTTTACTTCAAATCAAGAATGAAGAACTACTTCAAATCATTTCAAGAAATGCAAGTACAAGCTACAACGAAAGAAGTGATCTTATTCAAGACTCAAGTTAGTGTACAACTCAAGATGAAGTGTAATTCAAGCTCTAGAAGATCTCAAGTTCAATGCTACATCAAGTATAGAGATCTCAACCTTCACAATCTTCTAAGGTCAACTATAATCTGAAGAAATGAAGTTTCAAGGTCCATACTTCACATTTAAGGTATGAATGACCTTAGATTGACCTTAGGGTTGGTCATTTTGAATACATAATTCATATTGAATCTTTTTATAAGTGTTTGGTCTGTTCTAAGACTAGTCCTGGACTCTGTTTGACTAGTCCTAGAACTAGCTTGACCAGTCCAAGAAATTTCAAGACTTGTCATAAGTTGTTGCAAATTTTTAGAATTTTTTAGTTGACCTTCGACTAGTCCTGGAGTCTGCTCGACCAGTAGTAGGAATAGTGCCGACTCATTCACGACCAGTCCTACAGCTATGACTCAAACTCCAGCAACCATTCTTGGTTTATCACGACCAGTCGTGGACACCCTACAACCAGTTGTGGAACGGTTTTATCTAATCGCGCTTAAAATTTCAAAATGCAGTTCAACCTACAACCAGTTATGGTGGTCACATGACCAGTTGTAGACGCGATTTCTGCTTCTATAAATAAAACACGAATTTCAGAGTTTCTTAATTCCAATTCAAGTAAAATTCAAAGCTTCACTCTGAGATAAGTTTGTGTTAATTTTTAAGTTATGTTGTGCATATTTAATATTCTCTTTTGTTAGCTTTTGTTTATTTGATTTTGTTTCTATATTCCAATCTGAATTGAATAGAGGAATTATTGTATTCCTTCTTCTTAGAATCAAAATCAAATAGAGCTAGCCCAACTGGTTTAATTTAAAATCAATTAGAACTTAAAACCATTTCAAAGTGAGTATTGGACAATTGAATTTCTATATTCGAACTTCTACTCCGATTGGTTCTTCCGGGCTGCTACAAACGGAGAAATCCAGGTATTTTACATTTGTGTAAATTTTCTTTGCTTTTGGTTTCTTTTGAGATTGAGCCAGAAAAATCTCATTGTGTTGGTTATCCGAGGACAGCCAGAAAACTCAGAAAGTGGAGTTTTCGAATCGTGTAAGCCCATTTGAAAAGACACAATTGTGAAGGTTTTATGTGAACTTGTGAAACCTATTTTTATAGTGAACGTTGATATCCCCTATGTGAGGATATTAAGAGTGGAGTAGCAAGCTGTGTGGCTATTGTTTAACAGTTGGTGAACACACAGGTAAACCATTATAATTCTTTGTGTCATGTGGTTTAAATGTTTATTTAATTTCTATCTTTTATCATTCGAAGCTGTGGATTGTATGTGTGGATGTGAATGTTGTAATATTTATATTTCAAGCATTGTGAGAATGTTGTAATAGTTTAGAATTTCAATGCTTGCTATTTCCTTTATTCCTCTTCGGTTTGAGATATTGATACTTATACCATTCTAGTAAGGTCGTCTTGCCATAAACCCTTAGTTTTTATGGTGCAAGGTTGTCCTTAGAACATCATTTGTATCAGCCTCTCAATACTAGAATATTGAGGTTGCCGTACATTTCCGTACTGTGATTTATTTAAAGTAGTATCTTTCATTTATTTGTTAATAAGGCTATCTTATTATTTAATTCCACTGGTATCATTTTAAATTTGTATAGTCCTATTCACCCCCTCCCCCCCGTCTAGGACATATAGCTAGGCTTTTCAAGTGGCATCAAAGCCTAATAGCTCGTTTTAATTGTTATTTGGATTTATTTCCTGAGCTAATCGATCTAAGCTATTTATAAGATGTCAAATTTTGATAGCCTTTTAGTCACTAGGCCTTCACCATTTGATGGCTCCAATTATGCCTATTGGAAAGCCAGGATGAGGATTTTCCTTGAATCCATGGATGAGAGCAAGTGGCTAGCCACAGTGACTGAATGGATCCCTCCTACCACTAAAGTGACTGGTATCGATGGATCAAAATCAATGAGAGTAACACCTTATTTTTTTTTAGACCACATTTCAGAAAAGTGAGAGTAGTGCCAATGCAAAAGCACTAAATGCAATTACTTGCGCACTATCACCAGATGAGTTCGAAAGGATTATATCCTGTGATACTGCAAAGCAAGCTTAGGATATTTTAGAAATGACACACGAGGGTACATCAATTGTCAAGAAGTCTAAAGTCCAAATCCTCACAACTAAATTTAAGAAAATACATATGGAAGAAAATAAAATGTCCATGGACTTCTATACTATACTGAATGACATTGTAAACTCTATGTGGGGTCTTGGCGATAAAATCTCATAAAGTAAAGTGTGTGCAAAGATACTATGCTCACTACCGGAACGGTTCAACTCAAAGGTGACTACGATCCAGGAACTTCGTGATGCAGACAATATGAGGGTAGAAGAATTAGTTGAGTCTTTACAAACCTACGAGTTAAATCTTAAAGCTCCTAAAGGTAAATCTATTGCCCTTAAGTCTTCTAAATGTATTTCTCAAGAAAATTCATATTTTGAAAATTCTGAAGATGATATGACTCTCTTAGCGAAAAAGTTTTACAAGATTTTTAAAAGTAAAAAGAGAGTTGATCTTCAAAAATCTAATGATAAGAAAAGATCTAAATCTAAATCTAAAACTTGAAATCTTTAAAAGATAGTCAATCATTTAGCAAACAAGTGTCCTAAAAAGGACAAACCTAAAAGGAAATGGATGTCGGCTACTTGGGATGAATCTTCTGGCACTGAAGCCTCTTCTGAATTAGAAGATTCTGAAACCGAGTCGGGCAATGAAGTCAAAGCTCTTACGACTCTAGCCAAGTTCACTTTTTCAGATCATGATGATTCTACTAGTGAAGAAAATCTGAATAGTGATCATGAAAATGAAGAAGATCTTCAAGATGCTTACAATGCCCTATACAAGGAAAGTTGTAAAATTGTTGTTAAACTTAAACTTCAGAGAGAAAAGCTTTCAAAGCTTAAAGAAAATTTTGAAACTCTTGTTTTAGAAAAATCCCATATTTCAGATTGTTTTGAAAAATGCAAATGCGATTTAGAATTCAAAACCTCCCAGATTGACAATTTTAAATTTGAAAATGAAAAAATTAAAGTTGAAATCTCTTCACTTTTAAGTTTAAAGGATACATGGAGATATGCTCAAGGTGATCCAAAATTAGAAAAATTATTGTCTGGATCAAGAAAATGTGGCGACCGATCCGGTTTGGGCTATGATAGAAGTGTTCCTCCTAAACAGTAGAATACTCCTCCTAAGTTTGTAAAATGAGAGTCCTCAAACTCAAAAGAGAAAAGTTCTAATCAAAAGCTTTTTTAAAATGTTAAAACTTTTCAATCTTTTAAAACTAAAAGTAACCATATTAACTATAAAAATCAGAACCAAAACCCTTTAGCTGAGAAAATAGTTGATCTACTTAAGGAGCTCTTAAAATCTAACATAGTGGGTCATTCTTACAACAACTACAAACATAAGAAGACCAACTATACTCCTAAACCCAAAACAGTTATGAAATGGATTCCTAAGGTTACTTGCTTGGTTGCCCACACGGCTTTCAAAGCTTTAAGCCATTCAAAGTGGTACCTAGACAGTGGATGCTCCAGGCACATGACTGGTGACAAAGGTTTGTTCACCACTCTTAAAGACATGATTGATGGTTCAGTCACATTTGGTGATGGTAGCAACTGCAGGTTATTGGCCAAGGTATGGTTCAACTTTCTAACCTCCCCTTATTTGAGAATGTTCTATACGTTAAAGGTTTAAAACATAACTTGTTAAGCATTTCTCAAATATGTGATAAAAATCATAGTGTTAAATTTTCTAACCTAGCGTGTAAAATATTAAACAAAAATGGTTCTGTAATATTAACTGGTCGTAGAACTTCTAAAAACTGCTAAATCGTAAGTGATTCTAGCTCATCTAATCAACTGTGTTACCTGGTCCATATCGATGAGACTGAGTTATGGCATAAACGCCTTGGACATGTACACTACAGCAATCTCTATAGATTGAGCAAAAGGGAACTAATAAGAGGTCTACCTAAACTTCAAAAAGTAGACAAAATATGTGGCGAATGCCAGATTGGCAAGCAAACTAGGAGTGCTCACAAAAAGGCGAACTCTAATGCCACATCTAAACCTCTCGAACTTCTCCACATGGATCTTGTAGGACCAACCAGGACGGAGAGTCAAGGTGAAAAAAAAAACATATTGGTAATCGTGGATGATTATACTAGATTCACTTAGGTAACCTTTCTAAGAGATAAATCAGAAACCGTTGATGAAGCAAAAATGATTATCAAACGAATCCAAACTGAAAAAAGGTTCTCAAGTCAGTAGAATTCGTAGTGATCATGAATCTGAGTTCGAGAATAGCAGTTTTGAGAAATTCTTTTGCGATAAGGGATATCTCATGAATTCTCTACACCCAAAACACCACAACAAAATAAAATTGTTGAAAGAAAAATAGAGTGCTTCAAGAAATGGCTAATGTAATGTTAAATAGTATGAAGCTCCCTAAAAATCTTTGGGTTGAAGCCGTAAATACTGCTTGCCATATAATCAACCGGGTTTATACAAGTAAATCTAATATTAAAACTGCTTATGAACTATGGTTTGATAAGAAGCCTACTGTCAAATACTTTCGAGTTTTTTGCAGCAAGTGCTATATTTTACGTGACCGTGAAAATCAGGGAAAGTTTGACACTAAAAGTGATGAAGGTATCTTTTTAGGATATTCTTTGAACAGTCGTACATATCGAGTACTGAACAAGAGGACCGGTGTTATTTAAGAGTCCATCAATGTGGTCATTGACGATCACTTGAATACATCTACCACAAGTTCATATAATGATGAAGTTCTTTTAATTGACAAACCTGATACTTCATCAAATCAAACTAATTTTGCACTAAGGACTATCAAAGATCATCTAACCACTCAAATTCTTGGAAATCCTCTCACTGGTGTACGCACTCATAGAAAACTAGAAGACATATGTAATTATGTGTGCTTTACATCCCAGACAGAACCGACTAACATAAAAGAAGCTCTTACTGACGAAAACTGGATAGTAGCTATGCAAGAAGAACTTAACCAATTTATGAGAAATAATGTTTGGTATCTTGTTCCTAGACCTAAAGATAAACACATTATAGGAACTTAGTGAATTTTTAAAAATAAGTCTGATGAACTTGGTAATATAATTTGAAACAAGGCTAGACTGGTTGTACAAGGGTACACTCAAATTGAAGGTATCGACTATGATGAAACCTTTGCCCTAGTAGCTCGTCTTGAATCAATTAGACTATTCATATCCATTACGTGCTTTAGAAAATTCAAAATCTATCAAATGGATGTAAAGAGTGTCATCTTAAATGGTGATCTGCATGAAGAAGTTTATGTTGAACAACCAATGGGTTTTGAAGACCCTAAGAACACTGATCATGTCTATCACCTTAAAAAGGCTCTCTACGGTTTGAAACAAGCTCCCAGGGCATGGTACGAAAAATTGACTAAGTTTTTACTAAGTCATAATTTTTTAATGGAAAGTGTTGATAAGACTCTTTTTGTTAAAAAACATAACGATCATATCTTAATGGTGCAAATCTATGTTGATGATATTATTTATGGTTCTACCTGTACTAATATGACTGTTGAGTTTATAGATTTAATGAAATCTAAGTTCGAAATGAGCATGGTTGGAGAATTAATTATTTCCTAAGGTTGCAAGTAAAACAACAACCTGATGGTATTTTTATTTTTCAAACCAAATATGCTTTAAACTTAATTAAAAAGTTTAGATTTGAGAATGTTAAGAATTTTGATACTCTTATGAGTACAACATTAAGACTCTACAGGTAAAAATGTAGATCCTAAATTATATCGCAGTATGATTGGTAGTTTGCTTTATTTAACTGCTAGTAGACCTGATATTGCTTTGAGTGTTGGAATTTGTGCTAGATATCAGTTTGACCCTAAAGAGTCTCATCTAATTGCTGTTCAGTGGATTATGCGATATGTCATAAGTTCTACTAATTTGAGTCTCTGGTATCCATATGATACTAGTGTTCAGTTAGCGGGGTACTCAGATGCTGATTGAGCTGGTAATATCGATGATAGAAAATCAACCAGTGGTGGTTGTTTCTATATTAAAAATTGTTTAGTTTCTTGGTTTAGTAAGAAGCAAAGTTCTATATCGCTTTCTATTGCTAAGGCTGAATACATCGCAGCTAGAAATGCATGTACTCAGCTTGTTTGGATGAAACGTATGTTAAGCGATTATGGAATTGCACAGGATTCAATGGTTTTATATTGTGATAATTCTAGTGCAATAATATTTCTAAAAATCCAGTTCAGCATTCTCGTACCAAGCACATTGACATTAGATTTCATTACATTCGTGAATTAGTGGAAGAAAAAATAATTTCATTGGAATACATTCCAACTGAGACTCAACTTGCTGACATTTTCACTAAACCGCTCGATAAAAGCAGGTTTTGATCTTAGAATGTGCAATTTAAATTGATTATTCATGCATGTGTGTATCATAGTGTATATATATTTGATAATTTATTGGTTTAAATTTTATTTTTTTATGGAAAATGCATGTTTTTGTGTTTTCACGACCAGTCGAGTATGTGCTTAATCAGTCGTGGTACGACCGGTCGAGGATATTTCACGACCAGTCGTGTAGTGCGTTGATTCTCTTAAATTTTGGGGAAAAACTCATCTTCTTCATTTCCTATTTCTTCTTCAACGGGCCATAGCACGACTAGTCGTACCCAACTATCTGATTCCTCAAGGTTGGTGCATCATTTGTGTAAGGCCCACCCCCACATCACATGATATTGTCCGCTTTGCCGAAGCTCACGGGTTTAAAACACGTCATATCTGTTAAGGGAGGAACCCAACATATAACCACCACAACTCCAGACAACTCTTCCGATGTGGGACAAGTTACACTACAGTCAACTGCAACAGTAGCTCGCCCAACACAATAGCCTATCAGTCACATAGTAGCCTGCTAACCACACTTGGGGGCCCGCCCACATATGTGCCCGCCCACGTGTGCCCGCCCACATGAAGCAGTGACTGGGGCGTCACATTATCCCCCACTGAGGGCAGAGCCGTCCTCGGCTCTGATACCATTTGTAAGGCTCACGCCCACACTGTATGATATTGTCCGCTCTGGGCATAACACACACGGTTTTGTTCTCAGGGTTTTCCCTAAAAGGCCTCATGTGGGGGAAGGGTAGCTCGCGAACGGACCCGGTGCTCCCGTGGTCCCGCCCACACCTATCCCACAAGATATTGTTCAACCTAACTGACAACCCATCAGAGTACGCAGTGGTGGTTTTATTTCCCACAGGAAGGCCTCATACAATATAGGGTGACAATTCTACATATAACCACCACACTCCAGACAATTCTTCCGATGTGGGATAAGTTACGATATAGTCAACTGCAACAGTTGCTCACCCAACAAAGTAGCCTGTCAGCCACACAGTAGTCTGCCAGCCACACCTGGGGGCCCACCCACATATGTGCCCGCCCACATGAAGCAGTGACCGAGGCATCACATTATCCCCCACCGAGGGCAGAGCCGTCCTCGGCTCTGATACCATTTGTAAGGCCCACCCCCGCATCACATGATATTGTCCGCTTTGCCGAAGCTCACGGGTTTAAAACATGTCATTTGGGGTAAGGATACTAGTAGCTCGCCCAGACCCGGTGTTCCCGTGGTCCCGCTCACACAACACCTACTCGTCCATGATATTATCCAACCCAACTACCATCAGAGTGCACAGCGGAGGTTTTACTTGGCGCACAAGGCCAACGCGTCATATCTGTTAAGGGAGGAACCCAACATATAACCACCACAACTCCAGACAACTCTTCCGATGTGGGACAAGTTACGCTTCTGATCCAATCGCAACATTAGCTCGCCCAACGCAAAGCACCGCTACCACACACTGGGGCCACCCACATATGTGCCCGCCCACATGAAGCAGTGACTGTGCCTTACAATTTGTGTTTTTCTTGTAGATTCTGGTCCATATTACTTCATTCTCACTCTTGGAGTAATTTATTTTGTGTTTCATTGTAATTTTGGGATTTTCCTTTGAAAAATCTGATCTTAGCAAACCCCACTTCATAAAGTTTGAAACTCTTTGTTTCTTTGACTATTCTTTTGTCAATGGATGCTAGAGGGAAAAAGAAAACTTCTCGTGGTCCGTCTTCCTCTCGTCCTTCAACTATCACTCGACGCCATCTTCGGTCACCCAAGGATGATCCCACACATGTTAGGGATTTGCGTATGGGCAAGGTTATTGTAGAAAGACCTATTTTTATTGATCACATTGCTCCTTATGATATCCTTCCACTTCTCCAATCTGTAGGCTGGGATAACATCCTACATTGGGGTGGGCCTGCATACCAATCTATTGCTCAGGCCATGATTGCATGCATTTCTGAATATTCATCTGAGAATTTAACGTTTAATATTGATACTAGAGAAGGTCCATTTGGAGTAGACCGTCATCTGATTTCGGCTCTAATGAACATACTTGTTAATGACGAGGGTATTCCTATTCATACTATAGTTGAAAAATCATCTGAAACAGAAAAACGTATATTAACTAGGGATTTATGCAATATGGATGTTCAATGGACTCATAAAGGGAATGCGTTCCCCTCAAAGTATTTGTTACCCAGATACAGGGTTCTTCACAGAATCTTTACTTCAAATTTGTAACTGCATTCTGGTAATAAAACAAAACTGACTTCATTTATGGTTCAGGTTTTGCATTCTATCGTCACTGGTACTAAAGTCTGTTTGCCTTCTTTAATATATCATTTCATCATTCAGTTTTGTCTCCATCCAGGACACAGTGATATTCCATTTGCTTATCTTTTGACTGTGTTAGCTTCTCACATGCTAGTTGCTATGCCTGTTGAAGAGGCTCCTTATAACGCCTCGAATCTTCAGGACCCGAGTACACGACCCGTTTCCCAAAAACCCAAGCGTTAACCTTAAAGGATGGTCAAATAATTTTTTTTCTTTTATCAAAGAAAGCAAATGAGCGTAGAATGGACAAGTAAGCATAAAGGAAAATTTCATTATCATTTAAAATATATAAGAGAGTGCCCATAATGACTTATACAAAGCAATATCTTCATTCTTATGAATACGAAATGAAATAACATTACATGAGAAACAAAGTAAATTTGCAACAATCTTGAGCTGTGAAATCCTGTAGCAGCCCTTAGCAAATATAATCAAGCACCCTTGTCAACCATAGCCTACTCCTCACCAATATGAATGTGAACATCATCTGGGCCACCCGTGCTACCTGTACGGTCATATATTTGATGGATGAGTAGCCAACTCAGTGTGAACTCCCCTCAAGATTACACACCGCCGCATTAGGTAAGAAATAGTATGAAACGTCCAAACAACCAAAATAAAGTAAATGCAGTCTTATTAAGTGCATGGATGTATGGAATGCATTCACGTCCCGGGGATGCTCATCCGTGCGGACAGTGGGCCGCCACCCATGCAATCATCGAACCTAGGAACATCATCCAGTCGGAACATCGAACCTGGGACACATCATCCAAACAGAACGATACGTACATCAATAATGCAACCATCGAACCCGGGACACATCATCCAGACGGAATGATACTTATATCACGTACGATAACAATAGATATTGGTTTGTGCTATGTATGCATAATTAGCCAAGTCATTATTAGTCCAATTATAACCAGTCATTTTAAATAAGCTCAAAGGTCAGTACGAGGAGCACATGGCCCAGCGTAGGCCGATGGCTCGAGCATAGTATCCCATGACTACCATCCCTGGCCCATGAGGCTACCACTTTAGGATATTTAATGAAAACCCATCGACTAGTGGCTAATCATACTACAGTATGTTGGGCTTACCATCGCATGGTTGTATAGTATAAAACGTCAAACCCATGTAGGGAAGATATCAAATAAAACTACGTAGGGCGAGTATCAAAATATGCCACCTAGGGCGAATATCAAAACCATACGATAAAGACTATCCTTAAAAACCATTGGGCACAACAACCCTAGATGGTAGGCCCACATCAATAATCCATCTAGACCATCACCCAATAACCACAAAGTCGAAGGTCCATTACGATCACAGCTAGTCAAGTTATATCCCAAGTATGGGTGTACATTCATATGTGGGAATTTTCCACTGTACCAGTTTAAATTCCATAAGCAATCCACAAAAAGAACACAAGCATGGACAATTATACAGGATAATCATAAAGCATATAAGACAACAATTCAATTTCCACCAGCTAATACATGTGATTATAAAGGGAGATATCAATTATGAATTTAAATAAAAACTATAACTTAAGCTAATGAGAAGATGGAAAGCTCAAAGGGAAGAATCATCACCTTGTGTTGAATTTCCTATACTAATGTTGGTAGAAAATGTATGCGTCATTAGAGTCCAATCTTACAACAACTAGAACCCAACTCATATCTGATTAAAATGTAATCAACTTAACCCAGACAAGTAACTAAAATCCCCCAACTCTAGACCCTTATGATGTTAAACTCAACATAAATCACCGTGTCGCTCGGTAGTGAGTCAAATCATCCAAACTTGAGTTAATTAGGCCAACTCGCCACCAAATAATGATGCAACATATCTTGTGGAGCTAGAACTCAACCCGAACCTAGATGATTGGTCGAGATTGCACCAAAACCAGCCCAACATGGGTCTAGACCGAGTCAACTCACTGACTCAATTCAGCAGTAAGTCGATGTGACCCTATCTTTCTCTCTTCAACTTCTCCTTCTTCTTTTCTTTCTCTCTTTCTCCTCTCTCTCTCTCTGGCCTTTCACAAGGTCTGGAATGGGCCAGATCTATGCCCGACTCGGTCTGATAATGGCCCCAACTCAGTCAACTCGAGCAGTCACCCCAGCGACTCTATCTAGTCGAGCCTGGTGCAACACACACCCACTCTCCCTTTCCTTCTCTTCTTTTCGTTCTTTCTCCCTTCCTTTCCTTTTTCTGCTACTCCTTTTCATGGCCAAACCTGTCCGACTTGAACCAAGACACGGCCGACTCTGTCGTGAGTGCATCAGCGACATCCACCATGAGCAGCAGCTGCCCGCTACTCTCTTGGACTCTCTCTCTCCTTCTCCATCCTCTTCCTCCCATTTCTTTCTTTTTCTTCCTTTTTCTCTCTCTTTCCCTCTTCCCTTCATCTGCTGAAGATCCAGCAGCATCATTGGATGAACGGGTTTAACTTGAACAGACCTGTTGCAGCGAGTTCAGCGGCAGGGTCCGCAGTCTCTCCCTCTATTTTTCCCTTCTTCCTAATCCCCCTTTTCTTTCTTTCTTCCTAACCCTGAACAGGGCTACTAGTCACCCCAACCTGCCCCGAGTTCGAGTCTAACTCGGATGGTTGAATGGTGCGGCAACGCTGCCCATTTTTCCTCTCTCTCTCTCTCTTCTATTCTCTCTCCTATTTTTCTCTCTTTATTTCTCTCTTCTAATCTAGGGTTTCTGGTGGGGATTCTTAGACAAACGGGATCCTTAAAAAGGCTAGGGCTGGCCCTTTGGATCGGCCTCTATGGTTGCTGTTTCATAATGTTTTGATGGGTCCCACACATTGATCCCACCTGGACGGTGCTAATCGACCATGTGGGATGGATCTCTGTTGTCATGGCCCACCTAAAAAGCAATTTATATCTTCAGATGGGGCCCACACTATCATGGTGGGTTTCGTAGTTGGATGGAGAAGATGACGTGGCTGATCATCGTTGATTTTTGTTCACAGCATTTTTTCGTGATCTGGTCTGTTTGAACGGATCATATGGGACCCTTGATCACGATAGGTCCCATTTTCTAGGTCCTTCATCGACGTTCCACTGACCCTCATGAGTTTTTTCACCTCGAGCGGTCTTCTCGCAAGACGAGATATGCCTGGCTTCCTAACTGTTGTCGCCCTAGAGGGCGTGGTGGAGCTTTCTCCATGTGAACTGTCAAATGGTTTGGATCGAGCCAGCAAGCTTTCCATAAGAGGAATTGTTTCCCTTTGCTTTTCGTGGTGTAGGCGGTGGCCTGTCCATTTTTGGCAGCGAGAGAATGGTGCGGATGGACAACTGGACGGATGGCTGGGATGAAGGGAGAGAGACCGACGCGGATTGCTAACGTGGAAAACCCTACAAGCGGCCGGTTTACTACAATGCTATTGGCCGTTCGAGACTGCCCATAACCCGTGCACATGCACGTCTGCATGGGTCAGATGGACTTTAAGGTTTTGGTCACCCAGGCCCCATGAGTCTGATGGACGGTCCGGATCATCCAGATAAAGGCTGAAGTGGGCCACCTAGAGAGCTGACATCCGTCAGTTTTAAAATACACACGGGTGGGAGAAATTTTTCCACTTTTTCAAGTGGAACTCGGGTCAGCGCCGGTCAACCAACAAATGGTGTCCCATGCACTTCGTGCACGGGTGGCCTTCGTGCACTTGCACTCCATGTGGGGGTTCCATCGTGATTCTTGTGACCAATCTGAAATGGCCAAGCTATATGTCCTAGAAGGGGGGGTGAATAGGACTATGCCAAATTAAAATAAAATCAGCGGAATAAAATTAAATAGATAGCCTTACAATTATAGATCAATTCACAATGTTGTACTTAATTCAATCTCAACAAATAAGTATTGAGAGGTTGATACAAATTCAGTTCTAAGGACAACCTTACACCATAATAAACAAGGGCTTATGGTAGGACAACCTTATTTCTAGAACGTCTTTTGAATCAATAACTCAATCTGAATAGAAATAACTAAATAGCAAGGAATTGAAATAAAGTACAGAAATAAAGATCTAACTTATTACAACACTCCCCAAATTTGTTTGAAATGTAAATTGTTACAACATTCACATCCACACGTACATTCCACAAAATTGAATGATAAATGATATGAAATTTAAGCAAGCATTCAATCCACAGGACAAAGAGTTATAGTGGTTCGCCTGTGTGTACACTAACTGTCTTTCAATAGCCACACAGAATGCTACTCCACTCCTAATATCCTCACACAGGGGATATTAGCGTTTACTATCAAATAGGTTTTCACAGGTTCACCCAAAACCTTTACAATTGTGTCCTTTTAACTTGGGCTTACACAATTCAAAAACCCAAAAACCCACACTTCTGAGTTTTCTGGCTCTCCTCAGACAGCCACACAAATTGAGATTTTTCTTGCGAATCTCAAACAAAAACCAAAATAAAATGAAATTTATAAAATTGTAAAATACCTGGATTTCTCCTTTTCGTAGCAGCCCGGTAGAACCAATCAAAGTAGATGTTCGAATATAGAAGTTTAATGTCCACTACTCACTTTAATATGGTTCTAAGTTGTAATTGATTTTATATTTAAACCAGTTGGGCGTAGATATATTTGATTTTGATTCCAAGAAGAAGGAATAAGGTAATTCCTCTTTTCAAATGAGATTGGAATATAGAAACAAAATTAAATTAAATAAGTTAGCAAAAAGAGAAAGCAATTATGCACAAAATAGCTTTAAAACAAACACAAACTTATCTCAGAGTGGAGTCTTGAATTCACTTAATTTTTAATGAAAAACTTGAAATTCGTGTGTTATTTATAGCTGCAGAAATTCATCTTTGACTGGTCCTAGGACCACCATGACTGGTCCTAGATTAAACTGATTTTTGAATTTTTGAGCGCGATTGCTTTAGACCGTTGTACGACTGGTCGTAGGCAGTCCACGACTGGTCGAAGGCAGTCCACGACTGATCGAGACCCCTCTACGACTGGTCGTACGATACTTGATTTAGTCGCTGGAGTTTGAGTCGAAGCTTTACGACTGTTCGAAGGTCGAGTCGAGATCATCCCATGACCAGTCGAGCAGACTCCAAGACTGGTCGTAGCCGAACCAGAAAATCCGATAAAATACAACAATTCTAGGACTGGTCTTGGAACTTCTTAGACTGGTCGACACAGTGCTATGACTGGTCGAACAAGGTCTAGGACTGGTCTTAGAATAGACCAAAATCATGTAATAATATTCAAATGAATTATGTATCCAAAGTGACCTACCCTAAGGTCAATCTAATGGTCTATCAAACCTGAGACATGAAGTATGGACATTGAACACTTCATCTGCTTAGACTTTAATCTTTACGAAGCTTGAGTTCTTCTTGATATAGATTGACTACTTCAGAAGCTTTAATGTCACTTTGAGTTGTACTTGAGTCACATACTTTTATTTGAATCTTGAACTTCCATTTACATGAACTTCCACTTGCACATGAATCTTGAACTTCCACTTGCACTTGAACTTGAGTCTTGACCCTGAGTTCTTCTTTAAAATCTTCTACATTGTAGCTTGAACTATCATGAAGTTTGAAGAATTCTTTGAAGTCGACTTCAAGTGTTGACAAGGTGTCTCGAACAGATTTATCAAGATATAAACACAAGACATACGAAGAAGTTTTGACACACAAAATTTGACAATCAAAGAAGAATCAAATCATAGCACTTACACAATCCACACCGTCCATTCATCTCAGAAGCCTTAATTGGGGCCTTTGCTTGAGGATCAGGCATATCTAAAGCCTGGGTGGACCATACTTAATAAATTTCATTCGTTTATTAATCTTTATTGATCGAGTGATTGGATTGATCCTATTTTGCATATTAATGGTCAAAAAGACTCTAAGGATCATTAGTGTGCATTTAGGCCTATTTTTGTTATTAACATCCCTTCACTAATATTATTCATATCCATATGTTATTATCACTTGTTTTACATACTTATATTATATGTGTAATACATATATACTTATTTACTTATTTATTTATAAGACTTGTCTTTGATAAGAGTGATAGTGTCATATTGAGCCATGTGTCCACATCTCAGGCACATATACTACTCGTTAGGTTTGTGGTTAATTCTAAAATTTAATGGTCGAACTAGGAAATTCAGTCGTTAGATTGATTGAAGGGATGTTGTTGGGTCATATGTTGAGGATGAATGGCTTGATTTTTCTTTAACTAAGTTCGCCGACCATCTGAGTATCGATGAATAGTTGGATAGCCCTATCTATGGAAGGGATTGCTCATATTGGTCCGATTTAGACTATAATGTAGGTGAGCATTAGATTCGTGTTATACTAATCTAAGTCCCCCTTGTAATACCCGAGTACTGGAAAGTACGGGGTGTTACACTCCTATTCATCATCTTATTTTTAACAATTCTAATATAAACAAGATGAAGCTGGAATTGGCTCCTGGCCAAAGAGATGTGGGTGGTGGTGGTGCTGCTGAGGCAGGGAATGAGGAAGAAGGTGGCGATCTTCCTCCTAATGATATAAATATGGATGATATTTTTAATGAGATTAAATCAGATTCTACAAATGATCCTGACTATGAGCCATCTAATTTTGATGCTCGTCTTCGTGCTTTTGAAGAGAAGGTTAGGAACATGAATGTTACCCATGATTTATAATTTAAATATATGCGCAAGTATCTTAGGCGCTTAAAAAAGGGCCTTCATCAACCTGATCCTTCCATACCTGCTCCTTCTTCAGGATCTGATTAAATATTTTATCCTTTGGTCTGTATTAACTCTAATACTATTTTCCTTTTATTGGTGTGTGAACTTTGATTTTACTTCAGTTTGATTGACTCTTTTTTTAACTGGTCATTGGTTTGTGGACTTTTAACTTGCTTATATCTTGACTAGTTAATCCATTTATTACTCTCCTATTTATTATTCTTTTCCCTTTGTTTGCTTCCTTTGTCATATTATGACAAAAAGGGGGAGAAGATTTCAAGAAGTATTAAGTATTGTGGGGTAGTAGCATATTTTTTTGAGATATATGTGTGCTACTCATGGGGGAGTAAATAAGGGTTCTGACTTGTTTTGCCTAGTTTATAATGAGGGATTTGTGCTAGTTAATGTCAACTGGTGCATGATTCGTTAATCAAGCCATAACTGGTTTACTTTTATAACTGGTGCATGATTCTTTATGTTTATTATGATCATATTCTTGTTAAGTGTGTTTTATCACAAATTTGACAAAGGAGGAGATTATAAGTGTTATGGTTTCCTACTCCTTTGGTTGTCAAATTTTGTGGTGCCAAAAACACAATCATTGTCTTGTATAGTATGTTGATTTGTATGTTCAAGATACTGCATCTTTGCTTCAAATCAAGAACGAAGAACTACGTCAAATTATTTCAAGAAATGCAAGTACAAGCTACAACGAAAGAAATGATCTTGTTTAAGACTCAAGTTACTGTACAACTCAAGATGAAGTATAATTCAAGCTCTAGAAGATCTCAAGTTCAATGCTACATCAAGTATAGAGATCTCAAGCTTCACAATCTTCAAAGGTTAACTATCATCTGAAGAAATGAAGTTTCAATGTCCACACTTCACATTCAAGGTATGAATGACCTTAGATTAACCTTAGGGTAGGTCATTTTGAATATATAATTCATATTGAATCTTTTTATAAGTGTTTGGTCTATTCTAAGACTAGTCCTGGACTCTGTTCGACTAGTCTTAGAACTGGCTCGACCAGTCCAAGAAATTCCAAGATCTGTCCTAAGTTGTAAATTTTCAAAAAATTTTGGTTGAGCTTCAACCAGTCCTGGAGTCTGCTCGACCGGTCGTAGGAACAGCGCCGACTCATTCGCGACCAGTCCTGCAGCTACGACTCAAACTCCAGCAACCATTCCATGACTAGTCGTGGGTTGGTCATGACCAGTCGTGGGTTGATCATGACCAGTCGTGGACACCCTACGACCAGTCGTGGAATGGTTTTATCTGATCACGCTTAAAATTTTAAAATGTAGTTTGACCTACGACCAGTCGTGGTAGCCACACGACCAGTCGTAGATACGATTTCTGCTTCTATAAATAAAACATGAATTTCAGAGTTTCTTAATTCCAATTCAAGTAAAATTCTAGGCTTCACTCTGAGATAAGTTTATGTTAATTTTTAAGCTACGATGTGCATATTTAATATTCTCCTTTATTAGCTTTTGTTAATTTGATTTTATTTCTATATTCCAATCTGAATTGAATAGAGGAATTGTTGTATTCCTTCTTCTTGGAATCAAAATCAAATAGAGCTAGCCCAACTGGTTTAATTTAAAATCAATTAGAACTTAGAACCATTTCAAAGTGAGTATTGGACAATTAAATTTCTATATTCAAACTTTTACTCCGATTGGTTCTTCTAGGCTCCTACAAAAGAAGAAATCCAAGTATTTTACATTTGTATAAATTTCCTTTGCTTTTGGTTTCTTTTGAGATTGAGCCAGAAAAATCTCATTGTGTTGGTTATCTAAGGACAACCAGAAAACTCAGAAAGTGGGGTTTTTAAATTGTGTAAGCCCATTTAAAAAGACACAATTGTGAAGGTTTTAGGTGAACCTGTGAAACCTATTTTTATAGTGAACGTTGATATCCCCTGTGTGAGGATATTAGGAGTGGAGTAGCAAGCTGTGTGGCTGTTGTTTAACAGTTGGTGAACACACAGGCGAACCACTATAATTCTTTGTGTCTTATGGCTTGAATGTTTATTTAATTTCTATCTTTTATTATTCAAAGCTGTGGAATGTATGTGTGGATGTGAATATTGTAATATTTACATTTCAAGCATTGTGGGAATGTTGTATTAGTTTAGAATTTCAATTCTTGCTATTTCCTTTATTCTTCTTCGGTTTGAGATATTGATACTTATACCATTCTAGTAAGGTTGTCCTGCCATAAACCCTTGGTTTTTATGGTACAAGGTTGTCCTTAGAACATCATTTGTATCAGCCTCTTAATACTAGAATATTGAGGTTGCTTTACATTTTCATACTGTGATTTATTTAAAGTACTATCTTTCATTTATTTGTTTATAAGGCTATCTTATTGTTTAATTCCACTGGTATCATTTTAAATTTGGCATAGTCCTATTCACCCCCCCCTAGGACATATAGCTAGGCCTTTTCAATCCTCGAGAGAGATCATTGTGTCACCACAAACTGTACCGAATTTTATGAACTCGATGGGTGTACATTTGAACAGTTGCCTCTTTCTAGGCCTTGCAGCCAGATCCTCCGGTGTCGGTTGATATCCCACTCCCTGTCTTTGCTCATTGGCACGAGCTTGCTTTAGTACCATACCTTTTTCGTGGAACTCGGTACGGTAGTTCAGAATGAGCCATTCGGCTGGAGGGATGACATATTCGGTAGCGAGAGGGTAGGGATTGGCTATGGAATTCACAATTTCAAACTCGAAACTGTGGTACGGTATGTCACCCTTCGTATGTCAAACGTCTATTACTGGGATGTCAGGTTCTGGGAAGTTGACCTCTACCGGTAGAATGATTTTTGGTTCGTCCAGTACCGAGATGATTCGATTTTCAGATGGGAATCTAACCCTTTGATGGAGGGTGGACGGGATGGCTCCAAGAGCATGGAGCCATGGTCGCCCCAACAGAAGGTTAAAGAGGCAGGGATGTCAATGACCTAAAATGTGACAAGAGTCATGTATGGTCTGATTTGTATCTCGATGTCTATTTCTACCTTGACTTGCCTTCGGGAGTTGTCGAAAGCTCTAACACTCACGGTACTTGGCCGAAAAGATGATGGTTCGATCCCTAAATGTTTGGCAATCCCTAAAGGGCAAATGTTTAAGCTCGATCTATTGTCGATAAGCATGAGTGAGACCTTGAGGTCCTTGTAATGGATAGATATGTTAAGTGAATGCCCATGTTTACGACCTTCAGGTGGTAGCTCATCATTAAAGAATGTGATGGCTTGTGGTGCGAGAAGTTGTCCAATCATGCTCACCACCATCTCAGGTGGTACTTCAGGAGAGATGTGTGCATCGTTGAGAGTTTTCGTAAAGATTTCTCAACACGTTCTCGATGTGCACAAGAGTTCCAAGATGAAAATTTGTGTAGGAATGGTTTTAAGCTGAGTTGCTATGTCGTATACAGCATTAGTTTTGTGGGTTATTCCTGAAAAAAGTTCCTCAAGTTTCTTTTAGATTCTGATTGTCTTTCCTAAAATACCTGCTGTTATTGCCTACTTCGGCGTATTCAAGGTAGTGCCATAGGACTACCTTGGTGTTTTAGAAGGGAACCATCATCCCTTCCAGGTATATCACTGGTTCTTAAGGCAGAGGAGTTGTTACTGGTTTTGTTTGTGGTGAACTCAAGGACTTTCTTTGGAGTATGACTAAATCCTTGTGGGATTTTTCGGTGGGATTCTCCTCCTCCTTTTGGTGCACATTTTGTGAAGGAGGGACCTATTGTGCATGTGCTAACTGGTGAGGTAGGAGGAAGCTTGGAGATTGGACCCGGGGGTGCCCCTTGCAAGGTTAGTGGGGTTAGATCGGGGAGGCCCACTAGTAGAATGAGAGGAGGTTCAGAGTTTGACCTATTTGGATATACCGGAGATGAAGCTGGAAGTTCCCCTTAGAGAATGAGAGGCTGGGAATTTGACCTGTTAGATGTTGTCGGTGCCCCTTGTAGGATGAGAGGTTGTGCTGCCGGTGTTGCTTCCAGGAATACCTGAGGCTCAAGCAGAGGTGCCTGTCTATATACCCATGTCTGATTTGCTATATCAGGCATGACTGCCTATATAGAGTGGTGTGGGGAGGAGTATGTGGGATGCTCTTCCTCTATGTTGTTGACGGTAGAGGTATCAGATGTGTTGGGTCCTGCTTGATGCGATAGTAGGGGATTTTGGAGAATATTGGCTTGGGCCGTATTGTTAGCTTGTGGGGTGATTGCAATTTTTTGGCTTTCGATCAAATCTTGGACCCCGTGTTTCAAGGCAAAACAACGGTCTGTTAGATGGCCAGGAGCTCGGTGATATGCACAGTACTGGTTTTCATTATAGCTTGGGGGCAGGGGATTCGGCGGAGGCCAAGGTTGGAGTGGTGTTAGGAGTTGTTTTTACACCAACATAGTCATGACCTGACTGTATGTTTGTACTAGGGGGGTGAACTTCCTACCCAGCATCCCTTGCTTGTATGGGTTTTGCGCATTTACCCTAGGCTTTACTGTTGTTGTTGAGACAGTTGTGCCTGATATCCCTGTTAGGCTTGTTGTGGTTAGTACTGTTTGTTTGGTTGTGATTGGTACTACTCATTTTGTTGTGGTTGGTACTGCCTGTTTTGTTGTGGTTCTGGTTACAAAGCGTACTGGTTGTCTTGAGTGTTAGCGACGATATTGTTAACGTCTATGGTGCGTTGCTTGGGAGCGGTGTTGTTTCCATTCCCATATCTAATGGGCTTTCCCTTGACTTTATTTTTTTTTATTGAGGGGACCTGATGCGGCCACGGGGAGATGGACCCGGCTTGGATCCTGGCTTCCACTTGTTCTCCGGCTCGAATGAGTTGGGAGAAGTTCACGTACAGGTATAAGATTAGATATCCAGGAAGTTCGGACTTGCTGAATGGACGATCATGGATATTTGCTCTTCGTCATCGATGGGGTTCCTCATTTGGGCTGCCATGGCCCGCCATCGTCCTACGTACGCTGATAATGATTCGTCATTTTTTTGTCTCAAGGCAGCCAAATCTACCCTTCTTGGAGCCATATTCAGATCGTATGAAAATCTGTCGATGAATGCCTGAGAGAGTCTCTCCCAGGTCCTGATCTGATGGCTATCCAGCGATGTGTACCAATCCAAAGCATCACCCTTGCCCTTGAGAGATTTCTAAAAGAGCCGTATCAAAGCCCCATCATTCCCTATTATCGCATTGAGTTCGGTTTTTAAATATGTAGTGGGGCACCCACTACCGTCATATCTTTTGAATTTGGCTACCTCAAAGTTTAGAGGCACCTGAGCGTCCATAAAGGGACATAGATTCCTAAATTTAGTTGATGGATGATCCACTCCTTGTTGCCTTCGCAGTTGATTTGGTACCATTCGCAGTTGTTCCTGCAACTCCTCAATTTATGACTTGTGCTATGGATATCTCACCCCTTGATGTAGGGCTTGGGCTGCTTTCTCCTCATAAGGATCAATTTCCTCGACCCTTTGGCTTCCGAGAATGGGGGGTTGTTGGAAAGAAGATGGACTCCCAGTGGCGGGAGGTAACTGGAATTAAACTCCGCTTCCTTTCGAACGAGGGTGTGATGTTCAGAAATGGCTCCCGCCTGGGGTATCTGTCAGGTCTGGAATGTTACTCTCATTAGGGGGAGTGAGTTGAACTCGAAACTAGCCCCCTTCGTGGGCATCTGTCTGTTCTTGTCAGTGGTTCCCGTTAGGGGAAACCTGTGTTGCCAGTTGATTGTTGTTCCCATTTCCAGGGGGATGTGTTGGATAATGTGTAGGAGGGTTGCTCCCAATTGTCGGTTGTTGTTGATCTTGTGCTGATTCCTTCAGAAGGGGGAGAACAATATTTATTAGAGGAATGAGGGAGAAAGCAAAAGGAGTTTGAGGGATTGGACTATTTTGAACATTGGGTTGTGTTGTCTGCATGCTCGGTATAGTGTTGGGCACAAGACGAAGCAACAGTTCCTGCATTGTCTTGAGATTTTGAGCCACTTCATTCATGGCTACAGTAATTGGTGAGTCCGTTGGTGATGGTACTAGTGCTGGTGCAGTAAGCGGTCTTGGGCGGTGTACTGGGCGTCTTGGTGCCGATACTGTCTTGATCTTGATGCTTCGGAGTCCGGCCGAGCTGTTGGCTCTTCTTCATGAGTAGTCATAGCTGCACGAGATTGAGTAGTCATGGGGCAAATTGATGCCTAGATAAGTGTAAGACAAAGATTTTTTTTGTATGCAATGTATGAAGAATGTCCCTTGAGATTAGAGTACCACATGTTTTCGAGTCGAGTCTTAGCTAGTATGCTCTAGCAATTTCGCCAGTGGAATCGCCATTCTGTGAACGTTGGGAATCGGTGCCCACATTCTTATTTTTAATGGTGATGATATATACGATGACAATTAGGGTGACTGGACTGATTTAGATTGTTGATGTTGTCTTAGAGTCGTCACTATCCATTTATCCTTAAAATCCCGCAGTCAGCTAGAACCTGCGGAATATGCATGGTCCGAGAAATTCGAAGATCCTCCTTCCTTAAATTGACACCTGGTCTGCCATCCGGGATTCCGGGTAAGGGATCTCGATTACGAAGAGGGAAGGCGTTAGGCACCCTCTCTACCCGTACGAATGTACAGTCTCTACTTGGTGTGGTAAGGAAATCTCAATGAATGAATGTTATGGTCAGGATAGGACTAGGCACACGTAGATTTCTGATGTAGCAAGATCTAAGATTTCGGCAAGCCACAGAGCATGCATCTGGGAATATGTCTAGAAGGCAGATGTAATGATGCTTATGCAAAAGTAAAGAAGAGGGACAAGATTACTAGGAATTTTTGATATAACAGAATCTAATATATGACAGTCACAGAGCATACGTTCACTAGAAATCTAGAGAAGCAGGGGAGTTAAGAAGGGAATAAATGTCATGATGGATGCCTGTATGTAAAATAAATAGATCTTTGGCATGATCTTGAGTAGTTTAAGACATGGATTATGTAATGATCAATCCGGGCTAGACTTGGGGATTGGGATGGTTGGGAAGGTAGGGAGGAGCTTAAGGGGATAGCTGAAAATTTTGGACTTGGAGGCTCGAGAGCTCCTTCTTACCCTCACTCTCTTCCTCTCTCTCTCTCTCTCTCACTTGGCTTTTAGATTTCTCTTGGTTCCTGAAATGTGAAGAGGAGGGTGCTATTTATAGCCTTTTCTGATGGCAATGTGGTAATTGTTGGGCTTATGAAGGGTAAAATCTAACAGGGAAGCTTTGGATTGGTTGAGGAGACAGGAATGCCACATAGCGTGCTCTCATTGGCGCTTTGAGGTTAGTAAAATGGTAAATAAGGTGGGCTGGGTGGGTAAATCCATTTGAAAGTTGACTTTAGGATGAGGGACAGCTGTTGCTCGGAGGAGACACATGTCTCGTGTTGGACAGTAGTCGGAGTACCGCCTGCGGTAGTCCAACTATCGCCCGGGCTTGGTTTGGCTAGGGATTTAGTCGGTGGGTTTTGTTTAGTGCTCTGGCTCGTCCGAGAATCTCCTTTTTGGCTTTTGGGCTCAAATGGGTGTGTTTTTGTATTGATTTGTATGCTTCAGTTTTAATGGTGTTTTTGGGATTCAGATTAAGGTTTAGGCTATGGTTGGGGTAGGTTTAGGATTTTTAGGCTAAGGTTTGGGTTAGGGTCTGGGTTAGGGTTAGGCAGGTTTTTTGGTTTATGGTTCGGATTAGAGTTTAAGCTGGGATTAGTGTTTAATTTAGGATATGATCATGGTTCCCAGATTGTCTTAGCTTCCTCAAGATATTAGCCTGGGTGGGGTGTCTAGAGGGACGTATTGATTAAAAAACATGGAGGGTAAACTCTTACCTCACCCATGGAACGTTGATCATCTTATGATCTACACATTGTAGATGGGGCCCAATAGGTCTTAGGTGCAACATCAAAGATGCCCAAGATGATTGCCTAACCATGAAAATTGCATGACCCAAAAATCAGACCAGTCCAAATATTATGTAGAACATAAGTGAATTTAGAGATGCTTAAATGGTTTACTTCTATTATGTGGCCAATTTTATAACTATATAAGCCTGTTTTTTTTAAATGAAGTTTCTTCATCATGTTTAGGATAACTTGATGCACAGTTTGAATTATATAAAATAACATTGTAAGCACTATGATAAAAATAAATTGACAACCACCTAAAAAATTCATTTTGCAAACTGATATTGTGACCGTTAAATCGGCCTGATATTTTAGGCATCCAAAGTCCATGGTGAGACAATCCTTGGGAATGGATTGGATGCCATGAAAACATCCCAATGAGCCCACGTGCAAGAGTTGTAAGATAGGTTCATTCTACAAATGTTGCAGAGGATTCGGCCTCATAGTTTTGTCACAATCTTCATTTTCCAAATAGATTTTATTTAGATCTGATTTGGTAATTGATGCTCGCTGTGCATTTTGCTCTACGCATCCCAATGTATTCCAATAAGATATGTCAAGACTCAGACTTCAGATTTTTTTTTTCAAAGATCCAAAACCATTCATATGATATCATCTGGATATCCGTGCATGTTAGATGTGGACGAGTCACCACCATTTTTGAAAATGGTGAGTCTGGCCCTATCCCAAGACTCAACTTCTCTTAAACTCATAGGCTTTTTCAAAACAACTCGAAGGAAATGCAATGCAACCGGGATCATTCGGGCCATTTTCCGAATACGAGTAACATCTTGGCTACTTCAGATGTCATTTATATTGAGATGTCTGTAAAACAATGAGAAAGTACCTACCCCTGACTTGCTCAAGAACTTCTTACGCCTTTGCACCATAGCTGATATCTACACCATCCTGCCAAAACATAAATAGGAAATAACTACAATAAATAAAGAGAACCCAAAAAATAATAATAAAAGATAAAAGATAAGGCTTTAGAAAACTGGGTACTTCTAATTCTAATAAATAAAATTAAGAAGGCAAAAATCAGGGGAGAAAGGAAAAAAGGAAAGGGATTTCATCCACACCCTAAAATTGTTATTGTGGTCCACCCCTATGGGAGCTTCTTTTCTAAAATAAAGATCTTCCACTTGAACGGCTATGATTGCCCAACTAGTTTGAGTTTTTGGCTATGGCCCACCCGTTGTATGTCCCATAGAATCAACCGTTATTCATACATAGTCTATCTCACACACTAGATTGATTAAACACAAGGTTATTTATTATATCTTTCATTGCAACATTTATACATGTGGCCAAGTAGAAAGAGTAGGTTTAAAGCTTTTATTACAATTTTATTAAGAGAAATTTGATAATTGATTTTAGTTTGACTAAATAAATATGTGCATATTAAGTAGTTAGTTTGATGATGATTGATACTTGCAATTGAGAATGACAATAAGCAACTTATTTTATATATATATATATATATATATATATATATATATGTTATCCTTGGAGGATATATTTTTTAGGGGGACATGATATTCTTGCAGCCTATGGTATGGTGTCCCAATATTGTTTGTATGTTACTAGCATACAGTAGATATTATTAGGTTAATTTATCAAAATAAAATCTGTTTATTCAGTTTAAACACATTTTGTTATTATTTAGCTAGATGTTGAATGTGAATTACGATTGATTATGGAATTGTTTAAGTATAGGACAATCAGTTGCCAATTATATAATTAATTTCTTTAGAACAACAGCCCGTTTGGTAAAAGAGGTAACACCTCTAGCCGTGCACTTTGAGCAGTAGCTGCTTTGGAGCTGCTTTCATGTTGGCCCAAGAGTCCTAGCATGGAACTACTAGATCTGCCCATTGACTCTAAAAGAGACACAATGTTTTCTATTTTTGTTTATTAGTTTTAATTTATGTTTATACCAATTGTCTATTGGATATATATATATATATATTGTTATTGTTGCAGTATAAGATAATCAGTTGTCCATTTAAGGATTTCTATATTACCACACATAGATTGAGTGTGTTCATGGATGTATAGAAATTCTCAAATTGTCTCTTTTTGGACAGTTTAATGTTAATAGATACTAATGTTTTTATTTCTTTTAATTTAAATGCACATGCTTATTTCGGTTCGCCTCTCTTAATTCTCTCTGGATATATTTCTTGCATTTACTTCCTCATCAAATATCCTCACTTCGTGTGGAAGTTGACGTGTGAATCAAATCCAAAATAAATATATTTTGGAGAGATAAGGGGAGATGCTGCTGAAATTTTAGCGTCGCATTTAAATTGAATAATGAAAGCATTACTATTTATTCAACATTGAATGGGTAACTGATTTAATTATTTTTTTGTTGTTGTTGTAGTATAGGATAATCAGTTGCTCATTTGAGGATTTTTATGTTGCCAGACATAGATTGAGTGTGTTCATGCATGCATAAAAATTCTCAAATTGTCCCTTTTAGACAGTTCAATGTTGGATAAATAGTAATGTTTTCATTTATTCTAATTTAAATGCACATACTTGTTTCAGTTTGTCTCTCCTAATTCTCTCTTGATATATTTCTTGCATTTACTTCCTCATCAAATATCCATACTTTGTGTGGATAGTTGACGTGTGAATCAAATCCAAGATTAATATATTCTGGAGAGATAAGGGAAGATGTTGCCAAAATTTTGGCGTCGCATTTAAATAAAATAATGAAAGCATTACTATTTATCCAACATTGAATGAGTAACTGATTTATCCGCTTAGAAAATTCTTTATTAAGGTCTAAAGGATAAATGAAATTGTTTCATATCTTTAAAGATGGCTAGTGATAATGAAATCCCAACCACCCCTAGTGCCGGTGCGTCAGCCACATCACCATTTATTTTTGAGGGAGAGGGGTCTTCAGCTGCAAATAAAGGAAAGAAACGGTCAGCTATCTGTGATGATTTTGAAGAAGTAGTAGTTAATAATGTTACCAAGATCAGATGTCTGCATTGCAAAAGTCTATACACCAAAAGTGTCAAGGGGTCGACGTCTCATTTAAACAGACAAAGACAAAGTTGTGCAAGGAGAGCTAGACTTCTACCTTTAGACCAACAATTGCTATCATTTACAAAGTTCGAAGGATCTGCTTCTAAAGGTACACTTACCACTCACATGTTTGAAAAAGGGAAGCTGAATGAGTGATTTGCAAAGCTTATTATCATTGATGAGTAGTTATTTAAAATGGTAGAGAGTGAAATATTCATGGGATACAGTAAATTCTTTAATCCTCAGTTTGAGAAGGTCTCCCATGTTACTGTAAAGAGGGAGTGCATGAAGATGTATGCGAGTTAGAAAATAAAACTAAAAGCAGTTTTAGATTCAGTTTCAAGGGTAAGTTTGACGTCTGATATGTGGACGGTGCAAAATCAAAGAAAGGGTTACGTTTTATTGACTGCACACTATGTGATGAGAATTGGAAACTCTGCAAGAGAATATTGAACTTTCGCCACCTCCACCTCTCCATTCCGGTTTGGTTATTTCAGATTATATTTACAACTATTTATAAGATTGGGGCATTGAAAAAAAAAAGTCAATTCATTAACTTTAGATAATGTTTCGACAAATGACAGTGTAATATTATTCTTATGTAACCAGTTCACGGCAACCGACAATTTATTTTTTGAGGGAAAATATTTCATGTTCGGTGTTGTGCACACATTCTGAACTTAATTGTATAAAAAAGGTTGAAATCAATTGACCAAACTATAGAGAATATGAGGGAAAGTGTAAAGTACATAAGAGGCTCACAGTCAAGATTAAGTATGTGGAATGACATCGTCCAACGTTTGAATTTGAAGTCTCCAAAAATGTTGAAGCTAGATATATGCACACGTTGGTATTCGACTTTTGAGATGTTGGATTCAACCCTGTAATTGGAACATGCATTTTCAGAATATGCAGCGCGTGATAGAGCATATGCTTGGTAGCCTATTAAAGATGATTGAAGCAAAGTGAAAGAAGTTCATAAATTTTTGAAGGTTTTTTATGACTGTACAAAAATATTTTCTGGTAATAAGTTTTCTATAGCAAATATGTTTCTTCCAACTATATGGAAGATCAAGGATGCCTTGAAGAAAGCTGCTGATGATGGTCCATTTTTTCTACAACTCATGACAGGTGGTATGCAAATGAAGTTCAATAAGTACTAGGATAACTATCATTTAATAATGTCCTTACCTGTTGTTCTTGATCCTCGGTGCAAGATGAGTTATGTTAAGTACATCTTCATGAGGATTTATCCTAATGAAAACGCAATATCTGAAACCTCGAAGGTTCGTAACGTAATGAAAAGGCAAGATGAGTTGTTCTTGATCCTCTGTGCAAGACGTACACAACCACAGTGTCCACACAAAGTGCTTCTGAAATTAGATCGCATGCTGCTTTAAGCTTTGATGATTATTACATGTCTTTTTTAGCAAACGAAAATGCAGACACAGAAACGAAAGAATCAGAGTTAGACATGTATCTCAAAGAGTCAGTCGTACTGCGGCATGATTCAAAGTTCGATGTTTTAGAGTAATGAAAAATGAGAGTTAGTGAAGGAAAATACCTGTCACGCCCCAGACTCGGTAACCGAACTCACAAGGAACCCGATGGCCGGTTCTGGCCGCAACAGCTTCTGTAATACCCCATTCTCAGCTCCTGAGGCAGGTTCCGATCCTAGGATCCTATAAGGAGGATTTCCATAACATTATAATCATTACTAATACGAACATACCCAAGATCATAGCAAGTAAATCTAATAATAACAAAGGCACACATCACAAAATCCACTATGAATTTGAACTTTTACAAGTATCCATAAGGTCCAAAAGGATATACATAAGATAATAGAATGAAGAAAGGAAGTCTGCAACACTGGGTCCTCAAGCTCAGCTCTAATATAAACTCTGCTACAGTGACGCCTGCTTAGGATCTCCTGCACGCATCAATCGTGTATAAGCTTATAGAAAGCTTAGAGGGTGGTGAAAGTGTGTGACAATGGTGCTCAGAAGAAGATAGAGAATGCAGAAGGGAGTCATGATGAATACCAATCCCACTAGCTTTATCAAGGCTATCATGAATGCAAGAAACTATACCAAGGTAGTATAATAATGAAGGAAGCCATACCAAAGCTATATAATGTAATGAGTAATGCAATGAGTACTATAATGTAATGAGTACTATAATGCAATGAGTACTGTAATGCAATTTGAGTACTGTAATGCGATGAGTACTGTAATACAATGAGTACTGTAATGCATTATGAGGCTTACACAGTCGATGCAAATGTAATGTGAAGTACTGTCAGTGCTCATATCCAATCCACATATCAAGTACATTTCCATCATAAGGAAATCACCGGGGTCCATTACACTGTTGGATGACTACCGCTCTATAGACCCTGCATAGTCAAACGAGCGTAAGAGACCTCACTACCCTTCTTGCGGACAGCCAATCACCAGCAAGGCCTGAAGGTAGCGGACCCATTCATGAGCTGGTCAGACTCAGCCTAGCAATGCCCCCTTACATCAGGCGAGTAAGGCCACACTCCTATCCAACCGATTACATGACAGTGGGAGTCGTGGCCTAATGGTATAAGGCCCTCGTATGCTCATATATTCCACTCGGTCACGGCATTGGAGTAGATCCTTGGTACCCTGGAAGTTTTGGAAATTTCACCCATGGGCATCCTATGCACCCGGTATGCTCAAGTAATATTTTCAGTGTCCAAACATGGCCATCCATGATGTATCTGTGGAGGCTACAACCCTAATGAAGCAAGGGTGATAATGCTCATGTGTTATGCAATGCCAGGTGCATGAATCACACCATCAACTATGCATCAATTCCAAGCATCCAGCATGCTCAAGAGGGAATATTACGTCCCTCAGGAAGGCAACATGTAATGCCCAATGACACAATCATAACCACACACACAGTGTCATCCAAGCATACAATGATGCACATGGGCCATGAAGATGGGTCTAGACGCATTATTCGGTGATATATAAAGTAGTACACTCCTCCTATCCAAGAAAGGACCAAAACTAGGTATTTAGACAATATCCATAAGGAATCTCACCTCTAGTGGGGGCCCATTTATCTGAGGTAGCCCACGAGACTAAGCATACAACTACGTGTCTAAGTAACACAGAAGTGAGTCTAACAAGAGTTTAAGATGAGCATCTAATCACATTTAGATACAATCAGGCCTGGAGAGGTCCATAATGGGGACATTTAACCACCATTCCCCAAGAGGCATCTCAACCACGAACTATATGGATACAAGGCTTAAGGCCCTACATTCAAGATAAGAATACAAGTAACCACATACATATATCCCTCATAATAGGCCATAAAAAGATATAATACCAATTTTAACAACATAGGCCCTAAGAGGAGAATTAAGGCCCAAGGCTCAATTCTCAATGGCCATAGAATCCATACATTGAGTTGGACTTGGTGAGCAGCCCACGTACACAATATACGACTAAATAAGTTTAAGTTTGGATGAAATGGGCCCCACTACATCAGCCTAATAACTAGCAATTTAAGTGGGCAACCAAGAGCCCAAAACTATCCTTACCTCAGCCTACAAGTCCATCAAAATGGTGAAAGTCAGCCCAATGTATGGTTGGGCCAAGCTAGGATGTCCCAGCCCACTCTGGGCCTACGAGATGTCCCAAAAATCTGATCTAAGATGGGGTCCTCATGTGATCACTAAAGGTGACCCAAAAGAATGCACTAAATAAGCCCAAGGATTATAAAATATAAGCATGCAACACGCACATAAGTTCTCAATATGGTGGGTCCCATGTCCAATAAAGTTTCAAACATAATAATGTACATTTAAGGCCTCTTGATAAACGTTTGGCCCACTCAGCTTCCTGGGCCTGTTAAAGCCCAAAAATTCGTCAAATAAGTGGTAATAATCTCATGAAGGCCAACAATATTCACAGGGGGCCCACCAGATGGAGGGTGTGTATACATCAAGAAAAGATCAAGTGGGCCTACTACTGGATTGTGAATCCAGTAGCAATCCAAGGCAAAGAGTGCCTCCATGATCGGGGGATCCAAGGCTTGGATGGCCTGGATCAAACATGCATTAAGGTAGGTTCCACATACATTCACATTGATCCTTAAACAAATGGCATAGGGCCTATGGTGAGCCTTTAACCATCCATAGAAGAACCCATGGGCCTACCTTAGGACCACCTAGGAGGACATCCAACTTCAACTGGTTCCTAAGAGGTAGCCCGCTACTACTCGAATATGAACTAAGGCCCAAGGCCTAAGGCAATCCATGGCCTAGTGGGCTTATACTCAAAGCCCAACACATAGGCAATATAGTGGGCCCTCAAGCAAGGTTAGGCTCAACCATAAAGATCATGAGTCCACTCATTGTGGTGAGCCTAATGGGCAGCCCATTATTCGAACATATGGGTGATCCTTATATTTAAAACAAGTAAGTTGGGCCTCATATCCTGGCCAAAGTATGGTTTACTTTAATGGGCAAGCAAGGGCCCAACTACCTGAGTATTTTGGCCCATAAAACCCATCACAATAGTGTATTAAATATAGGCCCAAAGGTCAGGGGTCTATCAAGGAAGTTTCAAGACATTGGGCCTAGGAAACCCAACAGCCAACTATGAATATTGTTCTAAGAAAACCCATTTAAGGTGGGCCTTAAAAGTGTACTAATTAAGCCCAAAAATCCAATCAAGATAGGACAAGATATGTATAATAATGTCCCCAAATATGGTGGGCCACCTGCCCCAAAACATATATTTGTGGGTAGTAACCTTGGGCCAAATGCTGAAATTCCAGCCCACCCACTATCTGGGCTTACTGGAAATTCAATAAAATTTATTTATAGTATATTTATTTTTTGATGGCCCACACACATCACTATGGGCCCCCCCAAATGAGATGGGAAAAATACAACACATATATTCAAGTAGGCCATGCTGTTGGAATGCAGGCCCAACAGCCCAAGGTAGGGGCGTCCCATGAGGGTAGTCCTACGGGCCTGGGTATTTGGCCCAAAATTGACACAATTTGCAGGTCGCACCACAGTCAGCTCGAATGTTTGTTTGGTCTAAAATTTTACAGAGTGATATTTCCATAGGTGGGCCACACCCCTCATAAAATTTTAGAATTTTTGGATATTCCTAAGTATTTTAATTAATTTAAACAAAACAGTCTGTCTAGAAAATTGGACAGACCTGGACGTCCCAACGTGGTGGGCCAGTCCGGCCCTTGCCACGGTGTACACAGGGGTCCATTAGCCCTGAAATTTGATAGGTGGGTTCCAACATGGGTGGACCAACCTCCACAAAATTTCAGAATTTTTGGACATCTAGAAATATTTTAATTTATTTAAAGAAAGCAATTTGTCCTAGAAATCGGACTGATCTAGACACCATATTATAGTGGGTTGGTCCAGCCACCACCATGGTGTGTACAGGTGTCCATTGGCCCTAAAATTTTGTAAGTGGGTCCTACCATGGGTGTGCCACCTCCTTGTAAATTTTTAGAATTTTTAGACACCCAAAGGTATTTTAATAAATTTCAGAATTCCAACCTATCCAGGGTGGAATGTTACTGGAACAGTGCAGAAAATTCAGACTGTTCACCCCATTTGGACCATACCTTTGGGACCCTAATGAAGGTCAGATGGGGTTGAAATTTGGGGGACATCAAGATGAGATCCTCACTTTTCAGAAAAGTATATTTGATGGGTACAAAAGGTCCCCCAATCAGTCATAAATTCAAGCCCAAGTCCAGCAAAAATCTATCCGGAAATTTTCTGGACAACAACATGCACATGAAATAAAATGAGCATAAGAACCAAAATAAGGGGAAATCACCCCATAGAATTTGAGTTGTAGTCCACTTCAGTGGGTCCCACAAATATCCAGACCTAATCTATACCATAAAATCCATTGCATGTGTTTAAAAAGGAGCAAATGGGGCACCTATGTTCATAGAGTGGATAGACATGGGCTTCCACTCTCTTTGGATGGTCTGGATACTTTCAGGCCACAAGGTGGGCCACACACATCTGAGATTAATAGATCAATAAAAGAAGAGTAAGAATCGGCCACAAAGGAAGAGGCTCCACTACATTGAGGCCCTTCCCTTCATCACAAACCACATATACCACTTTATTGATGAGATTACAAGATCTACCCATGCTTGCATCTTCTAATCAAAATCCAATGGTAGAGATGCCATCTCCACTAAGGATTAAGGGTCTAGATGACCCATAAACCTATAAACCAAAGGGAAATCTCATGATGGGGTCCATGGAGAATGGCTCCATCATGACAATCATGCATGTATAAAGTGGGTTGTTGGCCATACTCATAGAGTCATGTAGGACCTCCACCATTGATTGGTGGGTCCTACACACTCCCAATCAAATGAAAAAGGTTCATGCAAGAGGAAAGGAAAGAGACTAATCCTAAGAATCACCCACCTCAAGATCTCCATTAAAACTCCACACCAAGCTTCTAAGGCTCCAAGCAAGCAAGGTTGAAGGGGTGAGATGTGATTTTGATAGATGGATTGAGGGGAAATGAAGGAAAGGGGGCTGGAGAAGAGAGAGAGAGATGGAAGGAAAGTTGCTGAAAATTCTAGTAATTGAGGGAAATGAGAGGGAGGGAGAGAATAAAAAGAGAAAAATGCCATAATTATTTTGTAAGAGAAGTCATCATAGCATAGGGAGGAGATTACAATGTTTAGGCCTATAGACTAGGCTTGGGTGGTGTTTGTTGAGATGGATGGTGTTTCCATAGGATTTGTGTGGTGTGTGTGTAGTGTGTATGGGGACTTGTGCCGTGGGTGATGGTGGTCCACATGCATTCCACCTAAGCGGGCCACATGATCAATGGTCATATAATGAAATGTACATAACTTTTGATCTACATATCGGATTTATGCACGAGACGCGGCATTGGAACTGCGGCGACGATGTGGTCGCAATGGCATAGGTCTCGAGTCAATCCGATTCGGATCTACATGACAGAACTCAAGGATGACCGCAAACACTATCCAAGGGTCTTGAGTCACCGGGATTTGACTGGTAAGACTGTGAGACCATGATGAACAAGATGCATACTCACACACACACGTGCACACATGCAAACTCAGGTCGGGTCTCACAATACCTTATGCTATTAACGATGGCACGAGATATTTTGTCGATTTCTATTTCAACCGTGGCATCGGAATCTGCTTTTAGCATAGGGAGTATGGTCGTCAGCAAGACTAGAAGTTCCCCTGCACCAGATACAGTGGAAGCATTAATTTGTACACAAGATTGGTTGCGTCTGAGTCTAAGAGGTTATGATCTTGATGAGGAAGAGGAGGAGAATGTGTATCAAGCCGCAACACATAAAATAACAGTAACATGATTAAATGAATGAAATTAGATTAACATTTCTTATTAATTTATTTGAATTTGCAAATACTGTAATGGGTACTCTTTTATTTTATTTTTATGTTATGTTGATGGATGTTACGCGTGCTGCATAATACATTAATGACTCTTTTTTATCCATAAATTACTTTTATTTTATATCGGTATTTCATTATTACTAAAAACCTAAAATACTTTTCCAACACAATATATAAATATATCTTCAAGTGAAGCATCAATTGATGTTTGAGATTATGGTTCCTTAGTCCATTCTCTAAAGTCTGGAAAGTTGAAGATTTTGTGTAATTTGTGTAGAGCCAAGTTTGTTAAAAAAACTAATTGGCTCAAATTACACTTATCCTCTCGGGGTGAAGATGCAAAACCATGTCCTAAAGCCTCAAAAGAAATCCAAGTTCTTTTCCAAGCAGTTCTTAATTCAAATAAAAAAACTTCCACTCCCCAATCTAAACTTTTTGAGGCAGAGGAGGAAACTAAATTATTAGCATTGGAAGAAGAATAATTTTAACTCGCCTTAAAGCGCAGTATGGAATAGGCTTCTACACATTAGTGATGTCCTCCAAGACCACATGATGTCGAAGCAGGTTCAAGCTGCACGGATAAAAAGAAGAATAGTATAAATTTAGCTAAGTTTCTCTCCAGTCTAGGTGCATTTTACAAGACGTTAGGAACTAGATATAAATCTTCTCATAAAAAAAGTTTGAAAAATCTAATTCAGACTATACAAGAGGAGGGCGATAAAATGCTATCTCCACCTTCTAAAGAAGGAGAGGTGAATGAGTACGTATATAAAGATTTAGATAGTAGCTCGGCCTCATCAGATGAATCTCCTCGACAGTAGTCAGTAGTGTATTCAGTTTGTATTTGATGTTTTATTTTATGCTTTGTCAAATGTATGTAAATGTAGTAAAATTATAATATATCCTCTCTCTCTCTCTTTCTCCCTCTCTCAATCTCTCTCTCGACTTCTGAGATAGTTCACAGCCCATCTTTGAAGTGACAGTGACTCATCCACCTCATAGGTGTCATAGATTTATAGAGCAATCCAAACCGTCCAAATCATGGTCCCTTTGTAGATGGAGCAGAGTCCAAAAATCACGTAAATTGGAAGGTCGTAACCATTTAAGTTTGACGATTGAAACATTTTAACTATTCATTTGATAGCTGCTGAGTAGATAGCCTGGATAGTTTGACATGTTTCAAGTTATGCACCGTCCACAATGAGACGTATAACTTGAACGGCCTAAATTCACCCAAATGCAAAAAGGAATTATAATGTCCTGACTAATTAGATTTTTTATGGAGTCTATAGTTCAATTATCCAAACTGTTGATTGGGGGTCTTATAATGGGACGCAGATTACCTGTCAAAGCCCTTCCCACGAACATGCTATAGGTCCGAAACTGGCCTAAACTCAGCCCGAACTCGCCCGATTGCTGATCGGGCAGAGTTCAGGCTAGACATGTTGGCTCAGTGACCGAGCCGAGTTGAGCCCAGTTCGACTCAATTCGGCTCGATGTACACCCCTAGGTAGTAACATCATTTTTTAAAAATATTTTATTATTATAGTGTAAGATAATCAGTTGCCCATTTGAAGATTTCTATTTTCCAGACATATATTCAGTGTGTTTTTTTATGCATATAAATTCTCAAATTGTCTCTTTTTGAACAGTTCAATGTTGGATAGATAATAATGTTTTCATTTATTCTAATTTAAATGCACATGCTTGTTTCGTTTCGTCTCTCCTAATTTTCTCTGGATATATTTTTGCATTTATTTTCTTATCAAATATCCACACTTAGTTTGGATAGTTGACGTGTGAATCAAATACAAGATTAATATATTTTAGAGAGATAAGGGGAGATGCTGCCGAAATTTTGGCGTGACAGTTAAATTGAATAATGAAAGCATTATAATCTATTCACCGTTGAATGAGTGACTGATTTAACGCTTAAAAAATTATTGAAAATTTATAGGACATTTATACACACATGACACACCACTTGTGTTAATAATTACTTAAATGTTAGTTTCGTATCTTTATATTTAATTATTTAAAGATGGCTAGTGAAGATGAAGTCTCAACTACCCCTTGTGTTGGTGCGTCGGCCACATCTCCTCCTATTATTGAGGGAGAGGGGTCTTCAGCTGCAATTACAATTAAAGGAAAGAAACGGTCAGTTGTGTGGGATAATTTTGAAGAAATTCTAGTTACTGATGTGAATAATATCAGATGTGTGCACTACAAAGCTCTATACAGTAAAAATCCTGGCGGGTCGACTACTCATTTAAACAGACATAAACAAAGTTGTTCAAAGAGACCAAGAATTCCACTTTCTGGCCAATAATTATTATCGTTTAGAAAGTCTGAATGAGATACTTCTTAAGGTAAACTTTTCACTCATAAGTTTGAAAAAAGAGAAGCTGAAGGAGTGCTATGCAAGACCGTTGAGACTCAAATATTGCATAATTTTCCCCATTTATATATTATTTTTATGAACATGAATCAGCTTAATGTTCTATTTTACTCATGTATGTGTTGCAAGGTGAATTTAAGAGCTTGGATTGAAAAAAGTGCTAAAAGTATGAATTTAATGCTTAAGAATCATCAAGGCAAAGGATGGATATTAAGAGACCAAGATTGAAGAATTCACATGTCAAAGACCTAAGAAAACCCAATGAGGAATGAAGAGAATTGAAGATTTGAAGTGAAGAATTTTGAAATCGTCCTAAAAAAGTGTGTTCTGAAACTCTGAAGTCTATTTTAAAAAACTGCGCAGCGTGAAGTCTATTTTGAACAACTGCGTATATTTGGGGCGGTTTCTAGAGTTTTCCAACTTTGTACGAAAATTGGAGTTCCCCACTTATAAATAGGGCTTCCTAGGGCATTCCTAAGCATTATTCAAAGCATTCTTGAGCAAGATTTAGGGTTTTTAGAGGGTTTTCAATTTTATTTAAGTTTTATAAAAAAAAATTTTCTTTTAGATTTTTCTATTTGCATTTATTTCTTTCCTGTTGCTTTCTTTCTCTATTCTAATTATGTTTTTCTAAGTTCCCTCTAGCCCAAGCTAGAAGGGAAGCACACTGGTTTAATGTTTTCACAATTATGATGATTGATTATTTTAATGATGAGAAGAATAGTGTATGTGTGTTATCTATTATTCAAGTTTAGTTTTAATCCTAATGTGAGATCCATATGTTTCCATTATATGAGATCCACATTGATGGATAAGTTTACCCTGAATCAATCAGATTTCCTAGATAGCAGAGGTTCTCAACTTGCTACATTTCTTTGATTCATTATCTCATTGATATTGAATTCTTAAAATCATCGGTACTTCAGAATATATCAATGGTGTAAATCCATGATTTTCTAATCTTTTATATCATTTATTAAAATATTTAAACTATTTTATTTTCTGATTAGGCTGACATAGTGCTCAGATCCTAGTTGTACTATCCAAGTCATCATGATTTTGGAACATTAACCTATGTGTGGAACTTTGAAGCTTGAATGTTGTTTTGATTCAATTGAATTACATCCATTCAAAACTCTTAAAATCAAATCATCAGTTTATTTTTTTTTTAATTACTTAGTTTATTTTGCATTTGATTTTCTCAATCTCACAATTCATCTCCCTGTAGGATCGACTATGCATTCATGGGATATTACTTATGAACCTCTGCACTTGGAGGCAAACAATCAAAAACTTTTGATCATTGATAAACAACCATTTAAAAGGATAGAGAACAAATTTTTCATGGGATATAGTAAATTCCTTAATCCTCATGTTGAGAAGGTCCCTCATGTTATTGTGAAGAGGAAGTGCACGAAAATATACACAAGTGAGAAAATGAAATTGAAAGCAATTTTGGCATCAATCTTAATGATAATTTTGACTTCTACTATGTGGACGACGTCTAATCAAAGAAAGAAATACATTTCATTGACTGCACACTACGTTGATGAAAATTGAAAACTTTCTAAGAGAATATTAAACGTCCACCAGCTTCCACCTCTTCATACCAGTTTGGTTATTTCATATTGCATTTATAATTGTTTACGAGATTGGGGCCTTGAAAATAAAGTCTCTTAATTAATTTTAAGTAATATTTCAACAAATGACGGTGTAATGTCATTCTTACATAACCAGTTCAAGACAACCAACAATTTATTTTTTAAGGAAAAAATATTTTAAGTTTAGTATTGTACACACATATTAGACCTAATTGTATAAGAAGGGCTGAAAATAATTGACCAAACTATAGAGAATGGGAGGGATAATGTAAAGTACATAAGGGACTTATCTTCAGGATTGAGTCTATGGAATGACATAGTCCAACATTTGAATGTGAAATCTCCAAAAATGTTAAAGTTAGATGTATGCACACGTTAGAATCTGACTTTTGAAATTTTGGAATCAGTCGTGGAATTAGAACTTGCATTTCTGGAATATGCAGCACGTGATAGAATGTATGCTTAGCTGCCTATTGAAGAAAATTGGACTCGATCCCGAGAAAATGTGTCATTAGGCCAATGTCGGTCATTTCAAACTCTTTGACCATGTTTCTTTTGAAAACTTCAAACATACCTGAATTGTTGCCGGTGAATATCAAATCATCAACATATAGACATGCGTATAACAAGCTTCCGTCTGACTCTTTCATATATAGTGCATGCTTGTAGGGACAATTCTCAAATCCATTCCTTTAGAAGTAATCTTCAATCATTGTATTCCATGCACGAGGTGCTTGCTTTAAACCATACAAAAGAAGTTCAGAAGTTTTAAAAATTTTTTATAACTGCACGAAAATATTTTCTTTAAATAAGTTTCTCACAACAAATATGTTTCTTTCAGCTGTTTGGAAAATCAAGGAAGCTCTAAGGAAAAGTGTTAATGAAGGTCCAGATTTTGTGCGACTTATGACACTTGGTATGCAAATGAAGTTCGATAAGTATTGGGAAGAATGTCATTTGTTAATGTCATTAGCGATTGTTCATGATCCTCGGTGTAAGATGGGCTATGTTAAGTTCATCTTTATGAATGTTTGTTTTGATAAAAAAGCAATAACTGAAACCTCAAAGGTTCGTGATGCAATTGAAGCATTGTACAATACATACATAACCACAAGATCTACACAAAGTGATGAAGAAATTAGATCGCATGCTGCTACAAGTTCTAATACTATGCTCGATGATGAATACATGTCTTTCTTAGTAAAAGAAAATATAAACACTAAAACAAAATAATTAGAGTTAAACTTGTATCTCAAAGAGTCAGTCGTAATGCGGTAGGATTCAGACTTTAATGTTTTAGAGTGGTGAAAAATGAACGTTAATGAAGGAAAATACCTTACACTATCGGCAGTGACATGGGAAATATTGTCAATTCTTATTTCAATAGTGGCATTAGAATCTACTTTTAGCACTGGGAGTGGGGTCGTGAGTAAGACTCGAAACTCTCTTGCACTAAATACAGTTAAAGTATTAATTTGTACACAAGATTGGTTGCATCCGAGTTGAGGAGGTAAAAGTTCTAATATTGATAAGGAAGATAATGAGGAAAATGAGTTTCAAGACGCAACACATGCAACAACAGCAACATGAATAAAGTTAGGTTAACATTTCTTGTTAATTTATGGAAACATGAAAATGATGTAATGTGTACTTTTTTTTTTTAATATTATGTTGATGGATGCTATAAGTATAATGCATCAATGACTTTTATTTATTTATTTTCATCCATATAATGCTTTTGTTTTATATCATATTTCATTATTACTTTTATATCTCATATAAATATTTATTTTATCATCTGTTTTCATACTTCATTGTTGCTAAAATACTAATTTTTTCAACACAATATATGGGTATGTCTTCAAGTGAACCATCAACCGACGTTTGGGACTATGGTTCCTCAGTCCATTCTCTAAAGTCTGAAAAATTGAAGATTTTGTGTAATTTGTGTGGGGTAAAGTTTGTTAACAAAACTAATCGGCTCAGGTTACATTTATCATGTAGGGGTAGAGATATATAACCATGTCCTAAAGCCCCAAAGGAAATCCAACTTATTTTTCAAGCACTTATTGATTCGAACAAAAAACCTTCCACTCTCCCATCCAAACTTTTTAAGGCAGAAGAGGAAGGAAGATTATTAGCATTAGAAGAAGAACAATTCCAACTTGCCTTAAAATGTAGTATTCAAGAAGCTTCTACACATCAACGATGTCCTTCAAGACAACATGATGTCGAAGCAGATTCGAGCTACACAAATTAAAAGAAGAAGATTAACAATTCATCTAAGTTTATTTCTAGTCTTGGTGCATTTTACAAAGCATTGAGAACTACATATAAATCTATTCATAAAGAAAGTTTAAAAAATCTAATTCAAACTATACAAGAGGACGATAAAAAACAATCTTCACTTTCCGATTCGGGAGAGGTGACCAGTAAGTATACGAAGAATTGGATAACAGCTCGAGCTCGATAAATGAATTTTCTCTACAATAGTAATTAGTCTTTAGTTTGTATTTTCTTCTTTATTGTGTTATTAAATGTTATGTACAATTATAATTTTAACTCGATACTTTTGAGTTCCGACATCGAACTTGATCTCATCACGAAAACTAAACTCGAACTCAAATTCAAAAACTCGAAAACTTGAAAACTATAACTCGAACTCGGCTCAAAAAATTGAACTCAAACCCAGCTCGAAAGCTCGAGCTCAAACTTGGCTTAAACTGGTTTGATCTGCTGATAAAGTCGAGTCAAGCTGGACATGATGGCTCGGTCACTAAGCCGAATTGAACACGAGCTGGGTGTGACTGCTGACCGAGCTGAGTCAAGCTGAGGCCAACTCGACTCGGTGCACACCCCTACCTCTACTTCATGTGGTGTGATCCATGTGTGCATTGATCCCCTTTGCGATCCATATGCGCTTTCATCTCTGGCATATTCCATGGATTACAATGTGCCTTTTTGTATGCCAATGTAGGTTTGGATATACTTCAATTTTCGGATCCTGCCCTAAACTTGTCGGACGGCTTGGATCGGAAGGAAATACATGACAGTGGCCCCCATTGTCAGGTTTGTCACTCACATGGTTTGATATGAGGATACATAGAAACCGCGTCCACAAAAAAGTCCACTTAGAAAAATTTGAGTTGACCATATAGGGTGGAGTGCTCGGTGCTTCACCAAACACCCCTTATATGCCACAATCATAATCAATGACCATCCACATTAGCCTATACAAATGCAGTTGTAATCAACCTATAAACCACCAAGTTCCACCTATAACTCCCAGACATTACATTTATTACATGAATGCACCATATAACAATGCAAACCATATATCCAAACACACCCTTACATACTCCTCGTTCCATGCACCATGCGATCATCCCTTGACTAACTAGATTCGGACTGCGTCATGTTGAACGCGAGCAAATTAGGTGTTACCCGGGTAACACCCACTAAGGTTGTGTATCCATGTCGTCCATCCATTTTTCTAGCCCATTATAGGATGTGATCAGAAAAATTAAGCAATTTAAATCTCAAATGGACCACACCATAAGAAACAACAGTGATTGAACGCTCACCAGTAAAAATTTTCCAAAGATCATTGTAAGTGAATCCATAATGGTTATTTGCCATTTGACCTATTGATAATATCAATAAGACATATAGAAAGGGGAAAAAAAGGTCAGATTGATCTAAAACTTTTGTGGCCTATAAAAAGTTTATAATAGTCATTTACCACCTTTTCCAATGTCATGGTCCAAAGTTAGAGTGATCCAAAGCTTCCATCGCTTATAAAAAGTTTTTATTGGTTGTTGATACATAAGTCTGGTCGATTGTAACGCCCTGAAATTCGGGGGTCGAGTATAACTCAACTCCCGAGTTCCAACGCATCACTTATGCAACATAAATAATGATGATTAAATGTTGTCTGTGTTAGAGCAATAAACATGAGTGAGATTATACCAAAACAGTAATTCATACTCCAGATCAATTGTATAAAGGCAAGCGGAAGACTGAACTGTATATATATGTATGTAAAGAAACAAAATCATTTCATTCTCCAGAGTATGAACCCATCTGAGTCACCATATACATATGTCTGTTTTATGAACAAAATGTCAAAAATTAAACTAAGGAGTAATCCCTGCAAGTCCCGTCGATCCTGGCAGCCTAGTCGAAGCCACCAGAATACTGCATGTATGAGAACTCGTCCTGGTCCTCATCGTAGTCTGGCTCCGCCTCCTGAGTCGTCGGCTCATCTAAACCTGAGACAGAGTCTGGTTGGTGTGCGCAACACCGTCCCGTAACGTGGGAGTGAGTAGCTAACTCAGTGGAACAATAAAGCATAGGTTAACATGTTATCAATACAGTCAAGCAGTAATGATAAAGTAGTAAAATCAAACACTCCTAAGTACTCTTATTAATACAAGTATGTATGCGGTCATGATGGATGTCCTCACCGCACTCTCCCTAGTGCGACACCATCTTACGATCGCGGCATGCTTTCATCCCTCAGTGCTCTACATCTTCCAGGCACATGCAATGCATGATGAGCATGATTACCGAGTTGTTATTAGTCAATTTCAAACAGCAGAATTGGGAAACTAAGGTACCTCCCTTGTATCATTCACAAACATGATCCAATCTAGGGTCGTCAGTCCTAGTTAATCTCAGATGATGGTGTATTTTCTAGGTCACTGCAAAGGCTGTCAGGGCTGTTACGCACAAAGGTTACACCACTCGCCCATCACCTCTTTAACGATTCATCACTATACAGAAACAGGCCTAGTTCATACTCTATATACCGCGGCAAAACTCTAAGGCTCACTGCGATTTCAGAGTATGCTCGAGGTCACTACAAAGGGCTGTCAGAGCTGTTACGTACAAAGGTTACACCACTCCCCCATCACCTTATCAATGTAGGCCGACAATACGAATATAGTGTCCCATACTACCGTAATCGGCTCACGAGTCTAGTTGCTCACTGGTCACTACGGGGAGGTACGTGGCCCCAGCGTAGGGCAACAGCTCGACCACGGTGTCCCATACCACCATGCCCGGCTCATGAGTCTTAGCGGATCGAGGTACCATGGTTAACGGGATTCCACTAGTAAGCTTGGTACCCTAGGTTCAAGCAGTTGCGACCAAACATGGTGAACATACATTAGACATATCGGGTTACATGACGAGCCTGACTAGTTCGAGCACACAATCAATTGGACGACATGAAGTGCATAAGTACTTCGCGTGGCCTAACCACTGTCGCCAACTGACATACGACTCAGGTTCGTCAAACACATCTTACGTGGCGACATGAAACTCAACCACGATCTCAAGTCTAGTACCGACTGTCTGGACTATAGACATAGTCCCAAACTCAATCAAATCTTATTAGTAGCATGTGGAGTAAAGCATGGTAAACAAAGTAATTTAAGCATGTTAGTAAGCATGTCATAAAACATGTTATAAAGCATGTTGTAAGGCACTACATAAATAGGAATACAAACACATATATTACAAAAGTAAGCGGTTTAAGTAAACAACCTCATGGAGGTAATCATACAAGTCTTTAAGGTAGTTGAGAATCCCATTTCAACACCCTCCTAAGGCATCAACATCCAAACACTTACTCACACAAGCATTTTCACAAACACTTAACATACACCATTTCAACATACTTAGTGTATGTTAGTAAACATGTATTAGGGCGAGTTCTTTCGCCAAGCAAGTATTTTACGCATATTAATATATTTATACAACAAATAATCATGGCAATCATATCTCTAAAATGTATACGTATACAGTACTTTCTACAATACAGTATTTCTACATACATAGTGTATATAAGGAAAACATGCATAGGGCGAATCCTTTTGCCAAATAAGTATTTTATTCATATATCGTACATTCATACAACAAATAATCATGTCAAACACATTTCCAAAAAATATACGTATACGGTATTTTTTACGAATACCTAGAATATGTAAAATTCCATATTATACAACTTTAATCGAAACAGAAAACGGAAAGCACTTTGTACATGTGCAATTGCATGAAGATTATGAATCTATCATTATCTGACATTGAAAGCGTTGAAAACTATAACCTATACACCTAAAGTCCTCACCTTATGCCGATAAACGCGTAATGGAGTCAGTTCGTTCACCCTCGCTTTGTCTAAGGCACAACGGCAACCTAAGACATGAAATAGGTTAGCTATTTCATAACCAACAACCCTTACAACTCCAAAACTTATTAGGGTTAGGGTTTCTTACCTCAAAATGAAGTCGGTATCGCCGGGAAAGCTGCAAGAATGGAGTGGTGGAGCTAGGGTAGGGGCAGGAAACAGTAACAGGGAGATTCTCCCACTTCTCTCACTCTTTCTCTCTCTTTTCTTACTTCTCTCTCTAAGATTTTTCTCAAATTCGTATGGCTGTGAGAGAGAGTGTTCTAAGGTCCTTATATAGCCTGAAATCTCTTCAAACTAGACCTAATGTCAAGGTATACTTAGGTTATAGCCAAAGTGGCATTGTTTCAGCTCAATGAAGAATTTCTGGCGGGCCTCCTTGAGCCAAAGGTCGGACTTAAGCTCATCAAACTTGGATCTTCGTGGAGTTAAGTTTTCGTCTCAGTTGGATTCCCAGATCACGCGTGACGGACCAGTTTCAGTTCAATGGTCAGCGGGTCTCGATCCGAAATTCCAAGTACATGTAAATGTTTATGAAATTTTTCCTGATCTGAGGGTGTATTTGGGTCAGATTCTGACGGTCTGGTTGCTTACAAATTGACCACAAGTATCAAGTCTCAGATCACTATTCTAGATATTTATTTTGTAAAGGAAACACGTGTTTTCACACTCCTTCGCTTCGGACTCAAGCGAACAGCTGTGGGACACTGTCTGGGTCTGATTTCTGAGATGGTTGTCAAGCCCAGCGAGGCGGTCCTAAGTCCTTAACCTCGTATTATTCGGACTCCCGATGTGCGGTCCAGACCTAATACGAAGTTTCAATGTGCTCCCAAGAGCAGACGGGTAATGAGTTTGATCCTAGACTTTAGGGTAACCTAGCGTCAATGATTCTACAAGTTTTGGGTCTTGCAGATCGTATTTAAAGCAATGCAATTGAATTTCATGGCTAATCTAGTTTAGCACTTAGTTAACTTTGTCAAATTTCTAAAGGATTTAATCCTAAGTGATTTCTGGTCGGGGTGGTACTCGAGCCATTGTACGAAAATTTATGAGTCGTTACAATCTACCCCCCTTAAACAAAAATTTCATCCTTGAAATTTATACCTCTTCGTATTCCTCGAGAATCTGAGGGTAGTTCTTCCTGACCTCGGCCTCAGTCTCCCACGTAGCCTCCTCTTCAGAATTATGCGTCCATAGTACCTTCATAAGTGGAATGACCTTGCTATGCAGTACCTGCTCCTTCCTGTCGAGTATACACGTCGGACGCAGCTCATATGTAGCATCCTCGCTCAGCTGTACCTGCTCCCATCTGATGATATGTGAAGGATCAGGAACGTACTTCTTCAGCATAGATACATGAAATACGTTGTGTACAGCTGCAGGCGGTGTGGGCAAAGCAAGACGATATGCCACAACACCCACTCGATCCAGTATCTGAAACGGACCGATAAATCTCGGTGTAAGCTTTCCCTTCTTCCCGAATCGAAGGACTCCCTTCATAGGGGAAACTCTGAGGAACACATGGTCCCCAACCTCAAACTCAAGCGGTCGCAGCCTCGTATCGGCGTAGCTCTTCTGTCTGCTCTACGCTGTAAGAAGTCGACACCTGATAATGTCGATCTTCTCTGTGGTCGCCTGTACCAACTCCGGGTCAATCAGACTACGCTCGCCAACCTCAGCCCAACAATGTGGTGCTCTGCAAGGACCACCATACAAGGCCTCATATGGCACCATACCAATACTCGCCTAGAAGCTGTTGTTGTAGGCGAACTCTGCGTAAGGAAGATAGTTATCCCAACTGTCCTTGAAGTCCAACACATATGCCTGCAACATATCCTCCAGAATCTGATTCACCCGCTCTGTCTGCCCATCAGTCTGAGGATGAAACGTCGTACTGAACTTCAACTTCACACCCATCGCTTCCTGGATACGAGTCCATAAGATAGATGTGAACCGAGAGTCTCTGTTCGATAGGATCTCTAAAGGAACTCCATGTAGACGGATGATCTCTCTGATGTACAATCTAGCCAGTTCGTCTGCAGAGTTCGTGACTCTGATAGGGAGGAAATGGGCCGATTTGGTCAACTGGTCCACAATCACCCAAATGGAATCGTGTCTCTTCCTCGTCTTCGGCAACCCTGATATGAAATCCATGAAGATGAAGTCCCACTTCCACTCTGCTATGGGCATGGGCTGAAGCAGTCTAGGAGGTCGACGATGTTCTGCCTTGACCTGCTGGCACGTCAGGCATCGAGAAACGAACTCAGCCATGTGGGCCTTCATGTTATCTCACCAATACGACCGTCTCATATCCTGGTACATCTTCGTGCTACCAGGATGCATCGCAAGCTTCGAGTTATGGGGCAGACTCGAGAAGCTCATGTCTCAAATCAAGTATATCAGGAACGCATAGGCGGCCACGGAATCACAGACTCCCATCTGAATCAACTCTCCACTTAGAGTCCTCGGTATCGCTAGCTTGCTCTCGAAGCTCAGACAACCGCACATCGCCCTTCTGGACCTCGACGATCCTGTCATCAACAAGTGGTTGCACCCGAACGTGCGCAACACACTCAAATGGCTCCTTCACGGTGAGTCTCTGCTCGAAGTCCCGCACGAACTCAACCATGTCCCACTTTGCTATCATCAACGGAGCCACAAATGTTATAGCCTTCTTGCAGCTCAACGCGTCTGCCACAAGGTTCGCCTTGCCCGGATGGTAGGAAACCTCGAACTTGAAGTCCTTTAAGGTCTCCATCCATCGGCGTTGTCTCATATTCAAGTCTCGCTGCGTGAATATGTACTTAAGGCTCTTGTGGTCACAGAAAAGCTCGAACTCCTCTCCGTAGAGGTAATGTCTCCAGAGCTTCAATGCAAAAATGACAGCTGCCAACTTAAGGTCGTGTGTAGGGTAATTCTCCTCGTGCTTCCTTAATTGTCTCGAGGCATACGAAATCACCCTGTCCTTCTACATAAGGACACAATTCAAACCAACGCGAGACGCATCAGTGTATATCGTGTACTTCACCCCTTGCTCTGGCAATACTAGCACAGGGGCGGACGTCAACCTGTCCTTCAACTCCTTGAAAGCTGCTTCCGCCTTCTCATTCCAGGCGAACTTCAGATCCTTCCGTGTCAACTGAGACAACGGCCTGACAATCTTTGAGAAATCCCGAATGAAGCGCCTATAGTACCCTGCCAGACTAAGAAAACTCCTCACCTCGGTAACCGAGCCAGGCTGCTACCAATCCTGAACCACGGCTACCTTAGCAAGGTCCACTGCTATCCCATCCTTGGATACCATATGTCCGAGGAACTTGACTTCCTCCTACTAGAAGTCGCAATTCTTATACTGCACGAATAACTGGTTCTTCTGCAACGTATCCAACACCGCTCTCAGGTGCTCCTCGTGCTCCTCCCGACTCGTAGAGTATATCAGAATGTCATCAATAAAGACGATGACGAATCGGTATAGGAATGGCCGAAGTACCCAGTTCATCAGGTCCATGAACACGGCCGATGCGTTCGTAAGACCGAACAACATCACTAGAAACTCGTAGTGCCCAAAGCATGTCCTGAAAGCCTTCTTCTGCACGTCCTCATCTCTGACGCGCAGCTGATGATACCCTAACTGCAGATCAATCTTCAAAAAATACTTCGCCCCCTTCAACTAATCAAACAGATCATCTATCTTAGGCAAATGATACTTGTTCTTCACCGTGACCTAGTTCAACCTACTGTAATCAATACATAACCGTAGCAACCCGTCCTTCTTCTTCACAAATTGTACAAATGCTCCCCAAGGAGACACACTAGGTCGTATGAAACCCTTCTCTACTAGCTCGTCAATCTGCCTCTTCAATTCCTCCATCTCACATGGAGGCATACGATAAGTCGGCAATGAGATATGTGTTGCACCAGGTGTAAGATCAATGGTGAAGTCGATCTCGCGCCGAGGAGGCAAACTAGGAATCGTCGCAAACAAACCTATAAACTCCTGAACCACTGGTGTATCTTCTAACGTCGGACCATCAATCGGCTCTAATAAAGCAGTATAATACTCAATACGGCAGGGCCAACTGACCTGTACTGGAAACGTGAAAGCTGTGCCGTTAGATCCATAGGCCGTCATGACCCGAGTATCACAATCTATCTCTACCCTCCTCTTCGAGAGCCAGTCCATACCGAGAATAATGTCGTAATGCCATAGTGGAGCAACAATGAGGTCGACGAGCACTATCCTGCTACTCAAATCCACGGAGCAACCCTCACATACTCGTGCGACATCCGAGAAAGTCCCAGTAGCCGTAGTGAGTCTCATTCCCTTCGTGAGAGTGATACGTAAAGCTAGACGCTTAACTGCCCCACATGAAATAATAGAAGTAGTGGACCCAGTGTCCACCAACAAGGAAACCGAAGTACTGTGAATGTAAGTTGTACCCTCAAAAGCCGTCAGGGCCGTAATCGACGTCTCAGGTGCCTCAGCAACAAGCGTATGTACTCGAGCCTGCTGCTGACGGTTCGGCTGTGGAACCAAGGTCCGTTGAGGCAGCCTGAAGCGTGATACAGGAGGTCGGAAGGAAGGATGAGCAGGGACAGTCTGTAGAGGTGGAGTCGATAAAGCATGTGGGCGAGAACGACCAATCATCTGCGGCGGAGAGAACCCACTATCCTTCATCCGCCCGAAACAACTCCCAATAGGATGACCCTGTTTCCCGCAGTACGTGCAGGTCACAATAGGGCGCCTCATCGGAGTCACTGGCGCTGTGATCCTGGGAGGAGAGTCAGCACGAGGCATCTTGCCTAGGAAAGGCCTACTCTGTACCTCTGGTCGTGGTCTCGTAACCATAGTACCATGAGAACGGGTCAGCCGATCAACATCCTGCTCGGCCATCATAGACATGTGAACCAGCTCCGCATAAGAAGGTATACTGATGCAGCACATCTTTGACCGTATCTCAGGTCACAAACCCCCAGAAAAACGACGCATCCGCATCTGCTCATCAACCAGGATGGTCGGGACAAAGCAGCCCAACTCTGTGAAGCGGTGCTCGTACTCAGTAACGGTCATGCCTCCCTGCCTGAGGCATAGAAACTCATCCTCCCGCTCATATCTGTAGGTCTGCGGGTAATACTTATCGTGGAACCGGAACTCGAATGCCACCCAAATTCACACATAGTCCGCTGCAACAGACCGCAACACACTGTCCCTACAGACTGGCCTCCCGCTCAAACATGAAAGTGGCTAACTCGACCTGCTCTGCCTCAGTACGGTGCAGCATCCGTAGCATCTTGGAGATGCGGTCTAGCCAAAACTCAGCCTCCTCGGGTTTGTGAGAACCCATGAATGAGGGAGGCCTCAAGCACTGGAATCGCTCGAGTAGGCCATAAGTACTAGCATCTCCAGTAGAGGGTGCAATGGGTGTGGGTAGAGGCACATCCTCAAACTGAGCAGGAGGCTTTATGTGCTCAGCAGGACGGGTAGATGTCGGAGGTGGAGTCGCACTCCCACCTTAAGATAAGGCCTCAACAATAGTGGTCATAAGCTGCTGGTGCTGCTGCTGCTGTTGCATCTGCTGCTGATGCATCATCAACATCAACTGCTCAATCCTATCAGTAGGTGGAGCAGCCTGTGGGTCATGCTGTGAAGATGATAATGCCCGGTGCTGCTTGTGAACCGGGGGTGTATAAGGTGGCAGTCCACCAGTAGGACCAGCAGGAGGCTGATCAGAGTCTAACCCTCGGTCCGTAGGACCACCTCTACTAGAAGGAGCTTGGTCCATCGAGACAGTAAGAGGAGGTGTGCCGTGCTCTGCGTATACTGCCGCGGCATGCCCTATACAACATAGGGTGCAACATTGGTGAGATAAAGCATAACAACACATTATATAAGCACTTTAAGCATTCCATACATCTCATAGCAAAAGAGGCTACATGCTTTTCATTTACCCAAAATTGTCAAATACATGGACTACAGAGTTACATGAATCATGACAGAAATTACATGTAGTCAATTACATCCACAACATCAAACACTTAAAACATACTACTAACTACTACAACATCAACATGAAAGCATAAACCGCCTAATGCGATAACCAAACAACCACAAACAATAGCTTGGATGACTAGACATCCGAATCAGGCGATGGAGGAGGAGCATTCTTATCCTGTAGACAGCACAAGATGGCCTTCAAGGTGCGAGACACCTTGCTGAGCTTGGTCTGGACCCGCTCGACTTCCTGTCGCAGGGCGGCTTGTCCCTCCTCAAGACGGGATAAACGCGCATCTATGGAAGCCCGATCGGTGCCCTGCTCCTGAGCCTTAGGAGGTGAACTCTCCTCTGTATCCTGGGCCTCAGGTTCCTCTTCCTGTATCTCATCACCACCACCCTCTTCGCTACCAGCCTCGAGGTCAACATTCTCCTTACCGGCACTATCCGACTCATCTCCAGACTCGTCGAGTCGGGCTTGCCGTTGGCGAGGGCTGATCTTCATATTGTTAAGTGAAGTTCACTTATGACTCGAACTGGCGCAAGGTCTTCCATGTTGAGCCTATAGCCGACATCACGAGCCATCCTACATATCAGGCGGCTAAACGGGAGCGAAAGGTCATTCCTGACAGATCGAACAACCTGAACTATCTGATATAGGACGAACATGGGCAAGCATAAATTGTCCCCATGTCCCATCCTGTATAGAAAGTCCACCATCAACCGAGTACACTCCGTGTGGTTACTCGACCGTGGATACACATTATATGTGAAAATGTGGTGGAGCAAACGAAAGTCATCTGTCAACTTCGTCGACAGAAGACAGTTTCCTCGCGTTCAAGAGACCCGCCGACCACAAAGGTATTGCGTATGGCGATCCCTTTCTCACGCACTCCTGGAGAAGTTGTCATTTGGAAGTACTTCACCACGTGAGATGTTCATGATCCGTGCCACCTCAACCACAGTAATCATGCGCCTTATGCCCCTCACCGAGACAGTGAACTGAAGCGGCTCCAACGATAGGTTTATGATATGAGCGTAGAAGGCACGAATCGTGTTTTCACACGCCGGAGACTCGCCTTCAAATATAGGACCCCATCCGATGACATCCACCAAATGGTCCATCATCGGGTGTAGCCCAAACATCCGCTCATCCACATGGGCTTCAAATACTATCTTACGGCCCACAAAACGACCGTATTCGAAACCAATCGGTATTGTATCTCTGATCGGCAATTGGGGATCCAGGTCCCTGTATATTTAAATGGGGAGGCCCCCAACTCTATTCCGTTCCAGATCGAGTGGTTTCGAGAACTCTCTGATCCAGACTGACTTTTTACGACTGAGATTGGGTGGAATGGAATCTAGACTCGTCAATAGATGGCCTAGGAATGTTTTAAGGTCGTCCCGTGCGACTAGGGATGGGTACGGACTCGATTTCGGCGTCCATTTTCGGTGAACTTTGCCGTTGGATGAAATTGGAATACCTAAGACTGTTTCTATATTATTCTCGCACCCTCTTAAGTTATAATGCGTCAGCGTACGTCGTGAGAACATAACTCAGGTCCGGTTTAATCAAAATCATGCTCTGATACCAACTTGTAATGCCCTGAAATTCGGAGGTCGAGTATAACTCAACTCCTGAGTTCCAACGCATCACTTATGCAACATAAATAATGATGATTAAATGTTGTCTGTGTTAGAGCAATAAACATGAGTGAGATTATACCAAAACAGTAATTCATACTCTAGATCAATTGTATAAAGGCAAGCGGAAGACTGAACTGTATATATATGTATGTAAAGAAACAAAATCATTTTATTCTCCAGATTATGAACCCATCTGAGTCACCATATACATATGTCTGTTTTATAAACAAAATGTCAAAAATTAAACTAAGGAGTAATCCCTGCAAGTCCCGTCGATCCTGGCAGTCTAGTCGAAGCCGTCAGAATACTGCATGTATGAGAACTCGTCCTGATCCTCATCGTAGTCTAGCTCCGCCTCTTGAGTCGTCGGCTCATCCAAACCTGAGACAGAGTCTGGTTGGTGTGCGCAACATCGTCCCGTAACGTGGGAGTGAGTAGCTAACTCAGTGGAACAATAAAGCATATGTTAATATGTTATTAATACAGTCAAGCAGTAATGATAAAGCAGTAAAATTAAACACTCCTAACTACTCTTAGTAATACAAGTATGTATGTAGTCATGATGGATGCCCTCACCGCACCCTCCCTAGTGCGACACCATCTTACGATTGCGGCATGCTTTCATCCCTCAGTGCTCCACATCTTCCAGGCACATGCAATGCATGATGAGCATGATTACCGAGTTGTTATTAGTCAATTTCAAACAGCAGGATTGGAAAACTAAGGTACCTCCCTTGTATCATTCCTAAACATGATCCAATCTAAGGTCGTCAGTCCTAGTTAATCTCAGACGATGGTGTGTTTTCTAGGTCATTGCAAAGGCTGCCAGGGCTGTTACGCACAAAGGTTACACCACTCGCCCATCACCTCTTTAACGATTCATCACTATACAGAAACAGGCCTAGTTCATACTCTATATACCGCGGTAAAACTCTAAGGCTTACTGCGATTTCAGAGTATGCTCGAGGTCACTACAAAGGGCTGTCAGAGCTGTTACGCACAAAGGTTACACCACTCCCCCATCACCTTATCAATGTAGGCCGACAACAAGAATATAGTGTCCCATACCACCATAATCGGCTCACGAGTCTGGTTGCTCACTGGTCACTACGGGGAGGTACGTGGCCCCAGCGTAGGGCGACAGCTCGACCACGGTGTCCCATACCACCATGCCCGGCTCATGAGTCTTAGCGGATCGAGGTACCATGGTTAACGGGATTCCACTAGTAAGTTTGGTACCCTAGGTTCAAGCAGTTGCGACCAAACATGGTGAACATACATTAGATATATCGGGTTACATGACGAGCCTGACTAGTTCGAGCACACAATCAATTGGACGACATGAAGTGCATAAGCACTTCGCGTGGCCTAACCACTGTCGCCAACTGACGTACGACTCAGGTTCGTCAAACACATCTTACATGGCGACATGAAACTCAACCACGATCTCAAGTCTAGTACCAACTGTCTGGACTATAGACATAGTCCCAAACTCAATCAAATCTTATTAGTAGCATGTGGAGTAAAGCATGGTAAACAAAGTAATTCAAGCATGTTAGTAAGCATGTCATAAAACATGTTATAAAGTATGTTGTAAGGCACTACATAAATATGAATACAAACACATATATTACAAAAGTAAGCGGTTTAAGTAAACAACCTCATGGAGGTAATCATACAAGTCTCTAAGGTAGTTGAGAATCCCATTTCAACACCCTCCTAAGGCATCAACATCCAAACACTTACTCACACAAGCATTTTCACAAACACTTAACATACACCATTTCAACATACTTAGTGTATGTTAGCAAACATGTATTAGGGCGAGTCCTTTCGCCAAGCAAGTATTTTACGCATATATAATATATTTATACAACAAATAATCATGGCAATCACATATCTAAAATGTATACGTATACGGTACTTTCTACAATACAGTATTTCTACATACAGTGTATATAAGGAAAACATGCATTAGGGCGAATCCTTTCGCCAAATAAGTATTTTATCCATATATCGTACATTCATACAACAAATAATCATGTCAAACACATTTCCAAAAAATATACGTATACGGTATTTTCTACGAATACCTAGAATATGTAAAATTCCATATTCTACAACTTTAATCGAAACAGAAAACGGAAAGCACTTTGTACATGTGCAATTGCATACAGATCATGAATCTATCATTATCTGACATTGAAAGCGTTGAAAACCGTAACCTATACACCTAAAGTCCTCACCTTACGCCGATAAACGTGTAATGGAGTCAGTTCGTTCACCCTCGCTTTGTCTAAGGCACAACGACAACATAAGACATGAAATAGGTTAGCTATTTCATAACCTACAACCCTTACAACTCCAAAACTGATTAGGGTTAGAGTTTCTTACCTCAAAACGAAGTCGGTATCGCTGGGAAAGCGGCAAGAACGGAGTGGTGAAATTAGGGTAGGGGCAGGAAACAGTAATAGGGAATTCTCCCACTTCTCTCATTCTTTCTCTCTCTTTTCTCACTTCTCTCTCTAGGGTTTTTCTCAAATTTGTATGGCTGTAAGAAAGAGTGTTCTAAGGTCCTTATATAGCCTAAAATCTCTCCAAACTAGACCTAATGTCAAGGTATACTTAGGTTATAGCCAAAGTGGCATTGTTTCAGCTCAATGGAGAATTTCTAGCGGGCCTCCTTGAGCCAAAGGTCGGACTTAAGCTCATCAACCTTGGATCTACGTGGAGTTAAGTTTTCGTCTCAATCGGATTCCCAGATCACGCGTGGCGGACCAATTTCAGTTCAACGGTCAGCGGGTCTCGATCCGAAATTCCAAGTACATGTAAATGTTTATAAAATTTTTTCTGATCCGAGGGTGTATTTGGGTCAGATTCTGACGGTCTGGTTGCTTATAAATTGACCGCAAGTATTAAGTCTCAGATCACTATTCCAGATATTTATTTTGTAAAGGAAATATGTGTTTTCACACTCCTTTGCTCCGGACTCAAGCGAACAGCCGTGGGACACTATTTGGGTCTGATTTCCGAGATGGTTGTCAAGCCCAGCGAGGCGGTCCTAAGTCCTTAACCTCGTATTATTCGGACTCCCGATGTGCAGTCCAGACTTGATACGAAGTTTCAATGTGCTCCCAAAAGCAGACGGGTAAGGGTAACCTAGCGTCAATGATTCTACAAGTTTTGGGTCTTGCAGATCGTATTTAAAGCGATTCAATTAGATTTCATGGCTAATCTAGTTTAGCACTTAGTTAACTTTGTCAAATTTCTAAAGGATTTAATCCTAAGTGATTTCTGGTCGAGGTGGTACTCGAGCCATTGTACGAAAATTTACGAGTCATTACATCGATCTTGCCTCACCTATTGTGAGCCTTAGGGCACTGGTTAAGGCTAGAGACCCTTTGATGCCTAAGTCAGGCATATCGACTCACGATAAGTATAGTAGAATTAGTATATTTGTATATACTTTGTTCCGTGACCGTGGGTGTATTTATAAGCTTTTTAGGCGGTTTCGTATCCGAGTTAATTTGTTGGATATGCTAGAGGTGCTGTATTGGAGTCAACTCTAACTTCAAGAATATATTCAGCTTCACCTCAATTAGCGTGATCTTCGCGAAGATCTCTGGATATAATCTCACCCGTATACGGAGATGATTCTTCTTTCTATTATGAGGTTGATATCGGTATCTGAGGCCGACCTCCGAGTCCAAGGTCTATGATCGAGGCCGACCTCCAAGGTTGAAGTTGTCTATTGAGACCGGGGTCGGTACTTGAGGTAATTAAGTATTCAAGGGCTAAAGTGACAACTGAGGCCAATGTAGAAAATAGCCGATACCAAAGGCTGTGGTGATTTTTCGACCCACAAGCAATTCATAGTCATCGACTATGGGCTGCTTAGCTCATCCATCTCATACATTTGTTTAGCTTCATTTTATCTATAATAATAGTCATTCACCACTTTTTTCCAGTAGCATGGTCCACATAAGATTTAAATCTACTTAAATTTTGGTTGGATTGATCTAAAACTTTATTGGCTTATAAAAAGTTTTTAATGGCCATTCACCACTTTTTTCAATGTCACGGTCCACATGATATTTGGATCTACTTAAGTTTTGGGACAACAGAATTCAAATAAGATGAAAAAATGAATGAGTGGTGCATATATACTACATATTCATTAAGGTGGGTGGGCCCAACCAAGGTTTATGTTTTTTACCGTGTCATTCATTCATTTTGCTGTTCATTTTAGTGCATGAGTACAAATTATGTATATTCAAAGCTCACGTGTACTGCACCGCTTAAAGAGTGGATTGAATGCCTGCCATTGAAAACTTTTTGAGACTACATTCCATTTCATATTTGTGTTTTCTCTGCGTCTATGAACAAGTTGGAAAGGCTTCAACCGTGGGCATCATTACCTTCCAATGGTGTGGTTTACTTAAGCTTTAGATTTACCTCATATTTAGGCTCATGCCTTAAAATGACATGACAAAATGACCGGACGGAGGGGATGAAACACATACATCACGGTGGGTGTCGCGTTCTACACCAGGGAATGGAGTCCTAGCCAACGTCCCGCACTCGACCATACCGTCCAGCCAAAAGGCGCACAATAGCCCGTACAGCAATCATTACATAGAGGAAGATAATAGATACGGTTGAGCGAGCCATGTATGCACCAAATCTGCAGCGTCGCATATCGATCGGGACCGTTTACCTAGTTTCCCGTAATATAGATGTAATTGTTTCAAAATAATCATTCATCATATGATCCTGTCCAACCGATCCGTGGCCTTAAATAGGAATGGATGGATGGAATTGTTGAATATCAGTGACTTTTTAGAAACAAAGGCCACCGATAACTGGTTTCACAACGTGACCGAGTCCGGTTGCTGCATCATCCAGCCACGTGTACTGTGGAGAGATAGATGATGGCATTACCATTATTCCGGTACATGTACTCTCTCATACAATCTCGGATTGGGTTTAACGGTTGCTAGGCGGCATCACATGCACACAATAATTCAAAATGGACTGTCCAAATTGTGAATTCCCACCTATATATGCCATAAGTCAAAGATTACATTGATTCGATATTTCAATTAGCCAAATGATGGACATGAATGGATGGTGTAAATGTTATATATATCCAACGGTCCTATTCAAGCGACTATTTCCACGAGTCAAAGGTTCCTTCAATCAATCTAGGTTTTGGAGTACAAACTAAGTCCAGTGGGTCCCTATGTTTGGACAGTTTAAGTTTTGTTCCTGTGTGAAAACTGTCCGATCCTATGTGCCTGCGTATCAACCATTAATGTACTCCAGAGTATCAAATGATTCCCCACTGCATTAAAAAACGAAAGAAAAAAATGAAAAAAGAAAAAAGAAAAAAACACAAACAAGGCTTTATTAAAAGAATCCAGTGAGCGGTCTGAGGCCTAACCTACGCACAGCCCTTCTCAGCTCTCAAAACTCTACAGTCTACTACGACTACTGATCAGCGTATTTAATGGATCTGTTGCTGCAGCAACAGCCTTCTTTATCGCCTGCCAGCTTAATTACACCCAACTGCAACTACACCGCCACCCACTCATAACTCTCTTCTTCTCTCGTCGATTCTCGTCCGTCCGATCTTCCGATCCCCATTTCCTGCATCCCGTCTATGTCATTTCCGGAACACCTTTTGAGGTGGCCCGCGCTCTCCATCTCCGATCCGAAACCCGCACATCTCAAATGTAACAGCCCGATACTCTCTATCCGCTACACTTTGAGATCGTTTCGGTTTCGGCTCCGCTTCTGATATCTTCCTGTCTCTCTTACTATCTCTCTGCATTTCCTTTTTATTGATTTTCTCCCGAGATGAATCCTCTCTGCTGCATTGCGCCCGTCTCGCTCGATCGCGGAGACCGTGGCAACCCCCCGCCGTTGATGTTCGACGGTTCCGTTAGGAGTAACGGTTTCCGTCAAGTCCCGTCGGCTGCTGACACGGAGCCTGCAGCGAATCGCGAGACGGAAGAGGCGGCGTTGGCAGTGGCAGCGACAGAGGGGAGGGATTCGAAGGGGTGTTGCAGCAACAATGGCGTCATTGCCGGGATTCTTTACAAGTGGGTGAATTACGGGAAGGGGTGGCGGTCGCGGTGGTTCGTGCTGCAGGATGGGGTGCTCTCGTACTACAAGATCCATGGGCCTGACAAGATCTCGGTGGGGGCCGCGAGCGAGAAGGGCGTCCGGGTGATTGGGGAGGATTCGTTGCGGTACATGAGGAAGCATGCTATGCGTGGGTCCACCAAGCGGTGGAAACCTTTCGGCGAGATCCATCTTAAGGTTCAATTTTTGGATTTTTTTCTTCCTTTCTTTTGGTTTTATTTTTATTTTCTGTTGATTTGAATTCTTGATGTGAAGGAAATGTGAGGAATTTAGTTTAATGGAAGGAAAGAGGGTGCTGGCTGGTTTTTGCTGTGTATTGTTTCTAAGAAATGGGAATTGATATTCACATCCACCATTTTTTGGTATATGCACCTTTTTTTTCACCCTATTTTGGCAATAAATGGTACAATGCACATGAGCTAACTAGCTACTTCAACTCAATTAGGGTAATATCAGAGAATTTTACGATTCTCTAGCTGAAAGTTCGTACAATACTGTTCACGTTTTTGATCTGCTCAAGTGGGGCACATTCTTCAGTGATACAAAACTGTAAATATTACACGAACAAGTATAGTGATCCATGCACAAAAATCTTCCAGATGGAAAAAATCCTAAACATTTAAACAGGTGGCTAGAATAAAAAACATTTTTTTTTTTTTTTTTTTAAACACCTTGATGGAACGAACTATATACTGGTTCTGATTCAAACACCAAAGGAACAAATACTTATAGCTAGGGTCTTCCAATCTGGGAGATTTTTGGTGCATGGGCCATCCACAGTGAGTTCCCCCATATCAATGTTTAGGATCAGTGAATATGAGCTCACATGTAAAAACAGAAAGGCTGGACATAGTTTTCAATCTTTCAGCCACATCATTTTATAGTACCTTTGTTTGTCATGATCCCACTGTTTACACCTTCTTTTGATACATCTACCATTTTTCTGCTACTTCTGTTTATACATTAGCATGACTGGTTACTATGTATTACTGTGAGTAAAAGAGAGGATGCATCTATCAAAGTGGAAGGAATTGAATAATGGCTTCCATGACGAATGTATCTGTAGGTACTGGCGCTGTATCTCTACTACATATAACGCGAGGAGCAAGGGGCAAAACTTTCCATCAATTAGTTTTAAGAAAGCACTAAAATGTTGGGTTATTAAAGGACATGAGAGGGGTTTTAGTTGAAAAGAATGGGTTTTTAAGTAATTCTATAGAGCCATGTGGCCATTTGGCATTCAGAGGCTCTTCCTTTCTTTTGCATTGAGAAGAGCTTCAATGCACTGGTGGGGTATGGTAATTACTGTATGCTAGAGCTATGTGAGGTCCACCCATGATGCGTTTGTGACATTCAACGGTGAATCGGTTGTCTCCTTTCACCATACATCCAAATAATAACCATTGATCTGAAACTTAGGTGGGACACACCATGGGAAGCAATGTAAAATCACGCCTTAATCCTATATATTCACATAGTTATGCTCACCTATGTTTTCAAATGGCCTTTGTTTGGTATGTCCCTTCATCTTGCTGGGGCTTTTCTGATGAGTGGCAACATAAACATCATGGTGGACCTCACATTCCATCTGCAAGTTTCATTGGTGGGCAGCACCTCCCCATTGTCTCCAATTGTTCCCTTTGGCATGGCCCACCTGAGCCATGGATCAAATTGGGTATGGGATAGGCAAAGTATTCCAAAATGGTTACATGACGGCTGTTACATAGCAATAACAGTGGTAGCCGTTACGCGTTAAAGGGCCGTAATAACTGTTATGGAAAAATGGCCCGTAGGCCAAAACATTTTTAGAAAAGAGAGGCTGTTATGGACGTTACGACTTGTGTCGTAATGGTAACAATAGTGGTTGTAACGGTTACGGTTACCATTGTGGAATACCTTAGATATTGGCCTAACATGGGGAAGTGTGATGTTGGATAAGTAATCACTTGCTCTAAAAGCTCAAACTGATAGAGTGTGGCGAATCAATCCCTTTATCTCATAGCACAGGCTCCACATCCCATGGGTTAGGTCCTCGGCCGAACCCCCCTCGTGGGTCCCACATCACATGGGTCTTGCCTCATATGAGTCACCCGCCTCACACGGGCTGCTTGCCTTGAGTGTGCCCCCGCATCTAGAGCTGTACACGAGTCGAGTTAGCTCGATCAGCTCGCTCGATTCGACTCGGAAAAGCTCGATTTGCCTCGGCTCGAAATTGGATTCGGATTGAGTCGAGCTGGTTTTTGGAGCTTGAAAAAATTTCGAGCCGAGTTCGAGCTTGCTCAAGCTTGACTCGACTCGGATCGAACCTCAACTCGAATTGACTTGGATCGAATCAGCTCGGTGACTCGGTTATTTTGATGTGAATGTTGCTCGCCGAGTATTTGATGGAATGACTCAACGAAGTGTTGGTGAGGAAGGAATGGATATACGTCGGCTGTTTGATTTTAATGTTGCTCGCTTGGGTTTTTTATTTTGATGCTGCTCTCTAGATGTTTGATGAAATACCTGTAAAATATTGTTACTGTTTTACATTCTGTGAGAAATTGAAGATGCATTCTACCTGTTTGAGAAAATCCCGAACAGGCTCGAACTCAGCTCGAATTGGCCCGAGTTGTTAACCGAACCGAGTTGAGCTAGCAAGACAGGCTCGAGGACCGAGCCGAGTTGAGTTCAAGCTAAGGTTAGCTACTGGCCGAGTCGAGCCGAGTTGTGCCAAACTCAACTCGATTTGACTTGTGTATAGCTCTACCTGCATCCCATAGGCCACCTCACTTGAGCCCGGTGTGAAAATGCCTCTGCATTAATCACCCCTTGGTGAGGAGTCTCGTGAAATTGGACGTGGTGTAGGATATTATGGCTACATGCAAGAGCTTGGCGGATCTATAGAATGAAGGCTACGTTCTGTTGGGGGGGGAGGGAGTGATTAGGACCAAATAAAATTTATGCCTATTTAAACACAATTGTTTACTTAAAACTAATTTCCAATTAAGCTAAGGCAATTAACTCTAAGGCTTCCAAGCCAATAGAGGGTCCAATCACATACACTAAAAATCATATTCCTATGAGGCAACTAGTCTATAAACATGATAGTGTACATGTGTTTGTGGGATGTGCAAACTATCAAATCATTACATTCATCTAATCATGCATAAATATAATTCATCAATTAATCACGTAAACATAATTAAATTAGTGCTCAAATGACAATCCCAAACACAAGCTTGTATAGTGGTTCAATTTTCCTAATCCACTCCCGGAGGACGCACTCAATGTACGAGTGTATCGGATTTCACTATCGGAGGTTTTAAATCAGGTTCACCTTTAACCTTTATAAGCGTACTGATGCAGGACGGTCTAAACTAGAATGCATGTGTGAGCACATAAATTATCCAGCGAAATAAACTAAGCAAATCAATTGAAATATTCACATTCCACATCATAGTAAAGATAATAACAAAGGAAACATGAGATGATTGCAGACCATTATCACAATCTTGCAGTACCGTATTCAAATCATGTGTGGATTGGATTCGACAAGGGATGAGACCTCCCGATCTTGCATGGTTTCAATCCAACAATCAATGCGGCTTCTCTAGTATAGGAAATCAAAGGATTTCTGGAATAGGGACGGCCGGAAAATTTGAGAGGGTCGGGATCACTTATTAGATTTTTAAGGTCTATAGCAATCAAAGAATACTAAGCATAGAATGAGAAGAAGAAGACTTCCATCAGAGGCTCCTGCAAGAGACTTGAATTATTTTTCTATTGGCTAACTAACAACTTCAGTCATAATCTAAATACCTACGTTTGCTCCTACCGAAGGCTCCCACAGAGACTAACATGTACACACCCATGTCCGGTGGCCTACACAAGGACTTATAAATGTACTAACCCGTGTTGGTGGCGATACTGTCCTACACAAGAATTTGTGCGAGTTTGGGTAACAAACTCCACACTCAATCCTACACAAGGAAGGAGTGTGCAGACTCTTACAATTTGACAACTTGTCGAATTGAGCTCCTTTTGTAGCGCCTTCTCGGGTTGCTTGATCGATGATCTCCTGTGCTTTAATCAACTCCCTTTTGCTCCCTTGATCGTGATGTTGATATGTTGCCAATGCTTTAGCTCCAAGATCAAACACTTTGCATGCGATGCTCTTTTGAGGTGACCAAGGTGATGGGAGGTGGGTAGAATCTCATACAATTAATGGGAAATTGAATTCCTAGGGGATTCTCCTTCATGGACCCTGTAGAGGTTGATAGACACTAGGATTTGCCAATAGAATCTGTGTCTAAACTTTAGAGAATGCTTGAGACCATGATCTTCTTGTAGAGGAGCATGAAATGCTCATTAGAGTGAATAATCACTAAGAAGAAAGCATGAATCTCAATGGGATAGAGCCTACGAGGTTCGGTAGAGCTTGGAATGCATTAAAGTCTCTAAAATGCCAAAATCCATCATTTGCCCAAAGATCCGAATGCAATATATATAATAAAAACACTCCAACGGATCTCTAACGGTTAGGCTCGATCAATCGAGGCAGGCCAAAAATAGTCCAGAGAACTTGCTGGACTGTTTTGGCCATGTTCGATCGATTGAGCTTGTGTCTCGAGTGGCCGAACTAAATTATATTTGGGCCAATTGGTTGCTGGACTTTTTTGGCCATGTTCGGTCGATCGACTCGATCGATCGATCTTCGCTCGAGCACATTACTAAGACTGCTAGTTTTGGGCTGTTTGATTTCCAACAGCTCGGGACCTCTATAGCCCATCTTTATCTTCGCTCGAGCACACTATTAAGACTGCTGGTTTTGGGCTGTTTGATTTCCAGCAGCTCGGGACCTCTATAGCCTATCTTATCATGTTTAATTAAGACTCCTAAGGCTTAGGAATAATCAACAAGCTATATCTATTAAGGTTGAGATCATCTAGAGGTTCAAGGGTTGTTCTAGGTCAAGGTTAGGGTTACCAAGGCACCTCATTTACCTTTTCTTCACTTCCTTGATGCTTCGGTCTTCGTGTGTCTTCGGTCTTCAGCTTCCAAAGGCTCAACCGACTCCTTTGACACACAAATGCATGTGATTGACAAACAATGTGCACAAATCAATGATTAACATCTCGAACACGAGATCTCCTACTCTGATACCACTTTGATGTAGGACAACTAACCACTTGCTCTAAAAGCTTGAACTGATAGAGTGTGGCGAATCGATTCCTTTATTTCATAGCCTAGGCCCTACATCTCATGGGTTAGGTCCTCGACCGAACCCCCCTCATGGGCCCCACTTCACATGGGTCTCGCCTCACACGGGTCGCCCACCTTGAGTGTGCCCCCGCATCCCATAGGCCACCCTATTTGAGCCCGGTGTGAAAATGCCCTTGCATTAATAAAGTGCATCCAAGAACTTTTTGTTTTCTGCACAAACAACAACACATTCAGGAGGTTGAACTTTTTTAGGATTTTCTCTCTCGGTAATAGAATGCCTTCTCCCCGAACTCGTACATTTTTCATTCCAATCTCATTGCCATGCATTAGTTCTCTTTATACAAATGGCCTTGGAGGTCTTTATATAGGCCTAAATACAAGAGAAAGATCTAAAGTGATCTTTCAAATCTAGATTATACTAATTTAGTTCCAAATCATAATTAAAGGTAAAAATTAAATTTCAAATCCCAAAAAGGAAATAACTTTTGCTAGAGATTCTAAATTGTAAAAGATCTTCCCCAAGTAACCAAAGGTCTCAAGTATGGGCTGTTTTACAGCCAGCCCAGCAATCAAAGGTAGTCCATCTGATGTTGATGTAGCCTAGATGCATCAATCCCCTCAGCTTTGAAAACTATATCGCCAAGTTGATAGTCGGTATCAATTGTTGGATTGACCTTACTTTATAGTGTGTCATCCTTTGCTTCGGCGGCAGTTCATGGTGAAGGCCAATGCGTTGGATCGGCACTCCTTGCATTGGATGGCGTTGTCGATCATGCCACCTCGTGGTTTCCATATTCTAGGCATCGGCTCCCACTTGTACAGTAATGGAGTTATGAGTCTATTGGCTCCTTCTTGACATGGTGTTCCTCTTGTTGCCATTGACATTCGATTTATTTATTCTGATTGTCGCTAGGTTGAGGCTAACATGTCCATCTCTACTTTGACATACACGTAAATGCGCCAGTTCTACCGATGAGCTGCTCATCTCTTCCTCCACTAATCTAACTGTTGATCTGTTGTTCGTTGCATCAACTAATCCATCCATTGATCCATTTATAGATTCATCTATCAATCTACTGGCTGGCTATTCACATGTATATTCTTGTATTGTGGTGTTTTTGCACATGCCATCACTCAGATCTTCAAACACTTAAAAATGAACTTGGATTTTTCCTCTTAAATTCTCATATTCTTTGTAAAACTTGAGCATCTCAAGTTTTATATCAGAAAGGTAGTCATGATCTTCCAATCGATCGTCTCTTCTACCATGAGGATGATAGAATGAAACACTGTTGGAACCGTTAACATCCGATACCAGGGCGTTGCCACCTTCTTGTGCGTAAGAGGCACTCCCTGATCTTGTGTTGGCATTGTCAAGTTATCCAATTGACTAAAACTGTTGTGGAGATTTCCTTCCATACTTTCATACCTCCTCTTTTCTTTCTTTTGCTCAAAGACATTCCATTCTTTGCCACCATTTATCTCTCATACAAGCCCATGGCTGAACTTGTTCTAATACCAATTAGACGTAAGATGGATGGGAAAAAAATTCAAAGGAGGAGAATGGATTTTTGCACAAATGATGTTGTTGGCATTTTTTTTGTTTAGGATTTTCTCCCTCTGCAAGAGAATATCTTCTCCCCAAAATCACTCTCTTTTTCCTTCCAATCTTATTTCCATTGAAATATTAATTTTTTTTTTGAAGATTGAAATATTAAAATATCTTCGAATGGCTTAAAAGATAATAAAATCTTCGAGGTTCTTCCCAAAATAACCAAAATATATTTAGTAGGTGCTGTTTAACATCCAGCCCCACAATCAAAGGGGGTCCATCTGATGGTGATGGATTTCCTAGATGCGCCAATTGTCATCATCAAAAGAAAGGTTACATTGAGTTTCATTTTTAAGTATCTGAAATCCAATAGAAAGGCGCTTGAAAGTGTTGTGATTGACAATAATAATAAAGAATCAACTGCTAGATTTTTTAATATATCCATGTATTGGTCAATTAATGAATTTATTGATTGATTGGCTGTCATCCGAATGAAGACGAAGCTGATTGATAGGGTGAGAAATTTTTTGATGATCATGTTGACAACTTCTAAGGAGATCATTATTTTGGGATAGAACCACTGGTCTTGTTCCAGTGGTGACCACTTCTATGGATCAAAGGCTCAGAGCAAGATGGATCACGATTAGTCTGGAACCACTGGCCACAGTCACCAATCAAGCTTTCAAGGCTAAGAAATCCACTTAGAAGTGAAGTCTGATGCCTTGGACCTGGAGAATTGTGAAGAAGCAAAAGTAGAAGTGGATGATCTACAACATTCCATGTAAGCGATGTAGATCGGATGTGTTGGATTGCATCATCACCTCATACCAAAGTCCCTGAAGGAGCCCTATAAAGGAGGATCATGGAAATGTACCAATGTAAACTTTAAACTTGAGGACAAGTTTTATCTAAGCAAAGGGGAATGATGCATGCAAGTCACATAAGCTACACGAACTAAAGATCAGACCTCCTGATCCAAGGTCTGGATTATCCAACTATCTAGATTGATGATCTTGAGCACTTTGAAGGTCCAGATTGATCTGATGGAAGATCGATGGTTTTGATGGATAGCATCATCTCACTAAAGTGCATCTTTGGAATCGTAACCACTCCATGTTATGGCCTATTGAATAGATTTTCCAAGATGGTGCATGGACCTATATTTTCCTCTACTCAATCTTGATTTGCAATTTTTAATGTTGGATGATATGTTCAGCGTGAATTTGCCTTCCAACAGTTGCAAGGAATGAATGGACAATCCGGATTGGTGGTTGTCTGACCCATGTATCATTTAACAGCTATAGGGACATTGGTAGCATCCTGATGAAGTTGGGGATGTTAGCATTTCCAGAATATTGATTTTCTGAGATGGTGATTGGGCCTACTTACCTTTTTCCTTTGCTCGTTCTTAACTATCCATTCTCATGCTCCTTTGTTGGATGGTTGGGATCATCTAATCTTTGTGAATTTTGTACCATAGCTTTCCAAAGTGGTATGGAACAAATGGGCAGTCCAGGTCATTGATCGTTTAACCTACATATCACTTAAAAGCTTTAGGGACGTCATTAATGTCCTGTTGGTGGGGACATTAGCATTTCAAGTTACATATATGTATAAGTCTAAGCTTGTTCCTTTGGTTAGCATAATGTTTAATAATCTTGTCCTCAACTCTCTGGAAATGAGATTAAAAAAGAAAAAAGAAAAAAGAAAAAAGAAACTCTGGAAATGACCTGTCGTATGAAAAACTTCAGCTACATTTGGTACTACAAGGATGATCAACCAGCCTACATTGATTGCCAACCCCCTTGATGGAACAACCAATTTTGTTCATGGGTTACCTTCGTGTACGCGCGCGGGCGTGTATGTCTCAATTGGTAACTCTTACAGTTGGAAAGGTTCCTACCATTTGCATTGTGGGGGATCTATAATTATCAAGTCTCTTTTCATGGGCAGTTGGTGAAAACGGTGGATAAAAGGTTGTTCTATCTAGGAGGATGCCTATGGTGGTTGTTTTAGGGGGAACTTGAATGGTTATTTTCACACAGTCTCACTGGTTAAATCAGAGGTGGTGCTTGAAAGATGTTTCCATTTTTTAGAAATGTGGGAGGATCACCAAAACTTCGATCCTTAGTTTCAGGATCCGTCTAACTAGGTGCCACTCCCGCATCGAATCTGTAAATCACACTTTGGACTCTCACTCCTGCTCCCACTTTCTACCATTCTATACTTGTTTACATCTCAAAACAGACGCTTCCCCGCTCCCGCACTTGAATCTGTGCTTCTCTCAATGGCCAATGCTTGCAACTATACTATTACCCCTAGAGACCGAGTGATTGGAGCTTTGAGGCACTTCACAGCTTTGTCCTGTTAAGCTATAGAGACAAGGCTTAGAAAGCTGTGGACCTTTTAATTCTGAATGGCAACAGCATATTTTATTTGAAAGAGAACAATTTTTATTAAAAAGGAACTAACTAAAATACTGAGATGAGAGATTGCCTAGCTAGAGAAGTGAACCCAATTCGATTTTGCAACAGAAGGATCTATTATTTCTTTCTTTCACATCGAACTAAGCCTTGCAAATAGACAGAGTCCAGATAGCCTTTACCTTTTCCTTTGTGTGTTTGTTTTTTTTTTTTTTTTTTTTTTTTTTTTTTTTTTTCCACCTTTGCATTCTTCATGCCGTGCTTGGAAGGAAGAAACTTATGCTACTTGACATAACCCACTTGATCTCAAAGAGATCCATGAAGCCCCACCAAACCTTGGATGAGTAGCTACAATGCATAAAGGGGCGCTCCATGGTCTCCATGCACTGAACGTAAAGACTGCATGCATTGATTCAGTTTCTGTTTTGCAAGTGGTTTACTGTAAGGACTCTATCCACATCCAACAACCAGCTGAAAGAGATCACCCTTGGTGGACCGCGGACCTGATGAACACAGTGGGGGTCACTGGCTGTCCTTCTCCCTCATAAGGATAGATTAGGACTTGATCAAAAAGGTCCTGTTTCTTTCATAGGATCTTTCCTCTTCCCTTGGGCTAATTCCACCAAGAAACATAGGAGGTGAGCAAATTTCTTGATTTCTGCTGTCCTACAACGAGGAGCTCAAACATCATGATTGATGGTCCCATTTCATGCTAGTAAACCAAAGTTGTGTAATGTTTATATGCACAAGAACACTTTTATAGTGCATGTAAAAGACTTTCAGTATATTATTATCAGCCTCCATTTTCTTACAATTTAATAAGCATAAAGTTATTCTGCTGTCAGGTTTCTTCAATTCGTGCGAGTAAGTCGGATGATAAAAGGCTTTCCATATTTACTGGCACGAAGACTCTTCACTTGCGATGTGAATCTAGAGAGGATCGGGGTACATGGATTGATGCTCTTCTGGCTGCTAAGGATCTTTTTCCTCGAGTTCTGACAAGCAGTGATTTTACACCTTCTGAGGATATCATTGTTTCAACGGAGAAGCTACGATGCCGATTACTGCAGGAAGGTCTGAGTGAAGCAGTTGTTAAAGACTGTGAATCTATTATGCTATTCGAGCTCTCTGAGCTACAAAATCAGTTAAATTCTCTTCAACGAAAGCATATTGTCCTTCTTGACTCACTTAGGCAGTTAGAGGTATTGCCATTTGTTTCATTCTTGATATTTTGATGCTTCTGGTTAACAGCATGGATGGGTATCTGGATACTGTGATATCGTTCTTTGAGAGTGGATTTGCCTAAATTGTGTTCATGCATTTGAATCTTGTATAATTCCGGATTTGTATTCTTGGTTCCATTATTTATACTTATTTGTATTTGTTATGCTTCAACTCTTTTTCTTCTTGCATATTGCTATGATTGTACATGACCTGTCTATATCTTTTCCTTATGGCTTCCTGTTTCCAACTTCATTTGTGAAATGTTTTAATAGGCTTGTTCTAGGTAGATTTACACTGGAGTTCAGAGTATCATCTATTCATTGCCACATTAAGGTTGTACATCTCTAGAGATATTTTATGGATGTGATAGTAAAGTTCTGATGGCTAGAAATAGCAGCTAAGAATTTAATAGTGTAAATTAGTAGATGTTCTACCTATGCTTTTAAATTGTTGCCTGAGGTGATAGAAGTCATTTTGCCAAAATCCTTTTTTTTTCTTCTTCTCTTTTTTCAGTTTTGGTCACATATTTGAAGCAGTTCCAGGTATTGATCGGGCCCTCTCTGAGATGCTGACCTCTCATCAATCTAGTGTTTCGGTCCATTTTTGTGAGACAATCTATAATATCGATGTATTTTTTCTGTAGCTTAGAGTTCATGGAGAATGTTATTCATTCTTTTCAGTCTGTTGCTTTAGTCGATAGCACATTTTGTTCAATGCATATTTCTTGTGTGCAATGAATATTTGCTTTTAGTCATGGTTGCATAAATATTTAAAACACAAAATGCTACTCACCCTTTATCAAGGACTGATGTTTTTGCTAAACATAAATTTTTTTTTTTTTTTAAATAAAATAAAATTAAAAAAGCAAATAATGATGAATTTTATTGATAGAAAGGAAGAATCATAGTTCCAGATTACGAAGCTGGGAAGAGCTCAACGACACCAAAACACATAGCTACCACAAAGAAACACACCAGGTTAACAAATGAGTATGACCAGGTGTTACCCATATCTGCGACAGATGCCTCTGAATCTTTTTGATAAGCGATTATGAGGGAGTTGGGATGAGAGATCTTATGTTTTTGCCAAAGATATTTGAGACACTATAAATTATAATCACCATCTTAGCTTTCTGTCAGCAATTGGGATCGGCTTTTAACAGGTAGATTGACAAAAGTTTTACAATAGAATGCCAATCATACATCAACCTTGTGCTTTTATGTGGGCTTTGCTACTGGCCATGCTAGAGGCTCACACTAATAGCACTTGCAAGCTGGCACAGTGCCATTGAATATAATCTGCAGCACCACTAGTACGCACATCCAAAGGGCACGTAAGCTACATAGGATCATGAAGGGGCAGTGGCCTGCCTACTGAGCATGAGGCACACACACATGGATAGTCATGCTCAAGTAGTTGGCTGCTCAAAATAGTACCCTCAAAATAGTAGGGAGTTTGCCAATATCTGTTTACTGAACACCACTCACATGCACTCATGGTTGTGCCGTAAAGGCTGTTACGTAAAGGTAACAGTGGCAACCGTTACACGTTACGGAGTCGTAAAGGCTGTAACAACCGTTATGGAAAAAAATGACCCGTAATTGCCGTTAACAACATGTTACGTCTCCTATAAAGGCCATACCAACCCCGTAATTGTCTGTTATGGGGAATATACAAGTTTTCCATGCTTTTTAATCAACATTATGGGGCAGATACAGGTTTTTGGGATTTTTTTCAATAAAAAAAGAGACCGTAACAACCGTTACGGGGGACTGTAATAGCCGTTACGACTCGTATCGTAAAGGTAACAGTGGTGGCCATTACGACCACTGTTACAAAACACCCACCCCGCACCTTACCCAACTATTATGTACTATCAGAGGATTTTGCAAACAATTATAACCTAGAACATGCAGTTCCAGATGAGCTTGCTATGTGTTTTTGGAAACCATAAGTAACAAAGAGTAAAATAAAATAAGTCCGGTACAAATTTCTGTAAAAACTTTTGTTTTGAGTTAAATATTAGAGTAGAAATAGGTGATAAATTATCTTCCTTTGATTTTAGCTTAGAAGCTTTTTAATAAAAACATATCTAAGATTTTAATGGAGCAGGTTTCAATCTTCGATCCTAATTGAGGAAATGGTGATGAATCGCCTCAAGGGATAAAACTAGAGGTGTGACTTCAAGATCCAATAAGCATCTTCGCTAGGAGGATCAAAGAGATGGTTCAGTTAGAGGCTACAACAACATTCGTGAAGAAGGGTGGGGGAGATTGCATTTCTGTACTGATTCTAGAGGCAGATATGGAATGCCTTCCCAAGGGGAGGGGACGGTTGATGGCAGTTCGATGCTTCCTCTCGCAGGAGGGAGTCCAAAGGGAAAGGGGTTGATTTTGGGAGCATGGATGTGTAATTAGATGACAAAAGAGAAGATGCTTCTAAAGTTTGGATTCCGGCTGGTAAGGGGAGAAAAAATAACTCAGCTCAAGGGTAGGAGGAAAGGTTTCGATCCACTTAGAGAGCTTCCCACTCTTTTTTGTGGATCGGTTCTTAGAAGAATGGATGGATTTGAACTTCTCTCGGGTTTTTGGCCTCTTCCGTAAGGTTCTCGCCATTGCTATCCTTGGGGTAAAAGGATCTTCAACAATTAAAGGCTTTGCATTTGTAAGGATGGAGAATGTTGTTTGATCTCTTCAAAGCCATCTAGGGCTTAAATGGTTAGAGATTCAATGGCAAGGAACTTAGGGTTCAAGTAGTGCATTATGGTCTTTCAAAGGAGAACAAAGAAAAAGCAGGATGGGGAGAGTGAGGCTTTGGTGTTGGAAGGAGAACTGGCATTCCATTGGACCCTCTATCTTTCGCATCGCTAGCGAGACCGGTGGTAGAAGGTAAGGTTACTAGGGGGTCTTCGGGCTCCTTTTTGGAGGCTTTGGTGGGGAGTCCCCCTCTTTCACTTCCGCCTTCAGTTGGGATCATCGAGGCTTCCCCCACTTGTCATTTGTTGTCGGAATGTCCCCATTCGTTCTCAGTGTCCTTGTTTGTAGGATCTATTGTTCAAGTCCTTCCTAGTGTGTTGTCTAAGGCTTGAGAGGGACTTCAAAGGAGCTTGGTGGTCTCCTTGAACCCGGGTTTCTTCTCCCTGTTGGATTTGGAAGTCTAGTTTGATCATTTATGTAGTTTGGGGTCGAACGATATACTCCTCAATCAACTTAACCCATCCTTTGTTTCGGCCTCATTGTACCTAACAGAGAAAATTGATAAAGTTATCTTCACTAGTCAAGTACATTGTGTTGGTCCGGTGGTCTCCATTTGTAAATGGGTTGATTGGTCTATTTTTGGGTTTTCAAACGTTTGGTTGCAGTTCTTGGATCTTCCTTAGAACTTTGGTCTTTTGAGTTTTTTCTCACCTTAGGTTCCTGTATTGGCGGAGTCATTGTCATCAACTAGTCTACTGAGAAGTGGTAGGAGCTTTGCTTGGCAAGGCTATGCATATGGCTTAGAACCTCGGTGCGGGTGTTGGAGTTCATTAAGATTCTAGTGGGGGGTGTTTCTTTGTCTATCAAGGTGGTGTGAGAAGGTTCTATTGGTCTTGCTCCTTGGCCTAGGGATCCTTGCCCCCTATCAATGGCGGATTCCAGCCATCTTCTTTTGCTTTGGTCCTCGGTGGGGTCGTTGAAGGAGCTCTGATGCTTGTGTCCTGCGGGCCACACTCCTAGGAGCTGCCCTTGTGTGCGAATCGTCTTTCCCTAGGCATACTTGCAATCTTGCCTGGAGAGCTAGTTAGTACACGTGGTTGGTCGGATTACTTGCCCTTAAAATAGTTGTCTTCTCGCCATTTTCCACTCCTCAGCCCACTGACTTTGTGTCCTTGGGTGTTGATAAGGATACATGGATGATCGAGATTCCACATTCGCTGTAGCTTGCTGATGCTCGGCTCCAATCATTGCCACGTAAGGATAACTCATTTTCTCATCTCGATATCTCACCCATCTCGTCTTGAGTGCAAGAGCTAGGTGGCCACCCCTCTGTTGAGTGTGGCCTCTCCTCTCAACAGTTGGCTTGCACGATATTTGCTCCAAATTTGAAGAGAAGAAAGGAGGAAGAAGAAAGAGAAGGCTTTGTGTAGGACCGCGCAACAAGAAAGAGAAGGCTTTGTGCCGGACCGCGCAACAAGCATGGTGTTGTGCGGCAATGAATATAAGGAGTCAAAATGCTGTCAAAATGAATATGAGCTCAAGAAGGAGATATAAGATGATCATATCTGCACAACATTCCTCTCAATGAGATGAACAAATTACAAGAAGCTGAAATGCTGGTGGATTTGATATCCAAACTCTTTCTATACTTGTATTTTTGAATATTTTATTTTGGAATCGAGGGAAATCAAAGGACGTAAATGAACTTAAAATGAATAAATATGATGATTGTTTTCTTTCTATTCTCTCTGTTATGATTAGATAAGATACTCCTCCAAATCAAATGCATTTGTTTCTTGTCGAAGCACATCCATTTTATTAGATAATTTTAGGGCTTGAGCCCAAAAAAGAAGCATATCCAAAGATCTAGTGGAGCACACCATAGGAAACAGTGTGAATTGAAGGTTTTCCGTTGAATGTGGTGTGGTCCATATGAGATTTGAATCTGCCTAATTTTTAGGAACATGGTGTAAAATTATTTGGGAAAATGGATGAACGGAGTGGATAAAAAACATACTTTATGGTGGGGCCCACGGAGCACCATCCAATACATATTGGCTACCGGCAACGTCAGTAGGCAATCCGCATCTTGCCAGTCACATCATTGATAGGTCTGTTTCTCAATTTCTAGTTCTACTATATCATTTGCTTTTGAACAAATTGTTTGTGTTTTCATACATGTTTTGATACATTTATAAATGTTATGCATTATATTTGAATATAGATGCCTTAGTTCGGTAAGACAACATAACTTAGGACCCTATACAAAGGAAATCTATTATGTGCACTTTTTTTTTTTTTTTTTTGAGATGTTATGTTTTAATAATGTATTAAGGTATTTTTTAACAATCCTGAAGTTCATTGAAAAATTCAACCATTTCCCCAATGTTTCCCCATGTTTCCCAAAAAAGTGCAATAAATTACCCGATACAAACGATATATCCCATGTGATAACCGATACATATCTGTATCCCAAGGGTGTGATTCATTGCACGATACTGATATTTCAAACATTGGTGGCATCATCATATTCTTGCTCCATGGTGGCCCAAGTTTGGTTTTTGGGGTCCCTCAAAAAATAAATGGATTCTGTTGGACAGTTTCCATTGATAAGATGCTAATGTTGGCCACTTAATAAATTGCAGCATTGCTGGTATTGAACAGATGCATGCTGTGTATAAGTTAAGAGGATTTTGTTCCTCACCTTCAATTGCTTTGCATATTTTCTTGGAAAGTTTGGTCTAAAGATGCTGGGAAAATTGGTTCTGTTGGGTTATGCCATCCTTCGTGGAGGCCAGGTTCTTGGAGCAATAGCGGCTTTGGGTCAATTTGAGCTCATTAGGCGCAAAATGCAGCGTTTGGATTTTTGGTATCGCTACAAGTTCCACTGGTTGGGGATATTATGGAAACAATATTGATATCGTCGATAATATCACCAATAACCAGAAATGCAGGAAAACATGGGAAAAACAATGGAATTTTTTAGGGAAACTTCAAGAGATGCTAAAATACACATTTGCATTTTTAGGAATAAAAAAATTACAAAAAGAATGCATACATAATAAGTTTCCATTTAATGGGGGGCTGAAAGCATGTGCTATCGTAAGAAATCATCCCAGCCATCCCATCTAACCATCCAACCATCCCCATTGATCCATCCAACCATCCAACCTTCCATCCAAACATCGATCGATATTTTAGAATATCGACAACACATGATATTTCGCCGAGACATCTTCGACAACTGAAAAGGAAATGAAAGATTGTGGACTCGATACCCCCCATGTAGCAATAATGATAATATCGTAATATTATTGTTTACAAATTGAACATTGCATACGGCCATGCGCCCATAAAAAAAATTTGAAATGAAAATTTTTTAATAAAAAGATTTTCGGTGATATCGATACATTACACTTGTGATGCAAGTGACACCTGGAATTTACACAATTGAAAATATTGGCGATACAATGGCGATATCGATACATTGGCAATACAAGCAACACTTGGAATTTACACAATCGAAAGTATTGGCAATGTCAATACATTTGCCCTTTTTTTTTTTTGAAGGATTACAGTGGCCATACTTAGTGATACATCATCGATACCTGGGATTTCTAATACTACTGGTGTTATCGGTTTTGCTACCAGTTTTATCGGTATCCCTGAGCTGGGGATGCATATAATATTGGGGATACTTTGAACAATGGAAAAATGACATTGCAAGCAGTTTTGTTGTCGCTCTGCCTTGAATATCATGGCTAGATTTTCCATCGAAGCTGTAATGAAGATAAAGTCGTTGATAAAGTTTTCAGTTTGATTCCAGAATGTTGCAGAGGAGATAGTAAATTCAGCAGGATCCTGCTCAGCTTTTTAGATTGAACTGGCAAGAGGTCATTTTGGGAGGCTTTGAGCCATCCTCTCTTCAGTTGGATGGCGCCTGCTGTTGGCTGGGATAAACTGTAATTTTGATGGTAACTTGGTGGGTAATCCTGGTCCAGCGGCTGTTGGTGTTCTTTTCTGGGATCAATCTGGTGTGCAATTGCCTGAATTTTCTGGTCCTCTGGGCTACCACAACTCAACTGTGGCTGAAGTGGTGGCATTACTTCAAGGATTATTCGGTTGCTTTGCCTGGGCAGTGGCGAACCAGTTGGATGAAATTCTTCCCATTTTTGCTAATCAAGCAGTAGCCTTATCCCATGCTTGTAGAGGTTAATTGTGATGCATAAAGTTTGGAACAAGATTACCTAAAACACCGAACCCCCCATATTTTCCATTCCGGATGAAGTGTACCGTATTATGGGTCATTTGCGATGCTGATCGCTATTTTTAGCAACCCGAAGTTATGGTCTTTATTCTTACTATTGATTAGGTTAATGCAAATTTCTTTTTACGATGTAGAGATTTATACCTCTATTTATTTAGTTATTAGTCATAATATAACAGTAAGAATGCGGGGTCTATAATAATAACATTCATACATAAACTGCAATTTGAGTTCATATGTGGAACTATATGTATTGGAGTGACACCCATGATCCTACCCCTAGCGTATCACGTATTGGCGGAGGTAGTGTATCATGTACCTGTTCCCGTACTATGTTCCAAAGTGACCCACGATCCAGGAAACCTTTGTTTGGAAAGAGGGGAGTGCTGGAGAGTTGATTTGCATTAATGTGTTGATGTCATCTTGCATACTTGTGTAATAAATTCTCTGGTAGGTGCTTATGCAGTTTTGGATGTGATTGCATGAACCTATTGCTTTCCATCATATCCACACAAGCATGCATCAATTGCTCATGTTAATCAGTTAATGCTGTTTGTATGATTATATCCAACAAGCAGGTCACTAAAGATCCACTGTTAAAAAATATTCATGTCTCTGTGTTCTTGTTTTGCAGACAGAGAAAGTAGAGCTGGAAACTACTGTTGTAGATGAAACAAAGGAGCGGGAATCTTATATAGGACAAGGGAATGGAAGATTCAGTGGTCAGTGAGGCATAATAGATATCTAATGACTCTGTGATCTGTCAAATGATTTGTCTACAAAATTTTTGTCCACTGTCATATTTGGATACTCTTAACTGATTATATTCAATTTGCTCAAACAATGCTTATGAAGTTTTTGACTGTTATAAGCTCCTTATAAATCACAGCGTTAGACATATTACCAGATCTGACACTAGTTCTTATTAATGCAGTGCTTGTGTATCTGTGGGCGTCCCAAATTTTAAACTGTCTTGTTAAGTTTGTGTCTTATTGGAAAGAAAGGAACAGAAGAACTTTTGACAAAATAGGAGCGTTGTTAAAGGTAATAAAGAGACAAATTCAAGGGATGTATTGGGCTGGGCTATGCATAATCCAGAATTCAGGGTGGTGTCATTTTCTGGCATTCTTAGCGGATTCCTTCAGTCAGGATGCTTCTCAGGCCCATTTGCATCCTTTTTTTTTTTTTTTTTTTTTCTGGGAATTTTTATCTGCTGAGTGGGTCAGTTAAAGTTTGTAATTCTGGGTGGGATGTTTTCTCACCATCTTTCTTGCTCCTTGGTGGTTGTGTTTGCTTTTTGTTAATTTAATAAATTTGCATTGCCATTCCATAATGAAAAGGCTCGGATGAGTTTTGAACGGTACTCAAATTTGCATGTGCTAGTCAAGCAGTCAGCTGCATTTTAATCATTGTAGCATGTGCTTTGAACTTCCAAGTTACATGCAGTACATCTCATTATGAGATTTGATGTTCTGCGTAATTAGATTGAATCCTTGTGCAGTTTGAGTGGTTGAGCCCATGATTCAAATACCCGAGAAATCCAACTCAATTTGATGGCCTGCTGGGTTGGGTCAACTCAAAGACTTGATCGATTCTTTGCATGACTCGACTTGATATTTAAGGATTTAAATTAAAATATTAGGGATATTTGTTAGTATTTACAATATGGTAAATAATATAAAATAGCAAAAGACAATAACAACAGCGTGTTTGGTGCACTGGTTTGATACCTTGGTTCTCTTAGGAGGGGTTTGGTCTTCGAATCTCTTGCACCAGTGTTCGGAGTATTAGTATCATTATGTGTATTGATAACCGGGGATATGGAAACATATATCCATTTCGCCGATATTATTGGCGATACTTGGAAAAATATCGCTTTCTGAGGGAAAAATTGGGAAACTTTGGGAAAAATGTGGAATCTTTTTTAGTGGAACTTCAGGATATGTTAAAAGACACATGTTTACACATGTAGCAATCAAAATATTGCGAAAAAAACTATACATAATAAGTTTTCATTTTATAGGGTCTAACCATATGTTGTTGAAAAAATAGTATAAAATAAATATAAATTATTAAATTTGTAGCCCATCAATAGATCGGCCAAGACTCATTAATTTATAAAATTTCCATATTAATTACTAGTGAAAAACACATTTTCCAATATAAAAATAGAAAAAATAGGATTAATTTCCCTCAATTTTCACTTAAATGTTAATTTTTTTCGCTGCCAATTAATGTGAATGCATAGACATGGATTTTCATTGCAATCCATCTTAACATTTGAAAAAGAAGTTTCTATGGATTTTTCATCACCTTTGAGTTCTGGCCAATCTTTGTTTTGAGTCGAGGCTTCTCCCCAAATCCAAACTTTTGTTCAATAAAAACCAAGGGTGATTTTCACCTAACGAAAAAAATTCCGAAAAACAATAAGTGCAAAATTTTTTTAGATTTTTTGGTTTGAGGAATATTTCCAAAATTTCTATCGATTTTTGTCTATTTATGGACGTTTCCGTGGTATCAGGGATATTATGGTTGGTATCGGGGATATTATCGATGATATCGCTGATGCTAGGGAAGTTTTAAAGGGATTCTTCTCAAAATATCATTGATGTTGATAATATCACCAAAAATCACTGCTATTATTGAAAATATAAGCGATATTGGAAAATTTTGAACTTCCAACAGTTTCGATGTCCCTGACTTGGCAATATCGATAATATCACGGAGATTTGGAACACTGCTCCCACCACCATAATATTTTTAATGTTGCTTGACTAAGTGAGTTACTAGGCCAAGTCATTGCAAGTTGCATCGAGTCGATTCAATGAGTCTCTATAAAACTCACCGAGTCACATTTGAAATCATGTTTCTGTTGGCTCTATTTTATGGCTGCCTTTAAATGGTCTAGAATAGGAGAATTTGAGTGTACATGGTGAATATGAACAAAAATATTTTTCCATACAAATATGTACGTCTTTACCTTATCACAAAAATCTTATATTATGATAAACTCCCAAGATGAAGGGGAGTTTACTTTGTAAATGGAAGTTTGTAGAGAAACGGGCTATGGTACTTGAATTAATTACTTGTTGGAACTTGAATTGAGGGTTTGTTAATGGACAAAAGTTTAAATTTGTGAATGGCATTTTATAGAAAGAGGGGCTATAACAATTGTTTAAATTTTTTATTTTGCTAAATCTTCAGGTGAATAATCTTTGAATTGTGAATAATCCTTTTTTTTTTTTTTTTTTTTTTGGTTTTTGATAAATCTTGTATTGTATTAGAAAGAGTAGCAGTTGGTGCTTTTGAATCTTAAAGAACCATTGAGATGAGGGAGGAGTGCATGCATATTTTGAATGTAAGATCATTTTTTCCTTGTGATATTTAAGAGAGGTGTAAATGGCAAAGAAGTTTGTAAAGCCAGATGAGTCACCTTCGGCACCTTCGACTTGGTCGAATTGGGCCGATCCACCGCTTGCTTGGCCGAGTTGCGACTCAACTCAAGACTAGGGGAATCGGTCTGAGTTACCGAGTCTTAAATCCATGAGCTCAAGAACAATGGGTTTAGTGTCCTTGGCAACCCTAGAAACCACAATGGACTTTATTGATTGTTGATTAGAACTTGGTCTTTAGCGACTTTTGTTGATGAGTGGAACAGGGTTAGGCGACCCATTATGTTTGTGCTTGAATCATGTGATGATTGGAAACTTGGATATTTTAATAAGTTGTAGGGATTCCATTATGGAATTTCTTAAGGTCCTTGGGGAAGAATGAAGTAGACATAATGACCCAGATGGGTTATTGGAGAGTTGATGCTCCGTGATTTTTGAGTACCTAAAAACTCCATGACCACCCAACGAGTTTTGGCAACCTGGAATCTGTCTGTGGTCATCTCATGTGACATGAACCGATGACAAGTTAGGATGGATTAATCTCCACCATCAGGCATTCAGTTGCTAGCACATTCACACATGGGAGCAATGTTGTCGAATCTCATATATGCGATCGCACAATCACATATGCGACCACATATTTTTTGTTTTTTGTTTTGTTTTTGAAAAATAAAAAAAGATGGAAAAATTCAAAAAAATTGTAAAAAAGAAGAAGAAATTAAGGGTAACTTTCCTGAGTTAATAAATAACTATTTGTGCATATTTAAAATATATTTGAGAGAAATAAAATCAATTAAACAATAAATTAAATAACAAGTGCTTGAATCTTGATCTTTCAACTTCCAAGAGGGAATGTAGGGGAGAGAGAGAGAGAGAGGCCACTTGGAAGTAGGAAACATGAGAGAGAGAGAGAGAGAGAGAGAGAGAGAGAGAGAGAGAGAGAGAGAGAGAGAGAGAGCACTTGGAATTAAGAAATGTAAAAGAAGAATAGAGCAAAGAGAGAGAGGCCACTTGGAAGTAGGAAACATGAGAGAGAGAGAGAGAGAGAGAGAGAGAGAGAGAGAGAGAGAGAGCACTTGGAATTAAGAAATGTAAAAGAAGAATAGAGCAAAGAGAGAGAGGCCACTTGGAAGTAGGAAACATGAGAGAGAGAGAGAGAGAGAGAGAGAGAGAGAGAGAGAGAGAGAGAGAGAGAGAGAGAGAGAGAGAGAGAGAGAGAGAGCACTTGGAATTAAGAAATGTAAAAGAAGAATAACGCAAAAGAGTTTTGGAGTGAGAATATTGCAAATGGGGGAGGTTTGGAAGCCTTCTTATAGACAAAAAGGCTTTTTTTTTTACAAAAAAAATAAAAATAAAAAAAATAATGGGCCAACATATTTTTGCATATGCAACATATGCGATCGCATATGTGCCAGATCGCATATGTGATTTGCATATGGATATGCGCATATGCGGTCACACATGACAACAATGCCTGGGAGTATGGACATTCATCTATTGATCGGTACCTATTTCTAGGTTTTATTGTATGAATCACATCCTGTCCTAGCCAAAAGTGATCATTATGCTTGGATTGGATCTACCGGATCATGCATTAGCTTAGAGTCTTCCTCTAACCTGAGATTGCAGAGGGACTTCAGGGTATTTAATATATTAGCTTTTTGCACTGTTTGATGCTACATTAGTGGCTGACAAAGGTGTTATTGGATCCGCAAATTAAGATCCAGTTGTGGCTCGATGTACTTCAATAAGGGATCCACTTGTCATTGGGGGCTATAATTAGTAGCTATCTTTAGATGCTTCATCAAGCTCATATTAGCTGGTCAACATCTTTATATGTTTTCAAAAGGTTTTATGATGAATTTCAACCATTGGATCTTTTATTTTCTCCGAAATTTGATTTTATCTAGCTTGATGAAAATTTTTAGTCAGATTTGCTGACGTCCATTTCAACCATTGGGTTGTAGATTTCTGGATTGGATCCCACAATATGTGGAAGGACATCAGTCTATGTGGGTTTGTGGTGTAGGCCGTAAGGGCTTTTGATGATGTAGGACATATATAAGTCTATAGGGTAGTGGAAAACCAAAACAAGTGCTCTCACAAAATCCTAGCTCCCCTTGTATATAAAATCCTACTCCCAAGGGGAATAGGACCAAGCCTAAATTGTCCTCCCTGCCCCTTGCAAGGGACATCCAACACCCAAAGACAGGGACTTTTTTAGAGAGAGAGAGAGAGAGAGAGAGAGAGAGAGAGAGAGAGAGAGAGAGAGATTAGTTACATCAATTAATTCAACTATTTCTTATTTTTCTTTGAACATCTTTCAACATTCCCCATCAGGATACACACACACACACACGCATATGGGAAAAGGTACTATGAGTAGACCTCATGGGAAGCTTCTTATGAGGTCGAGTTCTGTGGGCCCCACCGTGATGTGTGAGGGGCATCCACTCCATCAAGAAAATGCACCCTTCCATGGTGGGCCATGGGCCTAAAAATCAGGCCAATCCACGAATTAGGTGGGCCACACCATAGGCAACAGTTGAGAGTGGATATCCACCCATTGAAACCTTCATGATCATTTATAGGGCCCACTAAGATGTGGTTTAGAAATCAAGTCCATCCATTGTGTGTCCCACTTGGATAAGGGGTCACTACAAGTTTAGGCCATATCCAAAACTCAAATGTGCCTCAAGAAGTGATTTTAGATGTTTTAGGGCAGGATTTCACACGTTTTCAGATGGTGTGGCCCACTTGAGTTCTGGTGGGGACCCACCAAATGCACAGTGTGGATGTCTGATACACATCATGGTGGGGCCCATAGAGCTTGACCTCATCGGAAGCTCCCATTAGGTCGACCTCATAGTATCATCTCAGAGCTAAGGATTTGGTGAGCACGTCAGCACGTTGAGCTTCTGAGTTTACATACTCTTTCGAGACTTCTTTGGGGCGATTTTCTCTCTGATAAAATGGTTATCAACATCTATATGTTTCATTTGTTTGTCGAATATGGGATTGCTCGCAATATGTGTTGCAACTTGGTTATTGCAGTAAAAGTGAAATTGCCCTTTCATTACATAATCACAGCTTCTGTTGAAGGGATCGGACCTATATCAGTTCACATATTGTGTGTCCCATAGCTCTGTAGCGTAAGATCTCCTACGTCAATTGATGTGTCAGATCTGATAGGAATGAAGGGCTGAGATCATTATCAGATTTGGTCCATTTCAAAGCTCTAATACCATGAAAAACAGTTCAAGGTGAAGTGTTTTACAGGAAACTGATTTGCTGCCCAAACAACAAAAAAGAACGGGGGGGGGGGGGGGAGCCCTAGCCTTTTACTGATTGTGTTACCGTGTACAGTTAGCGTGTGGCCTTTAATGGGCCTGTCATGTAGGCCTGACCCAACAAAACTTACTCTACTTCTTCAGTTTATTCATCTTAGTTACATCAATTATTCAACTATTTGCTATTTTTTCTTTCACCATCTTTCAAACTGGATAATGGTTTTTCTGGTGTGTGTGAAGACACAACCTTTGTAAAGCTACTAATAGAAGCAGAGGCACAAGCCTGATGAGAGAATTTTGAGAAGAGGGAGAATGACTGATAAACGATCTAAGGTTTTGGATTGTATTGACAGGGTTATTGAGTAGAGCAATATGGGTGAAAGTTTGAGGCTACCATTACATGTGTGTGACAATAGATGTTTAAATTGATCGGCTCATCTGTTGGGGTGGTGATGCCGATTGATCGACGATGGTTTGTAGAGAAATTTTGATATGAGAATGTTCAAGGTGCTGACATATGGGAGTTTACCTACAAAAATATTTGTGTTGCTGATTGTAGATGGTACAAAATACTCTATAAGGATAAGAGGAGAAGGGGAATCATCTGGAGAGGTGGGAGGACTCTTGAGGGAGGTAGGATGACCTTTGTTGAAAAAAGAATGAATTTTGAAGATCGTTGTGGATTGGAGTGTCATTGTTGGAATGGAGAGATGCTTATCAGATGAGCTTAAAGGAGGAGATGAGGTGGCAAAGGGAAGGCAGGTAGGATGCATATGAGCATTGGTGGCAATGGGAAGGGAGGTTCTCATCACCAAAATGTGGAAACCAACAATGGTAAGGTGGAGAGGTGGTGCTACTAGGTAAAAGGCATCGAACGAAAGGGGTTTGCAGATCATCGTAGCGTGTATCCTTGATGAAAATATTTGAGGACAGGTGTCTATAGGAATGAAGACGGGTATGGCAGTATGTTACCTGCCACTTCAACTTTTTTCTTGAAAGAGAATTGACTTTTATTAAAAATGTAAAAGAAAGATATAAAGCAACAAACGGAAGAGATGATAAGACATCAACTAATCAATACAAATAATGATTCCCCGGCAAGTATCCTCAATTGAGTCCAATGTGCAATCCACAAGCGCGCAGTTCGTTTGAGCCCATTCAATCACCTGCACTTAGCCTTGAAGTCTCTATCACATAACCTGATTTGTGCGATACTATCATGTAGTTATGTTCAAACAAAATAGGCAAAATTTCAGCAATCAAGGTAATGCCTAGTGTTTTAAATAGCTACGCTGTGTAGCATGTAATTTACGTATGCTACACGCAAAATAGACTATGCTACAAGCTACATAGTACATCACAAATTATTTTTCACGACAACATTACAATCAATTAATGTTTTCATAATTGGTTACATTTTTGTATTTTCAATAAAAATCAATGAATATTTACAATGCTTTTAGTAAAATAATATAAGTAGCTATTTAATCATTGCCATTTCAGAGGGGTGTGTTACGATCAGTGTTCAAAATATCAGTATTGTGTTACGTATTGCACCCTTGGGATACAGATCTGTATCAATTATCACATGGGATATATTGGTTGTATCTCGTAATGTATTGTTGTTGTTGGAAACATGGGGAAACATTGGGAAATTGGTTGAATTTTCAATGAAACTTTAGTGATTGTTAAAAAAGACATCAATACACACTTATAAATCAAAACATTACAAAAAAAGTGCACATAATAGGTTTTCTTTGTATGAGGTCCTAATCTATGCGCTGTCTAACTGAATTGATGTAAGCACGCTCAAAGTCTATTCATATAATTTATAAATGTACGAAGACGTGTGGAAACTCAAGCAGTGCGCTGTCTAACTGAATTGATGCAAGCATATTCAAAGTCTATTCATATAATTTATAATGTAAGAAGACGTGTGGAAACACAAGCAATACATTTACAAGCAAAGGAAGATTAGGTTACATGTTTGATTTTATGTTTGGACACATATTACGATTGATTTGCAAGAAATTGGGAAATTTTGATTTTGATTTTTTTTTTTTTTTTTTTTCAATTTTCCGCAACTTGGCCCATCTCCTCCAAATCTCGAAATCGAAGCTTTCAATCCATGATTTTTCATGCAAAACATGGAAAATTATGGATTTGCAACAAATTGACATTGATTTAACATGATTTACAGAAAAAATGATTGAAAATGCTCACTGAATCGAACATGTGGGATATCCCACTACTTGTGCATTTCGCATCGCATAGGTGGGAAACAATATATACGTGGGATATATCAGCCGATATCTTCGATACTTAAAGCACCGTTTATGATCAATGGATTCAAGAGAATCTTTAAATTATGACATGGTTGTGGAATAGTATGGAACCATCCATCAGTGCGAACGCAATGTTTTTGGATGCTGGAAAGGAAGTGTGGGATGCATTATGAGAGATGTATTCATCTGTTAAAAAATTTTCTTGTACATATCAATTATATGAAGAAATGTTTGAACTCCAACAAGGCGACAAAATGGTAGGTGAATATTATTCCAAACTTACAGGAATGTGGAAGGAGTTGAATGTGTAAATCCTTTACTACTGATTTGGATAAGCTACGTCAACAACAAGAGGAGTTTCATGTCGTTAAGTTCTTATGGTTTGAAGCATTAGTATGGACCGGTTCATGCGCAGATTTGAATGAGGTGTATGCTCGCCTTCAACGGGCATCTTTTGTCTCTGTAAGTAGATCCAATAACAACTTTGCTGTAGCATCCTTTATTGGTTAAGGCCGCCGCGACGATTGCAGTGGTAGGATGTAATCAAGGTGGTAGTGGTGAAGTGGGAAGAGGTTGTGGACGTAGAAAGTGCACAAATTGTGGAACCACAAATTACTTTGTTAAAAAAATGCTGGGATCTTCATGGGAAGTTGGCACGGGCTAATTAGGCATCTTATGTTAGAGAGAATAGTGGGATCTTTTTTCAGCTAATTCTACGTCTATAACTCAATAGTCACCAGAGACGATTACACTCATTTAAGAGGAGTCTTCCAAGTTCTTGATAAATCTGCAGAATTAGCTTGCTCTTGTTACTTTTGGAACTACTTCTACCATATGACTACATTTATGACCTCAGTTATGGCTAGTTTAGGTTCCAAGTTCCCTACTCTACGGGTCATTGACTTTGGAGTATTTAACTATATAAGGTAACTCCAATGTGTTTTCTTTTATTAATACATTGTTAATGGGTTCATCTGTCACTCTAGCAGATGATACACAATCTAGAGTATGTGAAATGGGTATTGTTCACTTTAGTTCTTCTCTTTCGTTATCATCTGTCCTTTATGTTCCTAAATTTTCTGTGAGTCTCCTATCTATTAGCAAACTCTCTAAATCTCTTAATTGCTTTGCTAAGGTCAACCAAATCGGTTACGTATCGGCTGTAACCTTCTTAATGGTAATGGTTGAATTCGTTACGCGATATTGGGGTCGAAATGGTGACCCCCTAGTTTTTGGCTCAAATCGGTCGTTACGCCCCATAACAGCCATTATTGCCTTGTAACGGTAAGGGTGTAGCGACAATGTATTCAATATTGGTTACATATCGACTGTAACGGCCGATACGTAATGGTAATGGCCTGTACCATTACACAATACGTGGCCGAATCGGTGACCCCCTGTTTTTTGGACTCGAATCAGCCTATACGGGCTCATATCGGGCCATAACAGCCGTTATTGCCCCGTAACGGTCATGGGGTGTAATGGTCAGAAAACGACTAGTTTTCTAGCTTTTATAAGATGCGATTTTTTTTTTCTCTATTTTTGGGGACTTTTGTCTTCCAAATTCTTTCTACAACAAATTCTAACCACCCTTAGCTTGAATTTGAGGATCAAAATAAGTTATTGTAAGGATTTGGGTGAATCAAAGCTCTGCGAGCCATTTTATTCGGAAAAATTTTGAAAATAGGTTTTTATACTTTTATTTTTTGTTTGAATATCTGTTGTTATGGTTGAATATGATGTGTTAATCATAGTAGAGCATATCAATGTGTATTTTACAGATTATGCAATTGATTTTTTTATTTTTATTTTTTGATTTTTTTCGGACTATTTTCGTACTATTTTTTAAAATTAAGAACGATAATTTTTTTCCCAATCTTTTTATGTTTTAATGGTTGAATATGATGTGTTAATCATAATAGAATATATCAATGTGCATTTTACAGATTATGCAACTGGTTTTCTATTTTCTTTGATTTTTTTTTTTTTTTTTAAATTGGACTATTTTCGACTGATTTTTTAAAATTAGGAAAAATCACTTTGTTTAAATCTTTTTTTTATTGTTATGGTTGAATATGATGTGTTACTCATAGTAGAACATATCAATGTGCATTTTACAGATTATACAACTGGTTTTCTATTTTCTTTGATTTTTTTTTTTCGGACTATATAAGATCACATGATGTGCTTAAATGTCATTACTCATTATTGATTCATTTTTTTTTTTTTTTTTTTTCCAGATTAGTGACTTTATGTTTATATTTTCTTATTTTGGGCAGGTTTTGGAGCTTTGTTAGGTTTATAACTTAATTTCTTCTTTATTGATTAGATTTAGAAGTTCGAACTTTATTTTATTAATCTATTTACATCTGGTTATAAGTTTCGAGATTTAATTAATTCATTCTCCTATAAAAATAAACTTTGAGAATTGAGTAGACTCTCACATAGGCCATATGTACCTAAGAAAATGTCTGGGTCTGGCCAACATGGAAGCGGAGATATTGGATGACAACATTGTCAGAGGGTAGGTGGTAGTAGGCATCAAATGAAGTGCAACTATTGTGATAGACTAATAACTGGTGGGATTACACGACTCAAACAAAATTTGACACATCGAAAGGGTGAAGTTGCAGTATGTACCAGAGTACCAAAAAAGATAATGATCTTGATGCAAGTTAGTTTGAATGAGTTGAAGGGGAAATGAGTTGCTGTGTAGAAGAAGAAATATGAGATTCTAGAGGCGGCCCGACAAGAGGTGTTTGGTCCTGAATATATGGGCGTTCGTGATGAAGGTATATCTATCATTGATATTAGATAGTTAGAAAATTAAATATATGAGTTTTGCAGTCAATTCCAGGTTGTCAGGTTCATAAATTCATCAAACAACCCGATACAGTTTTCTCACCAAAGAGTGGACCGTTACACCACTATAAACATGTTCAAAATTATAAATGAATGCATATTAGGAATATTTAGAATTTTTCGGATTTAATGGATATTTTTTCAATTTTTTTTGACCATTAAAAAAAAAAAAACCATTATAGGGGGCGTATTGGCCGTTACGACCCTGTATCAGCCGATACTCCGTTAAGCCGTAAGGGTAACGGTGGGCACCATTATGCCCACCATTACTGATACGGAACATCTTATGTAGCGGTCATAAATGACTAGGTTTTTTTTTTTTTTTTTTTTTGTCTTTTTAAGTTACGATTTTTCTCATTTTTAGCACTTTTCTCTTGCAAATTTTTTCCTAAATTATTTTATTGCAAATTCTGACCACTCTTAGCTTGAATTTGAGGATCAAAACAAGTTATTTCAATGATTTTGTTAAATTGAAGCTCTGTGTGCCATTTTCCGAAAAATCTTCAAAAATAGGTATTTATACTTTTTTTTAAAAAATTTTTATTTTATTGTTTCTCTGTTGTTATGGTTGAATATGATGCGTTATTCAAATTAGAATATATGAATGTGCATTTAACAAATTATGCAACTGATTTTCTATTTTTGTTTTAATTTTTTGTTTTTTTTTTTTTAAATTTTTGGACTATTTTTGGTCAATTTTTAAAAATTAGCAAACACTTACACAGGTGAGATATTTTGATATTAAATTCATTCTAATATATCTATCACTGGTATTACATAGTTAGAAATTTAAGTCATGAGTTTTGCACTCAATTCTAGGTTATCAGGTTCATAAATTCATCAAACCACCCAATACAGCTTTCTCATCAAAGAGTGGACCGTTACACCACCATAAACATGTTCAAAATTATAAATGAATTCATATTTAGAATATTTAGAAATTTCTGGTTTTAATGGATATTTTTTCAATTTTTTTTTAGAACCAAAAAAATTTCTGACCATTACAGGGGGCATATCAGTCGTTACGGGGCCATAACGACCGATACGGCCCGTAAACGTATCGGTAACGGTGGGCACCGTTACGCCTATCGTTACCACAACGGTACACCTTATTTGTGACCTTCTATCCCTCACATTGTCTTTTTCATGATCTAAATACGAAGAAGAAGATTGGTGGAAGACATTAACATGATGTGTTGTATTATCTTGATCATGGTGTTGTTGGTGCAATTGTATAGAAGAACATCTCTTCGTAGCAGTGGCACTGCTGTCTCGGTCATTCATCAATGAAGATTCTTAAAAGTGCTATTCTTTCTTGTTCGTGTCAAGTCTAGATTGTGAAGTGTGTGAGTTGAGTATATATCAGGAAGTTTTTTAAAAGCACTATTCCAAAGCCATAAAAAGAAGCATTGTTGCACAAGGGGTGGAAGCAGGCAATGGAAGAGGAAATGGGTACTCTTCAATGGTATAAAACTTGGGAGCTCAGCAATCAAACTTAAGGAATATGCTTAGACTCTTGGTAGCCTATGCTCATGCATAGGGTGTCTCTTTGCAATTTCAGAATGTTATTTGTCTTTATCTTGTGCACTTGTGGACCACATGTGGGGTCATCAAATGCCACATGTGGTGATGAGTGGTCTTGATAGTCTTTCCAAGAACTATCATTGTACTATTTGGACAGTTTCAACATTTATTGTACATTGTATCTGGACAACGTCCACATTCATTGTACGTTCAATCTAGACAACGTCCACATTCATTGTACATTTTATTTGGACAATGTCCATATTTTCTCATTTGTATGTATACTTTGTTGATATAGTGAAAAGTAAGAAGAATTTTCTTCTTTTTGTGTCTTTTATCTCTTCTTGTCTCTACATGATTTATGACATGGTATCAGAGCGTGATTGATCCAGTACCTTGCTTCTCTTTCTCTCTTCCTTTCTTCTTTCTTCTCCCTCTTTTTTTTTTTTTTCCTTGTTGTGAAATCCTAACGTGTTTGGGGCTAAGTTAAATCCCTTCTCTCCACCTTTTGGTGGGTCGTGTAATCATGTTCTATGAAGGTGTGTAAGGTCTACTTTTATTTTTTTACCACTGTGATGTATCAAAGTGTACCATCGATCATCAAGAGTTGGATTTACTATTTGATTTGAAGTCAAATGTTAGATTTGAAGATGAGTTGTGCATGGGGCTTTTTGATGCCCAAGATTGAAGATCAAGTGCACGAATGAAATCTCTAATTCAAGTAAAGAAGTAATTGTTTGTGCTTGTGGAATCGTATCATCCTGGAAGTTTGGTTGTGTTAAGTTGGAGGTTCTTCCCCCTTAAATGTTTAAGTTTCTTATTTTACGGAATATGGCTGCCAAGAGTAAGACAAAAAAATGATATAATGTCTCCATTTGAGTTGATGACTCTGCAAATCACATCATTAAACTTAACGGGGTAAATTGCCCATAGTGGGCCATGTTTGTAGAAGTCTTTGTTACGGGAATGAGAAAGTTAAAAGTATTTAACTTCTACTAAATCTGCTGAAACTTCAACAGAGTATGAAGATCGGGTGGCTAAAGATGTTTAGATTAGAGCATTATTTTGGAACAACATGGAATCACATATCAATATGAATGCCATCTTCTTCAAGACTGCAAAAGAAGTCTGGGAAAACTTGAAGGAGATGTATTCGGGTGAGAAGAACTTGACCCGCATCTATAAATTACCCCAGAATATTTTCTCCTTCTAGCAAGGAGATAAGAGTGTGGGAGAGTACTCTGTGTTGCAAGGCATGTGGGAAGAACTAAATGTGTATCGGCCGTTGCCAACAACTTATGAGACTATGCGACGACATGGAAAGGAATTTTGTGTGGCTAAATTCCTCTTAGGCCTTTGCCCTAAGTTTGAGCTTGTAAGAGCTCAGAGCCTTGGTGGTAGTGAAATTCCATCCTCCACTGAGGCATTCGCTAGAGTTCAACATACGGCTAGTATGAATTTGCAAGCTTCACCATTATCCGATCGATTTTTATTTATTTATTTATTTAAATCTCTGCATCTGGTAGAGGAGATGGGGGGAGCCGAGGTGGTTGTGGCAGATAGTTTGGCAATTGAGACTTTGGGGGAGGTCGTGTTGGAGGCAGAGTACATGGGTTGGTAGTGGCACAAATTTTAGTGGTGGCCGTGGTAATCGACAACGTACATGGGGTGGTAGTGGCACATATTTTAGCGGTGGCTTTGGTAATTGACAATGTACATGTTGTGGCTGCACCAATCATACAATCGACACATGTTGGGATCTTGTTGTAAAATTGATCTATTTGATGATTAGACGACCAGGTATCTCGTATCCAGTCAGTGTAGTGAGTTAGTTTATGAAGGCTCCTTGGGTGTATCATTTGGAGGTAGTTCTTTGCATATACTTAAAAGGAGCCTTTGGTCGTGGAATTCTTTACAAGCGGAACAGACATCTTCGAATATAAGGATATTCTAACACAGATTGAGCTGGTTTACCTTCTGACAGGCATTCAACCATAGGTTATTATATGCTTGTGGGTGGCACCTTGGTTATGTGGTAAAGCAAGAAGCAAAGTGTTGTTGCTCAATTAAGTGCAGAAGCATTGTACAGGTCTATGGCTCATGGAACTTGTGAACTCATTTGGTTGAAGACATTAATGTGTGAGCTCGGTTTGTGGTGGAGATACCGATGAAGTTGTATCGTGATAACCAGGCTTCGTATGACATTGCCAACAATCCAATTTATGACAAAAGAACCAAACTCATTGAAGTTGACTACTACTTCATTCGGGAAAAAAAAGGTGGCTAACAAGGAAATGTGCATGCCGTATGTCAAGTCGCAAGATCAAGCGGCAGACATGTTTATGAAGGCTCTCGGTCGTGCTCATCTAGATCGGTTCTTTGTCAAGATGGGCATTCATGATAATATGCTCCAACTTTAGTGGGATTGTTATTTATCCTTATCTACATCATGTGTGGACCACATGTGGGGTCCACACGTGCCATGTGTGGTGATGAGTGGTCTTGATAGTCTTTTTAAGATCTATGATTTGCACATTGTATTTGGACAATGTCCACATTCATAGTACATTGTATCTGGACCATGTCCACATTCATTTTACATTAAATCTGGACAATGTCTGCATTCATTGTATATTGTATTTGGACAATGTCCACATTTTCTCATTTGTATTTATACCACATGGATACAGTGAAAAATAAGAAGCATTTTCTTCCCTGTCTCTTTCATCCCCCCCTCCCCCCTTTTTTTTTTGAAAGGTTACACTACCAGGGAATGGACTGAACCCTGGATCACTCACACACCACATGTCTCTACTAGCTCACCTAACTAGTGGGAGACCATCCCTTCTTTTTTCTACATGATTTATGACACAAACCTTTCCTAGTTCCATGCAAACTGAAGTTTCCAAAGTCAATAAAGAGAAAATAAGACTCCTAAGACCTTTGTACTATTGATGTGCATGGCATACGGCCATATACACATCCTAAAATAACCGCCAATTGAGAACTTCCTCCTACAGTATAGTTATACACCCTATAGAATGGGAAATAACCCAAATTAGGCTAAAATGTATACTCTGTATAAACTGTAGGGGCAATACACAGCCGTATGGCTGTGTATAGTGTATACATCTGTATACACCCATGCGAAAGTCTAATTACTGCCGTATACACAAACCATATGAATATTCCGCATAAGGATACCAAATGCGTCCTATTTTTAGCATACAAACTGTTTCCCAAGTTGTTTGGCTACATTTGTGACCAGGTCAGGGTGCACTTTGTGTTACTTGCATGTGGGCTGGGGCTTTTCTTCATCAAGGACCCGCTTATTACATGGCATGACCTCGTGCATGTGTGCCCTGTTGGTACATATGCCGCTGCTAGCCTCTTCAATATATGCTGCTGCGGTACACTCTTGAGAAGAAGGACATCCAGAAGTGTCATCCAAACATGATCTCAGCATCCATGGACTGCCTTTTTGATGCATCCAAACACAATCTCAACTTTCATGGATGTCTAGGTCCAGGATTTAAAGATCCATAGACATGGACTTTCCTTACAAGCCCCTGTCCACACATCCAACCAATCCCAAGTATTAACCTCTCTTGGAGTTGTAGTAAACTGTTAATTTCTAGTTATCCTTTTCTGTTTACGTCTTATGTCCAAATTCACCTTGGATTGGTGGAATCCTCTGGAAAACGTGGAAATGAAATCAATTTCCTCAAATGTGATGTTTTCCCCTGTTTGCAGAATCAAATTTTATCTTTGGAATTTTTTTTTTTCATTTCCAAGGTTGTCCTTGATTAACGGCTATCTGCATTAAAAATGAAAAGAACCTGTCAAGTCGAGATTTGCATGGTTATGAGAGATAGCTCTTTCTTTATGATCGTTGACATTTTAACATTTCCATGGAAATTACGTGTTAAAACAAACAGGTTAACGTGGATTCTTTTAAACACATTTCCCATTCCTCTGATGTGTTGTTTGGTTTTTAATTTCCACGTTTGGTTTCTACCAAAGAAGTTAAGGGAAAGTTGACATGGGATAACATCTAAGGGCTGCACTAGTGACGCATGGCCAAGAGGCAAAGGATTTGCATGCCCACAACACTGTTGTCTTCGGATGGCATGATTGAATAAGGAATATTTTCTGTATTTTAACTTTTCAAAAATATCTTTCTCAGACTATAAATTGCTGGAGCAATGTTATTTTAATTCTAATACTTGCAAGTTTATCAGTTTGTTAAAAAAAATTCCCCTTCTTTTGATGCCACAGATTTCTATTCGATCTTGTCAGAGGGCAGTGCTACTGATTCTGATGCAGATAATGAAAGTCAAGATGGCGTGGATGGAGAAACAGATGAGGATGATGGGGTATTTTTTGATACAAGGGATTTTCTGTCTTCAGATTCTCTAAGAAGTGCTTCCTATCGTAGTAGGGAAATTATGGGACATGCCTTCAATGGTTTAGCATATGACAAGGAATCCTGCTTCTCTGACAATATACATGAGGTTAATGCGATGATTAAAATCATTGAGTATCCCTATGTTAAAAGAAGAGACAAATTGCCTGAGCCAAAGGAAAAAGAAAAGCCAGTTGGCCTATGGTCGATAATCAAAGAAAATATTGGAAAGGACCTGTCTGGAGTTTGTCTGCCTGTTTATTTCAATGAGCCACTTTCTTCCTTACAAAAGTGCTTTGAAGATTTGGAGTACTCCTACTTGGTTGATCAAGCGTTGGAATGGGGCAAGCAGGTCAGATCTTATCCAAATTTTCATTAGTGAGAAAGCAGCCATGGCATGATTTGCATTTTTCATTTCAAGTTGAGTAGTTGGTTTCTAGCCTTAGTGACAGGGGATGCAAATCATTGAGAACTTCGTTTGAGTTATTTAAATAGGTTCTTTAAGTTCACCTTCTAATGCAGATACCATGCATTTGGTATCGTTTCTTCTTCTCAAAGTTTATATTCAGGACTCAACAATTTAAAATTTGTTTCTTTAATTGTTTTGTTGATCCCTTGATTCAGATTTACATTTTAGTTAATTCGTATTCGGAGTTATTACTGATGAGGAATTTCATGCAAGAATGGCTAGTAATAACTTTTATAGTGTGTGAAAAGATGTATGATTGGGAAGTTGCACTATTAAGAACTTTTTCAAGTTCAACCATCAAAAGAATCTGAAACCCTGTAACAAGAGTGTTGCCTTCTGGATTTGCTTGTAATTGAAATGAAACTTTGACAGTCTTATATTAAGGTCTCTATTTGGTTTTGCCAGTCTCCATGGATACTTGTTACCTCACTTACCCATCAGATGGCATCCATCAGATGGCATTGTGATGTGTGATTTTAGAGAGTCACTTTCCCTTACATGGAAGCTGATAAATGACTAAGCATGGAATTTCCTTTTACTGTTTGTATATCAATAGGTACGCTGTCATTATTATGTATTTCATGGCATGTTCTAATATCGGAAAGTAGCAGATTTGTTGGGTTTCTATCTCTTATTTGGCATTCTGTTTCTCTGCCTGGCGTTTGCAAAAGGAGCTGAGTAAATGACAGTATATTTCGTAGTGAAATCTTTAATATGAACTCTCCACAAAAGAAGAAGAAGAAGAAGAAGAAGAAGAAGAACAAAAAGAAAAAAGAATAATAATAATAATAATATGAGCATTCGGATGCACGGAGTAAAATGACGCATACATGAACCCAGAATTTCTTCCTCACTCACATGTTCAAAATTTCAAAGATCACGAGGTTCTTGTCACTTGAAGGTAGTTCATCAAACATAATTTATTCCATCCAAAATTACAAAATAAAACTCTTAAATTTCCATGACAGCGAAAACTCTTTAAGTTCCAACTTTGGAGAAGTTGCTTTCAACTATTCAATGCAATTGGTGGATGGATCGATGCTAGCATCGCTCTCTCAATGTGATTGATTAATTGGTGAATGACCCTTCACTATCTCATCATGAATTTATTGAAATATAAGATTAAAGACACTTTTGGATGTGATGCAGGGGAACAGCTTGATGAGAATTCTAAGCATAGCAGCTTTTGCTGTATCTGGTTATGCTTCAACTGAAGGTCGTCAGTGCAAGCCTTTCAACCCTCTTCTTGGAGAGACATATGAGGCTGATTACCCTGACAAAGGTCTCCGCTTCTTCTCTGAAAAGGTATACTTCTCTCCTTTACTTCCGAAAGTAATTTTCTGATCTAATGCCCTATTGTTAGAGTCAAGAGAGCATATTCCAGCAGGCAAGAGGGATTCTTAGTTGGGTGCCAGGCTGGATTGTAGAAGTGATCGTTTTACTCTTTTGCTGGGCTTGAGTTTGTTTTGGTCAAGATGATCTCCCACCATCTTGAGATGTTTCTTGCTTTTGGTGTGTTCTTTTCATAAATTATCAGTCTCTCTCAAGAAAAAAATAATAAAAAGAAAAAAAAAAACACTTACATAAATATGCTTTTGAGCTCTCATATGCCAGCAATTGAGCATGGCCCCTATACCCCTATCTGACACTTAAAATATAAAGATTGTACTTCCATTTTTCTTGTTGTTTTCTCAAGCTCTTAGAACCTGAGGCATCATCTTGTCAAATGTGGAAGATTTTGGCCATGATGAAGCAAAGGTGAAATATTTTGTGATGACTTGTATATAAAACTACTTGCTACTTGCAATATAATGACGAATGGCTCCTGGTGCAGGTGAGTCACCACCCAATGATTGTTGCTTGTCACTGCGATGGCAGAGGGTGGAAATTCTGGGCAGACTCTAATCTGAAGGGCAAGTTTTGGGGGCGATCTATCCAACTTGATCCTGTTGGTGTTCTCACCCTCCAGTTTGAAGATGGAGAGACATTTCAATGGAGCAAGGTCACCACATCTATCTACAATATCATACTTGGCAAGATCTACTGCGACCACTACGGTACCATGCGCATCCGAGGCAATGGCAATTATTCCTGCAAGCTCAAGTTCAAGGAGCAGTCCATCATTGACCGAAATCCGCATCAGGTATGTGAGCTGCGTAAAAATACAATAAAGGACAAGCTTCCATGCCTTGTTTCTCCAGGAGATTTTTTATTTTGGTTGCTTGAATAGTAGGTTGGCACCAATATGTTTTGATTTCCAGTTATGTTCTAATCTTTGGATCAATCTTGACTGATGGTATAAGTGGTACGTTGTCCTAATGCACTTCCCCAACAGCAATGGTACAACGAGAAAGAGATAATGACCTAACTAACTGCATTTTCTCTCTGCATAACTGTTTTTTCTTGGAAATATAACTTCTATGTCATTGTTAGTTACATGCCTGCCTGCCTGCATGTGTGCCTATGTGTGTGCATGCACTTGTGAGCATGAGTGTAAGTGTACATGTTTGTGATTTTCTTCATTTATTAAAGATAAAAGGAAGATTTACAAAGGAGTATATATTCATGTACAGCTCTGTGTATGTATATATGTATATACGAATTTACAAATATATAGATTTTCAAATTTAAAAAAATCTATATATGCATGTACACATTTACTGTATATATGTTTGATTTTCTTCATCATTTTTTGATGTTCTTCATCAATCATCATCTAACCCTTATCATCATCACATCATCAATATCATCTATCAATCATGATATGATGATTTTCATTCATCATATCATCATCTAAGCCTTATCTCAACCATTTGGGGTCAGCTACACGAATCTTGTTCTACCATTCTAATCCATCAAGGACACGGCGTTCCATAACGACGGCCACCACTATTATGGTTATGACATGGGCTGTTATTGTTATTCATCACCTTCTTGACAATAATTTTTTCTATCTTCTTAGCCTCTACATCTTCCAAAGATTTCTTTTCGTCACAGCTACTGGTCGATGAGCCAGTTCCATGGACTTTGACTGAAGACCTTGCTACCCGTACTGTGTCATTGGGTGGTGTTGAGTCTGGAGAGGATGCTTCTCAATTCCAGGCAGCTTGAAGTGACAGTTGATGAATGGTTGAGAAGCCAAGATGTTTGAGCCCTCGGGGACATCCTTGGAGAGGTGTTAGAGATTGCTTCACTCCAGGTGGCCAATAGGGGATGTGGGGATCTCAACCTAGCTTTAAACTAGTCCGACATCTCAGCACCGATTGATGAAACATCTTTCAGGGAACAAGTGGGAAGTGCTAGCGCTAAAAGGTAGCTTAGGATGGCGATGCATTACGTAGGTAAAATTGGTTTGTGTGACGTTTGGTAGCAGAGTCACATTGTTCTTGTTCGTCAAAGCTCGAGGAAGCCCGCTACCTCTTAGAGGTCAAAGAGAATTTGTCTTACTCCACATGTGAATTTCTTGTGTGGAGACCAGCAAGTGGGAGTTAGGAAGGAAGGGGTAGGCTTGTGTCCAGATGAAGATCTTATATTAGAATGTTAGAGGGGGTGTTTGCAGAAGAGGGATAAAATGAGGGATATTTGTTGCAGATGGAAGCCTCACTTGGTCTCCTCGCAGGCTGTTGATAGGAAGAGAATGGATTTTTTGTGGGGAATTGCTTCTAAAAAGTGGTCGATCATAGAGTCTATAAGATTAGGAAGGGACATTCTAGTTGCTTAGGACTCTGGCATTTGGTTAAGGAGGCTTTGTAGTGGGGCTTTTTCTTGCTGTCAGTGGTCCTGCACAAGACTAATTTCAGCTTTAGGAGGTGCTTTACTTCAGTTTTTTGGTCGAACCAAGCAGCAAGGAGACAACGTTTTTGGGAAAAGCTAAACAGTATGCGTGAGATGTTTGTCTATCCATGTTGTATTGGTGGCGACTTCAATGTGACTAGATTTTTCTACAAGAAATCCAGCAGGGGTAAAATTACTCAAAAGTATGGAGGAGTTTTCAGTGTGGGTAGGAAGTCATGGCCTTGTGGATCTTCCTATATTAACGGTAAATTTTCTTGTTCTAATGGGCAGTCTGCCTAATTATGTCCAGGCTGAACAAATTCTTGCTGTCAATTGAGTGGGCTGGGTGGAGAAATTCCCCATTGCCACTTCCAAAGGATTGCCTAACCCTGTCTCCGACCATTGTCCCTTCCTGTTGGAAGTGGTAATGGTGGGTTGGGGGCCCAAACTCTTTCTGTTTGAGCTTTTTTTGGTTAAAGGGTGAAGGCTTCGCCGATCACATTAAGGAATCGTGGGAATCTTTCAATATAAGAGGCTAGGCTAGCTTCCATCTCAGCCAAAAGTTGAAATTGTTAAGGGCAAAATCATATCATGGAAGATGGATATTTTAGGGAGGCATGAGGCCAAGATGGATGAGTTATTGGCGAATATTCATGCTCCAGATTTAAAGGCGGAAGATTTGGCCCTTTTGGAGGAAGATAGGGCTTGAAGGCCTTCATTGGTCCAAGAATACTTGAACCGTCTTAAGGAAGAAATCAAATGGAAGTAACGATCAAAAGCCACTTGGCTGAAGGAGGGGGGGTAAAAATATGAAGTTCTTCTGCAGTATTGCAAGTGTGTGGGCAAGATGCCATAAGATTGGCAATGTGGCGGTGGAAGGCAGAAGATATAAGATGAAAAAAAATTAGGCGTGCGCTTCGGTGGTTGAGTTTTATAAACTTCTCCTCACAGGTGAGGGATGTGATAGGCCTGTTGTTGACGATTTGGAGATAGTGACCTTCCCAACGTTGATGTGGCCTCTCCTGAGAGGCCCTTCTCGGAGGAGGAAGTCAGAGTTGCGTTGACATCCTTGCGAAAGTTTTGGGAGGAGGCCTCTCCCAGCTATTATGGCTTTCCAATGGCATTTTTTTTTTCATGAGTTTTGGGAGGTGGTCAAGAAGGATTTTATCAATTTTATGACTTAGTTTTACGATAGGGGTCGCTTATCGATGAAGTTGGGTGCTTCCTTTATTGCCATTATTCTAAAGATTATGAGAGCAGAATGTTTGAAGTATTTTCGCCCTATTAAGTTTAATTGGTGAGCGATATAAGGTTCTAGCAAAAATGTTAGCTTTAAGGTTCCACTCAGTTTTGGGGACAATTATCTCTAAGAATCATGTCATTTTTGTTAAGGAGGGGGTTGGCAATGGTGTGTAAGTTGGATTTGGAGAAAGCCTACGATTACGTTAACTGACACTTCTTAGACTATATGTTGTGGCGCATAGGTTGTGGCTAAAAGTGGAGAGATTGGATAAGAGTGTGTCAGCTCAGCTAAATTCTCTCTCTGAAAGGCTTTTTCAAGCCTACGAGGGTTTTTAGGCAAGACGATCTTCATTCCTCCTATTTGTTTGTGATAGTGGTGGAGGCACCGGGCAGGATGTTAGCGGAAGGACAAGAAGCGGGCATATGTCAAGGGTTCAAGGTGAATAGGGGGACCCCTCCTATTTCTCATCTGCAATTTGAGATGACACTCTCCTTCTTTGCAAAGCTAATGAGGGCATGGTGGAAAAGTTGAGAACAATTATCTTATGCTTTGAAGTTGTTTCAGGGCTTAAAGTTAACGCCACAAAAAGTGAGATGATAGGAGTGTGTGCATCTTAAGAAATGGTAGATTGGTTAGCAAAAGTGTTTGGAAACACGGTGGGAGCATTTTCTTTGACCTATCTCGGGCCCCCATTCTGCATTGGAAAGCCTGCTAATCATCTATGGAACATCATTGTGGAGTGGTTTGTAAAGAAGCTGGCTAGTTGGAAATGCTGTTACTTATCTTTTGGTGGTCGAATAACTCTTCTTAAGTTGGCTCTTTCGAATCTTCCATTGTACTTCATGTTCCTTTCAGTTTCCAAAATTCGTTTTGAATCAATTATAGAGGTTGAGAAGAGACTTCTTGTGATAGGGCCAAAAGATAGAAAGATATTTCACTTATTGGGGTGGGGCGAAGTTTGCAAACCATTATAGGAAGGGGGTGCAGGTATAAGAGTGCCTGAGGTGATGAACGGTGTGCTTTTGGGAAAATGGTTGTGGAGGTTTGGAGAGGAAGAAAACTTGTGGAGGAGAGAGGTCATCGCAGGAAAATATGGTTGCTACGAAGGAGGATGGCACGTCAAGGATTCCTCTCTATATAGAGCCTCCACTACAGGGAAAGGAGTTTCATTGTTAGAAGGAGGATATTAGAGAAGTGACTGGTTTCTCACTAAGTGATGGGGTGAGGATCTGATTTTGGTAAGATGCGTGGGATGGGATTCTACTCTTCAAGATGAGTTTCCAACATTAGCGTGCCTTTCACCGGGGGAAGAACATTTTGGTGTCTGAGTGCATCTCAAAGCTGGGAAACAACATAGTTTGGATGTGCTTCTCTTGTACATTACGGTGAGAGAAGATTGGGACAGGCCGATTTGGTTAAAGGACATGTCGGGGCGATTCTTAGATCGACCTCTCTACAGGTGGTTTAGTGGTCCGATCAAGTACGAACAAGGGAACATATGTCCTTTGTGTGGCGCTACGGGCCCCCTCCGAAGGCAACTGCTTTTTGTTGTTTCGTTGGAAGGAAGAGAGTTCTCGCCATTGATAACCTACAAAAAGATCTACGGTTCTTCCTAATATTTGTGTGATGTGCATGGAGGATGCGGAACAGTCAACCATCTATTCATTTATTGTAAACTTGTTTCGAAGCTATGGTGTCAATTTATCAACTCCTTTGCTATGTAGACCATTCCCAAATATGTTGAGATCTTACTCTCAAGTTGGCATGGCATGAGGATCGGAAGGTGGAAGAATACTCTTTGGAGACTGACTATTCTAGCTATCTGGTGGTGATTTGGGGAGATAGAAATAGTAGATGCTTTTGGAATATCTCTATCAAGGATGTGGAGGTGTTAATCTTTTATCTTGGAATTGGCTTTGTGTATAGGTCCTTAAATGATTGTAATTTAAGTTTTTTTTTTTTTTTTTTTGCTTTGTTTGTAAATTTTGCACCAGCTCGGCTCTTGTTCAATAAATTCTTTGTTACACTTCCCAAAAGAGAGAAAAAAAAATGTATTCAGTTAGGATCCAAGATAAGATCTTGAAAATTTCTGGCTACTCATCTTGCTAGTTTTTAGTCATTGTTTGGAGATTTTTGTGACAGTTAGATTTGATTCTTTTTTTTTTGAAAGGTTTGCTAATCCACAGTTACCAGTGAGGTGCATATGTACAATAGAAGCGTCCATTAGGTTGGGCCTCATGTGTATATGATTGACCCCTGGATTCAGGCCAATATACTCATTAGGTGCACCGCAAAAATAAGAAAACAACCCCAAAATAACATTGTCATCGCGGCCCCCCCCCCCCAAAGTAAAAAAAGATTTCTAGAATGGCATCCAAACAGGGCCTTAGCCTATTGGATTATATATCTAGTTCTATTCTAGTTAAGAAAGTTTTTGTTGACTACAAAAAAAAAGAAGAAAAGAAGTGCATACACTTGACTCATCCAATGACAATGCACTAAAGTCTGATGAGAATCCATGTTTTCTAAGAATGCACATCTTTGATAACTGTACTAACTACTAACCCTCACCCTTGTCTTATTTTTACTGGTTCTATTGTTGTTATTGTTACTGTTCTTGCCATTCATTCTCTACTTAACCGAATATAGTATCATCTTTTGATTTTAGGATTTAAATCTGTAGGCATATATTGGACTTTAGGGCGTCCTAGGAATTACTGAATCCAACTGCTTAAATGTATCTTGGCAATGTTGTACTTGTTGTGGTGAAGCTACATGGGTTGAGGATGCATGGAGGCTTTTGGTAAACTTGTTCTGAAATAAGTTCTCTGTGAACTTTTCATTGCCTATTGTTTCCACATGTAACACTGAAATAGATTGAACGATGTCTATATTCATCTTATTACCGTGTTTCATTGAATCAAACCAACTTGTCATTATTTTTCAATCTGTATTTGGTTTGCTTCCTGGATTAATAAAAAGATAAATGAACATTACTATAAAAACATGCAGGTGCAAGGATTTGTGCAAGACAATAGGACAGGAAACAAGGTGGCAATGTTGGTGGGGAAGTGGGATGAGGCCATGTATTATGTGCTGGGAGATCCTAGCACTAAGCCAAAGGGTTATGATCCCATGTCAGAGGCTGTACTTCTGTGGGAACGACACAAATCTCTCACCCAAACACGATACAACCTCACACCGTTTGCTATCTCCTTGAATGAGTTGACTCCTGGCCTGCTGGAGAGGTTGCCTCCAACTGATTCTAGGCTCAGGCCAGATCAGAGGCACTTAGAGAACGGTGAATATGAGATGGCGAACACAGAAAAGCTCAGGCTTGAACAGTCACAAAGACAGGTATCCTCTAGATGCTCTTGATCTAATATGGTGATATTTAGCGGTATTGTGTCTTTTCTCTATGCAAGCTTGAACATGGCCAATTTTTAGTCTCAGATATGGGTACAGGGGGTTGGACACAGCTTCTTTTAAAATTCAGATTCACCAACACGTCGCTACAAATATGTAAAATAATTAGTTATTATATTTTATGAAGCATATTATGATGATTTATTTGTGAAAAAAATCTTCAAAATCAGTAATAATAAGAATAAACCTTAGTTGATTTATATATAAAAACAGCACAAAGCTAAAATGATAATAGTAAAGAAGAAGAAGAAGAAGAAGAAGAAGAGAGAGAGAGATTAGTTCTTTTACGAGTCATGTCCAGGAATGTCTAACACATGGACATTGACATGGTTCAACTTGTTGCACGATTCTTCCAATCTGGTGCCGCTCCCGCTTTTAGTCATGCTTCGGAATCACACTTCTGCTCCTGCCTGACATTTGGAAACATCTCTTCCCAGCTCCTGCACCAGAATCTATTTCTGCTTTGCTTCATGCTTCATGCTTCATGCAACTGTAGTTTCAACATGGTGCAATTTAAAAAAATTCTATCCTTCTCATAGCTTTTTTTCTTGTGGATTTTCTCATTACATCAGCATGAAGATTGATGTGCTAGTCATGGCCACAGTCTTGGTTTTGGCTTTTCCTGCTGTTAATTAGATCATTATCTGCCATCAGATAATAACTTCAAACATTCTGTTCTCTTGCAAAGATCAGCTCATAATCTTTCAACTTTCTACTCCAAACAAGCCCACATGGAAGTAGGAATGCAATAATGCCGGTCAATTTATAGTAATGAAGTTGTTAACCTCTTTTATTTTCGGTTCTGTCACTAGGACTGTCAATGGGCCAGGCATGCGTGAAGAAGAATCAAAATTTTGAGTAGGGCCACCCGACCAGTTCAACATCCAAGCCCAAACCAACCCCGAGTCAGGCCTGCTGACAGCCCCATGTGTCACATGTGATGTGACTTGACCTGAAAGCTAACTTGACCCACCAGCTAATTCTTTGTTAAGGGTGATTGATAATACAGTTGTGTCAATTTGTATGTGGTTTGGTACCTGCTGCCTAATCTGTTCGATGTGGACTGGCAATGCGCCAGGGTGGCACGTTGGGCCTCTGGGCCTAGCTCACAAGAGGTGGAGCTTTGGCCTGTTTTTAATCCTTCAGCTTGGGCCTGCACCAAGGTCTGACAGTGGCCTGCCCAAGGCCAGTTATGGTCCTTTTATAGCTTTCATGGGCCGGGTTTGGAATTGAATTACATGCCAAATATAATTAAACAGTCAGGTTTGAGTTGACCTAGACACAGCTCGGACACACCCTCATTGCCAACCTGGCTTTTCTTCTGTCCATTGAGCACCTTGACTAGGAAGACTGGTCCCCAAATAGGAGGCGGCTGCCATAATGCCAGCATTCTGGCATTTTTGTTGAGTCCCCCCCCTCAATCTTATATTGATAAACAGTAAGATTCTGAACATTTATTGAGACGAGAAGAAAGAATCGCTGTCCTGACTAACAAAAGAACATGGCCAATGGAAGGAAAAATCTTCCAAATGCATCACAATACAATCAACATAAATCTGTAAAATATTGTAGTTATGTATATTTCTCTCGTAATTATTCTTAATGAAATTGGTAGGAGGGTAGAAAGAAGAACCCATTTGTCCATTTACTTCATGGGTGAATCTTTTGTTGAATTCTCTCTCTGTGTGCGCGCGTGCGTGTGTGTGCATGTTCTTTCCTTTGTTTTCCCCCCATGTATACTAAGCAGAACAATTTAAATTGCCTGTGCAGGCGAGGAAGTTGCAGGAAAGGGGATGGCAGCTTAGGTGGTTCCGGAAAGATAAGGATGATGACTGTTATCGGTATGTGGGCGGGTTCTGGGAAGCAAGAGAGAAAAAGAAATGGGATGGGATTCCTGATATATTTATCCAGAGTGATGCTCCCACATGTGTAGAGTAAGACTACCTCCCAATGCTCTGCTGTATTTTCAAATCCCCAAGCTGTATTTTATGGGCTGTTTGGGGATTTACGAGTTGTATCTGCTGCTTATATGAGACTATTACGAGCCTTTTTGCATACTAGTGATTAATCGGCATGGAAAAACAACATATCTTTTATAATTCCCTTGCTAGTGATAAGTGCAAGATCATCATTGATCTGTGGCTGATTTCCCCAAGAAGCCTACAACAGTTTTAACCCACGGCTAGCACTCAAAAGTTGCCCATAGGAACAAGAAATAGCATATCTATCCATCATGGATTACTAGCTTAACATATCGGTGTATTAACTATGCGAGACTGGCATTTTAGCATATTCTGAATGTTGTATTTCTTAAATTTCAGCATTTCAATAGTACACTAGCTTATGCCATTTTATGTAATCTAGCTTGTGAGGGATCACACATGTATGATATCCTTGTCGATTTGCTTGGTGGTTCATGTTTGTGTTTCTGTTAGTTATGAATGATCATGTGAAGTAGGTGAACTTCTGGATAAGTAGCTTGGAGGCAGATATGTTGCAAGATTTCATGGTGCTGATGTCATTGACTGGAACTGCTCGCATTGGGACTCGTCCTTTATTGGTTTTGGTTGGAAAGCATTTGTTCATTCAAGTTAATTTATGTACGACTATTGAAAATGTAGCACCGTGCTTTTTGATATTGTAGTGATAATGTTGGATTAGCAGACACTGTTTTATTACATCAGGATCATCTGCTCATTGGTCATGCGTATATTGAATGGAGACGCTTTTCTCGTCTTGTTATAGTAGAATAGGGAGGTCATTTCTTTTTCTGTTGACATATGCATCCGTTGAGATCTCTCGACATCTCTCTCTCTCTCTCTCTCTCTCTCTCTCTCTCTCTATGGAAATGTACTATGAGGTCTGACCTCATGGGGCCCCACCGCGATGTGTGATGGACAATCATTCCATTAATCAGATACCCTTCCGTGGTGAGCCACGGGCCAAAAATCAGGTCAATCCATGACTTGGGTGGGCCACACCACATATAACAGTTGAGAGTGGATGCCCGCCCATTGAAATCTTCCCAAGTGTATATAGGCCCAATGAGATATGATTTAGACATCCAGCCATCCATTGTGTCCCACTTGACTATGGGAAGGTCACGCCAAATTTCAGGCCATTCCAAAACTCAAGGAAAGCTTTCCATGAGGTCAAGCCCTATTGGCCATGATATGTGAGGGACATCTATCCCATTAATCAGATGCTCCCTTCCATGGTGAGCTGTGGGCCTAAAAATCAGGTCAATCCATGACTCGGGTGGGCTACACCACATAGAACAATTGAGAGTGAATGTCTGCCCATTGAAATTGACTCAGGGATAAATGAAATTCCATTTGAAGTTCTCCATTGGAGTTACCTTTTTCTTCTACAAAAATTATCTATCTTTCGTTGATGTGCAACTATTCTATTTGAGGAAACAAGGCCCTAGTGCCTGTCTAGATCAAACTCCAAATGCTATGTGCCTAAATTCATAATCTGCACTCGCTCAATCTGCACTTGCTCAATAGAAGGATCCTTTTGTAAGCATTTGTGTAAAGCGTGGAATTCACCATGCCAGTCTAATAGGCACTAAGCTTAAGCACTGAGCACTTAACCTTTTCTACAGCAGCTGCTAATCTGTGTGGTTCTCATGATTCAATGGAATTGAGCTCTTCTCGTGCATTAGGAGGATAACATGTGTTCATAACCATGTAAGAAACTCGTGGAGGGAAATCAAGACCCTCATGTAGAGATCTCTCACTCACCTTTCGACTCTCAGAACTTTAGACACTGATATTTATCTTTCCAATGGAGGTGAGCCTAACTAGTTTAAACAAGGAAGACAGCACTAAGCGCAAGCTTCTTGCGCTAAACTTTCACTGTACGTAGTTGCAAACCAGCGAACCCTTGTACCCTGGGGGGGTGCTAACCGTCGAAGAATTGACCCTTGGCACATGTCGACAAAAATCAAATTCTCCCAGACGTGTGGTCTTGCCCACTCAACGAGATGTGCCCGGGCTGACATGTCCCACTCAACGACAATCATCGCTGCCCTTCTCAAGCTTATTTCTTACTCATTTTCTTCCTCCTTTCATCTTCAATCTTCATCTTCTCTTTCATGTTCTCCCCACACTCCACCATTTTCTTACCTCCTCGGCACCATCCATTCATCCGTTCTTTCACTAAGATTTCATCATCATTTTTGCCTTCTTTTACTTATTTACTCATCTTCTGCCTTTCGTTCAGGTAAGTGACCACTTTTCCTTTATTTTCCACTTTGATATGCCTTTGCTATGCATTTCAAAATGGAGCCGCACCGGTAGCGATCGTGGCCCTGTTGGCCAATTTGTTCGGCTAGAAATGTCGGGGGCCCTCTCATGCACACATAGGATTTTGATTTGATGAAAATGACCACCTGTAACTCTTGATCGGGTCAAATTATTGTGGAGTTCACCATGTATGATCTTATGGTGTCTCATGGCTCTCTTTCACTTAAATGGACCTGCCACAACCCCTTCCTCATGCTACTATCCATTTAAAGTGAGCCCCATTTTGGCAAGATAAAGGCATTTGTTGGCATGATCCATGCTGTCCATGTGACTTGTGGTCTGCTTGTGCATGATCTGAAGCTTTTGATGGCGTGATCAGTGGGTTGTATGGGCTGGATTGGACCTGCTTGGCTTGATCATCTTTCAAACACATTGTTAAAACTTCAGGGGCCGCTTATGATATGTGCTATTAGATCATTCATTTCATGTCATAGAGCTAAATGGTTGGCTTTTGATTTTGTAGGATGTCGCATCATTGCGAGGAGTCATCTAGTGCTTCCTCAAATCTTTTCTTGTTGTTCTAGGCCAGTTTGGGACTTTGCATTAGAGTGGATTACAAGGGATGGAATGAGATTTAAGGTAATGATGTGTGTTGTCAGTGGTTGTCTAGGACTTCCACCGGATTGCAATATCCCGGGACGATCTGGGAAACCTGTTTGGATGGATTGCAATATCTCGGGACGATCTAGGAAATCCGTTTGGCTGGGGCATGGGATTCGGCCATCCTACCGCTGTAACACGGGAGTATTTGGAAATGCAAATGAACATGGGACTGCGAAAGCCCGACGAGGTTAGTGTGGGCGGCGTAGCTGAGATTTCCCGGACTACGGCATCAAAGAAGATGTTGTTGGGAGGATGTCGTGGATCATAGAAAAAGAGAGATCGAGAGCTCGAGAGAGAGATGAGTGAGACAAAACAGAGAAAGATGAGAAGTTGGGAGATGGGTTTCCATTCTCAGAACAACAGAGGAGAGGTTTAACGGCGGAGTGAGAATAGGAAGTGACATTACCAAGTTCTGTGGGTCCTATCATGATGTATTTGTTGTATCCACACCGTCCATCCATTTGGAGAGATCAATTTAGGGCATGATCCTAAGAATGAGGAAACTCGAAAGCTATAATGGACCCCACCGCAGAAAACAGTGGAGAGAGTGACGCCCACTGTTGAAACCTTCCTAAGGACCACGTCATGTTTATTTGAGATCCAATCTGTTCATAAGTTAACACAGATATTAAAGAAGGGAAAACACGAATATCAGCTTCATTGAAAACTTATGTGACCCTTTAGAAGTTTTTAATGGTGGTCGTCATCCTCTCCACTTTTTTTTTTTTTAATTTTTTCGTAGGTCCACTCTAGCTTTGGATATGAATCATTCTTTGGCTCATGCCCTAAAATGGTCTCTCCAAATGGATGGACGGTATGGATACAAAACATACATCATGGTGGGACCCACAGAACTTAGTGACATCACTTTAGTAGCAACTCTCGCTACCTGTCCGTAGCTGATCCGCGTCCTGTGGGATGGGGTGAAGGCGGAATTACGAAGAGAGAATTCGTCCATCCCTTCTACTTGGGTACAATTTACTAGGTGTCGAGTGCCTTATATTCATCCGGCAATCCAAACACGCGGTGGACGGTTATCGGGATCCAATCCCACTTAAAACCATCTACTTCGTCGGGCCAAACACGCCTCGTGACCCCGAGATCCCTGTCTGTGGGCTTCTCCACAGTGTTTCAGATCTGGCGATCATCCCTTGCGACATGCGCGCTCATTGTCCCACCATGCCACCATTGGGACCACTGCTCTGAGGTTGCACTTTAGGGGCTTATGGCTTAGATTGAAGTATTAGACTGAGCCCTTTCATATGCCATTATGGGACGTGTTGGACTGCTCAGCATTTGTCTGCCTCCTCTATGTTCGGATGTCTTAAGGGACAACGATCTTCTTACTGTGTTGCTTGAATGGTGGCGCTCCGATACGCACACCTTGTAGCTGCCTATCGGTGAGTGGGGGATTACTCCACACAACGTGCTAGTTTAAACAGGCTTCTCGTGACTGTTCCCAAGCGGCCTACTGATGATGACATACCCGTCCTGGTAGAATAGTCCTACATTGATTAACTAGGTGTCATTCCCTTGACCACGGAGGTGGAGGGCAACACCCTGAAGCTGAGCTGGCTGTATGGTACATTTGTGCATCGGGTTCCCATTACTCCAGTTGAGCCTTGTTGCTCTACACCTTAGGTGCCACCCTATTCAGCTAGGTGAAGGAGCGGGTTAACAACTACTTCCTTTTTGATGACTTGGTTTTCTTGATGGAGTATTATCACACCCCAAACTCGGTGAGTGAACAGGATCACATAATTTTTGGGCTCCGAATCTGGTGTTGATAGCCTTTGTAGTACTTATATTCCGGTACCCGACACTCATACTCCAAGTTTAAGAAGTAGTGTACCACATGAAGGACTTTTTACTGTATTTTATTATTATTATTATTTTTAAATTATTTTTTTTTTGCTTGAGCATATCAATTAGAACTCCACAAACCACGTAACATCTTATACATTACTATTTGGTATTGCTGAAAGGGAAATACATATGATTGAAAAAAGATAAAAGTAGAGGAGTGAGCTCCAGCATCACCATGCAATTTACCATAATCTGAAACATAAACAGACGTGCATGAGATTCCTGTGGAGCTTAGTAGAGTGCGTGTGCACGCCCAATGCCAATGCATATGACAAGTATAAAAATATCAGCGTAAGTTGAAAAGAAAATGGAGAGCCATGATGCCAAGTCCATTAATATAATTACCCGTACTAAGGCTATTTATATATGTTATGTAGAGGCCTACAAAGTCGAATGTCATATGCAACAATGCAATGCAATATGCCGATCCCTAATCCCTAAACTACATCTAAGAACGGTTCCCATCTAGAACATTACTAGGGTCTAGTACACTGACCTCACTACCCACCATGGTAGTGGAAGGCTCATAGCCATGCCAAATCCCACCTGTCATGCCAATAGCGGACCCATTTCTAAGCCAGTCAGACTTGGCCTAATTTGTCCCCTACTCTCTAGGCAGGTGAGGCCAAACCTCCTTTTAATAGACCTCGATAGAGTTGTAGATGCGGCGTACTAATGTGTGACACTCAGGCGTGCATGATATCCACTCGGTCCAGACATCGGAGTATTTAAAGGTACATATGGGTCTAGAGACTTTCACCCACGGACATCCTATGCGGACTGTAACCACAACTAATTTTCAGTTCAATATCCGCTGACCATGATGAATCTATGGTGGCCAGAACTCTAATGCCACTAGGGTGTATATGCAAGTATACCATGAAAAATGCATGAATCACATCATCCAAGTCATGCACCAAGTCATGAGATCCATGCATACATGCAGAGCGACCCTGTCTCATACGGGTCTCCTGAATACCCTAAAGCTATAGGGTCACCGATGCAAGTCTGCCATACATTAGGCAAGCTATAACAATGCCATGTGTTCTTATCGAGGCCCCACGACTAAGTGTACACTATCATGTTTAAGTCACCATATGCTAGTCAAACATACACATGATGCAGATGAGATATGAATGGTGTATAATATCTTACCACCTAAGGATGCATTATACGTGTAGCGCCACATTAATCGGCCAGCATGGTAATCAAAAGAACTAGTACACTACAACATACATGGGTTGTATCATACACAACATACATGGTTTATATCATGTGAAAGCACAATTCCGAGGGAAGAGGTGAGGCCCATTTAGAATCCACTTTAATGGGCCTCCACAAGCTTCTAAATGGGTGGGCTTTCAAGCCAATGGGCCCACACTTACCAAGCCATGTGGACACATTGACGAGACCTTATCTAGGCACAAAGAAAAGTGGGCCGACCCATTCAGACAAGAGTGGTCAACCAAGGCAACAAGGGAGAGGGTCCCACAATTGATCATGGTAGGCCCTAAGAAAGACATCAAAGTGGGCCCATGGTGTGGATACAACACACTATGGTGGTTCCATGGTGTGACCACAAACATGCATCAAGGTAGGCTACATGGTGTGGTCCACAACTCATACAACAAGGCGGGTCCCAATAGATGGAGGACAAGTTACATTATGGTAGGCCTTAGAAATGTCTCAGTGGTGGGCTTCATCATACCCACTATTTCATGTGGTGCAACCCACTTGGGCTTAGAATCTGCCCCATTAAGGGGCCCATGCCCTAAATTGATATGGTAAAACGGATGGTCTAATATACTAACAATTTTAAGGGGTAATTTTTTTCCAATTATTTAATCATAACCGATCATCAAGTGGGTCAATTATACCATTTAAACCAAGATATGTGACAATAGGTTCGTTGGATCACTAGTTCAAATTATGGACCATCGATCCAAACTATCTAAATTGAATAGTAACTAATTGATTTTCAAATCTACCATCAAAATTATCATATGACAGATGTATCATCAAGATCTTGAGAATTGCCCATTGGATCACTTTTCTATGGACCACTATTTAATATGTTCCTTGGCACAATATCAATAACACCATATAAAAATCTTGACTCGAATAAGGATAAAAAGCGAAGATCTAAGGCCAAGAGTTATTGGACCGTCAATTTTAGCATGTTTTGTGGACTATAACAACTATACTAGCTTCTTATTTCATGACTTTAGTAGATCTTCAAAATAATGATTTTAAATTATTTTAGCATGTGTAAAATCATAGAAATTATCCATATGTATTATAGTAATACATTTAAGCAAGACCCATAGTATTAAACACTTATTTTTTTACTTTGAAATTATTTTTTTTCATGATCTTTGGAATAAAAAATTCATTTTGATATAATGATTGGATATAAAAACTTTTGGTATAGCCTACATGATCGTGGCATGTACACACTCGATTAATACACACTACTTCACATGAACGCATGTGTACAATAATTGGAGCACCGCTGCCTCTACGAATACTTATGATTTTCCCACAATTAACCATGATAAATTTGATCAAGAAATCATTTTTACAAGAAGACATAAGGTATAAACAATCTAATCATGCATTTAGATAAATGAGGCTATACTTATGGGATTCACATCTCCATGACACATATGAGCATATTGTTTGTACCCTCATCCACCTTAAAACCTCTCCTCATTATTCATACCCTTAAGATGAGAGTTACATGTGTTTACTATGTGTTTGTCATGTGTTTACCATGCATGTGTATTAATGCTAGAGGGCTTTGGCTTCTCTATATAAAGCATGCCAAACCAAAACATATTAGGGTTAGGATTTCTTACCCAAAAATGGATTTGGATTCATCAGCGTAGCGATATAGGTAGGATGATTCGGCACGTGGAGTGGCGAGATCAAATCCGAGCAATGATCTCTCACTCTCTCTCACTCTCTCTCTTCTCCTCACTCTTTCCTTCTCTTTTTTCTCTTCTCTCTCCTAGGGTTAGGAAATTCGAATGGAATGAGAGAGGGGTGGGTTAAGGCCCTTATATAGGCCCCGAATTGATGTCTATGGCCTCAGGGCCATTGTATACTTAGGTTATAACCAAAAGTCGTATGTTTCAGGCCAACGGAGCCCATTTGGAGGTCCATTACCTGCATATGGTCTAGGGAAAGTTTCCTGACAATGGATCTATGTCAAGTTAAGATTTTGGTCCGATCGAATTTGTGGATCGACCGTGGAGGACCAGTTTCAGTTCAACGATCATTGTCACTCGATCAGGGCCACAAGTACACTGACCTATGGAAGAAAATTTTTCTAATAAAAGGGTGTAGTTGGGTCAGAATCTGACGGTCAAAAACCTTAAATTTGGCCTGCAAGCGAATGGCCCAATTCACTTAAATCTGAGTTCATTTTCTAAAGATATTCGTATTTTTCACACACTTTACTCAGGGGTTTAGTTGTACATTTCTGGACACTATTCGGGCTCGATTCCCGCGATAGTTGTCAAGCCCAGCAAGGCGGTCATAACCGTATAGTTTCGCGGTAATCGGACTTTCGACGCGCAGTCCAGGTCCGATACGGATTTTCAATGTGCTCCCATGAGCAACTGGCTTTTGAGATTGATCCTAGGTTTTTAGGTAACGTTGAATTAGTGACTCTACTGGTTTTGCGTCTTGCAGTTCGTATAGAAAGCGGTTTAAGCTAATCCACCGATTAATTCAGTTTAGTACTTAATTAATTTTCGTCTAATTTCTAAAGGATTCGGTCCTTAGTGATTTCTACCTGAGGTGGTACTCGGGTCTTTGTACGGATTTTTCTGAGACGTTATAAAATCCTTACCTTTAACTTAGATTTAGTCTTGGACTTCAAATCTCTCCTTGCACATGAAACACATATAATTAGGACTAATTAACTTGATGAATATGATAAAAGAAATGCAAAGTAGGGGATAAATATGTAATATTTATGTGTTATCATGAATGCGGTGAGTATAAATATGAGGGCCAATTCCCTTGAGGTATGCAGTAGTCCATCCAAGGCCTCCTTTATGTTCTTTGAGAATAGAAATTAATATGCTCTCTTGTTCCTTATCCAATTGGGAAGAAATCACCATTGGATATTTCTCATCTTGACCCAAATAAGCATATTTAAGATCAACAGGCAAAGGTTTTAGGTCAAGCATCGGTGCCTTCACACTAGCTAGTAGAGGCTTTGAGTCCTTTTGAGGTAATCATTCAAATTATAGCCTTCACTGATTAGTTTCAAGTATTGGGGTTGCATCAAGCAAGGCATCCATCTTCCTACTCATGTCATCATCCAAGTCAGCGGAGTGGGCCAAGCACATCTCTAAGTGTCAAAGTACAAAGCCAAAAGTGACATGTCATCCAAGAATGAATCTATCAAGTTAATTTTATGGACATCATCATCATCCTCTTATTGTTTGCACATATTGAACATGTTTAGCTCAAGTGTCATATTCCCAAAGAGCAGTTTTATAATCTCGTTCCTCCAATTGATTACAGCATTTGATGCAGCTAGGAATGGGCAACCAAGGATGATAGGAATCTGAGCGATAGCATCAATGATAGGCTACATAACCAAACTGATTAAATCTACTGGATAGAAGAATTTATCGACTTGGACAAGCACATCCTCTATCATCCTTCTCGATATACGAATTAAATGATCGGCGAGTTAGAGTGTGGTCTTGGTGGGTTTTAATTCACTTAGGCCAAGGTGTTTGTAGACCAAGTTGGGGATCAATTCACACTCTCCTCCGAATCAAGTAAAGCATGCTCAATTCGGTGGTTTTCAATCACACATGAGATGGTTGGGCTATCGAGATCTTTATATTTTTTGGTACATCCTATTTGATGATGGCACTCACTTTTTCTGTCAAAAATATCTTTTTATGAACAATGTGTCGTCGTTTGGTCATGCAAAGGTCTTTAAGGAATTTGGCATATGATGAGATTTGTTTTATGACATCCAACAAAGGGATGTTGATTTTCACCAGTTTGAGAACCTCTAAGATATCCTGAGTATTAGGTAGAGGTTGTGGTGAGATCAACAGTTTTGGGAATGGAGCCACCGACTTCTATTCTTTTTTTTCTTTTTTTTTTTGGTTCTTTCCTATGTGTAGTATCAATAGGCTCATCATCTCTCTTAGATTCTTTTGTGTCCTTAGGCTTCTCAATCCTCATCATGATGCTTTTGTCAATTGTTTTTCCACTTCTAAGAGTGGTGATGGACTTTGCATGCTTCACATGTTGGGTGGAAGAGCAGGGGTCACTTATCTCGCATTGTGGTTTCGGGTTAGGTAGAGGTTGGGCTGGAAGAGTTCCCTTCTCCCTAACAACTAGTTGTGACTCCAATCTTTGAACGGATGATGCAAACATTCCCAATGATGTTTTAATATCCTGTAATGCTTGCATAATATTTTGATTAAACTGCTCTTTATCGTGCATGAACTTTTGAACTGTATCCTCTTAGGTCTTTTTTGTGTTAGTAATGGAATGAGGATCGAAGGAAGGGACCATTGAGGATTTTTATCAGTATTAACCATTTATCCATTCCTCCAACTGAGGTTTAGGTGGTTTTGCCTACTAGAATTTTACGTGTCTGAGATTGGAGCACTAAAAGGCCTTTGATAATTGTTCATGGTATTGGATTTCTCATGTAACAACTCTTGGAATGCAGGAATTGTAGGACACTCCTGTGTCGAGTCTATGTTACTTGCGCAAATACTGCAAACTATTTCAATGGTCTCCTTAGGTTATTTAATTCCATGGCTTCGACATTTCTTGTGAGGCTGGCCACTCTGGCATGAATGTCATCTTCTTCCCTTAAGACATACATTCCTCCCTTCTCTTTGGACTAAGTCAACTTGGGATTAGTTGACTTGGCTGAAGTATCTCAGGATTGTGCTTTTTCAGTTAAAATGTCAAAATAATCCCATTCATCATCGGAATATTTGTTCAAGAATTCGACATTGCACATCATTTCTATGAATTGGCACATGGTCGAAGTCAGTCAATCATAGAAAAAACTTATGACCCACCAAATTTCATAGCCATGATGTGGGCAAGCACTTAAAAGATACTTAAACCTCTCCCAACATTGGAAGAAAGTTTTTTCCTCTTTCTGCGAGAAATTCATGATGGCCCTTCTAAGAGAGTTAGCCTTATGAATTGAGAAGAATATTTTAAGGAACTCCTAGGTCATCTCATCCAATGTCCCAATCAATTTCGGTCTTAAGGAGTGAAGCCATGACTTGGCCTTCTCCATCAATGAAAAAGGGAACAAGTTTAGTCTCATGGTGTCATTTGACACATTGTTAAAGTTTAAGGTCTCTACAATCTCATCAAACTCCTTGAAATGTAGGTATGGACTTTCAGAAGCTAGTCCATGAAATTTTGAAAGTAGTTGGATCACTCCTGGTTTAAAATTCATGTTTCTTGCATTGTGTGAAAAAATCATACAGGAAGGTGTGCTCGTCCTAGTTGGTTGCAAATAATCATGTAGGGTTATAGTTGGAGGACCATTGTGCACATCGTTCTCTTCTTGTTGTTCATCGACACGACAATGAGGTTGATTCTCAGTCATATTCGCGGCCAATTTAGAGGATCTTAGGTGTTTTTTAATTCGGCGATGAATAGGCAATCCTTTAACTAGCCCTCCTTCACTTAGGAGACCGAGAGTGTTGTCATGAACCCACTTGGACATGAACCACTCACAAACCTAATTCTAAACCTAAACCTACTTCTACTGGAAAAACATCTACAACAAAATAAGAAATCTGAAATAAACTAAAGGAAAAGGGTTGGAAGGATAGTACCCGATTGATAATTCTAGGTTAGATTTTGCGAAAGTAAACAAACAATTTTTGTTTAAATTATCACAAAAACCTAATTTAGAAATTTAGAGAAAAATAATCTTAATCATAAACCAATTCTATACTTAAGGTATTTCAGAAAAAATGCAACTGAAGTCCCAAGCAATGGTGCCAAAAACTTATTTAGCAAACCCCAAGTGCAGTGCTATGATGTAGTTTTACTCGGTACCGAGATCGAATCCACATGGACTTATATTTGTGCGTTCTCTGGAATACTTTAGAACCATAACTAGAACTAATTATAGAATTGGATTTTAAGAAGAAGATTGAAACTAAGATAATTTAAAGGAAAATCAATAGAGCAAAGCACTAGAGTGTTGAGGATCCACTAATAGTCATTCTTAATGTCTAATTCACTTGATTCAATTAGATAATTCAACTAGAATCGAAGTCATATCTTTTCCAGCTGTATAATAAACCGGTTAAATCATCATTCATAACCCAAAATATATTTAAACTTTAATTGATATGGTTCCTACATACGGCACCAAAGTATTAATTGCATGGAATTCAAAGCATCTATCATGCCCTTAGTCTAAGAAAGATCAATGAATTTTACAGATCAATCCCTTGTAAAATAGATAAGCAATCATTCTTAACCTTCATAAGCATCCAATGTACCTGGAGTCGACAACGGATCAAAGTAAACTAAAAATAAATCTTCATTCAAACTTTATGTCAATGAATTATTCATCATTCACACTAAATACTTGAATCAAAGTAAAAAAAACAAACATTAAAAACCAGTATAAGCTTCACTTCTTAGACCTAGCTAAGAGATTTAGCCAACCATGGACATGATTGAACTATACTCAAACAAAAGCCTAAAAACTGAAGTAGAATAGAAGGATTGGAGAAGAAGGATTTCATAGAAGCTCCGCAACTCCTTTCTCTATCTCCTCTACCCTAATTCGTATCTAGACTAGCTTGGAACATCCCTTTAAATAGGACAAACTCACAATGACTTGGAACTAACTTCAATTTTCACACTTTTGTTATGCTTCAGTTGCATCGACAATCAACTTTGGTTGCAGTCAAATATACCATTAGTCAGACTGAACCCACTTTTGGTTATAGTTGAATTTGCCCAAAATAAGTTTGAAGTCTTTGTCTCCCTTAGGTCGCAACTAACTTCCCTACAGTGACACAGAACCTGGACTTAGTCAAACCTAAGAGTCGAGCCAAATTAACTCTGAAAATCATAGTTTCTTGTTGAGTGTGAAATATTGTATATTTCTTCCTATTTATCCTTAGTTTTATGAATATGATGCTACTTAATCAATCTATTTCTATATGTTTTCTCTTACAAGGTGATTTTGAGAGCTTAAAGTGAAAAAGGATGCCAAAAGCATGGATTTGATGCTCTAAGATTACCAAATCAAGGATTGGATATTTGGAGGTCAAGATTGAAGATTTCAAGAGTCCGAGATGTAAGAAAACTAAGTGAAGAATTAAGAAAATTGAGATTGCAAAGTGCATAATTCTAGAACTGCTGAACTTGACAGTTCGATGACATCGAACACAGCTTCAATGCCATTGAAGTAAGTATTCGATGCCATCAAAGGAGGCTCAATGACATCGAAAAATTAAAGAAAAATCAAGTTTGGTTGCTGGACAATTGGGTGCAATTCTCAATCCCATCAAAAATACCTTCGATCCCATCAAAGACCAGTTCGATGCCATCGAAGCCAGTTTGATGACATTAAAATTATCATGAATTTTGGGATGAACTCGCTGGATAGTTTGGGTTGTTTCTTGATCCCATCAAGCACATGTTTAATGACATTGAAGCCAGTTCGATGTCATCAAAGGTCGGGCAATCTCATCGAAGGATTTGCACAAAGATAACAGAGTACGCGTGGGACAATTTCCAAATTTGAATTGAACAATTCGATCAATCTTTAATCCCATTGAAGTCCTATCGAAGCTCCCATCGAAGCCAAGTAACCTGCGAAAAATGAAGTTGGTTTTGAAGTCTGTCCGAACAAAGCCTATATAAAGTGATTTTATGAGTTCTTCTAAGCACGAATTATGGTAAGAAGAGTAGAACAATGGGTGGTGTTTCTTTAAAGAGATCTTCTTTTTCTTTCTTTCTTTTCTAGTTAGTTTTTCATGTTTTTCTTTAAGAGTTTTAGTTTAACTAATCTCTTAGCTAGAGCTAAGAGGTGAATGTTATAGTTTATTTTAATGCTTATTTTACTTTGATTCAAGTTTATGTTGAACTTCCATTGAGTTTTAGTTTGAATGAATGAATATTTTAAGTTTACAATGATTTATTGTCGACTCCAATAACAATAGATGCTCGAAATTTTTTTGATATGTTCTTATATGTTTTTCAATTGTGTGATCTGTAAAATTCCGTGATCTACCTGAAATTGCGGTTTATACCGCTGATACTGAAGAATGAATATGAGATAATGTCCTAGAGGGGGGGGGGGTGAATAAGACTTTTCAAATATTTCTCCTATTTAAAAATTCTGATTGCCTAATTTAAATAATCATTCAGTTTAAAGCAAGTAAGGCAATATAACTCTAAAGGTTTCCAAGCCAATAGAGGGTCCAATCACAAAGGCTATTCAAGATATATAAATAAACAACTAGCCTAGTGATGTGAGCTTATGTGTGGAATGTGCTTCCTATCATCTTAAGCATTCATCTAATCATTCATAAACAATCAAGTATTCAAACTTAAATAATCATGATAAATGTGCAAATGACCATTCCAAATACAAGCATGTATAACGGTTCGTCTACGTACCTACTTCACTCCCCGCATCCATACTCAATCCTAGAGTGCACCGGATTTCACTATTAATGGTTTTAAAATAGGTTTATCAATAACCTTTACAGTCCTACACTAAGGACACTAATTTATACTCTCTGTAAGAGTAAAGGTCCTACACCTAGAACTCACGTTTAGGCCCACCGGCCAAGGTCCGACACAAGACAACTATGGTTAGGCCCACCGGCCAAGGTCCCACACAAGAAACCTATGTTTAGGCCCACCGGCCAAGGTCCCACATAAGGAACCTAATCGAGTTTGTTGATAGCAAACTCTTAGCCTCAATCCTACACGAGGAAAGAGACTAAACTGTGAACTCTTAACAATGACACTTACTTGTCAGATTGAGTTCTCTTTTGCAGCTCGTCTTGGGTTGCTTAATCTTCGCGCTCTCGTGCTTAAATTAGCTTCCTGGTGCTCCCCCCACTCGCGTAGCTTGGATTTTCCTTTTGCGTCAGCTTCATGATCAAGAACCTTGCATAAGATATACCTATAAAGGTGACCAAGGTAATGGGAGTTGGTTGAATCTCCTATCTATGATAATGAGTGGATTTCCTAAGGGATTTAACCTATGGATGCTCTAGAGTATCAAAAGACTAAGGGTTTTCCTATTGACTTAGTCTTTGTACTTTAAAGAAGGCACAAGTTCATGTTCTTCATTATTAGGAGCTTTGAATGCTCATAGAAGTGAAAGATCACAATGAAGAGAGCATGAAACTCGAATGGATAAAGTCTAGATGGGCTAGGATAAGCTTGGGATACACTACAGACTCTATGATGCCTATTTTCACTAATTTTGCAAGTTTCTACAAGATGCTTTTATAGATAAAAGTTCCAACGGATAGAAAACGGTTAGTTTATGTTCACAATCCCAAGTGTAGTGTCGCGATGCAGTGATAATCTCGATAAAACTGAGGTTAAATCCACAAAGAGTGATCTTGTATGTTTATGAAATTAACTAGAAATAAAACTAGGAGAAGATGTAAAACTAAACCTGGAATTATAGAAAGAGTAATTGTGAATTATTTAACTAAAACTTATAATTTAAAGGTGGCAACTAGGGTTTTCAAGGATCCACTTGCAGTGATCAAGGAATCATTTTTCTTGATTTAAATAACATAGTTGAAATTGGAGTCCTATCCTATCCAATCGGAAGATATAGCAATTAAGTCAATATGAACTTCCTTTGACCTAATTCTCAATTAAGGAGAATTATGATAATTGGTAGGGATTCCATCCCCAAACCATGCCCATGAGACAATGGCAAATAACAAGATTTACCAATCCCATAATCTCAAAAATCAGGAAAAGAAGATACTCAAAGCCATTGTAGATCTATTGTAATTTAAGTAACAACATACCATTAAAAACTGAAAGTATTCCTTAATTATCAAACTAGAATCAAAGTAAGTTCAACTTAAACATGAATCAAAGCAAGAGACATATCCCATCACACTATAAGCTTCACCCCTTAGCCCTAGCTAAGAGGTTTAGCCAACCATAGACATGATTAGATCTAAAACCCTAGAAGAAAGCACGAAAAACTAAGGAAAAAAGGAAGAAAAATGCTTGGCAACGGCTCTCCACCCTTGTGCTTTGCTCCTCCAAACCCTAGATGATGCCTAGGAGTATCTTGAGGACTGCTTTTTATAGTTGTGCCACACCTCCTTTTGCACTAACTTGGAAAAATCGAAAACCGCCTCAAATTTATGCACTCCGCATAACTCTGTGTAACTCTATGCGATTCATTTGATGACATCGAATAGTCTTCAATGTCATCAAAGGTACCTTTTATACGTGCTTTTTTCGTGTTGTTGTAACCTCATCCGGACTTTGTAACCTTCTATGTCATCGAACATATCTTTGATGTCATCGAGCATTGTTCGAGGAATCGATTGTCATGCCCCAAACTCGGGAACCGGGCTCACAAAATTTTCGATCACCGAATCTAGTGCTGAAAGCCTTCGTAGTACCCCATTCTCGGCTCCTAGCGCCCATAGGCTAGATTTTGATCCTGAGATCCTACAAGGAGGATTTTCAGTATAATTCTTTTTTGTAAAGAAGCATAATGTAACGCCCCGTACTTTCCATTACTTGGGTGTTACTATATAACCAAACTTAGTATAAATATAAGCTAGACTTAAGTAAACATTTATGTGCGTCCTAGTTTAAATCTAATCGTTAAAATAGTTCGTATCCATATGTTAACCCATTTGTCCATTGGGCTCTAATGATATTTAATAAGCATTTTATTTTATTTTATACTTTACACAAACATAGATAAAAAAGGAAGCACAGATGTATTCTGATAATTTAGTGTCATGTAACAATGTACAAAAATATATTATAATGATATATACATATATATATGTAGTATGATAAAGGATATTACGAATTATACACTAGTAAATGTGTGGCCAATAGCATGTAAATAGTAGTATGTTAATATAAAAATTATATTTATATAGGTTTAAATTATTTAATCAATGTAACTATAGGTAATGTGCAATAGTAATAAAAATTAATATTGGTATTAGTAGCTGATTAGTAATTAAAAGAGTCATTAGGATCATTTAACTGTTGATGTTCAAATTCGGGACAGTCTGACCGCCAGATCGATGAGAAACCATTAAGAAGACCCAAATCAAGTCGTGGGCCCCACCTAGGCTTTAGACTTGCATGATGACTGGCCAAAGGACCTACCTAGATTCCTAGAAATCGAATGGATGGTGTGGATTTCACCCGACCATCACGATGGACCCCACATTAGGGTGCACGTGCACCATGGGCGGTGTACATGCAATGCACCAAGCCGTCGTATGTTGGTTGACCAGCGCTGACCCGCTACTATCTTAAAACAGAGAGTTTCTCTCTCCCGCTCAATTTTTACTTCAAACGGACAGACGTCCGTGTTTTCGATGGTGGCCCACAAACCAGGGTCCACGTTCTTGATCTGAATGGTCCATCCAATCAGGGAGGTAGTGCTGACCAAAACCTGGTCCATTTTGCACGTTGGGATGCGTGTGTATGCGCACAATCCTTGGCGCAAACAGGCCTTACAAGCACGTGTTTCTGAAAATGGAAACTATTTTCTCCTTGCCATGACATTCCGCGTGAACGTAGCTCCTTCAATCTCGGCCATTCATACGAGAGAGATCCTAGCCGTCCATTCATAAGAAGTCGGTTTAGGTTTTTCTTTATACTAGGAAAATAAAAACGGCCGGTTTCAGCCAAGACCGCTATTTTGATGGTGGTTTCCACCAGATTGAATCTGGGGCGTTCATTGATGATCCTGTGGTTTAGGATAGCTAGAGAGGCCCCATATATAGCTACAGATCGAGTGTATTAGGGCTCCTCACAGTCGGATAGAGAAAACCGGTCGTTTCTCCTCCATTTAGAAATCCACCGTCCAAACCTCATTCAACCTTCAAAATCTCTATTCTGTAAGCACCCTTGCATCCATCTTAGCCGTCCCTAGCCCCCTGATTGGAAGAAATCCGTGTGGGCGAGATTCCGCCATTGACAGCCTCGTCGTCTTCTCCGAACCGCTGATTCATTCAGACTCAGTTAAACTGAGTCTCGAGCTTGCAAGGCACGACAGAAAGGAAGACAGAAGGTTGGAGAGTGGAGAAGGAGGAAAGGAAGAAAGAAAGAAGAAGCAGGGAGTAGAGAGACAGAGAATGTGAGGTGCTGCTACACCAGCTCGACCTAGCTGACTTGAGCTCAACTCAGGCTCGGGTCTGTTCCAGGCGTTGCTGGATATTCCAGCATTGAAGAAAAAAAAAGAGAGGAGGAGGAGAAGAAGGAAATAGAAGGTGAGAGAGAGAGAGAGAGTGGTGCATTGCTGCACCTGCTTGAACCGAGCCGGATCAGCTGGTCGGGTTCTGAGTTACTGGGCCTGTTTCGGTCCGAGTTGGAATGGGTCGAGTCTAGTGGTGTTGCTGGACTTCAAAGAAAGAAGAAGAATGGAGAGAAGGCAATGAGAGAGAGAGGAGAGAATAAGGGCGTGGGCGTGCATTAGTGTAATGCTGCCAGGTTCACCGTCGAGTCAGCAACCGGCTGGGTTGACTTAGTCGGATTAAGGTTGGCCATGGGTCGAGCTCAGTCCTTGTTGGACATTGCAAGGAAGGGAGAAGGGAAGAGAAAGAAAACAGAAAGAGAAGGAAGAAGGGAAAGAAAAGACAAAGGAAGGAAGAAGGAGGAGGAGAAGAAAAACTAGTGAAGGGAGAGTCCGAGTTAACTCGGCTTGCACTGAGTCGACTGGGTGAGCCCACATTTTCTGTTCTAATTTAAATAATCATTTCTGTTATTATTGTCATTTTTAGGATTACTAAAGATAGGTATGATTAACAATTAGTAAGTTACCCATACGGATAGTAGTTAGCACATATAAAAATTATCATCAATATCTTGTAGTTCTTAAAATAGTGTTATTAATGTTAGAACACACTAATCGTTTCCATTAAAATAATTATTAGTGTCATGTTAGCTAATATTATGAATATCGTTAATATTAATAATTGTTTTGCGAATTTCTAATATTATTATTCGTAGTGGGACGTTGTTAGGTAATTTAATATAATAGTAACCGTTGTTGATATTCCTAAATTTATAACTAATTCATTTGATTAATCACGTTGATTTATTTCTCCCTTTGATAATCCACTAATGGCCACACAAAATAGAGTTCAATTCTATAATCTAAACCTAGAACTAGACTCTAAGACGAAACCCTAAATTCTACATTAAAACCCTAAGATTGATAACTCAATCCCTAGGTTAAAAACCCTAACCCTAAAATAGTGTGTAAGCTTGAACCTAACTGTATAACTTTACGATTCATGATAGGGTGTGATTCTAAAGAAACACGCACTCTCTAGCAATACTGGTAGGTGATTCAAGTATAAGGTGATGATTCTTCCCCTTGAGCTTTCCATCTTCTCATTAGCTTAAGTTATAGTTTTTATTTAAATTCATAATTGATATCTCCCTTTATAATCACATGTGTTAGCTGGAGGAAATTGGATTGATGTATTACATGCTTTATGATTATCCTGTATAATTGTTCATGCTGTGGATTATTTGTGGATTGCTTACGGAACTTAAACTGGTACATTAGTGAAAAATTCCCACATATGAATGCACACCCATACTTGGGATGTTACTTGACTAGTTGTGATCGTAATGGACCTTCGACTTGGTGGTTATTGAGTGGTGGTTTAGATGGATCATTGATATGGGCCTACCATCCAGGGTTGTTGTGCCCAATGGTTTTTAAGGATGGTCTTTATCGTATGTTTTTTATATTTGCCCAATGTGGCCTATTTGGTATCGCCCTATGTGTCTATTTGGTATTGCCCTATGAGGCTTTGTTCTGGTATTTTTCCTATATGGTTTTGATGTTTTATACTGTGCAACCATACGATGGTAAGCCCCATATACTGTAATCTGATTGACCACTAGTCGATGGGTTTCCATTAAACATCCTAAGATAGTAGCCTCATGGGCCGGGGATGGTAATCATGGGATACTATGCCCGAGTCGTCGGCCTACGCTGGGCCATGTTCTCCCCATAGTGACCTTTGAGCTTATCTAAATTAGCTGGTTTTAAATGGACTAATAATGACTTGGCTAATCATGCATACATGGCACGTATTGTTCCGACTGGATGATGCTTCCCAGGTTCGATGATTCCGACTGGATGATGTTTCCCAGGTTCGATGATTGCATGGGTGACGGCCCACTGTTCGCACGGATGAGCATCCCCGGGACGATGATTGCATTCACGCATCCATGCATCTAACAAGACCTGCATCATGTATTGTTTTGTATGCTTTGTTTTATAACTATGCTTACCTCATGCGGTGGTGTGTAATCTTGAGGGAAATTCACACTGAGTTGACTACTCATCCATCAAATATACAACCGTACAAGTGGTACAGGTGGCTTTAGTGTTATGCGTGTTCAAATTTGATGAGGAGCAGGGTACGATCACCAGGGATGCATGACCGTATTTGCCTGTAGGAGCTGCGTGACCTTGCTGCTTATATTTATATACTTTCTACTATTCTTCATGTATTAAATCTTGTACTTGTTAAATTCAGAGGCATTGGTTTGTATAAGTCATTATGGGCTTGTATATTCTAAATTTTAATACAAATTTTCCTTTATGCTGACTTGTCCATTCTACGCTCATCTGCTTACTCTGATAGATGATAAATGAAAGAAAAAAAATATATACTTGAATTTGACCATCCTTTAAGGTTAACACTTGGGTTTTTAGGAAACGGGTCGTGTACTCGGGTCTTGAAGATTTGAGGCATTATACATAACCACAAGAGTACCCAAATCACAAGAACATCATCATCACCACATATCCATTAATATAAATATTAGATTACAGTACTGAAAGGGAAATATATAAATAACAAAATCTCCAAAGTGATCTGCCACAAGCTCTTGCCTTAATGCTGCTGCGATCTAATGTCACTTGCATGCAACGGTCGTGCATAAGCTTACTAAGAAGCTCAGAGGGTGGTGCGTGTGTGCACAATGCATGTGCCAAGCATACCATATCAGAGTAAGCGAAAATACTGTTAATCCATAAATCATACAATATCAAAGTAAGTGGAAATACTAGCAAGCCCATAGATACCGTCAGCCATAACAAGGCTATGTAATATAAGACATAATATGCTAAATGTCATATGTTGAGGATGCAATGCAATGTACAAATCCTGACAAGTCCACGAATACCATCAGCTTTATCTAGGCCATGTAATGCAGAAACATAGTAAACTAAATGTCATATACAGAGGATGCAATGCAATATACAATGCAAAAGAAATGACAAAGCTGAAGTGTGTAGTCAAGATGATAGTACGTGGTACCACAAGCTGTGGGGTTCATCACAAGGGACTTCTATCCAAACCAGTCTCATACCTAAATTTGGATAGCTAGACTTAATGTGGTAAACTCCTGATCTCAAGTTGGTCGCGTGCCCAACTGAAATCCTGGCCATTGTGAAGGTACACATAATGATTTGGTTCGCACCACCAGCCCGAGTGGATAGTGAATGAATGAATGAATGAGTCAAGTATTGAGTACGCAACTCCTGCGCAGCAAGTTCACATATGACCGTCACAACGCTTCCGATGTAGGATAAGGTTCCGCCTCATTATATGCACAGTAGCCTGCCAGTCATTGGTAGCTCGCCCAGGCCCTTAGGCCTCGCCCACATCAGTGTCCGCCCACGTGTGCCCCCCATGTGTGCAACAGTGACGAGGCATCACAATATCAGTACCGTACATCTCTTTGATATCACTGGGGTCTAGTACACTCCACATTGGCTACCGCCTCCCAACCCAGCGAGAGGAAAAGACCTCATTACTCGCCCGAACAGTAGTCTGCCAATATCTACCTAGCTCATCAATAACGGACCCATTTGCGAGCTGGTCAAACTCAGCCTAGCTTACAGCCCCTTACTCTAACGGATAAGGCCATACCCCCTTCACAACTGACCACAACACAGTGGGAGATGCCGCCTACTGTTATTCGGCACTCAGGCGCTCATGTATCCACTCGGTCTAGACGTTGGAGCATCCTTGATTCCAAGGGGTTTAGGGACTTTCACCCAAGGACATTGAATGTGCCCATATGCTGAGTCCCAAATATTTTCGATGTCCCATCTAGTCATCCACGATATGCTTGTGGAGGCCACAGCCCTGATGTTGCTAGGTATGTAATATGCATGAGTCATACCATCCAGTCATGCATCAAACTTGCACGTACTACGCGATCATGTGGGGCAACTTCGTCTCACAAGGAGTCCACGGAACATCTCAGCACAATGGCATATGCTATGATCAATCATTCCTCATAACAAGTATACAAATGATGCGTATGTGCATATATCATGATGTAATACTAGGCATGTTCTCGGTATGTCCTACTATACTAAGTACACTCGCATGATTATCAGATGTAGTAGACAATAACTGGCCCTAACCAATATACCACATACAAAGAATAGGAGCGGAACGATATGCCCCACTAGGCATGAAGCAGTCTATATGGTATGGCCCATGTTAGACTATCCTAACCTTCTCAAGTCACTAATACATCATATATCCTAAGGCGGGGTCCACTGAAAGGATGGTGGATCTAACCCACAAATCCAGATAAGCTTCAACAATGGATATACCAAATCTGATACCACATATTCTTCCATCTATGGTAACGGGTGATGATGTCCTCTCCTATAGACAGTGGGTGGCCTAAATGGCATACTTACATCAAGAATGGGCCACATGGGTGAATCTAATAGGTATACGACAAGGTGAGTTGAGAGGATATGTTTAAGTATAATAAGTGGGCTTTCTCACCCTCTCTATCGTGCAGTAAATCGGGCTCCCTATGGGGCCCAATACGTATACAAGGTGGGCTTTGGTGGGGTCCATACACCTAAGACTATGTGTCCTTACAAATGGATCGAGTAGCCCGCTCATCATCTAAGTGAGCCTTAGATATATTCACTAAACTTGGGCAAAACACATGCATCTAGGTGGGCCACATTTCCTATGGAAGGCCTGGTACAAACACAAGATGGGCTCCAAGGCTTGGGTAGTTCTACAGGGTATGGTGGAAAGCATCATTATCAAATAGGGGCCCAACGGATTGGGATAGCCCAACAAGGTAAGGTGGGAATCGCTACATCAATGTGGGCCCAACGTTTGAGATAGCTCAATAAGAGAAAGATGGGTATCACTAGAATCAAAGGGGGCCTAATGGTTCGGGGTAACCCAACAAGAGAAAATGGGTATCACTAACATTAATGGGGGCCCAACGGTTTGGGTTAGCCCACTAGGTATTACTAACATAAGTGGGGGTCCAACGGTTTGGGTTAGCCCACTAGGTAAGGATGGAAATGGGCTTAAAGATGGGCCCTAGGGAGGTTTACAACGGTGGACATTTAAACACTATTGTCTCCTAATGTGCGGTCCATTTGGGATTAAAATCAGAATTATAATGGGGCCCTCAACCCTCCACATATCTAGAAAACAGATGGACAAGGTGTATAATACATACATCAATGCGGGACTCACGAGGCAGCCCATGGTTAGGCATATAACATATACATCACAGCGGGCCTCTCAAGGCAACCCACGACCCTTATAATGGATGAACAGTGTGTATACAACATACACATCATGGTGGGCCTCACATAAATAATGGGCTTCACATATACAATGGGCCTCACACATAAAATGGGCCTCACACGTATATCGGGCCTTACACATCCCAATTGGTCCTCACACAAGGCATTACAATGGGCCTCATCACATGGGCCTCATATACATCACAATAGGCCTCATCACCTAGGACTCATGTACATAACAATGGGCTGCATCACACAGGCCTCATATGCATCAAGTGGGCCGCATCACATGGACCTCATATACATCAAGTGGGCCACATCACATGGGCCTCATATACATTAAATGGGCCGCATCACATGGGCCTCATATACATCAAGTGGGCCACATTACATGGGCCTCACATCATAGTTGGGCCTCACATCAGCAAGTGGGCCCTGCACATACAACAAGTGGGCCCTGCACATACAGCAGGCGGGCCACACAGATGGACGGTGTATATATAATATATACATCACTGTTGGGCCTGATACAATGCAGATGGGCCTCTCATAATACAGATAAGTGTTGCATGCAGCAAGTAGGCCCTGCATGCAGCAAGTGGACCTTGTATGCAGCAGGTGGGCCTTGCTGGTGCTGGATGGCATGAATGAAACACATACTTCATGTGGGTCCCATCGTCCCTTGTTGGACAGTGGATGGTGTGGATCAAAACATACATCATGGTAAGGCCCACCGTCCCAGCTGGACGATGTGGACAGCACACACATCTAGTGGGTCTCACCATCCCAGCTGGACGGTGAGGATAAGAAACATAAATCACGGTGGATCCCACCATCCCTAATGGACAGTGTGGATGAAACACACACAGCACGGTGGATCCCACGTTCCTTGCTGGACAGTGTGGATGCCACACGTGCAGAGGGTGGGTCCCATGCCCCGGGACGGTATGCATAAAACACTTACATTAGGTGGCTCCCACATGGGTGTGGCCCACCAGCTTTGAATAAGCTGATATTTGGTATTTCCCTTCGTCCAGGCCGCTGGACAGACGATGTGGATGCTGCACATACATCAAGGTGTGGTCCACGAATGGGTGAACCGTGCCACTCCCAATCAAGCTGATATTTGTGTTCTCTGGTCCGTCTAGGCCCACCCGAAAACGGGCAGCAAGGTGGGCCCTTGACGGTGGCAGCAAAGTTGTCCCATCGTGGATAGCATGGATATCACATATACATCAATGGTGGGCCATCAAACTAGGGAAGAGAGAGAGAGAGAGAGAGAGAGTCGAGTGGTGAAGGGAGGGGCTCCGCCACTATGAGCCCACCGTTAGAAATACAATACATACATCAAAATGGGTCCCAATCCTTGTGGGCCCACAAATATAAATCAATGGTGGAAATTCCTTTCTCACCCACAAGTTCAAAGTCTAGATGACCTTCTTACAATAGAAAAATAAACATCATGATGGGGTCCATGGAGAATGGCCCCATCATGGGATGAACATATGAGTTATGGTGGGCCATCGACCATACCTAGGGTCCAAAGTAGGATCTCTACCATCAACCAGTAGGCCCCACATGTCCCATGAACAAAATCATCATCTACACCTAACATCACCCACCGATTATACTTCTTCTTGGTTCCTTGGAATGCTAAGCTCCTTGGCTTCTTCTTTGATGGAAGATGATGAAGATTGAAGGGTTGGGATAAGAGATTTGGGGTAGGAAGTGAGCCACACACTTGGTTCTTTCCTCTCCTTGGAATGCTTGGATGATTTCTCTCCTTGGGTGCTTGGGGAATGGTTAGAGAATGGGAAAGATAGGATGGGTTGTAAGGGAGATGGGATGTAGTGATGAGTGGAGTGATGGGTGTGTAAGAGAGGAGACATGAGGGTTGACTTTGGGGAGGGTTGCTTGTCTTGGGGAGAAAGAAAGCATGGGTTGTGATGGGATGTGTACTTAACTTGTACTTGATTGATTGATGTGATAGATTGGGTAGAGATTCTCTTGAGATTCGCAATGCGTAGCGTTTCCTCGAAATATACGTTGGCCTACAATTCCTGGCCCGGGTATCACATCGATGCGCAAGACGCGGCGTTGGAACCGCGGCGACGGTGCAGTCGTTAGGGTATAAGTCTAGGGTAGAGTCGACTCAGATCTATGGGATGTAACTTAGGGTCGCCAGGATTCGACGGGGAGGATCGCGGGAGTCTAAGGAATGGTACGGTCAATGATACGGGCCTTACATCGATAATGTCTCCAAAATAGTCCAGCAAGTTATCTCAATTTTTTCAATAAATTTGATATCATCGAATAGGTCTTCGATATCATCGAGGAGTACTTCGAGTAATCGAAAATGATGCCCAATGTTTCGGGTGAGTTTTGCTGAAAATCTATGAAAAATTCAATGTCATCGACCTAGCTTCGATGTCATCGAGCAGATCTTTGAGTCATCGATAAACGTCTTCAATTTGTCCAGCGACTAACTCAATTTTCATCCATAATTTCGATGTCATCGAATGGTAGCTTCGATGTCATTGAACGGTGATTGATGACACAGTCAATGTGAGCTTTGCACTTGTTCTTTTAACTTTATTCCTTCTTCACTTGGTTTTTTTGAATCTTAGGACCTTGAAATCTTCAATCTCTATCTCCTAAGATCTATTCTTTGCCTTGGTGACTTTTGAGCATCAAATCCATGCTTTTAGCAGCTTTTCCAATTCAAGCTCTTAAATTCACCTTGCAACACAAACATGAGTAAAATAGGACATTAAGAATTACCATGTTCATAAAACCAAGAAATAAATCAGGGATAATATGCAATATTTGACCCTCAACACAATTCCCAACTAGCATTTTGCTAGTCCCAAGAAAAGTATGTGTGAAATAAACCTCAATACTCAATGTCCAAAACCTCTTTAGGAAAAACAATCTTTTGTACACTCAAGTGTGAATGGGTAGACTTGAGGAGAGAAAGTGGGATTTTGAAAACCTAGATCCAAATCATTTGAGCAATCAATCAAATAAGTTCTTAATTGATTAATAGCATAAGTTCATATACCTAGTTCTCCAAAGTGCTCCGTGAAAATTAACTTACTTCTCATAAGAATACTATCATTTCATAATGTTAGCCATGCTCATCACTTCAAGATTGTTTTGAAACTCAAGTACTGATTCTGAACTTATCCCCTTCTCCTTCTTGTTCCAGTTTTTAATTTTATATCGACCGTCAATTTTTATCCATTCTTTATTTTTGCATTCTTTTCATTCTTTTTTCATGACATTTTTGTCGATCTCCTATTTTTTTTTAACTGGTTCTTTTCTTCTTTTAAGGTGGATAAAATTCTCCAGACTTGATTCTCACCATCTATCAATGATTCACATACTAACAATCAGAAATTCTAGCATGTCTTACAGAAGACAAATAGAGTGTCTCGTGATTTTGATTGACCTGCTATTCAAACTTCCTCCTAATCAGTTGAGTGGAAGAACTTAAGTGATAAATTACTTAATTGATCAAATTTCAACAATCTAAAATTGACTTTTTATCTTATCATACTTAAACCATTCTTAAGTACACAATTCATCGCTTCCCATACAAATTTCAACTTGAAACATTGAAAATTTCAAAAATTTTACTCAAAACTGAGAAAATACTAGTTAGTTTACCTAATCTCCCATTCCCAACCTAAAATCTACATTGTCCACAATGTAAAGAAATAAGCATGAAATGTAAAAGAGGCAACGAAATGAAAAAACGAAGTGATGGAAAGATAATACTTGAAAAAGGAATTTCAAGGCTTTTACAATGATCTCAGTGTGAAGATGGGTTAGCACAAGAAAACTGAAAGTACTGGAAAGTAAAGTATCCTAAAACAGGAAAAAGAAAATTATCCTAAACAACAGAAAACAATAAACCTAACTATACCTCCATCAGACTAGGAGGTCAATCCTGGTAAATAGGATCATTTAGAGGTATGGACATGTTCTCTGAATCAAATTGCTCAACAAATGACTTTAAACGATGTCCATTTAGTTTGAATTCATTGTCATTGTTTGGATTCCAAATCTCGACAACCACATGAGGATAGTGTAACACCCCATACTTTTCAATACTCGAGTGTTACCAGGTAATCTAACTTAACATAAATACAAACCCCTCTTATTCAACACCTACCTTCATTCTAATCTGAGTCCAACCGTTGGAAGCGATCAACTCCCACATGCCTATATTTTTAGGATTCCAATTCCACTTGTGAACAAGCTAACCAACTAGTTTGGGTATAGCACCCTGAATCACGAGGTCCACTCTTCAATAACCACTAGGTTCTATAGAGCGACCAATCACTTAACACACTAATCAGATAATTTAGGGATTAAATCAGGCATTTTAAAAGTCCACTTACACAGAACTTAGGACTGCTAGGACTCATAATAAAGGGTTTTAAATCAATCCAACTATGGATTTATGAAGCAAACATTGTAGTTGAGCATGCAACTACATAGATGCATGTTCGCTCAAAGGATAACCTAATCGGATGATTGGATGGAAATATACACCATTGTTGTGAATTAGATTACTTGAGAATCATGTGGAATCATTCATATTAACACCTGAAGCCAATCCGACCATTAGGTTGGTGGGAATCATTGCTAAATATGGCCACGAGATTACTAAATATGGCCACTTACGATTTAAATGATTTAATCTTTCTAACCAAAGCCCTATAGGGGCTAAGTGAGAAATAAATGATGCTGATTAAGATGGGACCCACATAAGCAGCTTAGAGAAAGATGATAGTAATAATAATAAAAATAATAATAACAATAAATAAATGATATTAAAAACATAATAATGAGGGTGTTTAATCTCATAACTACGTATATTAGGCCATTTGACCCATAATCCAGCCACTAAAATTCTAGATAAAGCAATATAGATCTGTTGTATCGTAGATGGCAAGTTTAGATATAATCTGACCATCAGATCAAGGAAAAACCCACAATTTAGGGGCAAAGTTTGCATGCATGGCTCACCTAAGCTTTGTACCCGCCCGAGCTTCGGTTAAAGCCCATACTTGGACCCACCAAGTGGAATGTATGGTGTGGATTTCTCACAAACATCATGGTGGACCCCACCTCAAGATGTGAGTGCATGGGAGGGACGTACACTCACTGTGCACGGGCCCTGGGAGACCGGTCAACAGGGGTTGACCCATGTTTTCTATAAAGAGAACGATTCTCTCTCTCATCTTTCGTTTTAGAGAGTGGACGGACAACGTCCGTGTTTTCGATCAGCGGCCCACCTCCACTACCCGTTTTCATGATCTAAACCGTCCATCTAGTGCGTACACTTCTTTTGACCAAAACCCAGTGGGTCCCGTTGTAGATGTGGTAGTACGTGTACACAACGCCAGTGTGAAAGGGCCCTACAAACACATGCTTCCCAAAAATAGAAACTGCCCTCCCCTCCACGTGGCGATCCGCGTGAAATCCACTCCTGCGCCATCTCAGCCCTCCATTACCCGATGGATCCCAGCCATCAGTTGTTGCTCACGTGGGCTAGGGTTTTCTCTGGAAAACTGACGCCAAAACCTCCCTTCTGCGAATTATTTTCCAGAAAACCAGATAGAAGGATTCAATCCCGGCCTTCCAGTCTCATCCAATGGCCCTGAGGGAGTTCAGGGTTTGATTTAAGTCCAAGAGATGGGAGTTGCAATGGGTCACTCTCCCACTCCCTTGGCTCAACTCGAAAATAGTCATTTTCTTCTTCCTTCAAAAACCATCCACCAAACCTTCCTGAAGCTTAAAAAATCCATGTCTCTAAGCTCCTTCGAGCTCATACACACCACCTACAACAATCAGTTCGAAGGAATAAACCCCCATTTGCAATCTGCCATTAACACTACATCTTCTTCCCCGCCATTCCACTGCACTAACCATCTTAGTTTAAGTCCATTTTGACTCCAGTTATGTTCGGATTCGTGACTGGAGGTCCCTGGAAGAGGAAAAAGGAGAGGAAAGTGAGAGAGTAGAAAGGAAAAAGAGAAGAGATGGATTGGAGCGATTCTTTGCCACCGGCTTACAGCACCACACCCGAACTCGGTCGAGTTCGGGACGAGTTCACCGAGTTTTTGGGCACGAGTCTGACCGTGCTTTGTCGTTTGGCCGTGGTCAAAAGAAGGAGGAAAGAGAGTATGAGAGGGAGAGACAAGCTCCCATCTGTTGTACCCCACCCAATTGCTGACTGTCGCACTACACTGACCCGATCGAGTTCGGTTTGGGTTGGTGTTCTTGCTGACCAGAGAAGAAAGGAAAAGAAGGAAGAGAAAGGGAGAAGAAGAAGAAACAGAGGAATGAGAGGGAGAGATGGTGCATGTTGCACCAGCTCAGATCGGGCCGAGTCGCGGTCGCGGCTTAGGCCAGAAACGGACCTGGTTCCGCTGAGATTGGACCACAACTGAGGTGAGTCCAACCACCTCTGGACGCTAAGAAACCTTAGAGAAGAAAGAAACAGAGAGAAGGAAAGAGAGTAAGAAAGAAAAGAGAGAAAGGAAGAAGAGAGAGGAGAAGAGAAGCCGAGAGTGAGTGAAAATCGAGTTGGTTAGATTGGAACTGAGTTGACTCGGTTCAAACTCGGTCGAGCTGCATGTGGAGTTGGATCAGCTCAGATGTGTCAAGTGGAGCTACAAAGTCAATTGATGTAAGCCAATTTTCTCTACATAAGTCAATCACTTGATTTATTATAATTAGCGTTACTATAACTATTGTGATTATTAAGCATGTTTAGCCATTAACGGGTTATGTGAGCTCGTATTACTTATCATAAATAAATTTTAACCATTAGACGATAGGTATTAATATTTATGTACCATTTCTAGATGTTATCCTTGATAATGGATCACACTATCCAATACCATCATAACAAATATTTTCGCTACATTAGCTAAAATGGATCATAACACTAAGGTTAATAAATACTTTATAATTACTAAATTAACACTAATTTCACATCAACTAGGGTTCAAACCCTAAAACCTGGCCTAGACCTAAAATCTAGGATAAAATTCTAGACCCAAGTAATCTAAACCTTAAGACAACACTCTAAACATAGATAGTGTGTTAGGTTCGGGCTAATTATAGAATTTCATGATTCATGGTAGGTCATGGTAACTATTATTGTGGCCAGGTTCGTTATTGATAGTTATAACTAATAGCATTGGAAAGCATTCATCGCTTCCCTTATGAAATTAGTGTAATACTTAACTTTTAGTAGTAACCCTTATTATATTATTATTGGTAAATATTTTGTTGCTATTACTTGTATTGTTTAATAGAATGTTAGTCATTATAAGAAGATTAGATAATGTTGGTATATCTAGAGATGAACTTATGAACCACCATTATTAATATTGATGGATTAATACTCCCATCATGAATATTATTTGACCCGTTGCACGGTATTAATGGTAATGATAACATTAAAAAATAATTTAGGATCCAAATCCTAGAATCTAAGGTTAGGACTAAACCCTAGGATGAAAACCCTAAGTCTACGCTAAAACCCTAAAGATAAAATAATTAAAACCCTAGGCTATGATCTTAAACCTTAGGTAGTTTGTAGGGCTTGGATCTAATCATACAAGTTCCTGATTTATGGTAGGATTTGATTTTAAGGGAACGTGCTTCCTTGCAGCATCAGTTGGCGATTCAAAATATAAAGTGATGATTCTTCCCCTTAAGCTTTCCATCTTCTCATTAGCTTAAGTTATAGTTTTTATTTAAATTCATAATTGATATTTTCCTTTATAATCACATGTGTTAGCTGGTGGAAATTGAATTGCTGTATTACATGCTTTATGATTGTCCTGTATAATTGTTCATGCTTGTGGATTATTTGTGGATTGCTTATGGAACTTAAACTGGTACATTAGTGAAAAATTCTCACATATGAATGTACACCCATACTTAGGATGTAACTTGACTAATTGTGATTGTAATGGACCTTCGACTTGGTGGTTATTGAGTGGTGGTCTAGAAGGATCATTCATGTGGGCCTACCATCCAGGGTTGTTGTGCCCAATGGTTTTTAAGGATGGTCTTTATCGTATGGTTTTGATATTCGCCCTATGTGGCATATTTTGATACTCACCCTACGTGGTTTTATTTAATATTTTCCCCACATGGGTTCAATATTTTATACTGTGCAACCATGCCATGGTAAGCCCTATATACTGTAATTTGATTGGCCACTAGTCGATGGGTTTCCATTAAACATCCTAAAATGGAAGCCTCATGGGCCGGGATGGTAGTCATGGGAGACTATGCCTGAGCCATCGGCATACGCTGAGCCATATGCTCTCCGTAGTGACCTTTAAGCTTATCTAAATTGGCTGGTTGTAAATGGACTAATAATGACTTATCTAATCATGCATACATAGCACGTATTGTTCTGACTGGATGATGTTCCCAGGTTCGATGATTCCGACTGGATGATGTTTCCCAAGTTCGATGATTGCATGGGTGACAGCCCACCGTCCGCACGGATGAGGATCCCCGGGGCGATGATTGCATTCACGCATCTATGCATCTAACAAGACCTGCATCATGTATTATTTTGTATGCTTTATTTTATAACTATGCTTACCCAATGCGGTGGTGTGTAATCTTGAGGGAAATTCACACTGAGTTAGCCACTCATCCATCAAATATATAATCGTACAGGTAACACAGGTGGCTTAAGTGATTTTCAGGTTCGGACTGATAAGGAGCCAGGTTCAGGTGCTCGAGGTTGCATGACTGTATCTACTTTGAGGAGTTGAGGGGTCTTAAGGCTTAATTCTACTTGTATTCTACTATTTCTCATGTATTGGATCATGTAATTCTTGTATTTGTTTATTTTGGAGACATTGGTTTGTATAAGTCATTATTGGCAACTGCTTGTATATTCTAAATAAAATTTGAAAATTTCCTTTATGCTTACTTGTCCATTCTACGCTCATTCGCTTACTTTGATAGTTGAAATATATATATATATATATATATATATATATATATATATATATATATATATATAATGGACTTTAACCATCCTTTAAAGTTAACACTCGGGTTTTTGGGAAACAAGTCGTGTACTCGGGTCCTGAAAAGTCAGGGCATTACAGATAGACATTAGTAATAATGAAAGGGCCGATCCAACAAGATCGGAGTTTACCTAAAAAAAGATGTAACCGAGAATTATACAAGAGGACTTTCTGACCGGGTGTGAATGATTTCCGAAGAATGTGTTGGTCATGAAACACCTTCATCTTGTCCTTGTAAATTCTCTAGTTCTCATATGCATCGTTTCGAATTTCTTAAAGTTCATTCAACTGAAGTTTGTGCAGCGAGCCAGTATTGTCCAAATCAAAATTCAGATTTTTAATAGCATAATAGGCTCTATGTTCCAACTTCACAGGTAAGTGGCAAGCTTTTCCGTAGACAAGTCTAAAGGGAGACATTCCAATAGGGGTCTTAAATGCAGTATGGTATGCCCATAAAGCATCAGTCAATCGGATTGACCAATCTTTGCAGTCAGGGTTAACTGTTTTCTCTGAGATGGATTTAATTTTCCTACTGGAAATTTCAGCTTATCCACTTGTTTGTGGGTGATATGGAGTGCTCACCTTGTGAGATATGTCATATTTCTTCATTAAGTTCGCAAATGACCTATTACAAAAATGTGAACCTCCATCACTAATTAAAGCTCGAGGCGTTCCAAACCGGGAAAGGATGTTCTCTTTTAAGAATTTAATGACCGTTCGATAATCATTGTTCTGGCACGGGATCACTTTAACCCATTTAGTGACATAATCTACAGGCCTGAGAGTAACAAAAGGATATGACACTTCGGTGTTCATTATCTGGTACACATCTCCTTGAGATTTGGTCTAGACAATATTTAAACAAGTATAGATCATCCTAGAAGAATTTATGAACCTCGTCGAAGAATTTTTTCTTATCTTATGCAGTCCAATGTGTCGGCGTGAAACCTGTGGTAATTTAATTAGCAATATTAGCAAACCAAAGTGAGTGGGAGACTTTAATCAATTGTTCATCAGGGAATATGTCGTTTATGGGTGCCGTCTCAATGGAATCAAGGAGGTCAAGTCTCGAAAGATAGTCAGCCACTATGTTTTCTACTCCCTTTTTATCTTTCATTTACAAATCAAATTCCTGAAGTAGAAGGATCCATCGTATCAAGCAGGGCTTAGCATCATTCTTAGAGAGAAGATACTTGAGTGCTGTATGATCAGTGTAGATAATGATCTTGGATCCAATCAAGTAAGATCTAAATTTGTCCAAAGCGAATACCACGACTAAGAGTTCCTTTTCCGTAGTAGAGTAATTCACTTGGGCCGAATTTAGAGTCTTACTTGCGTAATGAATAATGTAGGGTTTTTCTTTTCTCTGGTCTAACACCGCCCCAATAGCATAGTCAGACACATAACACATTTGTTCAAAAGGAATATTCCAATCAAGTGGCTGCATGATAGGTGCGGTAGTCAACATGCCCTTTAGCTTAAAGAAAGCTTCTTGGCATTACTCAGTCCACTCATATGGTATATCCTTTTAAAGTAGATTGCATAAAGGACGAGAGAGGTGACTAAAATCCTTTATGAATCGTCTATAAAATCTGGTGTCCTAGGAAGGATCGCACATCTTTTATGCACTTGGGTGAAGGTAGGTTAGAGATAAGATCAATTTTAGCCTTATCTACCTCAATTCCTTTGGACGAGATGATATGCCCAAGAACAATTCCCTTATGAACCATGAAGTGGCACTTCTCTCAATTAAGTACTAAATTCTTTTCCTCACATCGCTTTAGCACAGATTTCAAAATTTCCAAGCATTCGCTGAAGGATGGACCACAGACTGAGAAGTCGTCTATGAAGACCTCTAAATATTTCCCTACCATGTCAAAAAAATACTCAACACACTAAATGAAAAAGGGGGGGAAAGGACGAATTTTAAGACGATTGTGGACCGTCTACAAAATTCCTTTGTTTAAAGACGAATATGAACCGTCTCTAAACTTTTAGACTGCTCTTAACCGTCTTTAATATGAAGCAAAATCATCTTATAAATGTTGAATGTCCACAAATCATTTAAGACAAAATCCATCGGTAACTGCGGAGAAAGGATGACTATCTACCATCTGGAATAAAAGACGGTCCTTAGCTGTCTTATATGCAATCATCTGAGACGGTCAGTAGCTATCTTATAGTGGTCATCTGAGGCTGTCAAAGACCATATGCATTAGAAACAGTCCTTAGTTGTCTTATAGGCAGTCATTCGAGACAGTTGAAGACCGTCTGCATTAGAGACAGTCATTAGTTGTCTTTTAGTGGTCATCTGAGATTGTCAAAGACCGTCTGCATTAGAGACGGTCCTTAGCCGTCTTATAGTGGTCATATGCAACCGTCAAAGACTGTCTGCATTAGAGATAGTCCTAAACTGTCTTACCCTTCCACTACCATCACTCTGTCGCGCAAGGTGGAGCATGCTTTAATGTGGGGTTACTGTGGAGGCCACCTTCATGTATGTATTACGTATCCAGGCCGTCCATTAGTTTCCCACTCTACATCCTTCTTATTTTATTAAAAAACGAAATTTTAGGAAATGAAGTTCGAAAAAAAAATGAGATAAAAAAAATTGAGATTTTGATATATAATTGACATTTTGAAAAAGAAAATTGAGAAGTTCAAAAAAAAAAAATGAGAAGCTTAGAAAAATAATTAACAATGTTTGAGAAAAATTTAGATTTTGAAGAAAAAAAACTGTTATTTTATAAAAATCTAGATTTTGAAAAAAAAAATTAAAGAACTTGGAATAATCTTGATAATTTTGAAAAAAAAATAGATTTAAAAAAATGATATTTTGAAAAAGAAAATAAAAAAGATTAACAAAATTGTGAAAAAATTGACAACTTGGAAAAAAAAAATATTTTAAAAAAAGAAAATGAGATTTTGTATTTTGAAATGAAAAATTGAAAAGTTAGATAACAAAAGTGAGATTTTGATGATGTGTTGTATATCCATGCCACCCATATGTTTCTCCAACTCATTTTTGAGCGTGATAAAAAAAAATTGTGTAGATTTAAATCTTAAGTGGACCACACCACTGGAAAGAGTGGTAATATAGTACCTTGCCATTAAAAATTATAAAGAGCCCATCGTAAGGTTTTAGTAATGTTTATTTGCAATCTAACTTATCGATAATGTAAAGAAGATCTAGATGAAGGTAAAATACAAAGATCAAATTGATCCAAAACTTTTATGTCCTTCAAAATGTTTTTAATGGTTATTCATCACTGTTTTGATTGGTATGGCCCACTTGAGATTATTGAATTCTTATGATTTGAAATAACATCCTAAAATATGATGAAAAAATATATGGACGGTGTCGATATACATAAAATATATCAAGGTGGGCCCTACATGGTTAGAGTAACACCTATGAAGGAGTTACCTAAATAGTGAAATGGTACTATAAGGTCACCTCATGTGATCTTCCCATGAGGTTAATCTGTGTGGGCCCCACCATGATGTGTGTAAAACATCAACACCATGCATTTGATGTGTCCCCTTTAAGTTATGGGATATCCTAAAAATCAGTCGTATATGAAACTCAGGTGGGCCATAGCATCTAAAACTATGTGAAGACATCCCTAAAACATATAAAAGCATTTGGTGGGGCCCAGATGAGTTTTGAATGCATATGAAACTTGGTCTAACTCCTCATCCAAGTGGGACACACATAATGAATGGGCTGGATCTATGAACCACATCTAGGTGGGCCCAATAAATGATTATGAATGTTTTAATGGGAGGGTAACCCTCTCAACTATAATATGTGGTGTGGCCCACCCAAGTCATGGATTGACTTTATTTTTAAGATCGTGGCCCACCATGGAATGGTGCATCTGATTGATGGGGCAGATCTAAAGTTCAAGTGGACCCCACCATTGAAAAGAGTAGGATAGTGACACCCACTGTTGAAACCTTCTTAGGGCTCACAACGATGTTTATTTGAGATCCAACTTGTTTATAAGTTAATACAGACATGGAATAAGGGAAAACATAAATATTAGCTTGATTGAAAACTTCTACGGCCCAAAGAAGGTTTTAATGGTAGGCATTTAATCCCCACTGTTTTTTGTTATGAGGTTCACTTGAACTTTGAATGACTCATACTTTGGCTCAATCACAAGAAGTTTTTAATGTTGGATATTCAATCAACACTATTTCATGTGATGTGGTACAAATACTTGGATGAATAGGAAAAAAACAAATTTCATATTGATCCAAAACTTTTGTGGCCCCCAAAAGGGTTTCAATGGTAGATGTTTAATCCCCCTTCTTAGGCGGTGGAATTCGAAAGGACGTGGATTGCATCCTACCCTGCCGTATCCAGCTAGCAATGACACAGTGAATGTATTTGGTTTATCCACACTGTTGATCCATTTTTCTAGATCATTTTAGTGGTTGAGCCCAAAATTGAAGCATATCCAAAGCTCAAGTGGACCATACCACGGGAAACAGTGGGAATAATGATTTCCACCGTTGAAATCTTTCTATGGCCCACAATGATGTTTACTTGTCATCCAACCTGTTCATAAGATCACAAATACATGGATGAAGGGAAAACTAAAATATCAACTTGATCCAAAACTTCCGTGGCCTCCCAGAATTTTTCAATGGTAGACGTTCAATTCATACTGTTTCCTATGATGTGGTCCACTTCAGATTTTTATAGGCTTCATTTTTGACCTCATGCAATAAAATTATATGTTAAAATGGATGGAAAGAGTGGATAAAATAAATAAATCATGGTGGGCCCCACAGGATTTAGTCAGTACGCTTAGGGTACTGAGTTACTCTCTACGCAATCCGCTTCCATCTAGAAGCGTACGTGGTTTGGCTAGTTACGCTGCCACTAGCCAAGTGGCTAGTGGTTGGTGCTATGTGGACCCCACCATGATGTATGTGTTTTATTCACACCATCCATCCATTTTGAAAGATAATTTTATGTCTTAATCCCAAAAATGAGATAGATCTAAATCTCAGGTGGACCACACCATGGAATTTTTTTTTATTGAATGTCCACCATTAAAAACCTCCTAGAGCCCACTGTAATGGCTATTTGACATCTAACCTATTGATTAGGTCATAAAAAATTGGATGAAGTGAAAAAAAATATATTAGCTTGATCCAAAACTTTTGTGGGCCCAAGAAGTTTTTAATGGTGGCATTCAATCAACACTTTGCGGTCCACTTGGGATTTGTATCAACCTCGTTTTTAGGCTCATACCATAAAATGATCGGTAAGAATGGGTGGATGGAATGGATGAAACACATACATCATGGTGGGGCCCACAGAGCACCGACCACTAACCATTGGCTAGTGGCAGGGTGAGAAGGAAATCAGATTGCCTTCTGAGTTACTCGGTATGCTCTTATGGTACTGAGTAAACTCTGTTGGGCCCATTGTGAACTCATATAGTTCATCCACGCCGTCCATCCATTTTTCCAGATCATTTTAGGGGTTGAACCCAAAATTAAAGTATATCAAAATCTCAAGTAGACCATACCAAAGGAAATAATGGAAGTATTGATTTCCACAGTTGAAATATTTCTAAGGCCCCCAGTGATGTTTATTTGTCATCCATACTGTTCATAAGATCACAAAGACATGGATGAATGGAAAACACAAATATCATCTTGACCTAAAACTTCTGTGGGCCCCAAAGAACTTTTCAACGGTAGACTTTAATTCACATTGTTTCAAGTGGTGTGGTCCATTTGAGCTTTGGATATGATTAATTTTTGGTCCAAAGTACTAAAATTATATGATAAAATGGATGGACGGATTTGATAAAATGCATGAATGATGGTGGGCCCCACAAAGTTTACTCAGTACGCTTAGCCTACTAACAGTACGCAATCTGCTTCCGGTGAGAAGCCGATCCGTTTCCTCTCCCTCTCTCGATTTCCTTTTTCCTCTTTCCCTCTCGATCAAAATCGGTTTGTCTCCTCCGATGATCTTCCTCTCTCTCTCTCTCTCTCTCTCTCTCTCTCTCTCTCCTGTGAAGCACTCTGGGATGCCATTGCAGCCCTTTGCAACTCAGATCCAGCGAGACGACAGCCGGCGATGAAGCCAACCTTCCAACTTTTTTATTTATTCGTATTTATCCTTCTTCTGTTTGCATTTTTGTTTTGGAATTTTTTATTTGTGGGTTTTTAGAGAATAGAGATGGTTTCTAACAAATGCACAACCCTTATCAAGTATGGGGTTTTCGGAGATTGGAAATGGTTGGCTGGAGATGCAACAACAAGGGTTTCGAATTCGCGACTAGAGGTGGGTTTGGAGCTTGCGACTAGAGGTGAGTTTCGAGATTAAAAAAATCCCCATTAACATGCATTTCAGATGTATGTTTAAATGCTTTAATGAAAAAGAGATAATTTAGTATCCTCTCTTTAATAAATTTATATTTATAGTTTTTTTTACTGGTTTTTCTTAAATGATTTTAACCGTTTATTTTTATTTTTTGTTTTTTAGTTATATATATATATATATATATATATATATATATATATATATATAGAGAGAGAGAGAGAGAGAGAGAGAGAGAGAGAGAGAGAGAGAGAGAGAGAGAGAGAGAGAGAGAGAGAGAGAGAGATCTGGATATGATTTTTTTCATATATTTTGGATTTTTTTTTCTGTTTGGGTTTGGGATTGGTTTATATGTGGATGCCCTAAATCTCTTGGTGAATGGTATGATATGCAAATCCGTTTTTTAATCCTTGGTTTTTGTTGCTATATCTGTTTCAATGCCTTTTGTTTGATTGGTAAGGCAACAAAAAATACAATGTGGACATGCACGTACCCTGTTTGATGGTTGGTGTAGGAGAGAAATGTGGGGACCAAGAAGGAGAGAGGGAAATCATCCATCTATGCGAAACACAATATTTCAACCAATTAAATGTAGCGCTTTCACAGTAGAAATCTAATTCATCTTATTCCGAATAATTGCACTTATCCAGCCGATTTAAGCCACGGATCTGTTATCAACTTCCCAAGTTTTCTTGTTTTTTTTTTTTTTTTTTCTTCTTCTTTTTGTGATCTATTAGAAATGATTGAATGAAGGTTCACATTGATGCAAGGACATCAAATATCTATGAAATGGGTATGGAGGTGGTATGATTCCTGTTGATTGGTACATGAACCTCATATGTTGCTCTGCTTCTTATCCCACAATTGGTGCTATCAAAGAAAGATCCTTCCACTCTTTTATTTATTTATTTATTTATTTTTGTGTGCAACTAGCAAAAAGATCCAACGTTACATATCTGTTCATCTTGACCTTTGTTCCAAGATTCCCTCCGCAGGATGTTCTCATGCTTTGCTTGTAGGTGGACCAGTTTTAGGTGGTCTACTCCACTCCAAAAACCATGATTTCCATCAGAAGCAAGGGGTCCGGCTGCCTCGTTGGGCCTTAGTTAATGCTATAACCCATTTAGTATCTAAGCTCTACCATCCCTACACATGCCAATGCAGGGTGGTTCATCAAACAGAACCACCTTACATGTTCTGTGGCCTGAAAAACTAGGCAGGCTTCATCACTAGGTGGACCACATATCAAATGTCAAGTAATGGTAACTCCTTTTTAACTGACTAAGTGATTGAACTGGCCTAATTTACTGGCAATGGAACGTTCATGGTGGGGTCCACCATTCCAATGGTTTAATTGTAGTCACATGCATGCCACATGTACCTAGGGAAAAGAAAAGAACAAAAAATCTATGAACGAGAAAAATTGATTTATTTGAAATATGGTTAATCAGATCATCATATGGGCTACACTTTAATTGCAATATTTTGAAGGGTGTACATTACTTTCTATGGGTTTGCCCACCTTATGATTGGATTTGCCATATTTTCAATTTTGTCACATAATAATGGTGGCGTGCATCTATTGAATGTGTTGAATGTGAGATACATACCATGTGGCCCCACAACTATTGCTTTTGGATCATGTGATTAAATATGCTTGATCGAGCTTTTTGTTTGCCCTATACAAGGTGGTCATTATATATATATTTTTCATTTTTAACCATGCAAACAGATAGCTCGCTTGTTACAAGGTCATTCCACGCTGGAATGAACTGAAAACACAAATACTAGCCCGGTTCAAAATATGGATCTCACACCCGTGTGCCATATTGACATGTATGCTTGCATTTGGGTGAGTTGGGTTCTCTTCCCTTGTTTTCTATGTATGAATCTTTTTGACATGTCTGCTACGAGTTGTTACAGGTTTGTATATTCCAAGCGGTTAAACGAGAGACATTTCCAGGTGGTATCGACTTGAGGCATTTCCGGGTAATTCCCTTTTCCATTGCTTGAAATGTTTGTTCCTCTTGATATGCCCTGGCTATTGTTTAAACTGGGTTGAATTGGACCGTTATTCTTGATTTGGCATCAAGAAAAATGCATGCCTCTTTAGTTTTCCAATCTTAGGAAATTAAAGGCATGAATTCCATGCTAAATAATAAGTTTGGATTTTCTAACTGTTAAACTTGGCAATGATATTGTGTGAGCTAGTGGGCTCAATCGTCAAATTCCAGGATGTGCTTTTGTTGGCAATGGGAGTGAAGAAAAGAAATCTTTTGTTGTAGATTGCAGTTTGGCTTTCTACAGTTTATGGGAGATTCTCAAGTTGCCCCACATCATCATCATCATCAATAGACAAATCCTTGAGGTCATTACATGTTCTCAATCTAAGGTATCGAGCTGTTGATTCTTTCTTCAGTTTTTGTCCATGCATTCATGCTTCTGCGAATAGTCTTTGACTAGGTTTGTAGGTCTAATCTCAATTTTTGTAATCACCAGAGTCATTGTTTGATGGTAATTAATCCAGTTTTGGCATGCTCGTTGTATGTATGTATTAAATGATCTTACCCTAGTACTTGTTCCTGGCAATGCATGTAGAGTTTTTCACCATGTCCAGTTAGTTAGTTTGCGTTTGGCATCAGCTGAATGTGATCTAGTTGGAATGTGTAGCATGTGTGTAGACAATACCTCTACTAGTTTCTTTATCTTTTCTGCATTGAAGGGTAGCTTCTCTAGTAGTACATTTCCTCTTTTTCTTCCATAGCTTTGATGCATTGATTTGAGCAAGAACAGGTTATCAAGAGAAATACCCAGGTCTTTGGATCAGTTGTGTCAACTCCGAACAATGCACCTAAGCAATTGTAGATTTACAGAATGTTAGATTGAAGAAGTCTGATGGAAATCCAGATCATGTGTAATGAATGAGTTTAATGCCAAAAACATTGGTATGTCATCTAGGTTCTAAATATCCAAAACTGGGTAGTTATAGTGATGCTTTAAGGGTGAGTTTGTATATGTAGAGGTGATTTTTTTATGCAAACAACTCTGTATATAGTTGTACATAGGTTTATTATGTATAATTCAATTCCACATCTCAATGAATAAAATACATAACATTTATGCTAATCTTTTCTAACAGTGCACGATCTTTGGAATTAATCTTGATTACCACTTCAGTACATGCTAATGAAATAATGTATGAATCTGTTTAGGCTTTAAGGTATTGGGTTTTCCATTCTTTTATTTTTATAATACTCATTTAATATGTCCTATCATGTGCTATTTTCAGTCCCTCTGCGATCCCAAACCGAACTCCCCTGTGAGTTCTGAGGCTGCTCCATGTTCCTCGAGAATAAGTGGGAGTGCAACCGAAGAGTGTGAGATAGTGCAGCAGAGCTGGACAGAAGACTAATAGGTGCAATCCCCATCCATCCATCTTTTATTTTCTCTGATCAAACAAATGGTAGAAGACAATGGAGGGATTTGGAGTGGAGGGATTCTGTTTACCGATTTTAATGGATATGACATGTACGAATTGTTGTTGGAGGATTTGGTACTTTGTTTCTTCTCGAAGTTGGTGCTCATGTAATATTATATGCCACGTATCTCTTACTTGGTATGGTGTGAATAAAAAGGGACTAGCTGATAGCATGCAGGAACTTCAAACACAAATTGTCTGTTTAAGAATACTTAAGTGTAATTTGCATATATTTGTCTTGATTCATCATTATTGTTGTCATTGTTGTTGTTGTAGTTGTGAAAAGTGTCTTGAGTTGGCCAGTTCGATGTGGAATGCCCAGAAGTTGAATAAAATCCTTTTTGAATCCTCGACAAGGATAGGCGATAGTGTTTAAGGTCATTTTTTCTCATATCTAGCTGTATTGGGGTTGATCTTAGCATGTGTTGTTGATCTTAAAGTCATCTATTCATTGGTTTCTTTTATTGTTGAATTATTGAAGGCAATTATCGAATCTAGAATTTTTAGATGAGTTGATCTATCAGGGCATGTACTAGCTAGGGTAAGAGACCATTATTAATTCTTTAAAAAAACCAAAAAATAAAATGGCTACGGACATTGGCCATATCCCTAGATCTGGAAACCGTAGCCATTTCTAACTTCGGCTTATCACTACGGATCTAGTTCTACTTTTAGCTACAAATATTATCGGTAGCCATTGCTTCAAAAGCAATGACTGTGGTAACAGTGGCTACGGTAGTGCTACGAATTAAATCCATAAACTTTGAACCTTTTTCTGGTCATGTTAAAAAATCAAAGATAGTCCATAACTGTCATTTTTTAAAGATGGTCCACAATCGTCAATTTTGTAAGACAGTCCATAACCATCCTTTTTTAAAGAAGATCTATAACCGTCCTTTAACTAATACGATGCAGTAAAATATGATGGCCTATGCAACGGTTCAAAATCGTCATTAATTGAGATTTGAGATAGTTTTCAGCTGTCCTTTTTTCACGGTTTTGGCGTAGTGACATACATCGCTGAAAAGTGGCGGGGGCATTACATAGTCCAAATGGCATCCTTTAGTAAGAAAAGGTGCCAAAAGGACATGTGAATGTAGTATTTTTCTGATCTTCAAGGGCTATCTCGATCTTGTTGTAGCCCGAATATCCGTCAAGGAAATAGTAATAGGAATGACTAGCTAGCCTTTCCAAAATTTGATCGATGAAGGGCAAATGAAAGTGATCTTTCCTCGTGACGGTATTCAACTTCCAGTAATCAATGCACATTCTTCAACCGATAGTGATCATAGTTGGCACGAGTTCATTGTCAGCATTGGCTACGATGGTGATTCCGGACTTCTTAGGAACCACCTGAGTTGGGCTCACCCATTGGCTATCGGATATTGGGTATATGATACCTGCATCCAATAGTTTAATAACCTCGACCTTAACCACTTCCTTCATGTTTGGATTTAGTTTACGTTATGGTTGCCATGAGGTCTTCGCATTATCCTCAAGATGAATGCGGTGAGTACAAATCAAAGGGTCAATTCCCTTGAGATCCGTAATCGACTGTTAAAGGGCTCCCTTATGCTCAATAAGAGTAGAGATAAGCATACTCTCCTGTTCCTGTCCAAGGTGGGAAGAAATCACCACCGGGTATGTCTCATCTTCACCTAAATAAACATATTTTAAATCAGTGGGCAAAGGTTTTAGGTCAAGCTTCGGTGCTTTGAAGCTAGACGGTAGAGGCACCACATCGGTTCGGGGCAATTTCTCAAATTGTGGCCTCCACCGGTTAACTTCAAGTACCGGTGTAGCATTAAACAAGGCATCCATCTCCCTAATCATATCATCGTCTACATCGGGGGAGTGGGCCAAGCACGTTTCTAGAGGGTCAGAGTATAGAGTCAGGAGTATTTTATTCTCCACAAAAGAATCAATCAGGTTAATATCGTGGAAATCATTGTCATCCTTTAACTGTTTGCCCGTATTAAAAAATATATTCAGCTCAAATGTCATATTCCCAAAAGATAAGCTCATAACCCTATTCCAACAATTTATGATTACATTTGATGTAGCAAGGAATGGACGGCTAAGCATGACAGGGATTTGAGTGCTTGTATCCATAATGGGTTTAAGTGTCCATGACGATAAAATCTACTAAATAGTAGAATTTGTCAACCTGGACCAACACATCTTTTATTATTCCTCTCGGTACACGAACTAAGCGATCAGCAAGTTGCAATGTAGTTTTTGTGGGTTTTAATTCACCAAGGCCTAATTGTTCGTAAACCAAATAAGGAATCAGATTTATGCTAACTCCTAAGTTAAAAGTGCATGCTTAATCCGGTAGTTCCCAATTACACAAGCAATGGTTGGGCTACTAGGATCTTTGTACTTTTATGGTTTATCTTGTCTTAGGATAGCCGTAAGGCCCGTATCCTAGCTTGTACCATTTTGTAGGCTTCTGCGATCTTCTTGGTCGAATTCCGGCAACTCGCGATCTGTTATTAGCATTTGCGCGTAACCGTAAGTCGTATCCCGTATTCCAGAATCGGCTCAACCTGAGACTTGTACCCTAGTGACCGTGTCGTCACCGCAATTCTGATGCTGTGTCACGCGCACCGAGGCGATACCTAGGCCAGGAGATGTGGGCCCATGTTCAGTTCGAGAAAACACCGCGCGTTTGCAATCCTAAGAGAATCTCTACAACATGTCTCATCAATTAAGTACACATCAATCACCTCATGTTAAGTACAAGAGCAACCCCAAAGTCAACTCTCTCTCTTACACACCCATACATGTCAAGTACATACCCATCACCCATCACTCACTCCCCATCGCTCTATCACTTACACCCATCCCTCTCTCTCCTTACATCACCTCTCTCTCTCATCTCTCTCATTTTCTCCCAACCAAGCATCGTCCATGGTTTTTCCAAGGAGAGGAAGAAGTTAGTGTGGCCCACCTTCCCACCACCCAATCCCATCATCCAAAGTCCATGCCAACCGTTGAAGTTTGTCCATTGGAGCTCTAGGATCTTTTGGCGGAAGGAGGAGAAGATCATGGGTGGGTGATCTTGTATTTGTCTTTTTTTATTTAAGGGCCCACATTGGAGGGACCCATCTTGATGTATGCATTGTATAGGGAGGGCCCATAGTGGTAGGGTCCCTCCCTCTATCTCACTGATCTCTCTCTATCTCTCTATCTCTCTCTTACTTTTGATGTGTGGCCCACCAATGATGCATGCGTTTCATCCACGCTGTGGGGCCAGCCATGATGGATGGGCCTATCCACACTGTCCAGAAAATGGACGTGTGGAAGCCACCCTGATGCATGTGTTTTGCCTTAGCCGTCCATCTGTGTGGACCCACCCTGATGGCATGTGGACCCAAAAGCGTGGACCTCACCTTGATCGTTTACCTGGGCCATCCGTCCAGACCAGGGAGGTGGGCCACCTGGACGATGCACCCATCCAGACCGTCCGTCAATGGACGTCCAACCTCCTGGACGCTGGTTTGTCTTTATATATATATATATATATATATATATATATATATATATATATATATATATATAATTATATAATGTAATGTAATATATATACTATATTATATCTCTGGTGGGCCACATGTGTGGACCCACCTGACATGTCTTTCATCCAAGCCATCCACCGTCCGTGGACGGTGGAGTCCATCTGCATGTGAAATCCACACCGTCTGAGTGGATTTGCTAGAGTACCTCGCTGCAGCTACTGATTGAAGTCAGCAGTTCTGTGGGCCACCGTGATGTGTTGTATTCACACCGTCCATCCTGATGGTGGGTCCCACGTAGCATGCAGCAACTGTTGCTCCACGTCAATGTGTTTCGTGGCACCCATCATGAGGTATGTGTTATTTCCATACCGTCCATCCGTGTGGACCCCACACGTGATGCTAATCCACGTCGTCCAGTAGTCTGGACAGTGGGGACCACTATGATCTATGTGTTTCTCATCCAGGTCGTCCAGGGCCTGGACGCGGGAAATAATAATTATATATATATATATATATATATATATATATATATATATATATATATATATATATATATATATAGATGGGAAAAGGTACTATGCGCTCGAGCGTAAAGCGGTCTCCATGAGGTCGAGCTGGGGTGGGCCCCACCGTGATGCCGTTCGAACATCTACCCCTCAGTCAGATGCACCATCCCTGGACGGGCCCACACGGCTGAAAATCACCTCAATCCGTAACTTTTGTGGGCCACACCACGTACAAAAGTGGAGAGGGGCCGTGTACCATTGAAACATTCAAAACTATTTTTGGGGGCCTTTCGAGAGGTTTTTTCATGATCAAAACCGTCCATCATGTGTGTCCCACACGAATGTAATTTTAGACCATTTTCAGGTGGTATCCACATCTTAGGTGGGGCCCACCAAGTGCTTTTACATGTTTTCGTGTGTATACTTATGTTTTCAGAAGGTATGGCCCACCTGAGTTCCGTGGACGGTCGATTTCCAGTGTGGGTCCCACTTGGAATGGTGCATCTGGTGGACGGTGTGGATCTTCGAAAGGAATCACAGTGGGCCCACCCCAGCTTGACCTCATGGACGACCGCTTTACGCTCGAGCGCATAGTACCTTTTCCCATATATATATATATATATATATATATATATATATATACATCTGGTGGGCCACGTGTATGTGGGACCCACCTCTCTGGTGTGTGAAATACACACTGTCCACTGCTGTGGCATCCACCATGATGTATGTTTATATCTGCACCGTCCAGTTGCTGGATGGTGCTGTGTAGGCCCCACCTTAGCATCCATGCCACCCCCCTGGTGGGCCTCCACCATAATATAAGTGTTTTATCACTACCGTCCATCTGAGCCGTAGACCATACCATGATACATGTGTTTTATCTCCGTGGACGGTGGGTTGCACAATGACGTTTGTGCTTTATCAGACCGTCTAGGTCGTGGGCCCCACTGGATGTGCACATCCACACCATCTAATGTAGTAGATTCAAATCTTTGGTGGCCATGTGTGTGGACCCACCCATGATGCATATGTTGTATCCATACCGTCCATAGTCTGGACGGTGGACACCCACCTGCTGTGCACACCGTCTAGATCTGTGGGACCCACATGATGTCTATACATATCGTCCATCCGGACGGGGGATGGTAGGACACCACCGTGATGTATGTGTTTCTCCCGCACCGTCCAGTGGTGCTGTGGACCCGCCTTGATGTATTTATTGTATTCGCACTGCCCAACGATTCTGGACGGTGGGCCACACCTTGATGTATTTATTGTATCCACATCATCCATCCTGGACGTGGGGCCCACCTTGGTGATGTATCTGCCGCACCCGTCCAGCATGGGATGGTGGGCCTGCCATGATGTAAGTGTTTCACTCCATACTGTCCATCTGTTTGATAGGTGGGAACCACGTTGATGGATGTGTTTCATTCCATGCCATCCATGTGACGTGGACCCCACACAATGTATGTTTTATCCTTGCCGACCATCAGTTTCTAGGGCCCACTTGCTGCATGTGCAAGACTCACCTGTGATGTTTGTTTGAGGCCCACCCGGGATGTATTTGAGGCCATATGAAGGGCCCACCTATTCTGTATTTATGGCCCATATGAGCGTCCCATAGTAAGGTGTGTTAGGCCCATGTGAGCGGCCCATAGTGATGTGTATTAGGCTCATGTGAGTGGCCTATAATGAGGTGTGTTAGGCTCATGTGAGTGAGGCTCATAGTGATGTGTGTTAGGCCCTTGCGTGAGGCTATGGGCCTACTATATGTTCGGCCATATGTGGGCCACTTTTAACACCCCGAATTTTGAGGGTCAAACAAAGCTTAACTCCCGAGATCCAATGCATCACTTATGCAATATAGATAATGATGATTAAATGTTGTCCATATTAGTGCATTAAACATGAGTGGGAATATACTTAATCAACATATCATACTCTAGAGATAATTAAATTAAGCAAGCAGAAGATTGAGATAGGTATATAAAGTATGTAAGCGTTTTTCAATCCCTAGATTATGAGTATCTTACCAAGCTAAATAAATACACGTATTGTTCTAAAATTTACAAAATAACAAGGTGCAATTGTCCAACTAATCCATATCCTGTATGTCACGCCTCAAACTCGGAAACCGGGCTCACGAAATTCCCGGTCGCCGAATCCGGTGCCGACAACCTCCGTAGAACCCAATTCTCGGCTCCCAGTGCCCATTCGCCAGGTTTCGATCCTGAGATGCTACGAGGAGGATTTTTAACATCAGTTTGATTGGTAATAAGTATAACCAAATGTATAACCCACAAACAACAACAAAAAACTCCATCACATTTTCACTATGATAAAAAACTTTATAAGTATAATGAGCATAAAGGGAAATACAATGATGATGAACAAAAAAGCTCCAAGATGATCTACAAAGCGCTCTTGCCTCAGCGCTGCTGCGCACCAACTTCACTTGCACGCAACGGTCGTGCATAAGCTTATAGAAAGCTTAGAAGGCGGTGAAAGTGTGTGCGGAAGGTAATAATATGATTATGTAGTATCAGAGTAATACGTAACATGCTGGTGAATCCATGAATACCGTTGTCCATACTATGGCTATGCGATGTAAGGCGTGAATGATATTGGCCGTACCAAGGCCATGCGATGCAAAGCATGAATGATGTCGGTCATACCAAGGCCATGCAATGCGAGATGCAACTCAAGCATACGAATCCTCATTTAAGTCCACATATCTATACAACTCAAATCTGGAATATCACCGGGGTCTAGTACACTCTAAACCAGAATGCCGCCCCATCGCGCGCAATAAAGTAAGTGGAAGATACCTCATTACCCGCCTGCCAATATCGGACTCGGCTCGTCGGTGGCGGATCCATTCCTCTAGCTGGCCAAACTCAGCCTAACTTTGCCCCCTCCTCTCACGCGAGTAAGGCAGCACCCCCTTCCAACCGACCACAACACAGTGGAAAGCGCAGCCGTCTGGTAATCGGCACTCAACACTCATGCACCCACTCGGTCTAGACGTTGGAGCAACCTCTTGGTACCATAAGGATTTAGGGACTTTCACCCATGGATATCTATAGCATCCCATGTAGAACAAGATTTTCAGTATCCAATCCTGCCAACCACGATACGCCTGTGGAGGCTACGACCCTGATGTCACTAGGGCGTATAGTACACATGTCATACAATGCAAATGCATGAATCACGTAATCCAATCATGTAACAATCTTACGCGTATCGCGCACTCATGTAGGCCAACTCTGCCCATCATGGAGCCCATAAACAATCTGCTCAAAGGCATGTGCTATGATCAATCACTCATCTCATCATAAGCATGCAGATGATGCGTATGGATATGTATTATGATATTATGTTGTCACATACTCGTAATCGGTATCAATGATCGGTGTCGGCCTCAACAATCGGCACCGATATCAGCATCGGTAATTGACACCGATAATCAGGGTCGATAATCAACGTCGGTCGTGGTTATGAAGTCATTCGTCTTTAGCGAATGGGGCCCACTTATTTGGGTTAACCCATGAAGAGAATGGGCCTAACAAGGCTTATGGAAAGGTCACAATGAGGACGTCTAACCATCATTGCCCATCAATGTGGACGTCAATCCAACATTGCTCCCAAGGGGTGGCCCACATAAGGAATTAGTAAATAATGTAATGGCCACATACATACATTCATTGGGCCTCGCTCATGGACCTCACATACATCGCATTAGGCCAATCGAATGGCTGATCGAATGGACTGAATCAAATGGGCCGATTCAAATGGGCTAAATCGAATGGGCCTCAGGTATACAGTCGGGCCCACCCTTATCTATTTTGAGATCCAATCTATTCATAAGTTAACATAGAGATAGATGAAATGAAAACAAATATCAACTCAATTGGGAACTAATGCTGCCCTTAGAAGTTGGGCGGTGGATGCCACAGTCCACTATTTAAATGGTGGGGTCTTGAACTTTAGATATGATTCACTCATTTTCCCATGTCTTAAAATGATCTCATAAATGGTTGGACGGCATGGATACAACACTTGCATCATGGTGGGCCCCACTGTTCAAATAAGGGACGGTGTAGATAACACATATACGTAGGGAGTGGGTCCCATCGCCGGATGGACGACGTGTATAAAACACAGACATCATACGAGACCTCCATGTTACTGACGTTCAAAGAGAGAGAGAGAGAGAGAGAGAGAGAGAGAGTAGCAAGAGAGAGTCAGAGAGAGAGCAGCACGTGCTGCCTCTTTTTTTTTTTTGTTCTTTTCTTTTTTCTCTTTTTTTTTCCCTTTACTTTTACTTTTTCTTTTCCTTTAACATCTCTGCAACAAAGCAGAGGTGGGTCCCACATAGGCCCACCCTCCTCAGACATTATGTAATATTATAATATATTATATAATATAATATAATATATTAATATTATATTAAATATGTGCAACGTCCAGGCCATGGACGGCCCGGATATGCGTATACATCAAGGGAGGCCCCCACACGTGGGGTGGGTCCCACCGTCCAGGGACGGTGGAGACCTCACACGCACCACGGTGTGGCCCACCATATGGATGGACGGTGTGGGTGGGTCCCACGGACCCTAGGGAAACGTACCAAGACCTCAGTGTTGCAGCGAGGTATCTTTCATTCCGTTTACCACTTGAGCTATGCATCGGGGTGTCAAGAAGGGCCCCACATGATGGGGTGGGTCCCATTGTCCAAGGACGGTGGACACCACAGGGCATGGTGGTGTGGCCACGCCAATTAAATGGACGGTGTGGATGGGTCCCATGGACCCCACACCCTTGTAGTACACACACGTCAGTACACACACTCCAAGTTAGCCACCCTCCACAGGGATCGAAACCAAACCTCAAGTGTTGAAACGAGGCACCTCCATTCCACACCCATGTCAGTGCACATGTAAGACCCGTATCGTAGTCCGTACTGTTCCGTCGAACCCCGCAATCCTTCCCGACGAATTCCAGTAATCCGCGACCTATATCCAATGTTGCGCGTGATCCTAAGCTGAGTCCTGCATATCAGATCCGGCTCGACCCGAGACTTGTACCAATGCGACCGCACCATCGCTGCGGTTCTGATGAAGCGTCTCACGCACCAAGGCGATACCCAGGCCAAGAGATGTGGGCCCGTGTTAAGTTTGAGAAAAACACCGCACGTTACAAATACCGAGGAAATCTCTACGACACATCACATCACTCCATCAATCAATGTCAAGTACAACCACCCCTCTCTTAAAGTCAACTCTCTCTTATAACTAAGTACATTCACCCATCACTCACCATCCCTCTCTCCATCACTCACATCACCTCTCTCTCTCTCTCTCTCTCTCTCACACCTCTCTCTCTCTCTCATTCTTCTCTCATTCTATGCAACCCCCATGAGAGGTGGACGTCCATGGCTCCATGAGAAAAACTAGGTATGGCCCACTCCCTACCACCCAATCCCACCCTCCAAAATTGATCCCAACTGTTGGAATTGTACCTTTGGAGCTCTAACATGCATTGGCGGAAGAAGGAGGGGGAGATCAAAGGTGGGTGCTTCTTTCTCTCTCTTTCCCTTTCTTTTATGATGCGTGGCCCACCTAATGATGCATGTAATATCCTTACCGTTCATCCAGTGGGATCAATCCACCTTACTACCTTTTTTTTAAGGGTCTAGATGATGGGAAAGTGTAATCATTTGGTGGACCATAACACAGCCAGATGGGGCAACCTAGAACTTGCTAGACGTCCATTGTCCAGACCGTCCAGTAATGCCTGGACGTTGCTGTGAACATAGCAAAAAATATCAGCTTGGTTGAAAGCTTTGGGCTGAGCCGCTCATGCAGACCCCACCTTGATGTATGGCTTAAATCTACGCCGTCCATTTCATTCACCAGCTCATTTTAGGCGTTGAGCTGAAAAATGAAGCCAATCCCATCCCCTGACGGGCCATATCATAGAAAACAGTGGGTTTCACCATTAAAAATGCACTCTGACCTTTTTACACGCCGAAATATCTTGAATATTAGACTTGTTTGGTCCGTCATGATCCATAGAATCTCACCAGTGGAGTGGATCCACCTGATGCGGGCCCCACTTAGGGAAAACCACACAAAAACATAATTTTTTTTTAAAAAAAAAAAAAAAACATGTAGCAGAAGACGCTGCTGCTGCCATCCAGAAGACGGCGCAACAGCGTCCTCTGCACTTGGGACGGTGGCCAGGGATCGTGAGTCCCAACCGTGGCCCCACCGTGGTGTGTGATGCACATCGGCACCGTGCATTTGATGGAGCCCCATCTAGGTAGTGGGCCCTCCAAGAATCAGCCGTATACGAACTCAGGTACGGCAGGAAAACAGTGGAATTGAACGCTACCATTGAAACCCGGTTTGGGTCACAGAAGTTTTGGATCGTTATGAAATTTGTTCTTCCTCTTTATTCGGGTCTGTGTGACCTTATCAACAGTTTGGATGGAAAATGAATGTTATGGTGGGCCCCATATGGACCCCCCTCGTTGAAACGTATTGGTTGGTGTACAGCAGCTATATAGCTGCTGTATTAATGTCTGCTGTAAGGTCTGATGGCCCGTGTTATTTCCAGACCGTCCATCCATAGGGCTATCCTGCACGTGCTGTACGTGCAGGGCATGGGCAGCTTTGATGTATGTGCCTTGTATACACGTAGTCCACGTGGGACCCACATACGAAAGTGTTGTTTTTACACCGTCCACCCATGTGGACCCTACGATGATGTATGTATTTTGTATCACCACCGTCCTGGTTATTGGACGGTGGGACTCACCATTGAAGTATGTGTTCTATCCATTCATCCATCCCTTTTAAGGCAATGGGACCTACCCTACACGTGTGACACGTGTGGGGTGGGGTCTACCTTTGCTGTATGTATTCTACTCCAGGCTGTCCATCTGTTGTTGGGCGCTGGACGCTGGAGTTTCAAAAAAAAAAAAAAAATCAAATAATAATAATAAAATAATATTTTAATATAATATTTTAGTACAATATGGTGGGCCCATGTGGGACCCACCTCTGTGAATACGGGTTGGCTGGAGTACCTTCTCACTAGCTATATAGCTGTGGACGTCGGCGAGTTTCTGTGTGACCCGCCTTGATTATATGTGTATTATCCACACTGCCAAGTTGTATCGCTAGCTCATGTTAGGTGATGATCCTAAGATCAGTATAGATCTACCGCTAGGACGGGCCACACCACACAGAAAGCATGGCATTGAAATTCTCTTGTGGGCCTACCATTATGTACTTGTTATCCAAGCCACCCTTTCCATTCTCCAAGTCATCTTAGGATGAAGTCCAAAGGACGGACCTGATGCAAACCTCAGGTAGGCCATACCATATAAGACAGTGGTCAGGGGCCACCATCATTCAAGAGAAAATGACCACTGTAGACAAAACCTTTTACCCAGCGGTTTCTATCAAAGAATACAAACTTTGGTTGCCAATCAAGACTAGCACGTGCGGACAGCGACTTTGAGGACGAAACTACCCCTCCTTTTCGCTGCGAAGACGATCGCTGACGCTCCTCGAACTGAGAGTTGTACGAACGGCTTAAAAGAGATCAAAGTTACATGGCCCCACAGCTATATATTTATTATATCGACAACGTTCATCCATATTTCAAGATCATTTCGGAGCATTATCCAAAAAAAAAAATCATATCCAAAGATCAACTGGACCACACCACAAAGAGCAGCGGGGAAATTGATTTTCACCGTTAAAAATTTTGTAGGGTCCACCATAACATTTATTTTCCATCCAATCTATCCATAAGGTCACAAAGGCCAGGATGAAGAGGAAAAACAAGTTTCATAATGATCCAAAACTTTGTGACCCTTAAAAGGGTTTCAATGGTAGACGTTCAATCATCCACAGCCTTTAACAGTGTGGTCCACTTGATAGCTAGACCTGTCTTATTTTTCGTATCAAACCTTAATACGAGTTCGCCAAAAATATGGACGGTTTGGATATAATACATACCTCATAATAGGACCCACAAAAAGTGGTGGGATTACAACAACAAAAAATTAAAAAAAAAAAAAAAAAAAAAAAAACCGTCGAAATGGTCCAGAACTGTCCAGTGAGTTTTCCTCAAAAATCTTACAATTGTCGATATATCGACGGTGCGTCGATATGTTGAAAAAGGTATTTTACCTTTAGCTACGGATTATAACCGTAGCCATAACTGTACTCAGTGCCACTCTATGAAATTTTTTATTTTTTTATTTTATTTTTATTATTTTTTATTTTTTACATGGAGAAATTTATTCTACCTACAATTTTCTTTAATACATATTTATATAAATAGGTATATATAAGCATATAAAATTTTTTTCCCTCTTTTTTTTAATTTATTTCTTTAATCATTTAACAAGAATATCTTCTAAACCAAAATTAGTTACTTGACATACAATATATGATTTTGGGGGTAGGAGAAGCTACTTTAGCCAACTAACTATGCTATTTTCCAAGATTCCATCAGGTCGATGGTAAAAAATCCATTTCATTCAACCCATGATCATTTCTAGGTTGTCACACTGAATTTCTAAGTTGTCACGCTGAATTTCTAGGTTCCCTCGCTCAATTCCTACCTTCCCTCGCTCAATTTCTAGCTTCCCTCGCTCAATTCCTACGTTGCCTCACTCAATTTCTACCTTCCCTCGCTCAATTTCTAGCTTCACTCGCTCAATTCCTACCTTCCCTCGCTCAATTGCTAGGTTCCCTCACTCAATTTATATGTTGCCTTGCTCAATTTCTAGTTTCCCTCGCTCAATTCCTAGGTTGTCTCGCTCAATTCATAGGTTGTCTCGCTGAATTTCTGCGTTGCCTCACTCGATTGCTAAGTTGCCTCGCTCAATTCCTAGGTTCCTTCGCTGAATTTCTAGCTTCCCTCGCTCAATTCCTAGGTTGCCTCGCTCAATTTCTAGCTTCCCTTTCTCAATTCCTAGGTTCCCTCGCTCAATTCCTAGGTTTTCTCGCTCAATTTTTAGGTTGCCTCGCTGAATTTCTAGCTTCCCTCGCTCAATTCCTAGGCTGTCTAGCTCAATTCATAGGTTCCCTCGCTGAATTTCTAGCTTCCCTCGCACAATTTCCAGCTTCCCTCGCTCAATTTCTACCTTCCCTCACTCAAATCCTATGTTGCCTCGCTGAATTTCTAGGTTCCCTCGCTTAATTTCTAGCTTCCCTCGCTCAATTCCTAGGATTCCTCGCTGAATTTCTACGTTGCCTCGCTCATTTCTTAGGTTCCCTCGCTCATTTCCTATGTTGCCTCGCTCAAATCCTACATTGCCTCGCTCAATTTATAGGTTCCCTCACACAATTTGTAGCTTTCCTCGCTCAAATCTTAGGTTGCCTCGCTGAATTTCTAGGTTCCCTCGCTCAAATTCTAGCTTCCCTCGCTTAATTTCTAACTTCTTTTGCTCAAATCTTAGGTTGCCTCGCTCAAATCCTAGGTTTCCTCGCTAAATTTTTACCTTGCCTTAATCAATTTCTAGGTTCTTTCGCTCAATTTCTAGCTTCCCTCGCTCAAATCCTAGGTTGCCTCGCTGAATTTCTAGGTTCCCTCGCTTAATTTCTAGCTTCCCTCGCTCAATTCCTAGGATTCCTCGTTGAATTTCTACGTTGCCTCGCTCATTTCCCAGGTTCCCTCGCTCAATTCCTATGTTGCCTCGCTCAAATCCTAAGTTGCCTTGCTCAATTTTTACGTTCCCTCGCACAATTTGTAGCTTCCCTCGCTCAAATCCTAGGTTGTCTCGCTGAATTTCTAGGTTCCCTCGGTCAAATTCTAGCTTCCCTCGCTCAATTTCTAACTTCCCTCGCTCAATTCCTAGGTTGCCTAGCTCAAATCGTAGGTTCACTCGCTCAATTTCTAGGTTCCCTACTCATTTTCTACGTTGCCTCGCTCAATTTCTAGGTTGCCTTGCTCGATTGCTAGGTTGCCCTGCTCAATTTCTAGTTTAACCGCGAAGTGAATGAAATGTATTTTCGACCATAGACCTAATGGAATCTTGGAAAATAACTAGGTTGGTTGGCTAAAGTAGCTTCTCCTACCCCAAAATCATATGTGGTACGTTAAGTAACTAATTTTAGTTTAGAAGATATTCTTGTTAAATGAATAACGAAAGAAATGAAAAAAAAATAATTTATATGCATATTGAGCGATGGACTCGTAAGCTTCCAAGAAATTTCAGAAGCCATGCAGATTGAGTAATGAAAGATAAGCTTCATTATCTCAGTCTTTCACACCTAAATGTAAAATCTTGTTGAAGCTATGAATAAACCAATGGCTTATCACCGTAGATATAGTGTCCCATGCCGGACTAAATCTTTCGTAAGGATATCTTAGGATCATTGGAAGGACTGGCGTTTTAGATAGAAAACCACCTGTCTTAAACGGAATGAGGAAATCTTCATTCTGAAAAGGCCAAGCTATATGTCCTAGAGGGGGGGGGGGGGTGAATAGGACTATGCCAAATTTATAATAAAATCAATGAACTAAAATAAACCAATACCCTTACAATTATGAATCAATACACAATGCTAAATTTAAATCACCTTGATAAATAAGTATTGAGAGATTGATACAAATTCAGTTCTAAGGACAACCTTACACCATAATAAACAAGGGCTTATGGTAGGACAACCTTATTTCTAGAACCTCTTTTGAATCAAGGACTCAATGTTAATATAAGTAAATGAAATAGCAAGGAATTAAAAATAAATGCGTATAAAGATCTAAATTATTACAACAATCCCCACACTTGCTTGAAATGAAAATAGTTACAACATTCACATCCACTTGTACATTCCACACAAACGAATAATAAAAGATATGAAAATTAAGCAAGCAATCAATCCACAAGACAAAGAGTTATAGTGGTTCTTTGTGTGTACACCAACTGTTTTCCAACAAACACCACACGAGAATGCTACTCCACTCCTAATATCCTCACACAGGGGATATTAGCGTTCACTATCAAATAGGTTTTCTCGGTTCACCAAAACCTTTACAATTGTGTCTTTTTCACTTGGGCTTACACAATTCAAAAACCCCTTTTTTCTCGAGTTTTCTGGTTTTCCTCAGACAACCAATACAATGAGATTTTTCGCTCAATCTCAAACAAAACCAAAAATAAATGAATTTTACAGAATTGTAAAATACCTGGATTTCTCCTTTAGCAGCCCGGTAGAACCAATCGGAGTAGATGATTGAATATCAAAGTTCAATTTCCAATACTCACATTCATAAGGTTCTAAATTCTAATAGATTTTAGATTTAACTTGTTGGGCATAGCTATATTTGATTTTGATTCCAAGAAGAAGGAATAAGATAATTCCTCTTTTCAAATAAGATTGGAATATAGAAACAAAATCAAATTAAATAAGCTAATAAAAAGGAATATTAAATAAGCACAATTTAGCTTAAAATAAACACAGACTTATCTCAGAGTGATTACTTGAAAATTCTTGAAATGGAATGGAGTTGAGGTGTAAAAACTCTGAAATTCGTGTTCAATTTATAGAAGAAAAAATCGTTCCTACGACTGGTCTTAGAAACCTAGGACTGGTCGTAGCTCTAACAGATTTTTGAAAAATTGAGCGCGATCTTTGAAAGCCGTTCCACGACTGGTCGTGTGTACCCTACGACTGGTCGTGGGTCACCTACGACTGGTCGTAGATACCTACGACTGGTCGTAGGACCATGAATTGTATTGCTGGACTTTCAGTCGTATATCCACGACTGATCGTGGACGAGTCGAAGCCAACCTACGACCGGTCGAAAGACTTCCAGGACTGGTCGTGGGCGTACCAGAAATTCCGAAAAATCTTTAACTACTTAAGACTGGTCGTGGAATTTCTTGGACTAGTCGAACCAATGTCAGGACTGGTCGAACAAGAGCTAGGACTGGTCTTGGAATAGACCAAACTTATGTAAAATAAATATTTGATTTATGTATCCAAAATGACCTACTTAAAGGGTCAACCTAAGGTCATTCAAACCTGAAACATGTCGTATGGACATTGAACTTCAACCATTCAACGAATATAGATTGTTTGAACCATATCAGGCTTGTGATCTTGAACTTTGTTGTAGCTTCAAACTTGAGATCTTCATCAGCATAACAACTATTTCATGCATTGCTTATTAGTCTTGAAGTCATGAGTTGTTCTTTAAGACTTGAACATCAACATTGTAGCTTCTTGAATTTCAACATCTTGAGCTTCAACTTGTAACATCTTGAAGAGTTCGACTTATAGCTTCTTGAAGTATTTATGCAGTGTCTTGAATAAAAATCATCATACAAGCACAAGACACAGATAGATGTTTTGACACATCAAAATTTGACAACCAAAGGAGTATGAGACCATAACCCTTACACATTCGTAGTTGTGCCCTCTGTAGTTGGAAATGAAAATAATCAACCATGGTCCATAATGATGCAAAGAAGCACACTGGGGTTCAATTTGCTTAACTTCATGGTTATTTCCATGCATTTCACGGTCAATTTCGACGATTCTGTTTAGATTCACAGTCATTTCGATGCACTTCACGGTCAATTCCCTTCACTTTACAGTCATTTCCATGCATTTGACGGTCAATCCCGGCGATTCCGTTTCCAAGTTTTATCGGATTGGTGTTTGTATGGCTCAACCCCAAGACCAAACCCGATACATCCTGCCCAAGCCCAACCTAATGTCGGGTGGGTCACAGGTTGGTCGGGTTGAACCCGCCCGACTTTCAGCCCAAAATCATATATGGTACGTCAAGTAACTAATTTTGGTTTAGAAGATATTCTTGTTATATAAATAAAGAAAGAAATGAAAAAATGAGAGAATTTTTTTTTATATGCTTATATATACATATTTATATAAATGTGTTAGAAAAAAATGTAGGTAGGTTGGTGCGGCACTGGCCAAGCTCGACTCGTGCACACCTCTAGACTAATAGCCCGTTCAGCCCTGCTCTGACTTTGGACTGATCTAGGCTGGGCTGGCATTTCAGGTATGGAAAAACTGGATTCGGATTTGCTGTGACCCGAAGCAGCCAGGATGGTGCGGCACTGGCCATAGGGCCCACCTTAATATGTTTTTTGTTATCCAACGTAGGAATTGAGCGAGGGAAGCTAGAAATTGAGCGAGGCAACGTAGGAATTGAGCGAGGGAAGCTAGAAATTGAGCGAGGCAACGTAGGAATTGAGCGAGGGAAGCTAGAAATTGAGCGAGGCAACGTAGGAATTAAGCGAGGGAAGCTAGAAATTGAGCGAGGGAAGCTAGAAATTGAGCGAGGCAACGTAGGAATTGAGCGAGGGAAGCTAGAAATTGAGCGAGGCAACATAAGAATTGAGCGAGGGAAGCTAGAAATTGAGCGAGGCAAGCTAGAAATTGAGCGAGGGAAGCTAGGAATTGAGCGAGGCAACGTAGGAATTGAGCGACGGAAGCTAGAAATTGAGCGAGGCAACGTAGGAATTGAGCGAGGGAAGCTAGAAATTGAGCGAGGGAAGCTAGAAATTGAGCGAAGCAACGTAGGAATTGAGCGAGGGAAGCTAGAAATTGAGCGAGGCATGCTAGAAATTAGGCGAGGCAACGTAGGAATTGAGCGAGGGAAGCTAGAAATTGAGCGAGGGAAGCTAGAAATTGAGCGAGACAACGTAGGAATTAAGCGAGGGAAGCTAGAAATTGAGCGAGGGAAGCTAGAAATCGAGCGAGGCAACGTAGGAATTAAGCGAGGGAAGCTAGAAATTGAGTGAGGTAAGCTAAAAATTGAGCGAGGCAACGTAGGAATTGAGCGAGGGAAGCTAGAAATTGAGCGAGGCAACGTAGGAATTGAGCGAGGGAAGCTAGAAATTGAGCGAGGGAAGTTAGAAATTGAGTGAGGCAACATAGGAATTGAGCGAGGGAAACTAGAAATTGAGCGAGGCGAGCTAGAAATTGAGTGAGGCAACGTAGGAATTGAGCGAGGGAAGCTAGAAATTGAGCGAGGCAACGTAGGAATTGAGCGAGGGAAGCTAGAAATTGAGCGAGGGAAGCTAGGAATTGAGCGAAGGAAACTAGAAATTGAGCGAAGGAAGCTAGAAATTGAGCGAGGCAACGTAGAAATTGAGCGAGGGAAGCTAGAAATTGAGCGAGGCAACGTAGGAATTGAGCGAGGAAGCTAGAAATTGAGCGAGGCCAGAAATGAGTGAAGCAACGTAGGAATTGAGCGAGGGAAGCTAAAATTGAGCGAGGGAAGTTAGAAATTGAGCGAGGCAACGTAGGAATTGAGCGAGGGAAGCTAGAAATTGAGCGAGGCAACGTAAGAATTGAGCGAGGGAAGCTAGAAATTGAGCGAGGGAAGCTAGAAATTGAGCGAGGCAATGTAGGAATTGAGCGAGGAAAGCTAGAAATTGAGTGAGGCAACGTAGGAATTGAGCGAGGGAAGCTAGAAATTGAGCGAGGCAACGTAGGAATTGAGCGAGGGAAGCTAGAAATTGAGCGAGGGAAGCTAGAAATCGAGCGAGGCAACGTAGGAATTGAGCGAGGGAAGCTAGAAATTGAGCGAGGCAATGTAGGAATTGAGCGAGGGAAGCTAGAAATTGAGCGAGACAACGTAGGAATTGAGCGAGGGAGGCTAGAAATTGAGCGAGGCAGAAGCTAGAAATTGAGCGAGGCAACGTAGGAATTGAGCAAGGGAAGCTAGAAATTGAGCGAGGGAAGCTAGAAATTGAGCGAGGCAACATAGGAATTGAGTGAGGGAAGCTAGAAATTGAGCGAGGCAAGCTAGAAATTGAGCGAGGCAACGTAGGAATTGAGCGAGGGAAGCTAGAAATTGAGCGTAGGTTGCCTCGCTCAATTTCTAGCTTCCCTCGCACAATTTGTAGCTTCCCTCGCTCAAATCCTATGTTGCCTCGCTGAATTTCTAAGTTCCTCTCAAATTCTGCTTCCTTGCTAAATTTCTAACTTCCTCGCTCAATTCCTTGGTTGCCTCGCTCAAATTCTTGGTTTCCTCACTGAATTTTTACCTTGCCTCACTCAATTTCTAGGTTCCCTCGCTCAATTTCTAGCTTCCTCGCTCAATTCCTAGGTTGTCTCACAATTTCTAGATTCCTCGCTTAATTTCTAGCTTCCTCGCTTAATTCCCGTGATTCTTCATTGAATTTCTACGTTGCCTCGCTCATTTCCTAGGTTCCCTCGCTCAATTCCTATGTTGCCTCGCTCAAATCCTAGGTTGCCTCGCTCAATTTCTAGATTCCCTCGCTCAAATCCTAGTTGTCTCGCTGAATTTCTAGGTTCCCTCGCTCAAATTCTAGCTTCCCTCGCTCAATTTCTAACTTCCCTCGCTCAATTCCTAGGTTACTTCGCTGAATCCCTACGTTGCCTCGCTCAATTTCTAGCTTCCCTCGCTCAATTTCTAGCTTCCCTCGCTCAATTCCTACGTTGCCTCGCTCAATTTCTAGCTTCCCTTGCTCAATTCCTACGTTGCCTCGCTCAATTTCTAGCTTCCCTCGCTCAATTCCTACGTTGCCTCGCTCAATTTCTAGCTTCCTCACTCAATTTCTAGCTTCCCTCGCTCAATTCCTACATTACCTCGCTCAATTTCTTGCTTCCCTCGCTCAATTCCTACGTTGCCTCGCTCAATTTCTAGCTTCCCTCGCTCAATTCCTACATTGCCTCGCTCAATTTCTAGCTTCCTCGCTCAATTCCTACGTTGCCTCGCTCAATTTCTAGCTTCCCTCGCTCAATTCCTACGTTGCCTCGCTCAATTTCTAGCTTCCCTCGCTCAATTTCTAGCTTCCCTCGCTCAATTCCTACGTTGCCTCGCTCAATTTCTAACTTCCCTCGCTCAATTTTTAGCTTCCCTCGCTCAATTTCTAGCTTCCCTCGTTCAATTTCTAGCTTCCCTCGCTCAGTTCCTACGTTGCCTCGCTCAATTTCTAGCTTCCCTCGCTCAATTTCTAGCTTCCCTCGCTCAGTTCCTACGTTGCCTCGCTCAATTTCTAGCTTCCCTCGCTCAATTTCTAGCTTCCCTCGCTCAATTCCTACATTGCCTCGCTCAATTTCTAGCTTTCCTCGTTCAATTTCTAGCTTCCCTCGCTCAATTCCTACGTTGCCTCGCTCAATTTCTAGCTTCCCTCGCTCAATTCCTACATTGCCTCGCTCAATTTCTAGCTTCCCTCGCTCAATTCCTAGCTTCCCTCGCTCAATTTCTAGCTTCCCTCGCTCAATTCCTACGTTGCCTCGCTCAATTTCTAGCTTCCCTCGCTCAATTTCTAGCTTTCCTCACTCAATTCCTACGTTGCCTCGCTCAATTTCTAGCTTCCCTCGCTCAATTCTTACGTTGCCTCGCTCAATTTCTAGCTTCCCTCGCTGAATCCCTACATTGCCTCGCTCAATTTCTAGCTTCCCTCGCTGAATCCCTACGTTCCCTCGCTCAATTTCTAGCTTCCCTCGCTCAATTTCTAGCTTCCCTCTCTCAATTCCTAGGTTGCCTAGCTCAAATCGTAGGTTCCCTCGCTCATTTTCTACGTTGCCTCGCTCAATTTCTAGCTTACCTCGCTCAATTTCTAGATTCCCTCGCTGAACTCCTACCTTGCCTCTCTCAATTTCTAGGTTCCCTCGCTCAATTCCTACCTTGCCTCACTCAATTTTCAATTTGCCTACTCAATTTCATATTTGTCCCGCTCAATTTCTAGTTTGACCGCAAGTGATCGAAATTGACAAATGAAGTGAATGAAATGTATTTTCAACCATCGACCTGATGGAATCTTGGAAAATAACTAGGTTGGTTGGCTAAAGTAGCTTCTCTTAACCCAAAATCATATGTGGTACGTCAAGTAACTAATTTTGGTTTAGAAGATATTCTTGTTAAATGATTAAAAAAATAAATGAAAAAAAAGAGGGAAAATAATTTTATATGCTTATATATACCTATTTATATAAATATGTATTAAAGAAAATTGTAGGTAGAATAAATTTCTCCATGTAAAAAATAAAAAAAAAAAAAAAAAATAAAAAATTTCATAGACTGGCACAGACTACAGTTATGGCTACGGTTATAATCCGTAGCTAATGGTAGAACACCTTTTTCGATATATCGACGGACAGTTGATATATCGAAAATTGTAAGATTTTTAAGGAAAACTCACTGGACAGTTCTGGACCATTTTCGATATATCGACTGGCTGTCGATATATCGACGGTTTTTTTTTTTTTTTTTTTTGCCGTTGTAATCCCACCGCTTTTTGTGGGTCCTATTATGAGGTATGTGTTATATCCAAACCGTCCATCTATTTGGCGAGCTTATATTCAGGCTTGAGACTAAAAATAAATAGATCTAACTATCAAGTAGACCACACTGTAAAAGGCAATGGGGAATTGAACGTCTACCATTGAAACCCTTTTAGGGGTTATAGAAGTTTTGGATCATTATGAAATTTGTTTTTCTTCTTCATCCAGGTCTTTGTGACCTATGAATGAACTTAGACGGGGAGGATTTCTCACGAACATCACAGTGGGCCCCTAAAAAGTTTTTAATGGTCGACGCTCATTCAACACTGTTTCCTGTAATGTGGTACACTTGAGATTTGCATATACCTCATTTTTGGTCGTATACCATAAAATGATATGGAAAAATATATGGACGGCATGGATGAATAGCATACATCATGGTGGAGCCCACAGACCACCGACCATCCGCCATTGGCATTGGCTGGTGGCAGGGGGAGTACCCAATCCGTTTCCGTGAAAGGAGGGGTAGTTTCGTCCTCAACGCCGCTGTCCGCACGTGATAGTCTAGATTGGTAACTAAAGTTTGTATTCTTTCATAGAAACCGCTGGGTAAAAGGTTTTGTCTACAGTGGTCATTTTCTCATCATTCAACATTCTAGAGCCAATCATAATGCTCGTTTGCCACCCAAGGTCATCCAAACCTGTTTATAATAATAATAATAATAATAATAATAATAATAATATAAGAGTAATAATAATAGTCAGAAGGGAATCAAGGCCTCCAGTGCTGGGGATCCAACGTGATTGTGGGATTTGTCCACTGTTCTTGGACGAGTGGACCACACCCTAATGAAGGCTTCATTCTGCTGTCCATTCTCTGCAGCTCATTTGTGATGTGGTCCCGCCTTGCTAGTAGACCCGCTCATTTGGGCATGGGCCTTAGCGGAAGTAGATTCAAAACTCATGTGGGCCACACCATTGAAACCTTCTTGAGACGCACGATTGTCTGAATGGCCATTTATCTGTGGGCCCACCATGTTATGTATATCGGCTTGGGTCGTGGACTCACCTCAATGTAAGAGTCTTATATTCATGGTTTGGGCCCAACTTTAGAATAGTGTTGGACTGGTTGTTGGGCCACCCCATTATAATGTATTTGGGGCCCATATATGAGGCCCACTGTGATGTACTAGGCCCATTGTGATGTATCTGAGGCCCATTGTGATATATTCGTGGCCTATGGGCAAGGCCTATTGTGATGTGTTTCTGGCCCACTGGCGAGACCAATTGTAATGTAATTCCGGCTCATATGCCGTGACTCATTGTGATATGTTTTCGGCCCATACGATTAGGCCCATTGTGATGTACTGAGGCCCATGGGTCATGGCCATTGAGGTGTATTAATGGCCCATATGTAGGGCCCACCTGTTATGTTTTTAAAGTCCGTGCAATAAGGCCCATTGTGAAGTAAGTATTCTCGGCCCATAAGATGCAGCTCATTGCGACATATATAGGCCCAGGTATGTGGCTCGTTGTATGTATTTGTGACCCGTTTGGTGAGGCCCGATGTGGTGTATATGTGGCCCTTGAGTGAGGCCCATTGCGATATATATTAGGCCTTTGTGTGAGGCCATGGGCCCACTATATGTTTGACCCTATGTAGGTCACTCCTTGGGAGCAATGTTTGTTAGATGTCCACATTGATGGGCAATGATGACTAGATGTCCTCATTGTGACCCTCCCTTAGGCCTTGTTAGGCCCATTCTCTTCGTGGGTTAACCCAAATAAGCGGGCGCCATTCGCCATAGACGGACGGTTTCGTACTATCAGATTTGATATAACCACGGCCGAGGGCCGATCCTTATATTATGGTTTGATCGGCAGTTCATATATAGGCCCCGCCTTACTTATAGGCCGATAATCGATTCTGATTATCGATTCTGATTTTTGATTCCGATTATTGACCGATTACCGATCGAGGTTGATTATCGTGACTGATTACTGATCGTGGCTGATTATCGATTGACATGACCAATTGTCGATTCTGCTTATCGTGGCCGATTGACCGATTACCGATCAAGGTCGATTATTGTGACCGATTACCGACCGTGGCCGATTATCGATTGACGAAGCTGATTACCGACTTTGCTTGTCATGGCCGATTGACCGATTACCGATCGAGGCCGATTATTGTGACCAATTACCGATCGTGGCCGATTATCGATTGACGTGGCCGATTACCGATTCTGCTTGTCGTGGCCGATTGACCGATTACCGATCGAGGTAGATTATCATGACCGATTACCGATCGTGGCCGATTATCGATTGATATGACCGATTGTCGATTCTGCTTATCGTGGCCGATTGACCGACTACCGATCGAGGCAGATTGTTGATGCCGGTTATTGATACTGATTATGAGTATGTGATAGCATAACATCATGATACATGCCCATACGCATCATCTACATGTTTGTTATGAGATGTGGTTGATCATTACATATATCATTGAGTGTGTTGTTATGAGACTCCCTGATAGGCGGAGGTTATTTCACATGAGCGCACGGTATGCACAGGATTGATGCATGTCTGGATTGTATGACTCATGCATCTTGCATTGTGATTTTTATACGCCCTAGCGACATCAGGGTCGTAGTCTCCACAGGCATATCGTGGATGGCCAGAAGGGACACCGAAAATATTTGGTTCTAGCATACTGGCGCCATAGATGTCCCTGGGTGAAAATCCTTAAACCTCCGTGGCCAGGAGACTCCCCAACGTCGAGACCGAGTGGATACATGAGCGCCCGAGTGCCGAATACCAGGAGGCCGCGTCTCCCACTGTGTCGTGGTCAGTTGGGAGGGGGTGTGGCCTTACCCGCCGGAGCATAGGGGGCATTGCTAGGCTGAGTCTGACCAGCTCGAGGAATGGGTCCACTATCGACGTGCCGGATAGGTATTGACAGACTATTGGCTAGCCGGATAGTGAGGTTTCTTACGCTCACTTGGACTGTGCGGCTGGGAGAGCGGCAGTGCCATTTGGAGTGTACTAAACTCCGGTGATGATCCCAAAGATGAACTGTACTGATATGTGGACTTATCGAGTAAGAGTTGCATGCTCATTCATTCATTCACTATCCACTGGGGCTGGTGGTGCGCAACTATTTGTTACGTGTACCTTCGCAATGGCCAGGATTTCAGTTGGGGCGCGCTACTAACCTGAGATCAGGAGTTTACCACAATGGGTCTGCCTATTCAAATTTAGGTATGAGACTGGTTTGGGTAGAAGTCCCTTATGATGGACCCCATAGCCTGCGATACTACGTACTATCATCCCGACTTTATAATCTAGCATGGTCATTCCATTCGCACTGCATATTGCATTACATCCGCGGCATATAGCATTTTGGGTTACCTGTGTCTCTGCATTTACCATCTGATATTTGACTCTTTATGATATTGTTCCTCATTTGTATAGTTAATTTATATTGCGTATTTTGATATTACTTGACTTATGAACTTGCCAGTATTTTCGCTTACTCTGATAACGTATGATTCATGACCTTGCGTCTATTTCGATATTGTATGATTATGACATTGCGTTAAATACTTGACACTCACCTTGTACACACACTTACACTACCCTCTAAGCTTTCTATAAGCTTATGCACGATAGATGCGTACAGGTGATGTTAGGTTGCATCAGTGTTGAACTTGGAGCGTGCAGCGGTCTTCTGGAGCTTGATTGTCGATTGATGTATTTTCCTTTCAGCATTGTACTCGAATGATTATATTAGTGGATATGTGATGTTGATGTTGCCTTTGTGAATTGGGTAATCTTGTGGTTATGCTTATTATGAGTTAAATATACAAAAAAAAAATATCCTCCTTATAGGATCCCAGGATCGGAATCTAGTGTATGGACGTTAGGAGCCGAGAATGGGATACTACGGAGGCTGTCGGCACCGGATTCGGTGATCAGGATTCCTGTGAATTCGATTTCCGGGTTTGGGGCGTGACAGCACACCCCATGTTAGCGCACCCACGTCAGTGCACACCTCTCTCTCAGTTAACACTTCACTGGTTAGCCACCTCCACTGATGGACGGGTGGCATGCCTCATCAAGGTGGGTCCCACACGTATGAACCCTTAATCAAGTAAAATGAATGAAAAATAAAGATCTAAGATCACCCACCACTTTCTACTTGCACCCAAGTCTTCCTTAGCTCATTAGCTTTGATTCCAACGGAGAAGATGGGATTTGGATGGTTGAGATGGGAGATAAGATGGTAGGAAAGGTGGGCCACACTTGTAGCTTGGAAGAGATGGGGTGAGGCTTGGACGTATGGGGTTTCTCTTGATTGGGAGAGTATTTTGAGAATGAGAGAGAGAGAGAGGGTTGTAAAGAGAGAGATAGATAGATAGGTGATGGACTGATAGATGTGGTGAGTAATAGGTGTAAGAACTTTTTTGACTTTTGTGATTTTCGGTGTAAGAAAGGTATGGGTTTGTACTTGGAAAAGGGTGAAAGGTGATGTGTACTTGACATGTGCTTGACATGATGGGATTAATTGATTGATGTGACAAGCCGTAGAGATTCTCTTGGGTTTCCCACGTGCGGTATTTTCCTCGCACCGAACGTGGACCCACATCTCTTGACTAATGTATCGGATCGCCACGCGAGTCGCGGCATCGGGACCGCGGCGACGGTGCGTTCGCTAAGGTACAAGTCTCGGTTTGAGTTAACTCGGGTTGACGGCATGTGAATCAGGGTCACGTGCAATTACCGGTTAAGGGTCGAAAGTTGCCGGAATTCGACCGGAAAGACAGCGGAAGTCTACGGAACGGTACGGTCTAGGATACGGGGCTTACAGCTCTCCCCTCCTAATAAAAATCTCATCCTCGAAATTTACACAATCATCGTAACTAGATATAACTCTTGAGGGAGAAGGAACATAACATCATCATATAAAAATTAAGGACAGTATACAAGATACAACACATATCAATTATCAAAGAGATGGGGATAGCGCTCTCGAATCTCAGCCTCGCGCTCCCAAGAAGCCTCCTCAACAGAATGGTGACCCCACTGAACCTCACCAACGGAATGACCTTGGTCCGGAGGACCTGCTCCTTCCGATCAAGGATACGGATTGACTGCTTAATATAGGAAGCGTCCTCACCAACCTCTAACAGCTGCCAATCAATAACAGGAACGATGTCTGACCCATACTTCCTCAACATAGAGACATGGAAAACGTTGTGAACGCCAGACAACTGAGATGGCAAGCCAAGTCGATAGGCCACGGCGCCAACGTTCCCAGTGATCTCAAAAGGTCTTATGAATCTCGGGGTAAGCTTACCCTTCGCTCTAAATCGAACTACGCCCTTCATGGGCGATACCTTGAGATACACATGGTCCCGTACATCAAATTCCAAGGGACGACGCTGACGATTAGTAAAACTCTTCTGCCGGCTCTGAGCTATGCGCATCCTTTGCCTGCTGATATCGATAGCCTCTGACGTCTCCTGCACAAGTTCGGGACCTAGGAGACAAAGCTCTCCAACCTCGGTCCAACAACTCAGTGATCTGCATGGTCTGTCATATAGTACCTCAAAAGGAGCCATGCCAATGGTCGCCTGATAGCTGTTATTGTATGCGAACTCATCCAATCGCAGATGCTAATCCTAGCTACCCCCGAAATCAATATCGTAGGCCCGAAGCATATCCTCAAGGATTTGGTTGACCCTCTTGGTCTGGCCATCGGTCTGCAGATGGTACGCGCTGCTGAACTGTAAATCAGTCCCCATCGCTCTCTAGAAGCTCCTCCAAAACTGAGACGTGAACCTTGGGTCTCGGTCAGAAACGATCGAGACTGGAACGCCATGCAATCTCACAATCTCCTCAACGAATAACTTCGCAAGCCGGTCCAAAGGCCAAGTCGCACGAATCGCAAGAAAATGTACCGACTTCGTCAGACGATCCACAATAACTCAGATGGTGTCATGACGGTGCTGAGTCCTCGGCAAACCCATAATGAAATCTGTCGACATGTGCTCCCACTTCCACATCATGACGCTCAACGGCTGCAATAGACCAGGGGGTCTCTTATGATCGGCCTTGACACGCTGGCACGTGTCACACTCGGCCACAAAACTAGCTATCTGGTACTTCATCCCTGCCCAAAATATACTGTCGCCTCATGTCACGGTACATTTTCGTCTAGCCAGGATGAATAGAAAACCGTGATCGATGCGCCTCGGTCATAAGATCTCTACATAACTCAGGAATATCCGGGACACATAATCGGCCTCTAAAGCGAAGTCCACCTTCTGTACCAATCTGCCAATCTACCTGACTCTCGGATGCCGCCTCAGCCATATAACTCTGCAACGACTCATCAACCTGCTGAGCCTCGATCACCCTTGCGACAAGAGAGGGTTGAATCGACAGGCTCGATAATTGCACGATAGAAGACTACAGGCCAAACTCAAAATCATACTCTACTACATCCTCAAGCATCCGCCACTCCTGAATCATCATATGCGCCACCAGGCCTCGTGGCTGACGGCTGAGGGCATCCACCACCACGTTCGCCCCCAGATGGTACTGAAGATCGAAGTCATAGTCCTTGAGGAGCTCCATCCAGCGCCTCTGCCTCATGTTCAACTTAGACTGCCAGAAGAGGTACTTCAAGTTCTTGTGGTGAGAGAAGAGCTCGAACCTAACCCCATAGAGATAGTGCCTCCACACCTTCAGTGCGAAAATAACTGCAGTCAGCTCTAAATTATGCGTGGAGTAGTTCAACTCATGGATCTTGAGCTGTCGAGACGCGAAGGCCACTGGTCTCCCGTGCTGCATCAGGACAGTACTCAAACCAATATGCGAGGCATCGGTGAATACAATAAATCCATCACTCCCAAAGGGAATAGTGAAGACAGGAGTGGACGTCAGATGGTCCTTCAACTCCATAAATGCTTGCTCGTAGGCATCACTCCAAATAAACTCCGCACCCTTCCAAGTCAACCTGGTCAGCGAGGCTGCAATACGGGAGAAGCCCTCAATGAAATGTCAGTAATAGCCTGCTAAACCAAGGAAATTGCGGATTTCGGATGCAGTCGTGGGCTCGCCCCACTGACGCACTGCCTCGACCTTCGAGGGGTCTACTGCACACCCTCCCTCGTCACCACGTGACCTAGGAACTTCACATCCTCCTAGCAGAACTCGCACTTCTCCAGCTTCGCATACAACTGGTGTGCACGGAGGGTATGCAATGTAACCTCCAGATGCTGCTCATGCTCCTCACGGGTCCTCGAATAGATCAGAATGTCGTCGATGAAGACTACAATAAACTGATCGAGATAAGGGCGGAAGACCTCGTTCATCAACTGTATGAAGACCGCGGGTGCATTGGTCAGTCCGAAGGACATGACCTGGAACTCAAAATGACCATAACGCGTCCTGAATGCTTTCTTCGGAATGTCCTCCTCTTGGACCCAAATCTGATGATAACCGGAACGCAGGTCAATCTTCAAAAAGAACTGTGCACCCTGCAGCTGATCAAAAAAATCATCAATCCTCGGGAGCGGGTACTTGTTCTTGATCGTGACTTTATTGAGCTCGCGGTAGTCTACGTAGAGCCTCAACGAGCCATCCTTCTTCTTTACGAAGAGTACCGGTGCTCCCCACGGTGAACTGATCGGACGGATAAAGCCCAACTCGCGTAACTCGTCCAACTACTTTTTTAGTTCCCGCAACTCCAACGGTGCCATACGGTATGGGGCCTACGAAATAGGAGCAGTACCGGGCATAAGATTAATCTGAAACTCGGTGAGTCGGTGAGGCGGTAATCTTGGAATCTCCTGAAACACATTGGGAAAAATCGCAAACAATCGGCAACTGATCAATACAAGCGGCAACAGGCTCCTCAATGGTGCAGGACATCAAGCAAGACAACGACCCTCCTCGGGGCTCTACAATGAACTGAAACTGTGGCAAGCCTGGTATACAGAACGTGACGGTCCTCGCGGAGCAGTATAAGATGGCATGGTATTCGGTAAGCCAATCCATGCCCAAGATAACGTTGAAATCTGACATCGGTAGCACATACAAGTCGGCGGGCAAGAAAATCTCTCCCAGTAGCACGGGACAAGACGAACAGAAGTGGCCTAATACTGTAGTCTTCCCCAAGGGCGTCGATACGGTCAACTCCTCTCGGCCAGACTTTATGGCAATCCAGTCGAACGATAGAATCCCTCAGACATAAACGAGTGCGAAGCGCCGGAATCAAACAAGACTCGAGCAATGCATGCAGAGACTATGAGTATACTCTCAACAACTCCTCCAGATGACTAATGATCCTACTGGGCCGCGTAGAATCTAGCCCTAGCCGGCTGGGGAGGTGCCTGTCCCCTTTGAGTGTGCTGTTATTGCTGGGGTCGTTGAGGCTGTCGAAACTGCTACCTCTGTTGCTGCGGCCTTGGAGGCTAGTGCTGATGTTGCTGCTAAGGTGGCCTCGATGGTGGGGGCTGTTATCGCTGCTGCTGTGGGGGTCTCTGCTGCTGTTGTGGTGGAGGCTGCTGTGTACCTCTCGGCTGTTGCTACTGCTGTGGGGGCCTCTGCTGCTGCTGCTGCTAGGGGCGGGGACACTCCCATATATGGTGCCTCGTCGCATCACACCCAAAACATGTGCCATTGAACTGCCTCGGAGGTGGTGCTGGAGGTGCTGCTGGTGCTCGGAAGGCTGGGCGACCTGTGCGCCTCTGCTGCTGCGGTCGACACTGCTGCTAGTCATTGGAAGGTACCCGCCTCTTCCTATCTCTCCTCTGACCATGATCAGACTGAGAACCATCCCACTCAGCCTTAAAAATCTGGGCCTTCCATACCATCCCCTCGAAAGTTGGGAGCTCATGCCCAATAATACGGCCTCGAAGACCATAATGCAAACCGTTCTCGAATCGGCGGGCTCTCCACTCCTCATCGTCTACTAAGTAAGGTCCAAATCTGGACAGCGCTACGAAACGAGCCGCGTACTGAGCCACTATCATATCACCTTGCACCAGGGCCTCGAACTCCAACGCTCGCTGTCGTCGGATGTGATCAGGAAAGTACTATCGGTCAAACCGATCAACATAATCCTCCCATGTTTATACAAAATCGGTGCCTGCTGCTTGGGAGACTGATGTTCACCAATGCTCAGTCTCACCATGGAGAAGAAATACGGCTAATCGGACTCACCGCTCGGTCGTGTATCCTATCGTATCAAATATCTTCTCCACATCGGCGCGCCATCTCTCAGCTACCGTCGGGTCTGGCTGGCCCTGGAAATGTGGGGGATCGAGCCGTCAAAACTTATGAAGGAGGGCACTCGTGCGCTCCTGCTCAGCCTAATCCGATGAAACAACGGAGTGTCTGCCCTGCCCCTAAAGTGTGGCCATCATAGCTTGTAACATCTGCTGTAACTGGGAGGCACTAACGGATACAGTCGGATCCGCACCGGTCTTTAGTGGAGGAGCTGCATCCATCGGCTGGGCAGTATGAATCTTTGGTGGTGGAGAGGGGATGGTCGGTGGTAGTGCGAGAGTCTCAAGTGGTGGTGCGGGAGTCTCAGGTGGTGGTCTGGGAGTCGATCGGTTCACTCTCCTGGGCGACATGTCCTACAGGAAAGGACAAGGGTGCCTATCAACTTGAAAGCTCTCGAAGGCACGCACGTTAAGGGTCGGTAATAAAAGATCTCCAAGCTATCCGAACTAAGGACTCAGTCATTCTAACTTATAACAGACCTGTAATGTTGTTCTTGGTTATTCCCGAGTTATGCTCTGATACCAACTTCTGTCAAACGCCAAACTCGGAAACCAGGCTCATAAAATTCTTGGTCGCCGAATCCGGCACCGACAGCCTCCGTAGAACTCCATTCTTAGCTCCTGGCGCCCATTCGCCAGGTTTCGATCCTAGGATGCTATGAGGAGGATTTTCAACATCAGTTTACTTCGTAATAAGTATAACCAAAAGCATAACCCACAAACAACAACCAAAAACTCCATCACATTTTCACTATGATAAAAAACTTTATAAGTACAATAAGCATAAAGGAAAATACAATGACGATGAACAAAAAGCTCCAAGATGATCTGCAAAGCGCTCCTACCTCAGCGCTGCTACGCTTCAACGTCACCTGCACGCAACGGTCATGCATAAGCTTTTAGAAAGCTTAGAGGATGATGAAAGTGTGTGCACAAGGTAGTAATATGATTATGTAATATCAGAGTAATGCGGAACATGCTGGTGAATCCATAAATACCGTTAGCTGTACCAAGTTTATGTGATGTAGAATGATATCGGCCGTACCAAGGCCATGCGATGCAAAGCATGAATGATGTCGGCCATACCAAGGCCATGCAATGCGAGATGCAACTCAAGTATACGAATCCTTATCTAAGTCCACATATCAATACAACTCAAATCTGGAATATCACTGGGGTCTAGTACACTCTAAACCATATTGCCACCCCGTCGCGCGCAATAAAATAAGTGGAAGAGACCTCACTACCCGCCTGCCAATATCGGGCTCGGCTCGTCGGTAGTGGACCTATTCCTCGAGCTGGTCAAACTCAGCCTAACTTTGCCCCCTCCTCTCGGGCGGGTAAGGCCGCACCCCCTTCTAACCGACCATGACACAATGGAAAAGCTACCATCTAGTAATCGGTACACGACACTCATGCACCCACTCGGTCTAGACGTTGGACCAACCTCTTGGTACCATAAGGATTTAGGGACTTTCACCCAGGGATATCTATAGCACCCTATGTAGAACAAGATTTTCGGTATCCAATCCTGCCAACCACGATACGCCTGTGGAGGCTACGACCCTGATGTCACTTGGGCGTACAGTACACATGTCACACAATGCAAATGTATGAATCATGCAATCCAATCATGTAACAATCTTGCACATATCGCGCTCTCATGTAGGGCAACTCTGTCCATCAAGGAGCTCATAAACAATCTGCTCAAAGGCATGTACTATGATCAATCACTCATCTCATCATAAGCATGTAGATGATGCATATGGATATGTATTATGATATTATATTGTCACATACTCGTAATTGGTATTGATGATCGGCGTCGGCCTCGACAATCGACACCGATATCAGCATCGGTAATTGACACCGATAATCAAGGTCGATAATCGGCGTCGGCCGTGGTTATGAAGTCATTCATCTACAACGAATGAGGCCCACTTATTTGGTTTAACCCATGAAGAGAATGGGCCTAACAAGGCCTAATGGAAGGTCACAATGAGGACGTCTAACCATCATTGCCCATCAATGTGGACGTCAAACCAACATTGCTCCCAAGGGGTGGTCCACATAAGGAATTCATAAATAATGTAACGGCTACATACATACATTCATTGGGCCTCACTGATTGACCTCACATACATCGCATCGGGCCGATCGAATGGGTCGATAAAATGGGCCGATTCAAATGGGCCAAATCGAATGGGCCTCAGTATATCAGTCGGGCCCACCCTTATCTATTTTGAGATCCAATTTATTCATAAGTTAACATAGAGATAGATGAAATGAAAATAAATATAAAGTCAATTGGGAACTAATGCTGCCCTTAGAAGTTGGGGGGTGGATGCCACAGTCCACTATTTAAATGGTGGGGTCCATTTGAACTTTAGATCTGATTCACTCATTTTCCCATGTCTTAAAATGATCTCATAAATGGTTGGACGGCATGGATACAACACTTGCATCATGGTGGGCCCACCATTCAAATAAGGGACGGTGTCGATAACGCATATACGTAGGGAGTGGGTCCCACCGCCGGATGGATGGCGTGTATAAAACACATACATCATGCGGGACCTCCATGTTGCTGACGTTCAAAGAGAGAGAGAAAGACATAGAGAGATAGAGAGAGTGAGAGAGAGAGAGCTAGAGAGAGAGGGATAAGAGAGAGAGAGAGAGAGAGAGAGAGAGAGTGTGTGTGTGTGTGTGTGTTAGAGAGAGAGAGGCAAAGACGTGTTGCCTCTCTCTTTTTTTTTTTTTTTTTTTTTTTTTTTTTTTTTTTTTTTTCCTTTACTTTTACTTTTTATTTTCCTTTAATATCTCTGCAACAAAGTAGAGGTGGGTCCCACGTAGGCCCACCCTCCTCAGACATTATGTAATATTATAATATATTATATAATATAATATAATATATTAATATTATATTAAATAATGTGCAACGTCCAGGCCATGAACGGCCTGGACGTGCGTATACATCACTGTCCAAGGACGGTGGAGACCTCACACGCACCACAGTGTGGCCCACCATATGGATGGACGGTGTGGGTGGGTCCCACTGACCCACCACCAGCACACACTTCACTAGCACCACCCTCACTAGGGAAATGTAGCAAGACCTCAGTGTTGCAGCGAGGTATCTTTCACTCCGTTTACCACTTGAGCTATGCATCTGGGTGTCAGGAAGGGCCCCACACGATGGGGTGGGTCGACGGTGGACACCACAGGGCATGGTTGTGTGGCCACGCCAACTGAATGGATGGTGTGGATGGGTCCTATGGACCCCACACCCTTGTAGTACACACACGTCAGTACACACACTCCAAGTTAGCCACCCTCCACAGGGATCGAAGCCAAACCTCAAGTGTTGAAACGAGGCACCTCCATTCCACACCCATGTCAGTGCACACTCCATGTTAGCACACCCACATCAGTACACACCCCCCTCTCAGTTAACACTTCACTAGTTAGCCACCTCCATTGACGGATGGGTGGCATGCCTCATCAAGGTGGGTCCCACATGTATGGACCCTTAATCAAGCAAAATGAATGAAAAACAAAGATTTAAGATCACCCACCACCTTCTACTTGCACCCAAGGCTTCCTTAGCTCCTTAGCTTCGATTCCAATGGAGAAGATGAGATTTGGATGGTTGAGATGGGAGATGAGATGGTAGGAAAGGTGGGCCACACTTGCAGCTTGGAAGAGATGGGGAGAGGCTTGGACGTATAGGGTTTCTCTTGCTTGGGAAAGTGTTTTGAGAATGAGAGAGAGAGAGAGGGTTGTAAAGAGAGAGATAGATAGATAGGTGATGGAGTGATAGATGTGGTGAGTGATGGGCGTTAGAACTTTTTTGACTTTTATGGTTTTTGGTGTAAGAAAGGTATGAGTTTGTAAGAAACTTTTTGACTTTGGAGTTGCTTGGAAAATGGTGAAAGGTGATGTGTACTTGACATGTTCTTGACATGATGGGATTGATTGATTGATTGATTGATGTGACAAGCCATAGAGATTCTCTTGAGTTTCATACGTGCGGTGTTTTCCTCGCACTGAACATGAACTCACATCTCCTGACCAAAGTATCGGATCGGCGCGGGAGTCGCGGCATCGGGACCGCGACAACAGTGTGATCGCTAAGGTACAAGTCTCGGTTTGAGTCGACTTGGGTTGACGACGTGTGAATCAGGGTCACACACAATTACTGGTTAAGGGTCGAAGGTTGCCAGAATTCGACCGGGAAGATCGTGAAAGTCTACGGAACGATACGGTCTAGGATACGAGGCTTACACTGTAATCTCGGCGACGCAACTCTAGGTCTACATAAACCCGCCTGAGAGTTACATGTAGGAGAACTCCTCCTTGTCAAAGAAATTCGGCTTCGTCACGTAAGCCTCATCATCATTTACAACTACAACAGAGTCTAGTTGGTGCTTTAAAACACCGTCCCAGAGTGGGAGTGATAAACTCAGTGGTACTATAAGGCAAAGGTTAACATGTTATCAATTTAGTCAAGCAGTACAACAATCATATCCTAAGTACTCTTGTTAATACAGGAATGGTATGCTGTAATGATGCATGCCATCTCCTGCACTACCTCAGCGACTTCATCTCACCGTCTCCCATGACAAACTCCCTAAACATGTGGTTCCTCGCCAAAGCACATGCAATGTGGTGCATGATTGTGTTAGCCAAGTAATTGTTTAGGCTTATTCATACAGTAGATTCAGGAAGCTAAGGTACCTCCCTTTATATCATTAACCTAAACAGGGATCCATCTAGGGTCATCACTCCTAGTTAATCACATACGATAGGCAAGTTATAGGGCATCACCCCTAATGAAATCAGTGGATAGGCAAGTTTAATTGATTATACTCGGGGTCACTACGGGAGGCTAGTCACCTGAACATAGGCCGAAAGCTCGAATACAGTGTCCTATACACCACCATATTCGGCTCACGACCTTGGGTTGTTCACTGGTCACTACGGGGAGGCTCGTCACCCCGGCGTAGGCCGACAGCTCGACCACGGTATCCCATACACCACCATGCCCGGCTCATGAGTCTTAGCGGATCGTTGTACCATGGTTGAAACGGGCTGTTATAATGGTAAGCGGTACCTTAGATTTAAGCAGTAGCGTCCATACATGGTAAACATACAATAGGCCAATCGGGTTATTTAACAAGTTCGATTTGTATGAGCGCACGCCAAATTAATCGACATAGAGCGCATAAGCACTCCACATGGCCTAACCACTATCGACAATTACCGTACGGCTTGGATTCATCGAACGTATCCATTGTGGCGAGACTAGTTCGGCCACTCGATCAGAAACCGTTACCGACTGCCTGGACCACGTAGTAGTCCCAATCACACTCAAATGCAATAGGTAGTCACATGTGATAATCATAATAGCATTTAACGAACAATTCAAACACGAATCTCATTTGAGCATTTTATCAAACACATAGAACATGTTATTATACATATGCATTTTTTACATAAATCACGTAGTTGAAATTAAAGTTACATGAAAGAACTTATACATATAGCTAAGGTAGTTGGGAATCCTATCTGAACACCCTTAATAAATACAATTCATCAAACAATTACTCATTTAGACATTTTATCAAACACTTAGACTACGCATTACTACACACAATTCCTAAATTAGTTATAACTTATATTATGGTGAATCCTTTCACAAAGGAGTTGTCATACATACAACAAACATGTATCCTAGGTTAATAGTCATGGCGAGTACAAATCATGATTATCATTTCATTCAAACATTTCAACAAACACATGGAATGCATTATATATTCACATAGTTCACCCACATGTATGATTTATCGAATACATCATAACTAACATCGTATGGTGTCAAACAAGTCAGACATAAATCATTAGCTGACATTGAAAGCCTTGAAAACCATAACCTAAATGCTTATAGTCCGTACCTTTCGTTGGTACACCCGTTACGAACTCGGTTCGTACACTACGTCCCTGTCTACAACACAACGGCTACCTAATTCACCAGATAGGTTAGCTATTTCGTCGATTCCTCTATTCGGATTTCCAAAACAGATTAGGGTTAGGATTTCTTACCCAAATTAGAGTCGGAATCGCTCGTGTAGCTAGATATGAAGGCAATTCAATGCGTGGAGTAGCAGGAAAGAAGCACCATTGTAAATTCCAATGATCTTCCTTCACTCTCCACTCTTTTCTCTTCCTTTCTCTCCTCTCTTTTAGGGTTAGAGAAAATTCGTATGAGAGAGAGGTGGGGTGGTTTAAGGGCCTTATATAGGCTCAGAAGTCATTTCAATGGCCCTAGAGCTATGGTATACTTGGGTTATAGCTAAAAGGCGACTGTTTCTGACGAACGAGGCCCGTCTGGAGGTCCGTTACTCGCATACGGCATGGAGCAGGTTCCCTGACAATAGATCTAGGCTAGGATGTGATTTTAGCAGATTTGGATAGGCCGATCATCCGTGTCAGACCCGTATCTGTTCAATGGTCATTGTTACTCGATCAGGGACACATGTATACAGATATGAGCAGGGAAAATTTCTTAATCCACGGGTAAAGTTTGGTCAGAAACTGACGGTCTGAAACCTTTAATTTTGCCCGCAAGCAAACGGCTCAATTCACTTAAGTTTCAGTGCATTTTCAAAAGATATTCGTGTTTCTCACACACTTTACTTAGGGCTCTAGTTGTGCATTTTTGGATAATATTCAGGCTCGATTCCTACGATGGTTGTCAAGCCCAATAAGGTGGTCATAACCTTATAGTTTCACGGTCATCGAACTTTCGACGCGCGGTCCAAGTCCGATACGGAGTTTCAATGTGCTCCCAAGAGTAACTGGGTTTTGAGATTGCTCCTAGGTTTTTAGGTAATGCTGAGTTTGCGATTCTAATGGTTTTGGGTCTTGCAGTTCGTATAGATAGTGATTCAAGCTAATTCGCCGATTAATTTAGTTAGTACTTAATTAATTTTTGTCTAATTTCTATAGAATTTGGTCCTTAGTGATTTTTGCCTGAGGTGGTAGTCGGGTCTTTGTACGAATTTTTTCGAGACATTACAATATACCCCCCTTAAATAAAAATTTCATCCTCGAAATTAGTACCTTTTCATACTCCTCGAGAATCTGAGGGTAGTTCTTACAGACTCCGGCTTCTGTTTCCCAAGTAGTCTCTTCCTCAATGTGGTGAGTCCACGATACTTTCACAAGCGGGATCGTAGCACTTGTTCCTTCCTATCCAGAATCCATGTTAGTCGCAGTACATAAGTAGCATCCTCACTCAACTATACCTGCTCCCATTTAATAATATGGGAAGGATCAAGAACATATTTCTTCAGCATCGATATATGAAATACGTTGTGCACACCTGCGAGTGGCATGGGCAAAGCAAGACGATATGCTACCGCACCCACTCAATCCAGAATCTGGAATGGGCCAATGAATCTCGGTATGAGTTTCCCTTTCTTTCCAAACTGAAGGACTCCCTTCATTGGGAAAACTTTAAGAAACACATGGTTCCGATCTTCAAATTCTAACTATCGCCGTCATGTATCAGCATAACTCTTCTGTCTGCTCTGTGCTGCTGCAAGAAGTTGATGCCTGATCATGTCGATCTTCTCTGAGGTCACTTGTACTAAATCTGGGCCAATCAAACTCTTCTTGCCAACCTCTGCCTAACAATATGGTGCTCGACATGGACGCCCATATAAGGCCTCGTAGGGAGCTATGCCAATGCTTATTTGAAAGCTTTTGTTAAAAGCGAACTCAGCATAGGGAAGACAGTCATCCCAACTGTCCTTGAAATCGAGCACACATGCCCGCAACATATATTCTAACACCTGATTTACCCGTTCTGTCTGCCCATCAATCTGTGGGTGGAACGTAGTATTGAACTTCAGTTGCACCCCCATTGCTTCTTGGATCTGAGTCCAAAAGATAGACGTGAATCGTGTGTCTCGATCTGACATAATCTCCATAGGAACTCCATGCAGCCGTATAATCTCCTTGATGTACAGCTTGGCTAAATCATCTGCTGAGTTTGAAACTCTAATCAAGAGGAAGTGAGCTGATTTCGTCAATTGATCCATAATCACCCAATTGGAGTCATATCCCTTCCTCGTCTTCGGCAACTCGGAAATGAAATCCATAGATATGAAGTCCCACTTCCACTTGGCTATGGGCATGGACTAAAGTAAACCAGGAGGTTGATGATGATCGGCCTTGACCTGCTGACACATAAGACAACGGGATACAAAATCTTATATGTGGGCCTTCATGTTGTCCCACCAGTATGAACGTTTCATATCTTAATACATCTTTGTACTACAAGGATGCATTGCCATCTTCGAATTGTAAGCAGCTTCGAGAACTTCCTTCCTCAAGTCATGGAGATTCGGGACGCATAGGCGGCCATGATAACGTAAACCCCCATCTGAACCTATTCTTCATTCAGAGTCTTCCTCGTCACTAGCTCGTTTTCTCATCTTCACCAACCATTCATCTTCTCTCTGAGCCATAATGATTCGGTTATCAATAAGTGGTTGTACACAAATATGTGCGACGCTCTCGAATGGCTCCTCTATTGTAAGCTTCTGTTCGAAGTCTCGCATAAATTCTACCATGTTCCATTCTTCTATCATTAATGGAGCTACAAATTCTATTGTCTTCTTGTGGCTCAACGCATCTGTCACAAGGTTGGCCTTATCAGGATGGTAGGAAACCTCAAACTTAAAGTCTTTCAAGGTTTTCATCCAACGTCGTTGCCTCATATTTAGGCTTCCCTACGTGAATATGTACTTGAGGCTTTTGTGATCGAAAAAGAGCTCGAACTCCTCTCTGTAGAGGTAATGTCTCTAGTCCCTTAATGCGAAGATAACTGCTGCCAATTCCAGGTCGTGCGTAGGGTAGTTTTCTTTGTGTTTCCTCAACTGTCGCGATGCATAGGCAATCACCTTGTCCTTCTGCATAAGAACACAACCCAAACCAACACGAGACACATTGGTGTATATCGTATATCTGACCCCTTGCTCTTGCAATACTAGCACGGGTGCGGACGTCAACTTGTCCTTCAATTCCTGAAAGGTTGCTTCTGCCTTCTCATTCCAGGCAAACTTAAGATCTTTTCGAGTGAGCTGAGACAACAGTCTGGCTATCTTGGAAAAGTCCTTAATGAATCGACGATAGTAATCTGCCAGGCCAAGGAAACTCCTCACTTCAGTAACCGAACCGGACTGCTCTTAGTCCTGAACTACGGTCACCTTAGCAAGGTCCACAGCGATACCTTCCTTGGACACCACATGTCCTAGGAACTTGACTTCTTCTTTCCAGAAGTCGCATTTTTTGTACTAAGCAAATAACTGGTTCCTCCTGAGAGTATCGAAGACGACTCGCAGGTGCTCTTCGTGATCCTTCCGACTCTTGAAGTATATCAGAATGTCATCTATAAATACGATAATGAATCGGTACAGATACGGCCGAAACACCCTATTCATGAGGTCCATGAATATGGCCGGTGCGTTTGTGAGTCCAAACGACATCACAAGTAACTCGTAGTGCCCAAAGATGGTTCTGAATGCTGTTTTCTACACGTCTTCATCCCTGACATGCAACTGATGATGCCCTGACTGTAAGTCAATCCTTGAAAAATACTGTGCCCCTTTCAACTAGTCAAACAGATCATCTATCCTGGATAAATGATACTTGTTCTTCACTGTCACTTAGTTCAACCTGCGATAATCAATACACAATTGCTGCGATCCGTCCTTCTTCACAAACAACACAGGTGCTCCCCAAGGGGATACACTCGGTCGTATAAAACCTAAATCTAACAAATCATCCATCTGTCTCCTCAACTCCTCCATTTCACACGGAGGCATGCGATACGTTGGTAGAGAAATGGGTGTCGCACCAGACACAAGGTCGATTGTAAAGTCGATCTCGCATAGAGGAGGTAGTCCAGGTATTGTCTTGAACATGTTCATAAAATCTTAGACTACAGGTGTGTCCCCAAGTGTCGGACCATCAACATTCTCTAGTAAGGTAGTATAATAACTAATGCGGTAGTACCAACTGACTTGAACTGAAAAAGTAAAGGTCGTGCCCTCAGGTCCATGGGCTATCACCAATCTAGTATCGCAATCGATCTCTGCCTTCATCTTGGTGAGCCAATCTATACCGAGGATGACATCGTAATGACATAGTGGGGCAACAATCAGGTCAACGAGTACTGTTCTGCTTCCTAAGCCTATTGAGTAATCCTTACACATCTTGGTAGTATCTGAGAAGGTCCCTGTGGCGGTAAGGATTCTCACCCCAATCATATGAGTAGTTTCCAACACTAATCGTTTGACTGCTGCGCATGATATTATCGAAATAGTGGACCCAATGTCCACCAATAGGAAGACTTGTGTACCTTGGATATGTGTTGTGACTTCGAAAGCCAATGGTGCTACGGTTGCTGTCTCGGATGCCTCAGCTGCAAGTGAGTGCACATGAGCTTGTTGAGGACGATTCGGCTGTACTGCCATAGGCTGTTGAAGCAGCCTATTTCGAGGTACATTGGGTCTATAAAAAGGCTACGCTGGTGGTGCCGATCGTAGAGGTGGAGCTGATATGGCTTGTGGTAACCGACGGTTGATCTTCTGAGGTGGCATAAAGCCGTTGTCCCTCATCTTAGTAAAACAATAAGTGTCCGTATGTCCCGTCCTCTTGCAGTAGGTGCACCACAACTTCGATCACCTCGAGTGGGTCGGTGGAGCGATAATCCTAAGAGGCGAATTTGCACACTGCCTCTTGCCGAGGAACGGTCGGTTCGGCAATCAAGTCGAGGCCTCAGGCCCACGGGTATGCGTGCATGAGACAGTCTGTCTCCATCCTGCTTAGCTCGCAGGGACATGTTCACTAGCTCGACATAGTTGGGAATGCTAGTGCAACACATCTTCATGTAGATATCAAGCCGCAGACCCTCAGAAAATCGCTGCATCTTCATTGGCTCGTCTACTAGTATCAAAGGAGCGTATCTGGCTAGCTCTGTGAATATGTTCTCATACTTTGACACAGACATTCCTCCCTGTTGGAGGTGAAGGAACTCACCCTCCTTTTCATTACGGTAAGTGAGGGGGAAGTATTTTCCATGGAAGCGGGTCTCAAACGCATCCCGCGTCCATACGTATCTAGGGGCAACTGTTCGTAGGATGCTGTCCCACCAGAGACTGGCGTCCTTCTCAAACATATAAGTAACCAACTCTACTTGTTTTGCCTTAGTGTAGTGTAGCGACTTCAACATCTTAGACATGCAATCTAGCCAGTATTTGGCCTCCTAGGGCCTGTGAGTGCCCGCAAAGGTGGGAGGTTGAAAACGCTAGAAGCATTCGAATAGACCGCTGGCATTCATATTTCCAGTAGGCTGGACCGGTGGTGCAGACGGGACCATATTCATGTTTTGGACAAGGGCCCCCACAATCGTGGTCCAAACTTGCTGCTGCTGCTGCTGCATTAGAAGCATCATCTGCTTCAACCTATCAGGAAGAGGGACCGCCTGAGGCATGTGTGGCATCGACGAGGACACACGGTTCTGTTCCAGAACTGGTGGTGCACTAGGTGTCGGCCCATTAGTGGGGCCAGTGACTGGCTGTGAATCCAGCATTGTCTCAAAACTCGGGCCCAAACTAGGGTCCGTCTGGTTATCGTTCAAGGGAGGTGCCCCATCAAACGATCCACCAAGTGCAAGACGTGTCATATTCTGAGTGGTCTTTGGAGGCATTCCCTATACACAACATAGGGTGCAACGCGCGTAAGATTTAACATAATAACACTCAATTTCTCAAACATTCTACACGTTCCAATTCAAAAGAAGCTTTATGCATTTTATTACCCAAAATTGTCACAATACATGAGATATAGTATTACATGGATCATGACAGAAGATGCATGTGAGCTAATATAGTAAAAGTTTCACACCAACTATTCTAACATATAACTAAGCCTATCAAGGCTATTACATAGAAAGCAAGAAACAAGGAAAACCAAAAGACAACCATAACTCATAGTTAGTCCTCTAACTCAGGCGATGGTAGAGGCGCACCCTTATCCTACATACAGCACAGGAGGGCCTTCAGGGTGCGAGACATCTTCTTGCATTTCTTTTTCAGGTAAGTTTGATTCTCTTCAAGCTTTTTCTTCAATTCGGCCTGGGTCTCCTTGACTTCCTGTCTCAGGGCGGCTTGACTCTCCTCAATCTGAGCCATGTGGGCTTTTAAGGTGGCCCGATCACGACGGTCTTCATGTGCAGCAAGAGGAGGTCCTCCATCAGAGTCTCGGGACTCCTCCTCTTCATCACTCCCTTCTTCCTCACCACTTCCTTCCTCTTCACTACCTTCTTCACCTTCACTTTCTTCCTCTCCACCACTTCCTTCTTCATCATCACTTCCATCTTCCTCTTCACTTTCTTCCTCTATCTCATCTCCATATTCATCAAGATGGGCTTGTCGCTGCCTGGGGCCTATGCCCATATTGTTTAGCATAATATCACTGATGATATGGATCGGGGCAGGGTGATCCATATGGAGTCGAAAGCTGAAGTTTCGAGTGATCTTACATACAAGTCGACCGAAGGGAAGTGAGGCATCTCCCCATGCAGATAGTGAAGTACTCACAATCTAAGACAAAGAAAATGTAGGTAGGCATAGCTTGTCTCCCTGATCGGCTCGGTATAAGAAATCCACCATGAGTGTCGTGTATTCGATACGGTTACTCCACCTAGGATATATATTATACGTGAATATGTGGTGGAGTAGGTGGAAATCATTCGTCATTTTGGTAGCCGCAAGGCTATATCCTCACCTCCACCGCTCAAGCTGGCCACAAAGGAAACATGTGCGGCAATTTCTTTCTCGTTCACTAGTGAGGTTCCTCTCGCTAGCATGCACCAATCCACGCTCAATACCCATGATTCGAGCCACCACATCTACATCAACTATGGCCACTTCTCTCCCCAAAGGGATAGTAAATTGAAGAGGCTTCAATTATGGATCCCGTATATGAGCATAGAAGGCTCGCACGATGCCTTCACTTGTATGAGTATTTCCCTCAAATATGGGTTCCCACCCTCTTTTTAGGAGCATGTCCATTACTAGGTATAATTCAAACAACTTTTCATCAACATGAGCCTCGAAAACAACTCTACAGCCATGAAACTTACCAAGTTCGATGCCCGGTGGTAGCGATCTTTCAATGGGGATCCACGGGTCAAGGTCCCGTTTTGATCTTCTCTCTCATTCGGCGCTTGTGCTTGCTTTGGCGCCAGTTTTCTTTCTTGGACGGGTCGAGCAGCTAGGCTCGACTTTATCCGTGGGCGCCCTTCTCTTTCCCATGAGGGAAAGGAGTGTGGAAAGGGAAAAGATGGTACCCACTAGCTCAGAAAGAGTCATGGAAGTGAAGAAGGTTTGAAGGATGAGATGGGTTGGTGGGTTTTGGGGTTTATGAGACACAAAGATAGATTTGTGTGCTCAAATGAGAGGAAATAAGGGGGATTGAACATGGTAGGAGATGGATTTTGAGGAAAAGGGTGGAGGATGGGTGTGTAATGAAGAAGAAGAAGAAGAAGATTTGAGTAGGAATGAAGATTTGAGAGGAAAAATGAGATTTTTAAGGGGTTTGGAGAGCTTGGTTAGAGTGAAATGGGGGAAAGTGAGGCAAAGGGGTGTAAATAGGGTGGCCCCACATGAAATGCAAGCCTCACACATGTGGGAGAGGGCCCTCTAGCCACCGGAACTGCAGGCCTGTCGCAGCCCGCTGGAGACTCGAACGGTGCGCCGCCGTTCCGGCGGTGCCGCAGTGGTCCCCTGGACAGGTAGTAGTGATTCCACCTGGGGGCGGTGGCCTCCCCCTCCCAGGGAGCCGGAATGGTGGGGGGGACCTCCTGGGTCCCGCCAAAAAAGGGGTTTGGGCCCCTACACTCGTGTGAGGTATTTTCGGGTTCCATCTTGCACATATTCACGCCTTTTGGCATGATTTAAGATTGGTATTCACCAAATAATAGTCTAAACCCATTGATTGATGGCCTAAAAAGGAATTGAAATCATTTCATACGATCTCAGACGCCTACGGGGTACATTTCAACGATCAATTTTGCCCATCGGTGAAACTTGGGATCCTACGATCATTTCTACATTTTATTGCCCCCACCTAAGTCAAAGTACGTCAGTGTGCATCGTGTTACCATAACTCAGGTCCAGTTTAACCCAAATCATGCTTTGATACCAACTAGTAACGCCCTGAATTTTGAGGGTTGAGCAAAGCTCAACTCCCGAGATCCAACGCATCACTTATGCAACATAGATAATGATGATTAAATGTTCTCCATATTAGTGTATTAAACATGAGTGAGATTATACTAAATCAGCATATCATACTCCAGAGATAATTAAATTAAACAAGCAGAAGACTGATATAGGTATATAAAGTATGTAAGTGTTTCTCAATCCCCAGAGTATGAGTATGTTACCAGGCTAAATAAATACACTTATTGTTCCAAAATTTACAAAATAACAAGGTGTAATTGTCCAACTAATCTATATCCTGTAATCCCAGCGACGCAACTCTAGGTATACATAGACTCGCCTGAGAGCTGCATATAGGAGAACTCCTCGTCAAAGAAATTTGGCTCCGTCGCATAAGCCTCATCATCATCTGCAACTACAACAGAGTCTGGTTGGTGTTTTAAAACACCATCCCAGAGTGGGAGTGAGTGATTAACTCAGTGGTACTATAAGGCAAATGTTAACATGTTATCAATTCAGTCAAGAAGTAATGATAAAGTAGTACAACAATCATGTCCTAAGTACTCTTGTTAATGCAGGAATGATATGCTGTAATGATGCATGCCCTCTCCTGCACTCTCTCAGCGACTTCATCTCACGGTTGTGCATGGCGAACTCCCTAAACATGCGCTTCCTCGTCAAAGCACATGTAATGCGGTGCATGATCGTGTTAGTAAGGTAATTATTTAGGCTTATTCATACAGCAGATTTAGGAAGCTAAGGTACCTCCCTTTATATCATTAACCCAAATGGAGATCCATCTAGGGTCGTCACTCCTAGTTAATCACATACGATAGGCAAGTTGTAGGGCATCACCCCTAATGAAAGTAGTGGATAGGCAAGTTCAATTAATTATACTCGAGGTCACTTTGGGATGCTCGTCACCTAAACATAGGCCAACAGCTCGAATAAAGTATCCCATACACCACCATATTCGTCTTACGAGTTTGGGTTACTCATTGGTCACTATGGGGAGGCTCGTCACCCTAGCATAGGCCGACAGCTCGACCACGGTGTCCCATACACCACCATGCCTAGCTCATGAGTCTTAGTAGATCGTGGTACCATAGTTGAAATAGGTTGTTATATCGGTAAGCGGTACCTTAGATTCAAGCAGTAGCGTCCATACATGGTAAACATACAATAGGCCAATCGGGTTATTTGACAAGTTCGATTGGTATAAGCACATGCCAAATTAATCGACATAGAGCGCATACGTTCTCCACGTGGCCTAACCTCTCTCGATAATCACCTTACGGCTCGAACTCATCGAACATATACATTGTAGCGAGACTAGTTCGGCCACTCGATCGGAAACCATTACCGATTGCCTAGACAACGCCGTAGTCCCAATCACACTCAAATGAAATAGGTAGTCACATATGATAATCATAATAGCATTTAACAAACAATTCAAACACGAATCTTATTTGAGCATTTTATCAAACACATAGAACATGTTATTATACATATGTATTTTTTACATAAATCACGTAGTTAAAATTAAAGGTACATGAAGGAACTTATACATATAGCTAAGGTAGTTAAGAATCCTATCTCAACACCCTTAATAAATATAATTCATTAAACAATTACTCATTTAGACATTTTATTAAACACTTAGACTACGCATTACTACACACATATCCTAAATTAGTTATAACTTATATTATGGCGAATCCTTTCACAAAGGAGTTGTCGTACATACAACAAACATGTATCCTAGGTTAATAGTCATGGTGAGTACAAATCATGATTATCATTTCATTCAAATATTTCAATAAACACATAGAATGCATTATATATTCACATGTTCACCCACGTGTATGATTTATCAAATACATCGTAACTAACATTGTATGCTGTTAAACAAGTCAGACATAAATTATTAGCTGACATTGAAAGCCTTGAAAACCATAACCTAAACATTTATAGTTTGCACCTTTCGTCGGTACACCCGTTACGAACTCAGTTCGTACACTACATCCCTGTCTACAGCACAATGGTTACCTAAATCACGAAATAGGTTAGCTATTTCATCGATTCCTCTATTTGGATTCCTAAAACAGATTAGGGTTAGGATTTCTTACCCAAATCAGAGTCGGAATCGCTCGTGTCGCTAGATGTAAAGGCAATTCAATGAGTGGAGTAGCAGGAAAGAAGCACCACTATAAATCCAATGATCTCCCTTCCCTCTCCACTCTTTTCTCTTCCTTTCTCTCTTATCTCTCTTAGGGTTAGAGAAAATTCGTATGAGAGAGGTGGGGTGGCTTAAGGGCCTTATATAGGCTAAAAACTGATCTCAATGGCCCTAGGGCCATGGTATACTTGGGTTATAGCCAAAAGGCAACTGTTTCTGACGAACGGGGCCCGTCTAGAGGTCCGTTACTTGCATACGACATGGAGCAAGTTCCCTGACAATGGATTTTGGCCAGGATGCAATTTCAATGCATTTTGATAGGCCAATCACCCATGTTGGACCTATATCTATTCAACGGTCATTGTCACTCGATCAAGGCCACAAGTATACGAATATGAGCAGGGAAATTTCCCTGATCCACGGGTAAAATTTAGTCAGAAACTGACGGTCTGAAACCTTTAATTTTGCCCGCAAGCGAACGACCCAATTCACTTAAGTTTCAGTGCATTTTCAAAAGATAGGCAATGTTACACCACTCCTTGGGAGCAATGTTGGTTAAAGGTCTACATTGATAGGCAATGATGGTTAAACGTCCACATTGTGACCTTCCCTTAGTCCTGGTTAGGCCCATTCTCGCCATTCTTTAGTGGGTTACCCCAAACGATTGGGCCCCATTGATATTGCTTAGTCCATTATCGGCTCTCCATCCATGGATCCCGCCTTGCGTAGAGGTCGATTACCGATTCTGATTGTTGAAGCCAATCATCAAGGCTGATTCCGATTGTTGAGGCTGATTCCGATTATCGATTTTGATCCCGATTGTCGAGGCTGATTCTGATTATCGAGGCTAATTCTGATTGTCAAGGCCGATTGTTAAGGCTGATTTTGATTCTGATTGTCGAGGCCGATTCCAATTATCGAGGTTAATTCCGATTGTCAAGGCTGATTGTTGAGGCTGATTCCGATTCCGATTATCAAGACCGATTGTTGAGGCCGATTTCGATTCCGATTGTCGAAGCCGATTATCCATTCCGATTCCGATTGTTGAGGCCGGATATCGAGGCCGATTGTCGAGGCCCAATGTAATGTATATATGGCCTGTATTTGAGGCCCATTGTGATGTGCATTCGGCCCGTGTTTGAGGCCCAATGTGATGTATATGCGGCCCGTATTTGAGGCCCATTGTGATGTGCATTCAGCCCGTGTTTAAGACCCGATGTGATGTATATGAGGCCTATGTGATGAGGCCCATTGTGATGCATTTGAGGGCCAAGCGATGGAGCCCATTATGATGTATGTTAGGCCCATGTGAAAGGCCCTTCGTGATGTGTATTAAGATCTTGAGTGAGGCCCATGGTGTTGTATATTTGGCCCTTGTGTGAGGTCATGGGTCCACTATATGTTAGGCTCTATGTGGGCCTTTCCTTGGGGCAATGTTGACTAAATGTCCACATTGTCGAGGTCGATTGTCGATGCCAGTTATTGATATCGATTATGAGTATGTGACAGCATAGCATCATGATACATGCCCATACGCATCATTTACATGTTTGTTATGAGATATGATTGACCGTTGCATATGTCATAGTGCCGGTTGTTTATGGGACTCCCTGATAGGTGGAGTTGCCCCACATGACCACGCGGTATGCACAAGTTTGATGCATGACTGGATGGTATGACTCATGCATCTCACATTTTGTGATATGACCACCTTACGCCCTAGTAACATTAGGGCCGTAGCCTCCACAGGCATATTGTGGGTGGCCAGATGGGACACTGAAAATCTGTTATACATGGGGTGCTATAGATATCCCTCGGTGAAAGTCTCAGAACCCTCTTGGTTTTAGAAGTTGCTCCAATGTCTAGATTGAGTGGATGCATGAGTGCATGAGAGCCTTATACCGTCAGGCCGCGTCTCCCATTATGTCATGGTCGATTGGAAAGGGGTAGGATCTTACTAGCCCGAGAGGAGGGGCAATGCTAGGTTGAGTCTGACTAGCTCAAGGAATGAGTCCGCTATCAACGAGTTGGGCCCGATATTGGCAGGTGGATAGTGAGGTCTCTTCCACCCACCTTGAAGCACACGATGGGGTGGCAATCTGGTTGGAGTGTAATAGACCCCGGTGATTTTTCAGAGAGGAGCCGTACTTATATGTGGACTTATTGAGTAGGAATTTGCATACTCATTTATTCATTCATTCACTATCCACTCGGACTGGTGGTGCGCAATTATTTGTTACATGTACCTTCACATGGCCAGGATTTCGATTGGGCACACGACTAACCTGAGATCATGAGTATACTACATTGAGTCTGGTTATCCAAATTTAGGTATGAGATTGGTTTGTATAGAAGTCCCTTGTGATGGACCCCATAGCCTATGATACTACGTACTATCATCCCAACTTCACTCTAGCTTGATCATTTCATTCGCACTGCATATCGCATTGCATCTGCAACATTTAGCATTTTGGGTTGTCATGTTTCTGCATTGATATGGCTGTTAGCATTCATGCCTTGCTTCGCATAGCCTTGGTACGGCGGATGACACTCATGGACTTACCAGTATATTTTCGCTTACTCTGATATCGTATGATTCATGATCTTACCAGTATTTTTGGTTATATTTATATACTTGGCACGTGCATCGCACACACCTACACCACCCTCTAAGCTTTCTATAAGCTTATGCATGATAGATGCGTGCAGGTCGTGTTAGGTTGCAGTAGAGTTGAGTATGGAGCGTGCAGCGGTCTTCTGGAGTTTGATGTTGTCATATGTATTTCCCTTTCAGCATTGTATTCAAATGTTTATATTAGTGGATATGTGATGATAATGTTGTCTTTGTGATTTGGGTAAACTTATGGTTCTGCTTATTACGAGTTAAATGTACACTGAAAAATCCTCCTTGTAGGATCTCAGGATCGAAATCTGGCGTATGGATGCTAGGAGCCAAGAATGGGGTACTACGGAGGTTGTTGGCATCGGATTCGGTGATCGAAAATTTTGTGAGCCCGGTTTTCGAGTTTGGGGCATAACAATAGCATCACTTTTTCTGTCAAAAAGAGTTTTTTTAAAATATTTTGTTGTCTTTTGGTAATGCATAGATCTTTCAGGAATTTGGCATATGAAGGAATTTGTTTAACAGCATCCAGTAGAGGGATGTTGACCTTCACTTGCTTAAGCACCTCTAGAATATTCTGAGAGTTAGACAGAGGTTTTGGTGTGACCAACCGTTGGGGGAATGGGGCCATTGGCTTGCCTTGACGTTCCAGTTCTAAATTTTGTGGAGCAGTGCTAAGTCTATCATTGTTGTCCTCTTCCATGTCCTTAGGCTTTTCAATCCTAACCAGACTGGTTTTGTTAATGATCTTCCCATTCCTAAGAGTGGTGATAGACTTGACTTCTCCATTTGATTTGAAGAGCTTAGGTCACTAACTCCATATTGTGGTTTAGGATTGGGGAGATGTTGGGCTGGAAGTACCCCTTTCTCTCCAATCATCAAGTGTGACTCAATTCATTGCATAACTTTGGTAAGATCTTGAAAAGCTTGTAGTGTGCCTTCATTAAAAAGCTCTTGATTGTGAATGTGTTTCAAAACCAGATCCTCTTGAGGCTTCTTTTTGTCCAAAAACTAATTAAGAATCCCTTGACGAGTTACAATTTTCCAATTCCTCCAACTAAGATTTGGATGGTTTCTCCAATTAGGGTTGTATGTGTTCGAGGTAGTTCCCTTGAAAGGCCTTTGGTAGTTTTTTACAGCATTTGACTGTTCATTCAATATTTCATAAAAAATAGGTATTATTGGACAATTTTTAGTCATATGAATGTTGTAAGCACAAATACCGTAAACTACTTCCTTGGCCTTGTCCTTCTTAAGTTCAATGGCCTCAAGTTTCCTTGTGAGATTGGCCACTTTAGTACTTATATCATCTTCTTCTCTCAAAGCATACATTCCACCCCTCTCTTTTGTTTGAATTAGCTTCGACATGATATTGGGTCAAGGGGAGATATCCCATGTTACACCCTGAACTCGAAAACCGGGCTCACAAAATTCCCGATCGCCGAATCTAGTGCCAACAACCTCCGTAGTACCCCATTCTCGGCTCCCAGCACCCATATACCAGGTTCCGATCCTGGGATGTTACAAGGAGGATTTTAAACATGATTTGATTTATAATGAGCATAACCAAAAGCATAACCCATGAACAATAACCATAAGAACACCATCACAAAATCCACTATGATCAAAAACTTTTGAATACAAGGCGTATGAAAGGGAAATACAATATAGTGATAATAACAAAAACTCCAGAAGCTCGGCTGCACGCTCCAACCGTGGCGAGACTATCGCTACGTCCTAGCGTCACCTGCACGCATCAATTGTGCATAAGCTTATAGAAAGCTTAGAGGGTGTGTAAGTGTGTGTGTAATATGAGCGTGCTCAGAATGCAAGGTTAAAGTAATGCGGAAACATGTTGATGAGTACATGAATGCAGTCAGCCATACCAAGGCTATGCAGTGCAAGATATGAATACAATCAGCCATGTCATGGCCATGTGATGCATAATGCAAGTCAAACATGCCAATCCACCTCCATATATCAATGCAACTCCTCACTAGAGCATCAAATCAGTACAGTTCTCAGTCTGGATAATCACCGGGGTCTAGTACACTCTACGCTAGCTTGCCGCCCCTATCCGAACGCACAATTGGGAGAGTGGAAGAGACCTCACTATCTGCCTGCCAATATCGGGCCCGGCTCATCGATAGCAGACCGATTCCGTAAGCTGGTTAAACTCAACCTAGAAATTGCTCCCTCATTCAGGCGGGTAAGGTCACACCCCTTTCCAACCGACCACGAAACAGTGGGAGACGTGGACTACTAGTATACGGGCCTCGCGTGCTCGTGTATCCACTCAGTCTCGACGTTGGAGTCATCCTCTGGTACCATCGAGTTTAAGGATTTTCACCCAAGGACATCTGTGAGGCCTATATGCTAAAACCAAACATTTTCGGTATCCAATCCAGCCACCCACGATGTGTCTGTGGAGGCTTTGGCCCTGGTGTCGCTAGGGCATACAATAATCATGAGCACACAAATGCAAGTGCATGAATCACCCTACCAAACATGCAACAATCCTACGTGCGTCGCACGCTCATGTAGGGCAACTCCGCCTATCAGGGATCCCATAAACAATCCGCCCGAAGGCATATGCTATGATCAGTCTCTGGTCATATCAGACATACATATGATGCGTATGATCATGAATCATGAATCTATACTATACATGTTATGTGGTGATGGACCTTGATTAAAACGAAGATGGGCCTAGACGGCCTACATGTTACAAGTATGGGCTAACAATGGGCCCTAGGGAGAGTATAATGCGGACATTTAACCAACATTATTCGCACAATGTGGACGTCAAACCAACATTTGCTCCCAAGGCATAGCCTGCTATAAAGGTCAACATATAAACCATGGTGGAATCACACTACAATGGGCCTTATGTACATTCCGTTGGGCCTTGACCCGTGGGCCTCCAATACATCAAGTGGGCCTCAAATATGTCAAAGTGGGCTTGGACAATGACCTACAAATATATCTAGAGGGGCCTAATCATATGGGCCTTATGCATGTCAAAGTGGGCCTTGACAATGGGCCAGAGATACATCAAGATGGGCCTCGACAATCGGCCTTATACTATTCAAGGTGGGCCTCGATGGACGGCCCACAAATACACCAAGATGGGCCCTATCACATGGCCTTGAAATAATCTCCGAAATGGTTGGATGGTTTGGATGAAACTCATGCATCATGGTAGGTCCATAGGGATGGAAGGCATAGATAAATCACATACTCCATGGTGGAGGTCCACACTGATGAAAGGTGTGGACATAAAACATACATAAGTGGGTCCTAAGTAGGACCCACCACAATGTTTATTTTCCACTCAACCTAGGGCCCAACACAATGTTTATCTCCCACCCAAACTGTTCATAGGGTCACATGGGCCTAGAGCACACTGTAATGTTTATTTGCAATCCAAACTGTCCATGAGGTCACTAGGGACCTAGGGCCCACTGCAATATTTATTTATCATCCATCCTGTTCAAAAGGTCACGTGGACCAGGGGGGCCACCGTGTTCTTTATATGACATCCAAACCGTTCAAAAGGTCACGTGGACCAGGGGCCCACTGTATTGTTTATTTGCCACCCAACGTATTTATAAGGTCACACGGTCAGGGCCCATCATAATATTTACTTGCCATTCGACTTGTTTATGAGGTCACGTGGACCTGGGGGTCCACTGTAATGTGGTTCACAAATCCAGTCCACCCATTATGTGTGTCCCACCTAGTTGAGGGTTCAGACCAAGTTACAGCCACATCCAAACTTCAGGTAGGCCCCACCAAGTGTTTTTATATGTTTAGGCATGTCTTCACATGATTTTAGATGGTATGGCCCACTTGAGTTTCGTATACGGCTGATTTTTAGGACAGGCCCTTATTAGAAGGAGGGCCCCATGATGGACGGTGTTGATATTCGAAACGCATCACGGTGGGGCCCACAGCTGGGCTGTGAGGGCCCAGCTCATCTGTCCGCCGTCTGCCGAGCGGCCTGTAAGTAGGCGCCCTGCAAGGTCGTCTGTCAAGAAGACGGCAGCAGTCTTCTTCTTTTTTTTCCTAGGTGGGACCCACATTAACCAGATCTACTCCGTTCATTGCATGCATCCCACAATATTAGGGTTCCAAGCTTCTTGTGGGCCCCAACAATCATTTTCCCAAATTTTAACAGAAAATACTAGCATTCTCAATGCCACGGCCCGCCAGAAAATGGAATCAGCTTCATTTTTTCAGCTCAACGCCTAAAATGAGCTAGAGAATGGAATGGACGGCATGGATCAACCCCATACATCAAGGTGGGGCCTGCATGAGCAGCCCACCCCAAAAGTAAATTTTTTTTGTTAGCTTGGAAGTACACACCCATGTCAGTATAGGCGCTCCATGCTAGCCAACCTTGCCTCACATCCAGCGTCCAGAGACGCTGGACGGCGTGAATAAACACAACATCATGGTGGGTCCCACACGTACGTGGCCCACCTGTTTGGATCACCTGATGTTCATGTTTTTCCTTCCATCCGGGCCTGCTAATGGGCTTGATGGTGTAGATCCAACCCATTCGTCCGATGGGTCCCACATAAAATATGTGATTCATGGTGGGCCACACCCACCCCTTCATCATCACCACCATTCAAAGAGAGAGAGAGAGAGAGAGAGAGAGAGAGAGAGAGGGGGGAGGGACCCCACCACTATGGGCCCTCCATTGATACAACACATACATCAAGTGAGTCCTATAACAAGTGGACCCAAAAAAATTAGAATTTAACGGTGGATCACCCACCTCTTATACTCCTCCTTGCTCCTTAGCCTCCTTAGCTCCTTTGCTTGACTTTTAATGGTGGATGATGGACTTTTGATGGTGGGGATGAGGACTGGACGGTTGAGATGGGAGATGAGAGAGTGGAAAAATGGGCCACACTTGTTGTTTGGGAGAGGGAGAAAGCTTGGACGTATGGATTTTTGCTTGGGAGATTTGAGAAATGAGAGAGAGAGAGTGAGGTGATGGGAATGATAAGAGGTGATGGAGTGATGGGGATAGGTGGAGTGATGTGTTGTAAGAAGGGATGGGTGGAGAGAGATGTGAAGTGATGTGAGGGTTGACTTTGAGCTTGCTTGTGTAAGAGAAAGGTATGGGTTGTTGTACTTGGGTAGGTGTGTACTTACATTGATTGATTAATTGATTGATGGGACATTTCGTAGAGATTCTCTCGAAGTTCACAACACGCGGCGTTTATTCGAAATGAACGCAGACTAACATCTTCCAACCTAGGTATCGGTTCGGTACGCGAGTTGCGGCGTTAGAATCGCGACAATAGCGCGGTCGCCAAAGTACAAGTTTTAATTCGAGCCGACTTCGGTATGCGGGACTCGGCTTAGGATCACGTGCAAACATAAAAAACGGGTTTAGGATTGCTGGAATTCGACCGGTAGGATCGCAGAAGCCTACGGAATGGTACGGACTAGGGCACGGGTCTTACATCCCATGATTGTGTGTTTTCAGCAAGCTTGTCAAAATAATCCCATACATCATTGACATCTTTGCTCATGAATTCCCCATTGCACATTGTCTTGACCATTTGGCACATGGAAGATGTCAGTCCATCATAAGAGAAACTTGTTATACACCATGTTTCAAATTAGTGTTGTGGACATGAACTGATAAGATCCTTAAACCGCTCCCAACATTGGAAGAATATTTCATATTCCTTTTGGGTGAAGTTCAAGATCGACTTTCTAAGGATATTCATTTTATGATATGGGAAAATTTTCTTTATGAACTCCCTTGTCATGTCATTCCATCTACTAATGGTCGTGGACATAGTGAGTGTAACCACGTCATAGCTTTTTCTTTCAAAGAAAAGGAAAAGAATTTCAGCCTGATCATGTCCTCAGACACGTTGGGAAAATATAAAGTGGCTATGATCTCATCAAACTCTTTCATGTGTAAATATAGACTTTCATATTCAAGTCGATGGAACTTTGGAAGGAGTTGCATTACCCCTGGCTTGATATCCGTGTTTTCTAGAAAAACCATATAAGGAGGCGTGCTCACCCCTGCAGGTTGTAAATAATCTTATAAAGTATGAGACAAGGGTGCTTGATGCACCTTATTTTCATCATGGATTTCCTCAACCCTAGGTTGAGGTGGATTTGGAGGTTGATTGGTTGGTTGATTTGCAGCCATAACTTCAGTTAACTCTGTGGATCTCGAGTGGTGTCTAATCCTATGATGGATAGGTAACCCCATGGACCCACTTGGGCATGAAACACTCTCAACCTCTATTTCAGAATCTAACCTAAACCTAAAAAGAAAGAAGGAAATAGAAATCTAAAAATAAAAAGAGAGAAAATTAGAAAGTAAGAGAATTAGAAAGAGGTTACCAAATTAGAAGTTTTTATGTTAGGATCCTGCAAAAGAAAAAAAAAGTGAATTAGTTTCTAAAAATGAAAAAGAAAAGTTTCTAAAAATATATTAAGAAGGTTCTAAACCTAGAATTAGAAAGTAAGTTAGGTTCTAAAAATAATTCAGAAAAAACCCTAACCTAAAAATAGAAAATAACAAATCATAATCTTAACCTAATTCTGAAACTAATCAATCTCAGAAAAACGCAACTGTCAATCCCTGACAACGGTGCCAAAAACTTGTTCACAACCCCAAGTGTAGGGTCAAGATGTAGTAATAATCTCGGTAAGACCGAGGTCGAATACACAGGGACTGATCTTGTACGTTTCTGAAATTAGCTAGAAGTAGAACTAGGAGAAGATGTAAAACTAAACCTGGAATTGTAGAGAGAATAATTGTGAATTATTTAACTAAAACTTATAATTTAAAGGTGGGAACTAGGGTTTCCAAGGATCCACTTGTAGTGATCAGGGAATCCTCTTACTTAATTCAAATAACACAATTGGAATTGGAGTCCTATCTTATCCAATTGGAAGGTATAACAATTAAGTCAATCTGAACTTCCTTTGACCTAATTCTCAATGAAGGAGAATTATGATAATTGGCAGGGATTCCATCACCAAACCATGCCCATGTGACGATGGTAAACAATAGGATTTACCAATCCCATAATCTTAAAAATTAGGAAAAGAAGATACTCAAAGCTGTTGCAGATCTATTGTAATTTAAGTCACAACAAACCATTAAAAACTGAAAGTATTCCTTAATTATCAAACTAGAATCAAAGTAAGTTCAACTTAAACATGAATTAAAGTAAGAGAAACATCCCATCACGCTACAAGCAACTTCTTTCATGCTCCCGCCTGAAAGAATTTGAACGGACAACGTCCATTTGGCTGGGACATGGCCCGCCATTGAGAACCCCCTTCAATGATCGGAACCGTCCATTGTGTTTGGCCGGGGGTTTCGATCAAAACCCTGGAGTTCTCACCCAATGATGCACACGTGTGCAAGCTCAGCCTCGAACATAAGACGAGCTGCATGTGGGGGATTTTCGAAAGTGGGAAGCTTATGCCTCGCTGGCGATCCGCGTGAGGCTGAATCCACACATCTTAACCTTTCATTTAGAGCAATCCTAACTTCCCATTTCATCCGGTTAAGGCTCTTTGCAACCAACAAGAAAACAATGGGAGGAGTCTTTCCATCAAAGAAAAGTGTCACCCTAAGAGGAATCTGAACCATACGTTCTTCATTCGACAGTTCTAGGAGTATAAGGGCTTTGAAAGAAGGAGCTTATACAATAAGGGGTTCGCTGCTCCATTCCTTGTAGCCACACTTCCAAAGCTCAACCATTTCTTTCAAAACCCAAACCTACCACCCAAATTGGTTTGAAGCATTGAAACTGATGGTCGGGGAGCACTGTGGGAGCAAGTAGACCTGATCCTATGAAGCAGAACGAAGGAAGGATCATTAGATGTCAATCCACCATTAATGGCCAGCTCATCTTCTCCACCAAGCTACACCGACTCGGTCTGAGTCCAAGCTGAGTCTAGGCCTTGTTGGGCCATCTAAAAAAGGGCTTAGGAAGAAGGAAAAATGTAGAAAGAAAAGGGAGAAAGAAAGCGAGGGAGAGAGACGAGGTGTGGTGTAGCCACACTTCCACACGAGTGTAAGTCTAGGGCTGCCAGATCGCACCACCCATTGTGTTGACTTGACTCGGTTTGACACTGAGTTAGGTGTGTGCTTGTCCGAGTTCTGGAATCCTCCTAATCATGGGAGAGGTGAAGAAGAAGAAAGGAAAGAAAGGAAGAGAAACGAGAAGGAGGAGGAGAGTGTAGCTAGCTGGTGCACCACCCGACTCGGCTGAGTCGTGCTTGAGTCAGACTATATCCAGGGTTATTGGATGGTGTAGAGAAGAAAAAAAAGGAAGAGGGAGATAGAGAGAAGAGAAGAAGTAGAGGAAGAGAGCCTGGAATCTTGGTGGATGCCGAGTTGACTCAGTTGAAACTGAGTCTAATCAAGTCAAGTTGGGTTTGAGCCTGGTCCAGGCCTAGCTGAATATTCCAGCATGGGATGAGAGAGAGGGAGTGAGAGGAAGAAGAAAAGAAAGAAAGAAACAAAGGGGGAAGGAGAGTGAAAGAGGGTAGATAAAAGACAGAGGGAGTGAGTCGACTTATTGTCGGGTCAAGGAGGTTTGGACAGGTTGAGTCCAATTTGGATTCGGGACAAGTTAGCTGAGTCGAGTCCTAGACCAAGAATAAATGAAGTTCGGGTTGAGTTGGTTCAAGTCAAGACAAGCAATCGAGACTAGATCACATCGGTCCAATTGGGTATGTTCGAGGGAACTATTTATATTAGAAATTATTATAAAATAGATTGGTTAGTATTTTTATTGTAAATTGGAAAATTGTCTAAAATGGGGTTAATTTGATTTAAGCTACTTCACACCTTTAACCCTACAAATAAGTGAACTTACATCCTTAAGTGAGGACTCACCCTTTAGGTTCCCACTTAAATTCATCAATCTAGACATAAATGATGCTTTAATTTCATATAGTTAATAGCTCTAAGTTATTTCATACTGTCAATCTATTGTGCAACTGACTCATGTAGCATATAATTAATATGTTTGTAAGTGCTAAAATGATTAAAGTATACTTTGGTTGTCAAATTTCATATAGTCAAAACAACTTGACAAGAGATCTTTAAGACCGGTCCATAATTAAGAAAAGATTAAGCTCATGATCAAGAGAAGATCAAGCTCAAGTCTGGTACATTCTCAAGAGAAGATCAGGCTAAAGATCAACTGATATTCAAGTATAAGATCAAGCTCAAAAGTCAAGATGAAGTCCGTAATCAAGTTTATGACAAAGAAGTTCAGATATTTCACATATCTCAGGTAATATAAAACCCTAAAAAGGCCTTAGGAATAGGTACTTTCAAAAATTATTTAAATTGAGTTTTTATACTTGTGTTTGCTTGGAATTTAACCAGCCTAATGTTTGGTTCGACTTGTCTGAGTTTTCTCAGCCAATCCAAGTTCAAGTCAAAGCAAAACCATTTTTTGGTTGCAAATTCGACTGGTCAAATTTTTGGTTCGACTAGTCGAAGCTTCTTAATCTCAGATCTTTCCATTTTGATTCTATAGAGAGTAAACTATACTCTTCTTTTGAGATTTAAGGGAATTAACTCAGGTAGTCATTGGTTTGAGCTTAATTAAAATCAATAGAACCTTGGACCCTTTTCTATTTGACTGAACATTGAACAATCGACATTCAAGAAAGTGGTTCTTCGGCTACAACTTCTGATACATCTTCTACGGTAAAGATAAGTATACCTTCTTATTCTTTATTTGGTTTTTCTGAGATAGCCAGAAAATCTCAGTTTAGGTTTTGTTTGAGATAACCTGAAAATCTTCGTGAGGGGTTTGATTGTGATAGCTCGATAAAATTACAAGAATTGTATCAGGTTTTAAGGTGACCCTGGTAAAACTTTTTTCATAGTGAATGCCAAAATTACGTGGAGAATAATTTTTGGAGTGGAGTAGGTGTGGTTGTTTTAGATCAGTTGTTGACACACCAAACCACTATAAATCTCTATGTTATGTGGTGAATGCTTTTACTTTTTATATGGTGAATGGTTGTAATTTGTTTTTAGTTAAAGTGGTGAATGTTGTAATATTTACTTTTATTTACTCTTGCAAAGTTTGAGGTTTTGATTTTAAAGAAATTCATGAAATAAGGTTGTCCTGCCTAAAAATTTAGGTGAAGGTTGTCCTACGAATTATTTGGAATCCATGTTTCAATACTTAAGAAATTGAGAACTCTGATTTATTTACATATTCAACACTTATTTCGATTATTTGACATAGTCCTATTCAGCCCCCTCTAGGACATCTTAAGCTCTTTTTTTCAATATCTCTTTAATGTTAGCAAGCATGAATGACTTGATTGTCGTAAGTTATCTTTGAGTATAAAATTTATTATACGTCGCCACTTGTGATTACTTGATGGATTGAATAGAACTCGTTGTGAACTTACCATCTTCCGGTCTATATTTGTCTTACGCAACTTTGATCGCATATTTGACCTACACGGCTTGGACCGCATATTTGACTTACGTGGCTTAGATCGCACTTTTGCCTTATATAGCTTGGACTGCATATTTGACCTATGCGGCTTTGATCAGACATTTTCCTTACATGGCTTGGATCGTATATTTGACCTACGTGGTTAGGACCGCATATTTGCCCTTTGTGTCTTTAATGGATATTGGCGCCCTTTTATGGGTTGTTGGTTATATTCGCACATCTTGTTGATTTTCGAGTCATTATGCGGAGTTTGATATAATTTTCAGGTGGAGCTGAATTTCATTTGTCGATTTTCTAGCCATCTTATGGGGTTCATACGATTTATGGATGACGTCAGAATTCCTATGTTGATTCTCTCTTCATCTTGCAGAGTTCAGTCATATCGTGATTTCCGGGTGGAGCTAAAGTTCACTTATTGATTTTCTAGTCATCTTACAAAGTTTACATATGATATAATTTCTAGGTGAAGTTGTCACACCCCGAACTCAGAGACCGGGCTCACAAAATTCTCGATCGCCGAATCCGGCTCCGACAGCCTCCGTAGTACCCCATTCTCGGCTCCCGGCACCCATAAACCAGGTTCCGATCCTGAGATGCTACAAGGAGGATTTCCAATATCAATTTGATTCGTAATGAGCATAACCACAGCATAACCCACGAATAATAACCACAAGAACACCATCACAAAATCCACTATGAACAAAAACTTTGAGTACAGTGCATATAAAGGGAAATACAAGATAGTGGTAATAGCAAATCTCCAAAAGCTTGGCGGCATGCTCCAACTGTGGCGAGACTACAGCTGCGTCCTGGCGTCACCTACACGCATCAATCGTGCATAAGCTTATAGAAAGCTTAGAGGGCTGTGTAAGTGTGTGCGAATGTGCTCAGAATGCAATGCCGGAGTAATGCGGAATCATGCTGATGAGTACGTAAATGCAACCAGCCATACCAAGGCTATGTAGTACAAGATGTGAATGCTATCGGCCATACCAAGGCCATGAGATGTAATATGTAAGTCAAGCATGCCAATCCTCATACCAATGCAACTCCTCACTAGAGCATCAAATCAGTACGGTTCTCAGTATGGATAATCACCGGGGTTCAGTACACTCCAAATGGCACTGTCTCTCTCCAAGCAGCACAGTCCAAGTGAGCGTAAGAAACCTCACTATCCGCCTGGCCAATAGTCAGCCAATACCTATCCGGCACGTCGATAGCGAACCCATTTCTGAGCTGGTTAAACTCAGCCTAGTAATGCTCCCTGCTCTCCGGTGAGTAAGGCCACCACTCCTTTCCAACCGACCACGACACAGTGGGAGACGCGGCCTCATGGTATTCGGCCCTCGTGCGCTCATATATCCACTCGGTCTCGACGTTGGAGTCATCCTCTGGTACTATCGGGTTCAGAGACTCTCACCCAGGGATATCTATGACGCCCCAATTGCTTAGAACAAGATTTTTTCGGTATCCAACCAGTCACCCACGATATATCTGTGGAGGCTATGGCCCTGATGTCGCTAGGGCATATCACAATCACACATATGCAAGTGCATGAATTATACTACCAGACATGCATCAATCCTGTGCATACCGTGCGCTCATGTAGGGCAACTTCGTATATCAGGGAGCCCATAAACGATCTGCCCGTAGGCATATGCTATGATCAGTCACTCTTCATATCAAGCATACATATGATGCGTATGATCATGAATCATGGATATATACTAATCATGATATAAAGTGATGGGTCTGTGCAAAGCGAAGATGGCCTAGACGGCCAATGCACTACGAGTACGGGCCTGCCAGTGGGCCTCAGGGAGAGTGGTGGTGCGGACCTTTAACCGACACCGACCATGCAATGTGGACGTCAAACCATCATTGCTCCAAGGTATAACCTGCTATAAATATCATTATATACACCTCAGGGAATCACACATTGCAATGGATATAGTTGCACTCCATTGGGCCTTTAGGTAAATCGAATGGGCCGTATCATAAGGGCCTTATTTTCATCAAGTGGGCCGTATCATTGGACCGCACCAACGGGCCTTACATACATTGCAATGGGCCATAACCCATGGGCTTTGCATATATCACATTAGTCACATAACACATGGGGTCTCAAATATAACAAGGTGGGCCTAATCATATGGGCCTTATTTTCATCAAGTGGGCCTCAATATTGGGCCCATATACATGCCAAGATGGGCCTAAATACATCAGCCCATATACATTCAAGTGGGCCTCCATAATGGGCCTAAAAATACATCAAGATGGGCCTAAACACATCAGCCCATATGCATCCAAGTGGGCCACATGTGAAGCCCACCATAATGTTTATTTTACTATCCAATCTGTTGATAAGGTCACATGAGTAGGGGGGTCCACCATAATATTTATTTTCCATCCGCCTGTTGATAAGGCCATGTGGCAAGGGGCCCACCAAAAATATTTATTTTCCAACCGCCTGTTGATAAGGCCATGTGGCAATAGGCCCACCAAAAATATTTATTTTCCATCAAACCTGTTCATATGGTCACGCCGACCAGGGACCCACGGTGATGTTTATTTCCATCCAACCCATTCAAAGGGTCACGTGGGCCTTGGGCCCACTGGAATGTTTATTTGAAATCCATCCTATTCACGAGGTCACGTGGACCTTGGGATAGGGCCCACTGTAATGTTTATATGCTATCCAAACCTGTTCATAAGGTCACTTGGACCTGGGTGGGTGGGGCCCACCGAAATGTGGTTCGCAAATCCAGCCCACCCAGTACGTGTGTCCCACCTGGCTGAGGGTCCAGACCAAGTTTCAGCCACATCACAAATTCAAGTAGGCCCCACCAATTGTTTTTATATGATTTAGGCATGTCTTCACATGGTTTAAGGTGGTATAGCCCACCTGAGATCCGTATATGGCTGATTTTTGGGGCAGGCCCCTTTCTAGAAGGGGGACCCACAATGGACAGTGTTGATGTCCGAAACGCATCATGGTGGGGCCCGCAACTGGGACCTGTGGGTCAGCCCAGATTGCCCGCCCGCCTGGCGCAGACGTTGCCTGCGGCGTCTGCAGCAGCAGCAGCATCGACGCTGCTGCCCTTTTTTTTTAAAAATGGGGCCCACTGAGATGTGATTCACGATCCAGCCCACCCATTACGTGAGTCCCGCTTATCTGGCCGTCCAGACCGAATTTCAGCTGCATCTAAACTCCAGGTGGGTTCCACCAAGCACTTTTATAAGTTTTGGCATGTTTTCACATGGTTTTAGATGGTATGGCCCACCTGGTGATCGGATCACCTTAAAACTTTGGCTCAACGCCTAAAATGATGCTAGAGTTGGGATGGATGGTTTGGATCATGCACAAGCATCAAGGTGGGGCCCGTATGGGTGGCCCATTCCAAAAGAATTTTTTTTTAAAAGTTAGCTTGGAAGTACACACCCATGTCAGTACACAACTCCACGTTAGCCCCTCTCACGTCCAGCGTCCAGGGACGCTGGACGGCGTGGATACACAGATATCATGGTGGGTCCCACATGCTTGTGGCCACGTTCATCAAGGTGGGTCCCACATGCTTGTGGCCCAGTAATATTAATAAAATATTATAATATATTATATAACCTAAATAGGTGGTGGATGTCTCCTAAAATGAGGTGGGCCACACCATTTGATGGATGGAGTAGATTTAACATATTGGTGGGGCCCACTTCATTCAAAGGAAGAGAGAAAGAGAGAAATAGAGAGAGACATGACGATGGAGTGGAGGGACCCCGCCACTATGGGCCCCTCTTCAATCACAACTACATATATCAAAGTGGATCCCATCACTTGTGGGCCCTTAAATGGAATCAATGGTGGATCACCCACCTCTTTCACTCCTCCTTGCTTCCTTGCACTCCAATGCTCCTTTGCTTGACTTTTAATGGTGGATGATGGACTTTTGATGGTGTGGATGAGAGACGAGAGGGGTGGGAAAAGTGGGCCACACTAGTTGCTCTTAGAATGCTTGGGAAGCTTGGGACATGTGAGAGAGAGGGAATGAGAGAATGAGAAAGAGAAAGAAATAAATTAAAGGAAGAAGGGATGGAGGGAGTGGTGTGATGATGTCATGGGTAAGGGTGGCTTTGAAAAATGGGAGAGAGAGTTGACTTTGAGTAAAGGAGGCATGGGTTGCTTGTACTTAGGTATGGAAGTATATTTATGGTTGATTGATGGGATATCTCGTAGAGATTCCCTCAAGATTTGTAACGTGCAGCGTTTCTTCGAACCGAACGCTGACTGACATCTTCCCACCTAGGTATCGGTTCAGTGCGCGAGTCACGGCGTTGGAACAGTGGCGACGGCGCGGTCGCTAGGATACAAGTTTCGGTTCGAGCCGACTTTGGAATGCAGGACTCGGCTTAGGATTGTGCGCAACATTGGAAATGAGTCGAGGATTGCCGGAATTCGACCGGTAGGATCGCGGAAGCTTACAGAATGGTACGGACTAGGGAACGGGTCTCACAGAAGTAGAGGTTTAAATGTTAATTTCTATCTTGCGGAGTTCGTTATGATTTTCGGGTGGAGCTGAAGTTCACTTATCGATTTTTTAGTCATCTTGTAGAGTTCATACGATTTTTAGATAATGTTGGAGTGCTTTTGTTGATTCTCTCTTCATCTTGCGGAGTTCAGTTGTACCATGATTTCTAGGTGGAGCTAAAGTTCGCTTATCGATTTTCTAGCCTTCTTGTAGAGTTCACGTCTGATATGATTTTCGAGTGAAGTAGAGCTTTAAAGGTTGATTTTCTATTCATCTTGCAGTGTTTAGTCGTATCATGATTTCTCGATGGAGCTGAAGTTCGCTTATTGATTTTCTAGCCATCTTGTGTAGTTCACATACGATATGATTTCTACGTGAAGCAGAGGTTTAAATGTTGATTTCCATTATGCGGAGTTCGTTATGATCTTCGAGTAGAGCCGAAGTTCGCTTATCGATTTTCTAGCCATCTTGCAGAGTTTATACAATTTTTGGAAAATCTTGGAGTGCCCATGTTGATTCTCTCTTCATCTTACGGAGTTCAATCGTATCATGATTTCTGGGTGAAGCTGAACTTCACTTATCAATTTTCTAGCCATCATGCGGAGTTCACGTTTGATATGATTTTCGGGTGAAGTGGAGGTTTAAAGGTTGATTTTCTATTCACCTTGTGAAGTTCACTTGTATTGTGATTTTCGTGGAGAGCGGGAGTTCACTTATTGATTTTCTCGCCATCTTGTGGAGTTCACGTACAATGTGATTTCTAGGTGCAATAGAAAGTTGTATGATTAATTGTTTGACTATCTAGAAACGTTCACTTGTATTGCGATTGCTATTAAAATTTTTTAATGATGAAATTATATTGATTGGCTTATTCCTAAATATATGATCATGATTTTAAATTGCACTATTTAATATGCCTCTTCTCATATCTTTCAATCTATACTAGTTTATAAGTGATGAGTGTGAAATCTTAGAGGGTACTCCTCACTACGATAGCTATTGACGTTATCAAAATATATTAGTAGATGCAGGTGTAGGGCGAGCCTGTTTTGTTCACTTGGTTGCTGGAGTAGATTAGGCAGCTGAAGAGCTAGACGGGGTTCCTATAACCCATATTGAGCTTCATCATTAGATGATAGATTTCTATTTTTATTTAATGAACTTTATTATTTGGGGTTATATAAGTCTTGTATGGGCACTACATTTAGATCTTTGGTTATGAATGAAAAGTTTTTATACAATACATGGTTTACTCTGCCAACATTTGCTGTTAACTCTAATGTTTGATAAGATGGTTTAAATTTAGACTAAAATTTTAAAGGCTTATGTTCAGGTTTTTTTTAAAACGAGTGGTATACTCGAGTTTCGAAAATCAAAGCGTTACATATGCACTACGAAAAGACGACAAAACATATAAAAGAATATTTTTTTATTATAGAAAAAGTGAGTGTCATCTTTAAGTAAGATGTGCCACAAAAATACAAGGATCATAGTTGCCCAACTGTCACTTGTGTAATTGGAAATCACCGAATTGAGCACACAATTCTTGACTTAAGGGCAAGTGTAAATCTGCTCCCTTACTCAGTCTGCGAACAACTTGGACTTGGTGAATTAAAACCCACCATAACCACATTACAACTTGTTGATCATTCGATTCTTGTATCAAGAGGGATGATTGAGAATGTGCTAGTCCAAGTCGATAAATTTTATTATCTAGTAAACTTTATTTTTTTTATACACTCAGCCTGTTATAGACATAAACACTCATATTCTCATCATTCTTGGCCGCCTATTCCTAGCTACATCAAATGCCATAATCAATTGTATGAATGCAGTTATAAAATTATGTTTTGGGAACATGACATTAGAGTTGAACATTTTCTTTAATATGTGTAAACAACCTGAGGATGTTGATGATACCTATGATGTTAACTTGATCAAATCATTCATGAAAGATATAACACTTTTGACTCTATACTCCGACACTTTGGAGACGTACTTGGCCCACTCTCCTGATTTAGATGTAACCTGTTTAGGGAGATGGATGCCTTGCTTGATACAATGTCGATACTTGAAATTAACCAGTGGATGCCACAATTTGAGACTTTTCCCCAAACTGATACAATGACTCTACTGTCTAGTCTCAAGGACCGAATCTCGACTTAAAACCCTTGCCCGCCGATCTTAAATATGCCTACTTAGGTCAAGAGGAAACATACCCAGTGGTGACTTCTTCTCACCTTTAGAAAGAACGAGAGAGTATGCTCATCTCTACTCTCAAAGAACATAAGGGAGACCTTGGATGGATGATTGCAGACCTTAAGGGAATTGACCATTTGATTTGTACTCACCGCATTCACCTTGAAGATAATACGAAAACCTCTTGACAACCACAATGCCGCTTAAATCCAAACATGAAAGAAGTGGTTACAACTGAGGTACCAACCTTCAGCGAATGCCTTGAACACCTTAAACTTGTGTTGAAGATATGGGAAGAGAAAAACCTTGTGCTAAATTGGGAGAAGTGTCATTTCATGGTTCTAAAGGGAATATTCCTTAAACACATAAAATCGTCCAAGGGAATCTAGGTAGACAAGGGTAAAATAGACTTAATCTCTAACCTACCTCCACCCAAAGGCATACGTGATGTGCGATCCTTTATAGGACACACTGTTTTTATAGAAGATTTATAAAGGACTTTAGTCATCTCTCTTGTCCTTTATGTAATTTTCTCTAAAAGGACACCCCATTCGAGTGAAGTGAAGAGTGCTAGAGAGCTTTATTTAAGCTTAAGGGCATGTTGACTACCGATCTAATCATGCAACCACCCGATTGGAGTGCTCCTTTTAAGATCATGTGTGATGCAAGTGATTATGCTATTGAGGTGGTATTGGCCAGAGAAAGGAAAAGAAGCCCTACGTTATTTACTACACAAGTAGAACTCTAAATTTTGCCCTAGTGAACTACTCTACTACGGAGAGGGAATTGAAAGTGCTAAAATGATTAAATGCTCCCAAAGTATCGAGTTTTACATAGGATTTTTACCTCCAATGTTTATCCTAGATCAGGGAATAAGTTTGAACTTACTCCATTTATGGCTCGAGTTCTTCATGTTGTTGTGTCGAGTATTCAAGTTTGTCTTCCTTCTTTAATTTGTTACATCATTATTCAGTTTTGCTTGCATCCCAAGCATGGTTCTATTCTGTTTGCATACTTTATGACTTGCCTTGTTTTGCACTGTAATGTCAACATTCTATCGTCTGAGGCACCGAAATCAAAACTTCCTTTTTAATAATGCCAACCTGAATAAGATGAATTTGAAACCTCTTCCTGGCCAAAGTGAAGAAGAGGAGGAAGCACATGAACCTGAAGATAATTCCATGGATGATATTTTTTTGCTAAATTAAATGAATTCGATGATCCAGAAGATCTTGATTATCAGCCCTCTCAGGTTGATGACTGTCTCAAATCTCTGGAGGAGAAGGTTGAGGCATTGCATGTCTCATAGGAAAATTTGGTTCAAACCCAAAAGTCTACAATGAAGTACATGAAGAAGTACTTCATCGCATCAGCCGGAGTTTGAATCATCTTGACCTGTCAATGCCTGCTCCTTTCTCATCTGGATCAAATTGAGATTTGCTTCTAGTTACTCTTATTATGTTGGTTTCATAATCTTAAACTCTATGTTTTTGTGTTGGTACTTGCCTGATTTCCCTTTACACTTCCTTAACACTTATTTATGTTTCCTGTCATTTTCTTTCCTGACCTTAATTATTTGATATCCTTTCTTCTAATTAACCTACTTCATAGCTATCTCATATGCTTACTCGGTTTTTTATGTTTATCTATGCATTCTTACTATTTATATCATTCTTCCTTTGCCAACTTATGACAAGAAAGGGGAGAATAGGGAGAGAAAGAGAGTGACTTTTAGCATGATTAATGATTTTTGCTATGAGGAATACATAAATACTATGTGGAGTGCATAACTATTATGAATGTGCTTTATGCTATGAAATGCTTTATGCCATGGAATACGACGAGGGAAGTACAATTTAAGGGGGAGTAGTACAATTTGAGTTTCATAAACTTCAAAAAGCTTCTACAACAAGATTACAAGGCTTCATTATTTTGATATTTGTAAAGATATGTGTTTTGTCACGAAATTGACAAAAGGGGAGATTGTAAGTTCTAAAATGATTAAAGTATACTTTAGTTGTCAAATTTCGTATAGTCAAAACAACTTATCAAGAAATCTTCAAGTCTAGTCCAAGATTAAGAGAAGTTCAAGTTCAAGTTTGGTCCAAGATCAAGAGAAGATCAAGCTTAAGATCAACTGATGTTCTAGTAGAAGATCAAACTCACGAGACAAGATGAAGTTACCAATCAAGTTCAAGATAAATAAGTTTAGTTATTTCACACATTTCAAGTAATATAAAACCCCAGAAAGACATTAAGTGTAGGTGCTTTCAAAAATTATTTAAATTGAGTTTTTATACTTCTGTTTGCTTGGAATTCGACCAGCTTAAAGTTTGGTTCAACTAGTTTGAGTTTTCTCGGCTAGTCCAAGTTCAAGTCGAAGCAAAACTGTATTTCTGTTGCAACTTCGACCAGTTGAAGACTGATCTTCGACCAACCCAAGGAATTTCGGCTCGAAGTCAAGCAACTAAGTCTGTTCCAAGATTAAGAGAAGATTAAGTTCAAGTCTGGTCCAAGATTAAGAGAAGATCAAACTTAAGATTAACTGATGTTCTAGTAGAACATCAAGCTCATAAGACAAGATGAAGTTACTAATCAAGTTCTAGATAAAGAAGTTCAGTTATTTCACATATTTCAGGTAATATAAAACCTTAGAAAGACCTTAGGTTTAGGTGCTTTCAAAAATTATTTAAATTGGATTTTTATACTTGTGTTTGTTTGGAATTCGATTAGCCTAAGGTTTAGTTCGACTAGTCTGAGTTTTCTCGACCAGTCCAAGTTTAAGTCGAAGAAAAACTGTATTTCTGTTGCAAATTTGACCAGTCGAATTTTCTGTTCGACTAGTCGAAGACTGATCTTCGACCAGCCCAAGGAATTTCGACTCGAAGTCTAGCAACTAAATCGGTTCAGATTTTGGGATCTTCGACCAGTTGAACAGAGCTCTTCGACTAGTCAAACTGGTCATCGAGCTAGTCAAAGATTGGATAAATCTTATCTTGTTCAAATCTAAAAATCTGTTAAACAGAATCCGGAGCTCGGGCTAGTCGAATATTCAACTTCATTGCCTATAAATTGAGGTTCTCTTTCAATCCGAAATATCAACTATTATCATCAAAATTCTTCTGCAAGAGAGAGAGAGAGAGAGAGAGAGAGAGAGAGAGAGAGAGAGAGAGAGAGAGAGAGAGAGAGAAGCTCCAGTTATTAGCAAGCTATTGAACGTATTTATAAATATTTTTATAACTTTTGTTTGAATCCCTTAATCTCAGATTATGTCATTCTGATTCTAAAGAGAGTAAATACTACTTTTCTTTTGAGATTTAAGAGAATTAATTCAAGTAGTCATTAGTTTTAACTTAATTAAAAATAATAGAACCCTGAACCTTTTCTATTTGACTAAACATTGAACAATCAACATTAAAGAAAAGCGGTTCTTCAGCTACAACTTCTGAAACGTCTTCTACAGTGAAGATAAATATACCCTCAATTCTTATTTTGGTTTTTCTGAGATGGCTAGAAAATCTCAGTGTAAGTTTTATCTGAGATATCCTGAAAATCTCAGTGAGAGGTTTGATTGTGATAGCCTGGTAAAATCACAAGTGTATCAGGTTTTAAGATGACCCTAAGAAAACCTTTTTCATAGTGAAAGCTAAGATTATTCACTAAATTAATTAAGGGAATGTACATATATCAACTAACATAATGGATGGTCAGATGACATGTTAAAAATAGAAAAACTTGATGGTTAGTACTCTGATCATGTATGTAAATTGGTGTACGGTCAGTTTTGTAAACGGATGATCATAAGTGAGTTTTTGGAGTGATCAAGAGGTAGAACATGTATACCGTTAGATTCAAGTGACTTATTCACATGTATAAATTTCTCGAATTATAGTTTTGATGGTGGATTAAGCATATTCATAGATGGCGAACAAGATGAATGGATCAGAATCTCGATTTGATATGTGTACGAGTCGATGCTGAGATCAAGTAGCTAGTTTAATATAATCAATTGGTCCAAACTTAAAGTAGACGGTCAAATATTTTTACCTAGCGGCGAATAGTTAACTGAACAGTTGGTTATGATGGACAAGTGAGAATACTTGGGTATATGATGATCTTATCTCATAATCAACGGTCAGATGACTTGATCTATGAATGAAGTTATTCCCGACAGTCAAATTCGTGTTGGAGAATGGATGTAAGGTTAGGGTAGCTAGATTGGTATCGTACACACACACACACACACATATATATATATAAAATAAGTTAAATTTCATGGTAACACTCGAGAACTTTCAATACTCGGGTATTGAAAAGTTCATGGTGTTACAGATTTATTCATGGTTCTAGCAGATCTTTTTGTTTTTCTTCTAGAATGTTAGTCTTCTCAGGCTAATTTATTAGCTAAGGCTAAGGGATGAAACATGTAGTTTATTTTGATGCTTAGTTTACTTTGATTTAAGTATATGTTGAACTTCCATTAAGTTTTAGTTTAAATAAAGATATATTTCTAGTTTTCTATGGCTTATTGTGACTAAAATTACATTAGATGCTATGAAAACTTTTAATATGATCTTATTGGCTTTAGAATTGTGTGATCTGTAAAATTTGTTGTTCACCATCGTCTATGGTTATGGAGGATGATTGAATTCCCTAAGATTATCACAATTAGACGGATATTTGGGAACTAAACTAATAAAAAGTTTAGATTATGTTTTAACTGCTTCATCATCCGATTGATAGGATAGGACTTCGATTCCAATTGAGTTATCGTTGAATTAAGTAAATTAATATTTTGATTGTTATAAGTGGATTCATAGATCCTTAGTTTTTTATCTTTATTATTTCAAAACTTTTTTTTAAAAAAAATCATTGGATTAAAAACTCAGGCCAACGAAGTTAGACTTAGATTAGTTTTAGATCGTATTCTTCATTCCATTTGGATTTGACCTTGTTCTCGCCGAGTTATTACTACATCATGACCCTGCACTTGGGGTTGTGAAAATTACAGTACGTCAATACGTTCTTGTGTAGGATCGAAGTTTGTAGCAAGCGTATAGAAAACCATATAAAGTTTCTTATGAGAGTCATTCCTTGTGTAGGATTGTAAAGGTTAGCGGTTAACTTGATTTTAAATTTCCGATAGTAAAATTCAATACACTCATGGGTTGAGTGCGTCCACCGACAGTGGAGTAGGGAAACCAAACAATTATACATGCTTATATTTGAAATTGCCATTTGCACACTTGATTAGATGAATGCTAGATGTTAAAAAGGCCTAAATTTTTAATTGGTCATAATCATCACCTCTAAGACATAACCATCTTTCCTTAGATCCGCCAAGCTTTTGCACGCATAGCCCGTCGGCCCACCACACGTAATTTCAATATATATATATATATATATAGGAAATGGTACTATTTGGTCAACCTCACGGGAACTTCCCCTGAGGTTGAGTTGTGTGGGCCTCGCAGTGATGTATGTCGAACATCAACATTGTGCATTTGATATGTCTCCTTTAGGTTAGGGGATATTTAAAAAATCACCTGTATACAGAACTCAGGTGGGCCATACCATCTAAAGCCATGTGAAAACATGCCGAAAACTTATAAAAGTACTTGGTGGGGCCACCTGAGTTTTGGATGCTGCTGAAACTTCTACCCCTCATCCAATTGGAACACGCACAATGGATAGTCTCGATTTGTGAACCACATCTTGGTGGGCCTAATAAATAATTATAAATATTTTAATGGAAGAGTAGCCTTTCTCAACTATTATATGTGGTGTGGCGCACCTAATAGGAAGTTCGACACACATCACGGGTGGGCCCGCACAGCTCGGCCTCATGGGAAGTTCCCACGAGGTCGACCTCATAGTACAATTTCCATATATATATATATATATATATATATATATATATATATATATATATATATATATATAGAGAGAGAGAGAGAGAGAGAGAGAGAGAGAGAGAGAGAGAGAGAGAGAGAGAGAGAGTCCTGGTCTCCTGCACACCGTGCCTCACGGAGCTTAAATACGAGCTCGGGTAGGAACCGTTGGATCTCCGTATACGACTGAGATGTAGCATCCTTGCACAGGAGACTCTCTCTGTAGAGAAACTCGCGCGGCAGATTTTTCGGACGCACCATGCCGTCCTTTTGAAGTCATGGCTCCAAGTTCTGTGGGTCACACCGTGATGTGTGTTTTGTATCTACATCGTCCATCCATTTGGAGAGACCATATTAGGGCATGATCCAAAAAATGAATCAGATCCAAAGCTCGAGAGGACCCCACCACAAAAAACAGTGGGGAGAGTGACGTCCACCGTTAAAAAGTTATGAGGGCTATACATGTTTTCGTTCAGGCAAATATTTAACATTTAAGTTTATCTTAGTAGGAATGACATTATGAACGGTATGGATGGGATATAAACATTATGGTGGACCTAAGGAAGTTTCAATGGTAAGAATTTACCTACACACTTTTTACTAAAGTACGGCATACTTAAGCTCTGGATTTATATCATTTTTTGGCCCATCGTCTAAAATGATCTTTCAAAACCGATGAACGTGGTGGATCTTCCCTAAACATCACGGTGGACCCCACCTAACTTACCATGAATTTCCTTTGGAATCCCTATGGGTAAGTACTACCTATAGGGCTAACGGACTAAAAAGCTTTCAATTGCGACAAATTGAAACACCTGACGTTGAAACCTTGCTGGATCCAACCATGATGTTTATATGTCATCCAAACCATTCATATGGATGTTACCACTCAGATAAACTATAGGTAGAAATATCAACCAGATACAAAACTTCTTTGGCCCTATAAAGTTTTCAATGGTGCCCGTACAATTCCTGTTGTTTCATGTGGTATGGCCCACGTGAGTTTTGGATTTGACTGATGTTTAGAGGATTGTCCTATTGTAGTCTTTTAAAACTGATGGATGGAGTGGATTTGTCACCGAAATCTCTGTGGCCCCACACAGCTTCCGATCGAAGGCACCGAAATCTGTGCACGCTCGCGTGCCCTAGTACGAATTCGGACACGGTTTTGTTAGTAACGCTGGCTACTGGTCGATGCACCGTGGGTCCCAGAATGATGTATTTGTTTCATCCACGCCATCCATACATATTATTAGATCATTTTATGGCATGAGGTAAAAAATGAGGTATATACAAATATTAAGTGGACCACATCACAGGAAACATTGTTGATTGAACACCCACCATTAAATACTTTTTAAGGGACAAAAGTTTTCGATCAAGCTGATATTTGTTTTTTACCTTCATACCGGTCTGTATGACCTAATCAAAAGGTTTGATGTCAAATAAACATTACAACGGGCATTATGAGGTTTTTAACAGTTGATGTCACTCTCCCCTCTATTTTTTGTGGTGGGTCCTTTCAAGCTTTGGATCTGATACGTTTTTTGGATCATGCCCTAATATGGTCTCTCCAAATGGATGGACAGTGTAGATACGAAACACACATCACGGTGTGGCCTACGGAACTTGGAGACGTCACTTCAGAAGGACGGCATGGTGCCTCCGAAAAATCTGGCACGAGTCTTCTCTACAGACAGTCTCCTGTGCAAGACTGCTACATCCCAGCGTATACGGAGATCCAACGGCTCCTACAGGAGCTCGTATTTAAGCTCCGTGTGGTACGGTGCGCAGGAGACCGGGACTATATATATATATATATATATATATATATATATATATATATATATATATATATATATATATATTCCTTTCCGAAAAATCATTGCCACGTGGAACTTACGGTGGGTTGCTCACACATTTCATCCGTGTCGTGTGTCAAATATGGATGCCAGACGTGTGCATATGCCATCCACATGTGCGGTCATAAGCACAATACACCTGTCAAAGTGCATGTCACATTGTGACACGTTTTATCCACACGTGTGCCAAGCGGATTAGGTGAGGTAAGGTAACAGCTCAGTGGCTGAGGTCCCGACCGTGGCCCCACCTTGATGTCTGTGTTGTGTATCCAGACCGTCCATCCATTTTGCCAGCTTATTTCTGGGCGTGGCCGGAAGGCTGATCCAACTATCATGTCCCACGGCTAAAATTTGTGATTGAAAGCCCAATGTAATGTTTATTTGCCAGGTTCATAAGGTCACAGGAACTGGATGAAGCGAAAGCATAAATGACAGCTTGGATCCAAAACTTTTGTGGGCCTCAACAAGTTTGTACCGGTGAGAATTCAATCCCTATGGTGTGGTCACCTGAGATTTGGAGTATGCCTATTATTTGGGACCATGTCCAAAAATGAGGGGGGCAAAATTGATGGGCAGCATAGATATACAACGTATTAAACATATACATGGTGGTGGACCCAACTGTGAGGGTCCCACCAACTAAGCTGTTACCCTCATCTAATCCGCGCCCTTGTTTACACGGTTTTGTACACAACTCTTACGTGATTATTTTTTTTATTATTATTTAAAAATAAAAAATAAAATTATATGCTTAGACGCCTAACCTATCATTTTAAAATCAAAACTAATATTTTATTTTCTTAGAAACCCAAACCACTAATTTTAAAATCAAAATATTTTTTAATGGAGGAAATAATATTGTGAAAACTGATTTCTTTTGAAAAATATACTCAAAAAATGCAATATCACTTGTTATTGTTTTCTAGCCATTAATAGGCATCCATGTGTGGCCTACGGGACGAAATATTTCTTTTGTCCGTCCGAGGTAAGCTAAAACAAGCACGCACGCTGTCGGAAGCATCACTTTGTCTGCTAGAATATGAAATAAGCGCAGCAGGCGGAATTTCTTCTTTAGAGAACATAGGGGCCACTTGGGCGTCTTGTTATGGGAGTTTTCCTTCTCTTTTCTCGTGCGGGATCCATCACGGAGAAATTCAAAGGCTACTAGCAATGAATCCTCCGTAAAATCCTCTTTCCTGCCTTCTTTTCCACTCACATGCGTACGGGCTATAATGGATTGCTTTGACAAAATGAAATTATTGTGATGATTCTCCCTCTACAGGCCTGCATCTTGAGTTTTTTGATTTTCTGATAGAGTATGACGGTGATACACGGGCAACAAATATTTTGCATGCATAATGCGCTAGTTCAAATTAAGCCGTAACCCATTGTGTAGATTGATCATGATCTGAAGTTCAGATCGATTGATCCTAAATTCTGCTGAATGAGCATTTCACTTTGTTGAATTCGGAACTTTAGCTGGTTTAGATCTCATCTCATCCAGGGATTTAATTGTCCAGCGGTCAGACATTTTTGAAATAAAATCTGTACGCTTTTCAATTTATCAACCATCTAATATGGGACTGACAAGTTGGATGATTTCATTTTTATTAGTGTCATGTGTGTGAATTCTTTTGCGACATAACAGCCATCATGCTATGCAAGAGTACCATCTCTCTCTCTCTCTCTCTCTCTCTCTCTACATATATGGAGGGAGAGTCATGCTCACCTGCCCACCTACACACATGTGCACCTTTGCACACATGTCATGGGTGTCCAATACGAACGTCCAGTACGAACGGTGCATGTGATGCAGAATCTCATGAAACCATAAGGGGCAAATTTTCACCCTATCTAAAATCCTGGTATGCTATAGCAAAGAGAAATGCAAATCAAAAGAGAACTATTTTCATAGCCCACCAAAATTTTGGATCAAAGTAAAATTTGGGCATCAAAGTAAAATTTGTGCCCAAAGGGTTCTATGAGATGCTGCTTCATGTGGACCATTAATATTTTGGAGTCACATTATATATATATATATATATATATATATATAGAGAGAGAGAGAGAGAGAGAGAGAGAGAGAGAGAGAGAGAGAGAGAGAGAGATGCTCCTATCCCCACGCAAGTTCCTGTGGTAACTTTTTGAGAACTCATCTAATGAAGATATAAACCCAAAATCTGAACATTCTACCATGGCAAAAGGAAATAACTTCTTCCGTGATTTGCCCCTCTTTAATTATAGCCTACCGAAGTTTTTAATCAAGGTAAAAGTTAGGGCCAAGGGTTTCATGGGTGCTGCATCATTGGGTGAACAATTCAGATTTTGGGATCATATTTCTAGAAATAATTCTCAAAAGGCTCTCATAAAAACTCGTGTGCAGCTAAGCATTCATCTCTCTATATACATATAAAAAATAAGATTGTAACTATTGGTGATTCTTAGTATTTATTGGACGTGATTTTAAGGTCCAGTTGGATACTATCAAATAAGTAACTTTTATAGCTTACTTAAGTTAATAAGTTATTTTTTTAATAAAATAATTTAGTTATTAAACTTAAATAAGTAACTTTTTAGAAAAAAATAATAATTTATTAACTACCCTTCACTGCATGATTATTATGAACTTAGAATGATTAAAATCCTGATCTTAAAAATTTAGAAACACACCCTAGGTTTCCATTACAACTTAGTCTAATACAGTATTTCCATTTGAGAACTTAGAAACTTTGAACATAACACCTTGGCAAGAGCGCCTTGTGTAAGGTTTAGTTGTGTAGAAATTTCGAGGACGAATTTTTTTTTTTTTTGTTAAGAGGGTAGAGTCGTAAGACCCGTACCCTAATTAACCCTCTGTATGCTTTGTTTTCGGCATCGACACATTTCCGAAGAACTAGTTGGATAAGTTTTAATCGCGACCTTATTTTAGTACTGTAATGCCCTGAGACTTGTACCCTAGCAACTGTACGGGCGTTACAATTCTAATGCTGCGCGGCTTGCCCTATTTTGACCCCTAGATTAGAAGTTACAATTTTATCACAATCCAAGGTGGGCCGCGTAACGCATGTAGGCCCCACTTGCATAAATCTCCATGTTGTCAAATCAATCAATCAATCCATCAATTAACACATATATCACTCATGTCACTCTCTCCTCATTAGTCAAATAAGAACATGCCTTTCTCATGCAACCCATACCTATCACGTCCAGAACTTAGAAATCGGGCTCACAAAATTCCCGATCATCGAATCTGGCGCCAACAGCCTCCGTATTACTCCATTCTTGGCTCCCGACACCCATACACCTGGTTCCGATCATGGGATGCTACAAAGAGGATTTCTAATCATCAATTTGATTTGTAATGAGCATAACCCATGAACAATAATCACAAGAACACCATCATAAAATTCACTATGATAAAAAACTTTAAGTACAATACGTTTGAAGGGGAATACAAGATAAAACAAATAACGGAAACTCCAAAAGCTCGACTGCACGCTCCTGCTATTACTATGCTACGGCTGCATCCTGGCGTCACCTGCATGCATCAATCGTGCGTAAGCTTATAGAAAGCTTAGAGGGTGGTGTAAGTGTGTGTGCAATATGAGCGTGCTCAGAATGTAAGGTCAGGGTAATGCGAAATCATGCTGATAAGTACATGAGTGTAATTAGCCGTATCAAGGCTATGCGGTGCAAGATATGAATGCTATCAGTCATGTCAAGACCATGCGATGCAAGATGCAGCTCAAGTATGTCAATCCTCATCATATATCAGTACAGTTCTCATTCTGAAAAATCACCGAGGTTTAGTACACTCCAAATGGCACTGCAGCTCTCCCAGCCGCACAGTCCAAGTGAACGTAAGAAACCTCACTATTCGCCTGGCCAATAGTCTGCTAATACCTATCTAGCATGTTGATAGCGGACCCATTCACGAGCTGGTCAAACTCAACCTAGTATTGCCTCCTACCGTCGGGCGAGTAAAGCTACACCCCTTTCCAACTGACCACGATACAGTGGGAGACGCGGCCTCCTGGTATTCGGCCCCCGTGTGCTCATGAATCCACTCGGTCTTGACGTTAGAGTCATCCTTTGGTACCATCGGGTTTAGGAATTTTCACCTAGGGACATCTATAGCGCCCCGATGTTAGAATCAATATTTTCAGTATCCAATACGGCCATCCACTATGTGCTTGTGGAGGCTATGACCCTGATATCGCTAGGGCATACAGTAACTACAATCACATAAATGCAAGTGCATGAATCACACTATCAGTCATGTAACAGTCCTGCGTGTACCACGTGCTCATATAGGGCAACTCCGCCTATCAGGGAGCCCATAAACAATCTTCCTGAGGGCATATGCTATGATCAGACACTCTTCATATCAAGCATACATATGATGTGTATGATCATGAATCATAGATACATACTAAACATGTTATATAGCAATGGACTCCATTCATAACGAAGATGAGCCTAGACAGCCTACACGCTACAAGTACGGGCCTATCAATGGGCCCTAGGGAGAGTGACAATGTAACGCCCTGAAAATCGGGGGTCGAGTGTAACTCAACTCCCTAGTTCCAACGCATCACTTATGCAACATATTTAATGATGTTTGAATGTTGTCTGTGTTAGAGCAATAAACATGAATGAGATTATACCAAAACAGCAATTCATACTCCAGATCAATTGTATAAAAGCAAGCGGAAGACTGAACTGTATATATATGTATATAAAGAAACAAAATAAACGTTTCATTCTCCAGAGTATGAATCCATCTGAGTCTCCATATACATGTCTGTTTATAATCAAAATGTCAAAAATAAACTAGGTACAATCCCTGTAAAACTCGTCGGTCCTGGCAACCTAGTCGAAGCCGCCAGAGAACTGCATATACGAGAACTCCTCCTGGTCCTCGTCATAATCAGGCTCCGCCTCCAGAGTCGTCGGCTCGCCTAAACTTGAGACAGAGTCTGGTTGGTGTGCGCAACACCGTCCCGTAACGTGGGAGTGAGTAGCTAACTTAGTGGAACAATAAGGCATAAGTTATCATGTTATCAATACAGTCAAGCAGTAATGATAAAGCAGTAAATCAAACACTCCTAGTTACTCTGATTAATGTAAGTATGAATGCAGGTATGATGGATGCCCTCACCGACATACTCCCTCATGCGACACCATCTCACGTTCGCGGCATGCTTACATCCCACAGTGCTCCACATCTTCTAGGCACATGCGATGCATGATGAGCATGATTACTGAGTTTTTAATTAATCCATTTCAAACAGCAGGGTTAGGAAACTAAGGTACCCCCCTTGTATCATTCCCAAACATGATCCATTCTAGGGTCGTCAGTCCTAGTTAATATCAGACGATGGTGTATTTTCTAGGTCACTGCTGCAGAGAAATTTGCCTGTGGTCACATTACGCATAAAGGTTGCACCACTCCCCCATCACCCCTTAAACGATTCATCACTATACAGAAACAGGCCTAGTTCATACTCTATATGTATCGCGGCGAACCCTAAGGCGTACTGCTACTTCAGAATATGCTCGCGGTCACTACAAAGGGCTGCCAGGGCTGTTACGCAAAAAGGTTGCACCACTCCCCCATCACCTTATCAATGTAGGCTGACAGCGCGAATATAGTGTCCCAAACCACCATAATCGGCTCACGAGTTTAGTTGCTCACTTTGGTTACTACGGGGAGGCACGTAGCCCGACCTAGGGCGGCAAATCGACCACGGTGTCCCATACCACCATGCCCGGCTCATGAGTCTTAGCGGATCGAGGTACCATGGTTAACGGGATTTTCACTGGTAAGTTTGGTACCCTAGGTTCAAACATTAGCGACTAAACATGGTGAACATACATAAGACACACGGGTTACTTGACGTGTTCGGCTGGCTCGAGCGCACAACAAGTTGGGCGATATGAAGCGCAGAAGCACCTCGTGTGGCCAACCACTATCGCCAACCGAAGTACGACACGGGTTCACCAACACATCATGTGTGGCGAAACGAATCTCAACCACAATTCTAAGTCTGATACCGGATGCCTGGACTATGGACATAGTCCCAAGCTCAATCAATTCCTAACCATAACATGTGAAGTACAGTATGATAAACAAGGTAATTCAGGAACGCTAGCAATCATGTTATAAAGCATGTCATAAAGCATGTTAATAAACAAGTTACAAAGCAGGTTCAAAAGCATGTTGTAAAGCACTATACAAATAGGGATACAAATACATATATTTCATAGGTGAGTGGTTAGAGTAAATAACCACATGGAGGGTATCATATGTGGCTCTAAGGTAGTTGAGAATCCCATCTCAGCACCTACCTAAGGTTCTAACACTTAAGCACTTACATTCACAAACAATTTTTTTTTACAAACACTTGAAATGCACTTTTTCAACATACATGACGTATGTTAGAGGAAAGTGCACTAGGGCTGTCCCTTTACCAAACTAGTATTTTATATGTATACATCATATTCATACAGCAAATAATCATGACAATTTCATCAGCAAATTTTATACGTATAGGGTATTTTCTAGGATACCCAATTTCAACATACATAGTGTTTACAAGGGAACTTGTAATACGGCGATTCTTTTCGCCAAGCAATTAATTTATACGCACATAATATATTTATACAACAATTAATCATGACAGACACATCGCTAAAATATATACGTATACGGTACTTCTTACAATACCGTATTTCTACATACATGGTGTATATTAGTAAACATGTATTTAGGCGAACCCTTTCGCCAAATGAGTATTTTATCCATACATCATATATCCATACGACAATTAAACATGTCAAACACATTTCCATAAAAAATACGTATACGGTATTTTATACGAATACCTAGAGTATGTGAAATTCCAAATTCTACAATTCTAATCGAAACAGAAAACGGAAAGCACTTTGTACATGTGCAATTGCATGCAGATCATGAATCTACCATTATCTGACATTGAAAGCGTTGAAAACCGCAACCTATACACCTAAAGTCCTCACCTTTGCCCTTGGAATCTCAACGGATTTGTAAGGTTTGGTGAGCTTCCGTATTCGGGAGTTTTCTTGCCTAAAGAGCGGAATCGGTTAGCCTTTTCACAACCTATAGCCTATCTACTTCAAATCGACCTAGGGTTAGAGTTTCTCACCTTCAAACGAGTGGATACTGCCGGAAAGCACCGGAAAGAGGCGGTGTAGGCCGTGCGATAATCGAAAGCAGCAGGAGGAAGTTCTCCCACAAATCCCAAGCTCTTCTCTCTCTTTTCTCTCTCTCTCTCTCTAGGGTTTTATCCTAAATTCGTATAGCTGTGAGAGGGGCTGTTCTAAGCCTCTTTTATAGCCAAAAACCTCCCCAAAATAGACTCAGGTTCAAGGGTTACTGCTAATATAGGTATTTCATCACTTTTCCAGCTCAAAAGAGAGGTTCTGGTGGCCCTCCTTGAGCCAAACGTTAGACTTAAGCTCACCACACATGAATCTATGTGGGATTATGTTTTCGACTCGATCGGATTCCCAGATCGCACGTGGCGGACCACTTTCAGTTCAACGGTCAGTGGGCCACGATCCGAAATTCCAAGCACATGTAAATGTTCCTGAAATTTTTCTTAATCCGAGGGTGTAATTTAGTCTGATTCTGACGGTCTGGTTGCTTAATACTGATGCGCAAGCGAATGGTGCCAGATCACTATTCCAGATATTTATTTTGTAAAGGGAATAGTGTTTTTCACACTCCCTCGCTCCGGATCCAAACGAATGGCCGTGGGACATCGGCTGGACCTGATTTTTGAGATGATAGTCAAGCCCAGCGAGGCGGTCCTAAGTCCTTAACTTTGCGTTAATCGGATTTCCGATGTGCGGTCTAGACCTAATACAAAGTTTCAAGTCATTCCCGAGAATAGCCGGGTAATGAGTTTGATCCTAATCTTTAGGGTAACCTAGCGTCAATGATTCTACAAGTTTTGGGTCTTGCAGATCGTATTTAAAGCGATCCCAACGGATTTCATGGCTAATCGAGTTTTGCACTTAGTTAACTTTGTTAAATTTCTAAAGGATTTAATCCTAATTGATTTCTGGTCGAGATGGTACTCGAACCAAAGTACGAAAATTCACAGGTCGTTACAGACAATGCGGACATTTAACCAACATCGTCCTTATAACGTGGGCATCAAACCATCATTGCTCCCAGGGCACGGCCCACCATGAACATTATTATATAACCATGGTGGAATTTCACATAGTAATGGGCCTCATGTACATCTCATTGGGCCTCGACCGATGGGCCTCTAATACATCAAAATGGGCCTCAACATCGGGCCACAATTACATCCAGATGGGCCTAATCACATGGGTCTCATACATATCAAAGTGGGCCTCAACATCGGGCCACAAATACATCAAGATGGGCCTAATCACATGGGCCTCATACATATCAAAGTGGGCCTCAACATCAGGCCACAAATACATCAAGATGGATCTAATCACATCGGCCTCATATATATACATGAATCATATCAAAAGATTAACCGGACCACACTCCAAATAACAGTGGTGACGATGATTTCCACCATTAAAATTCTTAAGTCCCACCATAACATTTATTTTCTATCCAATCTGGTCATGAGTTCTCACAGACTTGGATTAAGGGGAAAACAATTTCTTAATAATCCAAACTTTTGTGACAACAAAAGAATTTTGATGGCAAAAGCTCAATCCCCATTGCCCTTTTACTGGGTGGTCCACTTGACCTAGATCTGTCTCAGCTTGCAGCTCATGCCATAAAATGAGCTTCCAAAATGGTTGGATGGTTTGGATGCAAGACATGCATCATGGTGGGGTCCACATGAACTATGGATCTGACTCACTCTTTAGCTCATGTCATAAAATGAGCCTTCAAGGTGGATGGATGGTTTGGATGCAGCACATGCATCATGGTGGGGGTCCACTGACCGTCCAACAGCCCAGCCAAATGGCTGGACGACAGTGGTGAAACACATACATCATTTTAGGTTCCACCGTCCACAGTCAGTGGACGGTGTGAATAAAACACATACATCACTGTGAGTCCCATGTGGGGCCCACCATAATGCTTATTTGCAATCCAACCCGTTGGTAAGGTCACACGGGCCCAAGTGAAGTGGAAAAGCAAATTTCATACTGATACAAAACTTCCGTGACCCAGAGAAGGGTTTCATTGGCTAACATTCAATCCCCCTGTTTCCTATGATGTGGGCCGCCTGAACTATGTATAAGGTTGATTTTTAAGGGGGGGGGGGGAGGGCACTATCTAAATGGGGCCCGCCCAAATGTACGGTGTTGATGACAACATAAATCAGGGTGGGGCCCACAGTTGGGACCCTGCCTCCAACGCCCAAGCAGTAAGACGCTGTTGGCGTCATTGGGCTATCAGTGGCAGCAACATCTGCTACTGTTGCTGTGGCTTTTTTTTGTATACTTGGGGTTTCTCCTAGGTGGGGCCCACATCAACAAAATCCACTCCGTCCACTCGCTCTTACGGCCCAAGACAAGCCAAACGAGTCTAATATCCAAGGTATTTTGGTATATAGGATCATTAGGTGGATTTTTAACAGTAAATACCACTATTTTCTAAGATACGGTCCACTAGATACTCGGATTAACTTCTTTTATCGGCTCAACGCCTAAAATGATCTAAGAAAAAGGATGGACGACTTAGATTAAGTGCATTCATCAATGTAGGGCCCACATGAGTGACGCACTCAAAAGTTTTGAACCAAGCTGATATTTTTATGGTGTCAGTACACCACTGTTAGTTCACACTCATGGTTTGCCTGGCCACGTCCAGCGTCTCTGGATGTTGGACCGTTTGCATACAGCACAAGCATCATGGTGGGTCCCACTTGGACATGGCCCACCATGCATGCATATATATATATATATGTATATATATATATTAATATAATAAAAAAATATAATATAATATATATATGCTTCAGTCCAGTGTGGGGATCCCACAGTCCCAAATAATGGATGGTGTAGACCACTACCTGCAATAGGATGGGCCACACAGTTTGATGGATATTTATATATAACACATGTTTGTGGGGGCCCACTCCAATCATGATAGTTAGAGAGAGAGAGAGAGACACGTGAAAGGGGAGGGATCTCGCCACTAATGGGCCCTCCCTTATATAATGCATACATCATTTAGGTCCCACAACAAGTGGGCCCCTAAAATAAAAAACAACGGTAGATCACCCACCTATCGTCCTTCTCCTTGGTCCTTTAGCCTCCTTAGCTCATTGCCTTCTCTTTTGATAGAGGTTGATGGGGTTTTGATGGTGGGGATGAGAGATGAGAGGGTGGGAAAGTGGGGGCACACTTGCTTTGGGGAAGAGAGGGATTGGACATGTGGTGCTTGGGAGGTTTGAGAAATGAGAGAAAGAGAATAATGGGCATAAGGAAAAAAAAGGGATGTGGAAGTAAGGTGTTGTTTGAAATTTTGTAAGAAGAGTGATGGGAGGTATGGCCTTAGTTGAAAATGGGGTAAAAGAGGGATGGTGAGGGGAGAGAAAGTTGACTTAAGGGAAAAGGAGGGATGAGTTGTTGTACTTAGGGTATGGTGTATACTTGACTTGGATGATTGATTGATTGATTGATGGGACACATTATAGAGATTCCCTCGAAATTCGCAGCACGCGACATTTCTCCAGAATAAACGCAGGCCCACATCTCCTGGTCTGGGTATCGGTTCGGTGCGTGAGTCGCGGCGTTGGAACCGCGGCGACGGCGCGGTTGCTAAGGTACAAGTTTCGGTTCGAGCTGACTTCGGTATGCGGGACCCGGCTTAGGATCGCGCGTAAACATCGGATATGAGTCGAGGATTGTTAGAATTCGACCGGAAGGACCGTGGAAGCCTACGGAATGGTACGGACTAGAATACAGGTCTTACAACTCTCCTCTCTAAATAAAAATTTTATCCTCAAAATTTACACAATCATTGCTAGGAAACATAACTCATAATAAAAGAGGAAACAAGATATCATCAATAAAATTAGAGACAGCATACAGGATACAACATATAATAGATCATCAAAGAGATAGGGATAACACTCTCGAATCTCGGCCTCACGCTCCCAAGACGCCTCATCAACAGAATGGTAACCCCACTGAACTTTTACCGAGGGAATGACATTGGTTCGAAGGACCTGCTCCTTTCTATCAAGGATACGTACTGGTTGCTTAATGTAAGAAGCGTCCTTACGAACCTCCAATGGCTGCCAATCATTAACAGGAATGATTTCTGACCCATACTTCCTCAGATAGAGACATGAAAAACATTGTGGATGCCAGACAACTGAGATGGTAAGGCAAGCCGATAGGCTACGGCGCCAATGCCCTCAGTAATCTCGAAAGGTCCAATGAATCTCAGGGCAAGCTTGCCCTTCGCTCTAAATCGAACTATCCCCTTCATGGGTGAGACCTTGAGATACACATGATTCCCTAAATCAAACTCCAAGGGACGACGCCAGCGATCAGTAAAACTCTTCTGCCGGCTCTGAGCTGTGCGCCTCTCTGCCTGATGATATCAATAGCCTCTAATGTCTGTTGCACAAGCTCGGGATATAGGAGACGCCGCTCTCCAACCTCGGTCTAACAACTTGGAGATCTGCACGGTCTGCCATATAATGCCTCAAAAGGAGTCATGCCAATGGTTGCCTGATAGCTGTTGTTGTATGCGAACTCAGCTAATTGCAGATGCTCATCCCAGCTACCCCCGAAGTCAATCACGTAGGCCCGAAGCATATCCTCAAGGATCTGGTTGACCCTCTCGGTCTGGCCATCGGTCTGCAGATGGTACGCGGTGCTGAGCTGCAAATCAGTGCCCATAGCTCTCTGAAAGCTCCTCTAGAACTGAGACGTAAACCTCGGGTCTTGGTAAAAAATGATCGAGACTGGAACACCGTGCAGCCTCACAATCTCCTCGATGAATAATCTCGCAAGCCGGTCCTAGGCCAAGTCGCACAAATCGCAAGAAAATGTGCAGACTTTGTCAGACCGTCCATGACAACCTAGATGGTGTCATGATTGTGCTGAGTCCTTGGCAAACCCAAAATAAAATCGTTAGATACGTGCTCCCACTTCCACATTGGGACACTCAACGGCTGCAATGGACCAGGGGGTCTCTGATGATTGGCCTTGACACGGCCACAAAACTGGCAATCTGGCACTTCATCCCCTCCTAAAAATACTGTCGCCTTATATCACGGTACATCTTTGTCGAGATAGGGTGGATAGAAAATCGCGATTGATGTGCCTTGGTCATAAGATCTCTATGCAACTCAGGAACATTTGGGACACACAATCGGCCTTTGAAGGGAAGTCCACCATCAGAACTAATCTGCTAATTTGTCTACTCTCAGATGTTGCCTCTGCTCGGTAATTCTGTAACGACTTATCTGCCTGCTGAGCCGCGATTACCCTTGCGACAAGAGGGTTGAATCCACAGGCTCGATAGCTGAACGATAGAAGACTACAGACCAAAATCAAAGTCGTACTCTACTATATCCTCGAGCATCCTCCACTCCTGAATCATTGTATGTGCCACCAGGCCTCATGGCTGACGACTGAGGGCATCTGCCACCACATTCGCCTTGCCTGGGTGGTACTGGAGGTCAAAATTATAGTCCTTCAGAAGCTCCATCCAGCGTCTCTGTCTCATGTTCAACTCGGACTGAGAGAATAGATACTTTAAGCTCTTGTAGTCAGAGAAGAGCTTGAACTTGACCCCATAGAGATAGTGTCTCCACACCTTCAATGCAAAGACGACTACTGCCAGCTCCAAATCATGCGTGGGGTAGTTCAGTTCATGGACCTTGAACTGACGAGACGCGAAGGCTACAGGCCTGCCGTGCTGCATCAAGACAACACCTAAACCAATACGTGAGGCATCGGTAAATATAACAAATCCATCACTCCCAGAGGGAAGAGTGAGGACAGGAGCAGATATCAGATGATCCTTTAGCTCCACGAATGCCCACTCATACGCGTCAGTCCAAATAAAATCTGTGCCCTTCTGAGTCAACCTTGTCAATGGGGCTATAATACGGGAGAAGCCCTCAATGAAACACTGATAGTATCTCGTTAGACCAAGGAAATTATGGATCTTAAACGTAGTCGTGGGCTGGCTCCACTGACGCACTGCCTCAACCTTCGAGGGGTCCATTACGACACCCTCCCTCGTCACCACGTGACTGAGGAACTTCACCTCCTCCTGCCAAAACTCACACTTCTTTAGTTTCTCATACAGCTGGTGGGCACAGAGGGTCTGCAAAGCGATCTCCAGATGCTGCATATGGTCTTCTCAGGTCCTCGAATTTATCAGAATGTCGTCGATAAAGACCACAACAAACTAGACCTCGTTCATTAACTATATGAAGACCACGGGTGCATTGGTCAGTCTGAAGGATATGACCTGAAACTCGAAAAGACCATAACACGTCCTGAAAGATGTCTTCGGGATGTCCTCCTCTCGGACACGAATCTGATGATAACCGGAATGTAGGTCGATCTTTGAAAAGAACTGTGTACCTTGTAGCTGATCAAATAAATTATCTATCCTCGGGAGTGGGTACTTATTTTTTATCGTGACCCGGTTGAGCTCACGATAATCTACGTAGAGCCTCAACGAGCCATCCTTCTTTCTGATGAAGAGTACTGGCGCTCCCCATGGAGAACTGCTCGGATGAATGAATCCTAACTCACGCAACTCATCCAACTATCGTTGCAGCTCTTGCAACTCCATCGGTGCCATACGGTATGGGGCCTTCGAGATAGGCGCGGTACCGGGCACAAGATCAATCTGGAACTTAATATGACAGCGCGATGGCAATCCTAGAATCTCTTAAAATACGTCGGAAAAATCACAGACCACCAGTATCTGATCAATACACAAGGTAACCGGCTCCTCAATTACGCGGGACATCAAATAGGATAACGGCTCTCCTCTATGCTCGACAATGAACTGGAACTGTGGCAAGCTGGGTATAAAGAATGTAACGGTCCTCACGGAATAGTCTAACACGACGTGGTACTCGGCAAGCCAATCCATGCCTAGGATGACATCAAAATTTGACATCGGCAGTACAAATAAATCGGTGGGCAAAAAGATATCACCAACCAGAACAGGGCAAGACGAACAGAAACGTCCCAATACTATAGTCTTCCCTAAGGGTGTCGATATGGTCAATCCCTCACTAGCAGACTCTGTCGGTAATCCAGTCGACCGACAAAAATCCTCGGACATGAATGAATGCGACGCACCGGAATCAAACAGTACACGTGCGATACATGCAGAGACGAAAAGAACACCCTCAATGACTCCTCCAGATGACTGTGGATCCTACTGAGCGCGTTGAACCTAGCCTAAGCTGGGTGGGGAGGTGCCTGTCCCCTCTGAGGTCTCCAATGCTGTTGCTGCATCTGCGGTGGCCTGTACTGTTGTCTTTACTGCTGATGGGGTCTCGACGGTTGAGGTGGCTGCAGTCGCTGCTGCTATGGGGGCTGCTGCGGTGTTCTCGACTGCTGCTGTGGAAGCTACTGGGTGCTCTCGGCTGCTGCTGTGGAAGTTGTTGTGGTGCTCTCGGCTACTGCAGATGAGGGTGAGGGCACTCAGACAGGCGGTTCCCTGTCCCCCCACACCAAAATAGGTCCTTGAAAATGGTTGTTGGAGTGGCGCTGGAGGTGCTGCTGGTGCTCTAGCAGGTGGGTGGCCCCTGTACCTCTGTGGTCGTCGATGCTGTTGGGAGCTACTAGAGGGGGGCTGCCTCTTCCGACCCCTCTTCTAATCTCGATCGCTCTGCCCGTCGGCCCACTTGGTCTCATAAATTTGGGCCCTCCTTACTACCGCCTAAAAGGTCGGGAGCTCATGCCCAATAACACAGCCTCGAAGACCGTAACGTAAGCCGTTCTCAAAATGGCGGGCCTTCCACCCCTCATTGTCAATCAAATATTGTGAAAACCTCGATAAAGCCACAAAACGGGTTGTGTACTATACCACAGTCATGTCCCCCTGCATCAGAGTCTTGAACTCCAGTGCTCTCTAACGTCAAATGTGGTCAGGGAAGTATTGCTCCTCGAATCAGTCGATAAAGTCCTCCCATGTCCAGACATAATCAGGTCCTGCAACGTGGGTGACGGAGGTCCACCAATGCTCTGCCTCACCCTGGAGAAGGAATATAGCCAACCAGACTCGCTGCTAGGTCGTACATGCCATAGTATTGAAGATCTTCTCCACATCGGAGCACCATCTCTCGGTTGCAGTCGGATCTGGCTCGCCCTGGAAACGCGGAGGATCGAGCTATCTGAATTCACGAAGAAGGGCGCTCGGGCACTCCTACTTTGCCTGGGCTGGAGAAACAACTGGGCGCCTGCCTTGTCCTTGAAGCTTAGCGGTCACGGCCTGCAACATCTGCTGTAACTGCGAGGCACTCATAGGCATGGTCGGATACGCACAGGCATCAGGTAGAGGAACGTCATCCTAGGCAGGGGAGCATGGATGGTAGAACGAGAGTCACAGGTGGTAAAGCTGGAACCTCAGGTGGTGGAGCGGGGTGCGATTGGGTCGCTCTCTTAGGTGACATGTCTTATAGGAAGAATAAGGACGCCAATCAACCTTGAGAATCGCACGTTAGGGAACTCAAACAGAAGGTTACGCACTTGGAACTTAATAGTCCTAAACTCATAGCGAACATGTGATGTTGTTCTCGGTTATTCCCAAGTTTTGCTCTGATACCAACTTCTGTCACATCCCGAACTCAGAAACTGGGCTCATAAAATTTTTGATCATCGCATCCGGCGCCAACAGCCTACATAGTACTCCATTCTTGGCTCCCGGCACCATACGCCAGGTTCCGATCTTGGTATGCTATAAAGAGAATTTCTAATCATCAATTTGATTTGTAATAAGCATAACCATAAGCATAACCCATGAACAATAACCACAAGAACACCATCACAAAATCCACTATGATTAAAAACTTTAAGTACAATGCATCTGAAGGGGAATGTAAGATAAAGCAAATAACGGAAACTCCAAAAGCTCGACTACACGCTCCTGCTGCTACTATGCTACTGCTGCATCCTGGCATCACCTGCATGCATCAATCGTGTATAAGCTTATAGAAAGCTTAGAGGGCGGTGTAAGTGTGTGCGTAATATAAGTGTGCTCAGAATGTAAGGTCAGGGTAATGCGAAATTATGCTAATAAGTATATGAATGCAATTAGCCGTACCAAGGCTATGCGGTGTAAGATATAAATGTTATCGGTCATGTCAAGACCATGCGATGAAAGATGCAGTTTAAGCATGCCAATCCTCATCATATATCAGTACAGTTCTCATTCTGGAAAATCACCAGGGTTTAATACACTCCAAATGGCATTGTCGCTCTCCTAGGCCCATAGTCCAAGTGAGCGTAAGAAACCTCACTATCCGCGTGGCCAATAGTTTGTCAATACCTATCTGGCACATTAATAGCGGACCCATTCACGAGCTGGTCAAACTCAACCTAGTATTGCCCCTACCCTCGGGCGAGTAAGGCCACACCCCTTTCCAACCGACCACGACACAGAGGGAGACGCAGCCTTCTGGTATTCGGACCCCGTGCGCTCATGAATCCACTCGGTCTTGACTTTGGAGTCATCTTCTGGTACTATCGAGTTTAGGGATTTTCACTTAGGGACATCATTAGAGCCCCGATGCTAGAATCAATATTTTTGGTATCCGATACGACCATCCACTATGTGCCTGTGGAGGCTATGGCCCTGATATCGCTAAGGCATATAGTAACCACAATCACACAAATGTAAGTACGTGAATCACACTACCAGTCATGCAATAGTCCTGTGTGTACCACGCGCTCATGTAGGGCAACTCCGCCTATCAGGGAGTCCATAAACAATCTGCCTGAGGGCATATGCTATGATCAGACACTCCTCATATCAAGCATACATATGATGTGTATGATCATGAATCATGGATATATACTAAACATGTTATATAGCGATGGACTCCATTCATAACGAAGATGGGCCTAGACAGCCTACACGCTACAAGTATGGGCCTATCAATGGGCCCTAAGGAGAGTGATAATGCGGACATTTAACCAACATCGTCCTTACAATGTGGGCATCAAACCATCATTGCTCCCAGGGCACGGCCCGCCATGAACATTATTACATAACCATGGTGGAATTTCACATAGTAATGGGCCTCATGTACATCTCACCGGGCCTCGACCCATGGACCTCCAATACATCAAAATGGGCATCAACATCGGGCCACAAATACATTCAGATGGGCCTAATCACATGGGCCTCAACATCGGGCCACAAATACATCAAGATGGGCCTAATCACATCGGCCTCATATATATACATAAATCATATCAAAAGATCAACTGGACCACACTCTAAATAACAGTGGTGACGATGATTTCCACCATTAAAATTCTTAAGTCCCACCATAACATTTATTTTCTATCCAATCTGGTCATGAGTTCTCATAGACTTGGATTAAGGGGAAAACAATTTCTTAACGATCCAAACTTTTGTGACAACAAAAGAATTTTAATGGCAAAAGCTCAATCCCCATTGCTCTTTTACTGGGTGGTCCACTTGATCTAGATCTGTCTCAGCCTGCAGCTCATGCCATAAAATGAGCTTCCAAAATGGTTGGACGGTTTGGATGCAAGACATGCATCATGGTGGGGTCCACATGAACTATGGATCTGACTCATTCTTTAGCTCATGTCATAAAATGAGCCTTCAAGGTGGATGGACGGTTTGGATGCAACACATGCATCATGGTGGGGTCCACTGACCGTCCAGCAGCCCAGCCAAATGGCTGGACGCCAGTGGTGAAACACATACATCATTTTAGGTTGCACCATCCACGGTCAGTGGACAGTGTGAATAAAACACATACATCATTGTGGGTCCCACGTGGGGCCCGCCATAATGCTTATTTGCAATCCAACCTGTTGGTAAGGTCACACGGGCCCAGGTGAAGTGGAAAAAACAAATTTCATACTAAGACAAAACATTCGTGACCCATAAAAGGGTTTCATTGGCTGACATTCAATCCTGTTATTTCCTATGATGTGGGTCGCCTGAACTATGTATAAGGCTGATTTTTAGGGGGGGCTCACTGTCTAAATGGGGCCTGCCCAAATGTACGGTGTTGATGACAACACAGATCATGGTGGGGCCCATGGTTAGGACCCTGCCTCCAACACCCACGTAGCAGGACGCTACTGGCATCCTTGGGCTGTAAGCGGCAACAGCGTCTGCTGCTACCGCTGTGGCTTTTTTTTGTATACTTGGGGTTTCTCCTAGGTGGGGCCCACATCAACAAAATCCACTCCCTCCACTCGCTCCTACAGCCCAAGACAAGCCAAACGAGTCTACTATCTGAGGTATTTTGGTGTATAGGATCATCAGGTGGATTTTTAACTGTAAGTACCACTATTTTCTAAGATACGGTCCACCAGATACTTGGATTAACTTCTTTTATCGACTCAACGCCTAAAATGATCTGAGAAAAAGGATGGATGGCTTGGATTAAGTGCATACATCAATGTAGGGCCCACATGAGTGGCGCACTCAAAAGTTTTGAACCAAGCTGATATTTTTGTGGTGTCAGTACACCACCGTTAGTTCACACTCACAGTTTGCTTGGCCACATCCAGCGTCTCTAGACACTGGACCATCTGCATACAACATAAGCATCATGGTGGGTCCCACTTGGACGTGGCCCACCATGCATGTATATATATATATTAATATAATATAAAAAATAAATATAATATAATATATATATTCTTCAGTCCAATGTGGGGATCTCCATAGTCCCAAATAATGGTGATGTGGACCACTACCTGTAATAGGATGGGCCACACCGTTTGATGGATATTTATATATAACACATGTTTGTGGGGCCCACTCCAATCATGATAGTTAGAGAGAGAGAGAGAGAGAGAGAGAGAGAGAGAGAGAGACGTGAAAGGGGAGGGACCCCGCCACTAATGGGCCCTCCCTTATATAATGCATACATCATGTAGGTCCTACAACAAGTGGGCCCTTAAAATCGAAAACAACGGTAGATCACCCACCTATCGGCCTTCTCTTTGGTCTCTTAGCCTCCTTAGCTCCTTGCCTTCTCTTTTGATGGAGGATGATGGGCTTTTGATGGTGGGGATGAGAGATGAGAGGGTGGGAAAGTGGGCCACACTTGCTTTGGGGAAGAGAGGGCTTGGAGGTGTGGTGCTTGGGGGGTTTGAGAAATGAGAGAAAGAGAATAATAGGTGTAAGGAAAAGAAAGGGATGTGGAAGTAAGGTGTTGTTTGAAATTTTATAAGAAGAGTGATGGGAGGTATGGCCTTAATTGAAAATGAGGGATGGTGAGGGGAGAGAGAGTTGACTTAAGGGAAAAGGAGGAATGTGTTGTTGTACTTAGGGTATGGTGTGTACTTGACTTGGATGATTGATTGATTGATTGGACACATTGTAGAGATTCCCTCGAATTTTGCAACGCTCGGCGTTTCTTCGGAATGAACGCAGGCCCACATCTCCTGGCCTAGGTATCGGTTCGGTGCGCGAGTCACGGCATTGGAACTGCAGCGACAACGCAGTCACTAAGGTACAAGTTTCAGTTCGAACTGACTTCGGTATGCGGGACCCGGCTTAGGATCATGCACAAACGTCGGATATGGGTCGAGGATTGTCGAAATTCGGCCGGAAGGACCGCAGAAGCCTAAGAAACGGTACAGACTAGGATATGGGTCTTATAATACAATAGTTCATCCATGATTGTGACTGCAAGAGAGGACAAACTCTTCATTTTCTTTACTTTATTTCATCTTTTATGGACCCACAAGGGTAGGACCCACTTTGTGTATGTGATAGTTGTGTGTGTAGGGCCCATATCGGTACGAGCCCATTTAATGACCGACCTCTTCCTTCCTTTTTCTTCCTTTTCCTTTTAATGATTGTGTATGATTGCAGGACCCACAAGTGGGCCACACTATAAGACAACGTGCCCTGCATGCTATCATAACATGGACCACCTTATGTAGTTGTGTAGCCCGCTATGATATTTATTTGCCATTCAATATGTTTATTAGAATACTTAGATCTGGATAAAGGAAAATGCAAAGATCAACTTGATGCTATACTCTTTAGGCCCACCATATGATGGTAAAACTGAGGAATGGATTGGATTGTCTAACGTGGACCCCACCTAGGATATATAAAATAATAATAACACAAACAAAGAAATATATATATATATATATATATATATATATATATATATATATATATATGCGGGAAAAGGTTCTATGTAGTCGAGCTCATGGGAGCTTCCCATGAGGTCGAGTTGTGTGGGCCCACCGTGATGCATGTCGAACATCTACCCCATTGGTCGGATGCACCATTTCATGGTGGGCCTAGGGCTTAAAAATCAAGTCAATCCGTGACTTTTGTGGGCCAGAACACATACAAAAGTTGAAAGGGGTTTCCCTTCATTAAAACATTCATAATAATTTGTGTCCCGCTAAGATGTGGTTCACAAATCCAGGCCATCCATTATATGTGTCCCACTTGGGTAAGGGATCAGACTAAGTTTCAGACACATCCAAATTTCAGGTGAGCCCCCACCAAGTGCCTATATATGTTTTTGGCATGTCTTCACATGATTTTAGATGGTATGGCCCACCTGAGTTCCGTATACGGCTGATTTTTGGAATATCCCATAATTTAAAGGGGACCCATCAAATGCACGGTGTTGATGTTCGATGTACATCATGGTGGGGCCCACACAGCTCGACCTTATGGGGAGTTCCCATGAGCTCGACCGAATAGAACATCCCCCCCCCCACACACACACACATATATATATATACACACACATACTTGGAGGGTGGCAAGGAGGGCCCAACTCGTAGGGCCCACTATGATGCGTGTGTGTCATCCATACCTTCCATCTATTTTTCCATATGATTTTATTTATGGGGCCCAAATATTAGTTGGATCCAGATCTTAGGTGGGCCACACCATAGAAAAAAACAGTGACAGTGGCACCTACTGTTGAAACTTTCCAGGACCACCGTGATGTGTGCATACGTTTAAACCAGCCCAAGCCAGGACTTCTTGGGTCCAAGATGAGATGTCCAACTCATTGGACGAAATGGATTTTTCCTTAGACCCAACACTGTGAGACCTGTATCCTAGCCCGTACCGTTCCATATACCTCCACGGTCCTCCCGGTCAAATTCTGGCGATCCACGACTCGTTATCGGCATTTGCGCACAATCCTGAGTCGTGTCCAGTATATCAGAGTCGGCTCGACTTGAAACTTGTATACTTGCGACCGCGTCGTCGCTGTGGTTTTGATCCTGCATCTTGCACATCGAGGAGATACCCGGGCTAGGAGATAAGGGCTCGTGTTCATTCCGAAGAAACGCCTCGTGTTGCGAATTTCCAGAGAATCTCTATAACCCATCACATTAATCATGTCAAGTACACCCTCCATACCCCAATTCCACCTCACCCTATCCCAAGTACATGCACCTATTCCCTCTTTTCCCTAAGTCAGCACTCTCTCTCCACACCCATTCCACCTTTACACCAAATTCAAACCAACCCATACTTCCCATTCTCATTTCTTACAATATCCAATCCATCCACCCATCACCTCTCTCTCTCTCTGTCATCTCTCTTTCATTTTCTCCCAAGTAAGCACTGTCCATGGTTTTTCCAAGGAGAGGAAGAAGTTAGTGTGGCCCACCTCCCTACCACACAATCCCACCATCCAAAGCCCATCTCAACCGTTGAAGTTCGTCCATTGGAGCTTCAGGATGCTTTGGTGGAAGGAGGAGAAGATCTTAGGTGGGTGATTTTTGGTTTGAATTTGATTGTAACGCCTTGAAAATCGGGGGTCGAGCAAAGCTCAGCACCCGAGTTCCAACGCATCACTTATGCAACATAGATAATGATGATTATGATAAGAGCATTGAAACATGAATGAGATTATACCAAAATAGCATATCATCCTCCAGAGACAGTTAAATTGCAAGCGGAAGACTGTGATAGATGTATAAAATATATAAACTACGGTAAGTCTCTAGAGTGTGATAATATTTCCAGGTTAATGAATTACAAGTACAATTTCAAAATATACCAAAGGTGTAGTGTCATCTAGTCAACATCCCTATAACCCCGTCGATCAAGGTACGACTCACATGAAGCCGCCAAAAAACAACATATACGAGAAAGCATCCTCATTGTCACAAAGTCCGGCTCTGCCTCAGGAGTAGCGTCGCCATCTGCAATCAGACAAAGTCTGGTAGGTGTCCGGAACACCGTCCTGTAACGTGGGAGTGAGTGATCAACTCAGTGGAACAGTAAAACATAGGTTAACATGTTATCAAAACAGTCAAGCAGTAATAATAAAGCAGTACAATCAACAACCCTAAGTACTCTTGTTAATGCAAGTATGAAATGCTGTCATGATGCATGTCCTCGCCAACATACTCCCTCATACAACACCATCTTACGTTCGCGGTATGCGTTCATCCCTCAGTGCTCCACATCTTCCAGGCACATGCAGTGTTATGATGAGCATGATTACCGAGTTGTTATTAGTCCTTTTCATACAGCAGTATTGGGAAACAAAGGTACCTCCCTTATATCATTTCCAAATAATGATCCATTCTAGGGTCGTCAATCCTAGATAATCTCATATGATGGTGTGTTTTTAGGTCGCTACAAGGGCTGTCAGGGCTGTTACACGGAATCGTTGCACCACTCCCCCATCACCTTATCAATACAGGCCTAGTTTATACTCTGTTTACTACGGAAAGGCTCGTCGCCTCTCCGCAGATTCAGAGTATGCTCGAGGTCACTACACCGGGTACGGTCAGGGTTGCCAGGGCTATTACGTGGAATCGTTACACCACTCCTCCATCACCCATCAAAACAGTGTAGGTCGACAGCTCGAATACAGTGTCCCATACCATCGTATTTGGCTCACGAGTCTGGGTTGCTCATTGGTCACTACGGAGAGACACATCGCCCCAGCATAGGCCGACAGCTCGACCACAGTGTCCCATACCACCATGTCTGGCTCATGAGTCTTAGCGGATCAAGGTACCAAGGTTAACGGGATTCCACTGGTAAGTTTGGTGCCTTAGGTTCAAGCAGTGGCATCCAAACATGGTGAACATATATTAGACAGATCGGGTTACTTGATGAGCTCAGCTAGCTCGAGCGCACGACAAGTTGAACGACATGAAGTGCATAAGCACTTCGCGTGGCCTAACTACTGCCGACAACCGACGTATGGCTCGGGTTTGTCAAACACGTCCTTCGTGGCGAATGAATCTCAGCCACGAACTCAAGGCCTATTACCGATTGCCTGGACTATACATTAGCCCCAATCACATTCAGTTACAGATAGTTAAAGCAGTAATGGATCAACATTTCAAACCACACAATCAACGTCTGATATTGTCCGCTTAGGGCTGCCAGGGCTGTTGCACGAAATCGTTACACCACTCCCCCATCACCCTTCACAGATTTTATGGAATACAACTTAAACATGTGAAGTAGTCAGAGCAGAATTAAATAAACAAGTAATTCAAACATATTAACAAGCATATTATAAAACACAGTGCAAACAGGAAATCCAAACACATACGTTTCATAAACCAGTAAGTGGTTAAACTAAACACCGTACATGAAGGAACTCATACACATCACTAAGGTAGTTGAGAATCCTATCTCAACACCTACCTAAAGCACAATCATCTAAGTACTTACTCATACAAGCATTTTCACAAACACTTAGAATACACTTATTAACATACATAACTTACATTAGCCAAAGCATGTATTAGGGCGAATTCTTTCGCCGAGTAAGTATTACACTCATATATAGCATGTTCATACAATCATTTATCATAGCAAACACACTTTCAAAATTTGTATGTATACGGTATTTTCTACAAATACGAGGAATACAGTATATTCAACATAGTTAACGTAAAATCGAAAAACAAAATGGACAACACTTTGTACATGTGCAATAGCATCCAGATCATGAATTTATCATTATCTAACATTGAAAGCGTTGAAAACCATAACCTATACATCTAAAGTCTGCACCTTTTGTCGGTAAACTTGAACCGAAACCAGTTTGAACCCAACGCCTTTGTCTACGACACAACGACAACCTGAATCATGAAAGAAGTCAGCTATTCCATCACCTACACTCTTGAAAACTCTAAAATAGCTTAGGGTTAGGTTTTCTTACCTACGAACGAAGCCGAAATCATTGGAAAAACGATTAGATCGTGATGATTAATCACATAGGATAGCAGCATAGAGCATCAGGAAGAATCTCTCACTGCTCTCACACTTTCTCTCTCTTTTCTCTCTTCTCTCTCCTAGGTTTTCTCAAATTCGTATGGTGAGAATGCGAGAGGGTTTAAGGTCCTTATATAGGCCCAAAACTCTCCAAAATAGACCCAAGGTCAAGGTATAATTAGGTTATGTCCAAAGGGCATCTGTTCCAGCTCAACGGAGTACTTCTGGAGCCCCCCCTTGAGCCAAAGGTCAGACTTAAGCTCACAGAGATTGGATCTAGGTCGAGTTACATTTTCGGCCTGATCGGATTTACAGATCGCCCGTGGCGGACTAGTTTCAGTTCAACGGTCACTGAGACTCGATTAGGGCCACAAGTACACTGCCATGTGTATAAAATTTCTCCTGATCCGAGGGTGTATTTAGGTTAGATTTCGACAGTCTGATTGCTTATATCAAGCCCGCAAGCGACACGTCTCAGATTACTTAAATTTAGAATTTATTTCTAATTAATTTCACGCTTCTCACACTCTTCACTCCGGGCTCAAGCGAATAGCCCCAGGACACTATCTGGATTTGATTTCCGAGATGGTTGTTAAGACCAACAAGGTGGTCCTAACTCTATGACTTCGTATTATTCAAACTTTCGACGTGCGGTCCAGATTTGATACGGAGTTTCAATGTGCTCCCGAGAGCAACTGGGTAATGAGATTAATCCTAGATTTTAGGGTAACCGAGCGTCAATGATTCTACAAGTTTTGGGTCTTGTAGATCATATTTAAAGTGGATCAAGCGGATTTCGTAGCTAATCTAGTTTAGCACTTAGTTACTTGTGAAGGATAAGGTAGTGAAAGGTGAGATTTATGAAGGAAAAGGGTTAAAAAACGATTTTAGACTGTAGGATTGAGTTTTGTCAAGTTAATAAGGTGTTAGGATTGACCCATTACCTAAGGACGTCTAATTCCAGGTTGGCAAAAATCCGGGATGTCACATTGATGATTTGAGGCCCACATATGGTGAGACCCATCTTGATGTATGCACTGTATAGGGAGGGCCCATAATGGCGGGGTCCCTCCCCTTCTCACGTTCTATCTCTCTTTCTTCCCCTTTTTTTATGTGATGTTGTGGCCCACCTGATTAGTAAATCCACACCATCTAGCCGTCCATATGTATGTGCTGGGTAGGGTCGACCGCTGAAGTATGGGTTTTATTAACACCGTCCATTTGGACGGTGCTGTGAGGACCACTGTGATGTATGCTTCCGATCCTCATCGTCCAGATTTCTGGACAGTGGGCTAATCATAAGGTGTGCGTTATATCCTAACCACCCAATCATCTAACGGTGGTACACACCTTATTATATGTACTCTGCCCACACCGTCTATCTGTTGCTACAACAGCAACATTAGCAAATTCCAGAGGTCTGATAGCGAGGTATGTGTTGTATCCTACCTCCATTCGTTTTGGATGTGGGCCCACCCCACACGTGTGGGGGTGGGGCCACATTAATATACGTGTCTTACATCCCTACCGTACATCACATGGACCCTTTGTGGATAATCCACTGTCCATCCAGATTGGGAGGACCATGGGTGTATATATATAATAATAATAATAATAATAATAATAACTATTATTTAATATAATATATTATATATATGGGTGGCCCACCACGTGGGACCCACCTCATGTATTATATAATATAATATTAAGTTTTATATTATAAGGAGGGTGGCCCACCTCGTGGGACCCACCTCATGTATGTATTTCATCCCCACCGTCCATCTGGACGGTGGGGGCCCCACTTACTTGCTGGTTAACACCAGTGAGTTCCGTAGGTCTGCATGATGTATTTGTTACATCCAAGCCGTCCATTTGTTGGGTCACACTAGCTATATAGCTGCTGTAGTGACGTCAGGAAGTGTGGGACCCACCTCACGTGTGGGGCTGCACCATGATGTATGAGTCTTATATCCACACCATCCACACCGTCTAGCCCTTGGATGGTGGGACCCACCATGATGCATGTGTTGTATCTATTCCATCCAACCATTTTGAGATATCATTTTACGGCATGGGCGAAAGAATGAGTCAGACCTAAAGTTCGAGAGAACCCCACCATTGAAAATTAATGGGGACAGTGACATCCTCCGTTCAAACTTCTTAGGAGCCACGGTAATTGATATTTGATTTTCACTTCATTTACCTCTATGTTAACTTATGAATAGGTTGGATCTCAAAATACATAAGGGTGGGCCCGACTTGATGTAGATGAGGCCCATTAGTGCGGCCTGTGGACGCGGTCCACTTGATGTATATAAGGCCCACTAGTGCGGCCCATGTGATATGGCCCACTTGATATGTATGATGCTCATATGATGTGAGCCCACTCATTATATATGAGGCCCAGCGTCGAGGCCCACGGGCGAGGACAAATGTGATGTATTCGAGGCCCATGGGTGAGGCCCAATGTGATGTATTAAAGGCCCATGGGTGAGGCCCAATGTGATGTATTCAAGGCCCATGGGCGAGGCCCATTGTGATGTATTCAAAGCCCATGGGTGTGGCCCGTTGTGATGTATTAATGGCCCAAATGGCGAGGCCCGATATGTTGTATATGAGGCCCATTGATGTGGCTTACTTGATGTGTTTGAGGCCCATTGGTGTGGCCCATTGATACGGCCCACTTGATGTGTTTAAGGCCCATTGGTGGGGCTCATTGATACGGCCAGCTTGATGTGTGTTTGAGGCCCATTGGTGTGGCCCATGTGATGTGGTCCACTTAAGGTAATGCGGCCCGTTATGATGCAGCCCATGTGATGTGACCCCATTGAGATGTGTTATTGGCCCTGAGATGTGGCCCATTGTGATGTATATGCGGCCCATAAGTGAGGCCCACGGTGATGTTTATTGAGCCATTGTGTGAGGCCATGGGCCCACGATACGTTTAGCTCTATGTGGGCCACTCCTTGGGAGCAATGATGGTTAAATGTCTAAATTAATAGGCGATAATGGTTAGATGTCCACATTGTGACCTTCCCTTAGGCCCTTTATTAGGCAGATTCCAATTGTAAAGGTTGATTCTGATTGTCGAGGCTGATTCCATTTGCCGAGGCCGATTCCATTTATCGAGGCCGATTCCGATTAGTCGAGGTCGAATTCGTTTGTCGAGGCTGATTTTGATGATTGAGGTCGATTCCATTTTGTCGAGGCCGATTCCGTATGTTGAGGCCGATTTTGATTATCAAGGCCAATTTCGTTTGGTCGAGGCCGATTTCGTTTGTTGAGGCCAATTCCGATTGTCGAGGCTGATTTTGTTTGTCGAGGATGATTCCGTTTATCAAGGCTGATTCCGATTATCGAGGCTAATTCTGTTTGGTCGAGGCCGATTCCGATTATCGAGGCCGATTTCGTTTGGTCGAGGCTGATTTCGTTTGTCGAGGCCGATTCTGTTTGTCGAGGCTGATTCCGATTATCGAGGCCGATTCTGATTATCGAGGCCAATTCTGTTTGGTCGAGGCCGATTCCATTTGTCGAGGTCGATTTCATTTATCGAGGCCGATTCCATTTGGTCGAGACTGATTCCGTATGTCGAGGCCGATTTCGATTATCGAGGCTGATTCTGATTATCGAGGCCAATTCCGTTTGGTCGAGGCCAATTCCAATTGTTGAGGTCGATTCTAATTGTTGAGGCCTAATGTAATGTATATAAGGCCCATGAGATGTGGCCCCCTATGATGTATATTAGGCCCGTGTTAGAGGCTTATTGTAATGTATATGTGGCCCATGTGATGCAGCCCACTTGATGTATATGAGGCCCAATGTGACGTATTTATGGCCATCCATTGAGGCCCATCTTGATGTGATGCATAATGGACTTGTGTGAGAGGCCCATTGTGATGTGTTTGGGGCCCATGGGTTATGGCCCATTGTGATGTATTTGAGGCCCATGGGACGTGGCCCATCCGATGTATATAGGCCCATGTGATGTGTATTAGGCCCATGTGATGCGGCCAATTATGATTGTATGAGGCTCATTGTGGTGCATTTAAGAGCTAGGCTATGGAGCCCATTGTGATGTATATTAGGACCATGTGAAAGGCCCATCGTGATGTGTATTAAGCTCTTGAGTGAGGCCCATGGTGTTGTATTTTTGGCCCTTGTGTGAGGCCATGGGTCCACTATATGTTAGGCTCTATGTGGGTCATTCCTTGGGGGTAATGTTGTTTAAATATCCACATTGTCGAGATCGATTATCGATGCCGGTTATTGATACCGATTATGAATATGTGACAGCATAAGCATCATGAGACATGCCCATACGCATCATCTGCATGTTTGTTATGAGATGTGGTTGACAATTGCATATATCATTGGGCAGGTTGTTATGAGACTCCCTGATAGGCGGAGGTTATCTCACATGAGCGCATAGTATGCGCAGGATTGATGCATGACTGGATTGTATGACTCATGCATCTCGCATTGTATGTTATGATTACTATACGCCCTAGCGACATCAGGGCCGTAGCCTCCACAGGCATATCGTGGATGGCCAGATGGGACACCGAAAATCTTTTACTAGCATCAGGCTGCCATAGATGGCCCTGGGTGAAAATCCATAAACCCTCTTGGTACCAGAGGACGCCCCAACATCAAGACCCAGTGGATACATGAGTGCCCGAGTGCCGAATACCAGGAGGCCGCGTCTCCCACTGTGTCATGGTCAGTTGGGAGGGGGTGTGGCCTTACCCGCCTGAGGGAGTAGGCATATCTAGGCTGAGTCTGACCAGCTCCTAAATGGGTCCGCTATCGACGAGCTGGGTAGGCATTGGTATATTGTTGGTAGGCGGGTAGTGAGGTCTTTTCCACTTGCTGGGCTACGCCGCCTGCAGGGGCGGTAGCCAGTTTGGAGTGTACTAGACCTCGGTGATGATCCCAGATATGTACAGTACTGATATGTGGACTTATTGAGCAGGAGTTGCATACTCATTTATTCATTCATTAGCCATCCACTTGGGCTGGTGGTGCGCAACTATTTGTTACGTGTACCTTCGCAATGGCCAAGATTTCGGTTGGGGCGCGTGACTAACCTGAGATCAGGAGTTTACCACATTGAGTCTGACTATGCAAATTTAGGTATGAGACTGGTTTGGATAGAAGTCTCTTGTGGTGGATCCCGTAGCCTGCGATACTACATACTATCATCTCGACTTCACACTCCAGCTTGGTCATTTCATTCGCATCGCGTATTACATTACATTCGCAGGCATATGGCATTTGGGTTACTATATTTCTGCACTTATATGGCCTAGACAGACTGAGCAGGATTTACATATTGCATTGTATCCTCGGCATCTGATATTTAACTCTGTATAACTCCTCATTTGCATAGCTGATCTGTATTGTGTACTTTGATATTGTATGATTTATAGACTTGCAGTATTTCCGCTTATTCTGATATCATATGATTCATGATCTTGCCAGTAATTCCGATATTATATGATTAAGGCATTGTATTGAATACTTGGTACTTATCTTGTGCACACACTTACACCACCCACTAAGCTTTCTATAAGCTTATGCATGATAGATGCGTGCAAGTGGCGTTAGGTTATAGCGGCGTTGAGCTTGGAGCATGCAGCGGACCTCTGAAGCTTTGATTTTCGATATATGTATTTCTCTTCCAGCATTGTATTCAAATGATTATATTAGTGGATATGTGATGATGTTGTTGTTCTTGTGATTTGGGTATACTTGTGGTTATGTTTCTTACGAGATAAATGTACGTTGAAAAATCCTCCTTATAGGATCCCTTGATCGAAATCACGCTGGACCCGAGAGTGGGGTACTATGGAGGCTGTTGGCACCGGATTTGGCGATTGTGAATTTTGTGAGCTCGGTTTTTGAATTTGGGGCGTGACAAACACAGTTGGAGTAATTACAAAGGGGGGAGAGAGAGAGAGAGAGAGAGAGAGAGAGAGAGAGAGAGAGAGAGAGAGAGAGAGAGAGAGAGAGAGAACAAAAGGGAAAAAAAGTGCATGACGATGGAAATGGCGGAAGCCCTCTCAGCCAAGGGATGAGGTTCCACTTGTTGGGATCCAACTTGATGTATATCTATAATCCACACTGATCATTTCTTAGGACACGTCATTTTAGAAATGGCTCCAAATATAAGCCAGATCCAGATCTCAGGCGAGCCACACCATAGAAAATTGTAGTGATGTTGATAACAATTGCTAAAACTTTCCAAGGCCCAACTATGATGTATGTATGTCATGGAACTCACCTTAGTCTGCGCTCATTGAGTCCACGGTGAGCTGTCCCATAAGGTGGATGGTGCAGATCATCCGAGTGTGGACCCTATTAATCATTAAAAGAAAAGAAAAGAAAGGAAAAACAAAATAAAAAGAGGGTAGGAGACCTCATTGGGCAAGGATGGGTCCCACTCGTGGGACCACCATGATGTCTATGTTTAATCAATGCCGTCCACCGATTTCTCCATATCATTTTAGGCCACAGTTTGAAAAATAATGTAGATCTTAGTTTCGAGTGGGCTGCACGGAGGAAAAAAAATCCTACTATTGAAACCTTCCAAGGCCTATTCAGGGTTCCCTGGTCATCCAAACCATCCTAAGTAAGAGTCTATTGGACCCCATTCGAGCTAGTCAAGACGGTGGACGGACTAGATCATCCTCTTGGAGCCCACCTTTATACTGTATCTAAATCACAAAAGAAATATAATAATAGCCATGCATGGGCTGTAACATTCTGGCCAATTATGGCTCTCACAAGTGGGACCATCCCGATGTTTATATTGAATTCGTGCCATCTACTGCTTTCTCCATATTATATTAGGATATGGGCCGAAATATGAGGCAAATCCGAGTCTCTAGTGGGCCGCATGCAGGGAAACAAAATATTGTTGTTGAAACCTTTAGGGCAAGGTATGGGTCCCTATTTATCCAAACCAATCCCGGTCAGGCCCATTGGGCTTCGCTCGAGCTAGCCTACGTGGTGAACAGATTATATGATCCTTGTGGGGGCCACTTTGATGGTATGGCCGAGACCAAATATATATATATATATATATATATATATATATATATATATAATGGTCTCCTATGCACAGTAAAGCAAGGAGTTTATATGTGAGCCTTCTTAAAAGCTATAAGATGAGGAGAATGGCTGGAATTCAGCTTCATTGAGAGAGAGTCTTAAAGAAAAAAAACTCTCTTACATTCATGGAGAGGCTCTTGGAATTTAAGCGGATTTCTTGCTAAAGCCTTTCGCATAAAGATCCTGTGTAAGGATTTTGTGTGGAGCCCACTATGATGTTTGTGATAAATCCAACCCATCCATCTGTTTGTCAAAATCATTTTAGGACATGAAACCAAAAATGAGGAGGATCCAAAACTTAAATGGGCCACATGAGAGGAAATAATGGGGATTTAGTGACCACAGTTGAAACATTCATATGGCTAAAAAGTTTTATATCAGTTTAAGTTCTTTGTGTTTTCATTTAATCACTGTGAAAATGACCTTATAAACAATTTGGATGGAATATAAACATCAAAGCAGAGCCTAGGAAGGTTTTAACAATAAGCATTCCTTTCCCTACTGTTTCATCTCGTATGGCCCACTTGAATTATGGATCCTCCTCATTTTTGGTATAATGTCCTAAAATGATACCTAAAAATGAATGGACGGGTTGGATTTCACACAAAGGTCACAGTGGGCCCCATGCAGAATCCTTGCACAAGATCTTTATGGGAAAGGCTTTAGCAAGAAATCCGCATCCCTTGGTTTTGGGAAACAGACTGGCTACTACCCTGCCACGGGCCAATGGCGGGTGGTCGGTGCTACATGGGCCCCACCATGATGTATGTGTTTCATCTATGTCATCCAGCTGTTTTTATAGATCATTTTATTGTATGAGACCAAAAATGGGGTCTCAAGTGGACCATATTACAAGAAATGGTGTTGAATGGAGTCGACCATTTAAATTTTTTTGGGGCCATAAAAGTTTTGGATGAAGCTGATTTCCTCCAGAAGCCTTTCCCGTGAAGATCTCACGCAAGGATTTTGTGTGAGACCCACTATGACCTTTTTGTGAAATCCAACCCGTCCATTCATTTTTAGATATCATTTTAGGACATTATACCAAGAACGAGGAGGATCTAAACCCAAGGTTGCTAAACCCATTCCTAAACCCAAGGTCCATCACAAACATTGTTTCCTCTCATGTGGCCCATTTAAGTTTTGAATCCTCCTCATTTTTGGTGGCATGTCCTAAAATGATTTTGACAAATAGATGGACAAGTTGGATTTATCACAAACATCATAGTGGGCCCCACACAAAATCCTTGCACATGATCTTCATGTGAAAGGCTTCAGCGGGAAGTCCGCTTGCAATTCCAAGAGTCGTGTAGGTGAGAGTCTTTTTGGTATACTCTCTCTCTCTCAATGAGGCCGAATCTCAGCCGTTCTCCTCATCTTATGGCTTATAACAAGGCTCGCATATAAACTCCTTGCGATACTGTGCCATGAGACCATTTCTCTCTCTCTCTCTCTCTCTTTATATATATATATATATATATATATATATATATATATATATATATATAAGCCACGCGGATGCCCACTTTGGGTGTGGAGAGGGATCCCCTATGTTGTATGTGTTTCATCTATTATACCCATCTGCTAGCCAACAATGTCACAGATCCAAATCTCAGCTGGACCACACAAACATTGTTATTGAATGTCGACCGTTAAAACCTCTAGGGGCTTCACCATGAGTTTATTTGCCATCTTACATGCTGATCAAGTCATGCAGTCCTGAATGAAGGGAAATCACAAATATCATCTTGGTCAAGTAGTGGAACCCACTTTAAACATTGGTGAATGAATGTCACCATGGGAACCTCCATAAGGATCCACTTAGATGTATCTTTCTTACGTCCATGTAGTACATTTATTTTCTATTCCATTTTGGGAGTGGGCCCACCATGCAGTGGGGCCCACATGAGGCATGTGAAGTCCACACCATCCATTCATTCATCCTAGTCATTCCAATGAGTAGATCAAAACCTCATTTAGGACTGCACCATAGCTAACAGTGTGATTCAATGTCTACCATGGAAATCTTCCTTAAGTCACTGATTGTTGGGCCGTGTTGGCCAACCTGTGGAGCCTGCAATAGACCTTGTCATGATTTATATGTTTTATCCAAGCCATCGAACCATGGCCCATTCTGATGTGGGGTGCCCACCTTGTGTGTGTTCCATCCACACTTGCTAGGGAGCCAAACCCGCTAGATACTGTCCAGTAGGTGGAGTATCCTGCTAGCCAATGGGCATGGCCCGCTGTGGTGACCCACCTCACTGATGTGTTGAATATCTTGCCCTTCTTGATAGCTTAGGTAAGAGCTTAACCCTGATAATGGGGTAGATTTATGTCTCAAATGGACCACACTTCATTGGTTAGTGGAGTTAATGATGCCCACCACTAGAACCTTTTTAAGGGTCTACTGCGATGTGTGTATGGTGCCCACATTGTAGGCCATACCTTAGTATGTGTATGACGTTTACACCATGGGGCCGTCTTGATATATGAGTTGTATATGGACCATGGGTCTAACCTTATTGTAAGTATGGTATTGACACCGTATGCCCATTTCATTTTATGTATGAGATGTACCTGCGTCGTCCCACCTTAGGACACTGTAGGTGCTATAATGTATAAAGCACACTCTTGTTTGTTAAATTTCGATGAGACAAAATAACTTATGATATGGTTCACACAATGTAAATCAAGATATAAAGTTTACTTTTAAGAGAATCAAGAAGATGGAAAGTTCACATTCAAGAAAGTCATGGAGTTGGAAAGTGCAAGTTTAAGTACTAGTCATGAAGTTGGAAAGTGCAAGCTTAAGTACAAGTCATGAAGTTGGAAAGTTCAAGCTAAAATGAGTTCAAGTTCTACTACACTTCTATTAGAAGATTAAGCTCCACCTTCTACTACACTTCAAGCTTTATTGAAGATTCAAGAACAAGAATAAGTTTTATGCCTCAATGTCCAGTCTTCTCAGGTATAACATACCCTAGAAAGACTTTAAACTTAGGTGTTTTCAAAAGACAAACTTATACGGGTTTTTATACTTTGGTTAGGCTTAAGTTCAACTACTCTAGGCCTTGGTTCGACTAGCCTAAGCTGTGGCTCGACTAGTCTAAGATAATCTTCGACCAATCCAAGTTTGAAATCCAAAAAATGGATATTTCTGATGCTTTCTCAACCAGCTCAAACAGTCGAAGAGGGACCTTCAACTAGTTGAGGGTTACTCGACTCGAAGTAAAGTAACCGCATATTAGTTCTCTCGACTAGTCGAAGAACAGTTTTATCCGATCACGCCCAAAATTTGAAATTTTGTTAGATCTTAGACGAGTTGAAGGAGAGCTTAGACAAGTTGAAGCAACAACATTTCTATCTATAAATAGACGCCTTTTCTCATTCCAAAATTACTCATTCAAGCTAAGAAAAGCCTTCACCAAGAGAGAGAGAAGTCACCACTATCTTCAAGTTATTGCATGGTATTTTAATATTTTGTTTATATAGCCTTTTGTTTTAATTCCTTGATCTCTTTTTCATGAATCTTATTCTTTCAAGAGAGTAATTGCTCTTCTTTGAGATATTGAAGAATTCAAACAAGTAGCCTTTGGGTTGAATTAATTTAAAATCAATCTAGAACCTAGAACCCTTGTTTGTGTTACTGGACATTGAATATTCTACTTCAAGCGAAGCAGTTCTACAGGCTATATAAAAAACGTCTTCCAAGAGAAGATAAATATAATTATATTCTTTGTATTTTAGTTTCTTTGAGATAGCCAGAAAATCTCATGTGTTGGTTTTGACTGAGATAGTTAGAAAATCTCAGTGTAGGGTTTTTGTTTGTGATAACCCTTCTAAAATCACAACTATGTAAGGTTTTAAGGTGAACCTATGAAAACCCTGTTTTTAGTGAATGCCAATATCATGTGGGTTGTGATTATTGGGAGTGGAGTAGGTGTGGTTGTTTGAGAATAGTTGGTGTACACACCGAACCACTCTAACTCCTGGTATTGTGATGAATGTTTAATTTTTATATCTGTGGTGAATGATTGTAACTTTATTTATGCACTGGTGAATGATTGTAATATATAAGCTTATTATCTTTTGCTTGGTTTAAAGTCTTGATCTTTATAAATGTTCATGAAATCAGGTTGTCGTACCTAAAACTTTTTTTTTTGGTGTAAGGTTATCCTACGAACTAAGTTTGAATCAATTTTTCAATACTAGTGCTATCGAGATTTGTAATTTATTCTGATTTATTTATTATTTCAGTACTCTAATTTTTTATTTTGGTATAGTCCTATTCCCCCCCCCCCCCTCTAGGACTGTTAAGCTCGCCTTTTTCAAGTGGTATTAAAACCAAGTTGCTCATATTTTTGGAATAAGTTCCTTAAGTTTAAAGATCTAGAGCTTTCATTATATCAAATTTCGATAGCTTGTTTATTACCAGGCCACCACCTTTTGATGGCTCCAAGTATGCATACCGAAATGCTAGAATGAGAATTTTTTCTAAAATCCTTAGATGAAAGCGTGTGGCAAGCTACTGCAACCAAATTGAAATCACCTATGTGTAAAGTTGTAGGCAGTGATAGAACTAAATCTATGAAAGAAACTGCATTCTATTTATGAACTACACCTCAGAAAAGCGAAAGCAGTGCAAATGCTAAGGCCTTAAATGCCATAACTTGTGCTCTATCACCCGATGAATTCAAAAGAATCATTTCATGTGATATAACTAAATAAGCCTGGGATATTCTTGAAATGACACATGAAGGAACTACTATAGTCAAGAAATCTAAAGTTCAAATCCTCACTACAAAATTTGAGAAAATTCGTATGGAAGAAAATGAAACTTTCATGGATTTCTATACAAAACTAAATGATATAGTAAATTCCATTTGGGGTCTAGGAGATGAAATTCCAGAAAGCAAGGTTTGTGCTAAAATACCGCGATCTCTTCCTGAGAAATTCAATTCCAAAGTAACTGCCATTCAGGAATTAAGAGATATTGATCAAATAAAGGTTGAGAAGTTAGTTGGTTCTCTCTCCAAACAGATGAGTTAAATTTTAAAGCTCCTAAAGGTAAGTCCATTGCTCTTAAATCATCTAAATCCATTTCAAAAGATAATTGTGTTAATTCTGATGCTGAAGATACAGAAGATGATATGGGTTTACTTGCTAAGAAATTTTACAGAAATTTCAAAAATAAGAAAAGATCCGATTTTCAAAAACCATCTGACAAAAGAAAAGGAAAATCTAAATCTTAAAAATCTGTAAAAGACAATCAATGTTTCAACTGCCATGAATACGGGCATTTGGCAAATAAATGTCCTAAAAAGGATAGATAAAAAAGAATGGGCATGATAACTACTTGGGATTAATCATTTGGCTCTGAAAGTTCTTCTAAGTCAGATGAATCAGAACAAGAAAATTCAAATGAAGTAAAAGCCCTGATGACTATAGCCAGAGTCACCTCCTCAGATAGCTATAACTTATCTAATTATGATAATCTCAAAAGTGACCCTAAAAATGAGAATGAAGATGATCTTCAAGACGCCTACAATGCTTTATACAGAGAAAGTTGCAAAATTGTTGTCAAACTGAAAATTCAAAGGGAAAAATATCTTAGACTAAAAGAAGAAATTGAAAACAATATTTTGGAAAAATCTCATCTTTCTGATTGTTTTGAAAAAAGAAAACTTGATTTAAATTTCAAAACCTTAGAGTTAGAAAAACTCGGAATTGAAAATGAGAATCTAAAACTCAAAGTTTCTTCTCTTTTGAGTTATAAGGATACTTGGATATATGCCCATAGAGACCCTAAGCTGAAAAAACTATTAACCACACCAGAAAATGTGGCGATAAATCGGGTTCGTGCTATATCAAAGATAGTTCACTTAAAAATAAAAATACATCTCCTATATTTGTAAAAGGAGAATCCTTAAACTCTAAAGGTAAGAACTTGAGAAATTTTGGTCGAAATGATTTTAAAAATCTAAAACCTTTTCAAGTTTCTAAGATTAATTCTAATACCAGAAATCAAAGATTTAATAAACCCCATTTGGCTGAAAAAATAGTAGACTTACTTAAAGAGCTTCTTAAATCTAACTTAAATGGAATCAGAGTTAATAAACAGTGGAGTAATTCCAACTCCCAAAAATGGAGAAAATCCAATGAAATTCCTAAACCTAGAACCATATTGAAATGGGTTCCAAAGGTTACATGTCTCGTTGCCCACATAACCTTCAAAGCCACTAGCCATTCAAAATGGTACTTTGACAGTGGATGTTCAAGACATATGACAGGTGACAAAGAAATATTCACTAACTTCAGAGAAGTAAATGACAGCTCAGTTACTTTCGGTGATGGAAGCAACTGCAGAATTATAAGCCAAGGTACTGTTCAGCTCTCTAATCTCCCTCCCTTTGAGAATGTACTATATGTTAAACGTCTAAAGCATAACCTCCTAAGTATATCCCAAATCTGTGATAACAAACATAACGTGAAATTTACAAATCACAGATGTGAGATATCAAATGAGAAGGGAAGTGCGATATTAAATGGTCATAGAACTTCTGAGAATTGCTATATTATTAATGACTCATGCTCTTCTAATTTCTCATGTTACATGCTCCAAACAGACAAAATAGAACTATGGAATAAACGTCTTGGACATGTCAACTTTACAGATCTTTATAGCTTGAGCAAGAGAGATTATATTCGTGGCTTACCCAAATTAAGAAAGGTAAAAAAGATTTGTGGTGCATGTTAGATTGACAAGAAAATCAGGAGTAGTCACAAGAAAGTGAACTCCTTAGCCACATCTAAACCCCTTCAACTACTCCATATGGAGTGGGACCAACAAGAACGGAGAGTAGAGGCGAAAAGAAGTATTTTCTAGTTATTGTAGATGATTTTACCAGATATACTTGGGTAGCCTTTTTGAGAGAAAAATCTGAAACTCTTAATGAAGTTAGAAGAATTCTTAAACAAATTCAGACTACAAAAGAAGTAGTCTGATCAAGATCAGAAGTGATCATGGTATCAAGTTTGAAAATAACAATTTTGAGAAGTATTGTACATACCATGGCATATCACATGAGTTCTCTGCTCCTAAAACACCTCAACAGAATGGGGTTGTTGAAAGAAAGAACAGAGTACTAAAGGAAATGGCTAATGTAATGCTAAATAGCATAAATTTACCAAAAAACTTATGGGCTGAAGCTGCTAATACTACTTACTATGTTATAAATTGTGTGTATGTTAGAAAAGTAAAAAATAAAATAACCTATGAGCTATGGTTTAATAAGAAGCCAACTGTTAAATACTTTCAAACTTTATAAGTAAATGTTACATTTTACGTGACCGGGAAAATTTGGGTAAGTTTGAAGCAAAGAGTGATGAGGGAATATTCTTGGGTTATGCTCTGAATAGTCGAGTAGATCTTGTTCTTAATAAAAGAACATGAGTGATTCATGAATCGATTAACGTTGTAATTGACTATCACCTAATCATACCCACACCAAGTCAAGATGATGATGAAGTCAACATCATTGACAAACCCGGCTCTTCATCTAAATCAGATAATTCTGAATTAAGATCAGTCAAAGACCATCCGACTGATCAGATATTAGGTAACCCTCGTATTGGTGTTCAGATAAGAAAACAGTTAGAGAATATCTGTAACTACGCCTTCTTCACTTACCAAATTGAACCGGCAAATGTAAATGAAGCACTTGCTGATGAAAGTTGAATTTTGGCTATGCATGAAGAGTTAAATCAATCTGTTAGAAATGATGTATGGTGTTTGGTTCCCAGACCTTTTGATAAACATATAATTGGAACCAAATGAATTTTTAAGAACAAATATGATGAAATGAGAAATATCATTAGAAACAAGGCTGACTAGTTGTACAAGGTTACACTTAGATAGAAGGAATTGACTACGATGAAACCTTTGCACCAGTTGCATGCCTTGAATCCATTAGATTATTTATATCAATTGCGTGCTATAAAGAAATTTAAGATATATCAAATGGATGTTAAAAGTGAGTTTCTAAATGGTGATTTACAACAAGATGTATATGTTAAATAACTTAAGGGTTTTGAGGACCCTAAACTCTCAAATCATGTATATCATCTTAAAAAGGCACTTTATGGATTAAAATATGGTACGAAAAGTTGACAAATTTTTTGCTTAGTCGCAACTTTATCATGGGAAGCATTGATAAACCTTTATTTGTCAAAAAAATATAATAAATATATATTGATCGTACAGATCTATGTTGATGATATTATTTATGGATGTACAAGCACTAACTTGTCCATTGAGTTTGCAGATCAGATGAAATCCAAGTTTGAAATGAGTTTGGTTGGAGAATTGAATTACTTTCTTGGTTTACAAGTAAAACAATAGGAAGATGGCATTTTCATTTCTCAAACCAAATATGCTTTAAATCTGGTAAAGAAATTTGGATTCGAGAATGGTAAAAAGTTTGATACTCCTATGAGTACAACTCTTAAACTTTCTAAGGATGAAACATGTAAAAGTATAGACTCTCGCTTATATCGAAGTATGATTGGTAGTCTTTTATACCTAACTGCTAGTAGACCAAATATTGCTTTTAGCGTTGGAATCTGTGTTAGATATCAGTATGATCCTAATGAATCTCGTCTAATTAATGTTAAACGCATAATTAGATATGTCACAAGTTCTGCTAATTTCGGTCTATGGTATCTGCATAATACAAATGTACAACTTACCGGATATACCAGTGGTGGATGTTTATATGTAAGAAATTGTTTAGTTTCTTAGCTCAGCAAGAAACAAAATTCTGTATCACTATTTACAGCTGAAGCTAAATACATCGTAGCTGGTAATGCTAGTACCCAGCTGATCTGGATGAAAAGGATGTTAGCTAATTACGGGATTGCGCAAGATACTATAATACTATATTGTGATAACTCAAGCGCTATTAATATTTCAAAAAATCCCATTCAACATTCTCATACGAAACATATCAACATTCAATATCATTACATTCGAGAATTAGTTGAGGACAAGAACGTTTCATTAGAATACATTCAGACGGAAAAATAGCTTGCAGACATTACGACCAAACTACTTGATAGAAATAGATTTTCTAAATTAAAACATAATATTGGTCTGTGCACTTTTAATTAATTAAATCATGTTGTTTATGCATTTTTAGTATTTGTATGTTTATAAGTTTTTTTTTTTTTAAATGCAAAACATATAAATTTAAAAAATTTAAAATATATTTAAAAATTTTGTGCTACACAACCGGTCGAGCACGTCCTCGACCAGTCGAGCTTCGACGGGTTGAGCATGTGCTCGACCAATTGAAGTGTGCAGGTGGGCCTCTTAAAAGAGGGAAAAACCTTTTTTCTTCCTCATTTCACTCTTCTTCCTCGACTAGCCTTTGCTCGACTCACTGAACCCATCTCCATAGAGTCTTTGTAAGTGGTTTAGTTTCGATTTCTTTCTAGATTTGGGTTCCTTGTTGCTATTTATTCTTCATTTTGTGATTGGTTTGGGTTTTTACATTCTCTCTATAGAGGGTTTTTGTGCAAAAATATGATTTATGCCAAACCCATCTTTAATATCCTCTTTTACAAACTCTACATGGGGCATCAGTCTAAGAGGAAGTCTACATGCAAGGGCCCTAGCAGATCCTCCTCCTGGACGACTCCGGTTAGGTTGAGAACCCTGAGAGCTCCGAAGAAGTTTCAAAGCTTGTAAGGGATCTCCGCACTAGAGATATTATAATAGAAAGAACTGTGAATATTGATCACATTGCTCCATTCAAACTCATGCCCATTCTGTCTGCCATCGGTTGGGAAAATATTCTGGCTTGGGGCAGAACAACATACTAATCCATAGATCAAGGGATGTATGCGTCAATAAGAGAACTGTCTCTTGATAACCTTACATTCTCTATTAATTTTAGAGAAGGGATAGTTCCGGTTAATAGGCACCTAATCTCAGGATTACTTGATGTGAATGTGAATGATGAAGGCATACCCATTGCCCCATGTTGAGGATCAAATATTGCATATTAGACCCCAGTTATTACTTGGTTTTATACACATGATAATGCTTAATATTCTATTTTAATCATGTTTGTGTTGCAAGGTGAGTTTAAGAGCTTGGATTGAAAAGGATGCTAAAAGCATGGACTTAACGCTCAAGAATCATCAAAGCCAGTGGACAAATCAACCAATCAGCCGTTAATCATTAATTTGGGGCCCACCTGATCTTTAGATAGGCCTCAACTTTAGACTCAACCCCCTAAGATTAGGTGGGAAATCGGATGGATGGTGTAGATTTTCCTAGGAAACACGTTGTGGACCCCAAAACTAAATTTGGGCTTAACCCTTGAGATTTGATGGGAAAACGATTGGTATGTGTGGATTTCTTCAGAGCACCACCATAGACCCCACCTACAAGGTGCATGTGCACAACACACATGCACCTATAGAGTACAGAAAACGTGAGCACGGCCAAAGCAAAGCAGTCCGTGTTTTCCACGAAGTTCTCACGCTAGCGGACCTTCTGCTGCGAAACCTCCAAATAGGGACCCACAGATGATCCTGATGGGCCACTATTCTGGATCAACCGTCCTATCCGGACTGTTCGTCGGACTTTAAAGGGCCTTCTGATCACGGCTTAGACAAAGAAACTGCAAAGAGATAGCGAGGATGGGTTCCTGACCACTCAAATGAAAGATGGATGGCACTAAAGGAATCTTACGGATCACCATGGACCTGATCTGTAATAGGACATGCGGGATCAAAACATCAGGAAAAATCCAATGGAAGGAGTGGATTTCCTAGACAATTTCGGCAGGAGGCCCACCAATCATCGCAAATTCGTAATTTTCGCAGCCGATGCGAACACGGAAGAAGAGGACGCAGCTCGAAAACTGTGGGCCACTAAATGATCAAGGTCTAAATCATGGCCTTGGTCCAAACCATCCAAACGGTAGAAATGGAAGAGCCGACCACTTCCACACTGGTAGAAGAAACCACAAAGAGAATGGTGGGCCGCACGTGGTCTCTGATCACCCCTGCACAAAAACTGAATGTGTAAACATACCGCCCTCTGTTGCATGCGTAAATTGCCTTATGCAAGAAAGATCTGGGGGATCCTACCTCTATAAAAGAGACTCTCTTATCCGTTAATGGGGGAGAACAAAAGGGAGGAAAGAGAAGGAGAGAACGGAAGTAAGAGGAGGAAAGGAGAGCAAGCATGGAAAGGCCATCTTCAAGAGTTTTTCTTTTCCTTTTCCTTAATCATTTTTTCTTTGTTATGATTTTCTTAAAGAGATTCTAGTTCAATCATGTCTATGATTAGCTAAACCTCTTAGCTAGGGCTAAGGGGTGAAGCTTGTAACATGATGGGTTATTTTCTATTGCTTTGATTCGTGTTGTTGAACTCTCTTTGATTTTAGTTTGATTATAAGAAATACTTTCAATTTTTTATGATTTATGGTGACTTAAATTACAATGGATCTGCGATAGCTTTAAGTATGTTCTTTGTATTGAGATTGTGATATTAGGAAATCCTGTTGTTCGCCATTGTCCCTTGGGCATGGTTGGATAATGGAATCCTCCCTAACTCTCACAATTCTCTCAGTTTGGTTGCGATGGAATCGCTTCTAGTTCTAATACCTTTCATCCATTGAGAACTAGATCAAAGGAAGTTCAAATTTAATTTTTAATGAGATATGTTCCAATTGGATGAAGATGGGACTCTGATTCCAGTTATGTTAGTGAATCAAGCATAAATCTCCCTGATCTCTTCAAGTGGATCCTTGGAAACTCTACCTTCCCACTTTTGAATTTCACAAGTTTTTCATTAAGTTTTTCACAATTATTCCCTCTCTTATTTTAGATTTAGGGTTTCGTCTTCTTCTAGTTCTAGTTCTAGTTGCTCTTAGAAAACACATGAGATTAGTCCCTGTGGATTCGACCTTGGTCTCACTGAGATTATTACTATATCACAGCCCTACACTTAGGGTTGTGAACACCCCACTTGCTAATAAAATGTTTGAATCTGAGCGTTAGGATATTACCCGTAAACTATGTTGGTTTAATGTCGAATAAAGTTCTAGTAATGCTCTCCGTGTCAGCCAGATGATTCTAAGATTCAGGGTCCTTCATAGGAATTTTACATCGAATGAGTATCCTTGTTTTGGGAATAAGTCTAAACTTACTCCCTTTATAGCCGATGTCCTTCACGCCGTTGCTTCTGGCATTCCTATATGTCTTCCCTCATTGATTTACTATTTGATTATACAATTTCATATTCACCTGAGTCATGGTTCCATACCATTTGCATATCTTATGACAACTCTTGCTATCCATTGCAACGTTGTCATTCCATCAACTGAGGCACCTGAGGCAGTCCTACCTTTTGATAATAAGAATATTCACAAGACGAACCTGGCATATTTTTCTGGCCAGAGAGATGAGGATGAAGAAGAATAGGTAAAAGCACCATTACCTGAGGACACATCTATGGATGATATTTTTGCAGAGCTGGAATCAGATGATGAAGCTGATCCTGAGTATCAACCATCTCAGGTTGATGATCGGCTTAAGTTTTTAGAAGAAAATGTTGTTGAGTTGAAGGTATCATAGGACAATCTGGTTGAAAGTCATAAATCTTTAATGAAATATATGCATAAATACTTTCATTGCATTACTAGAGGACTTCACCAGATTAACCCTTCTATACCTCCTCCATCCTCTTCTTCTGGATTTGATTAGGTTGATGTCATTTTATTTGATGTTTGGATTGTATAACTTTATACTATGTGTGTTGGATGATAACTCTCTCAAATTCCTTTTTTATATCCTTGTTGATGACTTTATGTTAATTCTTAATTACCATTTTCTATGCATTTTTCTCTTATTGGTCTACTATTTTGATGTGATTTATTGATTTTACTCACATGTGTATTCTTCCCTTTGTTATTTTGTGACAAAAAGGGGGAGAGATTACTAATTTGATAAGTAGATTCAATGAGTTATGCATTATATTGAATATTGATATATGGATGGTTGTTGGGAGTTTTTATTAGAAATGTATTATTTGTCATAACATAGGATAATCTCACATTGAGGGGGAGAATATTTTGCTGATTCAATAGAGTTGCATCTTCTGCAAACATGAAAATCAATCTAACAGTATGGATGTTGTTATGATAAGTGTTTTTGTCACGAATCTAACAAAGGGGGAGATTGTAAGTGCTATAATGTATAAAGCACACTCTTGTTTGTCAAATTTCGATGAGACAAAACAACTTATGATATGTTTCACACAATGTGAATCAAGATGGAAAGTTCACCTTCAAGAGAATCAAGAAGATGGAAAGTTTACCTTCAATAAAGTCATGAAGTTGGAAAATGCAAGCTTAAGTACAAGTTATGAAGTTAGAAAGTGCAAGCTCAAGTACATACAGGTCATGAAGTTGGAAAGTTCAAGCTAAAATGAGTTCAAGTTCTACTACACTTCTAATAGAAGATCAAGCTCCACCTTCTACTACACTTCAAGTACAAGATCAACTATGCTTTATTAAAGATTCAAGAAAAAGAACAAGCTTTACACTTCAAAGTCCAGTCTTCTCAGGTATAAAAGACCCTAGAAAGACCTTAGACTTAGGTGCTTTCAAAAGACAAACTTGTATGAGTTTTTATACTTTGGTTAGGCTTAAGTTCAACTAGTCTAGGCCTTGGTTCGACTAGTCTAAGCTGTGGCTCAACCAATCTAAGTTAATCTTCGACCAGTCCAAGTTTGAAATCCAAAAAATGGATATTTCTGGTGCTTTCTCGACCAGTCGAGCAGACTGCTCGACCAGTCGAGGAGGGACCTTCGACTAGTCGAGGGTTGCTCGACTCGAAGTCCAACAACCATATATTTGCTCCCTTAACTAGTCAAAGCCCATGCTCGACTAGTCGAGCAGGGCCCTCGACCACTCAAAGAACAGTTTTATCCAATCGCGCCTAAAATTTGAAAATTTGTTAGATCTTAGACGAGTCAAAGTAACAACATTTCTATCTATAAATAGAGGCTTTCTCTTATTCTGAAATTACTCATTCAAGATAAGAAAAGCCTTCACCAAGAGAGAGAGAGAGAGAGAGAGAGAGAGAGAGAGAGAGAGAAGTCCCCACTATCTTCAAGTTATTGCATGGTATTTGAATATTTTGTTTATATAGCTTTTTTGTTTTACTTCATTGATCTCTTTTTCATGAATCATATTCTTTTAAGAGAGTAATTGCTCTTCTTTGAGATATTGAGGAATTCAAACAAGTAGCCTTTGAGTTGAATTAATTTAAAATTAATCTAGAACCTAGAACCCTTGTTTGTGTTACTGAACATTGAACATTCTGCTTCAAGCGAAGCGGTTCTACAGGCTATATCAAAAATGACTTCAAAGAGAAGATAAGTACAATTCTATTTTTTGTATTTTGGTTTCTTTAAAATAACCAGAAAATTCATGTGTTGGTTTTGACTGAGATAGCCAGAAAATCTCAATGTGGGTTTTTGTTTGTGATAGCCCTTCTAAAATCACAACTGTGTAAGGTTTTAAGGTGAACCTGTGAAAACCTTATTTTTAGTGAATGCCAATATCATGTGGGTTGTGATTATTGGGAGTGGAGTAGGTGTGTTTGTTTGAGAATAGTTGGTGTACACATCGAACCACTATAACTCCTGGTGTTGTGTTGAATTTTTAATTTTTGTATCTATGGTGAATGATTGTAACTTTATTTCTACACCAGTGAATGATTGTAATAGATAGGTTTATTATCTCTTACTTCGTTTAAAGTTTTGATCCTTACAAATGTTTGTGAAATTTAGTTGTCCTACATAAAACTTTGTTTTTGGTGTAAGGTTGTCCTACGAACTAAGTTTGAATCAATTTTTTAATACTAGTGCTATTGAGATTTGTGATTTATTCTAATTTATTTATTAATTCAGTACTCTAATTTTTTATTTTGGCATAGTCTTATTCAGCCCCCTAGTATTGTTAAGCTCACCTTTTTCAGACACATCCTTATTTCGGGTCTTACACATTATTTATGATTTAGCCTATGTAGACTTATTATTGTAGATGGTTGGTTGCTCTCTTATGCCTTGTTTGGGGATAATTGTAAGGTTCACTTTGATGTCCATTTTGGGCCTACCATGATCGTTCATAGATCCTATAATTTGTCACCCCATTTGGATGCCGATGGTTGTATGTTTTGGCCGCTTAGTTACGGGCTTGCTGAGTAGGCTCATTGGCTTAAAAGACCACTCAAGCATAGCTTGGTGGTCCTCGATGAACTTGGTGTCCAAGTAGGTTCCACCCGTTATGAATGACGAATTTCCCTTATGATGTAGTGCAATTTTTACATGTGTGTTGGTACAATACTTCCTTGATAATTTATGTAACATTACCTTAGTGATTTGTGCGATGTTTATGCTTATGATTGCTATAACATTTCCTTTATGTTGATATAGTGTTTTCTTTATATCGATCCGACACTTATTTTATGTTAGATGTAGCATTGCTTTTATTTTAGAGTTAACATTGTTAATTATTAATTTAGCTTTATGTTTGACATGATATTACACATCTCATGCATAGTGGTTATGATTATATGTTATCATATATCATTCGTATCATGTGTGCATGACTTGAATGATGGCTCATTCATGGTTTTGGCTTACCTATGTATAACAAAGTTAATGTTCCTATGGCTTAGGGCATTTTAAGGGACCTATATGAAATAGGGCTGCCTTACATGAATGCATGACTTTTATGACATGGTTGCATGACTCGGATGATGATCTCATGCATTAACGCATTATATGATGCATTTGCATCCACACCCTAGTGACATTAGGGTTGCAGCCACCATAGGATCATCGTGGTTGACAACTTGAGTATGAACATCAGAAATCTGGTTATGTTTACTGGGTGCATAGGATGTCCCTGGGTGAAAGTCATTAAACCCTATGGGCCAACAAGATTCTCCAATGTCGAGACCAAGTGGATAACATGAGCGCCCAAGTGCCAAATACTAGTAGGCCGCGTCTCCCACTGTTTTGTGGTCAGTTGAAAGGGGGTGTGACCTTCTCCGCTCGGGTGAAGGGGGATATAAGCTAGGTTGAGTTTGACCAGCTTGTGAAATGGGTCCACTATTAGTGAGCCGGGTGGAGATTGACATACCACTAATGAGGTGGATAGTGAGGTCTCTTTCACTCGTTGTGTCATGTGCGCGATGGGGTGGTAGGCCAATGTCAGAGTGTACTAGACTCCGATGATTCCAGATGAGAGCCATATTGAGATGTAGATTAGACATAAGGATTTGCATATTGCATTGCATCCTCAGTATATGACATTTGGCTCAGTATGTCTTTGCATCATATAGCCTGGATAAGGCTGATGGTATTTATGGACTTGCTAGAATTTGCATATTGCATTGCATCCTCAGCATATGACATTTAACCCAGTATGTCTTTACATCGCATAGCCTGGATATAGCTGATGGTATTTATGGACTTGCTAGGATTTGCATATTGCATAACATCCTCGACATATGACATTTAACCCATTATGTCTTTGCATCGCATAGCCCAAATAGGGCTAATGGTATTTATGGACTTGCCAATCTAGCCTCTATCATTCCACTTACTCTGACATTTGTATCTTGGCAGATGCATTGCGCACACATGCACGCACTCTTTAAGCTTTATAGAAAGCTTACACACGTTCGTTTCGTGCAGGTTATGCTAGACCGCAACAGCATTAAGGCAGGAGCATGTGCCTGACCTTTTGGAGCATTTTAGTTATATCATATATTTCCCTTTCAGCATTATATTTAAAAATTATGTGGTGATGATGTTTTTTGTTATTTGGGTACAGTTGTGGTTATGCTCCTTCACATACATACATACATACATGTATATATATATATATATATAAACTTCACCATGAAAATCCTCGTAGGATCCCAGGATCAGAACCTGTCACATGGGAACTGAGAGTCAAGAATGGAGTACTAAGGAGGCTGTTGCCACTAAATTCGGTGACCTGGAATTTTGTGAGCCCAGTTCCCCAGTTTGGTGCTTGACATTTGCTTCGAAAAGTTTGAAAATATTTGACAGTGGGCTTTTTGTTAAAGCATAGTTCATAAGTTGTTTTGTTTTTAGCCATTTTAATGTAAACATGATTAATTATGTAACATGCAGTACTAACAGCTTTAACCCATAAATATTTAGGTAAATTCATGCTATTTAGCATTACACTAGCCATTTCTTATAAAATTCTATTTTTTCTTTCAGCAACCCCATTTTACTGAGGTATTTTTGGAGCAAAGAATTCATGCAGTATTCCATGGTCATTGCAATATTTCTTGAAATTATTATTTTCGAATTTAGTTCCATGATCACTTCCAATTCTGACCACAGTTAACTCTTTTTCAGTCTAGATGCATTTTATAAGTTTTCTTACTTCGTCAAGAGCATCTGACTTTTCTATTAGAAAGGTTACCCAATAATATCTAATGTAATCATCAATTACAACCAAACAATATTTCTTTCTGCCTTTACTCTCCATTTTAGTTGGTCTGACTAAATCCATATGGAGAAGTTCAAGAGGTCTTGTCGTGGCTAAGGAGTTCACTTTCTTGTGACTACTCCTAATTTTCTTGCCTATCTGACATGCACTACATACTTTTTATATCTTTTTCAATTTGGGTAGGCCACGTAAGTGATCTCTTTTGCTCAATTTATATAGATCTCTATAGTTTACATGTCCAAGTCGTTGATACCATAGTTCAATCTTGTCTATTTGGAACATGTAGCATGAATGATTTGTTAAGTAAGAGTCATCAATTATATAACAATTTTCAGAAGTTTTGTGACTATTTAATATTACATGTCATTTCTCATTAATTATCTCACATCCATGATCTGAAAAATTTACGCTATGTTTATTATCACATATTTAAGATATGCTGAAATTGAGAGCTAACAATGTCCTTGGGGGGGGGGGGGGGGGGGAATAGAATAGGATAATGCCAAATAATCGAAATAAATGCAGAATATGTAAATAATACAAAGCTCTCAATTGCTTGAGTATATTGAAACCTTGATTCCAAATAATTCGTAGGACAACCTTCACCTAAAATATTAGGCAGGATAACCTTATTTCACGAATGTTTTTAAAATCAAACTTTCAAACTAGCAAAAGTATATAAAAAGGATTACAACATTCACCACTAAATTGAAATAATAAAATACATCTAATCACCAAAAATAATAATAAAGCATTCACCACATGGCACAAGGAGTTATAGTGGTTCGATGCTTAAAAACAACCACACCTAATCCACTCCCAAAATTATTTTTCTCGTAAGTTTAGCTTTCACTTTAAAAAGGTTTTAACAAGGTCACCTTAATAACCACATATAGTTCCTTGTGATTTTCATAGGCTATCACAATAAAAACCCAAACTGAGATTTTCAAAGGCTATCTCAGACAAAACCTCAACTAAGATTTTCACAGGATATACTAGAAAAACCTAAACAAAGTTTTAGAAGGTATACTTATCTTCAAATGAAGAAGACGTAACAGAAGTTCATAGCAGAAGGACCTCTTTCTTGAACATAGATGAGGCAATGTTCAATTAGATAGAAAGAGTATAGGGTTCTATATATTTTAATTATGATAAAATATATAGAACCCTATACTCTCAAGGAGAAGTATAATTTAGTCTCTTAGATTAATATTAAAAAGATCTGAGAATAAAGGGAATTGAATAAGCTATTAAAATAAATTATAAATACCAACAAATAGCTTGCCGAGGACTTGAGCCTCTCTCTCTCTCTCTCTCTCTCTCTCTTACAGAAGAATTATGATAATAATTTTGTATAATTCGAAATAAGAGAAAGACTCAATTTATAGGCAAAGAAGCTAGAACTTTGGTTAGCCAGAGACAGGATTCGAGTAGCCCGAGTTCACCGGATTCTGTTCAACGCATTTTGGATTGTGTAGGATAAGAATTATCCAAAATTCGGTTAGCCCTTCAACTGGCTGAATTCCCATTAATTCCAAAAGTTGGTGTTGCTGGAATTTCATTCGAACTTTCTCGGGCTGGCCGAATTTTAAGCTTGGGCTAGCTGAACCAAAACTTGGGCTAGCCAAATTTTTAACAAAAGTTGTTATTTAGCTCGGGCTTGAAGTTGGGTTGGTCGAGGAAGCTTAGGTTGGCAAAACCAGAAGTTAAGTTGGCTGAATTTCAGGCAAAAACATATGTAAAAGCCCATGATAAAACAATTTTAAAAGTACCTAGTCCTAAGGTCTTTCTAGGGTTTATACCACCTGAGATATATCAAATATTTGAGTTACTTTGCCTTGAAATTCATCTTGGACATTGTCTTGGATATTGGTGATGATTTCTTTGAGAAGATGTGCAGATCTTGTATTGAGCATAAGTCGATCTTGAGCTGATCTTCAGGTTCTTCCTTGAAGTGCTTTTGTCTTAGGAAATTTGACAATTTATGTTTTTTCAATCTTCATAGCACTTACATATGCTCAAAATATTATGTTTTAGCCCTCAACATATAGAACATTTTCAAAACGAGGTAGGTTGGGAAGTTGTACATTACCTTGGCCAACAATCTTGCAGTTGCATCCATCTCTGAATGTAACTGAGCCTTTAAAAATAAACTGCCAGTTGGTATGTCGTTGGTGGTAGTGACCTCGAGTGTGACTTAAGCCTACGCTAAGGTGACGAGCCTCCCGTAGCAACCTACAGTATAAACTCGCAAATTTGCCTATCGTATGTGATAAACTAGTATTGACGACCATAGATGGATCATTATTTGGGTAAATGATATAAAGGGAGGTACTTTAGCTTTCCAAACCTGTTGTATGAATGAGTCTAATTAAGAACTTGGCTAATCATGCTCATGCACCGCATTGCATGCGCCTTTAGCGTTGGTGTTGAGCATAGAGAGGTCCATGCCGCGACCGTAAGAGGAAGATCGCAGAGGGAGTACAGGCGAGGGCATGCATCATTAATTCATATCATGTTTGCATTAACCCAAGTACTTAGGGATGTTTGATTGTATTGCTTTATCATTATTACTTGACTGAATTGATAACATGTTAACCTTTGCCTTATAGCTCCACTGAGTTGATCACTCACTCCCATGTTCTGGGACAGTGTTTTAAAACACCAACCAGACTCTATTGTAGTTGCAGATAATGGCGAAGCTGACAAACCAGAGCCTGACTTTTATAATGATGAGGAGGAGTTCTCCTATATACAACTTTCAAGCAGGTCTATGTAGACCATGTTTTGATTGACGGGGTTACAGGGATGTTGATTAGTTACCATTACACCTTTTTATTTTATATTTTTGAACTCACATGTATATATATTTTGTCCATTTTGGGAGTATACATGTGCATACTTAACCTGGTAACATGTTCACACTCTGGAGACCTACATCAGTTTATATATTTTATATATCTATCACAGTCTTCCGTTTGCTTAAATCTAACTATCTCTAGAGTATGATATGCTGATTTGGTATAATCCTACTCATGTTTAAGGAACTAATACAGACAACATCTAATCATCATTATCTATGTTGCATAAGTGATGTGCTGGAACTCAGGAGTTGGGCTCCTGCTCGACCCTCGATTTTCAGGGTGTTACACTAAGTTTGACCAGCTCGTAAATGGGTCCGCTACCATTGAGCCTCGCTGGTGATTGGCTATCCACAGTTGGGTAGTGAGGTCTCCTACGCTCGTTTGACTGTGCAGGTCTTGGAGAGCGGCAGTCATCCTGTAGTGTACTTGACCCCGGTGGATTCCTTATGATGGAACTGTATTTGATGTGTGGATTGGATATGAAGACTGACATTACTTTGCATTGCATGGGCATCGGCTATATAAGCCTTATGTTGCATCACCTTGGTATGGTGCCCAGTACTCATGTATTGCATTGCATAGCCCTGGGTACAACTTACTGCATTCATAGCTTAGCCTTAGTACAGCTAGTATCATTCATGTTTCCTTCTGCATTCTCCCTTATCTTCTTTTAAGCACTATTGTTACACACATTCACCGCCCTCTAAGCTTTCTATAAGCTTATGTACAATTGATGCATGCAGGAGATCCTAGGTCAGTGCAGTAGCAGTGGGGCATTGGATTAGACCATGCTGAGGACCCGTTGTAGACTTTTCTCTTCCTTTCTTACCTTATGTATTTCCTTTTAAGCCTTATGTACCTATAAAAGTTTAAATTTCAAGTGGATTTTGCAATGCGTTCCTATAGTTACCTTTTGAGATTACTGTGTTATGATCTTGGGTATGCTCTATCGGATTAGATTTATACTATGGAAATCCTCCGTGTGGGATCTCAGGATCGGAACTTGAGCCAGGAATCGAGAATGGGGTACTACGGACGCTGTTGCAGCCGGAATCGACTATCGGGTTCCTTGTGAGTTCGGTCACCGAGTCTGAGGTGTGACACAAGTTGTTGCAAAGAAAATGGTCAATGTTATGACTACTCATTTTCGATCGATCATATAGCAACCCAGCTTCTACGCCAAGTAATGTTTCCCCTGAAGTAGTCCTACCAGGGAACCTATGCATTATGTTCTGCCAAGCCACTTCTTGACACAAGTGGTAGGCCCCTCGGTGTCCTGATTCTCGGAGCCCTTTTGGCCGTTACATGATCAATCTCGCCGGAGATTGAAATTTCTGGCCAAAAGGTAACTGGGAATCTGCTCAAGAGGCCATCCCATTTGAGGATCAAATAAGTTCAGTTCGGGTGTAGCCTATGGACCTGAACTGAGCCATCAATTTTCCTTGTTTACGGAAAGCCTCACATAATCATGGCCCCTCATTAGAAGACTAACGTCCATGAGATCTCTCCATTATGTTTTGTCAAGCCATTCCTCGATGAGTTGATGGAATCCCTTGATCCGGAGAAAGAAAAGTGATTATAAAGTGGTCAATGCTTGATTGCCACAGCATCATGTCCTGGTCTTTGGGCTAACTGGAAAATTTCCATGATCGGCTATGTTGATCGACCTCCTGTTATACAATTGATAGTATTTGAAAGAAGGAAGGAGAAAAAGGACATAGGTCTGGGTGAGATTTAGTATTAAGGAAGGTTTTCTGATTCTGGAGTTGGAGATGGAAGATTTATCTCAGTCAAAGATGGGCGAGAAAGATAGTTAGGTTGTAAGCATTGGAAGCATAAAGTCAACATTTTATAGGTAGGATGAGGTGAGTAAAGATTAATGCGTGTAAAGGAAGAGCATTGGTTGAGTGTTACAAGACATTAATGCAGTTATTATGGATGCATTGAAAAAGCAAAAACCGATTTCACTTGACGTGATGTATCACTGTAAGAGGAGATGTGGTGGATGCATGAGAGAATGGCTAAGTCTTGATAGGCATACTACTGTAAAAAAGTCAGGAGGAATGTATAAATAAGTTTTCTATCTCATGCATGTGCACGTGTTCAGAATGCAAAATGCAAGGAGACTAAGTATTGGTCGAAGGTTTCAAAAAAAGGTTTATTTCATTACATTGACAGTCGTCGACCACATTATTACATAAGAAAGATGGTAACTCAGAGATAAAAGAGGCCAATTAAACTACGCCTTCAGACTTTTGAATTCTTCCAAGAGCACCTGCATTTCTGCTTCACCTTTTTCCTTAGTGGGCCCCCAATAGTCTCCTTCTTCGATGAGGATCAATAAGAAATGAAGTAATTGATCAACGCGTACAGTGATCGTATAAACCTCAGATTTAGCCGCTCTCTATCCAGCATAACTCACCATCAACTGAGCTCAATACATACGAATCTATTCATCTAAAATTCTAAATTTGTTGAATCAATCATATCTTTGACATAAAAGGTGCTGCCTTGTTCTTGTAGCTTATATGTCATGCTAAACTAATACGATTGTAAGATTCAGAGCATCGACTGATTGAATTGATGAACCTGAACACAGCGTATTTTGTGGTACTAATCCCATTCATAATTACCACTCATTTCAGCCGAATCTTTTATGGCTACCTCTTGCTGCTTGAGATGGTATTTATTTGTACGTGACAGAAGAAGGGTTTGTCGTAGCAATCCGCCATGCTGGTTAGACGCTTCAATTTCTGGAGGAGTTCTTCCAGCCGATCGTTTAGTTTGGCCAAAGGATTACGACTGAGCAAAAATGAGGCATCGGTAATGAACTTTCTCACGTCAGATGGTAGGAAAGAAAAGGAAAAATGGTTCATCCCTTCAAGATCTCCTAAAGAAAAGAATCAGCATCAACAATAAGGGGAGGTGTCGACAGCCATTACGTAAAGCCAAATTAGAGAGGATAATGGCTGGGTTAGGGACTCAATATCGTTTAAATAGCAGGCCATGCGAGGCCGCTATTTATAAGTGGCACGACACTAGGAGTTCGCATGTCGTAGTTCATGCGGAACGTAAGCAGTTAAAGTGTGAAATTTGAAAATAGAGGGAGTTTAGAGAAAAGCTTGGGAGAACATGTCCAAAATGGTTACTTAAAGCAAGCAAGTTGCAAAAAGCTCAATATCATTCATTTAAGAAAGTAAGTGAAAGTCAAAGGATAAGAGATTTTGCATGAATGTTTTTACTGCCTATAGTTGTCTTTTGTTAACCCATAGCGATGCTTCCTCTTTCGTCGAAGATCGAGACAATCGGCCAACATCTTCTTCTCGAAGACGAGCTAAAGGAACTATTCTGGAAATCTCTTCAAGTGTCTTTTCATGTTCTGCTCGTTTATTAATCACATGTTTCCGCAACATAATCAGCTCGGCCTCTTAGGTCACGATCCTAGCTTTTAAGCTCTCAATTTCCATATAAGCGACTTTCGCAACAACATTCTTGGCTACGAGTTCTTGAGATATTTCCTATGCTCTAGCTCATTAGAGATCGTCCGCTCGTCTTTTTGTCTCAAGATCGACAATAGTTGCATTGGCTCGACAATACATGTCAAATATTCCTTAAAGCTCCAGGAGAGGTGACTGTTTGGTCACCTAAGATGGGTCTATGTGAGATATCATTCATGCTAAATCGACTAACTGGCCAATCTTGGTTATTAATTCAACATTAAAGGTTTCAGCTAATACTTTCAAAAGGAGGCTGTACAATTCAATTTGTAAACTCTGGAGACTTCCATGTTGGAGAGGAGATGTTGTTGTTGGTGTCTCTTCGACAACGACTCTCTCGAGGAGGTAGATGGCATCATCAACAGAAGAAGGAATGATGGAACTGAAGTATCGACTTCATAAATAGTCAATGAGGGAGGAATTACATCAACCACTTTCACCTTGGTCAATTTATTGTGTGTATCAGCCGAAACAAACTCGGGCTGCTGGTCAACATTGACCGACGATCGTTCTGAAACTTCAGCATAAACTTAGTCAACCACCTATGCAAAAGAATCAACCATCGCTTCTTCTTCGGTTACAACTCTTTCAGTTTCATTCGATTGATCAGAGAACTTTCGTCATCTTGACCGCAGCAAGCTCAATCGGAGTTGGATCTCTCCTATCATTGTGGGCAGTGAGGAAAGTGATGGAACCACAATTAGCTTGAAAGGTCAAATAGGAGAGATAAAAACTTTTGGCCGCGTGACTAATGTAGACAAAGAAGGAATCTGCTACGAATGATCAAAGAAAATAGCAATTATAGGTGAAGTATCTTTCGTACTAGTCTCCGTCTCTGAAACTAAGGGTGTTGTTGTTGCAGATGTCAGAGTAGAATTGTTGAGTACCACGGGAGTAACCACGACTGTAGCCATTGGAGCCGTCACTTTTGAGATCGACGACATAATTGCAGTTAATAGGACTGTCAGTATTGGTTGTGTACTTTGTTCTTAGAATGTCGCTGCCATCTCCTTAGGTAATTCTTGAGTTACTGAAAAGAATCAAACAAAGATAGTGAGCATGTGAGTAAGAGCATTAGTCTAAGTAAAGGCATAAGTAAATGGTTTCCACCAAAATCAGATCGAACCACTAGTCTAACCGGTAGACCTTTGACAGGCTCAGGATTTCTTATTATAGTTGCTAACGAGCAAACATCAATAGGAAATGACGGAGGTTGAGGACGATAAGGCTTGAGACATCTTTTAAACGGAAGGTTAGGATTATTCAATCTAGCCTTATCTCGGGTCAAGTTGTTCCAGCATTTATTAAAATGAGCCTCCTCATGTCATTTTATACCATCGACCATTTCATAAGAATAATCAGATAGATTAAAGCCAAGCTGGTACTTTACTTTAAAATAATTTTCAAACGTGTCAGGCCCGTGTCTTAGTATCTCGCCGTTTTATAAGATTCCACAGTCCTCCCGGTCGAATTCTGACAACCCACGACCCATAGTTAGTATTTACTCACGACCTTAAGTTGCACCCTATAAACCAAAGCTGACTCAACCTGAGACCTATGCCATTGTGACCGTGTCGTCGCTGAGGTTCCGACGTTGCGTCTCGTGCGCCAATCCAACGCTTAGATCATAAGTTATGGCCCGCGCATTATCATGGCCGTTGATCGCTTGATTGCGGGACCCACCTATTCCAGTTGTTGCTTTTTCCTAGGAAATCCATCATTAGGATGAAAGGGTGACATCACCCTACCCTAGCCCCTAGCCCCATGCCTCTTACAAAACAATAATTGCTAGCCCCCATGCCTTCTTACACCCCTCTTACAACTAATGATTGCCTAGCTAAGAGAGCTAGCAATCATTGCCTCCCTCTCCCTTTCATTTCTCATTCTTCCATTGCAATGGCCATGGACGTCCCACCCATCTCCAAATTTTCAGCTACTTCCACTCGCTAGTTTTCCAAATCCAACCCTCCAAACCCTATCTCAACTATTGAATCTCTCCCCTTGGAGCATTGAAACCTATTGGAGGAAGAAGAAGTTCAAGATCCAAGGTGGGTGCTTGTTTAAAACTAGATCTTGGTTTTCTTTCTTAGATCCTTGTCTTTTATTGCTTAGGATCATGTAGGACCCACCAATCAATGGTGGAGATCCTACTTGACCCTTTGGATGTGGCCAATGGCCCATCCTTGATGCATGTATGATCCATAAAGGGGCCATTCTCCATGGACCCCATCGTGATGTTTTGAGTTAATCCATGCTATTGATGGGTCATCTAGACCCTTGATTTATGGTGAGGATGACATCCCTACCTTGATTTACTGATTTGAGGGCCATACAATTCATGGGACCCATCTTGATGAATGTATGATGTAAGATGTAGATCCTAGAGGCACCCATAATGGCGGGGCCCCTCCATCTCTCGTCTTTCTCTCCCTCTCTCTCTCTCTCTCTCTCTCTCTCTCTCTCCTTCTCTCTCTTTTGATCCTTGCATGATGGCCCACTTGATAATGTATGTTGCTGTCCAAACTTGGGACATTCACACATCCAAAATTTTGGGACACCTTGCTGGCCATTTTAGGGCCAATCTAAATGAAGGAAAACACATAGATCGACCTGATTTTCCGGATGTGTGGCCCACCCACGTAGACCCCTTGCATGATGCGTATGTTTTATCCATGTCGACCATCCATGGGGTCCACCTTATTGGCATCCAATGACTGGCTGGATGGTCCAGTACTGCTGGTACCATCTAGCAAGCTTGAACGAAGAGAAATCATAAATATCAGCTTTATTTAAAGCTCTGGTGGGCCACATGTGTGGACCCACCTCTGATGTATGCGTTTCATCCATGCTGTCCATCGTCCACTGTTGGACGGTGGGACCCATGTGATGTACATATCCAGGCCGTCCATATGGACCATGGGTCCCACATGGGACTCCATGATGTGTGTGTTTTTCCCACACTGTCCACACGTGGACAGTGGGACCCACCATAATATGTGTTTTATTCACGTCGTCTGTCCGTTTGTTGGTCGTGGACCCACCCCACATGTGCTGCACATGTGAGGGTGGGGGCCACCTTGAGGTATGTGAATTCCACCGTGATGCGTGTGTTGTACTCGCACCATCCACATGGGACGTGGACCCCATGTGATGTACGTGTTTGATCCAACCTGTCCATCTGGTGGGGCCCATTTGGAAGGTGCGGGCCCACCTGCTACTTATTCAGGGCCTATCTTGAGATGTATATTGTACATGCTGTCCATTTGTTTTCTAGATTATGGGTTGTTTCATGAGGCCCACTTGTGTTATGCATAAGGCCCATATAGTGAGGCCTAATATGATGTATATGTGGCCTATGTGATGAGGGCCAATGTGATGTATATAAGGCCCATATGATGAGGCCCGATGTGATGTATATGAGGCCCATGTGGTGAGGCCCAATGTGGTGTATATGTGGCTCATGTGCGAGGCTCAATGTGATGTACATGAGGCCATTATGATGAGGCCCATTATGATGTACATGAGACCCTTATATGAGGCCCAATGTAATGTATGAGATGCCCATGTGGTGAGGCCCAATGTGATATACGAGAGGCCTATGTGGTGAGGCCATTATAATGTGTAAACCCACCATGATGTATATAGTAATGTTTATGATGCCCAACTATTGTCCTAGCTAGTATAAGGCCTTGGGCCACCATTATGAGATAGATTCTATGGGCCATGCCTTGGGAGTAATGATGGTTAAATGTCCACATTGTAAAAGCAATGGTGGTTAAATGCCCACCTTGTAATCCTCCCTAAGGCCCATTGTTAAGCCAGTTCTCATCTCCCCTTGTTATGGGCTAACCCAAATTGATGCCCCCCCCCCCCCCCCCCCAAGTGGGGCCAAGTACAAATATGATCCATCTCTCCTTGTTGGGCTATCCCAAATTATTAGGCCCCCATTGATGCTAGAAGGATTGACTAAACGTTGAAGCCCACCTTGATAGGTGTATCATATGCACGTAGTTCATCCATTTTAGACCATGAGGCTGCCTAGTGCGGCCAACCATATTGTGTATATATGTGCACTATTTGTCCATTTTCTAGGCTTTGGGCTGCCCACCTTGACATATGTGTTCTACACAAGCTAACCATCCACCTTCCCAGCTAGCCCGAGGGCCAGGGGCCCCATCATGAGTCAAATGAAATCCCAAGTGGACCGCACTATTAAGTCTCCCTAGGGCCCATTGTTAAGCCCATTACCCGTTCTTCCTCCCTTCACTCAAATCGTACATGAGTAGTAGATATACCTTGCCATGATTAGCCTATCCCAACCGTTGGCCCCCTATGATATCCACCTTCCCTTAGTGGGTTAATTTAAACCACTGGGCCCCAATGATAATGAAGTCTCTCACATCGTGTAGGACTACCCAAGTATTGGAGCCCTCCTTGTGTTCATACCGGTCCTTCCATGGTAAATGTAGACCACCCAGATACATGTGGTTGTCCAAGTTTAGTAACCCAAACCCAAGGCCCACTTAGATGATGAGCAAGCTACCCCCATCCGTTTGTAAAGGCACACAGTCTGGACATGTGAATCATACCAAGGCCCGCCTTGTATTCACATCAGGCTCCATAGAAAAGTCTGATTGTTGTACATATGGATAATGAGACTTACCTCGTAGGATGTATCCTACCTTGTGATCGATTGCTAGGACCACGTGTCATGTATATATCATCCACATAGTCCACCTTCTTTGGATAAGTGTAAGGCCCATCCTTGACTTTAGTACATCATCATCACCTCCTTACTGTAGATGGAAGAATATGTGGTATCAAATTAGGCATATCCACTGTTGATGTTATGGATTAGATCCGCTATCCTTCTATGGACCCCGCCATGTATATAGGCTGATTATTTGTAGTCATGCCAGTATACCTATTCTAGTAAGACTCACTGAGTATGTGCTAGTATAACATCATGATACAAGCCTATTGTGATTGTATGAGGCTTATTGTGATTGTATGAGACCCATTGTGATTGTATGAGGCCCATTGTGATTGTATGAGACCCATTGTAATTATATGAGACCCATTGTAATTATATGAGGCCCATTGTGATTGTATTAGGCTCATTATGATTGTATGAGACCCAATTGTGATGTATGAGGCCCGCTGTATGTCTGAGGCCCATTTTATGCTTGAGGCTCATTGTATGTGTAAGGCCCACCATGTATGGGTGACTATGTGCACACCACCCAATCACTTATACGGGCCACGGACTGTCTTATACCGGCCCACCATGAGGTATGTGATTATAATCATGCCAGTATATTTCATAATACTTGCCCATACGCATCATTCACATTCTTGTTATGAGGACTGATTAAGCATAGGATGTGTCATTGGGTTGATTGTTTATGGGACTCTATGAGAGATGGAGTTGCCCCACATGAGCGCGCAGTACGCACAGGTTTGATGAATGACTGGATGGTATGACTCTTACATCTTATATTTTGTGATATGACCACCGTACGCCCTAACGACATCAGGGTCGTGACCTTCACAGGCATAGCATGGATGGCCAGATGGAACATCGAAAATATTTGGTTCTAGCATATGGGCACGATGTATGCCCATGGGTGAAAGTCTTTAAACCCCCATGGCCAGGGGATGCTCCAATGTTTAGATCGAGTGGATGTATGAGCATATGAGGGTCGAATACCAGTTGGCTGCGTCTCCCATTGTGTCATGGTTAGTTGGAAAGGGGTGTGGCCTTATGCGCCCGAGTGAAGGGGCAATAACTAAGCTGAGTCTGACCTCGCTTGAGGAATGAGTCTGCTATAGATGAGTCGGGCCCGATATTGGCAGGCAGATAGTGGAGTCTCTTCCACTTGCTCAGTTGTGCACTTAGATGGGGCAGTAAGCTAGCGTGGAGTGCATTAGACCCAGTGATTGTCCAGAGAGGAACTGTAGTGATATATGTTATCCCAGAGATGTATGGTACTGATATTGTGACACCCCGTCATTGTTGCATAGATTGACGGGCACACGTGGGTAGATACTGATGTGGGCGGGGCCTATGGGCCTGGGCGAGCTACCAGTGGTTGGCAGGCTACTGTGCATACAGTGGGGCAAAACCTTGACTTATTCATTCATTCATTCATCCACTATTCACTCGAGCTGGTGGTGTGCAACCAAATCACTATCAGGACCTTTCAAATGGCCAGGATTTCTGTTGGGCGCGCGACCAACCTGAGATCAGGAGTTTACCACATTGAGTTTGGCTATCAAAATTTAGGTATGGGACTGGTTTGCATAGAAGTACCTTGTGATGAACCCCACAGCTTGCGATACCACGCACTATCATCCCGACTATACACTCCAACTTTATCATTTCTTTTGCATTTCATATTACATTGCACCCTCAGTATATGACATTGGTTTATTATGTCTTTGTATCACATAACCTGTATAAGCTGATGGTATTCATGAACTTGTTAGTATTTCTGTTTACTCTAATATCGTATGACTCATGAACTTGCCAGTATTTCTGACATTATGGACTTGTATTGTATACTTGGCACCTGTATTGCGCATACACTTACACCACCCTCTAAGCTTCTTTTAAGCTTATGCACGATAGATGCGCGCAGGTGACGATAGGATGCAGCCGAACTGAGGCAAGATCATGCGGCTAAGCTTCTGGAGTTTTGATATCTATCTTGTACTTCCTCTTTATGTATTGTACTCCAAAAGTTTTTCATGTTAGTGGATATGTGGTGATGTTTCTTGTTATTATTATAGGTTATGCTTATGGTTATGCTTATTATGAAATAAATTCATGTTAAAAATCCTCCTTATAGGATCCGAGGATTGGAACTTGGCATATGGGTGTCGGGAGCTAAGAATGGGGTACTACGGAGGCTGTCGGCGCTGGATTCGGTGAATCGGGGATTTTGTGAGCCGGGTTTTTGAGTTTGGGGCATGATTAAAGGCCGTTACAGCTTCAGGTGAAGAAGTGTTTGATGATTTTTTAGATCTTGACGGTGATCAATGTTTTATCACTAGAGAAGGTCTAGAACGAGCTGTTTGTTGTAAACAAAGGATAGGGAATTTTGGAGGAGGACTGATACCTCCCAAGTTGAAAACCTTCCTCGAAGCCATCCATTGTGGCCGAGCAGCTGCCAAGATGTTAAGATTATTGGAGCATAAATTTAAGAAGAAAATGGGAAATGGAGAATTAATGTACTTTGGTTGTGCGGTGCGCAATAGAGTACTGATGATGGTCCATTGAGCCCGTGCAATGGAGATGTATTGATCTCGTAACTCGATTTGATGATGGTTTGAAATCCGCACAAGAGGAAGGTGTTGTGTGAAAAGTGGGGTTCACACGTGTAGTTGCCTATAAATACCCCTTCTTCCTCTTCATTTGCATCATTCACAAACTCTGGAAGCCTGTAGAAGATCAAGAACCTCTTCGAAGAAGTCCACAGCTATCCGAAATTACTCATTGCACCATAGACAACAAGAGATCCGCATAATGGTGGATCTAATATTCATCATTGAAGATACTCTGGTTTGTCAAATTACGTGAGTGTTGAGTCAGTCTTTAAGTGCCCCAATATGAAGATTACAAGATAAAGACCTCAACCAGGAAGAAACTCAAGTGTTCCAAATAGATAAATGAAGCCTCACTTCCCTAACCAAACTCTTAAGGTATATGACCCCATTTCACTTAGTCTTACCTCCAATACATTGTAAATCATCTTTGGTAAGCTTAAGTGTTAAACACTTAAAATGTTAGAGGATTAAAACATGAACTATACGGGAAAAATCGATTGCATCGATAAGACATTTTCGATTATATCAAACATGGTTCGATTGCATCGAGAAATAGGCCCATTTTGTCCAACAACAAAATGACCATCCATTGAGAAATATCAATTATATTGAATAGAGTTCGATGATATCGAAATTTAAATTTCGATAGAATCGAACCATCTTCGAAGGCATCGACTTAGGGCACTCCCTCAACACAAAAAACATTCTCTAAGTGTTCATCGATATAATTGAGTCACCTTTGATCACTTCAAGAGTAAGTTCTTGATAGAATTGAAGGTTGCTCGATTACATCGAAAATCAAGGATGTTTGTCAAGCAAACCATCCAGGAATATACATCTCTTCAACTACATCGAATACCATTCGATTTTATCGAACATCAAAATTCAATAGCATCGAATATCAAGACCAAATCTTCCAACAACCAAAGGTAATTTTCTAAAGAAAATCCGATGAGAATGAATTATCTCTCGATTACATCAAAGTGCATGTCGATAGAATAGAAGGGTGCTCAATAAAATCGATCATAATCTGTTCTACACAAAAATGAATATATGTGTGTAGAAAATCGAAATAATCGAAGTATGCTCGATAACATCAAATTTCAAATTTCGATGGAATCGAAGACTACTCGATAGCATCGACAATGACAGATTTCCGCCCATTTTTTTACCGTTGGGATTCTTCCTTTATATATACCATAGGTTACTTCTTAGCAAAGTGAGCTAGAATTTAAGAGAGTTTGAGAGAGCTGCTTCAAGAGTTAATACCCTCTTTCTCATTCCCTCTTTCCCATTAGAGTTTATCATTCAATCTTTGGCATAAGCATTTACTCAACATCTTCATTGCTTGGATTAGATTATGAACTTTAGCATTCAATGAGTTTCCAATAGCCCTCATCATAGGCAAATCCTTGTATTGGAACTCTTCAATGCATATCTCATGGGAATCTTCTCTATGTGTTTAAATCATATCATCTAAATAGAGAAGAACAATAAAACCCTAAACCTCACAACCTCAAAGCATTGATCGAAGCATCAAAAGCGGTTGTAGTTCAAGGGAGCTGAAGACTCTTCTTCAACATTGAAGATCTTTAGATTGTGTGAGAAAGGGGCTCACTCACTTATCTGTAAGTATAAGGAGTCTGTTGAGTCTGAAGCCCTTTCCTTGTGTAGGATTGGGATTCAGAGTTTGAGTGACAAACTCACCAAGACCTCTTTATATACCTCTGACGGGAGAATACGTTGTCCTTGTGTAGGACGTGTTGTCCGTGTGAAGGAGGTGTTGCCTTGTGTAGGCTCTTAGTTGTGTCATTGTGTAGGACTTATCGTCTTGTGTAGGCACCTAAGGCAACCTTGTGTAGGTCCCTTAGCTAACCTTGTATACGTTGTGAAGGTTCATGGTTAACCTGATTTAAAACCATTAGATAGTGAAATCCACTACACTCTAGGAGAGAGAGTGCATCCGCCGAGAGTGTCGTGGGCAAGTAGTCGAAGCACTATATATGATTGTGTTTGGGATTGCTTTTTGTGCATTATTCTAATTATGCTTGTTTATTAAGTAATTACTATGATGCATGATTTAGTAAATGTATAAGTATTGATAGGAATCAAGTCCCACACACTATCACATACACTATCCTTATAGGCTTGTTCTTTACATGTAAATCTTGTGTAAGCCTATGTGTTTTGGACCCTCTATTGGCCCGGATGCTATAGAGTTACTTTGCCTTACTCATCTTGATTAAACTTAGGCATTGGATGTTGTTATATGAAAATAATTTTTTGAAAAGTCCTATTCACCCACCCCCCCCCCCTTTTATGACATTTGGACATACTTCCATACTTTAGTAATAGCAGTTCTACCGCAATTTCAATTGGTATCAGAGTTGGTTTCTCTTGAAGGGTTTAACGACCTAGAGGGAGATCCTAAACTGAAGTAGGAGTTATGGCTAAAGGAGAGGGAACATCGGTCTCTCGACCTCCTATTTTCAATGGTTCAAATTATACATATTGGAAGCAAGAATGTATTATGTTCTACAATCCTTGGATCATAATGTTTGGAAAATTGTTGAGAATGGATATGTGCCACTAACCAAACAAGTTGTATTGGAAAACGACACAACCATCACCAGACCCAAATTAAAAGAATAATAGACGGCTTTTGATAAAGAAAATAAAACAAGTGAAGCAAAAGCTATGAATGCCATTTAGTGTGAAATTTTAGAAGAGGTATTCAATCAGATCAGTATGGGTAAAACCTCAAAAGAAGCATGAGATTTATTGGAAATAACCCATGAAGGAACCAACATAGTAAAGAGATGAAGGTTGTAGTTCTGGACTACTCAATTTGAACACTTGAAAATGGAAGAAGATGAAACCTTTATAGAGTTTTTTGCAAAATTAAATATCATATGCAACTCCATGGGAGGACTTGGAGAGACAGTTCCAATACCAAAAATATGTAGGAAAAACTTGAGATTCTGCCGGAACGTTTTAACTCCAAAGTCACCACCATTGAAGAATGTAGGAATATTGATGAGATAAAAGTAGAAGAACTAGAAGGTTATCTACAAACCTTTGAACTACATCTTAAAACACCCACAAAATCCAAAAACAAAGTTCTCAAATCCTCAAAAAACATAACCACAATAGAGGAAGAAGAAAGTGAGAACGAAGATGGGGATGAAGAGGTTGCCCTCCTAGCTAAAAGATTCAAAAGATTTTTTAAACAAAAACCGTGGAAAACCATATAATAACGAAGGGATTCATTTGGACCGCAAGCGCCCAATAGGAAAATCTTTCAACAAGTCCAAAGAACTCCAATGTTACAACTATAGAAAATATGGTCACATCTCTACGGAATGTCCCACAAAGAATCTAAAGGAAAAGCTATGGTAGCCACTTGGGATGACACTGATGACTGCAACTCAGAAACAAGTGAGTTAGAAAGTGTTGGAGACCAAAAGTCATTGAAAATCCTCATGGCCTCCACCACTACAGTCATTCCCAAGGATCTAAAAGAGGAAGATGAGCTTGATCTTGAGATAATTAAATATACAAGAGGAACAACTATTAAAAGGATTACTTTTAAAAATGTAATCAAGAAAATAGAGCTTTTAAAATCAAAATTGAGAAACTGAAAAGGGAAAATAAAAGTCTAAAACTAGAAGTAGAAAATTCTAATCGTACAGTAGAACTAACTCATAAATTCACTCAAAGCAATGAAAAGTTAGAAAAACTTCTAGGCATGGGTAGAAACTCCAAAAATATGAAAGGCCTAGGATATAAAATAGATAAATTTGACTCTTCCTCTACTTCATATGTGATGATAAATTCAACTATTCAAACAAGAAAATTTTGGTTGATTCATCCTGCCATCATTGTGGAAGAATGGGACATTACAAATGGGAATGTCCTATGCTCAAACAACCTCACCTTACTTCCAAGACAAACTATAAAAATAAATCTAAAACATCCAGAAGTCATCCTAAAAAAGAATCTTCTTGTTCAAAGAATGTGGTTACTAAGTGGGTAACACAAAACAAATACAATTGCCCTGCTAATAATGTAAAAATAAACTCGGGCCCTTGTAATGATTGCTCAAAGTAAACCAACTAGTGACCATGACCCATCCTTTTGATATATTTTATAATGGGTCAGGTACTTCATAAGGGAGCTATAACAAGAAGAAGTGAGCAAAAGAAGAATTTTTGAGTGACAATTAACTAAAGATATTGGTCAAGGTGTAAAACACAATCTATCAAAGTTGACTCAAGGATATTAGAAAGCATAGCTAAATGAATATAAGTTTTTTGTAAGAGTCAATTAATAATCAACCACTTGACTTAATAATCTCTTCACGTATATGGAGTTTGATGAGAATCATGCAGCTCAAGAAAATTTGATACATACTTCATATAATCTAGGTATCATACATATTTTGGGATCGACACCGAAAATCATTTTAAATGTTTTGATGCCTCTATAGGACAAGAAAAAGTCGATCTTCAAACCAAGAGGTTGTTGATCATCGGATGAAACACATGCAATCTAATTATGGTCCATTTGCACTAACTAGAACATTTGAGGATATATATATATATATATATATATATATATATATATATATATATATATATATATATATATGTAGCCTCATCATTTTTTATATGTATATTCTATTTTTTTTGCTCCTTTTTAGATGTACAAAAATACTAATCTTTGATAAATATATGCGTACATCTTTGAAAATAGGTTAGTGCATGCTGAATTGGTATAAACTGTCTCTAGGCTATTTCAATGCAATCGAGGGATATTCGATGTTATAAAAAAAAACACTTCGATAATATCGAATACTACTCGATTGTATCAACAATCTTGTGAATCTCACCGACCTATCTGGACAATTTTTCGATTACATCAAACATGTTTTGATGGTGTCAAAGTCCTTTCTTCGATAGCATCGAACATACTTCGATAGCAACGAAACATCAAGACTTATATATATATATATATATATATATATATCGATATCGCGTGGGAGGGATCTTTTTGTTTTCATCTCCCGATTTTCCTTAAAGCTACGTTGACCACTTTGCACTCCTTCTCTCATCACCATCATGCTTCAAATCTAGTAAGGCCTCCCATCTCACTCTAATCAAATCGGCTTCTTAGGATTGCTGAAGTTGAGATTCAACTTTTGGTTTTTCAATATATCATAACTCTATTTTTGTGCAAATCTGTTTGGTCATTACGCGTGTGTTGACAAAGAACTGTATTTGAATCCACTCTCCACAACTTCAGTCAATCGAGTTGAGTAAGGTCAAGTAAGTGCTTCATTGTCCAAAGCATTTCTCTTATTACTGAAAAATCGGGTATATTCCATCATGCCCAAGGAAAAAGGAAAAACCCCTGTCCATAATGAAAAACCATGACCTTCACGGTACAAAACATGTGCTCCACGGTCAAGGGCTAAAGCTCCAACCAGCTCATCAACACCTCGATCTCCTGTTTCACAACATGAAAGACCAACTGAGGAAAATTCACAAGATAAGATACACATTTGAATGATACCACTCCCAAGTGAAACATTATTGTAAAAATACAGGGGGTGACCAATTGTTCAAGAGAGACAGGTAAATTTGGAATGTATTGAGGCATTTGGGATCCAGTCGCTACTCGAAGCCGTGGGCTGGACCAAACTCCTTTCGTTTGGTGGAACAATTCGTGACAAATGGATTCTTCAATTCTTAGCATATTGCTACACGCCCGTGTTGGATCCCCCATCCATCTCCGTCACTATTAGACCAATCACTAGAGTCATCACTATTGAAATCATTACACAACTCCTCGAGATACCAGGCTACCCTACTGGTGTGGGGGATCTCAATACTGACTCTCCTGATGTTCGGGTCACCATGACTAAACTCCATGCAATAAAATAGAAGTACCTTAGCGTGACAGAAATGCTTTATGCTCTAAGGATTTCGAAGTTAAATACAAAGTTCTCCATGCCATCTTCACAACAAATGTGTACCCAAGAGGCACAAATCGTGGAGACTTAATGTAACACCTTGAACTTTTCAATACTTGAGTATTAAAAGTTCTCGAGTGTCACTAAGAAGTTCAACTTATTATGTACATGTGTACGATACCAATTTAGCTATCTTAACCTTACATCTATTCTCGAACATGAATCTGATCATTGAGAATGATCTTCATCCATAAATCAAGCCATCCAACTATTGATTTTAAGAAAAGATCATCATTTGTCTAAGTATTCCCACTTGTCCATCATAACCAGCCATTCAGTCAACTATCCACCGGTAGGTAAAGATATTTGACCATCCACTTTGAGTTTGGACCACCTGATCATAGTAAACCAACTACTTGATATCTGCATCCGCTCATACACATATCAAATTGAGATTATGATCTGTTCATCTTGTTCATCACCTATGAATATGCTTAACCCACCATCAGAACTACAATCTGAGAAACTCACATATGTGAACAAGTCACTTAAATCTAACAGTATACAAGTTCTATCTCTTGATCAATCTACAAACCTACTTGTGTTAATCAGTTTACAAAACTGACTGTATAATCACCTACATACATGATTAAAGTACTAACAATCAAGTTTTTCTATTTTTAACATGTCATCAGACTGTCCATCTTATTTGGATCCGCCAAATGGGTTGCCTAAATATCATAATGAATAGATTAGTTCAAAGATCATAAGGTATATGCCACAACCACTGACTGACTTCTCTATTAGATATATGAAAGCATTGATTTAAACCTCGGCGCGGTATAACCCATTAAAAAGGCATCTTGGTCATCTATAAGTGATCAAGACCTAAAATAGGGCGATGGAAAGAGAATGAAAAATAAAGAATGTCTATCAAATCTCAATGCATTTGGATGGTGTAGTCCAACATTACATACGATGGAAGTTGGAGAAATAAAAGATGGCAAAATCGTAAATACTTAATGTCATTAACCTATACCCTTGAATTCTAGATCACATGGTTCCCATGATCCATTTCATGTAAAATTTTATGTCATGCCTATTTATCATAAATTAACCATACACATCGAATTTCAGACCTTAGATCATTGTAAAAGTGGCCCAATTGACAAATTAGCCCTTTAACAATTGATTTTGGTGTCCACGAGTGAAGAAAGCTCGTGGGTAGTTGCAATAGGATATTTCAGTTTGTATGAATGACTTAGATTTTCCATCATATATACTAAGTGTGAAATATGAGAACCCCACATTGGTAGGGTTTTCGTTAGCCACGAAGTTGTCCTTTTTAGGCTTACTAACTCTTTCTAAATATGGAGCTTTCGATTGACCCACTTTACACCGTCAATCGTAACTCAAATTTGGACCACACTTTGGCCTCATATGACTACGATATCATATAAAATTTAGACTCTTATATATGATCCTACACTGTTGAATGATGACTGCTTGACTACAATTCATTCCTTTTGGTGCAAAAGGTGAAATTTCATATTTAGGCCTTTCCACCATTAATCAACCACTAACTTTTGTCCAATCATTTACCTATCTTGACTACACATTTCTCCCAAATTTGGGTCATGATAATTAAATGTGGACCGTTAATTGAGATTAAGTTCGTTTTGGCACTTGTTGGGAGAATTTTCAAGATAGGCCAATCTAAATTTTGGATCACTAAGAAAATCATATACCCTGACACTATTTGACGACCCCGGCACACTGGATGAATTAGATTTAAAGAAAGATCACCAGAAAAGGTCAAATTGGAGAAACCCAATCCAAGTGGGATGTGAAAAACACCCCTCCCACACGCCCCCTCCTTTATAAAAAGGAGTGTGCGTGCCCTTTTTCACTCACACGCCAATACCCCTAACATCCAAGGAGGGAAATAGAAATAGAAAGAGAATGAGAATACTATATACCCTCTTCCTTCTCCATATGTATTGTGTCTCCCTCTTGCTCAAACGATGTCGTGATTCATGTTGAAGCTTTCGTACATGAATATCTACCTAGGGTTTAGATCTAAGGCTAAGGTGAGGGGTTCCTTTAAGCTTACATTAATTTAAGTTGATGTGATTTATCTTGTTTGTTGGGGCACAAAAAATGCACGAGTCGATAGGAGTTTGGTTGTTGCGCATCAAGGATCCACGATAGGCAACCCTTCCCATTACGCGGCTCTCTCTCTATCATCCCTGTCTCTGAAAAATCCGTTATGCATGAATAGTGCTGCGGTGAATAATTGTGTGTGAATAGTGCTGTGGTGAATAGTTGCATGAGAATAGTGTTGTTGCGTAAAATGAGGCCCATAGCACATAAATTGATGCCTCACACATGTGAAAGCCTATAAATACTCCCTCCCCCTTGCATTTGTAAGATTAGAAGTTTCAGAGATGTGTCAGGAGTAAGGAGAGAGAGAAAGAAGGAATAAGTATTGGGAAGATGAGTTGTGCAGACCCGCACAACAAGGTACACTGTATATGGGCGCAACAAGTGTCCCCATAGCTCTATTCTTTGCAGTTTTGTGGATTCTTTCATGGTTCGACCCCCAATATATATATATATATATATATATATATATATTCATTGAATGTTGGGTTGAGGTGAGGATCTTGTACTAGCACAACCCCTTTGTCACTTTGACGGATGTAAAACATGCCAGAATGCTGCCAAGATTGTCATTAGATTACTTCTCTTTCATGTCGTTGTGCCGGTTCATTGTACTTTGTTTTAGAATAAAGGGAAACACGAAGATATAATTTAAACTCAGAATGAATAAAATACATTGCGATGATTGTTCTCTCATTCTTTTTTTGTTATTATTAAATGATAATTCCCCAAACCAAATGCATTCATTTCTCGTTGAAACAAAATAACGACTCTGCTAGGGAACTATATTATTATTCAACGATAACTTAGAAAATATTCACAGAACTTTCATCACTGTTTGGAGTCGTATAGACGCCAAAATGGCAAGTCTCAACGGGAACATCTTCCCCTTCATCTCTAAAATAAAGTACAATTTTATTTAATCAAAATAACTGATACTCTGTTAAGAATTGCAGGAATTTCGTCCCTACACAACCACAATGGCTTTTGTCCTGACTAATGCAATTGTTTACTTCATACCCAATGGATTTGTGCAAAATTGCAATGACAATACACAATCATCACCACAAAAAATACCGGAGAAAGTTGAAGCAGTTATGATCAAAGATAGACGAGACCACAGAAGTCAGTTTGACTAAATTGGTCTCTGCTCGCCAACGAGAAAGATGAATCAGATGATGAATTCATTAGTCGATGGAAGACTTGGGGGCATCATGTCGATATCTTTCGAGAGAATCGGATCAGGTCAAGTTGTGTTCAGGATAACAAAAGAAATAGTGATGAAGAAGACAGAAATGTGTGATTATGATGACATATGAAAAAGAGCATGACAAAAAGGGAGAACAACGAGCCCCAAGTAGTGATGATTTTTCAAGAAAGCAAACAATATAATAAGATAAGCAGTATTTCAGTCAAATGTCTTCATGAACCTTCGTTCTTTAGTGAAACAAGATGAAGAATGCTCAATGAATAAAGAAATCAGAGACAAACATGATTTCTAAATATTCTTTTAAACATATTCTTCTGAATAGCCATGCGAAACTCTTAATTCTTTGATCCCATAAAAGGTAATTGTTGATCTTATGAGATAATAATTGTCAGTATCAATTTTTATAGGTCAACGTTAGAGCTAGTATCATCACCACGGTTGGACTATTATATGGTAATGCTCAAGCCCGGGAGTATTATGGCGATCGAATTATTACTATAGCCTAAAGGTAAAATAGTTTTGATTGTGAAGATTCTCAAAATCTCACCCAATCAGAAGGGGGAAAATTAGGTAACATTTATACATTACATAATATTATATCAGTCGATTGTCAGAATCCTGATTTATACATTACATAATATTATGTTAGTCAATCGGCAGAATCATTGTAAAAGAATTGCTGCCTTGTATACATTACAGAGTAGTATTGTTGAGATTAGGGGTGCACATCGAACCGTTGGATCCGTGTAACTGGACCGGAATCGTTGGATTGGTCCGGTTTGGTCCGGTTCTAGGATGCTAACGGTTTAGTTCCGGTTTCAAAATTTTCAAAACCGTTGATTACGGATCGGTTCCGATTTAGGGCCCTGTAGAACTGAACTGAACCGTTGAACTGAACTGTAGATCCGAACTGTGACACAAATCGTAGATCCGAACCGTGACATGAATCGTGGATCCAAACCGTGGATCCGAGCATTCATTATAAAAAAACCCTAAAGTTCCCTAACGCCTTTAGCTTTATCGCCCCTGCCTCTCACCCCTCTCATCCCTGCAAAAAGAAAAACACCCCTGCTTGGGGCCTTGCCCTCTCTCTCTCTCTCTCGCCCTTCCTAAGTCCCTCTGCCCTCTCTCTCTCTTAGTCTCTCTCCCTCTCTCTCTCTTGCCGTCCTAGACACCGGCAGCCGTGCGGCGCCCTCCCTTGATGGTCCTCTCTCTCTCTCTCTCTCCGTCCCAATCACCGTCTCTCTCTCTCTCTCTCTCTCTCTCTCACCATCCCAGACTCTCAATCACTAGGACGCTTTCTCTCTCTCACTCTCTCTCTCGGTAGACATTTCCTTTTCTAGGGTTTTCGAATTTCTCCCCCTTTTTAAAACCCTAAATAAAAGGTAGCATTTACAATGTTAATTTACTTATTTTCTCTTTGCAGGGTAAGTTTCTCAAAAATATCATGTCCAGCCATCCCTCTCTTGCTGGTCGTCCCTCTCCGATCATCCATCACTGGCCATCCCTCTCTGGCCATCTTGAATCTTGATTCAAACTTCAACAACGGCTTCATCGTCAATCTCTGTCATGGTAATTACTATTTACTAATTATCAATGTGATTGATTTTTGTAAATTTTTTATTGAATATGAACTATTATTGCAATCAATAATAAAGTATACTGATGTGAGATTTTCACTACATTTACAAGATAATCAACTATTAAAAATTTAAAATAGACCCTAAAGGGTGTTTGATGGTTATATATGAAAAGCCAAAGAGGATGGTATATATAAAAAATTCTAAAAGGAAATACCAGGATGGCTAGCCAATGCGTTGTTGTTCATGCATGTGTGTCGCACACCAGATGATTGGACCAGCCTGATTTCTTGGCCAAGTCATCTATATGGTGAGGCCAACCTGATGCGCAACCAAAATTCCTCACAAACCATTCTCCATTGTAGTCATATGTATATAGTTTGAGTGAAATTGTGGGGCCCATATGTATGGATGGTCATTAGCATAGGGCATGGCCAATATTTACACTTTCAAGTGTCGCACGTGAGTTAGAAACCTATTACAGAGTTGAAGAAGTATCCTGACTGAAACAGCTAGCATTTGGATTCACCAATTGAACTGCATTTAAAGTCTACTAATGTGCAAATGGCAAAATTGCAAGCATATCTTTCTTATTTTGAATGCTAGAGTTACATTTGGCTTTTACATAAAAGATCAGCCAAATACCATTTTAACATAAATGGCATTCGAGAAATTACATTATTTGGATGACACAATGTTGTTTACTTGAGATATGGTACATATTAAGCAATCTAATTATCAATGTTTTATTGAATGTTAAGTGTTTTATTGATTTTTGCATCTTTTTTTTTTTATATCTTAATTCTTATTAGATGTCAAGTACCGAAGGGACAAATAATCCTTAAGAGCTCTCTATTACTAATTCTTCATTTCATGCAAAGGTATATCTTCCTAAAGACAAGGGTCGTAAATCTGACATTTGGGATCATTTTACGAAAATTGTAGATGATGGGAATGGAAAAGCGAAAGGGGCTAGATGTAACTATTGTAATTCATCCTATGCATGGTTGAGTGAGAATGGGACTAGCACTTTGAGAAAACATATATCAAAGTGTCCCAAGAATTTCCAAAATAAAGACAAGAAACAGAAACTTTTTTCAATGCATTTAATATCAGAAGATGGTGGTACTACCCTTAGTATTTGGAAATTTGACCAAGATCTATGTGGAGAAGCACTTGTAAAAATGATAATTGTAGATGAGTTGCCTTTTAAGTTTATTGAGCATGAAGGGTTTCGTTACTTTTGTAGCGTGATGAAACTTAATTTCAAGATATTGTCACGTACTACAATGGCAAGGGATTGTATGACCTTGTATGTGAGTGAGAAAAAAAATTGAAGGATTTATTAGTGAACTTAAATCAAAGAATTTGTCTCACTACGGATTCATGGACCTCAGCGCAGAAACTTTCTTACATGTGCCTTACAGTTCATTTTATTAAAGACTGAAAATTACATAAAAAAATTTTAAACTTTTGTGTGATTTCTAGTCACAAAGGTAAAGAAATTGGTCGAGCGGTGGAGGCATGTTTAATGGAATGGGGTATAGAGAAATTATGCACGCTTACTATGGATAATGCAAGTTCCAATGATGTTGCTATTTCATATATAAAAAGAAAGATGTCTAAGAAGAGTGATACTTTCATTTTAGGCGGTGAATTCTTTCACATGAGGTATTGTGCACATATTCTTAATTTAATTGTGAAAGATGGGTTAATTGAATTAAAAGATTCATTAACTCCAATTTGTGGGGCAGTGAGGTATGTTAGGAGTTCTCCACAAAAAGAACAACGCTTCAAGGCATGTGTAGAGAAAGAGAGGATAACATATAAAAGTTCTTTGTGCATAAATGTTCAAACTAGGTGGAACTCCACATATCTCATGCTAGATGCTGAACAAAGTTTCAAAAAACATTTGAGAGATTAGAAGAGGAAGTTCCACATTTCTTCATAGAACTTCATGATGGACCTCCTACCACTAGTGATTGGGATGATGCTCGGGTTTTTACAAAATTTTTACAGAAATTCTATGATGCGATTGTTGTTTGGTTCTTTATATGTCACTTCTAATTCATATTTTCATGAATTTTGTGCCATTGAAAGTTTCTTATCTGAATGGTCAATCAGTATGGATTCTACTTTAAATACCATAGCTAAGAAAATGAAGATTAAATTTGAGAAGTATTGGGAAAATATTGAAAAGGTGAATATGATGTTATTGATTGTTGTTGTGTTAGATCCCCGTTATAAATTGAAATATGTGAAGTTTTATTATTCTGAAGTTTACAAACCTGCCATGGTGATTGAGCTCACTAAGAAGATAAGAGAGGCATTCAATTGTATTTATGATGAGTACCAAAAGTTTCAGTCAGTTAATTATTCTTCAAGTCAAGTAGTTTTCGACATGGATGTCGACCAATCAATTAGTTGTACAAGTGACCAATTAATTTCTCTCAAATCGAAGTTTCGAAAACATTTGGAAGAAGAAGAGAGTAATGGAGGCAAGTCTGAAGTGGACAAATATTTGGAGGAATCTTATGAAAAGGATGATCTAAACTTTGAAATTTTGAATTAGTGGAAGGTGAATAGCTCAAAGTATAGAGTTCTTTCTTAAGCTGCAGGGGATATTTTAGCCATTCCGGTATCTACCGTTGCTTTTGAATCGGCTTTTAGTACTAGAGGTCATGTTCTAGATCAATTCCGTAGTTCTCTTACCCTTAAGCTTGTGGAATGCTTAATTTGTGCACAAGATTGGTTACATGCTTCACCTCTCCCAATTCAAGTTAAAGAAAATATGGCTGAAATTGAAGCTCTTGAATCAGGTAAATGTTCATTTGATCAATATAATTTTTTCACATAATTTACTTCTAGTTATTGTGTTCTTCTTAATTTTAATAAATTATTATATTTTTGCAGCCCTATCTTCTATTTGAGGACTTTCATATCGAGTTTACTTGGGTGAGGCTCAATTGACTATGTTTATTGAGCATTTGCTATTTCTTGGGTGTTAATGTGTTTTAATAGGATTGTTGTTATTGTTGGTTTGTTAAAGTTTCTTTCTTCTTTTAATGGTATATTAGAAAATTAGGGTAAGAATATGTTAGAAAATGGATCTACTTATGATGCTGATATCTAGGAAATAACAACCTTTAAAGTTCTATGTGCTTGTGCATAATAATTGGATGGAAATGTAGGCTTACAGACTGTCATTTTACCAATTCCGGTTTCTGTTGTTGTTACTTAGAGCATGAAATATCTCTGTTGCTTGTCTTCTTTTTACCTATGCTTGCATGTTTCATCTATCTATAAACTTTGACTGAGGTGACCTTCTCTAACTCCACTCAAAATCCACCAACATCTGCATGGATATCTGGGCTCTAATAGCTCATTAAGGATTTTCCAAGTGAGGGAAATTGACCATGGAAGAAATTTTTGTTTTGCTTTAATCACATGAAAGTAACATGCTATAAATTATTCATTTAGTTAACAATTAGACAGATCCACAATTACTTATAATTTAAAAGGAAGAATGCATCTCTTTTCATGGATAAGTCTATGGCTTGCTTCCACATGAGGCATGCATGTATGTCAACTGAGACCATCTAAGCAGCATAGTCTATTTTGGGTCGACCATGGATTTTTTTTTTTTTCATTACTTATGATTTCATTAGCTTCCGTACTTCATGAATAAGTTTTGGGAAGCAACAGTGACTTTACTAGATGTTTGTAGCTCTATCCTTTTATTGAATTAGAAAGCCAATGTATAAATGAATGTTTGAGTAGAGGTAGAAAGAGCTTGTATTTATTTCAAAATGCATGAAAAGCATTTTTGTAATCTAACTGTTATGCTTGTTACAAGCAATTAAGGAGATTTTATTTGCTATATTTATGTTAAGGAATTGATCGGCCATTCCATTTACTATTTGGTTGTGGACCTCTCTGTTAACCTTTCTTCATACACACTTTAAAATTTACTGATGTCAAACAACTCCAATTTGCTGAGTTCAATTCAGTATCAATTCAATTCAGTGCACTGATTCTCTGTAGTTGTGTTTGGATATGCAAGTGATTTGAATTGAAAACACTCATACAATTAATAAATGACCAAATTAACTAATTTTCTGAGTTCAGTTCACTGTAAGGATGTGTTTGGATGCACCATTTTTTGGTTGTTTGAATGCCTGTAAATGGGCTAAGTTGCAAATGATTTACAGTGTTTGGATGGCCTTTTTTTTCCTGTAATTTATAGGCTGTAAATGATTTACGGCATTTACCCCCATCTAGTTTATAGGCAAAAAGTTCCAATTTCATTTACAGGCTCTCCATTTACAGCCTAATGGTTATAAATGGAAATATTGGCTCTCCATTTGTAGGACTTGAACAAGTTACTGGCTATCCACTTAGTTGCATATCGGAAGTTCCAAATGCATCCTTAGAGAATCAGTGTGCCGCATTGAACTAAGAGCAAACTGAACCCAGCCAATTACTTAAATGTTTTGTTATCTTCTCGTATTCTCTCTTCCTACTAAAATTGATTCATTCCTTTTTGTTTAGTAAAAGGCCATCTTTTGACCTAACTTCCATGGTTGCTTCACATGTTTCCCTTTGTGTAGTTAGTCATGGTGTTGTGTTTTCTATGATATTTTCTCTTGGTCAGTACCGGTATAATTTGTATTTAGTTCATCCACAACTTCAGGTCTCAAATTTCCATCAGGATGGTCATGGTGAAATATCCAGTGAAAGATCCGCTGCATATAATCTTTTCATGGAGCAAGGAAATTCAAAGGAAAAGACAATTTCATTACTTTCATCTCCGATTGAATTTAGGGGTTAGGCTCATGGGAGAAGTGGACCTTCAGCCTTTCTAAGAACTGTGGATTTGGTCTCAACATGGAAGAAAGTGTTGCAATCTTCGTCATTTCTAAATAAGCCCCTGTCACCTTTTCAAGAATGGAAGAACTATTCTTTCTTTTGAAACTTATATTTTGTCTTCAGGAGAGCTGCAATCAATGAAACTTTTTCTACTTTTGTTTTGATTTCTCACATCATGCTGATATCAATAGCAATTGTATGGTACATTAAACTTATATTGTCTTTAGGAGAGCTTCAATCAATGAAACTTTTTCTTTTGTTTGGTTTTTGTTGCTGATTTTGAGGAAGGTAAGGGAAAATTATATATGTTACTTGCCGATTTTGGTTTTTGTTGCTGATTTTGAGGAAGGCACATTTACTCCAGAATTTTAGAATTCATGCATACCTGATTACCTTCTTAGCTGTATATGTTATTTGGATGTTGCACTTTTACACTGTGCATACTTTCTTAGCTGTATATGCTACTCGGATGTTTGCTATATATGGTAAATTGTCCCTTGTTCCTTCATTTCAGGACTGCGGTTCAATGATCTAAAACCTTTAAATGATGGGCCTCACAACTGATTGGATAACCCAAAAAGGAGAAAAAATAGAACATTATCTAACCGGGCTAGATTTTTAAAAACCCAGAACCGTGGAACCGATCTGGAACGGAACCGTTTTTCACGGTCCGGTTCCGGTTCGGTTCTAGGGTGCTAACGGTCCGGTTCCAGTTCCAAAAACTGTAGAACCGTTAGGAACGGTTCGGTTCTAGTTTCACCCCAGAACTGGACCGAATCGACCCATGTGCACCCCTAGTTGAGATCGCCGACAATCACCGATTATGAAAGGGATCAATGATTGATAGAACATCGTCTATAATGATATTTATGCCAAAATGATATTGCTGCCAAATTGATATTCGCTTCAATAAATTATTATTAAGTTGTTATTAGCATTGAGTATTGAACTGTTGATATTATATTATGAGCAAGTTATTTACTAATCCATCTTAAACAACAATAAAGCTTCATCTATGAAGCTTTAACCCAAAAACTCCGTTAAAACTCCATCCATAAAGCTTCAATGCAAAGGTCCATGCTCTATCCACAAAGCTTTAATGCAAAGCTCACAAAAGCTAAGTAACGATTGTTTTGACCAGAAACGAAAAGTATTTAATTTAGGGAATTATCTTACTCAATAATAACAAGGAGAAGGAATGAAGAGAATAATCATCATTATATATATTATGAATTCGTTACATCCTTGTTATCCTTTGATTTCAAGATAAAGTTCTTATAATTAGAAGTACGAATGTAAATTTCGACAGCATTTCGGCTCATATCGTTCAAATCTCCATAGGATATGAGTTGTGTGGATCTTCTTTTACATATATATGTATCTTCATGAATAATACGAATAATATCTCAAAGAGAATTCCCCTGAATATTAGACCAACATTATCTTTCAGCTGTATGAGCAACTCAACAGTGAGTTACGTGGCTCGAGGAGTTACGCGGGTCCGCACAACTCAATGTGAGTTACGTGTACTGGTCTTAATCTCTCCCTCTCTTCTCTCTTCGATACCTGTCAGAGGTATCAGTCTTATGAGAAATTTGATCCCTCAAATGAAGGGGGTAGAGGGGTATTTATAGGCTTCCACATGTGTGAACCCTCAAATCTTATGCCTCAGGGCCCACTTCGCACTACGATGCACGACACATGCATACCTATCAAATACAAGTTGTTTAGACCCGCACAACTGACATGAGTTGTGTGGAACCACGCAACTCAACTGTTTCACGCAACTCATTGCATCCACTATCTTCTTGACTATTTTCTCTTCTATTTCTCTTCCTTTTGATGATGATTTTTTATACTCCACCAAATGCCCCCTTGATCCGATATTTGACTGACGGTCAAGTCAAATTGAAGGTTAAAAAATTCCTGCATAAGAATCGAGTTGCGCGGACCTGCGCAACCCCCGCATAGCTTAGGTGAATTGGGTCCCATGTAGTTCAAATCAGGTCCTAACGGCTATAAATATTAGATGTTCACAATTATCTTTCACTTCAGAAAAACCTTTTGGGTGTAGAATTCTTCTCCGTGCAACTCTTGTAACCCACGCAACTTGCTTCTTGCGTAACTCTCATTCCCGCGCAACTTGCATATCTCGTAACTTTCTCCTCGCGCAACTCCTTTGTACTTAATACAATCTCTTTAGATTTTGAAACTCTACCAAATTTTCTTTAAGTTCTGAATTTTCTTCCACTCCTTGAATTCCTCCTTTATTTCCAAAAAACGTTATATTTGACTTGATCATTTTCCTCCCACTGGTATGAAGCACTCGAATGCTTCATCTTCAAAAATGAAGAATCATTCATCTTCCTCAGAATCGAAATAAATTCTTGAAAACACTTGAAATTGTATAGAGATTCATGAAGAAGTCTTGGAATTTCCTAACCCTTTGGAGAACGAAACAATTGTTATTCCCATCAATCTAGGACGTCACTGGTCGATTTTACGCAGCGAACACTTTAATCAAATGACTCGAAACAGTCTTGTTTCTGTAGATAACTGGATTATGACAGAACCAAGACTTTTAGAAGGATATCTTGAAGGGAATAGGCCTTGCCAAAAAGCTGGTAGAATTCATAAGATGAGATTTTTACGTCCATGCCATGATCCTCAGCAACCTTTCCTTGCTCATATTTCGAAACTGCTCAACAACACTTCTTTTCTAAAAAATCATCTTGGAATACAAAAAGATTCTTGACGATGGGTCTTTTGTCTTCTCGTAACCTTTATAGTGCTTGGGCTCGAGCCATCACTCGGAAACATGCTACTATTCTAGAGAAAATTGGCCTGTTGGATGCGATCATAGCTACATCAGAACATTTCTGTGGAGATGCGGCTATTTTCAGAGGCTTCCTCAACCACTAGTCTCCAATTACCAATTCATTCCACCTTACCTTGGGCAAAATGAGTATTACCTTATGGGACCTTCTTTGCATAGCAGGTCTTCTTATCATGACAATATCTTTAATGCATATATACCTTCAAACAAAGAGTTTGCTCTTACTTCTGCAAGAGACAATAGGTCAGAGATTTCAAAGACCGCTCTTGAACATTTAAGAGAAATGGTTAATTTCCCACAGCCTAACGAAATTAATTCCCTTGAATGGCTAGCTCATTTCTCCCGAAGACTATGATATATTTCCTTCTCTCTACTTTCTCTTTTCGAATCTTCATCTTTGTTTTAATAACCATATCATCTTATTTTAACATCTTTGTAGACCATAGTTACCGAGACCTCAAAATCATTCGCAAGAATATTAAGAGCACCACTGAATATAGTTCTTCTTGTGAATTAGCTTCTTTTCTAGCTAACGAGCTGAGCTTGGTGATATTTTCTGATTCGAAATAGATAGATATTATCAGACCATCTCTCTTCGTAGTCACGGGTGCAATGGCAGAGAGTTAGAAATATTCATTAGCTCCTCTAGTTCTGTGCTCCTTATACCGCGCCTTCGAGGATGTCATTTCCGACCCTAGAGGTTCAATGGCTGAATCTTTTCCAATTTGTACTCCCTGGCATTTCTTCATAGGTTGGCTAGGAGTGTAATTTCCCTGGACCTTTGCTGACTTTGAAAGAGCATATTCAAACCCTCATTGGCTTCCTCTTCAGCATTATCAACTGAGGAGGATGATTGAAAAGTCGAAGGGTTGGGTCACTAGAAAAATAGAGAATAGTGATCCTATCGACTTTTATCAATTTTCGTTTACTAGCTATCCGGAGGATATAGAAGTTGTTGATGATGATTCTATCTCTTTTCGCGAGAATTCATTTCTTGTTTCCATCAGATCTGGTACTCTTCCACTGAGGGATGGTAACACATTAACAATAAGTTCTGATACCACTGCCCAAGGCCCAGCTTAAGCCTGAACCACGCTTTGATACCAAGTTGTAACACCCAGGATTTCATGGGCCAAGTAGGAACTTGACCTCCAAATTCCCGAGTGCCACGTGTGCCCTAATGGGCTTCAGATTTTAATACATTTGGATTATTTCATAAGCAATGGGGAGTGTAGCAAACCATGAAGCATAAGTGAATCATAAAATAGTAATAAGTGCCTCCAAGTACATAGAATATCCATATCCAAATCAAAAGTAAAGTAAGGACAAGGGCCTAGTCCCACTCATACACTATCCCAAAATGACTAGGGCCTTGGCCCATACCTTGCGATCATCCATACATAAACTAAAAGGAACCGCCGAAGGTCTGTTACTATGTTAGCTCCTCCTCATAATCCATGTTGGCACCCTCAAGTACATCCAACTCCATATCCCTGCATCTATGACAGGTTCTGGTTGGTGTTTTAAAACACCGTCCCAAAGTGGGAGTGAGTAGCTAACTCAGTGATACCATTAACATAAGTTACACATGTTATCATATGCAGGAACAAATTTAATGAAAGGCATACATGCAAATAATCCTAAATACTCTTGTTAATGCAAATGCATGATCTATGATATGATGCATGCCCTCTCCAAAACACTCCCTCGAGCGATAACATCAAACCATCGCGAATGACCAACACTCCCTCAGTGCGACCTCGACTGCTGAATTGCCAAAATTAAATAATGTAATGTAATGTAAAATGTTAGCCAAGTTGATTAATTATGTCCATTCATCCAGTAATTTGGGGAAACTGAGATACCCTGACAAATCAATGCCCTAATCCGATCGCGCGACTTTGGTGATCATGGCCGTATGGCTCTCGCGATCCTTGGCCCGTTTAGGTTCGTCACTCTCGACATTAAAATCATACAAAGGTGGTTAAGATAAATAGAATCTTTGCTTGCAGTCACTACAGGGAGGCTCGTCAGCCCAGTGTAGGCCGACAGCTCGGGCATAGCGTCACATACCACCATACCCGGTTCACGAGATATAGTTGCTCATTGGTAACTATAGGGAGGCTTGTCACCCCAGCGTAGGTCGACAACTCGGACATGGTGTCCCATACCACCATGCCCGGCTCATGAGTCTTATGGGCTGCAACTAATGGTTTGTCAGTGAGCGCAAATGGACAAAAGGTGCCTCAGGTTTAAGCAGGCATGTACAAATATGGTTAATGTAAAAGGATGGACAACCAGTGGGCTAATTCATGCCCACAAGATGAACTGCGAGCTGTATGGCTTGAGAGCGATGTCTCGCGTACTCCAACTACAGCCGACAACTCGCGGTTTGACTAGTCGGGCCAAATTTACCCATAGGCAGGCCTAACAGAAGGGTTGCCCAAGAAAGTTCCGAATTGTTGGCCGATCTAAAGAGGGTGTAGTGTGTAATTGCAATATAAATAAGTAGAAGTCGATCTACTTGTAGTTGTGAGGGAAATCAGGCATGTATAATAATAATCCACATTCACTATCAGTATACAAGTTATCATTTGGTACAATTCAAGGTATTCCTAATTAGACATGCACATGGGTCTAGGTTTCAAGAGGACATGAAATGGGAATGAGCACTATATCCAACTACAGGAAGAACTGAGCCTACATGGCAAAATTCGGGGAGCTAATTTGCCCACTCCGCCCATATGAGAGACATGCGCATGATTGCATCATGCTATCTTAGTAAAAATTTGGGGACATCCTAACTAAGAATTCCACAATGGTCAACAAATCAACGATACAACCAACAATTTTCCTAACATACACATACATGGGACATGCAGCCGAATTCGACTTGTGAAATCATCAAAATTGGGGATAATATACATGCAATTTCACAATTGCCAAACAATTTAACAAATATATGCATCAAGGGAGTTAAAATCGAAATTCCTTTCCCAATTTAGGAAAATTTCCTGAATAAGTTCAAATTCAGCAATGTCATACTATAACATCAACATGCAAAGCAAAATCTCCACACATAATCACTAGGGTTCGCTCTAGAATTGATAACAGGCCACCTAGAAGTAATAGTCCGCACCTATCGTAGATTAGAAATCCTTGAAGTCCCTCTAACGGCACCGAGTTCGTTAATTTGATGTGTCGGGGCCCTGTGCCAAAGGAATTGCATGTCAGGACACATGCAAACGGCCCAAGCTAAGGAAAATGGAGGAGAGACAGAATGGTTACCTTTGGTCAGCTACACTTCGCCTCTATGGCAGTAGGGCCGTGGTTTCCGGTGAATGACGGAGGTAGGAGAGTGGAAATTTTAAATTCCCATCTTCCCTTGCCCTCTCACTCTCTCTCTTCTCTCTCCTCTCTCTCTCTCTCCCTTTGCTGGAAATTATTGTGGGAGTGAGGGAGAGGGGTTTGAAGGCTTTTATAGCTTGGCCTTTTGTCCAATTGGCCTTGAGTGCCAATTACTTCTTCAAGTGACCCTTTGGGGCCCACTTATAGCTTCCGGGGCTGCCCTGGTGGTCCCCTGTCCCATCTGAGTTATGGGATGGGTACCCCATGGTCTGATGAGGGGGCTGTCTAAGGTTTGCTGGTAAACAGATGCAGGGATTGATCGCAAGGGTTCATTTTGCGATCAACGGTCACCGTCCTTTGATCAAGGGTCAAATTAGGTGGACGAGTGTAGGGGAATATTCTCGACTTGCGGTGCAAGTTTGGGTGAAATCTGACGGATGAAGTGTCCAAATTTGTTATCCTAAGTGGCGGGGCTAATTGTTTTAAAAATTCAGATTTTTAGTTATTACTTGGGAGAGTTGCGTCTTACAAGCGCCGGCTGGATGGCGCAGATTGTCCATTTTTAGGCGTCGTTTGAGTCCATTGCCCACAATGGACCACAAGCTTAAGGCCCATGGCTTCCCATAATTTCAAATTTATCTGCCCCTCCTTAGGTGTTGCACGGCCCGTACGGACAGTCGCCAAGTATAAATGGGAAGACCGACTCTATGGCCTGCATTCGATCCGAACATATTCAGACTCGATCACATTAGTGGCTTAATTCGAATTGTGTGGTCCTATGGTAATTCACACGTGGACGTCTCAGGACACTATTCTGATTGGGCAGGGTGTTACAATCTACCCCCCTTATAAAATAAACTTCATCTTAAAAATTTGTACTTGTTTATACTACTAGAGCAGGTTTAGGTAGTGCTTGCGAATCTCAGCCTCCATCTCCCAAGTGGCTTCTACTTCACCGTGATGCATCCACAACACCTTCACCAGTGGGATTACTTTGCTTCGAAGCACTTGCTCTCTCTTGTCCAGAATCCGTGTGGGTCAGAGGATATAAGTGGCATTTTCCTTAAGCTCCATGTGATCCCATCAGATGACATGAGTGGGATCGGGGACGTATTTCTTCAACATGGAGATGTGGAATACATTGTGTACCCCGACAAGGGGCGTGGGTAAGGCCAAGCGATACGCGACAGGGCCTATGCGGTCAAGGAATTAGAAAGGCCCAATATATCGTGGAGCGAGCTTCCCTTTCTTGCTAAAGCATAGGACTCCTTTCATTGGCAAAATTTTTAAGAACACGTGGTCCCCTGCTTCGAATTCTAGGTCCCTTCATCTTGTTTCAGCATAGCTCTTCTACTTACTTTATGCCTCTAAGAGACGACGCCTAATAATTTCAATCTTCTCAGTGGTTGTCCGCACCAAGTTAGGCCCTATTAGGCTTTTCTTGCCAATCTCTGCCCAACAATGTCGAGCCCGACATGAGCGCCCATATAAAGCTTCATAAGGCGCCATGCCAATACTAGCTTAGAAGCTATTATTGTAAGTGAACTCGACATAAGGAAGGTAATCATCGCAACTGTCTAAGAAATCCAGTGCACTTGCTCGCAACATATCTTCCAATATCTGATTAACTCGTTTTGTCTGCCCATCTGTTTATGGGTGGGAAGTGGTGCTGAACTTCAGTTTTACCACCATTACCTCCTGTATTCGCGTCCAGAATAATGAAGTGAATCGAGTATCCCAGTCCGACACAATCTCTAAAGGAATGCCATGAAGCCATATTATTTCCTTAATGTATAATTTGGCTAGGTCATCGGCTGAGTTAGAAGCTCGGATCGGAAGAAAATGAGCCAATTTTGTCAATCTGTCCACAATCACTTAGATCGAATCGTGTCCCTTCCTTATCTTGAGCAAGCCGAAAATGAAGTCTATAGATATGAAATCCCATTTCCATTCACCTACTGGCTTGGGCTGTAAGAGACCTGGTGGTCGGCGGTGTTCGACTTTGACTTATTGGTAGGTGAGGCATCGAGACACATAGTCGGCTATTTCTCTTTTCATATTGTCCCACCAATAATTTCGCTTAAGGTCTCGGTATATTTTGGTGCTCCTTGGATGCATTGCTAATTTGTAGTTGTAGGCGGCACTCAACACTTCTTCCTTCAGTCTAAGATGGTTTGGGACACAAAGGTGACCCCAAAATTGTAAACCTCCATCGGAGCCGACTCTCCATTCAGATTCATTCCAGTCTCCTTCCATTCCTCTCATTCTTCTTAACAATTCATTACCCCCTTGGGCTTCGAGGATCTGGTTATCAACCAATGGCTGAGCTTGGACGTGAGCTATGACCTCATACAGTTCTTCCATCATCAACTTCATATCAAAATCCCGTATGAACTCCACCATGCTCCACTCTTCTACCATCAATGGGGTTGGAAATTCTAGCACCCCTTTTCGGCTTAAGGCATTCGCCACTAAGTTGGCCTTGCCTAGATGATAGGAAACTTCAAATTTGAAATCTTTCAACGTCTCCATCCAGCGACATTGTCTCATATTCAAATCTCTCTGGGTAAAAATGTATTTGGGACTCTTGTGATCATAGAAGAGCTCAAATTCTTCCCTGTAGAGATAATGCCTCCATAGCTTCAAGGCGAAAATAACTACGGTCAACTCGAGGTCGTGAGTGGGGTAATTCTCTTCATGCTTCCCTTATATCATTCCCAATCATGATCCATTCTAGGGTCGTCAGTCCTAGTTAATCTCATATGATAATGTGTTTCTAGGTCACTGCAGAGGCTGCCAGGGCTGTTACGCACAAAGGTTACACCACTCCCCCATCACCTCTTTAACGATTCATCACTATACAGATACAGGCCTAGTTCATACTTTATACATCGCGGCAAAACTCTAAGGCTCACCGCAAATTCAGAGTATGCTCAAGGTCACTCCACTAACGTCCTACCAACTGACAGTCTATTTTCGAAGCCTGACCAGTCCACTTATTGACAATGGGACTTAGATGCAACCCGACTGAGGACCACAGCTAGGCTATGCCAGTGTAGGCTGACAGCTCGAATATAGTGTCCCATACCACCATAATCAGCTCACGAGTTTGGTTGGTCAATGGTCACTACAGGGAGGCACATGGCCCCAGCGTAGGCCGACAGCTAGACCACGGTGTCCCATACCACCATGCCCGGCTCATGAGTCTTACGGATCGAGGTACCATGGTTAACGGGATTCCACTGGTAAGTTTGGTACCCTAGGTTCAAATAGAGGTGTCCAAACATGGTGAACATACATAAGACAAATCGGGTTGCTTGACGAGCTCGACTAGCTTGAGCACACAACAAGTTGAACGACATGAAGTGTATAAGCACTTCGCGTAGCCTAACCACTACCGCCAACCGAAGTATGACTTGGGTTCATCAGACACATCCTACGTGCCAAATGAATCACAGCCACGAATTCAATCCCATTACTGATTGCCTGTACTATAATCATAGTCCCAAGCACAATCAATTACAGAAACACTAAAGTAGTAATGGATCAAGATTTCAAATCATACAATCAAATATCCAATATTGTCCGCTTAGGGCTGCCAGGGCTATTGCTCAGAAACGTTGCACCACTCCCCCATCACCCTTCATGGATTTATGGAATACAACTTAAACATTGAAGTAACCAGAGCAGAACTAAATAAACAAGTAATTCAAGCGAGCTAACAAGCATGTCATAAAGCATGTTGTAATGCATGTTCTAAAGCATGTTATAAAACACTATATAACCAAGAATACAAACACACATATTTCATAAGTAAGCGGTTAAAGTAAACAACCAACATGGAGGAAATCATACACATCTCTAAGGTAGTTGAGAATCTCATCTCAACACCTACCTAAGACACTATCATCCAAACACTTAGTCTCACAAGCATTTTCACAAACACTTAAAATACACTATTACAACATACATAGTGTATATTAGCAAAACATGTATTAGGGCGAGTCCTTTCACCAAGCAAGTATTTTACGCATATATAATATATTCATACAACAACTAATTATGGCAAACACATCTCCAAAATTTATACGTATACGGTACTTTCTAGAATACACTATTTCTACATACATAGTGTATATTAGCAAATCATGTATTATGGCGAATCCTTTCGCCAACTAAGTATTTTATCCATATATATTATATTCATACAACAAATAATCATGACAAACATATTTCCAAAATTTATACGTATACGGTATTTTCTACGAATACCTAGAATATGTAAAATTCCATATTTTACGTCTTTAATCGAAACAGAAAACAGAAAGCACTTTGTACATATGCAATTGCATGAAGATCATGAATCTATCATTATCTGACATTGAAAGCATTGAAAACCATAACCTATACACCTAAAGTCCTCACCTTTTATCATAGAATCGTAATGAATACGATGGGTTAGCTAAGCTTCCATATTCGGCAGTTTGGCAACCTATAGAATGAAATAGGTTAGCTATTTCATAACCTACAACCGCCAAAACCCCAAAACAATTAGGGTTAGGGTTTCTTACCTAGAAAAGATGTTGAAATCGCCGGGAAAGCGATTAGATTGCAGTGGTGGAGCTCGTAGAGTGGCAGGGTAGAGCGGCCGGGAGATTCTCCCACTTCTTTCTCACATTCTCTCTCTTCTCTCTTCTCTCTCTAGGGTTTCTCTCAAATTCATATGGCTGTGAGAGAGAGGGTTCTAAGGTCCTTATATAGTCTAAAATCTCACCAAAACAGACTTGGGAACAAGGTATACTTGGGTTTTGTCCAAAGGGCTTTTGTTTTAGCTTAATGGAGCATTTTCGGAGGCCCTCTTTGAGCCAAAGGTCGAACTTAAGCTCACTGACATTGGATCTAGGTGGAGTTAAGTTTTCGTTCCATTCGGGATTCCAGATCACACGTGGCGGACCAGTTTCAGTTCAACGGTCAGTGGATCTCGATCGGAGATTCCAAGTACATGGATATGTTTATGAAATTTTTCCTGATCTGAGGGTGTATTTGGGTCAGATTCTGACGGTCTGGTTGCTTACAAAATGACCGTAAGTAACAAGTCTCAGATTACTATTCAAGATATTTATTTTGTAAAGAAAACAAGCGTTCTTACACTCCCTCGCTCCGAACTCAAGCGAACAGTCGTGGGACACTGTCTGGATTTAATTTCCGAGATGATTGTCAAGCCTAACGAGACGGTCCTAATTCCTTAACTTCGTATTAATCAGACTTCCGACGTGTGGTCTAGATTTGATACGGAGTTTTGGGATGCTCCCAAGAGCAGCCGGGTAATGAGATTGATCCTAGATTTTAGGGTAACCTAGCGTCAATGATTCTACAAGTTTTGGGTCTTGCAGATCGTATTTAAAGTGGATCAAGCAGATTTCGTAGCTAATCTAGTTTAGCACTTAGTTACTTTGTCTCATTTCTAAAGGATTTAGTCCTGTAAGATTTCTATCTGAGGTAGTACCTAGGCCTTTGTAGTTTGTACATAAAGTGATCAAAGCTATAATACTTAACTAGTTTAAGATAGTGTCTAGGGTGAAAGTACTTAGAAGGATTTAAAGAACGAGGTAGTGAAAGGTGAGATTTGTGAAGAAAATGGTTTGAAAAGAGAATTGAGGCTTTAATTGAGTGTTTGAGAAGTTAAACCAGTGTTAGGATTGACCTATCACCTAAGGACGTCTAATTCTATGTTGAGAAAAATTCGGGCTGTTACAATCTACCCCCCTTAAAACAAAATTTCATCCCCGAAATTTGCTAAGGGTAATAAAGAAAGATTTAATTATTTCTTTTGCCTAAGTTTTTATTAATTTCGAGTTTCTACGTGTGGTAGGGTATATACTAGTTTGGTTCATTTTAGTCTACCCCCTTTAAAACTTATTTCTTTATCTATTTCTTATATCCATGTCGAGTTTCCATAACTTCATTATTGGCATTCTAAGGAAAAGTCAGATCCTATTTAATGACCTAACCTTGTGTATAACTGGGAGTAATTTCGTTCGATCCTGGGCTAGTGGGGCAAGGGTCCACCACGCTTCCGCTTCGCCACCCAGATCAAGGAATGTATAGACTGACTTAACTAGATTAGGCTCTTAACGTTCTACCCCCCTTAAAAATTTATTTCTACCCCAGGGTTCAAGATCTATGTCCTGATCCGTATGTTGGAACAAGGTGTAATTTAGGACCTATCCTTGACATGAAATGGGACACGGTTTCCCAATACATATTTCTTTCTATCGATGATGTGTATTATGGCATTAGTACATATGATTATATAAAGGAGCTAAAGATGATGGGTATTGTGGTTGATTTCAGGGGCATGTGTGAGTTTGAGGCAAGATGCCTAATTCTACCAAGGAGTTTTGTCACGGTCCAGACTTATCCTATTTAATCATGTCTAGCTTAACAGGCAGGCTATCTTTCTATGTTCATATGCACAATATGTATGCCGACATGGCATGTTATTTGGGATCTAATTCCTAACTGTCTGTTGCTCGTTTGGGCAATTCCTTAGGTCTAAAAAGAAAATTTCTATTGACGATATGTTCTTAACACTTCTCAAAGACGACTTTATAAACCTTTGGTTGTAAGTGGTTGGGCCAACACGGAAGGAAAGTTGTGTAGTAGGTCTGAGTCGGATACATGGACTTTCTACCTAGCTAGGACATAAAATGACATATCATTTCTTATTCCTAGTTGATCCCGACCTTCTGCTTGATCAGAGCATAAGGTTCATTGGTCACTACCAGGATTGAGAATTCGATTCAAACCGTGAATACCTCGCTTATATGTAGTTTCTCTGCTCCGTGGTCCCGATTGTACCAAGTCCTTGAGAAAGCGATTCTAAGGGGTGTATTGATTTGACCTATCATTAAATCCAAGGGATATATAAGTTTTCTCTGAGCGTGAATAGTTACTAATTAAACAAGCCCCCTAAGAGTTGTTAAATAAGCCTATGAGTACCGAGGGGATTCAACAAAGGAACGGGGTCTCGTTCCATCCTAATCAAGTCAACTAACTAAGTCTATAATGCAATTGGCTTAGCAAAATTCATTAGCCTTTTACTTTCCTTAGCCTAACCAGTAGTCTAGTCTTAATTTAGGAGTAGCGGTAATCCACAGGTTGTAATCCAAAGTCTATGCTCATACGCTAGATGATTTCACATCATTTCTAATACAGGAAGGGTTTTATCACTTAGGATCAAAGTTGTCTAATTGGAACTGGGTTGTCTATACTTGACGCTCGAGCATTTTGCATATGTTCATACTAGTTAAGGAGGTCTTAGAGTTCAGGTCATTACATCAGTAGATTTCTTATACTGTCAGATTTGTCTACAAAACCTAGGAGTACCAACTCTAGGTCCAAAACTTTAAGGGCTTGTTTGGCCAATGGTATTAAGTTGTATTAAATGGGTCTGCATTGCTAATCCCTCCTCGAGATTGGGAGTGGCATGGTTGGTAGGAGGGTGAGTGGGGATTAGTTTTATAGGCTTTGGAAAATGAGTCTTGTGTGGGAAAGTGTGAGATGAGATTTCCAAATCCCAGGATGAGGAATTTTTCAGTGTAATAGGAAAACCCGGGATATACTTTTCATTGCATACATTCAAAACATGGCATTGGAAAACATGGGATACACCCAACCTAGGGGCCATACCTTACACATATATTTATTATTACTTTTACAATTCCATTCACCTAATCTCACTTAATGTAGTTGATCGAACGGGCCTCAAATGTCCCATCATTTGGAGGTTGTGAAGGCTATGGAAAAGTGAAGAAAAAGGGGAAAAAGGGTTGGAGGTTAGGTTCTCCACGGACTTAGGTCTTAGCAGGGGTTGTAGAGGCCCAAGTAACAGGGAATGAAGAAGGTAAAAGGGAGGAATGGATGCGTTGAGAGATATATATGTTTTTAGGACGAAATAGAGGATGTGGGGGCTGAAACGAAAGAGAAATGGAGAGGGAGGAAGGTAAGGACTGCTGTGAATGATGGAGAGGGGTGGATTATGACCGAAAATGGGAAATAGAACGATTGGGGTGACAGTTTTCGAGACAAATCAGTAAGAAGGAAAAAAAAAGAGAGCTTTGGGGTGGGATTTGTGAAGGAGGAGTGTGATCTAGGGTGTTTTAAGGGACGACCCACCATCAGGGGGGTTACCCTAGACCCCAAAGTGGGTCGGCCCGAGCGGCAGGCCCGGCTCAGCCCAAAGTTCGGCAAGGCCTCGCCGACAAACTATTCAGATCATGAGGTCCCGCCCCATGGGTGAGATCCTCCTGTCCCCTAGGCCCCAGAAAACCCTGGGTCCCAACCTGGGGCCCTCCGGAATGGTGTGGATGGGCCCCCGACTCCGTTTCACTTAATTTCGGGTCAAATCGGACGTATCTTGCAATCCAAAATGAGTTATCTGACGTATAATATATGATTTTGGGGTAGAACGAGCTAATGAAGCCAACCAACCCTGCTATGCTAGGTTGCATAGCCCGAAATTGTGAAAAACCCCAAGATCGATGGTCGTTTCCCTGTTTAAATTTCGTTTTACTAAAAATAGTAGTTTTAGTTTGATTACTCTTCATCCGTTGGGCTTTAGGAGTTACGTCCATTGCAAAAAGAGCTTAGAATAATTAGGAGAACAGTTTGGTGAAGCCACATAGGACACTTACTATTTTTGGATGAAAACCTTGCGCACTAGGAGACACACGACCTTATAGTAAGTCGCGAATTCTAGGAGTTTTAGTTGTAGTATGTTTCTGATTTCTTTCCCATTACTTGGTGTCCCTATCTAAAGGGTTGTGAACTCATTTTTATTTTTATTCATTCATTAATCAATTTCGAATTTATTAGAATTTATTTCTATTTTTTTACTTTCTTTTCTCGTAGATTCGAGAAGTCTCTGTGAGGAGTCCAGAGAAGCTCTGAGGATTTGGAGTAGTTATCCTCATCACGTTTATCCCGTGTTCTACCGATTTTCAACGGTTGGGATTGGGGTGGATTGTGATCTAGACTCATCAATAGATGACCTAAAAATGATTCAGGATCATTTCATGTGATCATGGGTGTGTACGGGCCCAATCTCAACGGTCGATTTCGGTCAGTTTCACCGTTCGGCAAATTTAGAAAATCCTAAGTCGGTTTTTACGTTCCGTCACTCCCTCCTAAGTTAAAGTGCATCAGTGTGCATCATGTGACCATAACCCAGGTCCAGTTTAATCCAAATCATGCTCTGATACCAACTATAACGCCTTGAAAATCGGGGGTCGAGCATAAACTCAACTCCCGAGTTCCAACGCATCACTTATGCAACAAAATAAATGATAATTAAATGTTGTCTGCTTTCGTATAATGAACGTGAGTGAGATTAAGCCAAAACAGCATATCATACTCCAGAGACAGTTAAATTGCAAGTGGAAGACTGTGATAGCTATATGTAATATATAAATTATGGTGAGTCTCCAGAGTGTGATAACAATACCAGGTTAAAATAGTTACAAGTACATTACAAAATATACCTAAGGTGTAGTGTCATCTAGTCAACGTCCCTGTAATCCCATCGATCAAGACACGACTCAAATGAAGTTACCATAAACAACATATACGAGAAGACACCCTTATCGTCACAAAAGTCTGGCTCCGCCTCAGGAAATAGCGTTGCCATCTGCAATCAGACAAAGTCTGGTGGGTGTTCGGAACACCATCCCATAACGTGGGAGTGAGTAGCTAACTCAGTTGAACAATAAAGGATAGGTTAACATGTTATCGACTCAGTCAAGTAGTAATGATAAAGCAGTATAATCAAACACTCCTAACTACTCTTATTAATACAAGTATGAATGTAGTCATGATGTATGCCCTCACCACACCCTCCCTCGTGCGACACCATCTTACGTTCGCGGCATGCTTTCATCCTTCAGTGCTCCACATCTTCCAAGCACATGCAATGTATGATGAGCATGATTACCGAGTTGTTATTAGTCCATTTCAAACAGCAGTATTGGGAAACTAAGGTACCTCCCTTATATCATTCTCAATCATGATCCTTTATAGGGTCGTTAGTCCTAGTTAATCTCATACGATAATGTGTTTCTAGGTCGCTGCAGAGGCTGTCATGGCTGTTACGTACAAAGGTTACACCACTCCCCCATCACCTCTTTAACGATTCATCACTATATAGATATAGGCCTAGTTCATACTCTGTACATCGCAGTAAAACTCTAAGGCTCACCGCAAATTCAGAGTATGCTCGAGGTCACTCCACTAACGTCCTACCAACTGGCAGTCTATTTTCGAAGCCCGACTAGTCCACTTATTGACAATGGGACTCGGATGGAACCCGACTGAAGACCACTGCTAGGCTACGCCAGTGTAGGTTGACAGCTCGAATATAGTGTCCCATACTACCATAATCGGCTCACGAGTTTGGTTGCTCAATGGTCACTACGGGGAGGCACATGGCCCCAGCGTAGGTTGACAGCTCAACCACGGTATCCCATACCACCATGCCTGGCTCATGAGTCTTAGCGGATCGTGGTACCATGGTTAACGGGATTACACTGGTAAGTTTGGTACCCTAGGTTCAAACAGAGGCGTCCAAACATGGTAAACATACATAAGACAAATTGGGTTGCTTGACGAGCTCAACTAGCTCGAGCACACAACAAGTTGAACGACATGCATTACAGAACCACTAAAGCAGTAATGGATCAAGATTTCAAATCATACAATCAAATATCCAATATTGTCCGCTTAGGGCTACCAGGGCTGTTGCTCAGAAACGTTGCATCACTCCCCCATCACCCTTCACGGATTTATGGAATACAACTTAAACATTGAAGTAACCAGAGCAGAACTAAATAAACAAGTAATTCAAGCAAGTTAACAAGCATGTCATAAAGCATGTTGTAATGCATGTTATAAAGCATGTTATAAAGCACTATATAAACAAGAATACAAACACACATATTTCATAAGTAAGCGGTTAAAGTAAACAACCAACATGGAGGAAATCATACACGTCTCTAAGGTAGTTGAGAATCCCATCTCAACACCTACTTAAGACACTATCATCCAAACACTTACTCTCACAAGCATTTTCACAAATACTTAGAATACACTATTACAACATACATAGTGTATATTAGCAAAACATGTATTAGGGCAAGTCCTTTCGCCAAGCAAGTATTTTACGCATATATAATATATTCATATAACAACTAATCATGGCAAACACATCTCCAAAATTTATACGTGTACGGTACTTTCCAGAATACACTATTTCTACATACATATTATATATTAGCAAATCATGTATTATGGCAAATCCTTTCGGCAACTAAGTATTTTATCCATATATATTATATTCATACAACAAATAATCATGACAAATACATTTCTAAAATTTATACGTATACGGTATTTTCTAAGAATACCTAGAATATGTAAAATTCCATATTCTACGTCTTTAATCGAAACAGAAAACAGAAAGCACTTTGTACATGTGCAATTGCATGCAGATCATGAATCTATCATTATCTGATATTAAAAGCATTGAAAACCATAACCTATATACCTAAAGTCCTCACCTTTTGTCATAGAATCGTAACGAATACGATAGGTTAGCTAAGCTTCCGTATTCGGCGGTTTGGCAACCTATAGAATGAAATAGGTTAGCTATTTCATAACCTACAACCACCAAAACTCTAAAATAGATTAGGGTTAGGGTTTCTTACCTAGAAAAGATGTTGAAATCATCGGGAAAGCGATTAGATTGCAGTGGTGGAGCTCGTAGAGTGGCAGGGTAGAGCGGCCAGGAGATTCTCCCACTTCTCTCTCACATTCACTCTCTTTTCTCTCTTCTCTCTCTAGGGTTTCTCTCAAATTCGTATGGCTGTGAGAGAGAGGGTTCTAAGGTCCTTATATAGCATAAAATCTCACCAAAACAGACTTGGGAATAAGGTATACTTGGGTTTTGGCCAAAGGGCTTCTGTTTCAGCTCAACGGAGCATTTTCGGAGGCCCTCTTTGAGCCAAAGGTCGGACTTAAGCTCACTGACATTGGATCTAGGTGGAGTCAAGTTTTCGTTCCATTCGAGATTACAGATCACGCGTGGCGGACCAGTTTCAGTTCAATGGTTAGTGGATCTCGATTGGAGATTTCGAGTACATAGATATGTTTATGAAATTTTTCCTGATCCAAGGGTGTATTTAGGTCAGATTCTGATGGTCTAGTTGCTTACAAAATGACCGCAAGTAACAAATCTCAGATTACTATTCAAGATATTTATTTTGTAAAGAAAATAAGTGTTCTTACACTCCCTCGCTCCGGACTCAAGCGAACAGCCGTGGGACACTGTCTGGATTTGATTTCAGAGATGATTGTCAAGCCCAGTGAGGCGGTCCTAATTCCTTAACTTTGTATTAATCAGACTTTCGACGTGCAGTCCAGATCTGATATGGAGTTTCGGGATGCTCCCGAGAGTAGCCGGGTAATGAGATTGATCCTAGATTTTAGGGTTACCTAACGTCAATGATTCTACAAGTTTTGGGTCTTGCAGATCGTATTTAAAGTGGATCAAGCGGATTTCGTAGCTAATCTAGTTTAGCACTTAGTTACTTTATCTCATTTTTAAAGGATTTAGTCCTGTAAGATTTCTGTCTGAGGTAATACCTAGGCCTTTGTAGTTTGTACATAAAGTGATCCAAGCTATAATACTTAGCTAGTTTAAGATAGTGTCTAGGGTGAAAGTACTTAGAAGGATTTAAAGAACGAGGTAGTGAAAGGTGAGATTTGTGAAGAAAATGGTTTGAAAAGAGAATTGAGGCTTTAATTGAGTGTTTGAGAAGTTAAACCGGTGTTAAGATTGACCCATCGCCTAAGGACGTCTAATTCCAGGTTGGGAAAAATCCGGGCTGTTATAGTAACTGAGCCCGGTTGCTTCCAGTCTTGCACTGCTACCACTTTGGCTAGGTCCATAGAGATGCCTTCCTTGGAAACCACACGTCCCAAGAATTTGACTTCTTCTTTTCAGAAGTCACAGTTCCGGAATTGAGCACACAATTGATTTTTCTTGAGCATCTCAAGGACTACTCGTAAGTGTTCTTCATGTTCCCTACGACTCTTCGAGTATACTAGTATGTCATCAATAAACACGATGATGAATCTATACAAGAAGGGTCTAAAGACTCTATTCATAAGGTCCATGAATACAGTTGGCGTGTTTATGAGTCCAAAGGGCATGGATAGGAACTCATAATGTCTAAAGCTGGTCCTGAAAGCTGTTTTCGGTACGTCTTCCTTTCTAATTCGTAGTTGATGGTACCCAGATTGTAAGTCGATCTTTAAGAAGTACTGGGCAACTGTCAGTTGATCGAACAGATCATCAATTCTTAGCAACGGGTATTTATTCCTCACGGTGACTTGGTTCATCCTTTTGTAGTCAATACACAGCCACAAGGTGCCATCTTTCTTCTTCACAAACAAGACTGGGGCTCCCCATGGTGAAACGCTAGGTCGGATGAAGCCCGATTCTAGCAGGTCATCAATTTGGATTCTAAGTTTTTCCATTTCACACGGGGGCATGCGATAGGTCGGAAGGAAGATGGGTGTGGTACCTAACATCAAATCTATGGTGAAGTAGCCTTTTTCTAATGAAGCATAACATAGGACTCATTACGAATAGCTGACTTGGACTGGAAATGTAAAGGACGAGCGATCGTCTTCGTGGATCATCATCGTCTGGTCTTCGCAGTCGATCTCGACTCTCATTATGGAGAGCCAATTCATGCCCATGATGACATCGTAGTGGAAGACCTTTGTAACTATGAGATCCACATGTCCCCTCTTACCCCCCAAGTCAATGGGGCAACCTCGGCACACTGATGAAGCTTCTAAGAAAGTCCCGACTACCGCAATAATTCTCACTCCCAACATGGGAGTGGTGGGTAGCCTAGATGCTTGATGGTCATGTATGAAATTAATAACATAGTGGACCTAGTGTCCATTAGAAGAAAAATAGGGGCACCTCAGATGTGGGTTGTCACTTCGAATGCTGAGGGCATGGGGGTGGCTGCATTCACACCTTCTGCCGCTATTGCATGAACTTGGGCTTGCTGTGGCAGGTTGGGTTGGTGTATTGGCCATTGTGGTAGCCTATTTTAAGGTGCCGATGGGCAGGCAGAACTGTTGGGCCAGACCCGTGGCTCGCTGAGGGGGAGCTGACAATGCTTGCTGGGGTGGCCGGTTGATGCACTGACAAGGTAAGTAGTCATGGTCCCGCATCCAAGAAAAACAGAAAGCCTCCGAATGGCCCACCTTGTTGCAGTACTCGTAGGTACAATCAGATTGGGCATAGGTGGGAGGAGGAGCTGCATGTCAGGGAGGCGAGCTTGGGTGTGGTTTCTTCCCTGCTGATGAAGAAGATTGTCCCCCCGCCCTGCCTCGAGAGTCTAACTGAAGGCGAGCTTGTGAGAACCGCTCTCCGTCCTGCTCAGCCGCAGGAACATTTCCACTAATTCGGCATATGTACGAATGTTCGCATAACACATGTTGGTGTGAATTTCGGCCCTTAGGCCTTCGGCGAAGCGTCTCATTCAGGTCTCCTTGTCAGCAACGATTCAGGGGGAGTAGCGTGATAATTCAGTAAACCAGTTTTCATACTTGGCTACCGTCATCTGTCTTTGTTGGAAGCACAGGAACTCGTTCTCCTTCTCATTTCTTGTAACGTCCCAGAAAAATCCGTACAAAGCCCGAGTACCACCTCAGGCAGAAATCACTCAGGACCAAATCCTTTAGAAATTACATGAAATTAACTAAGTGTTAAACTAGTTTACCTGTGAAATTAGCACTAATCACTTTAAATGCGATCTGCAAGACCTAAAACTTGTAGAATCATTGATGCTAGGTTACCCTAAAATCTAGGATCAATCTCATTACCCAGTTGCTCTCGGGAGCACATTCAAATTTCGTATCGGAGTTAGACCGCACATCGAAAGTCCGATGACCACAAAGCTAAACGCTTAGGACCACCTTACTGGGCTTGACAACCATCTCGAAAATCAAATCCAGATAGTGTCCCGAAGCTATTCGCTTGAGCCCGGAGTGAAGTGTGTGAGAAATGTGGATATTTTAGAAATAAAAATTTAAATTTAAGTAATCTGAGACTTGTCACTTGTGGGCCAGATATAAAGATTCAGACCGTTAGAATCTGACCCAAATACACCCTCGGATCAGGTGAAATTTCATATACAGGTCAATGTACTTGTAACCCTGATCGAGTTTCGGTGACCGTTGAATTGAAACTGGTCCGCCAAGAGCGATCTGTAAATCCGATCGGACTGAAAACTTAACTTAACCTAGATCCATGATCAGGGAGCTTAAGTCCAACCTTTGGCTCAAGGGGGGGCTCCGGAAGTGCTTTGTTGAGCTGAAACAGACCCCCTTTGGCTATAACCTAAGTATACCTTGGCCCTGGGGCCATTTCCATCAGTTTTAGGCCTATATAAGGACCTTAAACCCTCTCTCATTCACTCCATACGAATTTGGGAAAAACCCTAGGAGAGAGAAGAGAGTAAAGAGAGAGAAAGTGAGAGAAGTTGGAGTCACTCTTGGGATTCGATCCCTACTATTCTACGTGCCTATCCGTCACTACTAAATCGTTATTCCAATGATTCTGACTTCGTTCTTAGGTAAGAAAAACTAACCCTAATCTGTTCTAGGGTTTCAATTGTTACAACTCGCGAGATAGCTGACTTAATTCATGTTACAATCGTTGACGAAGCCTTAGAGCTTCTAGCGAATTCGGTATGCTTCTACGGTGTAAGGTGCAAACTATAGACGTATAGGTTATGGTTTTCAAGGCATTCAATGTCGGTTAATGATTTATTCTTGACGTGGGTGCTATTTCATAAGAAAAATGGGTCGTTTGTTTCACTTTACGATTATATATGAGCTATGTTGAATATAGTGTATTCTATGTACGTATGGAAATGTTTGAATACGTATGGAATTTGGATTTATGTCTAACATGATTATTTGTCGTGACTATAAGCTTGTTATGTATTGGACAACTCCCTAACAACAGGACTTGCCCTAAATCATGCCACGGCCAATATACGCTATATATGTTAGAGTGTGTAGCCCATGTGTTTGTGAAAATGATTAAATGAGTATGGAACCCGGATTCGTGCATGCCATGATTATCCGCCTTGGGTATATGCATGTGGTATATGGGGTAACTCCCTAGTAAAAGGATTTGGCCTAATACATGTATAACCAATATACAACATGTATGGAGATGTGTGTAGTCTAAGTGTTTATTGAAATGACTGAATGACTATGAAATCATGATTTGTGCCTGTTATGTTTATAGAATGCAAATGCATGATTGTCGTATTCATGACAACTCCTTGTTGGAAGGATTTGTCCAAATACACGTCATAGACAATATATGTTATGTATGTTGACATTGTAGTATAAGTGTTTGATAAAATGTTTATATGAGTAGTTAGATGAACTATATCTAATAAGGTTGTTGAGATAGGTTTCCCAACTACCTTAGTTATATGTATAAATTCCTGCTAATAGCTGAAATCTAAATGGTGTGCTTTGTGTGGAATACATATATGTAGAATGGCGTATTATATGTGTTTCGTAATATATTCAAATGATATTCATGCTTACATTGGTTCCTAAATGATATATGATTCTCATGTATGCAAATTTCTCATATCAGAATGTGTGTGGGATTATGATATAGTCCAAGCAATCGGTAATAGATTCCGTGTTAAAGGCTGAGGTTGTTTTGCCACAAAGGACATGTCCGATGAATCCGAGTCGTACTTCGGTCGACGACAGTGGTTAGGCCACATGGAGTTCTTACGCACTTCATGTCGATCAACTCGAGATGCGCTCGTACTAGTCAAGCTCGTCAAGTAACCCGATTGACCCGATGTATGTTCACCATATTTGGATGCTACTGCTTGAACCTAAGGTACCAAACTCACCAGTGAAAACCCTGTTAACCTTGGTACCTTGATCCGCTAAGACTCATGAGCAGGACATGATGGTATGGGACACCGTGTTCGAGCTGTCGGCCTACGCTGGGGCGACGAGCAACCCCGTAGTAACCAGTGAGCAACCAAAACTCGTGAGCCAAATACGGTGGTATGGGACACTGTATTCGAGCTGTCGACCTCCATTGGTGTAGCCTGGCTATGGTCCCCAGTCGGGTTGGCGACGAGCCTTCGAAAATAGACTGCCAGTTGGTAGGGCGTTGGTGGAGTGACCTCGAGTATAAAATAGGCCTACCCCGGCACAGCCTGGCTGTGGTCCCCAGTCGGGTTGGCGACGAGCCTTCGAAAATAGACTGTCAGTTGGTAGGGTGTTGGTGGTAGTGACATGAACTTGCCTATCATATGTGATTAACTAGGATTGACGACCCTAGATGGATCATTGTTTGGGAATTGATATAAGGGAGGTAACTTAGTTTTCCAATCCTGCTGTATGAAAAGGACTAATAAAAACTTGGTAATCACGCTCATAACATCGCACTGCATGTGCCCCAGGTTGAAGAGCACAGAGGGACGAAAGCATGTCGCGACCGTAAGATGGTGTCGCATGAGGGAGTGTAGGCGAGGGCATGCATCATTATTCATATCATTCTTACATTAATAAGAGTATTCATGGATGTTTGATTTTACTTCTTTATCATTACTGCTTGACTGAATCGATAACATGTTAACCTTTGCTGTAAAATTCCACTGAGTTGATCACTCACTCCCCCGTTACAGGACGGTGTTTTAAACACCAACCAAACTCTGTCTTGATTTCAGATGACGACGTGACCCAAGAGGCAAAGCCTGATTAGTATGACGATCAGGACGAGTTTTCGTATATGCAGTTCTCCGGCGGCTTCGCTTAGGCTATCCGGATCAACGGGGCTAAAGGGAATATCATTGTAGTTGTACTGTTTAACATTTTAATTTTGAGATTATTATATGTATATGGTGACTCAGTGATGTATTCATACTCTGGAGACCGATTGTGATCTTTTGACTTATATATGTTTATTTATGTCTTTCAGTCTTCCACTTGCATTTTACAACATGATTTGGAGTATGAATTACTGTTTTGGTATAATCCCACTCATGATTAATGCACTAACATGGACAACATTCAATCATAAGCATATATGTTGCATAAGTGATGTTTTGGAACTCGGGAGTTGAGTTGCTACTCGACTCCCGAATTTCAGGGCGTTACAAGTTGGTATCAAAGTATGATTTGGATTAAACCGAACCTGTGTTATGGTCACACGACGTACACTGACGCAAATTCAACTTAGGTGGGTGCGAGAAAATGTAGAAACAGTCATAGGAGTCCCAGTTTCACCAATTAGTGAAGTTTACTGAAAACGATAGCTGAGATCGGGTCCGTACTCTCCCATGATCTCTCAAAGTGACCCCGAATCACTCCTAGACTGTCAAACGATGGGTCTAGACCACAAATTACCCCATCCCAGCCTTCAAAAATCTCTATGTGCGGTTATACATCAGCAACATACCGAACGGCCCCAAAACGACTCGAATAAGAGTCGGGGGCCAAACTGAACAAATTCGGTGGGACCCAAGGTGGGCCTCACATGTTTTTAGACCAAGTGGGGGAGGACCTCTCCCAAGGGGCCAGCCCTCGCCAAAAGCTCCAGAGATCAGTGAGGACCTTACCGGTTTGGCGAGGCCTCGCCGCCGAATGGGCCCAGGCGGGCAGGTCGATCGGACCGATGATGTTTTGGGTGTTGTATGGCCCACCTATCCATGGGGTTTTGATTTAAACCCCTCCAAACCCACCTCTCCTTCACAAACCACCACTCCAAGCTCTCATTTTCTCCAAAACTTTTCGATTTCTCTCTCAAACCTCCCCTCCATTCACCCATTTCATCATTTTCTGTCAAAACACATATATCTCCACTGTTTTCAGCAATACCCACCCTCCAACCTTTCCATTCTCTCTTATTTGAACTCTTAAACCCCCCATTTGAGTCTTAAATTGGTGTAAACCTACTAACCTATCCTATTTCTTCATTTTCCCTCTTTATTCCCTTTCATTGAGCCTTTACCACCTCCGTTGAGGCTCAAATCCGTGGAGAACCAAAGAACCCATCCCTTTCTTCCCTTTTCTCCACTTTTTCATGGCCCTATTCGAGTTTATTACGGTCATTTTCTCGATTTCCTCCATTCTTTCTCTCATGGGAAAAAAAAGAGCTCCTATGGAAGAAGCTAGGCCTAGTCACCCCACTCGTTCGAGGAGACCGAGAGGTGCCGCCACGAGTACAAGCGCCACTCAGGAGTTTTAGACGAAGCGAGATCTTGATCCCTGGGCTCCCGTTGGAAGGACTCTATTGGCGGAGCTATTCCATGGAGTTTATGAGGGTCGCAGGGTTCTTTTTGAAGCTCATGTGGATGGGTGGCTCTTTGGGGAGTACTTGTTGTTTGAGTACCTGGAGGAAGCCAAGTGGGGTCCGCTATTTGAAGGCAAGTACCGCGCCAATGCGAGCACTGTTCGAGCTTTCTATGCCCTCATTCAAGAGCCTACGCTGGAGCCCTTGCAATTCCTGATCCCATGTGGAAGGGATCGGTTGGCCACAATTGACGTCCGATTAATATCTTGGCTTATGAAGGTGCCCCTTGGCGAGGTACATGCAAGTGAGACGAATCTGAAGAGTGCAGTGAAAGGGATCGCCGCACAAGGTTCCTTTGTGGTTGGCTGGTTCAGTGGCAGCCAAACAATAGCTTTCTAATGACTAATATGACTGACGACTTCCGTCTACTCCACATTTTCACATTCAATGTCTACCCCAGGTAGAGCAATTGCAGCCTGTGTACGTGACTGATGGTAGATTTTTTATACCAAGTGGGGCAAGGAGAGAAGTTGTGCATTCCTACGTATGTTTTACGACAGATAGTTCTTACCACACGCTCCAATAGAAGGACTGATTCATTTCCCTTTGACCGGCTTATATGCAAGATTGCACGTGAGTTCGGCTATAGTCTTGGTACAGAACTCCCAGTGCCACAACATTTCATCGACAAAACTACTCTCAATCAGATGAAATTGGGCCACAACAGCGCAAGCCCGACTGGATGAGAGTGAGGATGAGACAGCTAGTGAGGAGTATGAAAGTGAGGAAGAAGTTGGAGTTGAAATAGAAGAGGAAGAGAGTGAGGAAGAAGAGGAGGCCCAGGACACGGAGGAGAGCTCCCCTCCTACGGCTCCGGAGCAGGATGCTGACCAAGATGCTAAGGATGCCCATTTAGCTCGACTTGAAGAGGGTTAGGCTGTCCTACGACGAGATATGATCGATCTTCAAACCCTCGTGAAACACAAGTTTAAGAAAGTGACTCGCACTTTAAAGTCTATCCTGTGCTGCTTGCAGGATAAGGGTGCCCCTCCTCTTTCACTAGACTCGGATGCCTAGTCATCCATGTCGTCGCCCTATGGCTTGTTTTGTGGCTGTGATAGGATCTTTATGTTTTCATGTTGATAGGCCTAGTGGTGTAGTAGTTGGTAGAATGTTTTAACTGTTTGAAGTCTTGGTTGTATTAGCTCACATGCATCTTCTGTCATGATTCATGTAACACTGTGTTTCATGTATTATGACAATTTTGGTAAATGAAATGCATGAAGTTGCTTTAATCTGTATATGAATGCTGCGTAAAAGTGATTATGAGTATGCTGAATCTGACTTGGGTAGCACCCTATGTTAAATATAGGGAATGCCACCTAAGGCTACACGGGTTGCGGTGCGTCTCACTTTTGGCGATCCGATTGATGGGGTATCTTCCCTGAGTGATTGCCAGATGGACCCTAGTTTGGGCTAACCCACATTGCCATGCCGGATTCTCAGCGGCCACTAGCCCTGCCACTGGGCCGACACATATGAACCGCCTATGGTGTCACCTATTACACCATCGGTTCCTGAGCAGAACTATACGTCAAAGTCGACGCAGCATGTGCCTCAATCAACCCCACCTACGGATAGGTTGGAGCAATTGATGACGATGATGCACCAGCAGCACCAGCAGCTCCTAGCTACTATTGCAGGGGCTCTAGCTCGGGGTGGAAGTGTGACTCCACCTTCACCATCTGTACACCCTGCTGAGACTGTAGGGCCTTCTGCTCAGGATGAGGGTGTGCCTCCCCCTGCACCTGCTACATACCCTACAGGGAATCTGGGTACGAGTGGTCTCCTCGAGCGATTTTAGCGCTTGAGGCCTCCTACCTTTATGGGTTCTTACAGACCCGAGGAGGCTAAGTACTGGATAGATCTCATCTCTAAGATGTTAAAACCGCTGCACTGCACTGAGGTAGAACAAGTCGAGCTAGCCACCTATATGTTTGAGAAGGAGGCTAGTTTATGGTGAGACAACGTCCTACAAACGGTTCCCATAGGACACGTGTGGACTTGGGATGCATTTGAGACACACTTCCATGCGAAATATTTCCCCCTCACGTACCTCTATGAGAAGGAGGGAGAGTTCCTTAGCCTCCGACAGGGGGGCATGACAGTGGCAGAGTACGAGAACAGGTTCACGGAGCTAGCCAATATGCTCCTTTGATACTAACTGATGAACCGATGAAAATGCGGCATTTTTCAGATGGGTTGCGGCCCGATATCTGCACTCAGACGTGTTATGCTAGCATTTCCAATTACGCCGAGCTAGTCAACATATCTCTAAGAGCTGAGCAAGATGGAGACAGAGTTTCTCAAACATGTATACCAATGGGCCCGAGGCCTCAGCCCGAATCGTAGGACCGGCTAGTCTAGGTAAGAGGCCACATGTAGACTTGCCTCCCAGGCCCATGGCTCTGCCGACCCAGCAAAGGCGAGTGAAATGTTGGTGTACTTATTGCGATAAAGGTGGACACACTGACCCCTTCTGTTTCACCAAGATGAAAGACAACAGTGTCACGCCACCTCAGAAGATCGACCGTCAGCCACCACATGATATAGCGACTCCACCTCTATGATCTGTATTACCAGTGTAGCCATTTTACCGACCACCTGTACCTTAGAATAGGCCGCCTCAAAGACCTATGACAGCGCAACCAAACCATCCTCAACAAGCCCGTGTGCATGACTTGCAGTTGAAGCACCTGAGTCAACAACTGTAGCGCCTTTGACCTTTGAGGTCACTGCTCACATTCAAGGTACGCCTATATTCCTATTGGCAGATACTGTGTCTATTAAACTAGTTTGTATGAAAGAATAGGCCTAATAATGGATTACTATCCTCATTATAAAATAATAATAATAATAATATGGTAACTAGAGAGGACAAATATGTTGTAAATAATAGAAAGGTCGAAACGGAAAATTTCTACAACTTCAAGTTGCTAATAGGTTGGTCATATCTTTTAGGAATTCTTATATTCATCCTAAGAAGTATCCTGTGATTAAATTTGATTATACGTAAAGATATATATATATATATATATTTGTTATTTTTGTATAATTAAATTAGAACCCTCGAATAGGATTGAGTTTCATAGTTTAATACTCCGTAAGATCGTGTTAGAGGTGGACCACAGTAAGGTTATAAGTTTCTTATTTCCCTTGTAAATTCAAGATTCATACTGCGTCGAGGAGATGTCCCTTTTCTTTCCCTTCCCGCTGCCTTATGTTGCTAGCATTCCAAACTTCTGTAATTTTTAGGACTCTCGACTCTTCCCTGCCTCCCGAAGTTAATAAAACTAAAGTGCCAATCTACTCATGACACCCTAGCCGTATAATTGAAATGGTGACCTACAACTATAATATTAGGAGATTGAAAGCCCTTCTTGTATAGTCTTTTGACTATGAGCACTAGGAAAGAACCTATTATCCACCAAGTTAAACATAGGTTAAATAAGAACTCTCATTGAACAAGATCCAAAGGACAACCTTATAGACATGAGGCTTGAACCTCCTAGCGAATTATAATAATCATTAAATATTTAGGACGATCTGATTTCGGAATTTCAGAACCACATCCGTACGAGGCATTCGTGGCTTAACTCAATTCTCAATCCTAGGTGATTACCAAAGGACTCACTGCTTGATCGAGCAGAAGACTAGGATCCATCAGGATTAGGAAGGGATATAATGTGTTGTCGACCTTGGTCAGGTGGGCAATCGACGAATCAGGTTCGAGCCTACCACAACTGACTTTCCGTATTAGCCCAATCATAAATGGTAGAACATACCACCCTTAGGTAAACTTTAACATCAGACACTTAGCACGATAGTAATGACTTGGACATTTATCTTCAAACCTCAAAGGTAGAAGCTTTTAAGGGGGGTGGACCGATATGAGCTAGGCTAGTGTAGCTGTTAAATACTCTATGTAATGCCCCAGATTTTGTCAACCTGGAGTTAGATGTCCATAGGCAAGGGGTTAATCCTAACCCCGTAGTAACTTCTCAAACCCAAAAAAAAATCCTTTAGAAATTAGACGAGTTTACCTAAGTGTTAAACTAGATTAGCTATGAAATCCGCTTGAATCACTTTAAATACGATCTGCAAGACCCAAAACTTGTAGAATCATCGATGCTAGGTTACCCTGAAATCTAGGATAAATCTCATTACCCAGTTGCCCTTGGGAGTACATTGAAACTCCGTATCGGATCTAGACCGCACATCGAAAGTCCAATTGCTACGAAATTATATAATTATGACCGCCTTGCTGGGCTGGACAACCATCTCGAAAATCAACTCCAGATAGTGTCCCGGGGCTATTCGTTTGAGCCCATAGCAAAGAGTGTGAGAAGATGTGGTTTTCTTTAGAAATTAAATCTAATTAAAGGAATCAGAGACTTGTCGCTTGCGGGCCAAATATAAACAATCAGACAGTCAGAATCTGACCCAAATACACCTTCGGATTAGGAGAAATTTCATACACATGGCAGTGTACTTATAATCCTGATCGAGTTCGGTGACCGTTGAACTGAAACTGGTCCGTCACGTGTGATCTGGGAACCCGACTAGAATGAAAACTTAACTCGACCTAGATCCATAGACACGGAGCTTAAGTCCGACCTTTGGCTCAAGGGGGGCTCCGGAAGTGCTCCGTTGAGATGGAACAGATGCCCTTTGGACATAACCTAAGTATACCTTGGCCCTGGGCCTATTTTCAACAATTTTAAGCCTATATAAGGACCTTAAACCCTCTCTCATTCACTCCATACGAATTTGAGAAAACCCTAGGAGAGAAGAGAGTAAAGAGAGAGAAAGTGTGAGAGAAGTGGGAGGAGATTCATGTTGCTCTATCTTGTTATTCTACGTGTCGAACCATCACTACCGTATCGCTTTTCCAGCGATTCTGATTCTGTTTTCGGGTAAGAAAACCTAACCCTAATCTGTTCTAGAGTTTTTATTGTTGCAAGTAGCCAAATAGCTAACTTAACTCGTAATATAGGTTGTCATTTCATCGTGGACAAAGACCTAGAGTCTCTGTCGAATTCGTTACAGTTCTACGGTATAAGGTGCGGACTTTAAACGTATAGGTTATGACTTTCAAGGCTTTCAATGTCATTTAATGATATATTACTGACATGGATGCTATTACACATGTACAAAGTGTTATCCGTTTCGTTTTTCAGATATACGTTAACTATGTTAAATATACTATATTCCTCGTATTTGTAGAAAATACCGTATTCGTATGAAATTCGAACTTGTGCTTACCATGATTAATTTTTGTCTATGTATGCTAGATACATGTGTATCAACTTTTGGGTGAACGAATTAGCCTAATACATGTTATCCCGACATACGTTGTGTATGTTATAACTTGTAGTCTAAGTGTTTATAGAAATGTTCAAATGAATATGGAACTATGATTTATGCTTGCCATGACTATTGGTCATGAATGCATGATCGTGGTTCATGTGGCAACTCCTTTGTGAAAGGATTCGCTATGACATGTGTTATAACTAGCATATTACAGGTATGTAGGAAGGTGTAGTCTAAGTGTTTGTAAAATTGTCTGAATGAGTAAGTAGTTAGTAAATTGCAATGTATAAGGGTGTTGAGATATGATTCTCAACTACTTTCACTATGTGTATGCTTTCCTCCATGTACCGTATATTAGAGTGTTTGCTTATTATGTAATGCATATGTATAAATCCATGTTTAAATTCATGTTTAAGTTGTATTCCATAAAATGCAAAAACAAGCCGTGAAGGGTGATGGGGGAGTGGTGTAAAGATTCCGTGTAATAGCCCTGACAGCCCTAAAGCAGACATGATTGTATGATTTGAAATCTTGATCCATTATTGCTTTAACTTCTTCTAAGATATTTTGTTGTAATTGAATGTGATTGGGGCTATTGTATAGTCCAGGTAATCGGTAACAGAACCTAGATTGGTGGATGATGTTGTTTCGCCACACAGGATGTGTTCGATGAATCCGACCAGTACTTCGGTTATCGACAGTGGTTAGGCCATACGGAGTACTTATGCACTTCATGTCGATCAACTCGATGTGCGCTCATGCTAGTCGAGCCCGTCAAGTAATCCGATGTGCCGATGTATGTTCACCATATATGGACGCTATTGTTTGAACCTAAGGTACCAAACTCACCAGTGAAATCCCGTTAACCTTGGTACCTCGATCCGCTAAGATTCATGAGTTGGACATGGTGGTATGGGACACCGTGGTCGAGCTGTCAGCCTACGCTGGGGCGACGAGCCTCCCCGTAGTGACCAGTGAGCAACCCAGACTCGTGACCCAAATTCGATGGTATAGGACACTGTATTCGAGCTGTCAACCTACACTATTTTGATGACGAAGTCATGATGGGTGATGGGGGAGTGGTGTAAGGATTCCATGCAATAGCCCTGGTAGCCCTAGACGTGCCCTGTGTAGTGACTTCAAGCGATTTACTAGGACTGACGACCCTAGAATGGATCATTGTTTGGGTATTAATATAAGGGAGGTACCTTAGTTTCCCAACCCTGCTGTATTAAAGGACTAATAAGAACTTGACAATCATATGCATGCATCGCATTACGCGTGCGTTCAAGCGTAGCAGGTCAAGCACTGAGACAGTGTTGTTCATACGCGAACGTGAGATGAAGTCGCTGAGGGAGCGTAGGCGAGGGCATGTATCATATCATTCATATCATCCTTGCATTAACAAGAGTACTTAGGACCTGATTGTTGTATTGCTTTATCATTACTGCTTGACTGAATTGATAACATGTTAACCTTTGCATTATTGTTTCACTGAGTTGATCACTCACTCCCACGTTACGGGACGGTGTTGTACACACCAACCAGACCCTGTTTGAGTTTCAGATGATGGTGATGCTTACGAAGCGGAGCCGGACTTTCATGTTGATGAGGAGGGTTTCTCCTTTATACAGCTATCAAGCTAGTCTATGCAGACCATCTTCTGATCGACGGGGTTACAGGGTTGTTGATTAGATGCCATTACACTTTAGTTTGCTCTTTTGGAACACCCATGTATATTCATTTTGTCCATTTTTGGAGTATACATTGATATATTTAACCTCGTAACACGTTCACACTGTGGAGACTTACAATAGTTTATATATTTTATATATCTATCACAGTCTTCCGCTTGCGTAATTTAACTGTCTCTGGAGTATGATATGCTGTTTTGGCTTAACCCCATTCATCTTTAATGCACTAATACAAACAACATTCAATCATCATTCTTTATGTTGCATAAGTGATGCGTTGGAACTCGGGAGTTGAGTTTATGCTCGACCCCCGATTTCAGTGCGTTACAAGATGCATCGACGAGGCCTCGCCGCCAAACAGGCCAGGCCGGACGAGCCCACTGGGCCGATCGTGGGTGAGGTATTGTGTGGCCCACTTGTGCACGAGATTTTCCTTTAAACATCTCCTAGGTCGCCCCTCCTTCACAAACCACCCCTACAAGGTTCTGTTTCTTCTAAAAAGTTCAGATTTCTCGCTCAAACCGCCCCACCAAACGTTCTCTCTTCCATTTTCGTGCACCCTCTCCACTACCCTGCTGTAAACCCATTTCCCTTGCAGCCTACCCTCTTCATTCTCTCTCATTTGAGCTCTTAAACCCCCCATTTGAGGCTCAAATTCGTGTAAACCTCCTAACCCATCGCATCTCTTCATTTTCCTTCTTCAACCCTTGTATTTGAGCCTTGACACACCCTTTGGAGGCACAAATCCGTGGAGACCTAAAGACTCTAACCCTTTTCTCCCTTTTCTTTACTTTTCCATGGCTCTATTTAAGGTTATTACGACCATTTTCTCGATTTCCTCCATTCTTTCTCTCATGGGAAAGAGAAAGGGTGTCTCTCCTCCGTCGCCAGACTTGGATGCCTAGTCATCCATGTCGTTGTCTTGCAACTTATTTTGGTTACTGCTTTAAGTTTTGTTCGTGTTCATGTTGAGAGGCTTCGTAGTGTGGTAGTTTGGTAGTATGTTTTAGTGTTTAAAGTTTTAATTGTATTAGCTCACATGCATCTTCTATCATGGTCCATGTAAGGCTACATCCCATGTATTGTGACGATTTTGGGTTAAATGAAATGCATGAAGCTTCTTTTGTTATCAAAGGTGTAGAATGCTTGACAAGTTGGAGTTGTGCTTGACAATTGTGAACTCCTTCCACCCCTCCACCATTACTCCTCTAAACCAATCTCTTACTCCTCTTGGCCTCACCATTTCATACACATATGAGTACAAAACCTAACTTTTGTGTCTCATAATTTTCCAAATCCACAAATCCCATCTCACACTTTCTAACACAAGGCCCATTTCCTAAAGCCTATAAAAATCATAATAATAATAATATTAATAATAATTTTAATCCCATCCCACCCTCCTACCAAACATGCCACTCCTAATCCCGAGGTGGGATTAACAATGCAATCCCATTTAATACAGGCCCTTAGAGTTTCGGACCTAGGGTTGGTACTCCTAGAATTTACTAACAAATCTGGCAGTCTATGAAATCCAACAAATTAATAATGTGAACCCTAGGACCTTCTTAGCTAGTATGAGCATGTGTGTAGTGCTCGAGTGTAGTTAAATTCAAGTCCAGGCAACTTAATTCCAACCAGACAACGTTTGACCTTAAGCGATAAACAATTTCTTGTATTGGAAAGGGTATGAAATCATCTAGCGTATAAGCGTAGACTTTGGATTACAACTATTGGTTAGATATACTAAGGAATGTAAAACACTGATTATACTAAGACAATTGAAAGATAGACTTAGTTAGTTGGTTTGATAGGTTGGAGTGAGATCTCATTCCTTCGTTGAATCCCCCTAATACTTATAGGCTTATTTAATAACTCTTAGAAAAGTTGATTTAACTTAGAAACTATTCACGCTAAAAAAAAAGTTATATATATCCCTTAGATTGAACGTTAGATCAAATCAATACACCCCTTAGAATTGCCTTCTCAAGGACTTATTACAATCGAAAACACGGAGTAGAGAAACTATATATAAGCGAAATGTTCGCGGTTTGAATCGAATTCTCAATCCTGGTAGTTACCACTGAACTCTATGCTCTGATCAAGTAGAAGATTGGGATCAGCTAGGATTAAGAACTGATACGAGAAATTTTTTATCCTAGCTAGGCAGAAGGTCTATGTATCCGGCTCAGACCCACTACACAACTTTCCTTCTGTGTTGGCCCGATCACTTACAACTAAAAGTTTATTACTTTGCCTTTGAGAAGTGTTAGGAACATATAGCCAATAGGGATATTTTTGTTTTGGCCCAAGAAATGTCTCAATGGGCAACAGATAGCTGGCCATTAACCTATTTTGTCCAAATTCCTTTATGTACTAATAATTTATCGATTATCTTATAGTATTAAACCAGACCTGATTAGAAAGGGTAAGTTGGGACCGTAGTAAAAGTCCTTCTTTAGTAGACTTAGGCATCTTGCCTCAAACTCACACTCGTCCCTGAAATCAACCACAACACCCATCATTTTAGCTCCTTTCTATAACCATAGGTACCAATGCCATAGCACACTTCATCGATGGAAGGAAGACCAATGTATTGGGAGATCATATCCTATTTCATGTCAAGGACAGGTCCTAAATTGCACCTTGTTCCGGCATACAGGTCAAGACATAGATCCTTGAGCCTTGAGAGTGAAAATTATTTTTAAGGGGGGTAGACTAAAATGAACCAGAATAACATAGACAGTATATGCTGTACCATGCATATAAACTTGAAATCAATAAAACCTAGGCAAAAGAAATAATAAAACCTTTGACTTCTTGCCCTTAGGCAATTTCGGAGACGAAATTATTTTTAAGGGGGGTAGATTGTAACGCCCCAGATTTTTGCCAACCTGGAGTTAGATGTCCATAGGCAAGGGGTTGATCCTAACCCCGTAGTAACTTCTCAAACCAAAAAAAAATCCTTTAGAAATTAGATGAGTTTACCTAAGTGTTAAACTAGATTAGCTGTGAAATCCACTTGAATCACTTTAAATACGATCTGCAAGACCCAAAACTTGTAGAATCATCGACGCTAGGTTACCCTGAAATCTAGGATCAATCTCAGTACTTAGTTGATCTCGGGAGTACATTGAAACTCTGTATTAGATCTGGACCGCACATCGAAAGTTCAATTGCTACGAAATTATATAATTATAACCGCCTTGCTGGGCTTGATAACCATCTCGAAAATCAACTCTATATAGTGTCTTGGGGCTATTCGTTTGAGCCCAGAGCGAAGAGTGTGAGAAAATATGGTTTTCTTTAAAAATTAAATATAATTTAAGGAATCTGAGACTTGTCGCTTGTGGGCCTGAAATAAGCAATCAGACCGTCAAAATCTGACCCAAATACACCCTCGGATCAAGAGAAATTTCATACACATGGCAGTGTACTTATAATCCTGATCGAGTTCCGATGACCGTTGAACTGAAACTGGTCCGCCACGTGTGATCTGGGAACCCGACTAGAATGAAAACTTAACTCGACCTAGATCCATAGACAAGGAGCTTAAGTCCAACCTTTGGCTCAAGGGGGGGCTCCAGAAGTGCTCCGTTGAGACGGAACAGATGCCCTTTGGACATAACCTAAGTATACCTTGGCCCTGGGCCTATTTCCGACAATTTTAGGCCTATATAAGGACCTTAAACCCTCTCTCATTCACTCCATATGAATTTGAGAAAACCTTAGGAGAGAGAAGAGTGTAAAGAGAGAGAAAGTGTGAGAGAAGTGGGAGGAGATTCCTATTGCTCTATCCTACTATTCTACATGCTGAACCATCATTACCGTATCGCTTTTTCGGTGATTCTGATTCCATTTTCGGGTAAGAAAACCTAACCCTAATCTGTTCTAGCATTTCTATTGTTGCAAGTAGCCAAATAGCTAACTTAACTCGTAATATAGGTTGCCATTTCATCGTTGACAAAGGCCTAGAGTCTCTGTCGAGTTCGTTACGGTTCTACGACATAAGGTGCGGACTTTAAATGTATAGGTTATGGTTTTCAAGGCTTTCAATGTCAGTTAATGATATATTACTAACGTGGATGCTATTACACATGTACAAAGTGCTATCCATTTCATTTTTCAGATATACGTTAACTATGTTGAATATACTATATTCCTCGTATCTGTAGAAAATACCGTATTCGTATGAAATTCAGATTTGTGCTTGCCATGATTAATTACTGTCTATGTATGCTAGATATATGTGTATCAACTTCTGGGTGAACGGATTAGCCTAATACATGTTATCCCGACATACGTTGTGTATGTTATAACTTGTAGTCTAAGTGTTTATAGAAATGTTCGAATGAATATGGAACTATGATTTATGCTTGCCATGACTATTGGTCATGAATGCATGATCGTGGTTCATGTGGCAACTCCTTTGTGAAAGGATTCGCTATGACATGTGTTATAACTAGCATATTACAGGTATGTTGGAAGGTGTAGTCTAAGTGTTTGTAAAATTGTCTGAATGAGTAAGTAGTTAGTAAATTGCAATGTATAAGGGTGTTGAGATATGATTCTCAACTACTTTCACTATGTGTATGCTTTCCTCCATGTACCGTATATTAGAGTGTCTGCTTATCTAGTAATGCATATGTATAAATCCATGTTTAAATCCATGTTTAACTTGTATTCCATAAAATGCAAAAACAAACCGTGAAGGGTGATGGGGGGGTGGTGTAACGATTCCGTGCAACAGCCCTAGCAGCCCTAAAGCGGACATGATTGTATGATTTGAAATCTTGATCCATTATTGCTTTAACTTCTTCTAAGATATTTTGTTGTAATTGAATGTGATTGGGGCTATTGTATAGTCCAGGTAATCGGTAACAGAACCTATATTGATGGATGATGTTGTTTCACCACATAGGATGTGTTCGATGAATCCGACCCGTACTTCGGTTATCGACAGTGGTTAGGCAACACGGAGTGCTTATGCACTTCATGTCGATCAACTCGATGTGCGCTCGTGCTAGTCGAGCCCGTCAAGTAATCCGATGTGCCGATGTATGTTCACCATGTATGGACGCTACTGTTTGAACCTAAGGTACCAAACTCACCAGTGAAATCCCGTTAACCTTGGTACCTCTATCCGCTAAGACTCATGAGTTGGACATGGTGGTATGGGATACCGTGGTCGAGCTGTCGGCCTACGCTTGGGCGACAAGCCTCCCCGTAGTGACCAGTGAGCAACCCAGACTCATGAGTCAAATTCGGTGGTATGGGACAATGTATTCGAGCTGTCGGCCTACACTGTTTTGATGACGAAGCCGTGATGGGTGATGTGGGAGTGGTGTAACGATTCCGTGCAACAGCCCTGGTAGCCCTAAACGTGCCCTGTGTAGTGATCTCAAGCATACACTGAACCTGCGTTGAGGCGACGAGCCTTTCCGTAGTAATCAGAGTATGAACTAGGCCTGTACTGATTTGGCGACGAGCCCTTTGCAGCGACCTAGAACCGCAACATCGTATGAGATTTACTAGGACTGACGACCCTAGAATGGATCATTGTTTGGGTATTGATATAAGGGAGGTACCTTAGTTTCCCAACCCTGCTGTATGAAAAGGACCAATAAGAACTTGGTAATTATATGCATACACCGCATTACGCGTGCGTTCAGGCGTAGCAAGTCAAGCACTGAGACAGTGTTGTTTATGCGCGAACGTGAGATGAAGTCGCTGAGGGAGCGTAGGCGAGGGCATGCATCATATCATTCATATCATCCTTGCATTAACAAGAGTACGTAAGACCTGATTGTTGTATTGCTTTATCATTACTGCTTGACTGAATTGATAACATGTTAACCTTTGCTTTATTGTTCCACTGAGTTGATTACTTACTCCCATGTTACGGGACGGTGTTGTACACACCAACCAGACCCTATTTGAGTTTCAGATGATGGCAATGCTTGTAAAGCGGAGCCGAACTTTCATGTTGATGAGGAGGGTTTCTCCTTTATACAGCTATCAGGCGGGTCTATGTAGACCATCTTCTGATCGACGGGGTTACAGGGTTGTTGATTAAATGCCATTACACTTTAGTTTGTTCTTTTGGAACACCCTTGTATATTCATTTTGTCCATTTTTGGAGTATACATTGATATATTTAACCTGGTAACATGCTCACACTGTGGAGACTTACAATAGTTTATATATTTTATATATCTATCACAGTCTTCCGCTTGCATAATTTAACTGTCTCTGGAGTATGATATGTTGTTTTGGCTTAATCCCATTCATCTTTAATGCACTAATACGAACAACATTCAATCATCATTCTTTATGTTGCATAAGTGATGCGTTGGAACTCGGGAGTTGAGTTTATGCTTAACCCCCGATTTTCAGGGCGTTACACCCAAACACGTATATAAACCTGAAACCAACAGAACTAACCTGAAAACCTTTACTTATTACCCTTAGACAATTTTGGGGATGAAATTTTTCTTTAAGGGGGGTAGATTGTAACCTCCTAGAAAAATCCATACAAAGACCGGAGTACCACCTCAGGCAGAAATTACTAAGGACCAAATCCTTTAGAAATTATACGAAATTAACTAAGTGCTAAACAATTTACCTGTGAAATCAGCACTAATCACTTTAAATGCGATCTGTAAGACCCAAAACTTGTAGAATCATTGACGCTAGGTTACCCTAAAATCTAGGATCACTCTCATTACCCAGTTGCTCACGGGAACACATTGAAACTCCATATCGGAGCTGGACCGCACATCAAAAGTCTGATGACCACGAGGCTAAACGCTTAGGACCGTCTTACTGGGTTTGACAACCATCTCGGAAATCAAATCCAGATAGTGTCCCGAAGCTATTCGCTTGAGCCCGGAGTGAAGTGTGTGAGAAACGTGGATATTTTAGAAATAAAAATTTTAATTTAAGTAATCTGAGACTTGTCGCTTGCGAGCCGAATATAAGGATTCAGACCATCAGAATCTGACCCAAATACACCCTCAGATCAGGGGAAATTTCATACATAGGATAGTGTATTTATAACCCTGATCGAGTTTCGGTGACCGTTGAATTGAAACTGATCTGCCACGGGCGATCTGTAAATCCAATCGGACTGAAAATTTAACTCAACCTATATCCATGGTCAGGGAGCTTAAGTCCGACCTTTGGCTCAAGGGGGGACTCCGGAAGTGCTCCGTTGAGCTGAAACAAACTCTCTTTGGCTATAACCTAAGTATACCTTGGCCTTGAGGCCATTTCCATCAGTTTTAGGCCTATATAAGGACCTTAAACCCTCTCTCATTCACTCCATACGAATTTGGGAAAAATCCTAGGAGATAGAAGAGAGTAAAGAAAGAAAGTGAGAGAGAAGTTGGAGTCACTCCTGGGATTCAATCCCTGCTATTCTACGTGCCTATCCGTCACTACCAAATCGCTATTCCGGCGATTCTGACTTCGTTCTTAGGTAAGAAAACCTAACCCTAATCTATTCTAGGGTTTCAATTGTTACAACTGGCAAAATAGCTGACTTAATTCATGCTATAGGTTGATATACCATCATTGACGAAGCCTTAGAGCTTCTAGCGAATTCGGTACACTTCTATGGCGTAAGGTGCAGACTATAGATGTATTGGTTATGGTTTTCAAGGCATTCAATGTCGGTTAATGATTTATTCTTGACATGGGTGCTATTTCACATGCAAAATGTGTCGTTTGTTTCGCTTTATGATTATATATGAGCTATGTTGAGTATAGTGTATTTTATGTATGTATAGAAATGTTTGAATACGTATGGAATTTGGATTTGTGTCTAACATGATTATTTGTCATAACTATAAGCTTGTTATGTATGCGACAACTCCCTAGCGAAAGGACTTTCCCTAAATCATGCCACGGCCAGTATACGCTATATATGCTAGAGTGTGTAGCCCACGTGTTTGTGGAAATGATTAAATGAGTATGGACTCCGGATTTGTGCATGCCATGATTATCCGCCTTGGGTATATGCGTGTGGTATACGGGGCAACTCCCTAGTGAAAGGATTTGGCCTAATATATGTATAACCAACATACAACATGTATGGAGATGTGTGTAGTCTAAGTGTTTGTTGAAATGATTGAATGACTATGGAATCATGATTTATGCCTGTTATATTTATATAATGCAAATGCATGATTGTCGTATTCGTGACGACTCCTTGTTGGAAGGATTTGTCCAAACACATGTCATAGACAATATATGTTATGTGTGTTGACATTGTAGTATAAGTGTTTGATAAAATGTTTATATGAGGAGTAGTTAGATGAACTGTATCTAATAAGGTTGTTGAGATAGGTTTCCAACTACCTTAGCTATATGTATAAATTCCTGCTAATAGCTGAAATCTAAATGGTGTGCTTTGTGTTGAATACGTATATGTAGAATGGCGTATTATATGTATTTCATAATATATTCAAATGCTATTCATGCTTACATTAGTTGCTAAATGATATATGATTCTCATGTATGCATATTTCTCATATCAGAATGTGTGTGTGACTATGATATAGTCCAGGCAATCGGTAACAGATTTCATGTTAATGACTGAGCTTGTTTTGCCACAAAGGACGTGTCCGATGAATCTGAGTCGTACTTCGATCGATGACAGTGGTTAGGCCACACGAAGTGCTTACACACTTCATGTCGATCAACTCGAGGTGCGCTCGTACTAGTCGAGCTCGTCAAGTAACCTGATTGATTCGATATATGTTCACCATGTTTGGACGCTACTGCTTGAACCTAAGGTACCAAACTCACCAGTGAAAACCCCATTAACTTTAGTACCTTGATCCACTAAGACTCATGAGCCGGACATGATGGTATGGGACACCGTGGTCGAGCTGTCGGCCTACGCTGGGGCAACGAGCCTCCCCATAGTGACCAGTGAGCAACCCAAACTCGTGAGCCGAATATGGTGGTATGGGACACTGTATTCGTGCTGTCGGCCTCCATTAGTGCAGCCTGGCTGTGGTCCCCAGTCGGGTTGGTGACGAGCCTTCGAAAATAGACTGCCAGTTGGTAGGGCATTGGTGGAGTGACCTCGAGTATAAAATAGGCCTACCCGACAAATTTACTGACCGTGGTCCCCAGTCCCCGGTCGGCGACGAGCAAGCCTTCGAAAATAGACTGCCAGTTGGTAGGGTGTTAGTGGTAATGACCTGAACTTGCCTATCGTATGTGATTAACTAGGATTGACGACCCTAGATGGATCATTGTTTGAGAATTGATATAAGGGAGGTACCTTAGTTTCTCAATCTTGCTGTATGAAAAGGACTAATAAAAAACTTAGTAATCAGGCTTATAACATTGCACTGCATGTGCCCCGGATTGAAGAGCATAGAGAGAAGAAAGCATGCTGCGACCGTAAGATGATGTCGCACGAGGGAGTGTAGGCGAGGGCTTGCATCATTATTCATATCATTCTTGTATTAATAAGAGTATTCAGGGATGTTTGATTTTACTTCTTTATCATTACTTCTTGACTGAATTGATAACATGTTAACCTTTGCTGTATAGTTTCACTTAGTTGATCACTCACTCCCACGTTACGAGATGGTGTTTTAAATACCAAGCAGACTCTGTCTTGATTTCAGATGATGACGTGACCCCAGAAGTGGAGCCTGATTACTATGACGATCAGGACGAGTTCTCGTATATGCAGTTCTCTGGTGACTTCGCTTAAGCTATCCGGATCGACAGGGCTACAGGGATTATCATTGTAGTTATACTATTTGACATTTTAATTTTGAGATTATTATATGTATATGGTGACTCAATGATGTATTCATACTCTGGAGACCGATCGTGATCTTTTAACTTATATATGTTTATTTATGTCTTTTAGTCTTTTGCTTGCATTTTATAATATGATCTGGAGTATGAATTACTGTTTTGGTATAATCACACTCATGATTAATGCACTAACACGGACAACATTCAATCATAAGCATATATGTTGCATAAGTGATGTTTTGGAACTCGGGAATTGAGTTGCTACTCGACCCCCGATTTTCAGGGCGTTACATTTCTGTAGGTTTGTTGGAAGTACTTTTGGAAGAAACAAGCCTCAAATTCTTTCCACGTCTAGATGAAGTTGGCAGGGACAACTCTTAGCACACTTTCCCTCCATAGATCAGCCTCCTCGAACAGGTAGGAGATAAACTCCACTTTCTCAACCTCGGTGCAGTGGAGGGGCCGAATCGCCTTAGCAACCTGGTTTAACCAAAACTCGGCCTCTTCGAGACAATGTGTGCCGGCGAAGGTGGGCGGCCTGAGTCTCTAAAACGGCTCAAATAGGTTGCACGGAGTGGTAGTCGCCCCGGGTTGCTCTGGCAGCTGTATGTTCATGTGGTGGGTCATAGTTCCCACCAGAGTATTCAGGGTTTGTTGATGCTGCTGCATAACAAGTAGCATTTGCTCTATAGTGCCCATGGTTGGGGTTACCCGGTATGCGGAAGTTATGCCCTGAATTAGTAGTGCTTCGGGAATGTGGTCCAGGACGGCATTCCCTACATTAGGCTGATCAGCTGCCCCCAGGCAACCCTGTTGCTCATTTGGAGCAATACGATCTGTTTCATCCATTTTGCCAAGAAACAGGCGGACCAAACGGCCATCACCCTGAGGCCTCATTTCCTGAAAGGTATTTCCATAAGGTTTAGTATAATTGAATCTACGGATACAATCATCCACACACATACGCATTTCAATGGCGATATCATACAAGTACTAATGACTACCAGTAGCATTTCAAACATCATACAAATTTAAGCAACTCCAAGCATTTCATTAAGGTAAACTTGTCAAAGATACATAGGTTGACCCAATACATGCACAGAGACAGAAATGTCAGAATCGCTGATGGGTGGAAAAACATAAGGAAACTATGACCAAGACAAGCAAAGTAGTGTTATTTACTACTAACAGCCTGGGAAGCTAACTCCTACACTATGTGTTGAAATAGTGATGAAAACCGCTTTAGTTGAAGTAGGAATATGCCAATATGTCCTAGAGGGGGGTGAATAGGACTTTTTAAAGTTTTTATGGTTTATTTAAAATCCTATTACACTAATCCTAACAACAAGCACATATTAAGATTACTCAAAAGTAACTCTACTAGCTTCCAAGCCCAGTAGAGAATCCAATCACAAACTACTTAAGAAGTAAACAATATGCAAACTAGTATATGATGGATATGACTGTGTATGTGTATAAAGTGTGATCTCGGATATTCAGATATGAAAATATTAAAGTAAATCACACAATTAAAAGAATAGCAATCTCAAACATAGTCATTTTTATAGTGGTTCGACTACCTGTCTACTCCACTCCCGGTAACCGCACTCGACCCTTGAGTGTACCAGATTTCACTAAGGAGGTTTCACAGTGGTTCACCTCAAACCTAAGATTTTAAATCAGGTTCACCTTCGACCTTTACAACCTAAACTGAGGCTGACTATTTATGCTCTCACGAGCAAGGGTCAACACAACGCACCCACTTTTAGGCACACTGGCCAAGGATCTTCCATAAGACCCTAACGGAGGTTTCACACGGATCACCTCGAACCTAAGGTTTTAGACAGGTTCACCTTAAACTGGAAGTTTATGCTCTCCACAGAGTAAGGGTCAACACTATGCACCTGCTGAAGGCCTCCTACGAGGGCTTGCAAGGGTGAGAAACACCAAGACCCAATCCTAAAAAGGAATGATCACAAGTGTCCACTGGACTCTAATAAATTAAAAATAAGTGGATGAGTCCCATTCAGCAAGTTGACAAAGATCTCCTCCTTATTGATGAAGAATTTTTGGCTTCCTTGATCCGGAACACAGATCATGTACCAATATAAGGCTTCGGGTTGGGTCAAGGTTTAAAATGGAATCCTACTCTATAAAAAGTTTTCCTATAAGGAAGATAGAGTGATTCTGATTATGCATTCAAGGCATCCCAGCTTAATGATTTGCCATTAAGGGAGTAGCTAGATGTAACACCCTGTACTTTTCAATACTCAAGTGTTACCGTGTAACCTAACTTGGAATGAATACTAACCTAGCTTATTGAACGTTCACCCTCATTCTCATACGAATCTGGCTGTCAGAAATAATTCATGTTCACCATTCATCAAGCCACCTCATTCAATCCCTAGCCTAACCAGATAATCCAATCGTCAGGTCAGGATAATAACCATTTAATTCTTCTGAGGATTTACTAAGAACCCTACAAATTATCAATGATCAGGTTCAAGATCGATCTGTCCATTTAACCACACAACGTGACTAAATTGGTCCAATACTTAAATAAATGAAAATCCCATTTTAGAATCTTGACCATGATGATGTTCCAAAATATACCCACTTAGTACAATTAGAACGTATAAAGTAGATTAGGGATAACGGTCACAAGATCCACCGTTCGTCATCCATCCCTTGGAAACACAAACTGGATCCCCTACCCCCATATTTAAACCACTAGATCACACCTAATAGAATTCCTAAGACAATTAATAACCATTGAATTATTTGGATCATGAGGATGTTGAAAGTAATAAGTGGACGTTCACTTGGTGTGGCTCATTTAACAGTTAAACTTAGTCGAAGGGTGAGGTACATAACTCGAAGTGATCTACTCGCATAGAGGAATAATTCTAATTAGAGGTAGGCCCAACAAATTTAATTAATTAATTAATAATAATAATAATTATTATTATTATTATTATTATTATTATAATACTTATAATAGTAAATAATATTATTAAATGTAGTATAACATAATATTTAAGTGTTATAAAATCAGAACATGCCATATATCTATAATCTGACCATTGAGTCCTAGCTTAAATAGTCCCTTGGACCATTTTAACCATTGACGTTCAATTTCAGGCTGATCCGACCAATAAATCAGCAGAAAATTCATAAACAGCACCCGAATCAAGTAGTGGGGCCTACCTGGGCCTCACATGTGCCCCAAAAGGGGCCAGGGCCCCCATATCAGGACCCCTAAACGAATGATCGGTGTGGATTTATTACAAACATCACACCAGACCCCACTTTAGGTGCATGTGCACCGGGGGCTATTAAGCACAACGTGCATTGGACCAGGGGGAGTGGTCAACTAGCTGTTGACCGACTCATTTACAAAAACATGAAATCTCTCCCGCCATTTATTTTTAACATTTGAAACTGGAGCTTTTCAATCCCCTAAGTGAGCCACCTTGGCCACTTTCAGGGCAATCCGGATCATTCATTTTGTCTGTAGGGTCCACCCAAACAAAACGGTATAAGGTTGGGGCCCCCCCGAAAACAAACAAAGGAAATCAATATTAACCGTCCGTTTCATCTTTAACAACGGGATTCATGGGGGATGATTGGACCGTTGGCGTATATACGAGTGCTGCGTCAATTTACCTAGAGGGCAGCCGGCGTCCTCACTCCAGTAAGGGAGGTCCCTTTCTTTTAAACTAAAAGTAACCAAGCAAGGAGGAATGCCCAGCCACACCTTTTGTTTCGGGAAAAATCGGGCCAGGCACCAGTGACCGCTGCTTAGAGATTTGCAGAACAAATCTCGACCACTGAACCTCTCCTCTCCCTGCCTATAAATGGGGAGGTTCAGCTGCCTCAAAACCCACACCCAAGGAAGGAAGAAAAGAGAGATAGAGAGAGAGAGAGAGAGAGAAAATAGAGGGTAGGGTGCGTTTTGGTGAGCTTGGCAGTCACTGACCCAACTCAGTCCGTGAGAAACGGACCAAGCCGAGTCAGTGCGAGCCCACGGCCACACCACTTGAGTGGAGGAAAGGAAATGGAGAAAAAGGTGGGTGCGTGCGTGTTAACCCCAGGTTCGGGACGGACCCAGCTGTGGAAGGTAAAACCGTTCCCTCCACGTTTTAGGACTCTAAAATGAACTCAAATAATGACTCCATCACACCTCAACCATACACATCCATGGCTGAATAAACACCCATTAGCAGGCTCTGTTGAGCTGGAAGTAGCCTGCACTCAGGCGCTATTTTAAGGTCGAACGTGACCTGAGTTCGGGCCCTGCTTGGGGCTAAACCGTGACATGTAAATGGCCCTGGTTAGGGGCTGAAACATGGTGAAATGGTAGCTCTCAAACAAGCTCTGTTGAGCTGCAGCACGGACTGATATCAGCCCTGTAAGTGTTATTGTCTCATGCTCCTTTAGTTGTCAAATTTTATTGTGTCAAAACCTCTATCTATGTCTTGTGTTTGTATGTTGATATATATTTGATCAAGACACTGCTTCACAATGGTTCAAGACATGTACGGTGCGCTGCTTTAAGAAATGCATGGTTATGTAGTTTGTCCTCATCTATAAGCATCATTGTTCAGAGCTACATCGATAAGAAGAGCGTTTATTCAAGACTCAAGTGCATTTCAAGACTCAAGTTCAACTCAAGTTGAAGTTCAAATTCAAGCTGTAGAAGATCTCAAGATCAAGCTACATCAAGTAGAGATCTCAAGCTTCATAAGGTTCAAAGGTTAACCATCTTCTGAAAGAATGAAGTTCAATGTTCGTACTTCATGTCCCAGGTATGATAGACCTTAGTTTGACCTTAGGGTAGGTCATTTTGTATATATAATTCAAGATGAATCTTTTTACATGAATTTGGTCTGTTCTAAGACTAGTCCTAGACCTTGTTCGACTAGTCCTAGTACCGGTTTGACCAGTCTAAGAAATTTCACGACCAGTCCTAAGTTATTGAACATTTTCAGAATTTTTTGGTTATTCTACGAGCAGTAGTGGAGACTGTTCGACTAGTCATAGGAATAGTCACGACTCGTCCTTCGACAAGTCCTGGTTCTTCGACTTAAACTCCAGCGTCTAATCTTTGTGTCTCACGACCAGTCGTGGGTGAGTCACGACCAGTCGTAGAGTGTACTCGACCGGTCGTGGACTACCTTCGACTAGTCGTGGAATGATTTTTCCAGATCGTGCTTAAAAATTTAAAAAGTAGTTTGTCCTACAACCAGTCGTGATGGCCACACGACCAGTCATAGACGGGATCTTTGCAACTATAAATTGAGCATGAATTTCAGAGTTTGTCATTGATTAAATTGAGAAAATTTAAGCCTCCACTCTGAGATAAGTTAGTGTTCATTTTAAGCTTCTCTGTGCTTATTTAATATTTTCTTTTCTTAGCTTCTTTATATTTGATTTTATTCATAAATTTCAATCTTATTTGAAAAAGAGGAATTACTGTATTCCTTCTTCATTGGAATCAAAATCAAATAGAGTTACGCCTAATTTGGTTTAATTTAAAATAAATTAGAATCTAGAACCATTTCTTAAGTGAGTATTGGACATTAAACATTGATTCAAACTTCTACTCTGATTGGTTCTACTGGGCTACTACAAAAGGAGAAATCCAGGTATTTTACATTTATTGTAAATTTCCATCTTTTAGTTTTTGTTTGAGATTCGCCAGAAAAATCTCATTGTGTTGGGGTTATCTGAGGAGAGCCAGCAAACTCAGAAAGTGTGGGTTTTTGGATTAAAAAGACACAGTTGTAAAGGTTTTAGGTGAACCTGTGAAACCTATTTTCATAGTGAACGCTAATATCCCCTGTGTGAGGATATTAGGAGTGGAGTAACAAGCTGTGTGGCTATTGTTTAACAGTTGGTGAACACACAAGCAAACCACTATATATCGGTGTGTTTTATGATTTGAATGTTCTTTTAATTTCTATATCTTTAATTATTCAGATTTGTGGAATGTATATGTGGATGTGAATGTTGTAATATTTACATTTCAACCAAAGTGGGGAATATTGTAATAGTTTAGAATTTATTTCTTGTTATTTCTTTTATTTCCTTTCTGTTTGAGTTTTGATATTCAATTTGTTCTAGTAAGATTATCCTGCCATATACTCTTGCTTTTTATGGTGCAAAGGTTGTCCTTAGAACAACGTTAGTGTCAAGCTCTTTATTTAAGATTGCTTTACATTTCAGTACTTTGATTTTTTTAAAGTACTGTCTTTTATTTATTTGTTTATAAGGCTATCTTATTTTCGGTTGAATTCCGTTGTTAAATTTTAATTTGGCATAGTCCTATTCCACCCCCCCCCCCCCCCAGGACATATAGCTTGGCCTTTTCAAGTGGTATCAAAACCTAATAGCTTGTTTTTAATTCTTTATTCTTGGATTCATTTCCTGAGCTAACGATCTAAGCTATATATAAAATGTCAAATTTTGATAGCATTTCAGTCACTAGACCTCCTCCCTTTGATGGCTTTAACTATGCCTATTGGAAAGCCAGGATGAGGATTTTCCTCAAATCAATGAATGAGAGTGTGTGTCTTGCCACAGTGACTGAATGGAACCCACCTACCACTGAAGTGACTGGTATCGATGGTTCAAAATCAATGAGAGTAACACCATTTTTCTCATGGACCACTCTTCAGAAAAATGAGAGTAGTGCCAATGCAAAAGAATTAAATGCAATCACTTTCGCACTATCACCGAATGAGTCAAAAGAACCATATCCTGTGATACTACAAAGTAAGCTTAGGATATATTAAAAATGACACACGAGGGTACTTCAATTGTAAAAAAATCTAACGTCCAACTCCTCACAACCAAATTTGAAGAAATACATATGGAGGAAAATGAAATGTTTATGGACTTCTACACTAGATTAAATGACATTATAAACTCTATGTAGGGTCTTAGTGATAAAATCTCAGAAAGTAAAGTGTGTGCAAAGATATTACGCTCACTTCCTGAACGATTCAACTATAAGGTAACTGCGATCCAGGAACTTCGTGATACGGACAATATGAGGGTAGAAGAGTTGGTTGGGTCCTTACAAACCTATGAGTTAACTTTTAAAGCTCCTAAAGGTAAATCTATTGCCCTTAAGTCTTCTAAACATATTTCTCAAGAAAACTCTGATTTAGAAAATTCTGAAGACGATACGGCTCTTTTAGCGAAAAAAGTTTTACAAGATTTTTAAAAGTAAAAAGAGGGTTGATTTTCAAAAATAAAATGATAAGAAAAGATCTAAACCTAAATCTAAAACTTGGAAATCTTTGAAAGATAGTCAATGTTACAACTTCCAAGAATATGGGCATTTAACAAACAAGTGTCCTAAAAAGGATAAATCCAAAAAGAAGGGTATGTTGGCTACTTGGGATGAATCCTCTGAATCTGAAGCCTCTTCTGAATCAGAAGATTCTGAAACCGAGTCGGGCAATGAAGTTAAGGCCCTTATGACTCTAGCCAAGTTCACTTTTTCAGATTATGATGATTCAACTAGTGAAGAAAATCTGAATAGTGATCATGAAAATGAAGAAGATCTTCAAGATGCTTACAATGCCCTATACAAGAAAAATTGTAAAATTGTCGTAAAACTTAAACTTCAAAAAGAAAAGTTTTAAAAACTTAAAGAAAATTTTGAGTCTCTTGTTTTAGAAAAATCTCATATTTCAGATTGTTTGGAAAAGGCTAAATGTGATTTAGAATTCAAAACCTCCCTGATTGAAAATCTTAAATCTGAAAATGACAAACTTGAGCTTGAAAACTCTTCACTTTTAAGTTCAAGGGATACATGGAGGTATGCTCACGGAGATCCGAAGTTTGAGAAACTTTTATCCGAATCTAGAAAATGTGGCGACAGATCCGGGTTGGGCCATGATAAGAATATACCTTCTAAACAGAAGATTACTCCTCCTAAGTTTGTGAGAGGAGAAACCTCTAACTCAAAAGGGAAAAGTATTAATCAAAGTTTTTCTAAAAATGCTAAAACTTTTCAAAAACCTAGAAGCAATTATGTCAACTATAAAACTCAAAACCAAAATCCTTTAGCTGAAAAAATAGTTGATTTGCTTAAGGAGCTCTTAAAATCTAACTCAGTGGGTCAGTCGTACATCAATCACAAATTCAAGAAGACCGACTATGCTCCTAAACCCAAAACAGTAATGAAATGGGTTCCTAAAGTTACTTGTTTGGTTGCCCACCCTGCTTTCAAAGCAACAAGTCATTCGAAGTGGTACTTAGACAGTGGATGCTCAAGGCATATGATAGGCGATAAGGCTTTATTCACCGATCTTAAAGATATGACTGATGGATCAATCACATTTGGTAATGGTAGCAACTGCAAGATTATTGGCCAAGATACGGTTCAACTCTATAACCTTCCCTTATTTAAGAATGTTTTATATGTTGAGGGCCTAAAACACAACCTATTAAGCATATCTCAAATATGTGATAATAATCATAGCGTGAAATTTTCTAATAAAGGTTGTGAAATCTTAAACAAAAAGGGTTCTGTAATATTAACCAGTCGCAAGACTTCTGAAAATTGCTATATTGTAAGCAATGGTAGCTCATCTAATCAATCGTGCTACATTTTCCATACCGATGAAACAGAATTATGGCATAAACGCCTTGGATATGTACACTACCGTAATTTATATAGATTGAGCAAGGGAGAACTAATAAGAGGTGTACCTAAATTATAAAATGTAGACAAGATATGTGGTGAATGCCAGTATAGCAAGCAAACAAGGAGCTCTCACAAAAAGGTGAACTCCAATGTCACATCAAGACCACTCGAGCTTCTCCATATGAATCTTATAGGACCTACCAGGACGAAGAGTCGAGGTGGCAAAAAATACATCTTGGTAATCGTGGGTAATTTTTCTAGATTCACCTGGGTAGCCTTCTTAAGGGAAAAATCAAAAACCCTTGATGAATTAAAAGGATTCTCAAATGGATTCAAACTGAAAAAGGTTCTCAAGTTTGAAAGATCCGTAGTGATCATGGATCTGAGTTCGAGAATAGCAATTTTGAGAAATTCTGTAACGATCAGGGAATATTGCATGAATTCTCTGCAACCAAAACTCCTTAACATAATGGAATTGTGGAAAGGAAATATAGAGTGCTTCAAGAAATGGGAACTGTAATGTTGAATAGTATGAAGCTCCCTAAAAATCTTTGAGCTAAAGCAGTGAATACTGCCTGCTATGTTGTTAATCAGGTTTATATATGTAAATCTAATAATAAAACCGCTTATAAAATGTGGTTCAATAAAAAGCCTAGTGTCAAATACTTTCGAGTTTTTGGTAGCAAGTGCTATATTTTGTGTGACCGTAAAAATCTGGGAAAGTTTGACACAAAAAGTGACGAAGGAATCTTTTTAGGATACTCTTTAAACAGTCGCGCATACCGTGTACTAAACAAAAGGACCAGTGTTATTCAAGAATCAATTAATGTGGTCATAGACGATCATTTTAATACACCTGCCCCAAGTTCAGATAATGATGAAGTTCTTCTAATTGACAAACCCGATACTTCATCAAGTCAAAACAATTCTGAATTAAGGATGGTTAAAGATCATCCAACCACTCAATTTCTTAAAAACCCTCTCACTAGTGTGCGCACTCGTAGACAACTAGAAGACATATGTAATTACGTGTGCTTTACATCTCAGATTGAACCAGTAAACGTAAAAGAAGTTCTTACTGATGAAAACTGGATAGTAGCTATGTAGAAAGAACTTAATCAGTTTGTTCAAAATGATGTCTGGTATCTTGTTCCTAGACCTAAAGATAACCACATTATAGGAACTAAGTAGATTTTCAAAAATAAGTCTGATGAACTTGGAAATATAATTCGAAACAAGGCAAGACTAGTTGTACAAGGGTACACTCAAATAGAAGGCATTGATTATGATGAAACCTTTGCTCTAGTTGCTCACCTTGAATCTATCAAACTTTTTATATCCATTGCATGCTATAAAAAGTTTAAAATTTATCAAATGGATGTAAAGAGTGCTTTTTTTAATGGTGATCTTCATGAAGAAGTATATGTTGAACAACCTACAGGGTTTGAAGACCCTAAGTTTTTTTTTATCATGCATACCGTTTTAAAAAAGCTCTATATGGTTTAAAATAAGCTCCTAGAGCATGGTACGAAAAATTGACTAAGATTTTACTAAGTCATAATTTTCAAATGGGCAGTGTCGATAAGACACTTTTTGTTAAGAAACAAAACGATGATATCTTAATGGTTCAGATCTATGTTGATGATATTATTTATAGATTAACTTGTACTAACATGACTATTGAGTTTGCAGATTTGATGAAATCTAAGTTCGAAATGAGCATGGTTGGGGAATTAAATTATTTCCTTGGGTTGCAAGTAAAACAATAACCGGATGGTATTTTCATTTCTCAAACAAAATCTGCTCTGAACTTAATAAAAAAGTTTGGATTTGAGAATGGTAAGAATTTTAATACTCCTATGAGTACAACTTTAAGATTCTCAAAGGACTCTACAGGTAAAAATATAGATCCTAAATTATATCGTAGTATGATTGGTAGTCTACTTTACTTAACGGTTAGTAGACCTGATATTGCTTTAAGTGTTGGGATTTGCGCTAGATATCAGTCTGATCCTAAAGAGTCTCATCTATCTGCTGTCAAGCGGATTATGCGATATGTCGCAAGTTCTGCTAAAATGGGTCTCTGGTATCCATTTGATATTAGTGTTCAATTGGCTGGGTACTCAGATGCTGATTGGGATGGAAATATTGATGATAGAAAATCAACCAATGGTGGTTGTTTCTATATTGGAAACTTTTTGGTTTCTTGGTTTAGCAAGAAGCAAAGTTCTATATCACTCTCAACTGCTGAGGCTAAATACATTGCAGCAAGAAATGCTTGTACTCAGCTTGTTTGGATGAAACGTATGTTAAGCGATTATTGAATTACAAAGGAATCAATGATTTTATATTGTGATAATTCCAGTGCTATAAATATATCAAAAAACCCAATCCAATATTCTCGTACTAAGCACATTGACATTAGGTGTCACTATATTCGTGAATTAGTGGAAGATAAAATAATTTCCTTGGAATATATTCCGACCGAGATTCAACTTGCCAACATTTTCACTAAACCGCTCGACAAAAGCAAGTTTAATAAATTGAAATTTGATCTCGGTATGTACATTCTAAATTGATTATTCATGCATATTTGTATCATAATGTATATATATTTGTTAATTTGTTGGTTTAAAATTCTAATTTTTATGAAATATGCCTGTTTTTATTGGTGCTCAACCAGTCGAGGAAGTGCTCGACCAGTCATGGTGTGACTAGTCAAGAATCGTCCTCGACCAGTCGTGTATCGCGTTGGATTCTTTTTAATTTGGAGAAAATCTCATCTTTTTCATTTCCTTTTCCTCTCCAACGAGCCGAGGCACAACTAGTTGTACCCACCTTCTTAGATCTTTAAGGTTAGTGCATCATTTGTGATTCTCTTGTAGATTCTAGTTCTTATTACTTCATTTTTACTTTTGGAGTAATCTATTTTGAGATTCATTGCAATTTTGGGGCATTTTCTTGAAAAATCTGATCTAGCAAAATCCCTTTTTTCCATCTTTAGTATCTACTTGATCCTTTGATTTTCATTCTGATAATGGATGCTAAAGGGAAAAAAAAACTTCTCTCTCTAGGCGTCATCTTCGGTCATCCGAAAGATCCCTCTATGTACGGGATTTGCGTATGCGCAAAGTCATTGTTGAACGGTCTGTCTGTATTGAACACATTGCTCCTTTTGGTATTCTTCCTTTCTCCAAACTGTAGGATGGGATAACATCTTACATTAGGGTGGGCCTGCATACCAATTTATTGCACAGGCTATGTTTGCATGTATCTCAAAGTTCTCTTTTGAGAGTTTAACTTTCAAAATTGATAATAGAGAAGGTCTATTTGAAGTTGACCACCATCTGATGTAGGGTTAATGGATATTCCTGTTAATGAGGAGGGTATTCCTATTCATACTTTAGCTAAAAAATCCTCTGAATCTGAAAAGCAGATGCTAACCAGAGATTTGTGTAATATGAATGTGCAATGGACTCATAAAGGGAATGCGCTCCCCGCAAGGTACTTGTTACCCAAATACAGGGTACTTCACAGGATTTTTATTTCTAACTTGTATCCCCATTCTGGTAATAAGACAGAATTAACTGCCTTTATGGTTCGTGTTTTACACTCTGTCATTTCTAGTTTTAAAATTTTCCTTCCTTCATTGATATGTCATTCCATTATTCAGTCTCGTCTCCATCTAGGTCATAGTGATATTCTTTTTGCCTATCTCATGACTGTTTTAGTTAATCACATGCTCGTGGCTATGCCTGTTGGAGAGGCTCCCATCCATCATCTTATTTTTAACAATTCGAATATTAACAAAATGAAATTAGAATTGGCTCGTGGCCAAGTGGATGTTGGTAGTAGTGCTGAAGCAAGAGCTGAGGTAGATGCTGGGAATCTTCCTCCTGACGACGTGGATATGGATGATATTTTTGATAAACTTGAATCAGATTCTGGAAATGGTCCTGACTATGAGCCAACTGAATTTGATGCTCGTCTTCGTGCTTTAGAAGAAAAGGTAGGGAATATAAATGTTGCCCATGATCTTCAGTTTAAATATATGCGCAAGTATCTTAGGCACTTGAACAAGGGCATGCATAATCTTGATCCTACCATTCATGCTCCTTCATCAGGATCTGATTGAGTGTTTTCATTCTTGGTATGTTATATCTTTCATACTTATGTTGGATTGTGCACTATATTTGGTTTGATGACTTTTTAGTTATACTAGTAACTGGATTGTGAACTTTTACTTTCTTATATATTGTCGAGTTACTCCATCTATTACTCCATTTATTATCCTTTAAATTATTGCTTCCTTTGTCATATTGTGACAAAAGGGGGGAGAAGGCTTTTAGAATAACTTCTGGAAGCATTTGGCTTGATTGCTTATGGATACGAGTAGTTATATTTTGGATATGTGTGCTGCTACTCAGGGGGACTTTATAAATAATGATATGACAACTGGTTCATGATTCATGATTCTTTAAACCAAGTCGTAACTAGTTCTCTTATATAACTGGTGCATGATTCGTTATTGTGCATATTGTGCATGTTGTGTTTCTCTTATTTTATTGAATTATTGGATTGTGTTTTGTCACAAATTTGACAAAAGGGGAGATTGTAAGTGTTATTGTCTCGTGCTCCTTTAGTTGTCAAATTTTATTGTGCCAAAACCTCTATCAATGTCTTGTGTTTGTATGTTGATATATATTTGATCAAGACACTGCTTCACAATGGTTCAAGACATGTACGATGCTCTGCTTCAAAAAATGCATGGTTATGTAGTTTATCCTCTTCTGTAAGCATCATTGTACAGAGTTACATCGATAAGAAGAGTGTTTGTTTAAGACTCAAGTGCATTTCAAGACTCAAGTGCAACTCAAGTTGAAGTTTAAATTCAAGCTGTAGAAGATCTCAAGATCAAGCTACATCAAATAGAGATCTCAAGCTTCATAAGGTTCAAAGTTAACCATCATCTAAAAGAATGAAGTTTAATATTCATACTTCATGTCCCAGGTATGATAGACCTTAGTTTGACCTTAGGGTAGGTTATTTTGTATACATAATTCAGGATGAATCTTTTTACATGAATTTGGTCTATTCTAAGACTAGTCCTGGACCTTGTTCGACTAGTCCTATCACTGGTTTGACCAGTCTAAGAAATTTTATGATCAATCCTAAGTTGTTGAACATTTTCAGAATTTTTTGGTTATTCTATGACCAGTCGTAGAGACTGTTCGACCAGTCATAGGAATAGTCACGACTCGTCCTTCAACAAGTCCTGGTTCTTCGACTCAAACTCCAGCGTTTAATCTTTGTGTCTCATGACCAGTCGTGGGTGAGTCACAATCAGTAATAGAGTGCACTCAACCGATTGTGGAACACCTTCAACTAGTCGTGGAATGGTTTTTCCAGATCACGCTTAAAAATTCAAAAAACAGTTCGTCCTACGACCAGTCGTGATGACCACACGACCAGTTGTAGATGCGATCTCTGCAACTATAAATTGAGCACGAATTTCAGAGTTTTTCATTGATTAAATTGAGAAAATTCAAGTCTCCACTCTGAGATAAGTTAGTGTTCATTTTAAGCTTCTCTGTGCTTATTTAATATTTTCTTTTCTTAACTTATTTATATTTGATTTTATTCAGATATTCCAATCTTATTTGAAAAAGAGGAATTACTGTGTTCCTTCTTCATTGGAATCAAAATCAAATAGAGCTACGCCCAATTTGGTTTAATTTAAAATCAATTAGAATCTAGAACCATTTCTTAAGTGAGTATTGGACATTGAACGTTGATTCAAGCTTCTACTCTGATTGGTTCTACCGAGCTGCTACAAAAGGAGAAATCCAGGTATTTTACATTTATTGTAAATTTCCATCTTTTGGTTTTTGTTTGAGATTTGCCAGAAAAATCTCATTGTTTTAGTTATTTGAGGAGAGCCAGAAAACTCAGAAAGTATGGGTTTTTAGATTGTTTAAGCCCAAGTTAAAAAGACACAATTGTAAAGGTTTTAGGTAAACCTGTGAAACCTATTTTCATAGTGAATGTTAATATCCCCTGTGTGAGGATATTAGGAGTGGAGTAGCAAGCTGTGTGGCTGTTGTTTAACAGTTGGTGAACACACAGGCGAACCACTATATATCGGTGTGTTTTGTGATTTGAATGTTCTTTTAATTTCTATATCTTTAATCATTTAGATTTGTGGATTGTATATGTGGATGTGAATGTTGTAATATTTACATTTCAAGCAAATTGGGGAATGTTGTAATAGTTTAGAATTTATTTCTTGCTATTTCATTTATTTCCTTTCTATTTGAGTTTTGATATTCAGTTTGTTCTAGTAAGATTATCCTACCATAAACCCTTAGTTTTTATGTTGCAAAGGTTGTCCATAGAACAACGTTAGTATCAAGCCATTTATTTAAGATTGCTTTACATTTCAGTGCTTTGATTTATTTCATGTATTGTCTTTTATTTATTTATTTATAAGGCTATCTTATTTTTGGTTGAATTCCGCTGTTAAATTTTAATTTGGCATAGACCTATTCCCCCTCCCCCCCCCCTAGGACATATAGCTTGGCCTTTTCAAGCCCAAAAATGAGGATGGAAACGACACTATTCTGGACCATTTTTGGATGGAGAAGGTGGCAGCCACCGTGTCGCTAGTAGAGCATTGGTAAGGATAAAAAATGGCTAGGAAACGGGCCGTGTCCGAGCTAAAAATTCAGGCCGGGAATGGCCTCCAAGATAGCCTGCGATAGATGCAGTTTCATGACAATGCAGGAGGCAGCCAAGCACGTGGAATGCATGTGGGCTTCACCAAAATGCAGGTGGGCCTCACCCAAAATAGATGGGCTGCTCGAGTTTTGGGCCCTGCATAAATACAGGCAGGCCGCACACAGTGTCCGTGAGTGGACCCCCACCGTACCATAGTTGGTGGGCCACGCATGTGGCCCCACCTTGATGCGGTGGCTCATCTGGGCCGTCCATCAGGGGTCAGGCCCTGGACGCTACTGCAGGAAAGAAGGAAAAAAAAAAAGAAGAATATATATATATATATGTGAAAAGGTACTATGCGCTCGAGTGTAAAGCGGTCGTCCGTGAGGTCGAGCTGGGGTGGGCCCCACCGTGATTCCGTTCGAAGATCCACACCGTCCACCAGATGCACCGTCCCATTTTGGGCCTAGACGGCCCAAAATAGTCCCTCCACCGTGATCAGGTGGGCCATACCATCTAAAAACATAAGTATACAAGCAAAAACATGTAAAAGCACTTGGTGGGCCCCACCTGAGATGTGGATACCACCTGAAAAGTGGTTTAAAATTACTTTTAAGTGGGACACACATGATGGACGGTTTTGATCATGAAGAAACCTCTCGAAAGGCCCCCACAACTGGTTTTGAATGTTTCAATGGTGCACGGCCCCTCTCCACTTCTGTATGTGGTGTGGCCCACAAAAGTCACAGATTGAGGTGATTTTCAGCCGTGTAGGCCCCACCTAGGATGGTGCATCTGACTGAGGGGGTAGATGTTCGAACGGCATCACGATGGGCCCCACACCAACTCGACCTCATGGACGACCGCATGCGCTCGAGCGCATAGTACCTTTTCCCTATATATATATATATATATATATATATATATATATATATATATGCATCCACCTGTACGTGCATGAAAGTTTGAAAATGTTATATCTCAAGTGCCTGGGGTATAGCATGAACAACATCCATCCCACCCATCTATCCATTTGATGAGCTCGTCCATACGATGGTGGGCCATGAAGGGACCTCACCATGATATATATGATTCATCCAAGCCGTCCATCAGCATAGTAGGCCCCCACCTTGATAGAAATACTTTATCTGCACCATTTGTGCAATATATCACAACTTAACGAAAGTATTTTATTCACGCCCTTCATCCATGTCGTCTAGTAGGTGTTGGACAATGTTTAGAACAGTGCCTAACCGCATTTGAGCGGCACTGAACTACCTGCATTACCATTGGGCGGTACCAATTCACATAAACAACATTCAAACCTCACTGGTTTACATGTGACAACGCTAATCATCAGTAATAAGTCATGTGCCCCAAAAGGGCGGTAGAGCACAGTGACATGCATGGAAACCTCTCTTCTTGTAAACCAAACCCTCACCTAAACCCAACCATGGAACCCACCAGGTACGTATGAGGTCCATGTGGGAGGACCAATCTAACCCCTGGTAAGGATGAGTTGGGATCCTGTTAGATCACCTTGTTAAAATACATGGGGGGCCTAACACAAGCCTAAAAGGCCTTGTGTTACATTCCTTTGAACTTTCGTACAACGTCATAGAAATTCTTAACAAATGCAAGCTATAATTTTTAGGAGAATCTTTGAGTGACCCCGAACCTCAGGAAGACTTAGGTCGAGCTCGAGAACACTACCATATAAGTGATGACTTTCCCCTTGAGCTTTCCATTTCTAAATTAGTTAAACCTAGTCTGTATTGGATTATCATTATTGTGATACTTGTTTCCAACATATGAAAGGCTCACATGCTATTTAATCTTTGATCACTATTCACATGACTTGGTAATTTATCCCCATTAGTTGTTAACTCATGATGCTTCTTTACACGCCTTACTTGAAGTCATATATTATCACATGTTAATATGATTTGCTTCTATACATAACCTTTTGATGTTACACATGGAGGATTCCATGATCGTATGCAAGCCACACTTGAGATTGTAATTAGACAAAATGTGTGGAAAATAGGGACATTGAACTGGTATCATTCTGATCAACGTACCCTATTAGAACATCCCAAGGTGGAGGACCTCATGAGCTAGGGATGGTGGTAATGAGACACTATGCCCAAGCTGTCGGTGTACGCTGGGTGACAAGACCCCCATAGTGACTACTGAGTTACTTAAATTGGCTTATTGTAACTGGATTAATAACGGCTGGCTAATCATGCATTCATAGCATATTGGCAATGATGGGTGGCTATTCTGGATGCTATAGCACATGCCCTAAAATTATTGGAGTATCATTTCGCTAGCTCCCAGACCATCGACTATCGACCCCTATTCGACTGGATGATCATTCCTAGGTCGATGATTACATGGGTGACGAGCCCAAGTCCAGCTGGATGTGCATCCCCAGGCTGATGTGCATTCATGCATCCATGCATTTAATGAGACTGCATATTGCCTATTTTGGATTACTGCTTGTTTTTCTTTTAATTATGTTTACTAAGGCGGAGATGTATAATCTTGACGGGAATTCACACTGAACTGGCCACTCATCCATCAAATATACAACCGTATAGGTAGCACGGGTGGCCCAGATGATGTTCACATTCTTATTGGTGAGGAGCAGGCTATGGTTGACAATGGTGCATAATTGTATTTGTTAAGGGTTGCTACAAGATCTCACTGTTCAAGATTGTTGCACTTTACATTGTTTCACATGTAATGTTATTTTATTTCGTATTGTAAGAATTGAGGACATGGGTTTGTATAAGTCATTATGGACATCTTTTTGTACATTTAAATAACAATGCAACTTTCCTTTACGTCTGATTTGTCCATATTACGCTCATGTTCTTACTCTGATAAAAAGAAAATATATATATATACACTCGAATTTGACCATCCTTTAAAGTTAACACTTGGGTTTTTGGGAAACAAGTCATATACTCGGGTCCTAAAAACACGGGGCGTTACATTTGGTATCAGAGCATAGTTTGGACAAACTTGGCCTTGGGAAATGAACTTATACAAACCTTAAATGTCTGAAGTTAAGATGTTTGAAATTAGAAATTTGAACTTAGGTGAAATTCCCATAGACTTAGAAGATTGGTTGAGAATGTAGAAACTCAAACATAGTCTCCCTTAGAAATTATCAGGAATAACCGTTTGAACTTATGAGGATTTCCCCCATATCTAGGAGAAATTGAGAACATAGAAACTCAAAAATTCTAGGCTCCCTAGAAAAATTACTTGGATAATTTTGGAACTTGGAAGTGAACTTAGGTTCCCTTAGAATTGGGGAGTAGCTATTTGGAAATTAAGTGGAATTCCTTTAGCATTAAGGAAGATTGAAAGTATAGATACCAAGTGTGTTAGATTCCTTAGAGAGTTGTTGGATAACCTTAGAAATTACGAACTAAACTTAAGTCCCTTGAACGTTTTAGGTTAGTCATTTGAACTTAGAAACAAAAACTTCAGGTCCCTTGTAAACTACCAAAATGGTTGTTTGGGCTTAGAAATCTAATATGTGTACCAAGTACTCATTATAATGCACACAAGGCTACACAAGAACATTCGTATACTTGACTTCCAGGTGAAAACTTTCTAGGAATCCAGGACATGAACCTCCCTAAAACTTATTAGCTAGGAATAACATTATCATAATAATTAGCAAATGGATCGGACTTAGGTTTGTAGGAAATTCCTTAACAACCATATTCTACATTAGTTTAGGCGTAAGCACTTCCTAAACTTAAGGAATTGTACGAAGAGTTGTAATTTGGATTTCCCTAATACATCTCTTTGCTTAGGAATAACGTTTCCTACAATCCCACCACGTGAAATTTATTAGAGCCGGAATTATAGGATTTTAGGTGAATTTCCAACTAAAGACTAAGCATACTGGCATTTGACTTGAAATCCCGGATAAATTTAGCAAAAACTTTAAACTTAGGTTTCATGTAGGGACCTTGGACATGAAGTTTCCTAGTAGTGCTTAAATGACAGAGTGTGCAGTGAAAACGTAATGGGCCACGTAGACTTACTATGTATGAGAATATAAAATCTCATGATATTTCCCATAGGTCTAGAATAATCGGGATCACGAGTGGATGGAACCATATCTAAACAATGTTTACATGGTTTAGCTCAAAGTTCTAAGGCCTAGCAAATCTCAACAATCTTGTTGCCCCGATCAAGCAAAGGATTGAGATTTAACAGGATTGTGAATTGATACCAAAATCCTCTATCCTGCAGGCAGACAACCAATGTATCAGGCTCAAACCTACTACAACCATCTATTCGTGTTGGCTCGAGCATTGAAAATAGAAAACTATAATATACTTTAGTCAGCAGTGAAACCACCATTAAAGGAAAGAGAAAATAAAGAGAAAGATACAATATTACTAGTCCCCACTTAGATGAACTTGTAATCTTAGTAAATACTAAAATATTAGTAGTTGGGTGTACGTCATCATGTCTCAAGGGTAAATTTTTCTTTAAAGGGGGTAGGTTGTGGTGACCTTGTCCTTAAGTGCTAGCGCACACAAATGGCTTTAGTGTGGAGGACTTGCGGATGTATATGGGTACCATGAGGTAGATTGATGTCCATAGTCATAATCAGAGTGCTGAATTTCGAGGGTGAAATTCTCTTTAAGGGGGGTAGATTGTAACACCCCGTACTTTTCAATACTCGGGTGTTACCGTGTAACCTAACTTGAATGAATACTAACCTAGCTTATTAAACGTTCACCCTCATTCTCATACAAATCTGGCTGTTAGAAATAATTCCTGTTCACCATTCATCAGGCCACATCATTCAATCCCTAGCCTAACCAGATAATCCAATCATCAGGTCAGGATAATAACCATTTAATTCTTCTAAGGATTTACTAAGAACCCTACGAATCATCAATGATCAGATTCAAGATCGATCTGTCCATTTAACCACCACAATGTGACTAAATTGGCCAAGTACTTAAATAAATGAAAATCCTATTTTAGAATCTTGACCATAATGATGTTCTAAAACATACCCACTTAGTACAATTAAACGTATAAAGTAAATTAGGGATAACGGTCACAAGATCCACCGTTCGTCATCCATCCCTTGGAAACGCAAACTGGATCCCCTACCCCCATATTTAAACCACTAGATCACACCTAATAGAATTCCTAAGACAATTAATAACTGTTGAATTATTTGGATCATGAGGATGTTGAAAGTAATAAGTGGACGTTCACTTGGTGTGGCTCATTTAACAGTTAAAATTAGTCGAAGGGTGAGGTACATAGCTCGAAGCGATCTACTCTCCTAGAGGAATAATTCTAACTAGAGGTAGGCCCTATAAATTTAATTAATTAAATAATAATAATTATTATTATTATTATAGTAAATAATATTATTAAATGTAGTATAACATAATATTTAAGTGTTATAAAATCAGAACAAGCCATATATCTATAATCTGACCATTGAGTCATAGCTTAAATAGTCCCTTGGACCATTTTAACCATTGACATTCAATTTCGGGCTAATCCGACCAACAAATCAGCGGAAAATCGATAAATGACACCCGAATCAAGTAGTGGGGCCCACCTGGGCCTCACATGTGCCCCAAAAGGATCAGGACCCCTAAACGAATGATCGGTGTGGATTTATTACAAACATCACACCAGACCTCACTTTAGGTGCGTGTGCACCGTGGGCTATTAAGCACAACGTGCATTGGACCAGGGGGAGTGGTTAACTAGCTGTTGACCGACTCATTTACAAAAACACAAAATCTCTCCCGCCATTTTTTTAACATTTGAAAATGGAGAATTTCAATCCCCTAAGTGGGCCACCTTGGCCACTTTCAGGGCAATCCAGATCGTTCATTTTGTTAGTAGGGTCCAGCCAAACAAAACTGTATAAGGTTGGGGCCCCCCGAAAATGAACAAAGGAAATCAATATTAACCGTCCATTCCATCTTAAACAATGGGATCCGTGGAGGATGATCGGACCACTGGCGTAAATAGGAGTGTTGCATCAATTTACCTGGAGGGCAGCCGGCGTCCTCACGCCAGCAAGGGAGGTCCCTTTCTTTCAAACTAAAAGTAACCAAGCAAGGACGAATGCCCAGCCACACCTTCCGTTTCAGGAAAAATAGCCAGGCACAGGCGGCCGCTGTTTAGATATTTGCAGAACGAATCTCGACCACTGAACCTCTCCTCTTCCTGCCTATAAATGGGGAGGTTCAGCTGCCTCGGAACCCACACCCAAGGAAGGAAGAAAAGAGAGAGAGAGAGAGAGAGAGAGAGAGAGAGAGAGAGAGAGAGAACAGTAGGTAGGGTGCATTTTGGTGAGCCTGGCGCTCACTACCCCAACTCAGTCCGTGAGAAACAAACCGAGCCGAGTCAGTGCGAGCCCATGGCCACACCACTGGAGTGGAAGAAAGGAAAGGGAAAAGAAGGTGGGTGTGTGCATGTCAACCACAGGTTCGGGATGGACCCAACTATGGAAGGTGAAACCCTTCCCTCCACTTTTTAGGACTCTAAAATGAACTCAAACAATGACTCCATCACACCTCAACCATACACATTCATGGCTGAATAAACACCCATCAGCACGCTCTGTTGAAGCTGGAAGTAGCCTGCACTCAGGCACTATCTTAAGGTCGAACGTGACCTAAGTTCGGGCATTGCTTGGGGCTAAACCGTGACATGTAAATGGCCTCGGCTGGGGGCTGAAATATGGTGAAATGGTAGCTCTCAAACAAGCTTTTTTGAGCTGCAGTACGGACTGATATCAGCCTGAAAATGAGGATGGAAATGACACTGTTCTGGGCCGTTTTTGGACGGAGAAGGTGACGGCCACCATGCTGTTGGTAAAGCATTGGTAAGGATCGAAAATGGCTGGGAAACGGGCTGTGTCTGAGCTAAGAATCGAGGCCGGGAATGGCCTCCAAGATAACCTGCGACAGAGGCAGTTTCATGACAATGCAGGAGGTAGCCAAGTGCGTGGAATGCATGTGGGCTTCACCAAAATGTAGGTGGGCCTCACTCAAAACAGATGGGCTGCCTGAGTTTTGGGCCCTGCACAAATACAGGCAGGCCACACACAATGTCAGCGGGTGGACCCCCACTGTACCATAGTTGGTGGGCCCCGCATGTGGCCCTACCTTGATGTGGTGACTCATCTGGGCCGTCCATCAGGGGTCAGGCCCTGGATGTTACTGCTGGAAAGAAGGAAAAAAAATAAAAGAAGAAAGAAGAATATATATATATATATAATACATGCACCTGTACGTGCATGAAAGTTTGAAAATGTTATATCTCAGGTGCCTGGGGTATAGTATGAACGACATCCAGCCGTCCATCTGTTTCCGTAACATCCCGGATTTTTGCCAACCTGGAATCAGATTCCTTAAGTAAGGGGTAGATCCCAACCCCTTATGAACCTCTCAAACCTCAAATCCTTTAGGAATTAGACAAAGTTAACTAAGTGTTAAACTGAATTAGCAACGAAATCTGCACTAATCACTTTAAATACGATCTGCAAGACCCAAAACTTGTAGAATCATTGACGCTAGGTTACCCTAAAATCTAGGATCAATCTCATTACCCAGTTGCTCTCGGGAGCACATTGAAACTCCGTATCAGATCTAGACCGCACGTCAAAAGTCTGAATAATACGAAGTTATAGAATTAGGACTGCCTTGCTGGGCTTGACAATCATCTCAGAAATCAAATTCAGATAGTGTCCTGTGGCTATTCGATTGAGCCCGGAGTGAAGAGTATAAGAAACGTGAAATTAATTAGAAATAAAGTCCAATTTTAAGTAATCTGAGACTTGTCGCTTCCGGGCTTGATATAAATAATCAGACCGTCGGAATCTGACCCAAATATACCCTCAGATCAGGAGAAATTTCATACACATGGCAGTGTACTTGTGGCCCTAATCGAGTCTCAGTGACTATTGAACTGAAACTGGTCCGCCACGGGCGATCTGTAAATCCGATTAGGCCGAAAACGTAACTCGACCTAGATCTAATGTCTGTGAGCTTAAATCCGACCTTTGGCTTAAGGGGAGCTCCAGAAATGCTCTGTTGAGCTGAAACAGATGCCCTTTGGACATAACCTAAGTATACCTTGACCCTGGGTCTATTTTGGTGAGTTTTGGGCCTATATAAGTGAAAGGGCCTAGCTATATGCCCTAGAGGGGGGTGAATAGGGCATTGCTAAATAAAACTTAAAACAGTGGAATAATAAAAGATATAAATAACAATGCTGAAATAATAACAATCTCAAAGCACGTGAAATATGAGAATGATACTGAATCAGTTCTAAGGACTACCTTACACCAAAAACCAATGGCTTATGGTAGGACAACCTTATTTCTAGAACAATCTAGAAATCACAAATGATATGAAAAATAAATCAAGAATAACTTACAGAAATAAATCCTAAGTTATTACACCATTCAACCACACTTGCTTGAAATGAAAATTACAACATTCATCCACAAAAGCAATCCACAATACTGAAGGAATAAATAAAGAAATCAAGCACATCCACAACACAACGATATATAGTGGTTCGCCTGTGTGTTCACCAACTATTAGCCAACAGCCACACAGAATGCTACTCCACTCCTAATATCCTCACACAGGGGATATTAGCATGCACTCTCAAAATAGGTTTTCACAGGTTCACCCAAAACCTTCACAATTGTGTCTTTTTATCTCGGGCTTACACAATCCAAAAACCCCCACAATCTGAGTTTTCTGGCTCTCCTCAGATAACCAATACAATGAGATTTTTCTGGCAAATCTCAAACAAAACCAGAGAAAGTAAATTACAAAGTAAAATACCTGGATCTCCTTTTGAAGTAGCCCAGTAGAACCAATCGGAGTAGATGGATGATACATCGTTCAATGTCCAATACTCACTTAAAGAATGGTTCTATGTCTAATTGATTTTAGATTAAATCAAGAAGAGCAAGGTCTATTTGATTTTGATCCCAGAAGAAGTAATATCACAAATTCCTCTTTTCTAAATGAGATTGGAATGTGGATCAAAATCACAATAGAATAATGCTAACAAAAGGAATATTAAATATGCACAGTAGCTTAAAAAAATAATCACAACTTATCTCAGAGTATAGCCTTAAATCACTTGAATTGAATGTAATGGAATGTCTAAAACTCTGAAATTCGTGCATTATTTATAGCCTGAAAAAATCCCATCTTCGACTAGTCTTAAGATCCCTAGGACCGCTCGTAGCTTCAAAGATTTTGAAAGATTTCCACGGGATTAGATTAGCTGTTCCCACGACTGGTCTTAGGTAACCTACGACCGGTCGTGGGCCACCTACGACTGGTCGTGTGTCACCTACGACTGGTCGTAGGACCTTAGATAGGTTGCTGGAGTTCGAGTCGTAAGACTACGACCGGTCGAAGGATGAGTCATAGAACTTCCTAGGACTAGTCGAAGTAAGTCCAGGACTGATCGAAGGACAACCAGAAAAATCAAAAAATCTGTAACAACCTAGGACTGGTCCTGAGAAACCTAAGACTGGTCGAAGCAAAGCTAGGACTAGTCTTAAGATTTCTAGGACTGGTCTTAGAACAGTCATAACAAGCATATTAAAATATTCAAATTATGTATCCAGAATGACCTATCATACAGACCAACCTAAGGTCAATCTAAGGTCAAACAAACCTTGAAGTGAGATGAACATTGAATTCTTGAAGGTCTGTATTCTCAGATGATCTTGAAGGAGAAGCTTGAATTGAGTTGACGGCTTTCTAGAGCTTGGTACTTTCTTGACTTGTCTTGATGAAGTCTTCTAATCTTGAACTTGTTAGAAGCAAACTTGAAGTCTTCTATTCTTGTAGACTTCATCCATGACATGTCTTGCAAACATTCTTCATTTATGACCTTGTCTTGAAAACATTCTTCATTCATGATCTTGTCTTGAAGCAGTGTGTAGTCACAAACAAGAAACATAAGAAGTACAAGACATATAGGTTTTGGCACTACAAAATTTGACAACCAAAGGGATATGAAATCATAGCACTAACAATAAGGACCTTAAACCCTCTCTCATCCCATACGAATTTGAGAAAAAACCTAGGAGAGAGAAGAGAGAAAAGAGAGAGAAAGTGTGAGAGAAGTGAGAGATTCTTCCTGATGCTCTACCCTGCTATCCTACGTGATTAATCATCACCTTGTAATCGCTTTTCCGGCGATTCCGGCTTCGTTCTTAGGTAAGAAAACCTAACCGTATCTGTTCTAGGATTTCTATTGTTGCAGGTAATGAAATAGCTAACATATTTCGTGATTCAGGTTGTTATATCATCGTTGACAAAGACCTAGAGTCTCTGTCTAGTTCGTTACGATTCTACGGCATAAGGTGCGGAGTTTAGACGTATAGGTTATGGTTTTCAACGCTTTCAATATTAGATAATGATAGATTCATGATCTGGATGCTATTGCACATGTACAAAGTGTTGTCCATTTTGTTTTTCGATTATACGTTAACTATGTTGAATATACTGTATTCCTCGTATTTATAGAAAATACCATATACGTACAAACTTTAAAAGTGTGTTTGCCATGATAAATGATTGTATGAACATGCTATATATGAGTGTAATACTTACTCGGCGAAAGAATTCGCCCTAATACATGTTTTGGCTAATGTATGTTATGTATGTTAATAAGTGTATTCTAAGTGTTTATGAAAATGCTTGTATGAGTAAGTACTTAGATGATTGTGCTTTAGGTAAGTGTTGAGATAGGATTCTCAACTACCTTAGTGATGTGTATGAGTTCCTTCACGTTTAGGTTTAGGTTAAGGAGTTGAGATTAGGATTAGGTGTAGATTTAGGCTTAAGGATTTGAGAATACATTTAGGTTTTAGGTTTAGGTTTAGGTTATAAGTGTAGGTTATAGGTTTAGGTTTAGGTTATGTTATAGGTTAAGGTTTAGGAAATTGAGAATAGGTTAAGGTATAGGTTTAGGAAATCAGGTTCAGGTTTGGGTTTTTAAGTTTAGGTTTAGGTTAACGAGTTGAGATTAGGATTAGGCGTAGGCTTAGGTTTAGGGATTTGAGAATACATTTAGGTTTTAGGTTTAGGTTTATGTTTAGGTTATAGGTTATAGCTTTAGGGAATTGAGAATAGGTTAAGGTTTAGGTTTAAGAAATCGGGTTCGGGTTCGGGATCGGGTTTAGGTTTGGGTTTAGGTTTTAGGTTTTAGGTTTTAGGTTTAGGTTATAGGTTAAGGTTTAGGTTTAGGTTTAGGTTATAGGTTTAGGTTTGGGTTTAGGTTATAGGTTATAGGTTTAGGGATTTGAGAATACATTTAGGTTTTAGGTTTACGTTTAGGTTATAGGTTTAGGTTTAGGTTTAGGTTTAGGTTATAGGTTTAGGTCATAGGTTTAGGTTTAGACTATAGGTTTAGGTCTAGGTTTTAGGTTTAGGTTATAGGTTTAGGTTATAGGTTTAGGTCATAGGTTTAGGTTTAGGTTATAGGTTTAGGTTAAGGTTATAGGTTTAGGTTTGGGTTTAGGTTATAGGTTATAGGTTATTGGTTTAGGGATTTGAGAATACATTTAGGTTTTAGGTTTAGGTTTAGGTTTAGGTTATAGGTTTAGGTTTAGGTTATAGGTCATAGGTTTAGGTTTAGGTTATAGGTTTAGGTCATAGGTTTAGGTTTAGGCTATAGGTTTAGGTCTAGGTTATAGGTTTAGGTTTAGGTTTAGGTTATAGGTTATAGGTTTAGGTTATTGGTTTAGGTCATAGGTTTAGGTTTAGGTTATAGGTTTAGGTCATAGGTTTAGGTTTAGGTTATAAGTTTTGGTTTAGGTCATAAGTTTTGGTTTAGGTTATAGGTTTAGGTCATAGGTTTAGGTTTAGGTTTAGGTTTAAGTTTAAGTTTAGGGAATCAAGTTCGGTTTCGGGTTCGGATCGAGTTTAGGTATTCTCTAGTATTATCTACTATTGAACCTATTATTATCTACTACATACTAATAACATACAACCAATATTGGGGCACCATACTATAAGTTACAAGAATTTCATGTCCCCCAAAACAAGGTATCCTCCATTGATAACATATATATATATATATATTATAAGTTCTTTATTTTCTTACTTTCATAAATACATTCATCATCCATCCAAGAAAATTGAAACAAGTACTGTCACTATATGACTAACAGTTGAAAAGGAAAATCAGGCATCTTATCTTACCGCCGCAATTGACGGCACGTCGGACTGGCCTAAGGAACCATGTGATACATCCATCCCCAAGATGATTGTGGGAACTCCAGAAATCAGGGGAATGGAAGGTGAGTGTTCAACTGCAAGTAAGGAATTCATCCACCAAGCTGTTGAAAAGAAAGGAAAGGAGGTTGTTAGCTAGACAGAGAGATCACACCTGAAAGTCCATAGGTTGACAGCTCACCTTAGCATTTATCTTCAAAAGAACATTTGTCAGGCATTGGTCATTGACACTTTGAGGCGCAATGCATTAAACGACAATACCAAATTCTGGCAGGTTCTTTTTCTTCCATGGACCTTCAGAAATGGCACAAACTCATTCATTAAATGTAAAGTAGAACAAAAATAATAGTTTTCATTACATCTGCTCCACTCTAACAGTAAGTGGAGAACGCATCTACCTTTACAACCTACACTGAAGCTGACTGTTTATGCTCTCACGAGCAAGGGTCAACACAACGCACCCACTTTTAGGCACACTGGTCAAGGATCATCCATAAGACCATAACGGAGGTTTCACATGGATCACCACGAACCTAAGGTTTTAGACAGGTTCACCTTCAACCAGAAGTTTATGCTCTCCACCGAGCAAGGGTCAACATTACATACACACCACATACACTCCCCCCGGAGGCCTCCTACGAGGGCTTGCAAGGGTGAGAAACACCTAAGACCCAATCCTAAAAAGGAATGATCACAAGTGTCCTCTGAACTTTAATAACTTACAAATAAGCGGATGAGTCCCATTCAGCAAGTTGACGAAGATCTCCTCCTTATTGATGAAGAATCTTCAGCTTCCTTGATCTGCAACACAGATGGTGTACCAATACGAGGCTTCCGGTTGGGTCAAGGTTTAAAATGGAATCCTACTCTATAAAAAGTTTTTCTATAAGGAAGATAGAGTGATTCCGATTATGCATTCAAGGCATCCTAACTTAATGATTTTCAATTAAGGGAGTAGCTGAAGGATCCTTGAATGCGGAAGTTCATTCCCCAATCCACTCTATTGAATATTAATGATGAGGGTGGATTGGAGGATGAACTTCCCTGAGAGAAAGGGCTTTAGGTATATGATCTAAGGTAAAACACTCAAAAGCACTCTCTTCTTTCTCTACCAGCAACAATAGACAAGTCCTCTTTATATAGGCAAAAGGTTCCAACGGATATAAAACGGTCACATTTATGACAGAGTTCAATATCTTCGAGCGAGTTCGATATCATCGAGCGTACACTCTCGATAGCATCGATGGTCCACTCGATGACACAAACTCAAATGTCATACGCTTTTAAAACCTCTTGCCAGCTGGTTGATGGAATCGAAACAGGTGTCAATGTTATCGGATTTCGAACTCTGATTCTATCGATACTAGTGTCAATTCATTAACATTTGAAAATGAGAGAGACTTGACTTGAAATATTTCAGTTTTACAAGAATGATCGAGGGACCATCGAGATCATCGGAATTTGAATGTCGATGATATCGATAACTATGTCGAGGCATCGATAAATCCAACGAATTTCTCATTAAGCTTGTTGAACAGTCTCTATCCTTGTTCGATGTCATCGAAACAATACTGATATCATCGATATTTGAATATCGATTCTATCGAGTGACCCCCGATCATAGATATAAAATCCTAAAATATTTTACTGGAAGAATTGGCGCTCATGACCGATATCATTGAGAGCCTTCCGATATCATCGAGATTTGAATTTTGATGGTATCGAGGACGATGCACATATTATATTCTTAAGGAAAAATAGGAGCGCCGGAGATCTACCTGTCGATATTATCGAGTCACCTTCGATGGACTTGAGATTTGAATATGGATGATATCGATAGTATATTGATGTATCGATAATTCCATCCAGATAAGTATGTAGTTACTGGACGTATTTTCTCCTCATATCAATGATATCGTTTAGGTATCGAGGACATCGACAATGCAGGTCGATCATATCGAGATGTGTATCATAAAATCGACAAAGCAAGAAAACTTAGAGAACTTTCCTATTTTGAAAAAAGTTTTCTTAACGTAAGAACCCTATGATGTTCTAGTTTGTTTTAAGGGTTTTATATACCTAGTGTTTTGGGACAAGAGATGTGAGGCTTAGATTTACCTATGGCGAGCTTACACACATCTGGTTGAATCAAACGCTAGAATTGATCTTCCTATGAGGCTCTGCAGTCTGATTGACTCAACACTCAAGTTAATCGATAAACCAGGGCACTTTCATGTGTCATGCCCCAAACTTTGAAACCAGGCTCATAAAATTCCCGATCACCGAATCCAGTGCTGACAACCGCCGTAGTACCCCATTCTCGGCTCCCGGCACCCATATACCAAATTCCGATCCTAGGATCCTACAAGGAGAATTTTCAGAATAAAATTTCATAAAGAAGCATAACCAATCCACAACTACAAGAACATCACCACATATCCACTATAATCAAAACTTTTTGGTACAAGGTGTAAAGGGAAATATGATATAGATAATGAAGACTCCAGAAGCTCATCTGGACGCTCTTGCCTCAGTGCTGCTGTTGCAACCTAGCGTCACCTACACGCAATAGTCATGCATAAGCTTATAGAAAGCTTAGAGGGTGGTATACGTGTGTATGCAATATATGAGCCAAATGTAACTCTACTGGCTTCCAAGCCTGGTAGAGGATCCAATCATAAACTATTTTAGAGATAAGCAGTATGCATGCTAGCTTATGATGAATATGACTGTGTAGGTGTGTGGGGTGTGATCAAATGTTCAGATATGGAAGTATTGAAGCAAGTCACACAATCATAAGAATAACAATTTTAAACACAGTCATTTTTATAGTGGTTCGAGGATGAGTCTACTCCACTCTCGGTAATCGTATTCAACCCTTAAGTGTACCGGATTTCACTAAGGAGGTTTCACAGCGGTTCACCTCTAACCTAAGGTTTAAAATCAGGTTCACCTTCAACCTTTATAACCTACACTGAGGCTGACTGGTTATGTTCACACGAGCAAGGGTCAACACAACGCACCCACTTTTAAGCACACTAGCCAAGGATCTTCCATAAGACCCTACTGGAGGTCTCTACCCGGTTGACCTCAAACCCTAAGGTTTTACATGGTTCACCTCAAACCCAAGGTTTTACGCGGTTCACCTCAAACCCAGAGTTTTACTGGTTCACTCCTAACTAGATGTTTATGCTTTCCACAGAGCAAGGGTCCACACAATGCACCTACCACGTACACTCCCGCTGAAGGCCTCCTTCAAAGGGTGAGAACTGCTTAAGACCTAATCCTACAAAAGGAATGATCACAAGTGTCCTCTTGGACTTTGGATACTTACAAATAAGCTGATGAGTCCTGTTTAGCACAATGCCGAAGATCTACTCCTCCTTGTTGACGAAGAGTCTTCTGCTCCCTTGATCCACAACACAAAATGATGTACCAATACTCAGCTTTGGGTTGGGTCAAGGTAAAGATGGAATCATACTCTCAATATTTTCCTATCAGGAAGATAGACCGATTCCAATCTTATGCATTCAAGGCATCCCAGCTTAATGATTTGCCATTAAGGTAGTAGCTGGAGGATCCTTGAATGCGGAAGTTCATTCCCCAATCTACTCTATTGAATGTCAATGATGAGGGTGGATTGGAGGATGAACTCCCTTGAGAGAAAGGGCTTTGGATATAAGATATAAGTTGAAACACACAAAAGCTCTCTCTAGTTTCTCTCACAGCAACAAAAGACAAGTCCTCTATATATAGGCAAAAAGTTTCAACGGATATAAAATGGTCACATTTATGACAGAGTTCGATATCATCAAGCAGGTTCGATATCATCGAGCGTATACTCTCGATAGCATCGATGGTCTGCTCGATGACTTGAACTCAATGTCATATGCTTTTGAAACTTTTGCCAATTGGTCGATGAATCGAAACTATTGTCGATGTCATCGGATTTCGAACTCCGATTCCATCGACGACAGGTTCAATCCATCGACACTTGAAAAATGAGAGAGACTTGATTTTGAAATATTTCAGGATTTCATGAATGATTAAGGAACCATCGAGATTATCAGAATTTAAATGTCGATGATATCGAGATCAGAGTCGAGGCATCGATAAATCCAGCGAATTTGTCTTTAAGCTTGTTGGACGGTTTATGACATTGTTCGGTGCAATCGACCTGGTGCCGATATCATCGATATTTGAATATCGATTCTATCGAAGGGCCCCCGATCATAGTTAAAAACAACCTGAAATATCTGCTGTAAGAAATGCGCGCCCACGATCGATATCATCGATGGACTTCCGATGTTATCGATATTTGATTTCAGATCATATCAGAAGAACATCGATATATCGAAGGAATTTGAGATTTTCATTAAAAAAATAGGGGCGCCAGAAATCTGTCTGTCGATCTTATTGAGCCATTTTCAATATACTCGAGATTTGTATATCGATGATATCGATAGGTGTATCGATACATCGATGTTCGTCCAGATATGTTGTGAAGTTGCTGGACATTTTTAGTTCTTATATCGATGATATCGATAGGTGTATCGATACATCGATAAATCCGTCCAAATGAATATTTAGTTGTTGGACACTTTTGGTCCCCACATCGATAATATCGTTAAGGTATCAGGACATCGACAGAGCAGGTCGATCATATCGAGCGTGTTCCGATTAAATCGACAAGGCAAGAAAAACTTAGAGATTTTCCTATTTTAAAAAAAGTTTTCTCACCTTAAAACTCTATGATTTCTAACTTATTTTTAAGGGTTTTATTCACCTGGTGTTTTGGGTTATGGGATGTGAGGCTTTAGGTTTACCTGTGGTGAGCTTGCACACATCCGGTTGAGGCAGACGCTTGAATTGATCTTCCTATCAAGCTCTGTAGACAATCTGACTCAACACTCACATAACTTGACAAACCAGGGCACTTTCAATCTCCCTGTTTGTCAATTACGTGACAAAATCCCCAAAACACCCTAGAACTCTCTAGACAAACACACCCTAAATTGTGTGTACATGCTTTTACACAGTTTTACAATTTGTATCCCATGTACACAACCAGTAGCTGCTCCCCCTTTCTTGTAAATTCCCCCTTGCTTGATGCAGCTACTCCCCCTAACACCTGCGACAACATCTAACAGATACATAATTTCCATTTGGGGTGTTTGTAAATGTTCTCCCCCTTTCTGTCAGTCATTGACAAAAATATCTCATGTGATATTGACTGAAGCTTCAAATACTTGGGAGAACCAATCAGGTAGAAGCAGAACATTAATGTATAATAGTTAACTCAATTCAATCAAACATCAATTTCAGAATTCATGAATGCATATTAGATAAGATAGAGCAGTTGTATAGCAGTTAAAATATTCATTAAAGGCATCTCATGCATTCCAAATCAGAAACTAGATAAATCAGGGGAACTCAAGACATAATTATGGCAAAAAAATATGAATTCTATTCAGCCATATCCCAAAATAAAACCAAAGTATCCAACTATCCAAAATAAACTGCCCAATATTGGCAGCAAATTAACAGTTATACCAGCAAAAACACCAAGCACACGCATATATACCAAAAAAATATAGTGATATAGAACTTGCACAATTAGCTTCTACTGACTCTGAGAATCACCACGTGTGAGTAAGTCAACTACTTGCTGATTTGTTTGCTGGAGATAATCGACTTTTTCTTCAATCACGGTGAGACGTCTCTCACAATTGTGAAGTCGCTCCTCCATGCTCACAATACCATTCAGTAAATGACGTTTGAGGTGATGAGTTTTGCGATTTGTGATAGACTCTGGACTTAGCAGTAGCGTTCGGTTGGATCCCCATGGATATGACGGATGAGCATATGGAGCAGCCGACTGCAGGGGAGCACTGTTCTCGGGAAGAACTGAAGGAAGACACAGCTGTTGAGCCACCTGAACCGAATCATTATCAAACCATCTCTCTGGAAAGAATATATCAGATGTGGCAGGAATACCAACATAATGGGCTAATTTACAGATGAGTACAGGAAAAGCTAGTGTATCCTGATGGTTGCCTTGAATGACATGAGTTAGCTGCTTAAGAAGAAGTGTTGGGAGGCACACCTGGACTTCTTGATACACATTATACAGCACATTTAGTACAAAAGGAGAGAGATGATTTCCATTCACATCGCAAGGATAGACATTGGTCCCAAAAATGTTGTGGAGAATTTTAAAAGTGGGTCCAAGATGATTAATGTGAAGGGAATTATCATCGTTCCGAAAAATAGTTGTTCCCTGACACAGTGCGCAAGTTACCTCGCCCCAAACACGAAGACCATTTAGATTCCGATTGATAACAGGAATGCGAGTGACTTGGAGGTCTAAAAGGTTACTCAAGATGATGGGAGTGATGTGCTTGGAGTAATGTAATAATTCTACTTGAATGCAAGGTGGATCGACACAAATAACATGACTTTTACTGAGGAAGTCATGGACCACTCCAATTTGATAAGTACCACCAAGATTTAGAATATTTTTCCATCCAATTACTTCTAGAAGAATGTCCACGCCAAAAACCTCAATGGCACTGTTAAGAACCAGACGTTCAACAACAGTAGCTGGATGTCTCCCCGATGGAATGAGTTGCCTACTGAGTTGTTTTGCTTTTCCTTTCGAAGGCTGAGAAAGAGACTTACCTTTCCCTTTGTTCATGATTTTTTCATTGTAAGAAACAGGCAAAGGTAAAGATGATCAACCAAAAGAACAGAAAATACCCAACCAAAAGTGAGGTTAGACTCTGGAGTGGAAGAAATGAAAAGATAATACCCGTTTCTTTTGAAGCTTCTAGGACCCGTCGATGGTCTTCTGGCCGAGGATTCAAGTAGAGAACAAAACGGAAAATTTTTCAGAGAAATAAGATTTTTCCGCTCGATCGCCTTTTATCGGGTGGGAGTCTTCAATTTTATCGAACTTACTTTCGATTATATCGATGATCCACATCCGATGTTATCGGTAATTGCTTCGATAGAAGTCCTGATCATGTGACTTTCCACATTCTGAAGAGATGTCGATGATATCGACCCATGATCGATTAATCGGGGATGACAGATCGATAGGTATATCGAAGAAGAATATTTTTCTTTTTCGACCCTTCAAGTATACTTTTTAGTATTTCTGTGAATCAATAGCATACTCAGTAAAATTATGTACAATTTCTGTACACATCAAAAATTATAAACATTTGAATGTTTATATACAAAAAAAGGAGGTTAAGTACCTCAGATATATCATTTGAAGCTCAGCAAAAATATTTCCTCATTTTAGCACAGGTTCAGATTCTAATGCATGATCTGAACTAATTCTTCCTTACCCATTTTACTTTGTTAATTGATTTGGGTGGTGATGTAATGGCATTACTTCTATCTATATTCTTAAGAGGACTTTTGAAGTTCAGTACTTCTCTGGTTAATAATTTGTTAACATGATTCTGACCAGAGTTAGGTTGAGTCCTCCTAGGTGTTGTGCATTCAAACTTATAATGCCTTGAATCACCACACAAATGACATACTGGAGTTATTCTGGTTTTGCTTCAAGAAGCAGCAGATTTTTCAGTTCTGGGAGCTGCATTTCCAGTCTTTGATTTATGTTTTTCATATCCAAGACCGCTTTTATCCTTTCTAGGTCTTCCCATTCCTAACAGTTTTTCTAGCTTTTCGCCCCTCTTAGAAAACTTGTAGTTTATCTTGGCTATCTTCTTGGATTCTTCTAGATCAAATAGGAGTGTATGATTTTCGTTTTGAAGAAGCATATTTTGGTCTTTTAATTGCTCAACCTGTTTGTTCAGTTTTTCAGACTCATTTTTAAGAAGGGTATTGACTTGTTCAAGTCTATCATTATCCATATGATATTGCTGCAGGTCATTTATTAATTGTGTGTTGATTTCAAATGATTTATCCAAATCTTTTTGTAGTAACTTACTTTTGTTCTCTGCTATTCCGAGTCTCTTAAGGGTATTGATGCTATGAATATAAAGTTGATTATAAGCATCTTACAGTTTATCCTTTTCGATTTCTTCTTCTTCTTTTCCATTGTCGGATGAGGATGATTCTGTGACTTGCAGTTCTCTCTCGTTTTCAGATTCTGTGGGAATGATTTGAGTAGTCGAGACCATGAGTATTTTCAATGATTTCTTATCTCCATTACTTTCTGAGTCACTAGATTTTGAATTTAACTCCTCAGTATAGTCCCACGTGGCAGCCATAGCCTTGCCCTTAATTTTTCTATTTGGGCATTCAATAGATAGGTGTCCATACTCGTGATAGGCGTAGCATTGTGGTTCCTTGGTTCTTTTACCAAATTTGCCTGCAGAAGGTTTATATTTCACCTTTCTCCCTCTAGAAGGACGGCCGCGATTCTTCTGAAAGAATTTTCTGAATTTTTGTGCCAGCAAGGCCACTTCTTCATCTTCATCTTCCTTTTCACTTTCTTTGTCCTCATGAATTGTTTTCTTAGAAGTTTTTAGAACAGTGTTTTTAGATTTTTGGGATTGTTTGAAGTGTAGTTCAAAAGTTTGTAGGGAACCTACCAGTTCTTCTACTTTCATTTCATCTATGTTCCTAAACTCCTCAATTGTTGTAACCTTGGGATTAAATCGTTCTGATAGGGATCTTAGAATTTTCCTACAAATTTTTGATACTGGAACTTTCTCTCCCAATCTACCCATAAGTTGCAAATTATATTTAACTTTGTGAAAAACTCCATAAATGTCTCATGCTCTTCCATTTTGAGACTTTCAAACTGTGAAGTCAGGAGTTGAAGTTTGGATCGCTTCACAGTGCTTGTGCCTTCATGGGTTGTTTTCAATAAATCCCATGCTTCCTTGGATGTCCCACACATACTTATTTAATTAAATATATCCTGGGACACGGCACAGTAGATAGCATTCATAGCCTTGGCTTCAAATGTTTGTCTTTCTTTGTCAAATGTTGTCCACTTTTCTTTTGGTTTGGGCTTTGTGATTGTTATGCCACTATCAAGTATGATTTGTTCAGTTGATGGCACGTATCTGCTTTCAACTATGTCACAAACGTCATGATCCAAAGATCTCAGAAAGTAGTGCATCCTAGCCTTCCAGTATGCATAGTTTGAGTAGTCAAATACTGAAGGTCTAGTGACTGATGAGAACTCTCCTTTGGCTATATTCCCAACTTTAGTCAAGATCACTCTTTAGGCGGTGAAGCCCTTAAAGAGAGACCCACTCTGATATCAATTGAAATGGCGGTAAAGACCGCACTAGTTGAAGAAGGAATGTGCCAATATATCCTAGAGGGGGTGAATAGGACTTTTTAAAGTTTTTATGATTTATTTAAAAATCTTACGTCACTAATCCTGTGATCATACAATTATCAGGATTACTCAAATGTAACTCTACTGACTTCCAAGCCTGGTAGTGAATCCGATCACAAACTATTTTAGAGATAAGCAGTATGCAAGCTAGCTTATGATGGATATGACTGTGTAGGTGTGTGTGGTGTGATCAAATATTCAGATATAGAAGTATTGAAGCAAATCACACAATCATAAGAATAACAATCTCAAACACAGTCATTTTTATAGTGGTTTGAGGATGAGTCTACTCCACTCTCGGTAACCGCACTCAACCCTAGAGTGTATCGAATTTCACTAAGGAAGTTTCACAGCGGTTCACCTCTAACCTAAGGTTTTAAATCAGGTTCACCTTCAACCTTTACAACCTACACTGAGGCTGACTGTTTATGCTCACATGAGGAAGGGTCAACACAACGCACCCACTTTTAGGCACACTGGCCAAGGATCTTCCGTAAGACCCTACTGGAGGTTTCCACACGGTTGACCTCAAACCCTAAGGTTTTACATGGTTCACCTCAAATCCAAGGTTTTACGCGATTCACCTCAAACCTAGAGTTTTACTAGTTCACTCCTAAATAGATATTTATGCTTTCCACAGAGCAAGGGTCCACACAACGCACCTACCACGTACACTCCCGCCAGAGGCCTCCTTGAGGACTTCAAAGGGTGAGAACTACTTAAGACCCAATCCTACAAAAGGAATGATCACAAGTGTCCTCTTGGACTCTGGATAATTACAAATAAGCTGATGAGTCCCGTTTAGCACAATGTCAAAGATCTCCTCCTCCTTGTTGACGAAGAGTCTTCTGCTCCCTTGATTCGCAACACAAAATGATGTACCAATACTCGGCTTTGGGTTGGGTCAAGGTGAAGATGGAATCCTACTCTCAATATTTTCTTATCAGGAAGATAGAGCGATTCCAATCTTATGCATTCAAGGCATCCCAGCTTAATGATTTGCCATTAAGGTAGTAGCTGGAGGATCCTTAAATGCGGAAGTTCATTCCCCAATCTACTATATTAAATGTCAATGATGAGGGTGGATTGGAGGATGAACTTCCTTAAGAGAAAGGGCTTTGGATATAAGATATAAGTTGAAACACACAAAAGCTCTCTCTACTTTCTCTATAGCAACAAAAGACAAGTCCTCTATATATAGGCAAAAAGTTCCAACGGATATAAAATGGTCACATTTATGACAGAGTTCGATATCATCGAGCAGGTTCGATATCATCGAGCGTATACTCTCGATAGCATCGATGGTCTGCTTGATGACTCGAACTCAATGTCATACGCTTTTGAAACTTTTGCCAATTGGTCGATGAATCGAACTATTGTCGATATCATCGGATTTTGAACTTCGATTCCATCGATGACAGGTTCGATCCATCGACACTTGAAAAATGAGAGAGACTTTACTTTGAAACATTTCAGGATTTCATGAATGATCGGGAAACCATCGAGATCATCAGAATTTAAATGTCGATGGATCAGAGTCGAGGCATCGATAAATCAGCGAATTTATCTTTAAGCTTGCTGGACGGTTTATGACCTTGTTCGAGGCAATCGACTTGGTGCCGATATTATCGATATTTAAATATCGATTCTATCGAAGGGCCCTCGATCATAGTTAAAAACAACCTGAAATATCTGTTGTAAGAAATGCGCACCCACAATCAATATCATCGATGGACTTCCGATGTTATCGATATTTGATTTCAGATCATATCGGAAGAGCATCAATATATCAAAGGAATCGAGATTTTCATTAAAAAAATATGGGTGCCGAAAATCTGCCTGTCAATCTTATCGAGCCATTTTCGATGGACTCGAGATTTATATATCGATGATATCGATAGGTGTATCGATACATCGATAGTTTGTCCAGATATGTTGTAAGTTGCTGGACATTTTTAGTTCTTATATCGATGATATTGATAGGTGTATCGATACATCGATAAATCCGTCTAGATGAATATTTAGTTGTTGGACACTTTTGGTCCCCACATCGATAATATCATTAAGGTATCGAGGACATTGACAGAGCAGGTCGATCATATCGAGGGTGTTCCGATAAAATCGACAAGGCGAGAAAAACTTAGAGATTTTCCTATTTTGAAAAAAGCTTTCTCACCTTAAAACCCTATGAATTTTAACTTGTTTTTAAGGGTTTTATTCGCCTGGTGTTTTAGGTTATGGGATGTGAGGCTTTAGGTTTACCTGTGGCGAGCTTGCACACATCCGGTTGAGGCAGACGCTTGAATTGATCTTCCTATCAGGCTCTGTAGACAATTTGACTCAACACTCATGTAACTTGACAAACCAAGATACTTTCATTATGGACACACCACACTGAGGAAGAGGTGACTTGGGAAACGGAAACAGAAGTCCGCAAGAACTACCCGCAGATCCTCGAGGAGTACGAAAAGTTACTAATTTCGGGGACAATTTTTCTTTAAGGGGGGTATATTGTAACATCTCGAAAAAATCCATATAAAGACCCGAGTACCACCTCAGGCAGAAATACCTAAGGACTGTATCCTGTCGTAACTTAGGCAAAAATTGGTTAAGTGCTAAACTAAATAATCGGTGGATTTAGCACAAACCACTATTTCCACAAATGGCAAGGCCTAAAACCATTAATACCACTGACTCAACACTACTTAAAGACCTAGGAAAAATCCCAAGAGCCTGTCACTCTCGGGAGTACATTGAAACCCGGTATCAGACCTAGACGACACGTCAAGAGTCCGATGACTGTGAAACTATAGGGTTGTGTCCGTCCTACTGGGCTTGACAACCATCACGGGAATCGAGCCTAGATAGTGTCCAGAAACGCACAACTTGAGCCCTGAGCGAAGTATGTGAGAAACGCGAATACCTTTAGAAAATGAACCAAAACTTAAGTGAATTGGGCCGTTCGCTCACACGCAAAATTGAGGATTTTGGACCATCAGTTTCTGACCAAACTTCATCCATGAAAAAGGAAAATATCCCTGCACATATCCATATAACTGTGGCCCCAATAAAGTAAGTATGACCGTCGATCTCACACAGGTCCTCCACAATCGATCAGCTTATCCGACCGCACTGAAATCACATCCTGGCATAGATCCATTGCCAGGGAACTTACCCTAAGACGTAGGTGAGTTGTGGGCCTCCCTGTGAGCCCTGTTTGTCAAAAACAACTGCCTAAAAGGTATAACCCATGTGTATAGTGGTCCTGGGGCCATTTGTATCACTTCTGGGCTTATAAATAACCCTTATACCACCCCACCTCTCTCATATACGAATTTTCTAAAAACTCTAAGGGAGAGAGAGACAGAAAAGAAGAGAAAAGAGGAAAGAGAGAAGAAGGATTTTGAGTGATTGTTGTTGTGATTCTTTCCCACTACTCCGCGCACTAAATCACCTCCCCGTTACGCTACACACTCAGTTTCAGCTGTAATTTTGGGTAAGAAAACCTAACTCTAATCTTCTTATAGAGATCCGAGCTGATTACTTGTCAAACTGGCTAACCATTTACGTTCTTTAGGTGCACAACGTTCCGTTTTCAGGAACGTAGAATTCGAACCGAGTTCGAATTGAATATTCCAACGAAAGGTGTGGTCTATAAACGTTTAGGTTATGTTTATCAATGCTTTCAATGTCAGCTAATGATTTATGTCTGACTTGATTGCTGTCATATTGTCTTAGATATGCCATTTTCGTTATAATATGCATGTATGAACTATGTAGAACGAAAGATGCATCCCATGTGTTTGTTGAAATGTTTAATTGAACATGTAGACATGATTTGTGTTTGCCATGACTACTAAACTATGATTCATCTTTGCCATATGCATGTTAACCTCTTTGTGTAAGGATTTGCTAAAATACGTGTCGTAACTAATCTGGTCTATGTATTTGATAAAGTGTAGTCTAAGTGTTTGATGAATTGTCTGAATGAGAAATTATTGATGACTTGTATGTATTACGAGTGTTAAGATAGGATTCTTCCTTGCCTTATACATGGGTATAGTTTCTTTCATGAAATCATATTCACCTCTATACAAATGATTGATAAAAATGCTAGTATTTGGCAACATGATCGAGGTGTTTGATGAAATGCTCAAATGAGGATTCCACTTAGATTATTTATTAAATGTTGAATTGATTATCAAATGTATTTAATTGCTACATCTGAATAAGATTGGGGCTACAACCTAGCCCAGGTAATCAGTAACAATTCCTATTCGGGTGGCCGAATTAGTCTCGCCACATTGGGGAAATTTGACGAATCCGGGTCGCATGATGATCGTCGACAGTGGTTAAGCCCTGAGGGGTGCTTATGCACTCCATGTCGACTAAGTCAGCGTGTGCTCGTACCAATTGAACTTGCCTAATGAATCGATTAGCCTATTATGTATTTACCATATATGGACACTACTGCTTGAATCTAAGGTACCCCTCACCAATGTTAAGGCCCACTTTAATCATGGTACCACAATCCGCTAAGACTCATGAGCCAGGCATGGTGGTATGTGATACCGTGTTCTAGTTGTCGGCCTATATTGGGGTGATGAGCCTCCCCATAGTGACCAGTGAACAACTCAGACTCGTGAGCCAGATATGGTGGTATGGGACACCGTGTTCGAACTATCGGCCTTCGTCGAGGTGATTAGCCACCCCGTAGTGATCGCGAGTATAAACTTTGAATTTACCTATCAACTGTTTTTCATTGGGAGTGATGACCCCACAACTTGCCTATCGTATGTGCTTGACTAGGAGTGATGAACCTAGATGGATCCTTCAATTCGGGTCAATGATATAAAGGGAGGTACCCTAGCTTCCCAAATCTACTGCATGAATAAGTCTAATTAACTACTAGGCTAACATGACCACGCATTACACTGCATTAGTTAGGACGTGCTTTAAAGGCATGGAAGTCGCACAAGAGGCAGTATTGTCATATGCGAAATTTGGTGTCAATGTCGCTTGTTGAGGGAGCTTTTGATGCGAGGGCATACATCATTACTTGCACTCCATTCCTACATTAACAAGAGTAGTTTGGAAGTGATTGTTATGTTGCTTTATTATTACTGCTTGATTGAAATGATAACATGTTAACCTTTACCTTATAGTACCACTGAGTTGATCACTCACTCCCACCCTAGGACAGTGTTTTAAATCACCAACCAGACACTGGTTTAAATGCAGGTGATGATGAAGTCTATGTAATAGAGCAGGACTTTATGGATGAGGTGGAGGAGTTCTCCTACTTTCAGCTCTCGGACGGGTCTATGTAGACCCCGTGCCGACACGCGGGAAACACTGAGATATTTGACTTAGTTGAATATCTTACATTTTCACAATTTGTATATTTTGAAACAATACATGTACATATTCAGCTTGGTTACATACTCATACTTTGGAGGTTGTGAAATACTTACACACTTAAATATATATATATATATATATATATATATATATATATATATATATATATATATATATATATATATATATGCTTCAAACTTACGCTTGCTTAATTTAGTTATATCCAGAGTATGATATGTTGTTTTAATATAATCTCACTCATGTTTAACTCATTAATATGGACGAAATATGAACATCATCATTCATGTTGCATAAGTGATGTGTTGGATCTCGGGAGTAGAGCTTTGCTCGACCCTCGAAATTCAGGGCGTTATAGATTATGTACTTCATTTTCTAATGCTATGCATCGGACATGCATGTGTTTTGCCTTTTGATAGGTCCGTGATGGAAAATTGATGGTGAATGGAGTAATCTCTACCTTGCCCTATGCCTCGCATCTTATAGGTTAATCAGATTTTATGACCAGTAGAGGTCCTACTTCCTGGCCCCAAGAAATAAGATTATAATAACTTTTAGTTAGATGACCATCAGCATGTTGCTTGAAAGCCTTTATTAACATAGTTTGCATTTCAAGCAAGCCATTTTGCTAGATGTTGGTGGCTACTTTTCTTGCATCTCTTTGGAGTTAGAGTGGTCGTTGTGGCAAACTGTATTATTTTTACGTGATGGTAATTGATGGAAAGCTTGCATCTTGTAAGCACCATACTACATGTGTGATTGCACAGGCTCCACATGAAATAGATGGTAAATGAAAAGTTATTTTTCTTATGTTTTGAAAAAAAAAAAATTTATTTTAATTTGAATTCAGTGTAATTGGTGTGAAATATTTTTTTGGCACTTTTTTTTTTCAAAGCATGGAGAATCTCCACAAGTGACAAGGGTAGGGTGTCAATGGGATACTAATATGATATATACATGAGCTCACTTGAAGAATTCGAACCGTTTATTAGGTACATAGCAAGAATCACACATATCCAGTCAATCACACATCTTCTCGATCCCAATCTCAAATGGATATCATTCATCCATTTGATTTTTAAAAACTGAAGTTGGTTTGTAGGTTGTTCAAAATATGTGATTCCAAAAATATTCATTCTTTTTCCTTCTTTTTCTTTTCATCCCTGTGAATTGTTATGTATATTGTTTTCTATGATGTGGCCGATCTAATGATTGTGTTGTCCTGGTTTCTTTTATCTAGGTACAAATAATGATGGAACATATAGAAGATGTGGCGTATCTTCTTATGAAAAGCCTCTCTGTAAGTTTACATTGTATGCTGTGATTTTGTAGGCTCAACTTTAGGGACTAGCCATTCCTGCTTTTATTTGATATGTGGAACTCTGACAATTCCCTGATCGATGGCTATCTCATTTAGATGGTGGAATTGTTTGTTTGAGAAAAAAAAAAAATGAAATGCTTGGCCTGAACTAGTGACATTTTCACTAGGTCCAGCATTCCCAGATGGTGTTTGTCCTTTATTTGAGTTTTTTTTTTTTTTTTAATAATAATAATTTGTGGGACTAATCTGAACCAGTCCTGTTTGAGTTGTTCTGGCTGCCAGAATGGCTGTTACAGGTAATGTGACCTGTAATGGCTGTTACGGCTCCCATAACAGCCGTAACGGTCTGTTACGAGGCCGATACAATATTTGACAAAGCAACCCTAAAAACCCACCTAGCCAATTCATCTGTACACTTATATTGAAGGTAAATATGTAGTACATATAGCACAGGAAAATTTATTGTAACAAACAGTACACTGGAACTACAATGTAAGAGCAAAGAAAAATAATATTTTTGAGGTGTTGTCCTTGAGCTTTGTGGATGTCCAACACGCATCTCCAATTGTGTCCGTTATGTCCCTTTAATGAACCGACACTGTCACATAGTATATGATATATAAAAATGTCCCTATATCATTCTTAGTTACAACGGCATATATAATTTTATTTTATTTTTACTCAGATTTTGCCTTAAAATGCATGCCAGTGTGTCTTTGATACATTTCTGAAATTTCTCTTCTTAAAACAAAGCTTCCTTGTTATAAAAAGATGAAGTAATTAAATTTCATAAGAGGCACCTTATATGCATTTGATGGTCCGACTCCACCATCCACTTTGATCCACGGGTTTACACCCTGCACACCAAAATGTTAAAGAGTCAGATCAAAACTCATCTTTAAGTTCAAATTAAACAGCAGCAATGGTAATAAGGAGACGTTACCTTCTCAGCACATAACCTTCTCAAGTCTCAGATTTTCTTGCATGACTTAACTTTCAATAAAGCTCTGCCCGCCAAAACCAGGATTTACATACATAATTAAGACCAAATCTACCACTGTTCACAAGCAAATCAGATGACAGGTCAGTATCTTTCATTAAAATAAACCTAAAATATTAATAGTATAAAGATTTCTTCATTGAACAAATTCTGGCAAGGTGTTATAGTATAAAGATTAATAGTAAAAAAGCCAATGTTTAATCAATAGTTATATTAGACCACGAATGACAATTTATCTTCGCCAAGTGGTTCCTACTCATATTCATATCACTTGAAGATTCTTTGTGCGATGTATTAATTAATAGATCGAATGTTCTTCTTCCATTGCAATTATTTTGTTTCTTTATACATGTTTTTCTTTGTGCGATGTATTAATTAATAGATCAAATATATTCCCACTGCCAGCTCCATCTCGACCGCCAGTTATGAATGTTTTTCTTTGAACAAGAGAAAATTATCATTGGGGATTTTCAATGATATTTTGGTATGGCTACCATCGTCCTATTTTTCTCCTTCTAACTGAAATTTTTATTGTGATATTTTTTATGGCATCGTCTTCCATACACGGAGCACTGTAGGATCAAATGCATAATCAACTAGGAGATTTCATGGGCAATTGCCCCACCACAGGTGTGCAAGAGTTAAAACCTTTGGAAAATCGCACATATCTCTGCACAGGGGTCATGAAATTCCCCTTGGATAGGAAGTAGATTTTACTTGTTTGTGATTCTTTTCCATGTGTTGGCTTCTTTACACTCCCAGCCAAGACTTGTGAGTTTGGTACCCCTGATTCAGTGGTTTGTACAAGATTTCATATAGGTATTTACCAAATTTGAGTTGACTCAACATGTTTTCAATTGTGCTTAGGTCAGGAAGCTATTGGATTCTTTATGAATTTCTTGTGGTTTTCTAACTAGGGATTGGGTGCAGGACTGGCTACTGGCTTGTATTTCGGCATCACATATGGCTTACAAGAAGCTCATGATTGGGTAACTTTCACATGCTTTTATTTGTCCATTTTTTTCTTAAAGATTCGAAATTGGCTTTCATTTTTATCAGTCTCTCACAGAGTATCCATTGTCCTCTTATATGCTTAATGTTGCGATGTTGCATCATCTAGTTAGCATTATATGCCTTTACTTTTCCTTTTTGTTTATAACCATCTTTTGAGAAGTTTGGCTCAGTTGTTTTTTGTTGCAATGAATGGTTGGTGTAGACAATCACTTTTTTATTTATTAATTTTAGTCATGGTCACCTCCGCATGCAGCTTCCTACAATTGCTATTGAAAAGGTCTTTGTTGCAAACAACACATCGTGGTTCAAGATAAATTCCTAGCCCATAGGTTGGGCCTTATTCCCATCAAAGCTGACCCAAGGTTGTTCGAATATGTTTCAGTTTGACAATTCGTTAACTTTTTTTTTCTTTTTTTCTTTTTTTCTTTTGCTTTCATTAATTTGAATTGGGCTTATTTATACATTGAATTTTTTTTGTATGTATGTATTAGGTACTTCTTTAAGGTCTTTCTTCAAGGGATTTAACATGTGGAAGGAAGAAACTATAATGAAGGTAAAAAATCAAAGATTATATGGTGTGCTAAATCTATTTTAGGCATATGAATTACTGAAGAATAAGTAGAGAATTGTGAAATCTAAATGTTGGTACTTTTTAACTATCAAAATTTTATTAGCTTTTGCTCGTAGTCGCATGGTTTTTTGGTTTAAAATCGTTCTGAAATAAGAGAAAATACCGTTTCTAAAAATTAAAAGTTGGGCTGGAAAATAAAATTTTGCGACGGTTTTCAACCGTCCCTAATTTTTGCAACGCCCTATTTCAAGAACGGTTTGGAACCGTTCCAAAATTGAATTGTTGGAACAATTTTAAACCATCCCTAATTTTTTGTGACACCCCGTTTAGCCACGGTTGAAAACCGTTCCTAAAGAGAGATTTTGGTGTAATGAAACTGCCATAACATCCTTTTTTATTCCCGTGACGGGTGCCGTCCTTTTCGGTTCTTATCCTCATCATTAAGCAAAAAAATCGAAAAGGAAAGACGAAACGAGCTATCTACTTACAATTTAAAATTTTAAACTCATGTGTACGTACATTAGTTCGAACTCTTACTTCTTGAGCTCATGAATGTTGAACTCGGAAGTACGGGACAACTGAACTGACCCACTACATGAGACGTGGCGAAGAACTGGTAGAGCGACTTCCCTAAGCCATCAATGTGTCTGAAAAGGCCAAGCTATATGTCCTAGAGGGGGGGTGAATAGGACTATGCCAAATTAAAATTAAAATCAGCGGAATAAAATTAAACAATAGCCTTACAATTATAAATCAATTATCAATGCTGAAATCAAATCACCTTAATACATAAGTATTGAGAGGTTGATACAAATTCAGTTCTAAGGACAACCTTACACCATAATAAACAAGGGCTTTTGGTAGGACAACCTTATTTCTAGAACTTCTTTTGAATCAAGAACTCAATTTTAATAAAGATAAATGAATAGCAGAGAATGGAAATTAAATGCAGAAATGTAGATCTAATTTATTACAACAATCTCCACACTTGCTTGAAATGTAAATTGTTACAACATTCACATCCACATGTACATTCCACACAATTGAATGATTAAATATATGAAAATTAAGCAAGCATTCAATCCACAAGACAGAGTTATAGTGGTTCGCCTGTGTGTACACCAACTGTTCTTCAACAACCACACAGAATGCTACTCCACTCCTAATATCCTCACACAGGGGATATTAGTGTTCACTATCAAATAGGTTTTTACAGGTTCACCCAAAACCTTTACAATTGTGTCTTTTTAACTTGGGCTTACACAATCCAAAAACCCACACTTCTGAGTTTTCTGGCTCTCCTCAAATAACCACACAATTTGAGATTTTTCTAGCGAATCCCAAACAAAAACCAAAAACGAATGGAATTTACAGAATTGTAAAATACCTGGATTTCTTCTCTTGTAGCTGCCCGGAAGAACCAATTGGAATAGACGTTGAATATAGAAGTTTAATGTCCACAACTCACTTTAATATGGTTCTAAGTTCTAATTGATTTTAGATTTAAACCAGTTGGGCGTAGCTATATTTGATTTTGATTCCAAGAAGAAGGAATAAGTCAATTCCTCTTTTTAAATCAGATTGGAATACAGAAACAAAATTAAATTAAATAAGCTATCAAAAAGAGAAAGAAATTATGCACAAAATAGCTTAAAAGTTAAACACAAACTTATCTCAGAGTGGAGCCTTGAATTCACGTAATATTCAATGAAAAACTCTAAAATTCGTGTGCTATTTATAGAAGAAGAAATTCGACTTTGATTGGTCCTAGGGTCACCACGACTGGTCTTGAAATAAACTGATTTTTGAATTTTTGAGCGCGATCACATCAGACCGTTTCACGACCGATCGTAAGTAGTCCACGACTGGTCGAAGGCAGTCCACGACCGGTCGTGACCCCTCTACGACTGGTCGTGCGACACTTGATTTAGTCGCTAGAGTTTGAGTCGAATCTTTACGACTGGTCGAAGGTCGAGTCGAGACCATCTCACGACCGGTCGAGCAGACTCCAGGACTGGTCGTAGCTGAACTAAGAAATCCGATAAATTGCAACCATTTTAGGACTGGTCTTGGAACTTCTTAGACTGGTCGAGACAGTACTAGGACTGGTCGAACAGGGTCTAGGACTGGTCCTAGAGTAGACAAAAATCATGTAATACTATTCATTTGGATTATGTATCCAAAGTGACCTACCCTAAGGTCAATCTAATGGTCTATCAAACCTGGAATATGAAGTATGGACATTTGAACCCTTCATTTGTTTAGACTTTGATCTTTACGAAGCTTGATTTCTTCTCGATGTAGCTTGACTACTTCAGAAGCTTCAATGTAACTTTAAGTTGTACTTGAGTCCCGCATTTATATTTGAATCTTGAACTTGCACTTGAACTTGAGTCTTGACCCGGAGTTCTCTCTTAATATTGTAGCTTGAATTATCATGAAGCTTGAAGAATTCTTTGAGCTAGACTTCAAGTGTTGACGAGGTGTCTCGAACACATTTATCAAGATACAAACACACAACATACGGAGATGTTTTGACACACAAAATTTGACAATCAAAGAGGAATCGAATCATAGCACTTACAATCTCCCCCTTTGTCAAATTTGTGACAAAACACATCTCATACTTCAATAAGATAAGCATCGCATTATATAATAACGAATCATGCACCAGTTGATAAGCATCACATTATATAATACTGAATCATGCACTAGTTGTTAACTGAGACAACTCAACTCCCCCTGTCAACGCAAAATCAACTCCCCCTGAGTTAATACACCTCAACTCCCTTTGAGTAGGTATATATCATATCAATCATATCTCATAAATAGAATGCACACATTCTCCCCTTTTTTGTCAAAATATGACAAAGGAAGAAACAACGATAGGACATGAAAGACAGAATTAAAGATATCAACTCAGAAAGATAGAATAATAAAAAGTGCAGAGTAAATAACAAAACAAGAGAAGTTTGCAAGGTGAGTCAGAGTACATATTAAAAGAAGTAAAAAGTGATATTTTAAGACAGTAATCCACACAACCAAGGAATGAAATATAGTAAACTTATTACAGACCAAAGAGTAAACACTCTCAATCGGAACCAGATGATGGAGCAGGAATGTTAGGATCACTTTGGTGAAGGCTCTTCTGTAAGCGCCTAAAATATTTGCGCATATTTTTAAATTGTTGATTGTGGCCAACATTCATCTGTTCTACTTTTTCCTCTAGTGCATTAAGACGTGCATTGAAATCAGATGGTTCAAAGTCTGGATCATTTCCAGAATCAGTATTAATTTCATTAAAAATATCATCCATGTCAATATCATCGGCCGGCAACTCATCACCTTCGACACTCATCTCAGCTTCAGCAACAGCATCACCCGCATCAACATCAACTTGACTAGGAAAAAGCTCCAACTTCATCTTATTCAGGTTGGAATTGTTAAATATGAGGTGTCTGATAGGAGCCTCACCGACGGGCATAGCGACTAACATGTGAGTAGCTAATACATTTAACAGATATCCAAAAGGAATATCACCATGACCAGGATTACTACGAATTTGTATGATAGAGGAACAAATCAAGGAGGGCAGACAGATTTTAGCACCAGTAATGATCGAGTACAAAATACGAACCATAAACAGAGTCAACTCAGTCTTGTTTCCAGAGCGGGGATACAGATTAGAAGTGAAGATACGATGCAAAACTCTGTATTTGGGTAACAAGTATCTGGTTTTAAGGGCATTTCCATTTACAGTCCATGGAGCATTCATATTGCACAAAGCTCTAGTAAAAATACGTTTTTCAGATTCTGACACTTTCTCAACAAGTGCACTAAGATGAACACCATCATCATTTACTTGAATATCCATAAGGCCGAAAATTAAATGTCGATCAACATGAAATGGCCCTTCTCTAGTATCAATAGTAAAGGTCAGTTGCTCAGCAGAGAAGTCAGATATGCAAGCAACCATGGCTTGTGCAATGGACTGATATGCCGGTCCACCCCAGCGTAAAATGTTTTCCCAACCTACAGATTGAAGGAGAGGAAGGAGACCATATGAAGCAATATGATTTAAATCAACAGTTTTTTCAATAATAATATTATACATACACAGGTCACGTACATGCGGAGGATCATCTTCAGGATCCCTAAGATGACGTCTAGTGATTGCATTTGAACGAGAAAAAGATGCACCTCTATAAATTTTCTTTTTACCTCTAGATTTCATATTCTTGAAGAAATGAAAGAAAGTTCAAGAAAATAGAGATGGGTTTCTCTAGATTCAACAAAAAGGAAGAAGAACCCAACAAGTTGAAGATTTATAGGAAATAGACACCAATGATCAAGAAAATTAAGAGTAAAGATTAAGATTCTCCAAGAAAACAAGAAAAATCACTCTAACCTGGAGGAATCGAACACAAGGGTTCGACTAGTCGAAGCTCGGCTCATTGGTGAGGAGGGTTAGAATAAAAAAGAAACAAGTTTTCTCCAAATTAAAAAGGGCATCGCGCGCACGATCGGTCTTGGGATATACTCGACCGGTCGTATCAAGACTAGTCGAGCATGTTCTCGACCGGTCTTAGACCAGAGAGAAAAAAATATGCAATTTTCACAAAATTTTAAAATTTAAATTAATAACATATTAATATCATATACAATATGATACAAAAATGCATGATCAATCATTTAAATTTGCACATACCAAGATCAAATTTCAATTTGTTAAACCTGCTTTTGTCGAGCGGTTTAGTGAAAATGTCTGCAAGCTGAGTCTCGGTAGGAATATATTCTAAAGATATTATTTTTTCTTCTACTAATTCACGAATGTAATGAAATCGAATGTCAATGTGCTTAGTACGTGAATGCTGGATTGGGTTTTTTGAAATGTTTATCGCACTGGAATTATCACAGTATAAAACCATAGAGTCTTGTGCGATTCCATAATCATTCAGCATACGTTTCATCGAAACCAACTAAGTATAAGCATTTCCTACTGCAATATATTCTGCCTCAGTAGTTAAGAGTGATATGGAACTTTGTTTCTTGCTAAACCAAGAAACTAGACAGTTTCTAATGTAAAAATAACCACCGCTGGTTAATTTTCTATCATCTATATTTCCTGTCCAATCAGCATCCGAATACCAAGCCAATTGAACACTAGAATCATAGGGATACCAAAGACCCAGATTAACAGAACTTGCGACATATCGAATAATTCGTTTAACAGCAATTAAGTGAGATTCTTTAGGATTAGACTGATATCTAGCACAAATTCCAACACTTAAAGCAATATCAGGTCTACTTGCAGTTAGGTAAAGTAAGCTACCTATCATACTACAATACAATTTAGAATCTACATCTTTACCTGGAGAGTCTTTTGAGAGTCTTAGAGTTGTACTCATAGGAGTATCAAAGTTCTTACCATTTTCAAATCTGAATCTTTTAATCAAGTTTAATGCATACTTAGTTTGTGAAATAAAAATTCCATCAGATTGTTGTTTTACTTGCAACCCTAGAAAATAATTTAATTCACCAACCATGCTCATTTCGAATTCAGATTTTATTAGATCTGCAAACTCAACAGTCATGTTAGTACAAGTTGATCCATAAATTATATCATCAACATAGATTTGAACCATTAAGATATCATCATTATGTTTCTTAACAAAGAGCGTCTTATCGACACTTCCCATCTGAAACTTGTGACTTAATAAGAATTTAGTCAATTTTTCATACCATACTCTAGGAGTTTGTTTCAGACCATAGAGAGCCTTTTTAAGGCGGTATACATGATTGGTAAGCTTAGGGTCTTTAAACCCAGTCGGTTGTTCAACATATAGCTCTTCATATAGGTCGCCATTCAAAAATACGCTCTTTACATCCATTTGAAAAATTCTAAACTTTCTAAAACATGCAATAGAAATGAAAAATCTGATAGATTCAAGGTAAGCAACAGGGGTAAAAGTTTCATCATAATCAATCCCTTCAATTTGTGTGTACCCTTGCACAACTAGTCTTGCCTTGTTTCGAATGACATTTTCCAATTCATCAGACTTATTTTTAAAAATCCATTTTGTTCCCATAATATGTTTATCTTTAGGTCTAGGAACAAGGTGCCAGACATCATTTCTGACAAACTGATTAAGTTCTTCCTGCATAGCAATTGTCCAGTTTTTATCAGAAAGTGCTTCATTCACATTAACCGGTTCTATCTGGGATGTAAAGCATACGTAGTTACATATGTCCTCTAATTGTCTACGAGTGCGCACACCAGTGAGAGGGTTTCCAAGTATTTGATCAGTTCGATTATCTTTAACAGTTCTTAATTCAGAATTAGTTTTACTTGATGAAGTATCTGGTTTTTCATATATAAGAGCTTCATCATTATCTGAATTAGGGGCAGGTGTGTTCAAGTGATCGTCAATTACTACATTTATTGACTCTTAAATCACACCGGTCCTGTTATTCAGAATACGATATGCACGACTGTTTAAAGAGTATCCTAAGAAGATTCCTTCATCACTTTTAGTATCGAACTTTCCCAAATTTTCACGATCACGTAAAATAAGCACTTGCTGCCAAAAATTTAAAAATATTTGACAGTAGGCTTTTTCTCAAAACATATTTCATAAGCCATTTTATTATTAGATTTGTAGATATAAACACGGTTGATAATGTAGCAGGCGGTATTCACTACTTTAGCCCATAAATTTCTAGGGAACTTCATGCTATTTAACATAACATTTCCCATTTCTTGAAGCACTCTATTTTTTCTTTCCACAATACCATTTTGTTGTGGAGTTTTGGGCACAGAAAATTTATGTGATATTCCCTGATCACTACAGAGTTTCTTAAAACCGCTATTTTCAAACTCGGATCCATGATCACTACGGATCTTACTAACTTGAGAACATTTTTCAGTTTGGATCCATTTTATAATCTTTTTCACTTCATCAAGGGTTTTTGATTTGTCCTTCAAGAATGAAACCTAAGTGTATCTTGTATATTCGTCTATAATAACCAAGATGTATTTTTTATCACCTCGACTTTCTGTTCTGGTTGGTCCTATAAGATTCATATGGAGAAGCTCGAGTGGTCTAGATGTGGTATTGGAGTTCACCTTTTTGTGAGAGCTCCTTGTTTGTTTACCATACTGGCATTCACCATAATTTTGTCTACTTTTTGTACTTTAGGTAGACCTCTAATTAGTTCTCTTTTGCTCAATCTGTACAAATTTCGGTAGTGTACATGTCCAAGACGTTTATACCATAATTCTGTCTCATCAGTATGGACCATGTAATACGTTTGATTAAATGAGCTTCCATTGCATACTATATAGCAGTTTTCAGAAGTTCTGCGACCAATTAATATTATAGAACCCTTTTTATCTATAATCTCACAACCTTGTTTAGAAAATTTAACACTATGGTTGTTGTCACATATTTGAGATATGCTTAACAGGTTGTGTTTTAATCCCTCAACATATAAAACATTCTTAAATAAGGGAAGATAATAAAGTTGAACCGTACCTTGGCCAATAATCTTGTAGTTGCTCCCATTACCAAATGTGACTGATCCATCAGTCATATCTTTTAGATCGGTGAATAAAGCCTTGTCACCTATCATGTGCCTGGAACATCCACTGTCTAGGTACCATTTTGAATGGCTTGTTACTTTGAATGCAGTGTGGGCAACCAAGCAGGCAACTTTAGGAACCCATTTCAAAACTGTTTTGGGTTTAGAAACATGGTTGGTCTTCTTTTGGCTGATGTTGTAAGAATGACCTACTGAGTTAGATTTTATGAGCTCCTTAAGTAAATCAATTATTTTTTCAGTAAAAGGATTTCTATTCTAATTTTTAAAATTTATATAGCTGCTTTTAAGTTTATGAAAAGTTTTTGAATTTTTAGAAAAAACTTGACTAGCACCTTTTCCTTTTGAATTAGAAGTTTCTCCTTTCACAAAGTTGGGAGATGTATACTTCTGTTTAGGAGATGTATTTTTCTCATAGCCCAACCCGGATCTATCGCCACATTTTCTTGATCCGGATAATAATTTTTCTAACTTTGGATCATCCTGGGCATATCTCCATGTATCCTTCAAACTCAGAAGAAAAGATACTTCATTTTTAAGTTTCTCACTTTTAGATTTCAAATCATCAATTAACGAGGTTTTGAATTCCAAATCACATTTTGATTTTTCCAAACAATCTGAAATATGCGATTTTTCTAAAACAAGAGTTTCAAAACATTCTTTGAGTTTAGAAAACTTTTCTTTTTGCAGCTTAAGTTTGACAGCAATTTTACAACTTTCCTTATATAAGGCATTATAAGCATCTTGAAGATCTTCTTCATTTTCATAATCACTATTCAAATTTTCTTCACTTGTTGAATCATCGTGATCTGAAAAAGTAAACTTGGCTAGAGTCATAAGGGCTTTAACTTCATCGCCTCGACTCGCTTTAAATTTTCTGATTCGTAAGATGCTTTAATCGATGATTCATCCCAAGTAGCCAACATACCCTTCCTTCTGGGTCTTGTCCTTTTTAGGACATTTGTTTGCTAAATGCCCATACTCTTGGCAATTGTAACACTGACTGTCTTTTAAAGACTTCCAAGTTTTGGACTTAGGTTTAGATCGTTTCTTTTCATTTTTCTTTTGAAAGTTGACCCTTTTCTTGCTTTTGAAAATTTTGTAAAACTTTTTCGCCAAAAGAGTCATATCGTCTTCAGAATTTTCTAAATCTGAGTTTTCTTTGGAAATACCTTTAGAAGATTTCAAAGCTATAGATTTACCTTTAGGAGCTTTAAAATTTAATTCATAGGTTTGTAAAGAACCAACTAGTTCTTCTACCCTCATATTATCCGTATCATGAAGTTCCTGGATCGCGGTTACTTTAGAATTGAACCATTCAGGAAGTGAGCGTAATATCTTTGCACACACTTTACTTTCTGGAATTTTATCGCCAAGACCCCACATAGAGTTTACAATGTCATTTAGTCTAATGTAAAAGTCCATAAATATTTCATTTTCCTCCATATAAATTTCTTCAAATTTGGTTGTGAGGAGTTGGACTTTAGACTTTTTGACAATTGATGTACCCTCGTGTGTCATTTCTAGTATATCCCAAGCTTGCTTTGCAGTATTACAAGATATAATTCTTTTGAACTCATCCGGTGATAGTGCGCAAGTGATTGCATTTAGTGCTTTAGCATTGGCACTATACTCACTTTTCTGAAGGGTGGTCCACAAATAATAAGCAGGTACAGACACAGTTTTTGAACCGTCAGATTCAGTTACTTCAATGGTAGGAGAGTTCCATTTAGTCACTGTGGCTCACCACACACTCCCATCCATTGATTTAAGGAAGATCCTCATTCTGGCTTTCCAATAGGCATAGTTGGAGCCATCAAAGGGTGGAGGCCTAGTGACTGATAGGCTATCAAAATTTGACATCTTATAGCTTAGATCGTTAGCTCATGAAATAAATCCAAAAAACAAACAATAAGAACGAGCTATTAGGCACTGATACCACTTGAAAAGACCAAGCTATATGTCCTAAAGGGGGGGTGAATAGGACTATGCCAAATTAAAATTAAAATCAGCGGAATAAAATTAAACAATAGCCTTACAATTATAAATCAATTATCAATGCTGAAGTCAAATCACCTTAATACATAAGTATTGAGAGGTTGATACAAATTCAGTTCTAAGGACAACCTTACACCATAATAAACAAGGGCTTATGGTAGGACAACCTTATTTCTAGAACTTCTTTTGAATCGAGAAGTCAATTTTAATAAAGATAAATGAATAGCAGAGAATGGAAATTAAATGCAGAAATGTAGATCTAATTTATTACAACAATCTCCACACTTGCTTGAAATGTAAATTGTTACAACATTCGCATCCACATGTACATTCTACACAATTGAATGATTAAAGATATGAAAATTAAGCAAGCATTCAATCTACAAGACAAAGAGTTATAGTGGTTCGCCTGTGTGTACACCAACTGTTCTTCAACAGCCACGCAGAATGCTACTCCACTCCTAATATCCTCACACAGGGGATATTAACGTTCACTATCAAATAGGTTTTCACAGGTTCACCCAAAACCTTTACAATTGTGTCTTTTTAACTTGGGCTTACACAATCCAAAAACCCACACTTCTGAGTTTTCTGGCTCTCCTCAGATAACCACACAATTTGAGATTTTTCTGGCGAATCCCAAACAAAAACCAAAAACGAATGGAATTTACAGAATTGTAAAATACCTGGATTTCTTCTCTTGTAGCTGCCCGGAAGAACCAATTAGAGTAGATGTTGAATATAGAAGTTTAATGTCCACAACTCACTTTAATATGGTTCTAAGTTCTAATTGATTTTAGATTTAAACCAGTTGAGCGTAGCTATATTTGATTTTAATTCCAAGAAGAAGGAATAAGTCAATTCCTCTTTTCAAATTAGATTAGAATACAGAAACAAAATCAAATTAAATAAGCTATCAAAAAGAGAAAGAAATTATACACAAAATAGCTTAAAACTTAAACACAAACTTATCTCAGAGTGGAGCCTTGAATTCACTTAATATTCAATGAAAAACTCTGAAATTCGTGTGCTATTTATAGTAGAAGAAATTCATCTTCGACTGGTCCTAGGGTCACCACGACTGGTCTTGAAATAAACTGATTTTTGAATTTTTGAGCGCAATCGCATCAAACCATTTCACGACCGGTCGTTGGTAGTCCACGACTGGTTGAAGGCAGTCCATGACCGGTCGTGACCCCTCTACGACTGGTCGTGCGACACTTGATTTAGTCGCTGGAGTTTGAGTTGAAGCTTTACGACTAGTCGAAGGTCGAGTCGAGACCATCTCACGACCGGTCGAGCAGACTCCAGGACTGGTCGTAACCGAACGAAGAAATCCGATAAATTGCAACCATTTTGGGACTGGTCTTGGAACTTCTTAGACTGGTCAAGATAGTACTAGGACTGGTCGAACAGGGTCTAAGACTGGTCTTAGAGTAGACAAAAATCATGTAATACTATTCATTTGGATTATGTATCCAAAGTGACCTACCCTAAGGTCAATCTAATGGTCTATCAAACCTGGAACATGAAGTATGGACATTTGAACGCTTCATTTGTTTAGACTTTGATCTTTACGAAGCTTGATTTCTTCTCGATGTAGCTTGACTACTTCAGAAGCTTCAATGTAACTTTAAGTTGTACTTGAGTCCCGCATTTAGATTTGAATCTTGAACTTGCACTTGAACTTGAGTCTTGACCCGGAGTTCTCTCTACATATTGTAGATTGAATTATCATGAAGCTTGAAGAATTCTTTGAGCTAGATTTCAAGTGTTGACGAGGTGTGTCGAACACATTTATCAAGTACAAACACACAACATACGGAGACATTTTGACACACAAAATTTGACAATCAAAGAGGAATCAAATCATAGTACTTACAGTGTCCACCACCAAGGAAGCCAAGTTGATCTTCAATGAAGGACTCACCTGCCGAACTGAACCAGTCAAGCTTAGAACCCGGTAATGAGATTCATCGACCGACCCGATCAGGACCATCGGCGCGAACACAGTGGTCTCTAACCTGGACCAAGAACCATTTCGAATTTGGATCTTGACTCGACCGAGCTATCTGGCTAATCCGACCTCAACCTTAAAAACTGACTTCAACCTCAGAATAGAAATGTCCGAAGAGAATCTCACATCGTACTAGGACTGGATCAATCCGACGAGATCCTAGTCGAAAATCAGGTCAATCAAGGCAGAATCAAAGATATTCTCAGATCCCTACTCCAATACGGGGCCCTCCAGCATATCTGAGAGACAATTGAGATACACAGATTGCCTAGAGAACCTATAAATATGCCCTATGTTTTTGGTAAAAGGTACGCACAAAAATCTTAACTCCAGCCACATCTATTCTAGGTTTATCTACCTAATTTAGGCATCGGAGGGTCCCCAGCCATAACCAGCATACCCATTATCCCTTGTTCTCTTTTGTTTGTAGATACTCAATAGCTTATAGGTGAAGTTGTGGGTTCAACTAGATTCGAGCGATAACACCTAACAAAATGGGGCCTGCCATAGTAATTCAAGTAGCTGGTCTATTAGTCCCACTGTAGATGGACCTCCCGCCAAATTTCTCAGTTTGTTATATTTTTCTTCTTAGTTGTCTACTTCCAGCCGAATAAATATTCCATACTTATCCATCTATTTATAGTCTACCATGAATGGACCATCTCAAAAATCTCCTAGGTAATTCAGATTGTTTCTTTGTTAAGTCTCGCCATGGATGGACCATTCTAAAAATTTTCCAGGTGCTAGTATTTCTTTTCTTAATTGTTTATTTATAGAACACTATTTGAAAAGTTCACTCTACCACAATTAGATTATTGAGAAAAAAAATCCAACACAAGATTCATCAGGACTACCGAACCATGGACCCCATTGCCATAATCTAACAATCGACATGAATGGAGTAAAGACACCGACTTGTAAAAATTGAAAACCCATGTATGGAGCACAATGAAGATTCTTTGAAAACTAGGGTCAGAGAACATTGCGGATCCTCTGTATAATATGTTTAGAATATTCTTAGAATTAGTCCACCTATTGAAAGATTTAAATCACAAGAATGTTTTGATCCTTTAAAAAGAGATGAAGAAAAATAAAAATAAAAAATCCTATGAGAGTTAGAATCTAAATTTCCAATTTTGTCAGAATATAATGTTATTCCTAATTTTTTTTTGTACTGGAGTGGGTTTGGGCAAGTGGCGAGTTGCCAGCACCGTGAGTTTGCTCTCTACACAAGTAGGTTCAAGTCACTTCCCTAACATTACCCGATGCATTGTGGTTAATTACCTGTAACACCCTAGATTTTTCCTAACTTGGCAATGGACGTCTTTGGACGTAGAACTGCCTAGGACCTTATTCTGTCGTGACTAGGGCGTAAGTTAATTAAGTATTAATAGCTTGAATCACCTTCTATACAAACTACAAAGGCCCAAGTACCACCTCAGGCAGAAATCATACAGGACTAAATCCTTTAGAAATTATGCGAGTATTAGCTAGTGTTAAACTAGTTTTCTTGTGAAATTCGCTTGAACCACTTTAAATATGAACTGCAAGACGCAAAACTTGTAGAATCATCGACGCTACATTACCCTATAATCTAGGATTCAACTCTATTCCCAGTTGCTCTCGGGAGCACATTGAAACTCCATATCGATCTGGACTGCACGTCAAAAGTTTGATTACTACGAAGTTATATATTTAGGACCGCCTTGTTGGGCTTGACAACCATCTCGAAAATCAAATCCAGATTGTGTCCCGGGGTTATTCGCTTGAGCCTAGGTGAAGTGTATGAGAAAACGTGAATTTCTTTAGAAATTAAATCTAATTTAAGTAATCTGAGACTTGTCGCTTGCAGACCTGATATAAGCAATCAGACTGTCGGATTCTGACCCAAATACACCCTCAGATCAAGGGAAATTTCATACACATGTCCGTGTACTTGTAACCCTGATCGAGTTCCGATGACCGTTGAACTGAAACTGGTCCGCCACGTGTGATCTGGGAACCCGACTGGAATGAAACCTTAACTCGACCTAGATCCATAGTCTGTGAGCTTAAGTCCGACCTTTGGCTCAAGGGAGGGCTCCGGAAGTACTCTGTTGAGCTGAAACAGATGTCATTTGGCTATAACCTAAGTATACCTTGGCCTTGGGGCCATTTCCATCAGTTTTAGGCCTATATAAGGACCTTAAACCCTCTCTCATTCACTCCATCCGAATTTGAGAAAACCCTAGGAGAGAGAAGAGAGTAAAGAGAGAGAAAGTGTGAGAGAAGTTGGAATCATTCCTGGGAATCGATCCCTGCTATTCACCGTGCCTATCCATCACTACTGTATCGCTTTTCTGGCGATTCTGACTCCGTTTTTTGGGTAAGAAATCCTAACCCTAATCAGTTCTAGAGAGTCGACTACTGTAAGTGATGAAATAGCTAACCTATTTCACTCCATAGGTTGTCGTTCTACCGTTGATAAAGACTTGGTGATTAAACTGAGTCCATTACTCGTTTCTACGGCATAAGGTGCGGACTATAGATGTATAGGTTATGGTTTTCAAAGCTTTCAATGTCAGATAATGATAGATTCATAATCTGGGTGTTATTTCACATGCAAAATGTGTCAGTTACATATGCAAATTATGGCGTTTAGTGTATTTTGTATATTTGTAGAAAATATCGTATACGTTTAAAATATGAAAGTATGTTTGTCATGATTAATTACTGTGTACATATGCTAACTATACGTGTAATAACTACTCGGCGAAAGGATTCGCCCTAATACATGTTTTAGTCAACATGCGTTATGTATGTTAATAAGTGTGTTCTAAGTGTTTGTGAAAATGCTTGTATGAGTAGGTATTTAGATGATGGTACTTTAGGTAGGTGTTGAGATAGGATTCTCAATTACGTTAGAGATGTGTATGATTTCCTTCATGTAAGTTGTTTAAGTTAATCGCTTACTTATGAAATGTATGTGTTCGTATTTCCTATTTATATTGTGCTTTATAACATTCTTGTTAACATGTTTGAACTACTTTGTTAACTCTACTTAGACTACTATACATGCTTTCTGGTTAAGGATTGAATGTGATTGGGGCTATGTTATAGTCCAGGCAATCGGTAACAGGGTTGAAGTCGTGGTTGAGATTCATTCACCACGTAAGACGTGTTTGACAAACCCGAGTCGTGTGTTAGTCGTCGGCAGTGGTTAGGCCACACGAAGTGCTTTTGCACTTCATGTCGATCGATACAATGTGTGCTCGTGCTAGTCGAGCCCGTCAAGTAACCCGATGTGCCCTTGTATGTTCACCATGTATGGATGCTACTGTTTGAACCTAATGTACCAAACTCACCAGTGAAATCCCGTTTAACCTTGGTACCTCGATCCGCTAAGACTCATGAACCGGACATGGTGGTATGGGACACCGTGGTCGAGCTGTTTGCCTACGCTGGGGCGACGAGCCTCCCCGTAGTGACCAGTGAGCAACCGAGACTCGTGAGCAGAATACGATGGTATGGAACACTGTATTCAAGCTGTCGGCCTACAATGTTTTGATGACGAAGCCGTGATGGGTGATGAGGGAGTGGTGTAACGATTCCGTGCAATAGCCCTGCCAGCCCTATATGTGCCCTTTGTAGTGACCTCGAGCATACTCTGAGCCTACGTGGAGGCGACAACCTTTCCATAGTATTTAGAGTATAAACTAGGCCTATAATGATTTGGCGACGAGCCCATTGCAGCAACCTAGAACCGCAACATCGTATGAGATTTACTTGGACTGACGACCCTAGAATGGATCATTATTTAGGAAATGAAATAAGGGAGGTACCTTAGTTTTCCAACCCTGCTATATGAAAAGGACTAATAAGAACTTGGTAATCATATGCATGCATTGCATTAGGCGTGCGTTCAGGCGTAGCAGGTCAAGCACTGAGGCAGGGTTATCATGCGCGAACGTAAGATGAAGTCACTAAGGGAGCATAAGCGAGGGCATGCATCATACATTCATACCATTCTTGCATTAACAAGAGTACTTAGGGATGTGTAATTTACTGCTTTATCATTACTACTTGACTGAATTGATAACATACTAACCTATGCTTTATTGTTCCACTAAGTTGATCACTCACTCCCACGTTACGGGACGGTGTTTTAAATGCCAACCAGACTCTGTCTTAATTTAAGATGATGGCGTGACTCTTGAGGCGGAGCCTGATTATTATGACGATCAGGATGAGTACTCTTACATGCAGTTCTCCGATGGCTTCGCTTAGGCTATCTGGATTGACGGGGCTACAGGGTTTTATTGTAATTGAACAATTTTTGAGACTTTTGACTTTTGTAATATGATATGTAATATTTCATGTACACAATGACTCAGTGTTATATTCATACTCTGGAGACCGATCATGATCTTTTGACTTGTATACGTTTATTTATATCTTTCAGTCTTCTGCTTGTGTTTTACAACCTGATCTGGAGTATGAATTACTATTTTGGTATAATCTCACTCATGATTAATGCACTAACACAGACAACATTGAATCATAAGCATATATGTTGCATAAGTGATGTCTTGGTACTCGGGAGTTGAGTTGCTACTCGATTTTCAGGACGTTACAAGTTGGTATCAGAGCATGATTTGGATTAAACCGGACCTGGGTTATGGTCACACAACGTACGCTGACGCATTTAGACCTAGGTGGGTGCGAGAAAAATGTAAAAACAAGCTTAGGTTTCCCAGTTTCGCCAATTGGCGAAATTTACCGAAAACGATCATTGAGATTGGGTCTGTACACATCCGTGATCGCTTCAGACGACCCCGGATTGCCCCTAGACTGTCAATCGACGAGTTTAGACCACGATTTACCTCATCCCAGCCCTTAAAAATCGATAAATGTAAATATACATCAGCCTAGGACCCTAAATGAACCAAAATGGCTCAAAACGGAGTCGGGGCCTAACGGACCATGTCCAAGGGGACCCAGAGATGGGACCCACACATTTTTAGGACCTAGGGGGCAGGAGGACCTCGCCCCATCGGCGACCCCTCGCCGGAACCTCCAGAGGTCGGCGAGGACCTCGCCGGTTCGGTGAGGCCTCGCCGCCACACGGGCCTAGCCGGGCGGCCCGGCTTGGGCCGACGCCTCTAGGGTGTTGTGTGGCCCACTGATATATGTGGGGTCGATTCTAACCCTTCCTATGTTACCTCTCATTCACAAACCACTACTCCAAGCTCTCCTTTCTCCCTGAAAATCTGGTTTTTCCCTCTAAATCTCCCCTCCATTCTCATATCTTCTTCTTCTTCTTCTCTACATACTCGTCTCCACCGTCTTCTTCACAAACCTCTAAATGTTGGGATATTTAGGGCCCGTTCGGCCAACTGCATTATGTGAGTTTAAGGTGGATGGAATTGTAAAAGTAACAATAAATGCATATGTAAGGTATTGTCCCTGGATTGGGTGCATCCCATGTTTTCCAATACCATGTTTGGATTGTATGCAATTAAAAGTAAATTTCGGGATTTCCTTTCAACTTACACTTGGAAATTCATCACATGGGATTTAAAAATCCCATCCCACACTTTCTAACACAAGGCTCATTTTCCAAAGCCTATGAAATTGATTTTAATCACATCCCACCCTCCTTCCAAAATGTCATTCCCAATCCTGAGGTAGGATTAGCAATGCAGTCCCATTTAATACAACTTAAGACCACTGGCCAAATAGGCCCTTAGAGTTTTGGACGTAGAGTGGTGCTCTTAGATTTCGAAAGACCTGACAGTATAGGGAATCCAATAAATTAATAACGTAAACTCTAGGACCTCCTTAGCTGGTATGGGCATATGTGAACTATTCGAGCGCAGTTAAATTCAAGTTCGGACAACTCAATTCCAATTAGACAACTTTTAACCCTAAGCAATAAAAACAATTTCTTATATTAGAAATGGTATAAAATCATCTAGCGTATGAGCGTAGACTTTGAAATAGTACGAAATCATCTAGCCCATAAACTATTGGATTACTGCTACTCATAAGTTAAGATTAGGCTACTGGTTATACTAAGGGACGTAAAAGACTAATTATGCTAAGGTATCTGAAAGATAGATTTAGTAGTTGACTTGATTAGGTTGGAGTGAGACCTCATTCCTTTGTTGAATCCCCTTAATACTTATAGGCTTCTTTAAAAACTCTTAGGAAGGTTGTTTTGATTAGAAACTATTCACGCATAGAGAAACTTATATATCCCTCGGATTGAACGTTAAGTCAAATCAACATACCCCTTAGAATTGCCTTCTCAAGGACTTATTACAATCGGGAACACAGAGTAGAGAAACTATATATAAGCGAAATGTTTGTGGTTTGAATTGAATTCTCAATCCTGGTAGTTACCAATGAACTCAATGCTCTGATCAAGCAGAAGATCAGGATCAACGAGGATTAAGAACTGATACGACAAACTTTCTGTCGTAGCTAGGCAGAAGGTCCATGTATTCGACTCAGACCCACTATACAACTTGCCTCCCGTGTTGGCCCGACCACTTGCAACTAAAAGTTTATTTATTATTTCGTATTTGAGAAGTGTTAAGAACATATAGCCAATAAAGATTTTTTCTTTAGGCCAAAGGAATTTTCCAAATGGGCAACAGACAGTTAGGAATTAGGTCCTAAATCACATGCCATGTTAGCATAAATATTGTGCATATGAACTTAGAAAGATAGCCTACCTGTTAAGCTAGACATGATTAAATAAGGTAAGTCGGGACCGTGACAAAGGTCCTTCTTTGGTAGAATTAGGCATCTTACCACAAACTCACACCCGTCCTAGAAATCAACCTCAACACACATCCTTTTAGCTCCTTTCTATAACCATAGGTACCAATGTCATTGCACACATCATCGATGAAAGGAAGACCAATGTATTGAGAGATCATTTCCCATTTCGTGTCGAGGATAAGTCCCAAATTACACCTTGTTCCAACATACGGATCAGGACATAGATCTTGAACCCTGAAAGTAGAAACAATTTTTAAGGGGGGTAAAACATTATGAGCCTAATCTAGTTATGTCAGTTTATACATCCATTGGATTAGAGTGGCGCAGCGGAAGTGTGGTGGACCCCTGCCCCACTGGCCCAGGATCGAATGGGATTGATCCAGGATACACGTAAGGATAGGTCATTAAATAGGATCTGAATCTTCCTTAGAAAGTCAACGTTGAAGCTACTGGAATAAAAGCAATTAGGGTCCAAGTGCTAAACCAATTCATACTAAAGAATAAGCCTAACAATGTGTACAAGCTGGATTACAATAGCCGACGTCAGTGTAACCACAATGTGCTCGTTGAATACGAACCTAATAGAAGTCTTAGCCAATTTCGGGGATGAAATTATTTTTAAGGGGGGTAGATTGTAACACCCTAGATTTTTCCTAACTTGGCAATGGACATCTTTGGACATGCCTAGAACCTTATTCTGTCATGATTAGGACGTAAGTTAATTAAGTATTAATAGCTTGAATCACCTTCTATACAAACTACAAAGGCCCGAGTACCACCTCAGGCAGAAATCATACAGGACTAAATCCTTTAGAAATTAGGCGAGTATTAGCTAGTGTTAAACTAGTTTACTTGTGAAATTTACTTGAACCACTTTAAATATGAACTACAAGACCCAAAACTTGCAGAATCATCGACGCTACATTACCCTATAATCTAGGATCAAACTCTATTCCCGGTTGCTCTCGGGAGCACATTGAAACTCCGTATCGGATCTGGACCGCACATCGAAAGTCCGATCACTACGAAGTTATGTATTTAGGACCGCCTTGCTGGGCTTGACAATCATCTCGGAAATCAAATCTAGATTGTGTCTCGGGGCTATTCGCTTGAGCCCAGAGTGAAGTGTGTAACAAAACGTGGATTTCTTTAGAAATTAAATCTAATTTAAGTAATCTGAGACCTGTCGCTTGCAGGCCTGAAATAAGCAATCAGACCATCGGATTCTAACCCAAATATACCCTCGGATCGGGGGAAATTTCATACACATGTCCATGTACTTGTAACCTTGATCGAGTTCCGGTGACCTTTGAACTGAAACTGGTCCGCTACGTGTGATCTGGGAACCCGACTGGAATGAAACCTTAACTCAACCTAGATCCATAGTCTGTGAGCTTAAGTCCAACCTTTAGCTCAAGGGGGGGCTCCGGAAGTGCTCCGTTGAGCTGAAACAGATGTCATTTGGCTATAACCTAACTATACCTTGGCCTTGGGGCCATTTCCATCAGTTTTAGGCCTATATAAGGACCTTAAACCCTCTCTCATTCACTCCATCCGAATTTGAGAAAACCCTAAGAGAGAGAAGAGAGTAAAGAGAGAGAAAGTGTGAGAGAAGTTGGAATCATTCCTGGGAATCAATCCATGCTATTCTTCGTGCCTATCCATTACTACTGTATCGCTTTTCTGACGATTCTAATTCCATTTTCGGGTAAGAAATCCTAACCCTAATCAGTTCTAGAGAGTCGACTAGTGTAAGTTACCATTCTAGAGAGTTAACTAGTGTAAGTGATGAAATAGCTAACTTATTTCATGCCATAGGTTATCGTTCTACCGTTGATAAAGACTTGGTGATTAAACTGAGTCCATTACTCGTTTCTACGGTATAAGGTACGGACTATAGATGTCTAGATTATAGTTTTCAAAGCTTTCAATGTCAGATAATGATAGATTCATGATCTGGGTGTTATTTCACATGCAAAATGCGATGTTCATTTTGCGATTCAGTTTCGTATGCAAATTATGGCATTTAGTGTATTCTGTATATTTGTAGAAAATACCGTATACGTATAAAATATGAAAGTATGTTTGCCATGATTAATTACTGTGTATATATGCTAGGTATACGTGTAATAACTACTTGGCGAAAGGATTCGCCCTAATACATGTTTTAGTCAACGTGCGTTATGTATGTTAATAAGTGTGTTCTAAGTGTTTGTGAAAATGCTTGTATGAGTAGGTATTTAGATGATGGTACTTTAGGTAGGTGTTGAGATAGGATTCTCAATTACGTTAGAGATGTGTATGATTTCCTTCATGTAAGTTGTTTAAGTTATCGCTTACTTATGAAATGTATGTGTTCGTATTTCCTGTTTATATTGTGCTTTATAACATGCTTGTTAACATGTTTGAACTACTTTTTTAACTCTACTTAGACCACTATACATGCTTTCTGGTTAAGGATTGAATGTAATTGGGGCTATGTTATAGTTCAGGCAATCGGTAACAGGCTTGAAGTCATGGCTGAGATTCATTCGCCACGTAGGACGTGTTTGATAAACCCGAGTTGTGTGTTAGTCGTCGGCAGTGGTTAGGCCACACGAAGTGCTTTTGCACTTCATGTCGATCGATACAATGTGTGCTCGTGCTAGTTGAGCCCGTCAAGTAACCCGATGTGCCCCTGTATGTTCACCATGTATGGACACTACTGCTTGAACCTAAGGTACCAAACTCACCAGTGAAATCCCGTTTAACCTTGGTACCTTGATCCGCTAAGACTCATAAGCCGGACATGGTGGTATGGGACACCGCGGTCGAGTTGTCGGCCTATGCTGGGGCGACGAGCCTCCCCGTAGTAACCAGTGAGCAACCCAGACTCGTAAGCCAAATACGATGGTATGGGACACTGTATTCGAGCTATCGGCCTACAATGTTTTGATGACGAAGCCGTGATGGGTGATGGGAGAGTGGTGTAACGATTCCATGCAACAGCCCTGGCAGCCCTAGACGTGCCCTTTGTAGTGACCTCGAGCATACTTTGAACCTACGTGGAGGCGACAACTCTTCCGTAGTATCTAGAGTATAAACTAGGCCTGTAATGATTTGGCGACGAGCCCATTGCAGCGACCTAGAACCGCAACATCGTATGAGATTTACCAGGACTGACGACCCTAGAATGGATCATTATTTGGGAAATGAAATAAGGGAGGTACCTTAGTTTCCCAACCCTGCTGTATGAAAAGGACTAATAAGAACTTGGTAATCATATGCATGCATTGCATTACGTGTGCGTTCAGGCGTAGCAGGTTAAGCACTAAGGCAGTGTTGTCATGCGCGAACATGAGATGAAGTCGCTGAGGGAGCGTAGGCGAGGGCATGCATCATACATTCATACCATTCTTGCATTAACAAGAGTACTTAGGGATGTGTGATTTACTGCTTTATTATTACTGCTTGACTGAATTGATAACATGCTAACCTATGCTTTATTGTTCCACTGAGTTGATCACTCACTCCCACATTACGGGACGATGTTTTAAACGGCAACCAGACTCTGTCTTAATTTCAGATGATGACGTGACCCTTGAGGCGGAGCCTAATTATTACGACGATCAGGACGAGTACTCTTACAAGCAGTTCTCCGATGGCTTCGCTTAGGCTATCTGGATTGACGGGGCTACAGGGTTTTATTACAGTTGAATAATTTTTGAGACTTTTGACTTTTGTAATATGATATGTAATATTTCATGTATATAATGACTCAGTGTTATATTCATACTCTGGAGACCGATCATGATCTTTTAACTTGTATACGTTTATTTATATCTTTCAGTCTTCCGCTTGCGTTTTACAACCTGATCTGGAGTATGAATTACTGTTTTGGTATAATCTCACTCATGATTAATGCACTAACACAGACAACATTGAATCATAAGCATATATATTGCATAAGTGATGTCTTGGAACTCGGGAGTTGAGTTGCTACTCGACCCCCGATTTTCAGGGCGTTACATTACCCCTCTAGAGAGTGTTGGGTAAATTAAGCTTATACATTTGTCATATCATTTGTAATATGTCAATATGAAACATCCATTGCAATGTGGTCAATATGGATCATTCATTCCTTATGCATTGATTTGAATAGTGTGGCCATACAACCATAGTGATTTTCTAAGTTCGAGAAGGAATCAAGGGTGGAACCCATGCGATGGATGGTTTAGATTATCAGTTAAAACATTCATTATATAATTAATATGGGTCATCTGGTTTCCTAACCATTAAAGGCCTACTTGGTCTGTGGAATTAAATTGTATGGAATTATATTAAATGCAATTAACCCCATTATTACGCAATGATTGCATGTCAAGAAATACCATGGTATTTCAACCATCCAATGGATTAAGAAAAATCCAGTTTGACGGACCATGGAATTGTAATCAATGAATCAAATTCACATAATAAGTTGGTCACTTGTAGACACATATAACATCAGGTGTAAAATGCATATATGATGTATGGCATGGATAAAACACATGCATTAATATAACGCCCACATGTGTAGTGGATCTCAAAATTCATTAGAAATTTCTTGTGAAATCAAATGCGATTAATTTCATCCCACCTAATCCTAGTTCTTTCAGTCCTCCCCAAATGTTAGATGGAATTTATAAAGGATTGGGTGTAATTCCATCCCACCTAATCCCATGTACTAAACGGGACATGAATGTACAGTTAAGATCATCCAACAAAAGTAGTTCTTGCACTATCAACGTAAATGACTAAATACTTAAAATTTTATATTTCAGAAAAAGTAAAAGTTCTATAGTTACATGAGGTTAGAGTAAAACCCCGGGCGTGTTTGATTTGATGTGGTTACACGTATTTTCATGTAATTTCTCTCACATACGTATTAAATGCATACATCAAAAAGTGCCACATGCCTTCCAAAGTGAAGATGAATTGCCCTGGTCAGATTTAGCGGTAATTTGAAGCTAAAGTTTGGTAGGCCCCACTATGATATGTGTTATACTTACTCCATTCATTCATCCGTACAGATTATGGACATGGGCTCAAAAATGAAGCAAATTCAAAGATTATTTTAAGACATGTGGTCCATACTACATAAAATACTGAAGAGTGAACGCTAACCACTTAAATATGCTTCCCATAGTGTGGTCCACTTGAGCTTTGGATCTATTTCATTTTTTTGGAGGCATACCCTGTTATAATCTAGTAAAATGAATGTATACATCATGGTGAGACCCACAAAGTACCTCTTAAGAATTTTATCATATTCGTGGTAAGGTTAAACGACCATATTTTAGGTGAAACGTCTCTATTATCTGTAATTGACAGAAAAGGAGGACAGAAAAGGAGGACAGAATATCAAGAAAAGACAAGCAGAGAATGAAAGTGGGGACGGGTGCATTGTACGATGCTTGACGGGACGCCACTTTTGACAATCGGCATGCAATGTGAAATAAATGCCTGCCGTACTTGATGTTTTTTATTTGTAAGTTACGTTTACACGGTTAGACAAGGACGGGATTCCCTGCGAAAGCCTTTCGCAGGAAGTTCCTGCGCCGGTAACTAAGGTGGTCCTGAGGTGATGTTTTTTAGAAATTCACTCCATTCGTCCATTTTGAGAGCTCATTTTAATATATAAGTCCAAACATAACCCGGATCCAATACTCAGCCGGGCCAAAAACGTAAGTATTAAACGTCAACAGTTGAAATATTCATATGGCCACAAAAGCCTTGAATCAGGATAATATTTGTGTTTTCATTTCATCCCAACATTAATGATGTTATAAATGGTATAGATGACATATAAATATTACTGTCGACGCCAGAAAAGTTTCAATGACAGGACTTTTTCTACACAGTTTTCTTTAGTGCGGCCCACTTGAGTCTTAGATCCTGCTAATTTTTGGCCTTAGGTATTAAAATGAGCTTAAAAAAACGGATGGACCGGGTGAATTTCTCACAAACATCACGGTAAGCCCCACTTAAGTTTCCACCGCAGGAGCTTCCTTTCGCAGGAAATCCGCGTACGTAAAACAACCGAGACCAAACCTGGATCACTCGTACACCCTGCGCCGTATCTGCCAGCTATACTAATGTGCTGGAGACAAATGCCACCCATTTTCGGGCAGAGCTTCGGTGGATCAAGTTGGTGGATCCTAACTGTGGAGGCTTTCATATATCCATGCCATCCGTCGGTTACGCCAGCACATTTTATGGCAGGAGCAGATCCAAATCTAAAGTGGATCACACTACAGGAATAGTGGTGATTGAATATTGAAAACTTTTTGTCAGCCAGAAAAGATTTGGATCAAGCTGATATTTGTGTGGTCCCTTTATCCAGGTCCTTGTGATCTTATCAACAGGTTGGATGGAAAATTAACATTCCATTCGTAACCAATAAGTTTTTAATGGTGAGCATGTTGTCACCGGTGTCTCTTATGCTGTGGTCTACCTGAGCTCTTTATCTACTATATTTTTGGGTTTCTGTCTTAAAATGAGCTGGAGAAAAGGATAAACAGTATAGATATACGAAAAATACATCGTGGTGGGCCCCACGGTCAGGGATCGGCCCACCTCCGGGGAAGCCCCGCGGCCATGTTCCATCTTTTGAAAGGGGAAATTTTCAACTGTGCGACCCATTTATGGCCATATACATTTGTGAGCCTACCTCGTTTTACCTTTCAAGAATAACCCCATGCGTACGGACGGCTTGTCAAAGGTCGAAAATGCCGCTGCTTTTCCATTCCAAGAGGATCGGCCGCTGACGCTCCTCGAACTCGGAGTTATACGAACGGTTCAAAAGATATCAAAGTTACATGGCCCCACAGTTATGTATTTATTATATCCACAACGTTCATCCATATTTCGAGATCATTTCGGAGCATTATAAAAAAATCATATCCAAAGATCAACTGGACCACACCACAAAGAGCAGCGGCAAAATTGATTTTCACAAAGAGCAGCGGCAAAATTGATTTTCACCATTCAAAATTTTGTAGGGCCCACCATAACATTTATTTTCCATCCAATCTATTCATAAGGTCATAAAGACCTGGATGAAGAGGAAAAACAAGTTTCATAATGATCCAAAACTCCTGGGTATGATCCAAAACTCCTGTGACCCATAAAAGGGTTTCAATGGTAGACGTTCAATCCTCCACAGCCTTTTACAGTGTGGTCCACTTGATAGCTAGATCTCTCTTATTTTTCGGCTCAAACCTTAATACGAGTTTGCCAAATAAATGGACGGTTTGGATATAACACATCTCATAATAGGACCCACAAAAAGTGGTGGGGATTACACCAAGCAAAAAATAAAATAAAATAATAATAAATAAATAAACCAGGAACTTATGGCTACGGTTTTTTCTCTAGCTACGGATTATAACCGTAGCCATAGCCATAGCCCTGCCGTTTCAATATGCCTTTTGATGTCTTTTGATATGTATCGAAGGTCTTTCGAATAATCCAAAAATGTCCGGAACTGCCCAACAAGTTTGCCTCAAAAATCCTGCAATTTTTGATACATATGGAAGAGTATTCGATATGTATAGAAGGTGATTTGAGCAATAGCTACAGATTATAACCGTAGCCATAACTGTGGTATGTGCCAATCTATAAAAAATATATATATTTTTTTAATTTTAAATTTTTTTACATGGAGAACTTTATTCTACCTACAATTTTCTCTAATACAGATCTATATAAATATGTATATATAAACATATAAAAATAAAAAATAAAAAATTCTCTCTTTTTTTCATTTCTTTCTTTATTCATTTAACAAGAATGTCTTCTAAACCAAAATTAGTTACTTGACGTACCCTATATGATTTTGGGGTAGGAGAAGCTACTTTAGCCAACCGACCTGGTTATTTTTCAAGATTCCATCGGGTCTATGGTCGAAAATCCTTTTGATTCACTTCGCGGTCAATTTTGATCAGTTCGCGGTCAATTTCATTCATTTCATTTACTTCGTGTTCAATTCTATGCATTTCACGATCAATCTAGACGATTCTGTTTTGATTCACGGTCAATTCCCTTCACTACACGGTCATTTCCATGCATTTCACAATCATTTCTCTACACTTCACGGTCATTTTCATGCATTTCACGGTCATTTCCATGCATTTCACGGTCACTTCACGGTCATTTCCATGCATTTCACGGTCATTTCCTTATACTTCATGGTCATTTCCATGAATTTCACGGTCAATCCCGGCGATTCTGTTTTGATTCACGGTCATTTCCATACATTTCACGGTCAATTCCCATCACTTCACGGTCATCTTCATGCATTTTACGGTCATTTCCCAACACTTCACGGTCATTTTCATGCATTTCACGGTCAATCCCGGCGATTCCGTTTAGATTCACGGCCATTTCCATGCATTTTACGGTTAATTCTCTTCACTTCACGGTCATTTTCATGCATTTCACGGTCAATTCGCTTCACTTCATGGTCATTTCCATGCAATTCACGGTCAATCACGGCGATTCCGTTTTGATTCACGGTCATTTCCCTTCACTTCACGGTCCTTTCCATGCATTTCACGGCCATTTTCCTACACTTCACAGTCATTTCCATGCATTTCACGGTCAATCCCGGCGATTCCGTTTGGATTTACAGTCATTTCCATGCATTTCACCATCAATTCCCTTCACTTCACGATCATTTTCATGCATTTCACAGTCAATTCGCTTCACTTCACGGTCATTTTCATGCATTTCACAGTCAATCCCGGCGATTCCATTTTGATTCACAGTCATTTCCATGCATTTCACGGTCATTTCCCTTCACTTCACGATCATTTCCATGCATTTCATGGTCAATTCGCTTCACTTCACGATCATTTTCATGCCTTTCACGGTCAATCCCAACGATTCCGTTTTGATTCACGATCATTTCCATCCATTTCACAGTCAATTCCCTTCACTTCACGGTCATTTCCATGCATTTCACGGTCATTTCCATGCCTTTCACGGTCAATCCTGACAATTCCGTTTTGATTCACGGTCATTTCCATGCATTTCACTATCAATTCCCTTTACTTCACAGTCATTTCCATGCATTTCACGGTCATTTCCCTACACTTCACAGTCATTTCCATTCATTTCACGGTCAATCCCGAAAATTACGTTTTGATTCACAGTCATTTCCATGCATTCCACGATCAATTCCCTTCACTTCACGATCATTTCCATGCATTTCACGGTCATTTCGCTTCACTTCACGATCATTTTCATGCATTTCACGGTCAATCCCGTAGATTCCGTTTTAATTCACGGTCATTTCCAAGCATTTCATGGTCAATTCCCTTCACTTCACAGTCCTTTCCATGCATTTCACGGTCAGGGTCATTTCCATGCATTTCACGGTCAATTCCCTTCACTTCACAGTCATTTTCATGCATTTCACGGTCAATCCTGGCAATTCTGTTTCATTTCACGGTCATTTCCATGCATTTCACAGTCAATTCGCTTCTCTTCACGGTCATTTTCATGCATTTCACGGCCAATTCCCTTCACTTCACGGTCATTTTCATGCATTCCATAGTCAATCCCGGCGATTCCGTTTCATTTTACGATCATTTCCATGCATTTCACGGTCAATTCCCTTCACTTCATGGTTAATTCCATGCACTTCACAATCAATTCCATGCATTTCACGGTCAATTCCATGCATGGAAATGACCGTGAAATGAAACAAAATCGTTGAGATTGACCGTGAAATACATGGAAATGACCGTGAAGTGAAGGGAATTGACCGTGAAATGCATGGAAATGATCCTTCTTGGTTTATTTATTTATTTATTTATTTATTATTATTATTATTATTTTATTTTATTTTTTGCTATTGTAATCCTTGGCACTTTTTGTGGGTCCTATTATGAGGTATGTGTTATATCCAGACCGTCCATCTATTTGGCGAACTCGTATTAAGGCTTGAGATGAAAAATAGGAGAGATCTAGCTATCAAATGGACCACACTGTAAAAGGCTGCAGAGGATTGAACGTCTACCATTGAAACCCTTTTAGGGTCACAGAAGTTTTGGATCATTATGAAATTTTTTTTCCTCTTCATCCATGTCCTTGTGACCTTATGAATAGATTGGATGGAAAATAAATGTTATGGTGCGCCCTTTTCCCGTTGCTCTTTGTGGTGTGGTCCAGTTGATATTTGGATATAATATATATATATATATATATATATATATATATATATATATATATATATATATAATGCTCTGAAATGATCTCGAACTATGGATGAACGTTGTGGATATAATAAATACATAACTGTGGGGCCATGTAACTTTGGTATCTTTTGAACCGTTCGCACAACTCCGGAGTTTGAGGAGCATCACTTCGAGCACTACCGATCCGCTTGAAGGAAAGAAGCAGCGGCATTTTCGACATTTGGCAAGCCGTCCGTACATGTGGGCCTTATTCTTGAGTGGTAAAAAGAAGTGGGCTTGAAATGTAAATTGGCCATATTTGGGTCGTACAGTTGTAAATTTCCCTTTGAAAAGAGGGAAGTTAATTGATACTCTGGCTGCATGTAGTGTTTCCCACGCAGGCACTTAAATGATTTAGTAGACATGGCAAATATCTCCTCAAAGTAGACCAATTAAATTGACCCACCGTCGCTGAAGTAATGGTCTAAACATTAGATTGATTAAGTATCAGTCTGTTTGGTTTACACTTGGCTTTTGGCGACAGACATAAATGGGTCTTTTTAAATTAGAGTAATGATGGGGAGGGCACGGAATCCTTCCCATGCACATAGATGCATTTGGACTCCGAGGCATCTACGTAGCTTATCACGTTCAATGGTTCCAATTCACTCTTAATAGACTCCCTACTGGATCATTACTCTTTTAAGACATTACGTCCGTCCAGTGTATATTGGCTCACTCATCCTTTTAGGGCCTGTTTGGTAAGTGGTATTAAGTTGTATTAAATGAGATTGTATTACTAATACCACCTTGGGATTGGAAATGGTATGTTTGGAAGGACGTGGGATGGGATTAAAATTAATTTTATAGGCTTTGTGAAATGCGCCTTATGTTGGAAAGTGTGAGATGGGATTTCTAAATCCTATGATGATGAATTTACAAGTGTAATTTGAAAGGAAATCTTAAAATTTACTTTTAATTGCATACATTCCAAAGATGGTACTGGAAAACATGGAATACACCCAACAATACCTTACAACTTTTACAATTTCATCCATCTTAATCCCACCTAATGCAGTTGGCCAAACGGGCCCTTAGCATTGCCAGTTTATAAACAGACGGGTAACAGTGACTCCCGCGACAACCCTTCCCATCAACTTCCTGTGACAGAGAGCTAAGTCACGCCTACAGTGATGTTTGTGAGAAATCCACTCCATTCATCGGTTTTTGTTATCATGTTAGGGTATGGCCCAAAACTGACGTAGATCCAAAACCCAAGTGTGTCACACGACAGGAAAGGTGGGTAAGGACATGCCTACTGCTGAAACCTCCTTGGGTCCACCCGGACGTTTATATGCCACTAATACAGTTCATAAGCTCGTTCCTACAGGGTGAACTGAACATACGAAAATATTAGACTGATCGAAAGTTCAGTAGCCCCGTGAATGTTTCAACGGTGGAAGTTTAATCCTCTCCATTTCCTATCGTGCGGAAGTTTTGGGTCTGCCTCAATTTTTAGCCCATTTTAGGACATGATCTTGCAAAACGGATGGACAGGGTGGATTTCCCACGAATATTGCGGTGGACCCCACCTAGCTTCCTGACGAGGAAATTCCTGTAACGAGGAAATTCCTGTAACGAGTTGGGGCTGCCTTACTTGGAAGCCTTGGACACAACCAACTGGGCGCGGTTTGTGTGGATTCCCGGATCCACCAACGTCGGTAGATCCCTAACTGTGGGGCTCACTGTGATATATGTGCCTTACATCCACACCGTCCATCTATAGCTTATTTTAGGGCATGATTTTGAAAATGAAGCAGATCCAAATCTTAGGTGGACCATACCACAGGAAACAGTCGTGATTGAATCCCCCATTGAAAACTTCACGGAGGCCATTGGAATGTTTATTTTCCATCCAACATGTTGATAAGGTCAAAAAGATCTGGATGAAAAGGCCACACGAATTTTAGATTGATCTAAAACTTTTGTGGTCCATGAAAAGTTTTTAATGATCAATTACCACTGTTTCCTGTATTATGGTCCACCTGAGATTTAGATTTTCTTTATTTTTGGAATCATGACCTAAAATGCGCTTTTCAAAACATATGGACGGGCATGGATAAGGCACATACATCAAGGTGGCCCCCATGGTCAGGGATCCCACCCAACTCGGTGGATCCGGGAATCCACGGAAATCGCGCCGCAGCCACTAGGTGCAAGTGGTGGGCCCAAACCATCATCAATGTCTGGGTGCGTGCGCCCGAGCCTACACCGGTAGTGCAATGGTTGAAAATCACTGCTCGTCTAAACAAACATTTATCACCGCAAAGGTATTTTCAAAATCACATCATCTCAATGCACCACAAAACTAGCGTCCATCAGAAAATGATGGGACCAAACGAACATCCAAGCCTCTGAAAATGGTCAGGACCACCTTGAAGATCATTGGACACATATTCAGCCAATCTATTCATCAGGTGTGCAGCACTATATGGATTTACTCAAATATGCTTTTGGCCCACCTGATGAATGGACTAGCCTGATTTTTTAGCGCAACGATCTTGACGGTATGGTCTACTTTTTCAATGGTTCAGATGTCGAATAAACCTGACATGTTGACTGCCGTACCGCTCAATGAACCGTAACGTTGCGGTCGCAAACGTCCCTCATTACCACATGTAAAAAAAAAAAAAAAAAAAAGTGCAATTTCTTGCCATGGACCGTTCCTACCTCAGAGTGCCATCATATTACCGGGATTTCCAGTGTGCAGGGGCCTGATAGGCCACTCCAGCCCAACAGATTTTGGACCTTCCATAGTGCTGTGTGGGAATCGTGCCATCATATTACCGGGATTTCAGGAGTGCTATGTGGGGAAGTGGAACTGGACTAGACCCGTCTTAGAAAACTACAGAGCCGGGCTCTTTCTTTCCTCGATTTTTAACTCTTTGGGCCCGGATCTAATTAAACTTTTGCATTTGCTAAGCGCAAACTGGCCCATTGACAGCCCTAATGGTTGTTCTCAAGCTCCGAGGGTAGCAGACTAGATGAGACCCCGATCCGATCCAGCGAGGTTGGTGGGACCCCTGAATGTGGGACTCACAGTGATGTACATGCCTTAGATCCACACCGTTCAACCATTTTGAAAGCTCATTTTACGGGATCATCCCAAAAATGAAACTAACTTAAATCTTAGGTGGACCACACCACATGAATCGGCTGTGATTGAATCCTCACATTAAAAACTTCATGGATTCCACCAGAATGTTTATTTTCCATCCAACCTGTTGATAAGGTCACAAACACCTAGATGAAGAGACCACACAAATATCATCTTGATCTAAAGCTTCCGTCGCCCACAAGAAGTTTTTAATGGTCAATCACCACTATTTCCAACACTGAGCTTTCAATGCGGATGGACGGCGTGGATGTAGTCACATGCATCACAGGCCCCACAGTCAGGAACCTCACCCACCTCGGTGGTTCCAGGGTCTCACCTAATCCGCCCTTGTACAATCAGGAAGTAGTGGGACCCTCCGTTGTACAATTCACGATACTTACTCTGACGAGTTATTTGATACGCGGGCAGGTAAAGTATGATAGATCGAACACCAACTTCATTGAAATTGGTGACATTTGCTTGAAGATTAACTTTAATTTTGGCCGTCTATTTAATGGCAGTTTCATTCATTTGGATTAAGAGCAACCCTTTGGTTAATGTACATTTGGATGGTTTTGATTGGGATTGATGCATATCATGCGTACAGTGGCTATACGCATATATATGGACCTTAATACCCTTCTAGAGCATCAATGTATTTCTCTTTTAATTTTTAACCGCAAAGGTACCCTTCAACAGAAAACAGAAGGGAAGTTATTTGATATTGTGGCCGAGTACGAGGCTTGATATACATGCTCTCATAAATTGCACAGGTCACTGAAATTAACTCAAACTAAACCAACTAAGTTGTGGTACACCCTGTCTCTGAGTTACACTCTCAAAATCACATTTTTTATCCACATGTAATCTCTGATTGACGGACACTTGTGTGTTGAAATAGGGCTATTGGATTATTAGTATTTTTCATTTAACTGTCCAATAGATGTCAACTAATCCAATGGTTAGATGATCAAATAAGTATCATTTTTAGTTCATTACACATCTAAGCTATGAGCCATGATTCAGATAATTAAATTGAATTACTTGTACGTCATTTATGCAATTTCTAAGTAATTTATTGTTAGCTGCGCACTATCCACCACGATGCTGGATTATCAATTATTTTCTTTTCCAAGGAAATATCTAGGAATCTTCGGAACTTTTACTAGTGCTGGGGAAACGGCGGACAAAAACGGCTGGTGGTCGAATAAAGTAGGCGAGGTGTGGAATGCGCATGCGTGCCGCTGACTCAACTCCACCAACCCCATTTCCTGTCTCTGGTCAAACAAATACCAAAAGAAAGCTAGAAGTCTCCACAAATACAGCCGTACTTATTTACATTAAGGGCCTCTTTGTTTCATGCCAAATTACATCAACGTGGTATAATGTGCAGTAAAAATATAATAATTACTTTTAATATTTTCAGAAGTAAAATTGAGTACTTTTCTTCCATTTCCACTACCAACCTGTAAAGTATTTTCATTGGTTACATCACTTAGATGTAACTCGTACATATGTTATATCCACACCGTCCATCCTCTCCTCCATTTTCACCACCAACATGTAAAGTATTTTTATTGGTTAGATGCACTTAAATGTAATTCTTACATTTGTTATATCCACACTGTTCATTCATTTTGTAATATTGATTTAGGGCCTGTCCACAAAAATGAAGGAGATCCAATACTTATGTGGACCTCAAAATGTTTTGAATGGCAGACATCTAATCCCTACTACTAGTTGTGGTGTGGTCTATTTCAGATTTGTTTCTGCCTTATTTTGTCTTATTTCATAAAATGTTCACACAAAATGGGTGGAGCATGTGGATATAACACATACGTCATGATGGGCCCACAAAAATATGCCATGTCAACCCACCTCCACTTATTCAGAAATCGGATTGTGTACTAACTGACTCAGTACCTTTTATTGTATAGAGTAAACTCTATTAGGCCCACTGTGAATGTATGTCATTTATACACATCCTCCAAACTTTATTGGGCCTACTATGAATGTATGTCATTTATCCACATCAATCCATTTTTGCACTCATTTCAGGGGTTGATCTCAAAATTGAAGCAGATCCAAAGCCCGAGTGGACTATACCACAGGAAATAGTGGGAATAATGATTTCCTATGTTGAAACCTTTCTAGGGCCTACAGTGATGTTTATTTGTCATCCAACATGTTCATAAGATCACATAATCATGGATGAAGGGAAAACACAAATATCAGCTTTATCCAAAAATTCTCTGGCACCCAAGAATTTTTCAACCGTGTATGTTCAATTCACACTATTTCTTATGGTTTGGTCCACTTGAACTTTGGATATGCTTCGTTTTTGGGCTCAAGCCATAAAATGATATGGTAAAATGGATGAACAGAGTGGATAAAATAGATAAATCACTGTGGGCACACAAAGTTTACTTGATACGCTTAGCATACTGAGTTACACTGTATGCAATCTGCTTCTGCTTATTCACGACATGCGGTGATTCCAAACGGATTCCAGAGATTCGACAATTGGTGATAACCCATTAGAAGAAAGAAATAATGACGTGAGTTTTACTCTACGTTACTGTGGTAGTCCATGAAACAAATAGAGCCTAAGATACCTTGAACCACAGCCGTTCAATTTGGTGTTTCTGTCAATGATCAAAACCACTTATGTAACCCTTTAATTATTAAAAGGTTAACCTAGCCAATTATGTTTAGAGAAAAATATATTCAAGGGTTGAAATAATTCAACTTGTTTACATTTAATTTGAATGTCTCATCTAACAACTAATAAACCGACACATAGTGGCACCACCGTATGGAAGATTAAGACGAAATTCTCACAACCAGCCGATGCAATTAACAGGATGAGATAATGAAACACAAGGAACGGTTTTACCATAAGACACTTGCCATTGTCTCAAGAAATACATGACAACACACGAGAGGTCATGCATTCCGTCATAGCCTAGAAAAAATAATAATAATAATAATAATAATTCACGGGCACTGTTTTTCAGCTGATAGTGATATTTCTCGTGACACATGGCAAAAGGCGAGTGGCTTCACACATGGCCTGGCGTGATTAGTTAAGGTAGTGATCAACAGATACACATGGCCTGGCGTGATTGACCAAGTGTATCTAGAAGTAAGTTGATTTCCGTAAATCCCAAAAGATTATCTCAAGATAGAAACACGATCAGCCATGCGTATTTTATGACCGACCGATTCGAAGAAAATCTAGCAAACTTGTCTTTAAGTTAGAAGTGTAATTGAGTAAGTTAGCGAACTAACCAATCAATCAAAAGAAGAACTTAGAAGGCTTATTCCAATCCACATTTCCAATAAACTACCTTACACATTTATAAATTCAACAAAGAATGACGAGTTCAGTGTAAGACTCGTATCCTAGTCCGTACTATTCCTTAGACTCTTGCGATCCTCCCTGTCGAATTCTGGTAACTCTCGACCTATAATCGATATTTACGCACGACCTTAAATTGCATCCCGTAAATCTAAGTCGGCTCGACTCGAAACTTGTACCATCGCGACCGCATCGTCGCCGCGGTTCCAACGCTACGTATTGTGCACTGATGCGATACCGAGGCTAGGAGTCGAGGACCCACATTTATTTTGAGAAAACATCGTGCATTACAAATTCTGAGAAATAATCTCTACCAAACATCACATCAATCAATCAAGTACAACCCATTACTCACCCATCCCTCTCTCACCCAAAAATCAACCCTCATGTCATCTCTCTTTTCACCACCATACCTCTCATCCTATCCCTCTTACACACACATCCATCTCTCCTTACATCTCCCATCTTTCACTCATTCTCTACTATTTTTCCTAGCAACTAAGAGAGAAAAAGACTAAGGAGAGAAGAGTCGAGTGTGACCCACTTCCTACCCCAAGATCCTCACCATCCAACCCTTCAATTCTCATCTTCCTCCATCAAAGAGGAAGCTTAGGAGCTCGGGAGATCAAGGAACCAAGAAGATCCAACGGTGGGTGTTTTTCTAGGATTAGATTTGTGTTTTCTTGCATGGAATTGATGATGTGTGGGCCCACCTGTGATGGGACCCATTTGATGTACGTGTTGTATACGAAGAGGAGCTCATAGTGGCGGAGCTCCACCCTCGCACACACACCATCTCTCTCTCTCTCTCTCTCTCTCTCTCTCTCTCTCTCTCTCTCTCTCTCTCTCTTCCCCTTTGCGGCCCGCCTTGATGTGAGGACGGTGTCCACACTGTCCAGCCCGATAAGGGTAGCGGCTCAACAGGCCCACAAATTTCATCCAAGTCATCCGTCAAAATGACGTCCAGCATGCCTGGACAACTGGGGTAACACAAATATCAAATTGATGTAAAGCAGGTGGGCCACACGTGTGGACCCACCTCTGATTTATGCGTTTCATCCAAGCCGTCCAACGATGGGAACCACCTCCTATTCAACTACTGACTGACGTCAGCAAGTTCTGTGGGCTACTAGATGTATGTGTTCCTAGTCGTCCATCTAATAGGCTGTTGGGCAGCATGCCCAGCAACATACAGCTGTTGTACTGATGCAGCAAGTCCTATGGTCCCACATAAGGTATGGTTATATCTAATCGTCCTTTTCAGGACGTGGGACCCACCCACACGTGTGGGGTGGGCCCACCTTGATGTATGTATTCCATATCCACACCGTCCACATGATTGGGACGTTGGGACGCCACCGTGATGTATCTGTTAGCCATGTCGTCCATTCATTGGCAGCCGTGTGGGGCCCACCCCACATGTGCTGCACATGTGGGATAAGACCCACCTTGATGTATGTATTTTGCATCCACATCGTCCATCTGGATGGTGTGGTGAGGGACACACAATGATGTATGTGTTTCGTCCCTACTATGTGCGGCCAGCCATGATGTATGTGTTTTATACACACTGTCCATCTGGACGGTGCTGAGTGGGGCGCGCCATGATGTATGATCCACACCGTCCATCGCTAGATGGTGTGTTGCATGGGGCCTGATGTATGTATCCTAACCATGCCATCTATTTGCAGGGCCACCCTGCATGTGTGGCATCCATGGGACCCACCTTGATGTATTGCATATCAGCCCGTCCACCTATACGGGCTGTGTGGGGCCTACCTTGATGTACATATGTAAATCCTCACCGTCTAGCCCTTCTTGACGGTGGGAACCCACCTTGATGTATATATTCTATATCTGCACCGTCCATCTGGACGGTGCAGTGTTGTGGAACGCACCATGATGTATGTATTTTATTTGCACACCGTCCATCTGGAAGGTGCATGTGAGGCCCATCTTGAGGTATATGTTGTATATCTACACCAAGCCATGAGGCCATATGATGTATGTGTTTCGTCCTTGCTGGCCATCAGTGATGGAGCCCACCATGATATATGCATTGTATATCCTAGCTGTCATCTGGTGGGGGCCCATTTGGAATGTACAGGCCTCACTCCAATGTGGTGTATTTGTAGCCCATCCATGAGGGCCACCTTGACATATTTGTGGCCCATCCATTAAGGCCCACCTGGATGTAATTGTGGCCCATTTAATGAGGCCCGATGTGATGTATATTGGCCCATTTGATTAGGGCTGATGTGATGTATACTGGCCCATATGATGAGGCCCATGAGTGAGGCCCGATGTGATGTATATTGGCCCATTTGATTAGGGCTGATGTGATGTATACCGGCCCATATGATGAGGCCCATGAGTGAGGCCCGATATGATGTATATGTGGCCCTTGAGCAAGGCCCATTGTTATGTATATTAGGCCCTTGTGTGAGGTCGTGGGCCCACTATACGCTTGGCTCTATATGGGCCACCCCTTGGGAGCAATGTTGGTTAAAGGTCTACATTGATGGGCAATGATGGTTGAATGTCCACATTGTGACCTTCCTTTAGGCCTTTTTAGGCCCATTCTCATCATTCTCTTAGTGGGTTAACCTAAATTAATGAGCCCCATGGATGTCGCATGATCCATCCTCATCGTAGACTCTGTGATACCGGATTTAGCATATTCACGGTCGAGGGCCGATCTTTATATTTTGGTTTAGATCGGCTGTTCATCTATGGTCCCCGCCTTGCATATAGGCCGATTATCAAGGTTGATTATTGATGCCGATTATCGATACCAATTATGAGTATGTGACAGCATAGCATCATAATACATGCCCATACGCATCATCCGCATGTTTATTATGAGATGTGATTGACCATTGCATATGCCATAGGGCAGGTTGTTTATAGGACTCTTTGATAGGCAGAGTCATCCCCCATGACCGCACGGTACGCGTAGGATTGATGCATGATTAGACTGTATGACTCGTGCATCTCGCATTTGTGTGACATGATTACTTGGCGCCCTAGTGATATCAGGGTTGTGGCCTCCACAGATTCATCCTGGATGGCCAGATGGGATACCGAAAATATTTGGTTCTAGCACTATGGGCACATAGGATGTCCTTGGGTGAGAGTCCCAGAATCATCTTGATACCGGAGGATACCCCGACGTCTAGACCGAGTGGATACATGAGCACCCGAGTGCCGAATACCAATAAGCGGCGTCTCCCACTGTGTCATGGTTGGTTGGGAGGGAGTGTGGCCTTATTCGCCTGAGTGAGGGGACTGTAAGCTAGGATGAGTATGACTAGCTCGTAAATGGGTCCGCTATCGACAAGCCGGATAGGTATTGATAGACTACTGGCTAGGCGAATAATTAGGTCTTTTCCACTCGTTAGTTGTGCAGCTAGGGAGGCGGCAGCCATTGTGGAGTGTACTAGACCCCGGTGATATCCAAGAGATGAGCTATATTGGTATGTGGACTTATTCAGCAGGAGTTGCATACTCAGCATTTTACTCATTCATTCATTCATTCACTATCCACTCGAGCTGGTGGTGCACAATCAAGTCATCATGTGTATCTTCGCAGTGGTTAGGACTTCAGTTGGGGCGCACGACCAACTTGAGATCAGGAGTTTACCACATTGAATTTGGCTATCCAAATTTAGGTATGGGACTGGTTGGGATAGAAACCCCTTGTGATGGACCCCATAGATTGCGATACTACGTACTATCATCCCGACTTTACACTCTAGCTTGGTCATTTCATTCGCACCGCATATTGTATTACATCCGCGGCATATGAAATTTTGGGTTGCTATGTTTCTGCATTTTATGGCCTAGATGAGGTTGACGGTATTCGTGGACTCGTCAGGATTTGCATATTTGCATATTGCATTGCATCCTCAGTATATGATATTTGGTTTATTATGTCTCCGCATTGCATAGCCGATCTACATTGCTTCCACAATATATGATATTGGCTTATTATGTTTTTGCATTGCATAGCCTGGATAAGGCTGATGATATTTATGGACTTACCAGCATGTTTTTGCATTGCTCTAATATTGCATACTTGACACTTACCTTGTGCACACACTTACACCATGCTCTAAGCTTTCTATAAGCTTATGCACGATAGATGTATGCAGGTAGCGTTAAGTCACAGTAGCATTGAGCTTAGAGCATACAGCTGTCATCTGGAGCTTTAATTTTCGATATATGTATATTTCCCTTTCAGCACTGTATTCAACTGTTTATATTAATGTATATGTGATTGTAACGACCCGTAAATTTCCTTACATTGGGTCGAGTACCACCTCAACCAGAAATCACGTAGGATTAAATTCTTTAGAAATTTAACAAAGTTAACTAAGTACTAAACTCGATTAGCCATGAAATCCGTTAGGATCGCTTTAAATACGATCTGCAAGACCCAAAAGTTGCAGAATCATTGACGCTAGGTTACCCTAAAGTTTAGAACCAAACTCATTTCTCGTCTGCTCTCGGGAATGAAACGAAACTTCAGTATTAGGTCTAGATCGCACATCGGAGTCCGATTAACCCGAAGCTAAGGAACTAGGACCGCCCCACTGGGCTTAACAATCATCTCAAAAATCAGCTCCATCCGATGTTCCACGGCCATTCGCTTCGATCTGGAGCGAGGGTGTGTGAAAAACACTATTCCCATTCCAAAATAAATATCTGGAATAGTGATCTGGCATCATTCGTTGACGCGTCAGTATTAAGCAACCTGACCGTCAGAATCAGACCAAATTACACCCTCGGATTAAGAAAAATTTCAGGAACATTTACATGTACTTGGAATTTCTGATCGTGGCCCACTGACCGTCGAATGAAAGTGGTCCGCCACGTGCGATCTGGGAATCCGATCAAGTCAAAAACGTAATCCCATATAGATCCATAGATGGTGAGCTTAAGTCTGACGTTTGGTTCAAGGAGGGCCACCAGAACCTCCCTTTTGAGCTGGAAAAGTGACGAATATCCTATATTAGCAGTAACCCTTGAACCTGAGTCTATTTTGGAAATGTTTTTTGCTATAAAAGGAGCTTAGAACAGCCCCTCTCACAGCCATACGAATTTGGGATAAAACCCTAGGGAGAGAGAGAGAAAAGTGAGAGAATAGCTTGGAGTTTGTGGGCGATCTTCCTCCTACTGCTTCCATTCATCGCACGGCCTACACCGCCCCGTTCTAGGTGGTTTTCCGGCGGTATCCATCCCATTTGAAGGTAAGAAACCCTAACCCTAGGTCTGATTTAAGGTAGGATCGATGTGGGTTGTGTAACGACTAACCGATTCCGCTCTTTAGGCTAGAAAACTCCCGTATACGGAAGATTTACTACCCTTGCTGATTCGTTGCGTTTCAAAAGGCAAAGGTGAGGACTTTAAGTGTATAAGTTACGGTTTTCAACGCTTTCAATGTCAGATAATGGTAGATTCATGATCTGCTTGCAATTGCACATGTACAAGTGCTTTCCGTTTCCTGTTTCGATTAATGTTGTGAAATATGGAATTTCACATATTCTAGGTATACGTAGAAATACCGTATACGTATTTTTTTTGGATAAATGTTTGACATGTTTATTTAATGTATGATTATATAATATATGAATAAAATACTAGTTTGGCGAAAGGAATCGCCAAAATACATGTTCACTTGTAAATGCGACGTATGTTGAAATTGTGTATTTTAGAAATACCGTATACGTATTTCTTTTGGAATAATGTTTGACATATTTATTTAATATATGATTATACAATACATGAATAAAATACCAGTTTGGCGAAAGGAATCGCCGCAATCTATGTTCGCTTGTAAACACTATGTATGTTGAAATTGCGTATTCTAGAAATACCGCATATGTATAAATTTTGGAAATGTAATTGTCATGATTATTTGTCGTATGAATATGGTATGCGCGGATAAAATAACCGCTTGGCGAAAGAATAGCCCTAATACGCATTTGCTAACATACGTCGTGTATGTTGGAATAGTGTATTCTAAGTGTTCGCGTAGATGCTTGTGTGTGTAAATGTTTGAGTGTTAGTGCCTTAGAGAGGTGCTGATATGGGATTCCCGACTCCCTTAGAGACATGTAGGACCCCCCTCCATGCGGTGGTTAGCTATAACCACTCACTTGAGATGTGGATGTAATTGTACCCCTATGTGTATAGTGCTTTACAACATGCCTTACAACATGCTTTACAACATGCCTTACTTCATGCTTTACTTCATGCTTTATAACATGCCTGCTAACATGCTTTACTTCATGCTTAACTTCATGCCTTACAACTGTTTGAGTTTGGGACTATGCCTATAGTCCAAGCATCCGGTACCAGACTTGCGGTTGTGGCTGAGATTCATATCGCCACAACGGACGTGTCTGGCGAACCCGAGTCGTGCTTCTGTTGGCAATGGTGGTTGGCCACACGGAGTGCTTTTGCGCTCCATATCGCCCAACTTGTGGTGCGCTCGAGCTAGTCAGGCTCGTCAAGTAAACCGAAGTGTATATGTGTGTTCACCATGTTTGGTCGCTACTGCTTGAACCTAGGGTACCAAACTTACCAGTGGCGATCCCGTTAACCATGGTACCTCGATCCGCTAAGACGCATGAGCCGGGCATGGTGGTATGGGACACCGTGGTCGAGCTGTCGGCCTACGCTGGGGTCATGTGCCTCCCCGTAGTGACCATTGCGCAACCAAACTCGTGAGCGATTATGGTGGTATGGGACACTATATTCGAGCTGTCGATACTTACGGCGAGAGCCGAGTACGGTGAGACCTGTGCTCGTGCTGACGGGCGACGAGTCCTCCGTAGTATCTTCGAGTATACTCCAAGTGTCTGTGATTGGCGATGAGTCTTTCACAGTAACTAGAGTATGAGTTGAGCCGAGTACGGTGAGACCTGTACTTGAGCTGACGGCTAGTGATTGAGCCAAGTACGGTGAGATATGTACTTGAGCTGACGGCCAGCAATTGAGCCGCATACGGTGAGATCTGTATCCGCGCTGACGGGTGACGAGCCCTTTGCGATGCCTTCACTACGCTTCTCAAACCATAATATCGTATGAGATTAGCTAGGATTGACGACCCTAGAATGGATCATGTTTGGGAATGATACAAGGGAGGTACCTTAGTTTTCCAATACTGCTGGTTGAAATGGACTAATAAAAACTTGGTAATCATGAGCATCATCGCACCGCATGTGCTTTGTAGATGTGGCGCACTAAGGGAGTAAGCATTCGCGAACGTAAGATGATATCGCTTGAGGGTGGTTTGGCAAGGGCATACAGCATCATGTCATATCATTTTTACATTTAACAAGAGTAGTTAGAAATGTTTGAATTGTACTGTTTTATCATTACTGCTTGATTGATTTGATAACATGTTAACCTATGCTTTATTGTTCCACTGAGTTAGCTACTCACTCCCACGTTACGGGACGGTGTTTGCAACACCCACCAGACTCTGTCGCAGGTGTAGATGGCGCCTCCGTTCAGGAGCCGGAGCTCGACTTCGAGGAGGATCAGGAGGAGTTCTCCTTTATGCAGTACTCTGACGGCTATGCTTAGGCTGACTGCATCGCGGGGATTACAGGGCTTATCTACAGAGTTGTATTTTGATTTTTGACTTAGAAACAATACATGTATATTGGTACTCAGTTAGTACTCATACTCTGGAGTTCACAAAATTTTGTTACTTTACATATTTTAAATATACAATTTCAGTCTTCCGCTTGCCTTTATACAATTGAACTGGAGTATGAATTACTGTGTTGGTATAATCTCATTCATGTTTATTGCGCTAACTCAGACAACATTTAACCATCATTGTGTATGTTGCATAAGTGATGCGTTGGAACTCGGGAGTTGAGTTCATACTCGACCCCCGAATTTCAGGGCGTTACAGTGATGATGATGTTGCCTTTGTGATTTGGGTAAACTTGTGGTTATGCTTCTTATGAAACAAATTTACACTGAAAATCCTCCTTGTAAGATCCCAGGATCAGAATCTGGCATATGGGTGCTGGGAGCCGAGAATGGGGTACTACGAAGGTTGTTGGCACCGGATTCAGTGGTCGAGAATTCTGTGAACCCGTTTTCAGAGTTTGGGGCGTGACATTCAGGGCTTACATTACTCCACTACAACACAACACTATTCTTTTTTAACTCAACACTGCCTATCTTTCATCCGTCATGGATACTTATCATCATCACTACCATCATTATTATTTTTATTCAACCTAACTCAGTCACTGTCAAGGTAATTATGTAAAACCATCTCGAATTGAGTAGATTAGAATAAAATAGTTAGGCACCCTATGTTTGAGACTATATGGTTAGACATAGGAAGCATTATAGGCCTTGAACGGATGGTCAGTGGAACCGTCTTGTCATGTGCCTAAATTTTTTGCTCGACCATCTCGCTACAAACTTCGACCAAGCTACAAACATGTAGTTTTTAACTATGGTTTACTTGCCATGAAGCTTAGCCAAGTGATGACAAGTGGTCATCCCACAACAGCCTTACCCAAAGGATCAGGATTTAAGCAATGGATGGATAATTGTTCTCATGATTATCTCGCCATGAAGTGAGGATCTGAAGTGACAATATAGGTTATCACTGTTGAGTGTGAAATATTACATATTTTTTCCTTGTTATTTATTTGTTTTGAGGACTTGAATGTGCTTAATTGATCTAATTATACATGTTTTCTCTTACGAGGTGATTTGGAGAGCTAAGGAGAAAATGACGATTAAAGAGAAGATTTAATGCTCAAAAAATGACCAAGTGAAAATTTAGACATTTGAAAATTACTAATGAAGAATTTATATGCCAAAGATCTAAGAAAATTAAGTGCAAAGGAGGGAGAAAACACTAGCAAAATCACAAGTTCAATGTAAAAAATAATAGACTATTCGGTTCCACCTTCAGCTAAACCTTCGATTCGATCGAAAGTGTACAAAACAGTCCAGCGAGAAATTGTGATTTTCATAATTAACTCGTGAGAACAAGGTCGAATCCACAGGGACTAAACTTGTACGTATGTTGAACTAGAACTATAACTAAAAGAATATCTAAATTTGAATTCTGGAATAAAAGAGAGTAATTGTGAATAATGTTTAAACTATCAATTAAAAGTGGGAACTAGGGTGCCAATGATCCACTTGTAGATATTAAGATGCTACCTTGCTTGATTCAATAAACACAATTAGAGTTGGAGTCCTATCCTATCCAATTAGAAGATAAAACAATTTAAATCAAATCTGAAATTTTCATTGACCTAATTCTCAATGGAGGAGAATTGTAAAGATTGGAAGGGATTCCATCACCCTACCATGCCCAGGAGACGATGGTGAACAATGGGATTTACCAATCTCACTATCTCAAAACAAGAAAAGAAGATATCCAAAGCTATCACAACATCTATTGTAATTTGAGTCACAATAAATCATAGAAAACTGAAAATATTCTTTTAATATCAAACTAGAAATCAATGAAGTTCAATAAGAACAAGAATTAAAGCAAAATAAACATCCCAACACGCTACAAGCTTCACCTCTTAGCCCTAGCTAAGAGGTTTAACAAACCATAGACATGATTAAAACTAAATCTCTCAAACAAAGCATAAAAAATAAACTAGGGAAGAAGAAAAACTCTTTGGTGGCTGATCCACCCCTTTGTTAGCTCCTTGAGACATTTCCAAACCTTAGAAGATGTTTTAGAGTATCCTAGGGAGTCCTATTTATAGTTGTGGAACTCCAACTTTTGCACCTACTTGGAAAAATCTAGAAACCGCCTCAAATTTACGCACTATCCGCAGTTTGCTAAATTAAACTTCACTCTGCGCAGTTTTTCAAAATATACTTCACTCTTCACAACTAAAATAGACTCCGAGTTTCAGAATATGCTTTTTCAGGACAATTTCAGGAATATGTTTGTTTTCAAGACAATTTCAGGATTCTTTTTCTTCACTTCAAATATTTGATTCTCTTCATTCCTCACTTGGTTTTCTTGAATCTTTGGCATGTGAATTCTTCATTAATGACTTCCAAATCTCCAAATATTTATTTAGTAATCTTTTGAGCATAAATCTTCCTTTTGACATTAATTTCACCTTAAGCTCTTGAAATCACCTCGCACATGAAAACATGCATAATTAAATCGATTAAGCACTATCATGTTTATAAAACCAAGGTATAAATAGGGAGAAATATACAATATTTCTCACTCAACACTATATGGTTGGAGAGGGTCAACGCCCTACTCAGAGTGATGGTTATCCTTCAAGATTAATAATAATTTAAGAGATTCATAAAAGCAATATAAGGGTTCTGATACGTCCCGTACTTTACAACTATGAGAGGTATCAATATGCGGAAGTAACCTACATGAGATGCATGCCTAGGAAAGTATACGCGGTTCATCACACTTAGCGATCGCCATAATGTGGAATATGATTAGAGTTATCCGACTCGCCCTGCATCCCATTCTACGAAGATTCGCCGGCGCGTCTCATGTTTAACATGGTTTTACGCGGTTATCCCAAGACGAACACAATACGTGATTAGATGAATTACTTGATACGATTTGTTCATGAAGTGACTATTTGCGACATCTAATTCCGGAAGTGATGTAACACGCATTGCGAATTACTTACATCGATTTGTGCACTACCCATGAAACATGGAATTACATGTCGCCTCAGGGTCCGCAATCGAAAACGCATTACGTCCACGATATTTATTCGACCGCTAGAGGTGCGATACCCAACATAGTACTTGTACCAAAAAGGAAATTCCATTGAATCATGGGAGCTTTGGAATATCAAGACACATGCCCAAGCCTTAAAGGTAAATAACACAAGGCTAATAAATTATAGAGGAGAGAAGCAATAACTAGCTCAACAAGGAGGAGAGTAGCAATAGTTAGCTCAACAAGGAGGAGAGTAGCAATGACTAACTCAACAAAAGGAGAGTGTAATGACTAACTTAATAAAGAGAAGAGTGGCAAAGGCCAACTCAACAAAGAGATGAGTAACAAGGGCTAACTCAACAAAATTGGTATAGAAAAGGGCAAGACTTGTATCCATCGCCCCACATAAATTCATAAAGATCACTTGTAATTAACATCATATCATAATTTCCAAAAGGGTAGAAAATTGATGCTGGTAAAATTATACAATAGCAAGGAAATAATCATAATAACATAGAAACATGTATAAAGGCAATTAAATCATACAAACTTAAATTAAGGTAAACTTAAAGGAAAAACCCTCACCTCTAATGTTACTTCTTCCTTGAACGTAGGTGGGCGTCAAAGGACTAGGTTTTTAATCTAGTATTAACGATTCCTTTTGAGTGGTTAGCTTTGATTGGTTTTCGACGTGATTTGGATCAAAGTGTTGAGAAAGGAAAAGAGGAAGAACTCTAGGTGTAAAAGAGGTTGGGCGTGGACTTACCTTAGACCTTAACTCGTTGTTTAGCGAGTCACTCAACTTGAATATGGCCGGCTTCCTCTCCTTGCTACCAACGACCTCTCTCTCTCTCTCTCTCTCTCTCTCTCTCTCTCTCTCTCTTTTCTTTTTTCTTTTCTTTTCTTTTCTTTTCTTTTCTTTTCCTTTTTTTTTTTCTTTCTTTCTCTCTCTTTTTCTCTTTCTTTTTCTTTTCTTCTTTCTCCTTTTCTTGCTACTACATCCAACAGGGGCTGGTCGTTGCTCTCCCTCACGTTTCTTTCTTTCTTTCTCTCTCTTTCTTTGTTTCCTTTCCTCCTTGCGGTACTTCCTACAAACGTTGGACGAAGTGCCTTCTTATAAAGGTGCGGTGAGCCATCCAGATTCTTCCTGCGAAAGTTCTTTACACACCTATGTTTCCTATGCAGCGAGAATCGGGAGGATGCCTTGCATAACGGTCGAGATTGGAGTGCCCATCAATCCAATCCTTTCAATCCGACTTCTTGGAAGTGGTCGGAATGCTGTTTGGAGGGGTTTGAACAGTTGAGATGGAATGGTAGATCGCGTGGATGGATTCGGTGTGGTCGGTTTTCTCAATCTATAGATTTAACGGAAGTCGGCTTTCCTTCTTGCACTCGTTGTTACGTCCACGGCTATGTGCATGGGCCATCATGGTTCTTCTGGTCTTGTCCGAGGTCGGGTGTGGATTTGACAGGCAGTCCAGATCATCTAGATTGGCTGGAGTGGTGGCCCACTTGGATCAACCGCGAGCCATTCTCTTGCAACCAGGTGGTTCACGTTGGAAATTATTTACACGTGGGAGCTTGAAAACGGGTGAAAGAATTTAAGGTTTGGTCGGTTTTGGTCTATCTTCAAGATGAACGGTTTGGATTAAGTAGATGGGTGGCCCTGGTGGGCCACAATGTGCCTCAAACGAACATTGTCCATTTACATGGTGCGACATCCCGTTCCTTGCCTCTGTTGTCGTGGTCATGAGTATGTCACTCGATGTACATGGATAACTAAGTTTTGCTCAGGCTGGGCTTCCTGTTCTGATGGACGAGTCAGATCATCCCAGAGGATGATTGTGGTGGGCCACAACATCATAAACGGACGTTGTCCGTTCAAACAGTACTCGAATAAGATCTGCGAGCAGGAAGTGTCGGGTTTAATCATGTTTGACCCGATCTCCTGCTCGGTGCGCAGCTGGTGCACATGCATGTGCACCCTCGCGATCATCTATGGGGGCCATGGTGATGTTTTTGAGTGAATCCACTCCATTCATGTGAAGGGAAATGCCCAACCATGACTATCGACGAGGTTTCTTCGCTCGATGGATACCAAAATCAATGGTAATAGGCTAGTTTGTCAATTGGGCCCCTTTTACAATGATCTAAGGGCTGAAATTCGACATGTATGGCTAATTTATGATACATAGGCATAGTGTAAATTTTAATTTTAAACGGATCGTAGGAACCATGTGATCTAGAATTTAGGAGTTTAGGCTAATGGCATTTTCGTAATTATTGCTGATATAAGAGTTTTGTGAAATCTAATAATTTTACATGGTTGTAGGTACGTTCTTAAGCAATTATTATAAAAGAACTTATGTCTAAATCATTATGGATGAAGGGTTATTCGTTGATTTAGTTAAGGCAATGTACATGTATCAAACCACTCGATCAACAGTCGGATGAGTTGATTTATGGATGGAGACTGTTCTCAAGGGTTAGATTCGTGTCAGGGGATAGCGGTGAGGTTAGGATAGTTAGATTTGTATTGTACACACGTATGTGTTATGTTACTCCCCATAGTAACACTCAAGAGCTTTCAATACTCGGATATTGAAATGTTCGGGGTGTTACAAAGTTACACTATAATCATAAGGTGTACTGACAGTAAACAATCAAAATGGTCAAACTTTCTCAGTAGCTTTTCAATGTAATGAGATTGTGATAATAAAATACCACCATCTTTTATGGTTACTTCAATACCTAAGATTACACTGGCCTCTCCTAATTCTTTAATTTCAAATTTAGACGAGAAGAATTTCTTAGTCATATTAACTAATTTAATATTACTTTAAAAAATAAGCATGTCGTCAACATAAAGGCAAATAATAACACAACCATTTCTAGAAAATTTACTATATACACATTTATTTGCATCATTTATATGATAACTATTTGATTTCAAAATACCATCAAATTTTCATGTCATTGTTTTAGGAGTCTATTTTAGACAATATAGTGATTTAATTCATCTAAACACTTTATTTTCTTTACCTGGTATCTTATAACCCTCAGGTTACTCCATATATATTTCTTCTTATAAGTCTTCATTTAAAAAAGTCATTTTAACGTCCATCTGATGTACCACCAGTTTATATATGAAAGTTATTGTTATTAATACCCTGATAGTTGTAATCCTAGTTATAGGGGAATAGGTATCAAAATAATATATTCATTCATTTTGTTTAAAACATTTTGCATCCAACCTAGCCTTAAACTTATTAATAGTTTCATCTGGTTTTAGTTTCTTTCTAAATACTTATTTATAGCTTATTAGTTTGTTTCCAAGTGGTAAGTTTACGAGTTCTCATGTGTTATTAGATATAATAGATTTCAACTCATCATTTATTACTTCCTTCCAAAATGTTACATCTGGAGAGTTAATCGCTTCTATATGGGTTATAGGATCATATTCTACTAAGAAGGTGAAAAAATTATCTCCTAGATTAGTTTCTCTTCTAACTCTAGTGTTTTTTTCTTGGTTCTATCTCTTCTACTTCTTGCTCGTAAGCACTTTTACTAGTAGACATGATATCTTATCCATTAACTTCCTTTATTTCAAAGAACTTTACATCCTTATTGTAGAGGGTCAAATATTGCATATTATTCCCCATTTATTACTTGGTTTTATGAATATGATAATACTTAGTGTTCTATTTTACTCATGTTTGTTTTGGAAGGTGAATTTAAGAGCTTGTATTGAAAAGGGTGTTAAAAGCATGGATTTAATGCTCAAGAATCACCAAGGTAAGGGATGGATCTTAAAAGGCCAAGATTGAAGAATTCACATGCTAAAGATCCAAGAAAACCAAGTGATGAATGAAGAACATTGAAGACTTGAAGTGAAGAAAATGAATCCTGAAATTATCCTTAAAACAAATATATTCCTGAAAGTGTCCTGAAGAAGCATATTCTGAAATGTTAGGGCATTCTGTTAAATTGCGCAGAGTGAAGCCTATTTTAGAAAACTACATAAATTTGAGGTAATTTTTAGAGTTTTTCAACTAGGTGCGAAAGTTGGAGTTCCACAACTATAAATAGTACTCCCTAGGATGTTCCTGGGCATCTTCTAGGATTTGTGGAGTGGAGCAAAAACGTGGAGCAAGAGTTTTTTTTCCCTTTCCTTAGTGTTTTTATGCTTTTCTTAAGAGATTTTAGTTCAATCATGTCTATGGTCAGCTAAACCTCTTAGCTAGGGCTAAGAGGTGAAGCTTGTAGTTAGATAGGATGTTTCTATTGCTTTGATCCATGTTTATATTAAGCTCTCTTTGATTCTAACTTGATTATAATGAATACTTTCAATTTTTAATGGTTTGTTGTGACTCAAATTACAATGGATTTGCGATAGCTTTGAGTATGTTCTTTTCATGTTTTGGGATTATGAATCTAGGAAATCCTGTTGTTCACCATCATCCCTTGGGCATGGTTGGATGATGGAATCCTCCCTAACTTTTACAATTATCTCGGATTGGTAAATCCTTGTGAGCCATTGTCTCATGGGCATGGTTTTGTGATGGAATCACTTCCAGTTCTCACATCTCTCATCAATTGAGAATTAGGTCAAAGGAATTTCAGATTTGAGTTTACTAAGATATCTTCCAATTGGATAAGATGGGACTCTGATTCCAGTTGCGTCATTGAATCAAGCATAAATCTCCTTGATTTCTATAAGTGGATCCTTCAAAACCCTAGTTTCCCACCTTTGAATTTCTTAAGTTTTTCCTTAAATCTCTTACAATTACTCTCTATACTTACAGATATAGGTTTTCATCTTTTTCTAGTTCTTCTTCTAGTTGCTTTCAGAATACTCACGAGATTAGTTCCTGTCGATTCGACCTCAGTCTCACAGAGATTATTACTACATCGCGACCCTACACTTGGGGTTGTGAACAAGTTTTTGGCGCCGTTGTCGGGGATTAACGATTGCATTTTTTTGAGATTAACTAGTTTTAGAATTAGGTTAAGATTGGGGTTTTTCTATTTTCTATTTTTAGGATTTATTTTCTGTTTTTAGAAACTTTCTAATTATAGGTTTAAAACTTTCCTAATCAATATTTTTTTAGAAACTTTCCTTTTCTGTTTTTAGAAACTAATTTATTTTCTAATTATAATTCTAAGATAAAATAAGATAAGATAAGATAAGATAAGATAAGATAGGATAAGATAAGATACGATTAGATAGGATAAGATAAGATAAGATAAGATAAGATAAGATAAAATAGGATATGATAGGATAAGATAAGATAAGATAAGATAAGATAAGGGTTATTTCTAATTTGTTTTTAGAAACTAACTTAACTTTCTAGGTTTAGAAACTTTCCTTTTTCATTTTTAGAAACTTTCTTTTTTCATTTTTAGAAACTAGGCTTTTTTTTATATATATAGAAACTTTCCTTATTTGTTTTTAGAAACTAGGTTACTTTTTTAGAAACTTTCCTTTTTAGTTTTAGACACTAACTCATCTTTCTATTTTTATTTTTAGAAACTTTCTTATTTTCTTTTTAGAAACTAAGTCACTTTCCTTTTTCTTTTGCAGGATCCTAACATAGATCTCCTCCAATCTAGTAACTTCCTTCTAACTTCTCCTTTATTTACTTTCTACATTTGCAACACCCTGAAAATTGGGGGTCGTGTATACACTCGACTCCCGAGTTCCCGGGTATCACTTATAACCGATTTTCTTATTAAAGTATGATTAATCAGGTTTAAGTGCACAGCTTGAAATTTCCTAGAGCATGAAGAACAACCACACGTCTACTGAAATAAAAGAGATTAAGTATATATAGATATACAGGTCCAAAAATATGCATGGGTCACACCAAGCGTTGCCCAACAAAATCACAAAAGAATAGTACGTCCAAAAGAATAAAGCTGAGTCTACTACTCAGCGATCCAACGTCCCATCTACTGAGCCGATGAAGACCTGCACATTAACTGGAATGGAGGTGATGTAGATTTCGAGGAGCCTGATGATGCGAGCCTCAAGGAGGACGAGTTCTCCTACTTCCAGTTGATGAGCGGGTCTTCATCGGCTCAGTAGATGGGACGTTGGATCGCTGAGTAGTAGATTCAACTTTATTCTTTTGGACGTACTATTCTTTTATGATTTTGTTGGGCAACGCTTGGTGCGACCCATGTATATTTTTAGACCTATATATATACACTTGATTTATTTCATTTCAGTAGACGTGTGGTTGTTCTTCATGCTCCAGGAAATTCTAAGTTGCACACTTAAACCTGATTAATCGTACTTTAATAAGAAAATCGGTTATAAGTGATACCCGGGAACTCGGGAGTCGAGTGTATGCACGACCCCCGATTTTTAAGGTGTTACAAGTTAGTATCAAAGAAATAGTTTGGAATCCCTTGGGTAATGGGTTATGAACTCACTAACGTGTCCGCTGACTTAAGAGGATACGCAATAGAAGAAACGCAACAGAGACTTAGAATGGTAGGAACCCTCCTAGAACTGGAATCGACAATCTTAGATGGACGAATCGCTAGGTGTTGGACTCAGCTCATTATTCTTTTTGGACATATTTTTGTGAATTTGTTGGGCAACGCCTTGTGTGACCCATTCATATTATTTTGGAACTTGTATATACTCACCTCTTTTATTTCAGTAGACTAGTTGTGGTTGTGCTTCATGTTTCAAGTAATTCCATACTACGCATTTAAACCTGATTAAACGCAAATTAGTAAAATCGGTTATAAATGATACCTGAGAACTTGGGAGTCGAGCATATGCACGACCCCCAATTTTCAGGGCGTTACAACATTGTTGTAGGATTTTTCTTTTATTCCTTTTTTATGATTAGATTCAGAGCTAGGGTTTCACCATGCAAGAGTGGGAACGTCAATATGCTGAGCTAGTTGTAGAGAATGAGAGAAATTGTGAAGAGCTGTCAAATGATTATATGAGAAAATAACTCATGTCTCAAAATTTTTCTAAAACCATCATCGAGAACCGAATATAATACAATGCTCCACCAGTTAAGAAATCCTTACGCGATCATATGCGGGAGAACAATTACACCCCACGGATTAAGAAAACAGTACATGAGTGTTAAGATTATCATAACTATGGGAGTGAGAATTATTATCACCCATCAGATAAGAAGAAAACAATGAGAGATTTTATTATGGGTGATAATATGTATCAACAACCATCAGATTCTCACACCTATGACCTGTATGACTATAATCAGTGGAAACATCAATGTTGGGAAGACGAACCAGTAAGACATCATAGTGAACACTCTCCTGGGTCCTCTACCTTTGAAACCCAATCAGAAACGATCCAAGAGGAGTCACTTCAGGGTTACATAGACAATTTTGTTGGCATCGGAAGAATGATAGAAGCGCTTGAATCACGCCTCGATAAGCTAATGGAGGCTAGTTCACCCCAGCCTCAACGCAATCCAATTCTTCATTCCCAACTCCCTACTTATGATCAGTGGAAACATTAAGATCGGGAAGCTAAATCGACAATGCAACATAGTGACAATTCTCTTGGGTCCTATACCTATGAGATCCAACAAGAAACGATCAAAGAGAATTCACTTCAGAATTCCATACAAACTCTAGAGCTCAATCAGCAAAACGCACTCCAGAGATTTCAAGAACTTATAAAAGATATACAACAATGGGTTCACATGATGCGATTATGGAGAATACTGAAATTGAGAATGAAGAGTTGGATTGTGTTAATGAGCATATGGTTTAATTTCTTGAAGAGTCGATCTTGATGACGGTCCAAAGGAATAATCAAAAGACGTGGATATCTTTCAAATATAATGATAAGACACACTTCACTCACATGACACACTTAGTTTTAATGATGAGGGAGAGGTTAGTTTATTTGAACATCAACCTAATTTAGGAATAGAATGTGAGGAAAGCAATCTCATCCCAAGTATGTATTGCACTGAATTGGAAAATGATGAGTATTGGGATGACGATCATGAATGTGCAGCCCAAATTTCTTTGAAATCAATCTCAAGTTTGGTCCAGGTCAATGATTAAGAAGTACACGAAGTAATCAGTTATAATGAGCTACTCCACTCATTTAACATGGCTGATTTAAATGTGGAGGATGAGCCCCTTTTAACAGACCTTTCTAATTCTTGTGAGACATGTTTAGACCACTCCCCTGAATTGAATGATGATATGATTCGGGAGATGGACAAGTTGCTCGATATGACTCTGGAAGTTAAAACCACTCAGTTGAGGTCACCATCTGAGTTGTACATTTTTTACAATACAATGTCTTTACTAAGTAGTACCGATGAACGGAGTTTTCACATCAATTCTTCACCTGTTGATTCTTAATCCACCTATGAAAGGCAAGAGAAGATACATCCAGTGACAATTTATTCTCACCATGATGAAGAGCAAGAGATCATGCTTCCATCCACTTCCAGAGATGATGGAATCCTTGGGCAGATTATCACAAATTTCAATGAGGAAAATGAGTCACTCTCAGCTGAATTTACCAACTCTTCGGACGATTACTTGGAACACTTTGCAGATTTAAATGATCCCATGATACAAGACATAGTGAATGCCTTGCATGACAATACCTCGGTAGTTTTTACTGACTGAGAGAACCCTTATTCTGAAACATTTCCCTCCATAGAACCTGAATGTTTACTATCACAGGAGGGAGAGCTGACAATTGAACCGAAGTCTGAAACTTTGGAATGTGTTGAGACTACATCATCTGTTGAGAATTTTTTTAAATTTTATCTACCTATAGTCTTTGATTCATCATAAAGTACTAACATTGAAACCCTTTCAGTCACTGGTGAATCATATATACTTTGGATACCTCAAGCGATTCAACGACAATTTTTGCTGAGGTCCATAAATTTCTCTGGAGATTCATGCTTTAAGGCATCCAAGCCTATTGCAAAAAGGGCTTTTGGATGATCTTGTTGATAAACCTACTGAGAAATTTATTAAGATATTGGTCGGAGGAGAAACCTTGTGACATGACTAAGTAGTTTTTTCCTTGCTTTCCTAGTTTAGGATTAGTTTATTATTTTAACGTTATGTCTAGGATAGTCGGCTTTATGCTGTTTAGGATAGTTTACTTTCTATTTGTTTTGGGATAGTTTTTTTTTTTGTTGGTTTAACTATTGTGCCAACCCATCTTCACGCTGAGACCATTGGAAAAGCCTATAGATTCCTTCTTCAAATACTACCTTTCTATCACTTCTCCTTTACTTTCGTTGTCTCATATACATTGCATGCTTATATCTTTTACATTGAGAACAATGTAGATTTTAAGTTAGGGGTGTGGATTAGTTAATCAGTGTTTTCTTAGTCCTTGAGCAAAAATTGTGAAAATTTTGTAAATTCGAGCGATTTTGAAGTTCATCCATAATTTAGAAGTATAAGATACTTAATGTTGGTGATTTATGACTCTTGGGTTCAGTTACTTGTTAGATTTCACACTTAAGTTCGAATTATGATTCCATGATTAAAAGTTTTAAACATTGATTAAGTCATGATTACACATGTCACATCTAGCTTACACATTAAGGTGTCAGTTTGATATTAAATTGTTAACTTGGTGATTATTAAGCATGGAAGGAACCAACCTGAGGAATTTGTCCATCATGTTCAATGAGAAGAATTGAATAATAATAATAATAAATAAATACCCAACTAAAAAAAACAGCTATCATCGAAAACGGCTACCTATTAAAGATCTTTAAAAAGGTTGACATAGCGTGAAAGCCATCGATGAAAAAAATTAAAAGCTGGAAGAATGAAAAGATGAACTGTAAGGCAAGTTTTAGTTGTCCTGAATGCTCTTTTGATTATCAATGTTATTATGAAAATTAAGAATTGAACCTTTGATTGTGATAAATTCAGATTTCACTATGCACCCGTGAAACTCAATGTTTAGAATTGTTCTAATTTGTGGATTAATACTTTGAACTTGACTATGAAATTTACCGAGTGCTACAGGTTAGGAGAAAATAATGCTCAACATCGATGTATTTTGAAATTCTATTATCTGGATTGTTTTAAAACCACTTGAGCTTATAGAAATTGTCATATGGTTCTCGAAATATTTTTCGCATACTTTGCTTGGGACTAGCAAAATGCTGGTTGGGGATTGTGTTGAGGGTCAAATATTACATATTATCCCCCATTTATTATTTGGTTTTATGAACATGATAATGCTTAATGTTCTGTTTTACTCATGTTTATTTTGGAAGGTGAATTTAAGAGCTTAGATTGAAAAGAGTGCTAAAAGCATGGATTTGATGCTCAAGAATCACCAAGGCAAGGGATGGATCTTAGAAGCCAAGATTGAAGAATTCACATGCTAAAGATCCAAGAAAATCAAGTGAGAAATGAAGAGCATTGAAAACTTGAAGTGAAGAAAAGGAATCCTGAAATTGTCCTTAAAACAAACATATTTCTGAAAGTGTCCTGAAGAAGTATATTCTGAAACGCTGAAGTGATTTTTAGAGTTTTCCAACTAGGTGCGAAAGTTGGAGTTCTACAACTATAAATAGGACTCCCTAGGATGTTCATGGGCATCTTACAGGATTTGTGGACTGAAGCAAAAGCGTGGAGAAGCCATCGCTAAGAGTTTTTCTTTCCTTTCCTTAGTTGTTTTTATGCTTTTCTTAAGAGATTCTAGTTCAATCATGTTTATGGTTGGCTAAACCTCTTAGCCAAGCTTGTAACGTGATGAGATGTTGCTATTACTTTGATTCATGTTTATATTGAACTCTCTTTGATTCTAGTTTGATTATAAGGAATATTTTTAATTTTTAATGGTTTGTTGTGACTCAAATTATAATGGATCTACGATAGCTTTGAGTATGTTCTTTTCATGTTCTGGGATTGTGAATCTTGGAAATCATGTTGTTCACCATCGCCCCTTGGGCATGGTTGGATGATGGAATCCTCCCTAACTTTTATAATTCTCTCGGATTGATTGTGGGATTGGTAAATCCTGCTGTGAGCCATTGTTTCATGGGTATGGTTTTGTGATGGAATCACTTCCAATTCTTACACCTCTCATCCATTGAGAATTAGGTCAAAGGAAGTTCAGATTTGGTTTTATTGAGATATCTTCCAATTAGATAAGATGGGACTCTTATTCTAGTTGCGTCATTGAATCAAGTATAGATCTCTCTGATCTCTACAAGTGGATCCTTGGAAATCCTAGTTTCCCACCTTTGAATTTCTTAAGTTTTTCATTAAATCTCTCACAATTACTCTCTATACTTCTAGATTTAAGTTTTCATCTTTTTCTAGTTCTTCTTCTAGTTGCTTTCAGAATACTCACGAGATTGGTCCCTTTGGATTCGACCTCGGTCTCACCAAGATTATTACTACATCGCGACCCTACACTTGGGGTTGTGAACACTTATCTTCTATAATTATATTAGGATATAGAATATTATCCTTAGTCTTTAGAATTAAAAACCTATAGGCTGCACTGTAACACTTCAAACTTTTCAATACTCGAGTATTAAAAGTTCTCGAGTGTTATCATGAAATTTAATTTAGTATATACATATATATGTGTGTGTGTATGTGTGTCACGAATTTAGCCTATCCCAACCATACATCTATTCTCTAACTTGAATCTGATCGTCGAAAATAATCTTAATCCATAGATCAAGTCATTCGACCGTTGATTTTTAAGACATGATTATCATATATCTAAGTATTCTCACTTGTCCATCAAAACCAACCATTCAGTCAACTATTGACCGCTAAGTAAAGATATATGACCGTCCACTTTGAGTTTGGACCACCCGATCATAGTAAACTAACTACCTGATCTTTACATCCACTCGTACATGTATTGTAATGCCCCTAAAAATCTGAATTTGAGATCTATATCCCCTATCTTATCTCTATCTTATCCCGTCTCTTATCTCTATCATATCTTTATCCTAAATCCTTCTCCCTTATATATACCCCTAACTCTCCCCGTATCTTTCAAGTTTCAATCTCTCAAATGAACATTTATTTATAAGGTATTTGTCATAAGAGGATTTCACTCCAACTTAGATATTAACAAAAAGGTATCCTACGGCAACTAAGAAAGGGAGAAAGAGAGTATATTTTGAAAAGCTTAGATCCAGTAAATTTATTATCCATTCTTTCATTAATTTTTTTTGCATTTAACGTCAGTTAACTCGATTTATGCAATGGATGATATAGATCGGTCACACGTTCATTACATTGATATGTGGGTATATACGATGTAAAAATAATGGAAGTCTAAAATTTAATGTGAAATTTCTTATCACCAAGATTGATTGGTGTGCATCTAGTCAATCAGATTAGATCCATACGGATCACACGATCTCTAAAACCAAAATATACAAGGGCCCTAACTTCCAAATCAATTTGACCATCAGATGGACCACACTAGTCAGATATATAAGTATTTAATAAAGAAAGCTCAGATTTCTGCGCATGTATTGATATCACTTGGCGTAGAAGGTCAAGATGGGCCATCGGTGTATGTGTGGTTAGATCTACACCATTCATCCAATGTGTAGAGGCAAAATATGCCAAGACCTCAAAAATTGAATGATCCAATCATCTAGTGAGTCACCTCGATCAATTATTTGCCATTCAATTCCAGAATCTTAAAAAGAAAAGAAAATCTATGTTTTGATGATTGAATTTAATAAACATATTATAGATATGAAAATTTCAATTATTTGATTATTTAAGGTTTGACCACCTAAGATGATAATCAAAGGCAGGCCCCACTATGTAATATAACTAGATGAATAATAATATCGTGGATATAATTGATAGGATTTTTTATTTCAAACCAGCCTGATTACATTGTGAATTCTACACTACTAGACTCATGTGAGTAACCCAACGTGTTTCGTGGTTCATTGCAATTAAAATAAATTGTTTGTGATGGTTTGATTGATTGATGTACTGATTGGAGTGTTTTGTTACGATGTTGTATGTTACAGTAAATCACATGTTAATCTGTGTCAAATTACATGAATTATGATAATTGTACGTTAAATTCACATATAAATATTCTGATCAAGATAAGTAACTATGGTAGTTATGAAAATGATGCATTCATACATTATTTATCATTCATTATATTTACATAATGCATTGTCGATCCTAGGAACCCTCTCTGGAAGATATGTCGATCCTGGTAGAGCGCTACTAGATGCATGCTATGCCCAAGCCATATCGAAAGGTGGAAGCCTACTTAACGAGCGGATGCGGGTTGACGATCTCCAACCCAAGCAGATGGACAATCATCCCATCTGATACATTCATACATCATTGCATCCATATCATTGCACGTACTTTGCTTTTATTATATTTTAATTTCAATAAGCATAAACCATGCTAGGTTATTTCACTAAGCATGACCATCTTACCTTTTTATTAATAGAAAAATTGTACAAATGGGAAATTAGCCGATGAGTTAGCGCAGGAACAAAAAGTTGTTATTGAACTAGTGCATGATACACATGAGACGTGGCCATACTTATCAGAAGAGGAATTGACAGCATTTGGACCGTTCCTAATTATTTAATTAGAATTTTACTTGTTAGGATAATATAATTCATATTAGTTGTAATATTTTAAGCATTTGATTAGTTTTATTTAATTGAATTATTCTAGGTCGATAACAAGTATTCATTGGTAAGTTGTATTGACTGATGAATGATGCCTAATTTATGTTGATTGAATGCTCATGGATGTTGATAATGGACGGATGTTGGTACTTAAATCATTTTGTGTGAATGATTGTGAATGGGCCTAGTTGGAATGTAAAAATGAATATTACTTTTTCCTTTGAATAATAGTATAATCGAATGAAGTTAGTACACTTTGTGTACGAGTTACGACTTGAAACTCGGGTCTAAAGGTGAATTTCATGGTGTAATACACATCGAATCGAGATGATAATCCGTTCATCTTGTTCACAACCTATGAATATGCTTAACCCACCATCAAAACAACAATCTGAGGAACTCACATATGTGAATAAGTCACTTGAATCTAACGGTACACATGTTCTACTTTTGATCACTCTAAAAATTTAGTTTGTGTTCATCTGTTTACGAAACTGACAAGACATTCACCTACATATATGGTCAGAGTATTAACCATTAAGTTTTCTAATTTTTGGCATGTCATCTGACCATCCATCATGTTGTTTGACATATGTATTTCGCCTTAATTAATAATAATTTTAACTTATTTGGTGAATAATACTTTATTTGTAATGATTTAGATACGAGTTCTTTTGTAAGAATTACTTAGAAATGCTCCTACTACCATGTAAAATCATTAGATTTATCGAAACTCTCATATCAGCAATATTTACGAAAATGTCATTAATATAAACCATTTGATTCTAGATCATATGGTTTTTATGATCCATTTCAAGTGAAATTTTATACCATACATATGTAATATAAATTAACTACACATATCGAATTTTAGCCCTCAGATCATTGTAAAAGTAGCCCAATTAACAAATCAACCCCTTAATCGTTAATTTTAATGTCCATCGAGTGAGGAAAGATCATGGGTAATCGTAGTAGAATATTTTCCTTCATACGAACGACTTGAATTGCCCATAATATGGACCAACCGATTGGTCACATCTATCTGGTTTAAAATGAAAAGATGCAATTACAAGTATACTCTCGTATAAATAAAATCTAGCGAGTATCCATACGTACACATACACACCCGTGTAAGTACACTCATACCTGCACCCGCGACTTGTCCCATTGCGCACGCAGACAAAGACTCGTTACGGCAAGGGTTAATGCGTGCGTGTAGTCAATTGCATAGATTAGAGGCCCCCCACATGACTAAATTCATGCTCCCCTAAATGGGGCTTAAGTCCCAAGACAAAAGGTTATCTTATATAAAAGAAATTTTTACTAGGCAAACTTGATATAGGACTAAACTGGTAAATTAGAAATAACATAAATTTTAAATTTAGAATAAAAATGAAATATTTTAAATTCTATTTTTAATATAATTTTTTTAACAAAATACAATAAAAAATTGAGTCACGACCATTTCTTAGACGGTCCAAAACTCACGGCAGGAGTCATCCATACCAACTTGATGATTGGCTGACGTGGTGGATAAACCTCCACTTCAGCACCAAGAAAGGGCCGGATATATAAAATCTGGCCTTTCGCGGTGAGAAGCGCCGGACGCGGATTGCCTGCTACCCCCGCCGATCCCTAGCTTCGTACGGGCAGGTCTGTGAGCGACCCCACCGTGATGTATCCGTATATTCAAACCGTTAATCCCTTTTCTCGTATTATTTTAAGGCATCAAAACAAAAATGAGTCATATCCAACGTTCAGGTGGTCCACACCAAATAATGAGCTTGATTGCATTAAAATGCACAAAGCATTAAATGTCAGCTGCATTAATTGCAAGAGTCATCTGGTGTGTCCATCTGATCGTTGGATTCGCCTCATTTTTTCTCTAATGCCTTCAAATAATATGAGAAAAGGAATAGAAAGTTTGGATGGACAGATACATAACGGTGGGCCCACCCACAGAACTGCCCGTTCAGACCTAGGGACGGGCGGGGGCAATCCGCGTCCGAGAAGCGCCTCACGTTAGGATGCTGACTGTATCTTGTTCTAATCCGATCAGCGCCCGCTGTAGTCGTATTCCCACGTGGGAGAACCAAAACACATGCACGATATTTATATTAACATCTGATCTATGCTAAGCTCACTCGCGCGTACAATACATCTCACATACACACCGTACATGTGCCAGCATAGCCAATAGATGTAAGATCCAGTCCATCCATCCTGAGGTACCACAGACAAGATGCCCTGGCATAAAAAATAAGGTCTGTCTGCTAGATACGTGAGTCGTAGCTTATAAAACGAATGTACGGCTGAGAAAAACTTGGTCAAAATTTCTAACCGTCCATCTATTTCCAGTATTGTAGCCCACCAACTGAGTAAAGTATTTTCGTTACAAAGCCGGATACACCTTGATGATTGCTTGGGTTTTGCACCTGTTTATGACTTTGACACGTGTAGTGTCGCGTGCAAGAGCTGCCTTTTAACGCGCGTGGTACTAGGAAAGCTATGTGGTTTCCCTTTGTTGGGTCATGGGCGACCAGATTCCGCAGATAAATAATCACATGCAGTGGTTGCATATGAACTTTTAATACAGACATTTCTTTTAGACACTAAAATGTATTACGCACATTTAGAATGCATATTTCGTGCAAAAATAGGTGACATCGTATGTCAATTGAAATTAAATTAAGTAGATCTGTTCATCCAAATGGACACAGACTCAAAATCATTTTACTGCTGGTGTGGCCCACCCAATAAGTTGATCGGCCTGATTTCGATCAAATGCTCTTCATGGTGTTGCGCGCCTAATCCACGGATGAGATATTCTGCATATGCAACACAACGGCAGAAAAGCAAGGGTTATATCTGAAAGTCTTCATAGAGTAGCTTTATCCGATCCTTTCGGCTATTTTGGTCTATTTAACCATGACATGAATTGGATGGATTCTATGTAACTCCACCGCCCTCCACCTCCCCCCAAAAAAAGTACAAAAATGGAGAAGGAAAAGAAATAGGTGGGTTTCTCACATAAATATCTGCCGTACACGTTCATATGAACCGTTCCAGAGGTGTTGCCCGCCATAGATTGACAGATGAGGGGGCGTTTGGAGCATGGTATTAGATGAAATTAGGTGGGATGGAATTGCATTGGGTTCAGTGCCAATTTCACTCAAGGTTGGAAATAGATCCGATGGAATTGCATTGGTCCTGTGCCAATTCCGCTCAATGTTATCAAGTTGTGTAGATCCTACCATGATATGTACGCTGTATCCACACCGTTTATCCATTTTTCAAGATTATTTTAGAGCATGAGCTAAAAAATTAGGTATCTCTAAAGCTCAAGTTAGCCCACTATAAAAGTAGCAGGGATTGAATACCTACCAATGAAAACTTCTTTGGAGCCGCATAAGCTTTGGATCTACCTCATTTCTAAGCTCGTGCCATCAAATGAGATTACAAAACAGATAAATAATGATATAACACGTGTTATTCTTAATAGTTTCAAAAGATGGTAGGTATAACCATTCAATATACTACCGAATTACAAACATAGCATGGAATTAAGTTTATCCGGTAGTCCTGCTGCCATATGTAATAATTATATTTTTTTATTTTGTTTTTATTTTTTATTTTTATCTCATCCCACATCATCCTTCCCATTACCATGCGCCAAACAACCCCCGGCCATCCACGTTAGTGAACCCTCCTGAGGTCCGTACTGGTCGGTTCTGTAGGGCCCACCATGATGTCATGTGTCTTAGCCCACCCTCATCATTTTAGGGCATTAGCCCAAAAATAAGGCAGATCTAAATATCAGGTGGACCACACACTACCACACAGCAGGGAACATTGCTAATTGTAGGCCCACCATTAAAAACTTAATGGGCACAGAGGTTTTTGATAAGTTGATATTTTTGTCCTTCTTTTGCCCATGTGACTTAAAAAATAAATAAATAAATAAATAAAATTTAACATACACCACGCAGCCACACACACCACATTGGAGTGTTGAAACCCAATGGGTCTACCACTAAGCCATGAGTAAGGACCCCTGTGCGACCTAATCAATGGGTTAGATGAGAAATAGATATTATAATAAGATCTGGGAAAAAAATTTAATGGTAAGCCTTCAATTACCACCATTTCCCGTGGTTTGGTCCATTAGAGATTTCGATCTGCTTCATTAATGGGCTATGCCTTCAAATTATGTATAAAATACATGAACAGCATGGATAAAACACATACATCATTATGGGCCCACAGCACCAATGGACACCTCGGTACTTGAGGGCTCGTTACCGAATCCGAGTCCCTTAATCCGATTGGTTGCCCACATTTTGAGATCCAGAAGCCCGTCAACAGGAAGTCTCGTTTCTGACCATCAACACAGGGGATACCGTTTGCCTAGTGTAACCACATGAACTGGGCTGGTGTCCCGCCTCCAATATTTGAAGAGATCATAACCGTTCAACGGACGTACCCTTATATAGCCAAAAACCAGTCACATGGTATGATCAGATCAAGTCGGTGGCCTGCGATTACGTGACCGTAATGTACAACATTCTACGGTCAAACGCCCTTTCATCAAATAGGATTGTTTGACTAAAGTTTTCAGCTGACCAAACGTATTGCGTCTGTCCCCGCCTTGACGGACTCAGTCCAAGCAGCGGCTCAGTGGGGCCCACCGTGGTGTGTGGATTTTATTCACATCATCTATTATTTTTCTAAATCTTTTAAACATTGGTCAAAAAAAAAATGAGATGGATCCAAAGCTAATGGAATACAACCAGGGTATTGAATACACCGTTAAAAATCTTACAGGGAGCCACAGTATTTTTGGGCTCATACTTGTGTTTCCCTTCGGGTCTATATGACCTTATGATCAAGTCGGATGGAAAATAATATTCACCGTGACCATAGCACGGTTACAGCTGTAGGAATTTGATTCCCTAACTATCTCTAACGAGACCATCCATCTCTAGCTAGGTCCTGATGGGGCAGTATCCAATCTGCCCTCATCGATTCATACAGTAACTTTGTGGGGCCAATGTGATGTATATTGTTGATGCAGAAAACTGATTAGCCTTCCCTGGACCTTTGAGTGTCTGCACAAGAAACGGACAGAAGAGACCCTGACTTAAGCAGGGGACCCTCCGATGCCAAAGTCAGGCTAAGGAATCTGGGTCTCGTTGAAGATTGAGTTTAAGGCTTAAGAATTGTGCGTAGCTTTCACTATTAGAGATGCCCCTATTTATAGTTGAGGAAAGGCGGTGACGTAGAGTGGATCTCCCTTAGTAGGTGCGTATTGTAGAGGAATTCAAATCCTGAATAATTAGGAGAATTTCTTGAGATCCTTGGCAAGATATTGGGATCCCAAGCGTGTCGTAGGTATCTTCCAAGTTCTTTGGAGAAGATGTCGAGCGAATCTTTGATTGTTCGGAATCACCGGAGGCCTGCGGTAGGAGTCCGAGGTGGTCTCGGCCGGCCTGACCTGAGGGATGTTGCCCTGGGGTTTGTCCTGATCCTTTCAGCACGTGTTTGGGCTTCTTTTAATGTTGTGCAGGTCGGCTTGTTTCCCGACATGCTTGCAAGAGGCCGAGCTTGAGCCTGGTTGCTGCTCGGTCTCGCACCAAGTGGCGGATTTCTCATTTGGGTTCATTGTTGTCCACCTGGCTAAGTGCATGAGGGTTTGTTCTAACCTTTGATTATTGGTTGGCCTATTTTTCCCACAACATATATATTTTATCCATGCCTTCCATCCATTTTGACAAGTCATTTTAGGGCGTGAGCTCAAAAAAGAGGCAAATTGAAGGCTTAAGTTGACCACACTTAGAAAGCACTGAATTGAATATCTACCATTGAAAGCTTGGTACGACCAACTGCAATGTTTTATTTTCCATCTAGCCTGTTCATCAAGTTACATAGATCCATACAAAGGGGAAAAACAATATCAGCTTGATCCAAAACTTCCCTGCCTTGGCAAGAAGTTTTCAACTGTATGCTTCCACCCCCGCTGATGTCATTCATTTTAGCCTTCCATCTACCTTTTTCATGGACTTTGCCCTAAAATGATTTGTTAAAATATATGGACGCATGGATAAAACATGTATATCATAGTAGTTCCCATAGAGATGGTCCTACCATGTCTGATTGTCGAGCCCACTGAATTTATATGTTTTATCCATGCTATTCATCTATTTAAAAAAAAATAATTTAGAACAAATTCAGATCATTTGCTTGCTGCATATAGAAAATTATAATTAGTTCATGTTATTATTGATGTTGCCAATAATGCTGCATTAAATGCAATATGCCATTACTTAGCATGACAATTATTTTATTTTATTTTATTTTATTTTTAGCAAGACTGGACTTATTCATTTAAGGCCTGTTCAGACAATGGTATTAAATGGGATTGCATTACTAATCTCACTTTGAAATTTGGGATGTAATGTTTGGAAGGAGCGTGAGATGGGATTTAAATTAATTTTGTAGGCTTTGGAAAATGAGCCTCGTGTTGGAAAGTGTGAGATGTGATTACTAATCCCACAAATGATGGATTTTTGCTGCATCCCAAATGCAATTTGAGAGTAAATCCTAAGATTTACTTTTTAAAGCATACATTCCAAACATAGTTTTGGGGAAAAATATACAAGTCCAAAAATCGGATTATGGAATGGACCAACTCTTATGAAACGACTCGGACCCACTACGGTCCGAGCGTAAAGCGGCCCCCGAATGCAAGAGCGGGCTGACCCTAGCGACAAGGGTAACGCCAACACGAGCGCCCTAAAAGCCCGAAAGGGGCCTGAAAGGCCGACCCAACTCTTGGGTCGGCCAGGAGTCGATTATGGATCGACCATAGCTCGACCAAAGATAGGCCACAGACCAACCACAGATCAGTCACAGGACAATCACAGGTCGGCTATAGATCGGTCACAGGACGATCGCAAACCGGCCATAGCTCGGTCATAGATCAGTCACAAATCGATTGATGATTGGATTTAAAATGACCATAGATCGGCCATAACTCGGTGGCAGGTCTATCATGATCCACAATAATTTTCCCGGCAAGGTAAGGACACCTTGAAAGATCTCAAAGCTTGGATTACAAGGAGGGCTGAGTCGTCTAAAACGGCTCCCGACCCATATCCGACCTAAAGCCAAGCCACCAACTGGAAGATCTATGGAAGATCCGAAGATCTCTCTCTCTCTCTCTCTCTCTCTCTCTATCTATATATCTCGGAGAGGTAAGGCTGGATCCCGATGATCTCGGGATCCTAAAATCTTGGGAAAATCCTGTATCGCATTAAATCTCCAATACTAGCACAAAGAGTCCTCTTACGGAGGATCTCTCTCTCTCTCTCTCTCTCTCTCTCTCTCTTCCCCATAAATACAAGGGTAAGCCCACCAAAGAGGTATGTTGAGGTTCACGTTGATAATCCCAAAAAACCCTAACTACAACGTTGGTCTCTTTTTTAGAGATCCTTCTTAGATCACGAGCTGACTTAGGCATCGGAGAGTCCCCTGAACGAACTAGGGCCTCCTTTGTCTCTCATCATTGCTTGTGCAGGTTCAAAGGGAAGACATATAGAAGGTCCGCAGGAAAACTGCATCAGAACAGCCCAATACACCATGCTCAATGACATACTTTACAAAAAGGGGTTCTACCTCCCCTACCTAAGGTGCGTTCGACCGGAAGAAGTGGACTACATCCTGAGAGAAATCCACAAGGGGATTCATGGAAACCACTCGGGAGGACGATCCCTGACACATAAGGTCATTCAGCAAGGATACTACTGGCCAACCATCTAGAACAACGCTCGATAACTCGTCAGGGCATGCGACAAATGCCAGAGGTTCGCTAATGTCCCTCGGCACCCCCTAGAAGAGCTCACACTAATGGTCGGACCTTGGCCCTTCGCCCAATGGGGGATTAACATCATTGGTCTCCTTCCCACAGGCAAGGGTCAGACCAAATTCGCCATTGTTGCAGTCGACTACTTCACCAAATGAGTGGAGGCCGAGCCTGTAGCGAAGATTACCGAGCAAAAGGTTACAGATTTCGTCTAAAAAACATTATATGCCGCTTCAGAATCCCTCACACTATCGTCTTCGACAACGAGAAGCAGTTCGACAATAAGCAATACCAGGAGATGTGTAAGAACCTTGGAATCCGCAACGTCTACTCGTCGCCCCGACATCCTCAGGCCAACGGGCAAGTAGAGGTGGTCAACAAGGTCATCAAACATCATCTTCGGACCAAGCTCGACATGGCTAAGGGAGCCTGGGCTGAGGAACTCCCCAAGGTTCTATGGGCCTACCGAACCAAGGCCCAGACTGCCACTGGAGAGACCCTATTTTCCCTAGCATACGGAGCTGAGGCAGTCACCCCCGTAGAAATCGGGTTACCATTAGCTTGGACGAGTTCGTTCAACAAGCCAGCCAATGACAAACTTATGTCCCTCGGCCTTGATCACCTCGAAGAACGGAGGGAGCTAGCTCGATTTCGAACCATCGTCCGACAGCAGCAAGTGTCGCAATTTTACAACGCTCGGGTCAAGGTCAGAAGATTCAAGGTCGGAGACTTAGTCCTCCGAAAAGTGTTTCAGAAGACCAAAGAGGAGGGGAAAGGATCCCTAGGACCGACCTGGGAAGGACCCTACGTGGTGTCACACATTAGCCAACTCGGATCGTATCGACTAGAAGGCCTCAGCGGCTAGCTACTCCCACACCCTTGAAATGCTGAGCATCTGAAGATCTACTATCCATAGGAAGATACGTAATGTTCGTTCTCTTTTGTATCGATCAGAAATAATAAAAGATGGCCTTATCAGATTTATGTCCGTTCGATATTTGATCTACTGCTGACCAAATTCGAGCGAGATCCATCCAAGACTTGACTAAGGTTCGGTCGAAAAACACGACCTTAACCTGATCCAGATTGATGCCCAAGCGGTAACTCGACATTAACTCTACAATGACAAATAGAATTGAATGTGCTGTCTTACTAGGTCAGCTGAGACACGTAAAAGTTGCCGCGGAAAAGTTAAAAGAACATTTTTTCATTGATAAAGACCCAAAGGCCTGTTTACATCGGTTTTACATCGACTACAAAATTCAGGTTTGTACAATAGAGGATGACCAAAAGACTAAAGAGGAAGAAGACGCCTCATGTGTCTGAAGAAACGCTGGGCATGCCTGGGTTGACGTTGGATGTGCCTAAAGCTGAGAAGCTCGACCTCTCGGTGCACTTGAAGCTTAAAAAGCTTAGCAAGATTAACTTCAAGACTCAACCGTTTCCTCAGAAGCCACCTCGGGAGTTGACTCAGGAGCCGCTTCATCACCAAACCCATCAGAGCCTAACTCACGCTCATCGAAGGCAGAGAGATCAAGCTCGGGGAAGCTCTCCTTCATCATCCTCACGCACTCAGCATACCCCTAACGGAAGAGAGTATCCCTCTCATCCAAGAATGCCCGGGATGAGAGGAATTCCTTCACGACGTCCTTCTGTACGATGGCGAGGGCAGCCCTAGTCTCCATCCTTAGCCGATCTAGTGTGGCATTCACATCGACAAGCTGCGCGTGACAGTCATTGTATACAACTTTAGCCTCTTGCAATCGCGAGGCCATCCCAGCTTCTCAGTAGAAGTCGCTTCAAGAGCCGTCTTCATCGCCTCTAGCTTGGCCGCCGCAGTCGATGTCGGAGCTTCAGCCTCCTCAGCCCGCCCATGAGCCCGAGCAAGCTCGGTGTGAGCCATTAACGTGCACGAAGTGAACTGCAGAAGAAGAGGGAACTCAGAACAAGCTACCGAGAGAAAGAAAATAAGCAAAAAGTTGGCTCAGTCAAGGCTCTCACCTTGAGGAGCGTGTGGTCGTCAAGCGAGCCAGCGTTTAATCCATGGAGGACTTGAACAGGCCGACGAACTCTTCTTCGACGCCCGAGTGAGCCGCCCATGGGAGAATGTCATCCACCGTCCAATGGAAGCTCCCCTTCTCCTCTCTGGCTTCTTCCCCTCTCAAGAGCTGCACCTTGAAAGGGGGAACCTCAGCAGGGAGCTCTGCCGCCTCCTATGGCTCGGAAGGAACCACATCTATGCCTTCTTCCTCAACCTCTATAACGGTCGGGAAAGAAGGGATGACTCTCCCCTTGCTCTTGGAGGACGTCTTCTGCTTCTTCTTCTTTGAAGCGTGGGTCTCGTCCCGAGGGGGAGCTCGTACCTTGGACGGAGGCTAAAGGGTAGGCCGAGCCTCAGACATCTCTGCATCAGGACAAAGGACGACAATTCCAGAACCATCTACTCATCTCAGAATTCAAAAGAATAATAGCTCAGCGAAAGACTTTACCAAAGATCATACCTGTCAGCATTGTATCCAAGCCTGACCGAAGAAGGCACTCGGGTTGGAGGAGCACTTTCCAAGATCTCCTCTCCTAGCTTAAGGCCCATAAGTCCCTGATCCCAGCTAAGGGCGCACTGTCGAGCAAGGGTTGACTCTTCGGGAGAACTAAACTGGCAAAAGAGCACAAGGTCAGCAAACAATATGAGTCGACTGACAGAACACGACCCATAATCGAGACACAAACCTAGCTTGGAAAAGGCTCGAGGAATGAGAGAATGAGTCGGCTCTGGGTCGGCCATCTCCCAGCTTCCATATATCTAGAACTACCGGTCCCTCCAGTGTTTGTTAAAGGAAGGAGAGTCGGTGATCAGGGGACCGCCAGTATTCTGCCATGTGGAGAAGTAATACTAGCTGGGCTGGGAAGTGTTGGGCCACACCTGATATAAGTGAAGAAACTCTTCCACTTTCAGTTTGGGTTGATCATGCTCAGCCCATAGAACTGCACAGCCGAACAAGTCCCTCCACCCATTCGGAGTTAACTGCCCTGGGGCCAAGCCGAGGCAGCTTAGGAGACGCCGATCGATCCCCTGAAGCGGGAATCATAGGCCGCATTGGAGGGCAACCTGGAAGATCGCTACTGTTCCCTTAGGAGCTCGGTCCAGAAGATCCTCTGTCGATGGAAGCCCGAAGATCACAGACTCGGGGATATAGTACCCGAATCAGATCTGAATCAAATCGTCTGCAGTCGGAGTCGAAGGAACAACCCCCTTTAGATCTTCCTTAACCGCACCATCATCATCATCGAGAGCATTGCCCCCCTCAGCAACCCGTTCAGGCGCCGAGGGAGCATAGGTCTCTAGCGTCCAATGCCCTAGCGGCGGATGCCCTTACAGCAGGCACTGGTCTCTGTGCTGAGGACCATTCCTCCGCTATCCGGGAAGTCGAATACCAGAAAGCAGCGCCCACCATTACCACCATTGGCGAAGGTGGGTTCGACATCACCCGGAGGTGACTACTTGCCCCACTGACTCCACTGAACATCCCTTCCTGCGAGCTCCTGGACCCAGACATTGAGAATAAAAAAGAAAGGCAGGGGAAGTGGAGCTCACCGGGGATGAAAATGGCCGAATCGCGATGAATTGCAGCAAAAACGGTCGTCAGAGTACGATTGGAGAACAAAGGAGTGAAAGTGGAGACAAAAATGGTAAATGGAGGAGCCTTAGAACAGGAAAATAGAGGAGCCCGGCTTGGTCCACACATAATCTGATCGAATAATGACTGCGCTTGCTTTCCGAGCCTACTCAAAAAGCAGGGGGGGCTTACTATTGGGGAAAAATATACAAGTCCGAAACTCGGATTATGGAATGGACCAACTCTTTTGAAATGACACAGAGCCACTACGGTCCGAGCGTAAAGCGGCCCCCGAATGCAAGAGCGGACCGATCCCTAGCGGCAAGGGTAACATCAACACGAGCTCCCTAAAAGCCCAAAAGGGGCCTGAAAGGCCGACCCAACTCTTAGGTTAGCTATGAGTTGATTATGGATCGACCATAACTTGACCAAAGATCGGCCACAGACTAATCGGTCACAGGACAATCACAGGTCGACTATATATCGGTCATAGGACGATCGCAGACCGGCCATAGCTCGGTCATAGATCAGCCACAGATCGGTCGAAGATTGGATTTAAAATGACCATAGATCGGCCATAGCCCGGTCGTAGGTCTGTCATGATCTAGAATAATTCTCCCGGCAAGGTCAGGACACCTTGAAAAATCTCAAAGCTTGGATTACAAGGAGGGTTGAGTCGTCTAAAACGGCTCCTGACCCATATCTGACCTAAAGCCGAGCCACCAACTGGAAGATCTGCAGAAGATTTGAAGATATATCTCTCTCTCAATCTCGAAGAGATAAGACCGGACCCCGACGATCTCGGGATCCTAAAATCTTGGGAAAATACCGTATTGCATCGAATCTCTAATACTAGCGGAAAGAGTCCTCTTACGGAGGATCTCTCTCTCTCTCTCTCTCTCTCTCTCTCTCTTCCCTATAAATACAGGGGTAAGTCCACCAAAGAGGTATGTTGAGGTTCACGTTAATAATCCCAAAAAACCCTAATTACAACGTTGGTCTCTTTTTTGGAGATTCTTCTTAGACCACGATCCTGACTTGGGCATCGGAGAGTCCCCTAAACAAACCAAGGCCTCCTTTGTCTCTCATCATTGCTTATGCATGTTCAAAGGAAAGATGCATAGAAGGTCCATGGAAAAACTGCATCAACACATAGTATTAGAAAACATGGGATAAAGCTAATCCAGGGACAATACCTTACACATAGCATTTATTGTAACTTTTGTAATTTCATCCACCTTAATCCCACCTAATACGGCTGGCCAAACATACCCTTAGAATATAAGCTTAGAAAGCAGGTAGATCAAAAGCCTAGAATAAACTGCACCATAAGTAAAACTCTCATTGAAAACTTCATGGGCGACCATGATATTTATTTGACATCCAACCTGTTCATAAGGTGTCCTAATATAAGTATGATTCAAAACTTCTTTAACGGGAAAGGTTTTCAATGATAAGCTTTAAATCCACATGCTTAAAGGTGATGTGGTTCACTTAAATCTTCAGCCCGCCTCTTTTTTAACTCATGCCTTACAATGATATGTCAAAATAGATGGGCCGCATGGATAAAACATCTAAACGACGGTGGTTCCCATAATCCCTCAGGACCGTCCGTGGTCTCCAGCTAGGTCCCGTGGGTTAGAATCCAATCCGCGTCCCTGGACCGAGTCCATCCAGCGGGGCCCCGACAGATTGTGTGCCTTCTACGATTTTTCTTCAGAATAATAAAAAATAAAAGGATAAAAGAAAAGAAAAGAAAAAAACTAAAACTAAAACTAAAACTAAAGCAAAAGGGCGGCCAATAGAATAAAAAAAGGGAAAACATTTCTTTTCTTTTGTTATTCTTTCTATAAATATAAGGAAGGCCAATGCATTACTCCAACGAATGCATGGAAGAGAAGCAAACCATGAATTTTTTTGACGATTCCATTAAATTCCAATCCCTTCCGTCCGTCGCCGACGTTCGTATCCTCACTTCTGGCGGGCTGAGCATCCCGGCGCATTCTAGCATTCTGGTATTGCATTTTCTATCCCTCTCTTTCTTTTCCGTTTTCGATCTCGATAGAAAGCCATTTTTTGATATCATCAGTTTTATTTATTTTTTTCTCCTGCAATTGATTGAAGGCATCCGTGTCGCCAGTGTTGGATAAGATCTTGGATCGGCCTCAGAAGCGTCGGAATTCGCCGGAGAAACTGATACCAATCCTCGGCGTCCCTTGCAATGCCGTCGTCGCTTTCGTTAGATTTCTCTATTCATCCAGGTCAGTTGTATTCCTATCTTGCCCTTTGCTAAAATGCGCGCCTGTTGTTCTGGCCTTAAGCCCTACAGGATTACCGTAGAGCCCACGGGTTGATCCGATCAACGGCTTAGGTTGCATCTCACTGAGGCAGATAGGCGCATGATAGAGAGATATGATTCGTAATTTGCAGCTGTACAAAACGAGAAATTCCCTATCCATGCCCTGCTATCTCACCACACGTTTCCACGAGACTGGTCATTCATCTGGTGGGCCCCACCATATCTTCCTTGGCGTGGATTACTCAGGCCAGTTGGTCAGATGGTTAAAAATCTGGAAGCATTGGACGTACGCGTGTGGCCCACCTGATGAACGGCCTAGATGTCTCCTATTTTTTGGCTAGTGTGTGGAAAACGGGAAGGTTCCCCCCCTTGTTTTCCGAGGAGGCGAGGCAAGGAATCTACGTCATCCTCTCAAAATGACAAAAATACCCCCTCGTAGTTGTCACTGGGACCGCCCTTTTATTTTATCACGCGGTGGTTGGTTCGCCGAAATTTCTTGGATTGACGTAAATGCCCCTGGACACGCAGATGCGGAGACGAAGATCTGGCCAGATACGGGCTGCACCTGCTGGTGCTGTCCCACGTGTACTCCGTGCCGCATCTGAAGCGGGCATGCGCGAGAGCACTGGCGGGGCAGCTGACGGCCGAGAACGTGGTGGACGTGCTACAGCTAGCCAGGCAATGCGACGCACCCTACTTGTACGTGAAATGCTTGAAGTTGCTAGCAGAGGACTTCGGGACCGTGGAGAAGACGGAAGGTTGGAAGTTCTTGCAAGATCACGATCCCTTGCTTGAGCTCGAACTCCTCCAGTTCCTCGATGAAGCAGAATCTGTAAGGATCCTGTCCCTCCAATACCTTATCACACATCACAACCGCTATTTGCTGAGGTGCAATCTAGATCGACCGATTGATGGGCCATAGAAGATGTCCATCGATAAGATGATTTATGGGTTCTGGCCAATTGAATGGATGGTTAAGATCAATTGGAATCTCAGCTGATTAGATGGTATGGATTGAATTAGCAAAGATGGTGGATGTCTTTATTTAAAACAAGAAACGGTGTCCTTTTAGTGAGGGTGCTTTTTTTTTTTTTTTTTCTTCCTTGCGTGGACGATTTGGCTTCTCCGTCCTTTGTGTTTTTATTCTTGGGCTGACAATCGCTTTTTCCTCTTACCAAGAAGAAGAGGACCCATTAATATGGTGGATTCTATCATGATAAAGTCATGTATCAGTTGGGCTTATACATCTGATGAAAATGGATGATTACAATCAGCTGTTTACATTAATTGAGAGGCTCTTACAGTGATCAGGATCATCTAATTGAAGACGTTTTTTTGGGTCTTCCATCCATCATAGGGCTCATCATATAAACATTTTGAACCATATTCCCATCGAGGGATATTTAGGTGACACTGAGGCCGATCATATCAATGGTCTTGATAATCGAAGCGTGGAACCCACACAAAAGGCCTACAAGGTTGTGAGCAGAGAACTCTGTTTCTTCTGCCATCCCTCTGCCGGTCAAGATATCCGATCTCACCAAGACGTGTTTTCGCTACAATTATTTAAAAGAAAAATTTTCAAAGTCCAAAACCTGCCGAACGCGATTCTCATCTTTCTTTTTCTTTTTTATTTTACGGTGCAACAGAGACAGAGGCGAAGGATGAGGAATAGACAAGATCAAAGCTTGTATCTGCAACTAAGCGAGGCGATGGAATGCTTGCAGCACATCTGCACAGAAGGTTGCACCAACGTGGGTCCCAGCGACAAGGAACCAGATATGAGGAAGGGGCCATGCAAGAAGTTCTCCACGTGCAGCGGCCTACAGCTCCTCATTCGCCACTTTGCCACATGTAAGAAGAGGGTAAGGGGTCGCTGTTCCCACTGCAAGCGGATGTGGCAGCTCCTTCGCCTCCATTCTTCCATCTGCGATCAACCAGATCCTTGCAAAGTTCCTCTTTGCAGGTAATTAACTTATCCCATTCTGCTTTCTGATTCTTCTTCCATGTGCTTCTTGTTTCTTTCTTGTTTCTTTATTCCCATGCCAATGCTGCCCCAGCCTCTAATTATCCACATGCATGTACCCAATCTAAACCGTTTAGTTGATGGGCCACAGTTTGAATAGCACAATCCAGGAGCCCGTTTGGATCTTTGGAAAACTTAAGTATGAAATGGTTTTCACGTATTTGGTAGAAAAGCTTGTCCAAATTTTTGAATAGGGTGCCCTTCAAGAGGGGAGGGTGAGATGCAACTTTCCCAAAAGGACATTTTCAAAAAAAAAAAAAAAAAACTAAAAAACTTTAAAAAAAAACTCCAATTGCCGTTGATGCGGTCAAATGAAAAAGTGTCGTGTACTTGTTTTATTATTACCCGCATCTGATAGGTGCATTTGTTATGTGTTCCCAGGGCCATTTCATTTATTATTATTATTAGCAAGTTAGCATACACACTCCTCTGTTAGCCATACCTCACTTGGAAATATGGATACCAAGACCTCGTCTTTGAAATAAGGTTCCCTACACTCAAAACTTTTCTTTTTAAATCTCTGATTTGACGTTTTGAATAATAAAATTAAATTGAAAACATGTTTTCCTTTGAAGAATTACTTCCGAACACTTCAGCATTTTTAAGGACTGTTGCTTGTCACAACAAATAAGTGCAAATGATTTACTTTCCAGGGTGCTGATGTCAATTTACCAATGCTTAAGTTCACCCCAAATCCAAACAGGCCATCAAGGAAAAGGTTGTCCATGAGATGTCATTCAAATACAAAACAACAAATTTTATTGCCCACCCTATCCATATACTCAAACACATACAAATAGCCATTTCCAGGATTTAAAAATCGAAAATTGAAATCTAGTTCATGAATAAGCTTCACCAGGAACAAAACGAACCTTTGAGGCATGACCAAAATGGGTCTACTCCAAACCAAATCACATGTAATGATCATTTGATCAAATTTCCAAGAGTATATATGGCCCCACATGTGGCCATGGAATGGTAACCACACGAGAACCATTGGTTCATTAAAAAACATTTATCTACTAAGCTTGCATTTATTGATGATATTATTGATTGTGTACAGGCAGTTGAAACTGAGGATGCAATTGGAGAAGAAAGGGGAAGATGGGAGGTGGAGGCTATTGGTGAGGAAGGTGGTGTCTGCCAAAGCCATTTCTACCTTATCCAAGAGGAAAAGAGACGAAGAACCAGACAAAGCCTGGATTATGGGATAGATTGATTTCTTCTTTCTAGTGTAGTTTCTCCTTGTTCAGTGTAAATGGGAGGATGCCATTTTTCTTTTCTTTTCATTCTTTTTGACATCCTTAGCTTAGCGAGGGAATCCACTGGCCTTGGGCCCACCTTTCCTGGATAACCGTTCAGAGCACCGATGTTATTTGTTTGCTGATACAAGGGATATAATGCTATTTTATTCCTTGTTCGGTGTCGGAGCTGTTCTTTTAATAGGGTTTTGTAAATATTACATTTGTATGTGAGGAAATTCGTATGCACTAGAATTTCTCTTGGCATCCTTTTATAGATACTTTGGATCGGTGTTTGGGTTCAAGAAAATGTATGTCTCAGTTCTTGAAAGTGGTTTTGGAGCAATAAATTGGAATCTTCTTAGTAATCTAAATGACTTGTCGGTCAGGGCTTCCTCACAATTCTCTTCAACTAGGTAGACTAGCTAATGCTGTAGATATTGATCCTCAAACTGAGTAGATTAGCTACGGTTATGGATGTTGACACGAGGGAAAGGCATCGTTTTCTTCTGTGAACGGAAGATTTGTAACAGAAGGCTGGGTGCCTGGAGAGACTGAAGTAGAACCCTTGCCATAGCCGTTGTTGTCAAAGAGTTGATAAATAAGGAATCGTCCTGTTGAACTAAGTGGCCCATTTAAGTTAATGGGTTAGACTTGGGTTGAACCTTACTCTACCAGACTCACTTTAAAAATGGGTTAGACCAGATGATATGATATGACTTGACTTAAGAACCAAAATAACATGCTGAAGAGAAACATAAATGCTTTATTTATATATGTACCATATAACTGGGTCAGGTTGGGCATACCAGTTATGGCAGGTTGGGGGTCAACTTAGTGGAGCACAACCCTTTTTGTTTGATTAAAAAGCGGACGTTGCTACTACAAACTATCTTGATATTTTGAAAAATACATCAAGATAGGTCCAAACTTAACTTGTCACTTCATTAGTCATGAAACGATGCTTTAGACACTTCAAAATGTAAATTTTCATTAATGTAGACACCTCATCTAACATGAATGACTGACTGCACTGGAACTAGATCGCGACTTGGAAACTGAAACCTTAGAACCCAGGATCCAAGAACCTAAAACCCTATCTGAGACCATTACAGCTCCCAAAAGCCCATAAAAAAGCTCTCGACTCAATCTAAGCCAATCCAGGGCTTCATTGGGACTGCCCAAATTCCAGGAAAAGGGCTAACTAACCTCTCTATGCCAATAGAAATTTAAAATCCATTGCCGACTTTTGGCAAATAAAAAACTACCTTGTGGCACTCACAAAAGCAATGGACCAAAGGACCTTGAAGTTCGAGTCCAACCAATTAAATCCAATTTCTGCTACCCAAAAAGCCAACCTATGTCCATAAGTCCCCGGGCCAAAGTGTGTTGAGATTCAAGGTAGTCCAGCCATTAGTGAGAATCCGATTTCTACTGGTGACTGACCAATCTACTTGCACTCAACTTTCCTCCAAATTACATTATCTATCATCTCAAATACTAATGAAACAGTGACATATGTCCCTAGGAGTCCCAACAACCAATCAGATTATGTCACATGGTATTTTGCCATTGACCTTTTCATTATTTACCAGTGTTATTGGGATCATCTATAAATACCCTCACTCACTCATTTTTTTAATAAAATTACATTCTCTACACCAAGAGAAAGATAGGAATGGAGCATCTAAGCCATCCATATCAACCCCGCCCTCTTCCCCGAGCATCTAAGTCATCCATCATCCACGCCAATCCAACCCAGCCCAAATACACACCTGATCTATACTAGCCACCATAGTGATTCAAATCTACTAGATTAGTGTCAGGATCTAAGATATCCAACCATTTCTTTTACGAAGAGTGTCAGGTTTCTTTCTTTTTCTCTCTCACATTTTCACTTGCCAATCACTCCATGAAGTTCATCTCTTATTTATTTATTTATTTATTTTACTTGTAGACTCGTTATAACATTCCCCTCTCATACATCCTCCTGTTTATATTTGTTTTCTTTCTTTTTATGTGAACTCTGAGTGTGCGCCCACTTCCGCCCACTTCCTTAGCTTCTCTTCTTTCTTTCTATAAGATGATGGGTGTGGTATTGACTCAAATGTGATAATGCAATCAATTTTGAGTCTCCACTAGCCAATAAAAAGCTTAAAATCTATGGTTAGCTAGAAATCATATAATTGCTTAAGGGTCGGGCAATTGTAAGACTCCCTTAATCAAGTGACTCAATCCCAAGACCATGATTATATTTAATCATGGACTTAGGTCGGTGGGTCATGACTCAAGCTACTAAGTTCTCATTCTCATAACTATCAGAATCGCATTCACACATCCACGATAGTAAAATATTAACTTAACTTTATTAAAAATCATCATCCCAATTTTTCATAAAAAGAAAATACCATCCAAAATATTTTTCAATTCCATAAATTTATTTATAGAGAGCAAATATAATAAACTTAATCATCTAATTTAAAGAAATCATTGCTCCACTCCCTGATTATTCTCACCTTTTCCTCATCTTGAAATAATATCAATTCAAAACAAAGGGAGCTTACACATGCTCAGTGAGATAATTCTTAAAAAGCTTTAAAATGTGCTTTTCAAGAAAAATATATAAGTCATGAACAATGCGAAAGAAAACTATATATGAAGCAATTAAACAAGGGGATGCAAAAAATGAAGTATGCCATTAATGCCATGATTTTCAATACGGTTTAATTATTTAGATACCAGGGCCAATTTGATAACAATTGGCCAACATCAACCCATTGCCAAAATAACACAATTACATTTCTCCAATTAGAGCGCTAGAAGTCAATGATTTATTAACCTATATTCCACAAAGGAGTTTATAATCTTTCTCTAGTTGTACCACCAAAGGTGAATCCTGACATGTCCTATAAACTTGAATTCCAAAAGGAGATTGCTAGAGGTCGATCGTAACATGGCTTATTAACCTGGATTCCAAAGAGGTCCTAATTGGTACCGTTTAGGCATGAAGACTTTCAATCTGGAGCCTCAATATTCTCCTCTATTTTTATAATATATCCACAAAACCAACTCTTTCTAATTCTAGTGTTCACATATATGATGTATGCTTTCCCATTAAAAAATTATTTCATATATAAACCTTTTCAAAAATGAAACTTTCTTAAAATAAAACTTTTCAATTATAACACTTATTAAAAATATTTTTTTTCAAACATAGAACTTTTCAAATATAACATCCTACTATGTGAGGGTATATCAATGCATGCACAATAATTCAAAATGTCTACTTGTTTCAAAACCACTCATCTAGATAGATTCATTTTTATAGGTGTGGAATCCTTCATGCTGTTTTACATGTGTGAAAAGGCAAGCTATTAATGTCTTAGAAAGGAAGTGAATAGGACAATGTCAAATAATAGAAATAAAAGTAAAATATATAAAGAATATAAAATCTCAATTGCCTAAATAATTCGTCGGACAATATTCACCTAAAATATAAGGCATGACAACCTTATTTCACGAATGCCTTTAAAATCAATCTTTCAAACTAACAAGAGGAGATAAAATAAATACAACATTCACTACAAGAATGAAATAAATAACATTCACCACAAAAAAGAAAAGAAAAGAAAAATAAAGCATTCACCACAAGGCACAAGGAGTTATAGTGGTTCAATGCTTTAAAAACCACACCTACTCCACTCTCAAAATTACTATCCTCGTAATTTTGGCTTTCACTATAACAAGGTTTTTATAGGCTTACCTTAACAACCTTATATAGTTTCTTGTGATTTTCACGGGCTCACTACAATAAAACCCATTTTGTGATTTTCACGGGCTCACTACAATAAAACCCCTTTTGTGATTTTACGGGCTATCTTTAAAAAAAATCCACTTTGTGATTTTCACGGGCTATCACAAATCAACCCACTGAGATTTTCACAGGCTATCTCAAAAAAACCTAAATGAAATAAAATAATAAAGAACTTATCTTCAAATATCAATTCAAAAATACAGTAGAAGCTTGTAGCAAATATCTTCTTTCTTAAATGTAGATGAGGCAGTATTCGCTTAATAGAAAGAGTATATGGTTCTAAAGTATTTTAAAAATGAAAAACTCAATTGCTACTGATTCAATTCTCTTAAATCTCAAGAGGAGTATAGACTTCTCCTTAAAATAAAATTGAAATAATCTTGAGAAAGAGAATTGAATAAGCTTAAAAGAATTTATAAATACCATACAATTAGTTTTTTAAGAACCTGAGCTTCTCTCTTGCTTGCTGAAGGTTAAGAGTGATTTTTCGTTATAGTTTAGAATGAGAGAAGGCCTTTATTTATAGCCAAAGGGTTTGGAAATCCAGCTAGCCTAAGAATAGGTTTGGCTGGCCAGATTCTTCCGGATTCGTTCCAATGGCTATCGGATTACACGGGATAAGATTTAACCAAAATTTAGCTGGTTCGAGGTGAAATTCGGCTGGTCGAATTCTCACAAAATTCAAAAGTTTGCATTACTGGAATTTGACCCGAACTTCACCAATTTCAAGTTAGGCTAACTGAATTTTCAACATATTTTAATTTTTAACTCAAACTTGAAGTTAGGTTAGTTGAGGAAGTTAGGCTGGCCAAACTCCAGAGCAAATATATTATAGATAACTCAAAATGAATGGATTTTATAAAGTACCTAACCTAAGGTCTTTCTAGGGTTATATCACCTGTTGTTTAGCAAATACAGAGTTCAACTAGTCTTGAAACCGAGTGACGTCTTCTTGAGACGATAAGCCAATCATGAGCTGATCTTCAGACATGTAGAGCAGTTGTAATCTAATCGTACTTGCGATCTGACCGGTATCACTTTTGTCTCACGAAATTTGACAACCATATGTGTGCTAAACATATAAGCATTTATAATCTCCCCCTTTGTCAATTTCGTGACAAAATATACAACATACACAACACATCCACTAACATTCATATATACACTCATGATCATAATCATCAACAAGATTCAACAAGATTGAAGCTGCCCGTGTTCATCTGATGCCATAACGATCAGCAGAATGTAGCTCCCCCTGAGAAATAGAACATATAATATGCCATACAAATATGTAATGGGCATAAAATTCCATAAAAATTCAAAATTTCAACCCACATTATAGAGATTTCTCTCCCTTTTTATCATAAATTGACAAAGGAAGATCAAACATATTTACCAAATTAGGGTAAAATGACAAATCAAGAATATCACACATTAGGGTAAAATATAACATCAAAATAAGAAGAGAACATTGTATAAAATATCCATACAAACCATAAAAAAATACAAGCAAACCATCAGAATATAGTTTAATACAGATCCATGCAAATAAGAAAAATAAACCTATCTCACTCCAACTCTGATGAGGATGATGCAGGCATCGAAGGATCATGAATCCTCAAACTCCGATTGAACGGATGAAAGTACTTTTTCACGTACGTCATAGTTGATTTTTGAGTTTGGGCTAATGATGCTTAGGACACTTACAGAGCATTTACTTTCTCTTCTAAAGCAGATAACCTCTCATCAAATTGAGAGGGGCGGTAGTCAAAGTCAGAAGGATCATTGAAAATGTCATCCATGTTGATATCAACCTCTTGAGGTTCTTCCTGATCTTCTCTTTATTCAGGTAGGGGAGTAGTTCACCATATTCAAATTCGCATTGTTAAAGGGGAGTTCAGATTTCGGCGATTCAAACGAAGGAATTTGGACATGATAGTAAAATGCAAGAGAGGATATAAGGTGTCCAAATGGAATTAAACTATGCTTAGGATACAATCAAAATTGAATAATGACATAACAAATCAAGGAAGGCAAAATAAAAAATAAAAAATGCACACCAATGACAATAGCATGGACAACATGAAGCATAAAGGGAGTAAGATCAGTCTTATTCCCTGCCTTGGGATACACATTGAAAGTAAAAATGTGATGCAAGATGTGGTATTTAGGAAACAATTTATTTATGGGCAAGGTGTTACCAGACCACCATTCAACATTGAATCCACTTAACGCTCTCGTAATTGATTGTTTTTCAGAATTAGACATTTTTTTTTTCTAAAATAGTCGCAATCGGTATTCCGTCTTTTGCCATTTCAATTTCCATTAAGGCAGATATAGTGGATGGCGTTATGGTGACAGTCTCTTCTAAAAATTTAATTTTGAAAAATAATTCATCAAGAGAGACTATAAGTGCTTATACTTAAAGCACAGTTAAGATTGTCAAATTTCATAGTCCCGAATGGATCACAAGCACACATGAAAATGTTCTTCAATGACTAATGAAGATTATGTAAAGACCAGATCGACATCTCAAGGAAGACTCATCATCGCAAGCTTTATGTTAACTTGGTTTAAAGTTTGAAGCATCTGTATGTGTCAACCATCAGTTGATATAACCTTATATTGACCTTAGGTTGGGTGTATTTCACATAGGTATCATAATGAACATAATTCTAAGTAAAATACACTGAAGTTGGGCCAGCCCGACTTTTGGTTCGTCTAGCCTAACTACTTTTGGCTAGCCCAACATATTTCGAGCAAGTTTATAGTAATATAAAGATTTTCTATGTCAAGTTCGGCCATCCCAACCTTGGGTTCAGTTAGCCGAACCTATCAATTCGGCCAGCCCAAAGTGTTCGGTCATGTTTCCAGTAAAATTAGATTTTTGGATCTTGGGGAGATTCAGCCAGCCGAACCCTGTATTCGGCTAGCCGAATTTGTGAAAGATTTTATCCCGTGAAATTTGAAGATTCGTTGGAATGCAATCGTTGGAATTCGACCAGCCGAACCTAAAATTGGGCCAGCTGAATTTCAAAATCCTTGGATATAAATAGAGGCTTTCTCTCACTCGTTAAACACACGAAAATTATAGATCCATCTTCTCAAGAAAAGAATGAAAGTCGAAGCCTCCTTAAGCTATTTGTGCGGTAATTCTTATATTTGATTTAACTAATTCTATTCTCTTTCTCAAATGAGTTTAATATGTTTTAATAGAGTAATCCATACTCTACTTGAGAATTAGAGAATCAAATTTGTAGCATTAGGGTATTGTTTATTACATTGAAAATATATTAGATCCCTATATTCTTTTTGGGTTGAACACATATACAGCTTCATCCATATCCCAAGAAAGAAGATCGCTGCAATCAAGCTACAATTACATCTTTAACTCGCCAATTGAAGATAAATATTATATTTACTTTATTTCATTTTGTGTTTTTCTGAGATAGTCCAGAAATCTCAGCGGGTTGTTTTGTGGTGATCCCATGAAAATCACAAAGTGGGTTTTGCCGTGATAACCACTGAAAATCACAAGAATTGTATAAAGTTGTTAAGGTGACCCTGTGAAAACCTTAAAATATTAAAAGCCATAATTACGAGGGTAGAAATTTTGGGAGTGGAGTGGGTGTGGAGTTTAAGCGCCGAACCACTATAACTCCTTGTGCATTGTAGTGATTGTTTAATTCTTTATATGCTTTCTTTGTAATTGAATGCCTCTTGCTAAGTTTGATATTTTGATCTTAAAAACGTCATGAAATAAGGTTGTCCTGCCTAAATCTTTTAGATGAAGGTTGTCCTACGAACTATTTGAAATCAAGATTTCAATACTTTAAGCAATTAAGAGTAATTATTTTATTATTCTACATTATATCGAAATATTTTGTATTGTCCTATTCACCCCCCCTCTAGGACATCTACAGCTCGTACTTTCAAGTTGTATCAGAGCGAGGTTGCTCTTTTTGGGATTAACTTCCTAGAGCAAAATCCAAAGTTATTAGAATGTCAAATTTCGATAGTCTGTCCATTACCAGGCCACCTCCCTTTGATGGCTCAAATTATTCTTATTGGAAAGCCAGAATGAGGATTTTGTAGAAATCTATCGATGAAAGTGTGTGACAAGTTACTTTAATCAAATGGACCCTTTCAATGATGGAATTATTGGCTAAGGATGAAACCACGCACATGAAAGAAACGCTAATTCAAAAGCCTTAAAAGCCATTACTTATACTCTATCACCAAATGAATTTAAAAGAATCATTTCTTGTGATACAACAAAACAAGCATGGGATATTCTTTAAATGACACATGAAGGGACTAACATTGTTAAAAAATCTTAAATCCAAATCATCACAGCTAAGTTTGAGGAAAATCATATGGAAGAAAGTGAGTCATTCATGGACTTCTATATGAAACTAAATGACATTGTTAATTCAATGTGAGATCTTGGAAAAAAAGTCCCTGGAAGCAAGGTTTGTGCTAAGATACTGCGATCACTTCTGGATAGGTTCAATTTCAAAGTCACTGTTATACAGGAATTGAGAGATACTGATGTTATGAAGGTTGAGGAGTTAATTGGATCTCTACAAATCTATGAGTTGAATTTCAAGGCTCCTAAATATAAGTCCATAGCTCTTAAATCCTCTAAATCTAAAGATACAAATGTAAATTCTGATAATGAGGATGATATGACAATGTTGGCTAAAAAGTTTTGTAGAATTTTCAAAAATAAAAATAGATTTGATTTTCAAAAACCGTTCGACAAAAGAAAAGGAAATCCAAATATTTGGAAATCAAAATCTAAAGACACCTAATACTTCAATTGTTCTTAATATGGGCATCTAGCTTCAAAATATACTAAAAAGGATAAATCTAGAAGAAGAGGCATGATTGCCACTTGGGATGAATCATCAAAATCTGAATCCAATTCAGAATCTGACGAATTAGACCAAAAAATCGAGAAAGATCAAAAGGCTTTCATGACCATAGCTACAATCACTTAGATGAATGTGAAACTTCTGATTATGAAACTCGTGGAAGTGATTCTAAAAATGAAGATCTTCGAATTGCTTATGATGCCCTATATAAAGAAAGTTGTAAAATTGCTGCTAAACTAAAAATTCAAAAAGAAAACTTTGTCAAACTTCAATTAAAACTTGAAAAATCAGTTTTGGAAAAATCTCGTTTTTCTGATTGTTTTGAGAAAACCAAACTGGATTTAAGTTTGAAAATTTCTGAAAATCAAAATCTCACAACTGAAAATGTAATTTTAAAATTAGAAGTTGCTTCCCTTAAGACTTCAAAAAATGCTTGGATATACACCTAAGGAAACCAGAAACTTAAAAAATTATTAACTGCATCTCGCCAAAGTGGTGACAAATCTGGCTTGGGATATATCAAAAGTCGCATAAAAAAAATCTAAAAATTCTGCTCCCACATTTGTAAAAGGAAAATCTTCAAAGTCTAAAGGAGAAACTATAAAGTAAGTAAAGAAGAAAGAAAAATCATTTCAAAAAACTTCTAATTCAAAAACTAATGACAACCACCATAAATATTAAAGGAGAAATAATAATACTTTTCACGCAAAAAATATAATGGACTTGCTTAAAGAGCTCTTGAAATTTAACTCTGGAAATAACAGAGTAAATAGAAACAAGAAAAACCCTTATTCCCAAACACGGTGAATAGTAAGAGATCCTCCTAAACCCAAAACCATAATGAAATGGGTTCCAAAAGATAAGTGTCTTGTTATCCACACAACTTTCAAAGTAAGTAGCCATTTAAGATGGTACCTGGATAGTGGATGTTATAGACACATGACAGGTGATAAGGCAATTCTATCAGACATTAATCAAATCGATGGCGGCTCAGTTACTTTTGGAGATGGTAGCAACTGCAAAATCATCGGAAGAAGTAATGTAAAACTTCTAAATCTACCTATCTTTAAAGATATGTTTATGTTGAAAGATTAAAACATAATTTGTTGAGCATATCTTAAATCTGTGATAATGATCATTGTGTAAATTTTTCAGATCGTTGATGTGAGATAATTAACAGTCAAGTTCATATAATATTAAATGGTCAAAGAACCTCTGAAAATTGCTATATCATTGATGACTCTTGCTCTACAAATCATTCTTGTTACATGGTCCAAACAGACGAAACTGAACTTTGGCATCAACGTCTTGGACATGTAAACTATAGAGACTTATATAAATTGAGCAAGAGAGATCATCTGTGTGGTCTACCCAAATTTAAAAAGGTAGAAAATAAAGTATGTGGTGCCTATCAAATAGGCAAATAAATTAGGAGTAGTCATAAAAAGGTGAACTCCTTAGCCATCACAAGACCTCTTGAACTACTCCATATGGACTTAGTTGGACCAACTCAAATGGAGAGTAGAGGTGGAAAGAAATACTTTCTAGTTGTAGTAGATGACTACGCTAGATATTCATGAGTAGCCTTCTTAAGAAAAGTCGGATGCTTTTGACGAAAACAAAAAGTTAATTAAACGCATCCAGACCGAAAAATAACTTCCTATAATCAGAATAAGAAGTGACCATGACACTGAATTTGAGAATATCAATTTTGTGAAGTATCATAATGACCATAAAATATTACACGAATTTTTTGCTCCTAAAATCCCTTAGCAAAATAGAGTTGCTGAGAGGAAAAACAGAATTCTATAAGAAATGATGAGTGTTATGCTTAACAACTTGAAATTAGCTAAAAACCTATAGGCTGAAGTTGTAAATACCGCTTACTATATTATTAACTATGTTTACATAAGAGTATATAAAAATAAAACAGCTTATGAACTTTGGTTTAATAAAAAACCTTCTGTGAAATATTTTCGTATCTTTGAAAGTAAGTGCTTCATTTTACGAGATCAAAAATATTTGGGAAAATTTGAAGCTAAAACCGACGAAGGTATATTTTTAGGATACGCTCTAAACAATAGAGCATATCATGTCCTAAATAAAATAAGTGGGGTGATACAAGAATCTATAAATGTTGTTATCATGATCAAATTGTTACACCTAAACTTGAGCAAGATGATGAAATTATTGCTATCAATCAATCTGAACCTTCATCAAAATCAGAATAATTGAGATTAAATTAGTCAAGGATTATCCTACTAATCAAATACTTGGTAACCCTCACACTAGTGTTCAAACTAGAAGACAGACAAAAAACTTATGTAATCATTTTTGCTTCACTTCATAGATAGAACCGACTAATGTAAATGAAGCCCTATTTGAAGAAAGATTTTGGCTATGTAAGATGAATTAAATCAATTTATTAGAAATGATGTTTGGTATCTAGTGCCTATACCTTCTGACAAACATGTGATTGGAAAAAAATCGATTTTCAAAAATAAATATGATGAATTATGTAATATTATAAGAAATAAGGCATGATTGGTTGTACAAGGTTACACTCAAATTGAAGGGATTGACTATGATGAGACCTTTTCACTAGTAGCTCGTCTTGAATCTATCAGATTATTTATTTCCATTTCATGCCATAAAAATTTCAAAATATACCAAATGGATGTCAAAAATGCCTTCTTAAACGGTGGCTTAAACGACGAAGTATATGTCAAACAACCTAAGGGCTTTAAAGATCCCAAACTTCCTAATAATGTATACCATCTTAAAAAGGCTTCGTATGGTTTAAAACAAGCCCCAAGAGCATGGTATGAAAAAATGATTAAATTTCTACTTAGTCAAAATTTTAAAATGGGGAGTGTTGATAAAACATTATTTATAAAAAAAATATAATGGAGATATACTGATTGTACAAATATATGTAGATGATATTATTTATGGATCAAATTGTACTAACTTCTCATTTAAGTTTGCAGATTTGATGAAATCAGAATTTGAAATGAGTATGGTTAGTGAGCTAAATTATTTCCTTCGTCTCCAAGTGAAACAACGTAAAGATGGGATATTTATCTCTCAAACTAAATATGCTATGAATTTAGTGAAGAAATTTGGCTTTGAGAGTGGTAAAAATTTTCAAACACCCATGACTACAATACTCAAACTGTCTAAAGATGAATCAGGTAAAAGTGTTGATTCTCGTCTTTACCATAGCATGATTGGTAGTCTGTTGTACTTAACAACCAGCAGACTTGATATTTCCTTTAGTGTTGAGATATGTGCTAGATATCAATCTAACCCTAAAGAATCTCATTTATCTGCTCTTAAAAGAATTATCAGATATGTTGCTAGTACTGCTAACTTAGGATTATGGTATCCACATGATACATCTCTACAAATAACTGAATATAATGATGCTGACTGGGCAGGTAGTATTGATGATAGAAAATCCACAAGTGGTGGATGTTTTTATATTGGAAATTATCTTAGGATGAGCAAGAAGTAAAATTCAGCATCGTTATCCACCGTATAAGCTGAATGTATTGTGGCAGGAAATGCTTGCACGCAACTAATGTGGATGAAACGCATGTTAGCAGACTATGGTATTGATCAGGACACTATGAATTTATATTGTGATAATATCAGTGTAATAAACATTTCTAAAAATCCTATTCAACATTATCGCATAAAACACATCGGCATACGATATTATTATATTTGAGAACTAGTTGGAGACAAGACTGTTATACTTGAATACATTCACATTGAGAAACAACTTGCAGATTTTCTGACAAAACCTCTAAACAGTATCAGATTCACTAATTTAAAACATGACATCAGATTATGTTGCATTAATTAATAATGTTATTTTTTTCTTATTGCATTTTTTAATTTTAATTTTAATTTTTATTTCACAAAAGAAATATTAGAAAATTGTAAAAAGTTTGGGTTCATCAGCTAGCCCATTGCTGACTGACCAATTTGGGCAGCCGAGAACGTGCTCGGGCTAGCCGAATTGTGAGTGGAATGGGTTAAAAGGGGGAAATACTCCAAAACCCCTATTTCCACTTCTTCTTCCTCGGCTAGCCAGTTCTTCCTTCAGCCAACCCATCATCTTAGCTTCCATGTAAGTGGTTTATTTGTATTTTCTTTCTAGATTTAAATTCTTTGTTGCATTTTATTCAAGTATTTTTCATCCAACTTAATCTAGATATTTCTTTTTAATGGGTTTGCTCTAAAATCTGATCTACTCAAACCCATCCTCCATTTATCTATTTTTGCTCATTTTCTTCCATAAAATATCGGAGTAAGTGCACCATTCGTAGACCCTATTCCGGTTCCTCTTCCCACTCCACTTCTTAGGTTGTGCGGACCATTCGCACGTCAGAGGATGATTCTAAGAATATATGGTATTTCCACTCACGAAGCATCATTATTAAGCATTCAGTTAATGTTGATCACATTGCTCAATACAGTCTAGTTGAACTTCTCTCCGACGTAGGATAGGAGAAAATTTTGAAATGGGGCCAGGCGACTTACTGGTCTATTGTACAAGGGCTGTATGCATCTATTAATGAAGTTTCTTCTGATAACTTAACATTTATTATTCAATTTATGAAAGAAACTATCAATATAACACCATCCATCGTATCGTCCATTATGGACATTGAGATGGTAGATGATGGGGTACCAATTCATACTCTTTTTGAAGATATGAGTAATACGGAAAGAAACTCTTTTACCCAAGTGTTATGTGGTTTTGACGCCCAATGGTGGTCCGGTAACTCTCTCCCCACTTATAATTTACTTCCAAAATACCGCGTTATTCATTGCATCTTCACTTCTAATGTTTATCCCAGGGCAGGGAATAAGACCAATCTTACTCCCTTCATGACACGTGTTATGCATGATGTTGCATCCGGTATTCAAATTTGTCTTCCATCTTTGATTTCCTTCCTGATTATTCAATATCGCCTCCATCCACGTCATGGCTCTATTCCTTTTGCATTCCTCATAACTTACCTTGCTTTACACTTTAATGCTCAAATTCCTACGATCGAAGCATCAGAATCTGAACTCCCATGTGGTAATGCAAACTTTAACATGATAAAGTTAGATATGAGGCCTAAGCAGCAAGGCGATCAGGAAGAAGATCCTGTAGGTGACGTCAACATGGACTCCATCTTTATTGATTTAGAAGAGTCAGAAGACATGAATGATTCTTATTTCCAGGCTTCTCAATTTGGTGATAGGTTGGAGAGTTTAGATAGGAAGGTGGATGCTTTACAAGTATCCTAAGATTTACTTCATCAAACTCAAAACTAACACATGAAGTACGTAAAAAAGTACTTTCATTGCTTCAATAGGAGTTTGAGGGTTAATTATCCTGAGATGCCTGCATTGTCCTCATTTGAATCAGAATGATTTATCCATTATGGTCTCTAATAACTTGTTTTACTCCTTGGATTGATCTCTAGATTTCTTAGATAATTGTCTTTATACATTTGGATAATCTTATTATTTATGATATTATCTTTGTTAATTATGCATTCTATTATGCATCTTTTGATTTCTTTTTTCCTTTGTCAACTTCTGACAAAAAGGGGTTGAGATTATGATATTAAGAATATATATCAATCTTGATTTCTTTGATGCATGAATGATATATATATATATATATATATATATATATATATATAGAGAGAGAGAGAGAGAGAGAGAGAGAGAGAGAGAGAGAGAGAGAATTTTTTTTCCCTGATATGATTTGAGATTATATTTGTATACATTGGATTGCATATGGTGAAAAATTGGATAATATATTTCTCCTTGATCAAGTACTCAGGGGGAGTTACGATGCATATTCTAAGGGGGAGCATCAAGTAAGAACTTCAAGATATGATACTACAAGTGGTGTACAAATGATCTTTTCAACCAGAACATATTTTATATGATGAGTTTGTGAGAAGTTGTAATGTTGTATGATGAGTTGTGTGTGATTGTGTTTTGTCATGAAATTGACAAAGGGGGAGATTAAAAGTGCTTATACTTAAAGAAAAATTAAGATTGTCAAGTTTCGTAGTCTCGAATGGATCACAAACACACATGAAGATGTTCTTCAACAACTCATGAAGATTACATAGAGATTAGATCGACATCACAAGGAAGACTCATCATTGCAAGCTTTATGTTGACTTGGTTTAAAGTTTGAAGAATATGTATGTGTCAACCATCAGTTGGTATAACCCTATATATATGTTGACCTTAGGTTAGGTGTATTACACATAGGTATCATAATGAACATAATTTCAAGTAAAATGCACTGAAGTTGGGCCAGCCCGACATCGGTTCGGCTAGCCTAACTACCTTTGGCTAACCCAACATATTTCGGACAAGTTTACAGCAATATAAAGATTTTTTGTGTCAAGTTTGACCAGTCCAACCATGGGTTCGGCAGGCTGAACCTGTCAGTTCGGCCAGCCCAAAGTGTTCAGTCAAGTTTCCAACAACATTAGATTTTTAAATCTCAGGGAGATTCGACCAGCCGAAGCCTGTATTCGGTCAGCCGAACTGAGGGTTCAGCCAGCCGAATTTTTGAAAGATCTTATCCCGTGAAATTCTAAGATTTATTGCAACATTGTCACGCCCCAAACCCGGAAATCAGATTCACAAGAATCCTGATCGCCGAACCTGTTATCGATAGCCTCCATAGTACCCCATTCTCGGCTCCCAGCATTCATACGCAAGGTTCCGATCCTAGGATCCTATAAGGAGGATTTTTCAACATACATTTGTCTCATAAGAAGCATAACTACAAGTATACCCAAATCAGAAAGACAACATTATCATCACATATCTACTAATATAATCATTTGAATACAATGCTGAAAGGGAAATACATATATCGAAACCAAAGCTCCAGAAGACAGCTGCATACTCCAAGCTCAACGCTGTTGCAACCTAACGCTTCCTGCACGCATCTGTCATGCATAAGCTTATAGAAAGCTTAGAGGGTGGTGAAAGTATGTGCACAAGATAAGTACCAAGTATACCATAAAGCCCATAAATCATACATCATTGGAATATGTGAAAATACTGACAAGATCATGAATCATACAATATTAGAGTAATTAGAGTAAGCGGAAATGTATTGGTAAGTCCATGAGTCATATAATATCAGAATACGCAATACAGATCAGCAATGCAAATAAGGAGTTATAGAGAGCCAAATATCAGATGCAGAGGGTATAATGCAATATGTAAATCCTAATAAGTCTGTCTAGGCCAATAAGTATAGAAAACATAACGACCCAAAATGCCATATGAATGCGGATATAATATGCGATGCGAATGAAATGACCAAGCTGGAGTGTAAGGTCAGGATGATAGTACGTAGTATCGTAGGCTACAAGGTCCATCACAAGGGACTTCTATCCAAACCAGTCCCATACCTAAATTTGGATAGTCAGACTCAATGTGGTAAACTCCTAGTTTCAGGTTAGTCGCGCGTCCAACCGAAATCCTGGCCATGCGAAGATACTCGTAACAAATAGTTACGCACCACCAGCCCAAGTAGATAGTGAATGAATGAATGAATGAATATGTAATTTCTGCTCAATAAGTCCACATATCAGTACGGTTCCTCTTTGGGATCATCACCAAGGTGTAGTACACTCTACACCACCTGCCGCCCCATCAAGCGCATAACTGGGTAAGTGGAAGAGACCTCACTATCCGCTTAGCCAGTAGTCTGCTAATACCTACCCGACTCATTGATAGCAGACCCATTCCTTGAGCTGGTTAAACTCAGCCTAGCTATGCCTACTCCCTCGGGTGGGTAACGCCACACCTCCTCCCAACCAACCACGACACAGTGGGAGATGCAGCCTTCTGGTATTCAACACTCCAGTGCTCATGTACATCCACTCGGTCTCGATGTTGGGGTGTCCTTTAGTACTAAGAGGGTTTTAGGGATTTTCATCTAGGGCCATCTATGGCAGCCCGATGCTCGAACCAAATATTTTCGGTGTCCCATCCGGCTATCCACGATATGCCTGTAGAGGCTACGGCCTTGATGTCGCTAGGGCGTATAGTAATCACAACCCATAATGTAAGATGCATGAGTCATACAATCCAATCATGCATCAATCCTGCGCATACCGTGCGCTCATGTGAGATAACCTCCACCTATCAAGGAGTTTCATCATAACCTGTCCAATGACATATGCAATGGTTAACCACATCTCATATCAAACATGTAGATGATGCGTATGGGCATGTATCATGATGCTATGCGGCCACATACTCATAATCAGTACCAATAACCGACATCGACAATCAACCTTGACAATGTAGACATTTAACCAACATTACCACCAAGGAATGGCCCATATAGAGCCTAACATACAGTGGACTCATGGCCTCACACCAGGGCCAAATATACAACACCATGGGCCTCACTCAAGAGCTTAATACACATCATGATGGGCCTCACTCATGGGCCACATATACATCAAGTGGGTCGCATCTCACGGGTCTAATATACATCACAATGGGCTGCTCCCACGGGCCTCATATACATTAAGTCGGGCTACATTATATGGGCTGAAAATATATCACAATGGGCCATGTCCCATGGGCCTCGAATACATCATAATGGGCCTCGGCAATCGAAATCGGCCTCAACAATCGGAATCGACACTCGAAATCGGCCTCGATACTCGGCCTCGATAATCAGAATCGGCCTTGTTAATCGGAATAAAAAATCGGTCAAGTCAATCGGAATCGGCAATTGGCCACGACAATCGAAATTGGTAAATCGGTCACGTCAATCGTCGACAAATCGGTCACGTCAATCAAAAATTGGCAATCAGTTATGATAATCGGCCTGATCGATAATCGGCAATCGGCCACGATAATCAGAATCGGAATGGCAAATCCGTCACGTCAATCGAAATCGACAATTGGTCATCATAAATGGCCTCGATCGCTAATCGGCAATCAGCCATGACAATCGGAATCAGCAAATCGGTCACGTCAATCGAAAATTGATAATCGGTCATGATAATCAGCCTCTATTGCTAATCAGAATCGACAAATTGGTCACGACAATCGGCACCGATACTCGGCATCGATAATCAGGGTTGATAATCGGCACCGATAATCAGGGTTGATAATTGGCACCGATAATCAGGGTTGATAATCGGCACCGATAATCAGGGTCGATAATCGGCATTGACCTCGATAATCGTCACCGATAATTAGTAGATAAACAAAGTGGGGTCCATAGATGATCAGCCAATCAACTATAGTATAAAGATCGACACTCGACCGTGGTTATATTAAATCCGATAGCACGGAGCCATCCGTCTATGGTGAATGGGGCCCACTTATTTGGGTTAACCCACTAAGGGAATGATAAGAATGGGCCTAACAAGGCCTAAGGGAAGGTCACAATGTGGACATCCAACCATAATTGCCCATCAATGTGGACATCTAACCAACATTGCTCCCAAGGAGTGGCCTATGTAGGGCCAAACATATAATGGGCCCGTTGACCTTACGTACAATCATGATGGGCCTCATTTATGTCACATAGGCCTCGTCATATGGGCCAACATACATCTCATCGGGCCTCGAATACACAATAGGTGGGCTTTGCACTTGGGCCTCAAATATATCATAACGGGCCTCGCACCTGGGCCTCATCACTGGGCCTCATATGTTAAGTGGGCCACATCACATGGGCCGCATTATATGGGTTGCACCATCGGGCTTCATGTATATCAAATAGGTCGCACCAATGGGCCTCATATATATCAAGTCGGGCTCGCCCTTATGTATTTTAAGACTCGACCTATTCATAAGATAACATAGAGATAAATGAAGTGAAAACAATATCAGCTTAATTGAAAACTACCATGGCTCTTAGAAGTTTGAATGGTGGATGTCACGGTTCACTATTTAAATGGTGGGGCCCACTTGAACTTTAGATCAAACCCATTCCTTTGCTCACGGCATAAAATGATATTTTAAATGGTTGGACGGTTTGTTTACAACACATGCATCATGGTGGGTCCCATAAGTAGACGGCGTGGATGGAATAAGTGGGACCCACGGAGCTTGCTGTCGTGTACAGCAGCTGATGATGAGGCCCACTCTCCTGTATATATATAATATATAATATATATAATACATATACACTATAGCTGCTACAACTGCAGCTTTATACATTAAAAAGGCATGTATATAAAATATATAATTTATTATATAAATATAGCTGCTGCTGTGCAGCTTTGTTCATTAAAAGGGAGCAGAGGTGGGTCCCATGTAGGGCCCACCCTTATCAGTTAGTAAATTATATAATAATATAATATAATATATAATATATTGTATCATATATTAATATAATATAATATATTAATATTATATTAAGGAAAATGCAATTTCCAGGCCCTGGACGGCCTAGACGTTCACATGCATCAAGGGAGACTCCACACGTGGGGTGGGTCCCACAGTCCAGGGACGGTGGACACTACTTGTAGATAATGGTGTGGCTCACTCCAAATGGATGGACGGATCACGTGGGTGGGTCCCATGGACCCCACCGTCAGTTGACACTTCTCTACTAGCCACCCTCACTAGGGAGCAGTACTAAGGCCTCAGCATTGTAACGAGGTATCTCCACTCAGTCTGTTAATTAAGCTATTGGATCTGGGTGCAGATGGATATCAAGGAGGGCCCCACAGAGACATGGGCCCCACCGTCCAGGGCGGTGGATGGTTTGGATGAAACACATACCCTATGGTGTGGCCCCACACGTGGGGTGGAGGGCGTGGATGGGTCCATGGACCCCACTGCCAGTTAACACATCACTATTTAGCACACCCCCTGTCAGTCCACACTTCACTGTTAGCCCCAACCCACCACAGTGCACACCTCACTGCTAGTCCGCGTCCAACGTCCCTTGACGTTGGACAGTGTGGATATGAAACAGGCATCATGGTGGGTCCCACTTGGACGTGGCCCACCAGATTTGGATCAATCTGATATTTGTGTTTCTCCTACATCCAGGCCCACCCAAAGATGGAAGGTGGGCCTTACGGATGGGATTGCATGGATTATACATCATAGTGGGGTCCACAATACATGAGGAAGAGAGGGAGGGAGGGGGGGGAGAGAGAGAGAGAGAGAGAGAGAGAGAGAGAGAGAGAGAGAGAGAGAGAGAGAGAGAGATCGGCGAGGATGGAGGGGCCCCGCCACTATGGGACCCTCTTTGATACAAAGCCTACATTAAGGTGGGTCCCACCATAAGTGGGCTCTTACATAACAAAAATTAAAGAGATGAAAATCCAAGATCACCCACCGCCTTCTTTTTGCTCCCTTGGCTTCCTTTGCTCCTTAGCTTCGATCCTAACAGAGGAGATGAAATTCTGATGGTTGAGATGGGAGATGATAGAGTGGAAAGGTGGGCCACACTTGTTGCTTGGGAGAGCTTGGAGAGGCTTAGACGTGGGATTGTTTTTCTTGTGGTTTTGGGTTGCTTGGAAAAGAAGGGAGAATAAGAGAGAGAGAGAGAAGATGGGTTGGAGTGATGGATGGTAGAGAGAGGGTGGGTGGTGTAAGAGTTTGTTGACTTTAGGGGTAGGTTGTTTAAGAAAGGGTATGGGCTTGTGTAAGAAATTTTGACTTTTGGGGTTGCTTAGGGATGGGCGTGAGGTGATGTGTACTTGACATGTACTTGACCATTGATGGGATTGATTGATTGATGGATGTGATATTTGGTAGAGATCCTCTTGGGTTTCGCAACGCGCGATGTTTTCCTCGAACTGAATGTGGGCCACATCTCCTGGCTTGGTTGTTGCCTCGGTGCGCAAGATGCGGCATTGGAATCACGGCGACGTTGCGGTTGCAATGGTACAAGTCTTGGATTGAGTCAACTCAAGTTTTTAGGACTCGGCTTAGGATCATGTGCAAATGTCGGATAAAGGTCAAAGGTTGCTGAAATTCGACCGAGCGGACCGCAAAAGTTGACGGAACAGTACGAACTAGGATACGGGCCTTACAACTCTCCCCACTTAATAAAAATTTCATCCTCAAAATTTAAACCACAACATAAACAATACAGGGCTTACCAAGGGAGGGAAATCACACCACTATATATATAATTAGAACACAACATACCAACATAATCAAACAACTAAGAGATAGGGATAGCACCCACAAATCTCAAGATCTAACTCCTAAGACGCCCTGTTCATGAATAATCTAGGAAGACGGTGTAGGGGCTAAGTCATACGAATCATCGACGACTCCTCCTGATGCCTGAGGATCCTGCTGCTACTGCTGCCGTTGCCGCTGATGGGGTCCCGACGGCAGATACTGTCGTCGCTGCTCCTGCTGTGAGGATGGGGACACTCGCTCCTACGATGCCCTATCCCACCACACCCAAAGCAAGCACCAGAGAACGGTCTGGGTGGCAGGGGCTGCCGAGGGTGGGGGCACTCCCAGAAGTGGTGCCCCTCCTCATCACATCTGAAGCTACACTTGAGGACTAACGTTTAGGTGGAGAAAATGCTCGGAAGGACGGATGGTTCCTATATCTCTGTGGTCGTCGACATTGCTGCAGTTGGGAGCTATCGGAGGGGGCATTCCTCTTCCGGTCTCCTCTCTGAAGAATGAAGGTCATTGTTTGTAACATCTGCTGTAGTTGGTCTGCACTTACGGACACGGTCGATGCTGCGCTAGACTCGGATGCGGGTGCAGAAGTCTCAGGTGGGGGAACAAGAATCTTAGGAGAGAAAACGGAAGTTGCTCGAGTCACTCTCTTGGGTGCCATGTCCTACAAGAAGGAATAAGGGCCTATCATCCTTAGGCACTCTCGAATGCACACATGATAGGGAGCTATATCAGGAAGTTTCTAAGTTATTCCAACTCGGGGGGTCAACCATTCTAAGTTCTTAATGATCACATAGTGTAGTGTAGCTATTATCAGATATGTGATGTTATCCTCAGGTATTCCCAAGTTATGCTCTGATACCAACTTCTGTCACGCCCCAAACCTGAAAATCGGATTCACAGGAATCTCGATCGCCGAACCTGGTGCCGACAGCGTCTGTAGTACCCCATTCTCAGCTCCCAGCGTTCATACACAAGGTTTCGATCCTAGGATCCTACAAGGAGGATTTTCCAACGTACATTTGTCTCATAAGAATCATAACCATAAGTATACTCAAATCATAAAGGCATCATCATCATCATCATCATATATCCACTAATATAATCATTTGAATACAATGCTGAAAGGGAAATACATATATCAAAATTAAGCTCCAGAAGACAGTTGCACACTCCAAGCTCAACGCTGCTGCAACCTAACGCCACCTGCATGCATCTATCATGCATAAGCTTATAAAAAGCTTAGAGGGTGGTGAAAGTATGTGCACAAGATAAGTGCCAAGTATACCATAAAGCCCACAAATCATACATTATCGGAATAAGTAAAAATACTGACAAGATTATGAATCATACGATGTCAGAGTAATCAGAGTAAGCAGAAATATACTGGTAAGTCCATGAGTCATATAATATCAGAATATGCAATACAGATCAGCAATGCAAATGAGGAGTCATAGAGAGCCAAATATCAGATGCAGAGGGCACAATGCAATATGTAAATTCTACTAAGTCCGTCTAGGCCATATAAGTATAGAAAACATAACGACCCAAAATGTCATATGAATGCGGATACAATATGCGATGCGAATGAAATGACCAAGCTAAAGTGTAAGGTCAGGATGATAGTACGTAGTATCGTAGGCTACAGGGTCCATCACAAGGGGCTTCTATCCAAACCAGTCCCATACCTAAATTTGGATAGTTAGACTCAATGTGGTAAACTCCTGGTCTAAGGTTAGTCGAGCGCCCAACTGAAATCCTAGCCATGCGAAGATATACGTAACAAATAGTTGCGCACCACCAACCCGGGTGGATAGTGAATGAATGAATGAATGAATATGCAATTCCTGCTCAATAAGTCTACATATCAGTACAGTTCCTCTTTGGGATCATCACTAGGGTCTAGTACACTCCACACCACCTGCCGCCCCATCAAGCGCACAACTGGGTAAGTAGAAGAAACCTCACTATTTGCCTAGCCAGTAGTCTACTATTACCTACCCGGCTCGTCGAAAGTGGACCTATTCCTCGAGCTGGTCAAACTCAGCCTAGCTATGCCTACTCGTTCGGGTGGGTAAGGCCACAACCCTTCCCAACCGACCACGACACAGTAGGAGATACGACCTCCTGGTATTTGACACTCGGGCGCTCATGTACATCCACTCGTTCTCGACGTTGGGGTGTCCTCTGGTATCAAGAGGGTTTTAGAGATTTTCACCCAGGGCCATCTATGGCAGCCCGATGCTCGAACTAAACATTCTCGGTGTCCCATCTGGCCATCCACGATATGCCTATGGAGGCTACGACCCTGATGTCACTAGGGCGTACAGTAATCATAACCCACAATGCAAGATGCATGAGTCATAAAATCCAGTCATGCATCAATCCTGTGTATACCGTGCGCTCATGTGAGATAACCTCCACCTATCAGGGAGTCTCATAACAACCTGTCCATTGACATATGCAATGGTTAACCACATCTCATAACAAATATGCAGATGATGCATATGGGCACGTATCATGATGTTATGCGGTCACATACTCATAATCAGTACCAATAACTGGCATCGACAATCAACCTTGACAATGTGGACATTTAACCAACATTGCCCCCAAGGAATGGCCCATATAAAGCCTAACATATAGTGGACTCATGGCCTCACACCAGGGCCAAATATACAACACCATAAGTCTCACTCAAGAGCTTAATACACATCATGATGGGCCTCACTCATGGGCCACATATACATCAAGTGGGTCACATCTCACGGGTCTAATATACATCGCAATGGGCTGCTCCCACGGGCCTAATAAACATCAAGTCGGGCCTCATCATATGGGCTGAAAATATACGACCTCCTGGTATTCGGCACTCGGGCCTAGCTATGCCTACTCGTTCGGGCGGGTAAGGCCACAACCCTTCCCAACCGACCATGACACAGTAGGAGATACGACCTCCTTGTATTCGGCACTCGGGCGCTCATGTACATCCACTCGTTCTCGACATTGGGGTGTCCTCTGGTATCAAGAGGGTTTTAGAGATTTTCACCCAGGGCCATCTATGGCAGCCCGATGCTCGAACTAAACATTCTCGGTGTCCCATCTGGCCATCCACGATATGCCTGTGGAGGCTACGACCCTGATGTCACTAGGGCATACAGTAATCATAACCCACAATGCAAGATGCATGAGTCATAAAATCTAGTCATGCATCAATCCTGTGCATACCGTGCGCTCATGTGAGATAACCTCCACCTATCAGGGAGTCTCATAACAACCTGTCCATTGACATATGCAATGGTTAACCACATCTCATAACAAATATGCAGATGATGCATATGGGCATGTATCATGATGTTATGCGGTCACATACTCATAATCAGTACCAATAACTGGCATCGACAATCAACCTTGACAATGTGGACATTTAACCAACATTGCCCCCAAGGAATGACCCATATAAAGCCTAACATACAGTGGACTCATGGCCTCACACCAGGGCCAAATATACAACACCATGGGTCTCACTCAAGAGCTTAATACACATCATGATGGGCCTCACTCATGGGCCACATATACATCAAGTGGGTCACATCTCATGGGTCTAATATACATCGCAATGGGTTGCTCCCACGGGCCTAATAAACATCAAGTCAGGCCTCATCATTTGGGCTGAAAATATATCACAATGGGCCATGTCCCATGGGCCTCGAATACATCACAATGGGCCTCGGCAATCCGAGTCGGACTCAACAATCGGAATCGACACTCGGAATCGTCCTCAACAATCTGAATCGGCTTATACCATCACCCTTGACAATCAGAATCAGTAAATCGGTCAAGTCAATTGAAATCAGCAATCAGCTACGACAATTAAAATTAAAAAATCGGTCACGACAATCGAAATCGATCGATAATCAAAATCGGCAAATCGATCACGTCAATAAAAAATCGGCAACGATCACGATAATCGGCTTCGATCACTAATCGGCAATCGGCTATGACAATCGGAATCGGTCAATAATTAGAATCTGTAAATCAGTCACGTCAATCAGAATCTGCAATCGATCATGATAAACAACCTTAATCGCTAATCAAAAATTGGCCACGACAATCGAAATCGATCGATAATCAGAATCGACAAATCGGTCACGTTAATCGAAAATCGGCAATCGATCATGATGATCGACCTCGATCGCTAATTGGAATTGGCAAATCGGTCACGACAATCGGCACCTATACTCGGCAACGATAATCGGCACCGATAATCAAGGTCGATAATCGGCGTTAACCTCGATAATCAGCATCGATAATTAGCACCGATAATCAGGCTCGATAATCGGCATCGACCTCGATAATCGGCACCAATAATCAGTAGATAGACAAAGCATGGTCTATAGATGATTAGCCGATCAACCATAGTATAAAGATCGGCACTCGGCCGTGGTTATATCAAATCCGATAGCACGGAGCCATCCGTCTACGGTGAATGGGGCCCACTTATTTGGGTTAACCCACTAAGGGAATGATGAGAATGGGCCTAAGAAGGTCTAAGGGAAGGTCACAATGTGGATATCCAACCATCATTGCCCATCAATGTGGACATCTAACTAACATTACTCCCAAGGAGTGGCCTACATACGGCCAAACATATAATGGGCCCATTGGCCTTATGTACAATCACGATGGGCCTCATTTACGTCACATAGGCCTTGTCATATGGGCCAACATACATTTTATCAGGCCTTGATTACACAACAGGTGGGCCTCGTACCTGGGCCTCAAATATATCATAACGAGCCTCACTCCTGGGCCTCATCACTGGGCCTCATATGTTAAGAGGGCCACATCACATGGGCTGCATTATATGGGTCGCACCATTGGGCTTCATGTATATTAAATAGGTCTCACCGATGGGCCTCATATATATCAAGTCGGGCCCACCCTTACCTATTTTAAGACCCGACCTATTCATAAGATAGCATGAGATAAATGAAGTGAAAACAATATCAGCTTAATTGGAAACTACCGTGGCCCTTAGAAGATTGAACGGTGGATGTCACGGTTCGCTATTTAAATGGTGGGGACCACTTGAACTTTAGACCTGACCCATTCCTTTACTCACGCCATAAAATGATATTTCAAATGGTTAGATGGTTTGTATACAACACATGCATCATGGTGGGTCCCATAGGTAGATGGCGTGGATGGAATAGGTGAGACCCACGGAGATTGCTGCCGTGTACAGCAGCTGGTGATGAGGCCCACTCTCCTGTATATATATAATACATATACACTATAGCTGCTGCTGTGCAGCTTTGTTCACTAAAAGGGAGTAAAGGTGGGTCCCACGTAGGGCCCACCCTTATCAGTTAGTATATTATATAATATTATAATATAATATATAATATATTGTATCATATATTAATATAATATAATATAATATATTAATATTATATTAAGGAAAATGCAATGTCCAAGCCCTGGACGGCCTGGACGTTCACATGCATCAAGGGAGACCCCACACGTGGGGTGGGTCCCACTGTCCATGGACGGTGGACACTACTCGTACATAATGGTGTGGCCCACTCCTAATGGTTGGACGGATCACGTGGGTGGGTCCCATGGACCCCACCGTCAGTTGACACTTCTCTGCTAGCCACCCTCACTAGGGAGCGGTACCAAGGTCTCAGTGTTGTAACGAGGTATCTCCACTTAGTTTTCCAGTTGAGCTATTAGATTTGGGTGCGGATGGATATCAAGGACGGCCCCACACGGACATGGGCCCCACCGTCCAGGGCAGTGGACAGTTTGGATAAAACACATACCCTATGGTGTGGCCCCACACATGGGGTGGAGGGCGTGGATGGGTCCATGGACCCCACTGCCAGTTAACACTTCAATGTTTAGCACACCCCCTATCAGTCCACACTTCACTGTTAGCCCCACCCCATCACAGTGTAAACCTCACTGTTAGTCCACGTCTGGCGTCCCTGGACACTGGACAGTGTGGATATGACACAGGCATCATGGTGGGTCCCACTTGGATGTGGCCCACCAGATTTGGATCAATCTGATATTTGTGTTTCTCTTGCATCCAGGCCCACCCAAAGACGGTCAGCAAGGTGGGCCCTATAGATGAGACGGCGTGGATCATACATCATAGTGGGGTCCATAATACATGAGGAAGAGAGGGCGAGAGAGAGAGAGAGAGAGAGAGAGAGAGAGAGAGAGAGAGAGAGAGAGAGAGAGAGAGAGAGAGACATCGGCGAGGATGGAGGGGCCCTGCCACTATGGGCCCCTCTTTGATACAAAGCCTATGTTAAAGTGGGTCCCACCATAAGTGGGCCCTTACATCACAAAAATTAAAGAGATGAAGATCCAAGATCACCCACCGCCTTCTTCTTACTCCCTTGGCTTCCTTTGCTCCTTAGCTTCAATCCTAACGGAGGAGATGAAATTTTAATGGTTGAGATGGGAGATGAGAGAGTGGGAAGGTGGGCCACACTTATTTCTTGGGAGAGCTTGGAGAGGCTTAGACGTGGGATAGTTTTTCTTATGGTTTTGGGTTGCTTGGAAAAGAAGGGAGAAATAAGAGAGAGAGAAGATGGGATGGAGTGAGGGATGGGAGAGAAAGGGATGGGTGGTGTAAGAGTTTGTTGATTTTAGGGGTAGGTTGTGTAAGAAAGGGTATGGGCTTATGTAAGAACTGAAAGTGCCCTGGTTTGTCAAGTTACGTGAGTGCTGAGTTAGATTGTCTATAGAGCCTGATAGGAAGATCATTTCAAGTGTTTGCCTCAACCAGATGTGTGCAAGCTCGCCACAGGTAAACCTAAAGCCTCACATCCCATAACCCAAAACACCAGGTGAATAAAATCCTTAAAAACAAGTTAGAAATCATACGGTTTTAAGGTGAGAAAAATTTTTAAAAATAGAACAATCTCTAAGTTTTTCTCGCCCTGTCGATTTTATCGAAACACCCTCGATATGATCAACCTGCTCTTCGATGTCCTCGAAACCGTAATGATATTATCGATGTGAGGACCAAAAGGGTCCAGCAACTAAATATTCATCTGGACGGATTTATCGATGTATCGATACACCTATCGATATCATCGATATAAGAATTAAAAATGTCCAGCAACTTCACAACATATCTGATAGAATTATCGATGTATCGATACACCTATCGATATCATCGATATTCAAATCTCGAGTCCATCGAAAATGGTTCGATAAGATCGACAAGAAGATTTTTGGTGCCCCTGTTTTTTAATGAAAATATCAAATTCCTTCGGTATATCGATTCTCTTCCGATATGATCTGAAATCAAATATCGATAACATCAGAAGTCCATCGATGATATCGATCGTGGGCGCGCATTTCTTACAACAGATATTTCAGGTTATTTTTAACTATGATCGGGGCTCTTCGATAGAATCGATATTCAAATATCGATGATTTCGGCACCAGGTCAATTGCATCAACAAGGTCATACACTGTCCAGCAAGCTTAAAGACAAATCCATTGGATTTATCGATGCCTCGACTCTGATCTCGATATCATCGACATTCAAATTCCGATGATCTCGATGGTTCCCTGATTATTCATGAAATCCTGAAATATTTCAAAGTCAAGCCTCTCTCATTTTTCAAGTGTCGATGGATTGAACCTGTCATCGATGGAATTAGAGTTCGAAATTCGATGACATCGACCAATTGGCAAAAGTTTCAAAAGCGTATGACATTGAGTTCAAGTCATCGAGCAAACCATCGATGATATCGAGAGTATACGCCTGATGGTATCAAACCTGCTCGATGATATCAAACTCTGTCATAAATGTGACCATTTTATATCCGTTGGAACTTTTTGCCTATATATAGAGGACTTGTCTTTTGTTGCTGTGAGAGAAAGTAGAGAGAGCTTTTGTGTGTTTCAACATATATTTTATACCCAAAGCCCTTTCTCCCAAGGGAGTTCATCCTCCAATCCACCCTCATCATTGATATTAAATAGAGTGGATTAGGGAATGAACTTCCACATTCAAGGATCCTCCAGCTACTACCTTAATGACAAATCATTAAGTTGGGATGCCTTGAATGCATAAGATTGGAATCGCTCTATCTTCCTGATAGGAAAACATTTTGAGAGTAGAATTCCATCTTCACCTTGACCCAACCCGAAGCCAAGTATTGATACATCATTTTGTGTTGCGGATCAAGGGAGCAGAAGACTCTTCGTTAAAAAGGAGGAGGAGATCTTCGGCATTGGGTTAAACGGGACTCATCAGCTTATTTGTAAGTATCCAGAGTCCAAGAGGACACTTGTGATCATTCCTTTTTAGGATTGAGTCTTAAGTGGTTCTCACCCTTTGAAGTCCTCAAGGAGGCCTCCGGCGGGAGTGTACGTGGTGGGTGCATTGTGTGGACCCTTGGTATGTGGAGAACATGAACACCTGGTTAGGAGTGAACCAGTAAAACTCTGGGTTTGAGGTGAACCGTGTAAAACCTTGGGTTTGAGGTGAACCGGGTGAAACCTCTAGCAGGGTCTTAGGGAAGATCCTTTGCCAGTGTGCCTAAAAGTGGGTACGTTGTGTTGACCCTTGCTCGTGAGAGCATAAACAGTCATCCTCGGTGTAGGTTGTAAAGGTTGAAGGTGAACCTGATTTAAAACTTTAGGTTAAAGGTGAACCATTGTGCAACCTCCTTAGTGAAATCTGGTACACTCAAGGGTTGAGTGCGGTTACCGGGAGTGGAGTAAACTTATTGTCGAACTACTATAAAAATGACTGTGTTTGAGATTGTTAATTTGATTGTGTGATTTGCTTTAATACTTCCATATCTGAACATTTGATCACACCACACACACCTACACAGTCATATCCATCATAAGCTAGCTTGCATACTGCTTATCTCTAAAATAGTTTGTGATTGGATCCTCTACTAAGCTTGGAAGCCAGTAGAGTTACATTTGAGTAATCTTGATAACTGCATGATCATAGGATTAGTGAAGTGGGATTTTTAAATAAATCATAAAAAACTTTAAAAAGTCCTATTCACCCCCCTCTAAGACATATTGGCACATTCCTTCTTCAACTAGTGCGGTCTTTACCGCCATTTCAATTGGTATCAAAGTGGGTCTCTCTTTAAGGGCTTCACCGCCTAAAGAGTGATCTTAACCGAGTTAGAAATATGGCCAAAGGAGAAGGCTTATCAGTCACTAGACCTCTAGTATTTGACAGCTTAAACTATGCATACTGGAAGGCTAAGATGCACTACTTTCTGAGATCTTTGGATCATGACGTTTGGGACATAGTTGAAAGCGGATACGTGCCACCAACTGAAAAAATAGTACTTGATAGTGGTACAACAATCACAAAGCCCAAACCAAAAGAAAAGTGGATAACATTCGACAAAGAAAGGCAAACATCTGAAGCCAAGGTTATGAATGCTATCTACTGTGCCATGTCCCAGGATATATTCAATCAGATAAGTATGTGTGGGACATCCAAGGAAGCATGGGATTTATTGGAAACAACCAATGAAGGCACAAGCACTGTGAAGCGATCCAAACTTCAACTCCTGACTTCATAGTTCGAGAGTCTCAGAATGGAAGAGCATGAGACATTTATGGAGTTCTTCACTAAATTGAATATCATTTGAACTCCATGAGTGGATTGGGAGAGAGAATTTCGATACCAAAAATTTGTAGGAAAATTCTAAGATCCCTACCGAAACGATTTAATTTCAAAGTAACAACAATTGTGAAGTGTAGGAACATAGATGAGATGAAAGTAGAAGAACTGGTAGGTTCCCTACAAACTTTTAAACTACACTTCAAACAAATCCCTAAATCCAAAAAAACTGTCCTAAAAACCACTAAGAAAGCATTACATGAGGATAGTGAGAGTGAAAATGAAAATGAAGATGAGGAAGTGGCTTTGCTGGCCCAACAATTCAGGAAATTCTTTCAAAAGAATTGTGGTCATCCTTCCAAAGGAAGAAAGGTGAACTATAAACCTTCTGCAGGTAAATTTGGTAAAAGAACCAAAGAACCACAATGCTACGCCTGTTACGAGTATGGACACCTGTCTACTAAATGCCTAAATAGAAAAACTAAGGACAAGGCTATGGCTGCCACGTGGGATGATACTGAGGAGTCAAATTCAGAATCTAGTGACTCAAAAAGCGATGAAGATCAGAAATCATTGAAAATACTCATGGTCTCCACTGCTTCAATCATTCCCACTGAATTATAGAACTAGATAGAACAGTAAGCCACTAAATCATTTTCATCTGATAATGAGGGAACTGAAGAAGAAGAAGAAGAAGAAGAAAATGACAAGCTACAAGATGCTTACAATCAACTATATATCCATATCATCAAAGTGGTTAAAAGACTTGGAATATCTGAGAACAAATTGGAATTGCTGCAAAAAGATTTGGATAAAACTCTAGAAATTAATACACATCTAGTCAATGACTTACAGCAATATCACTTTAACAATGATAGAATTGAGAGAGTTAGCTCCTTCCTTAAATCTGAGTCTGAGAAATTGAACAAGCAGGTTGAGATCTTAAAAGACAAAAATATGCTTCTCTGAAATGAAAATCATACACTCCTGTTTGATCTAGAAGAATCCAAGAAGATGGCCAAGATAAGCTACAAGTTTTCCCAGAGTGGCAAAAAGCTAGATAAACTGTTGGGAATGGGAAGACCTGGAAAGGACAAAAAGCAGCCTAAGATATGAAAAATTTAAGTCAAAAGCTAGAAATACAGCACATAGAACTGAGAAATTTGCTGCTTCTAGAAGCAAAACCAGAACAGCTCCAGTATGTTATTTGTGTGGTGATTTAGGTCATTATAGTTTTGAATGCATAACTCTTAGGAAGACTCAACCTAACTTTGGTCAGAATCATGTTAACAAATTGTTAACCAGAGAAATACAGAACTTTAAGAGTCCTCTTAAGGATATGGATAGAAGCAATGCCCTTGCACCACCACTCAAATCGGTTAACAAAATGAAATGGATAAGGAAGAATTAGTTTAGATCGTGCATTAGAATCTGAACCTGTGCTAACATGAGATTTTTTTTTTGCTGAGCTTAAAATGATATATTTAAGGTTCCTTGCCTCAATCTTTTGCATAAAAATTTATATGTTTATAATTTTGCTGTGTACAGTACATGTTCATATTTTTTGTTGAGTATACTATTGATAAGAAATACGAAAAGTATACTTAAAGAGTCGTCTGAATGCTGAAAATTGAAAATCTTCATCTTCGATATGTCTATCGATATGACATTCCCAATTAATCGATCATGAGTCGAAATCATCGACATCTCTTTAGAATGTGGAAAGTCACATGATCGAGACTACTATCGAAGCAATTATTAATAACATCGGATGAGGATGATCGATATAATTGAAAGTAAGGTTGATAAAATCGAAGACTACTGCCTAATAAAAAGCGGTCGAGCGGGAAAAACTTATTTTTTCTGAAAATTTTTTGTTTTGCTCTCTGCTCAAATCCTCAGCCAGAAGATCATCGGTGGGTCCCAGAAGCTTCAAAAGAAACAAGTATTATCCTTCTAATTCTTCCACTCCAGTGTCTAACCTCACTTTTGGTCAGGTGTTTTCTGTTCGTTTGGTTGACCATCCTTACCTTTACCTATCTCATACACTGAAAAATCATGAACAAAGGGAAATGTAAGTCTCTTCACTCATTACAATTAAAGAACATGCAATCCGAATCCAGTAGGTGTCAACCTATCCCTATAGAAGGCCGTCCATTCACCATTGTTGAACGTCTAGTACTCAATAGTGCTATTGAATCTTTTAGAGTGGACTTACTTTTAGAAGTAATCGGTTGGCAGAACATCCTCAACTTGGAGGATCGTATTAACTAGGGGTCATTCAAGAATTCTTCATTCACTGTCATGTCACTAGTAATGATCCCCCTAGCATTCAGGTCGAACTTGCACATTACTCAAAGATCATCACTCCGATCACCCTGGCTCATCTTCTAGATCTTGATGTCACTCGGATTCCAGTAATTAACAGGAATCCCAACGGTCTGGGTGTATGGGGAGAAATTACTCGTGCATTATGTCAAGGCACTACCGTTTCATGAAATGATGACAATTTGCTTCACATCAACTATCTTGGACCCACTTTCAAAATTCTTCATAACATTTTTGGGTCTAATGTATATCCCTGTGATGTCGAAAGAAATCATCTCTCTCCGTTTATGATTAATGTGTTGTATGATATACATCAAGAAAATCAAGTGTGCCTGCCGACTCTTCTCTTCAAGCAAATCATCTATGTCATCCAAGGCAATTATCGGGAGAAACTGTGCTTTCCCGTACTCATATGCAAATTAGCACATCATGCGAGACTTCCTGCCACATCTGATGTTGTGTATCCTGAAGCATGGTTTGATAGTAATGAAGCCCAAGAAGCCCAACAACCGTGTCTCTCTTCGTCTCCCCCTAGGGTTCGCTTTTCAATGCCAAGGGATGTCCAACATGCTCAACCATTGACTCAACCTACACATGGATGGTCCAATCACATGCCAATGGTCAGCCCAGAGTCAATCACAAACCACCAGTCCCATCATCTAGAATGACACCTTTTGAATGGGATGGCTGGAATGGAGGAACGACTGTACAACTGTGAAAGGCGCCTCACCGCAATCGAAGAGAAGGTCGACGTCCTCCAGCACACTACTCAATAAGTGGTGGACTTGCTTACACAGAGCAATCTTCGTGGACATTGAGCTCATGTCGAGGAGTACAACTACGGACAGACTGCTACACATGTCTATTTTGCCCTAGCTAAATACTTTACTGCAAAATTCTTGGGCAGTTTATTTTGGATTGTTGGATAACCTTGGTTTCATTTTGAATATGGCTGAATAGAATTCATATCTTTAATGCCATGATTATATCTTGAGTTCTCCTGGTTTATCTAGTTTCTGATTTGGAATGCATGAGATGCCTTTAATGAATATTTTAACTGCTATACAACTGCTCTATCTTATCTAATATGCATTCATAAAATTCTGAAATTGATGTTTACTTGAATTGAGTTAACTATTATACATCAATGTTCTGCTTCTAACTGATTGGTTCTCCCAAGTATTTCAAGCTTCAGTCAATATCACCTGAGATATCTTTGTCAATGACTGACAAAAATGGGGAGAACATTTACAAACACCCCGAATGAAAATTATGTATCTTTTAGATGTTGTTGCAGGTGTTAGGGGGAGTAGCCGCAACAAGCAAGGGGGAGTTGGAGTTTACAAGTCAGGGGGAGCAGCTACTGCTTGTGTACATGGGGTAGAAATTGTAAAATTGTGTAAAAGCATATACACACAATTTAGGGTATGTTTGTCTAGAGAGTTCTAGGGTGTTTTGGGGATTTTGTCATGTAATTGACAAAGCGGGAGATTGAAAGTGCCCTAGTTTGTTAAGTTATGTGAGTGCTGAGTCAGATTGTCTACAGAGCCTGATAGGAAGATCAATTCAAGCGTCTGCCTCAACCGGATGTGTGTAAGCTCACCATAGGTAAACCTAAAGCCTCACATCCCATAACCCAAAACACTAGGTGAATAAAATCCTTAAAAACAAGTTAGAAATCATAGGATTTTAAGGTGAGAATTTTTTTTTTTTTTAAATAGGAAAATCTCTAAGTTTTTCTCGACCTGTCGAGTTTATTAAAACACCCTCGATATGATTGACCTGCTCTGTCTATGTCCTCAATACCTTAACAATATTATCGATGTGAGGGCGAAAAGTGTCTAGCAACTAAATATTCATCTGGATGGATTTATCGATGTATCGATACACCTATCGATATCATCGATATAAGAACTAAAAATGTCCAGCAACTTCACAACATATCTGGATGAATTATCGATGTATCGATACACCTATTGATATCATCGATATTCAAATCTTGAGTCCATCGAAAATGGCTCGATAAGATCGACAGGCAGATTTTCGGTGCCCCTGTTTTTTAATGAAAATCTCAAATTCCTTCGATATATCGATGCTCTTTCGATATGATCTGAAATCAAATATCGATAACATCGGAAGTTCATCGATGATATCGATCGTGGGCGCGCATTTCTTACAACGGATATTTTAGGTTGTTTTTAACTATGATCGGGGGCCCTTCGATAAAATCGATATTCAAATATCAATGATATCGGCACCAGGTTGATTGCATCGAACAAGGTCATAAACTGTCCAGCAAGCTTAAAGACAAATCTTCTGAATTTGTCGATGCCTCGACTCTAATCTCGATATCATCGATATTCAAATTTCGATGATCTCGATGGTTCCCCGATCATTCATGAAATCCTGAATTATTTTAAAGTCAAGTTTCTCTCATTTTTCAAGTGTCAATGGATCGAACCTGTCATCAATGGAATCGGAGTTCGAAATCCGATGACATCGACAATTGTTTCGATTCATCGACCAATTGGCAAAAGTTTCAAAAGCGTATAATATTGAGTTCGAGTCATCGAGTAGACCATCGATGATATCGAGAGTATACGCTCGATGGTATCGAACCTGCTCGATGATATCGAACTCTGTCATAAATGTGACCGTTTTATATCCGTTGGAACTTTTTGCCTATATATAGAGGACTTGTCTTTTGTTGCTGTGAGAGAAAGTAGAGAGAGCTTTTGTGTGTTTCAACTTATATCCTATACCCAAAGCCCTTTCTCTCAAGGGAGTTCATCATCCAATCCACCCTCATCATTGATATTAAATAGAGTGGATTGGGGAATGAACTTCCGCATTCAAGGATCCTCCAGCTACTACCTTAATGGCAAATTATTAAGCTGGGATGCCTTGAATGCATAAGATTGGAATCGCTCTATCTTCCTGATAGGAAAACATTTTGAGAGTAGAATTCCATCTTCACCTTGACCCAACCTGAAGCCAAGTATTGGTACATCATTTTGTGTTGCGAATCAAGGGAGCAGAAGACTCTTCGTAAAAAAGGAGGAGATCTTCGGCATTGTGCTAAACGGGACTCATCAGCTTATTTGTAAGTATCCAGAGTCCAAGAGGACACTTGTGATCATTCCTTTCTAGGATTGGGTCTTAAGTGGTTCTCACCCTTTGAAGTCCTCAAGGAGGCCTCCGACAGGAGTGTACGTGGTGGGTGCGTTGTGTGGACCTTTGCTCTGTGGAGAACATGAACACCTGGTTAGGAGTGAACCAGTAAAACTCTGGGCTTGAGGTGAACCGTGTAAAATCTTGGGTTTGAGGTGAACCGGGTGAAACCTCCAGTAGGGTCTTAGGGAAGATCCTTGGCCAGTGTACCTAAAAGTGGGTACGTTATGTTGACCCTTGCTTGTGAGAGTATAAACAGTCAGCCTCGGTGTAGGTTATAAAGGTTGAAGGTGAACCTGATTTAAAACTTTAGGTTAGAGGTGAACCATTGTGAAACCTCTTTAGTGAAATCCGGTACACTCAAAGGTTGAGTGCGGTTACCGGGAGTGGAGTAGACTTATCGTCGAACCACTATAAAAATGACTGTGTTTGAGATTGTTATTTTGATTATGTGATTTGCTTTAATACTTCCATATCTGAACATTTGATCACATCACACACACCTACATAGTCATATCCATCATAAGCTAGCTTGCATACTGCTTATCTATAAAATAGTTTGTGATTGGATCCTTTAACATGCTTGGAAGCCAGTAGAGTTACATTTGAGTAATCCTAATAACTGAATAATCACAGGATTAGTGAAGTAGGATTTTTAAATAAATCATAAAAAACTTTAAAAAGTCCTATTCACTCCCCTCTAGGACATATTGCATATTCCTTCTTCAAATAGTGCGGTCTTTACCGCTATTTCAAGAAATTTTAACTTTTGGGATTGCTTGGGGATGGGTGTGAGGTGATGTGTACTTAACATGTACTTGACCATTGATGAGATTGATTGATTGATGGATGGATGTGACATTCAGTAGAGATCCTCTTGGGTCACAACACGTGACGTTTTCCTCGAACTGAATACGAGCCCACATCTCCTGGCTTGGGTGTCGCCTCAGTGTGCAAGATGCGGCATTGGAACCGCGGTGATGGTGCGATCGCAATGGTACATGTCTTGGATTGAGTTAACTCAGGTTTGTAGGACTCGACTTAGGATCCCGTGCAAATATTGGATAAAGGTCGAAGGTTGCTGAAATTCGACCGAGAGGACCGTGGAAGTTGACGGAACAGTACGAACTAGGATATGTGCGCCTTATAAACACAATCATTGGAATTCGACTAGCCGAATTTCAAATTCCTTGGATATAAATGAGGCTTTCTCTCACTCTTTAAACACACAAAAATTATAGATCCATCTTCTTAAGAAAAGAATGAATGTCTAAGCCTCCTTAAACTATTTGTGCAGTAATTCTTATATTTGATTTAGCTAATTCTATTCTCTTTCTCAAATTAGTTTAATCTGTTGTAATAGAGTAATCCATACTCTACTTGAGAATTAGAGAATCAAATTTTTAGCATTAGGTTATTGTTTATTACATTGAAAATATATTAGATCCCTATATTCTTTTTGGGTTGAACACATATATAACTTCATCCATATCCTAAGAAAGAAGATCGCTGTAATCAAGTTATAGTTATATCTTTGACTCGCTAATTGAAGATAAGTATTGTATTTACTTTATTTCATTTTAGGTTTTTTTAAGATTGCCCAGAAATCTCAGCGGGTTGTTTTGTGGTGATCCCATGAAAATCATAAAGGGTGTTTTACTATGATAGCCTGTGAAAATCACAAGAACTGTATAAGATTGTTAAGGTGACCTTGTGAAAACCTTGAAATAGTGAAAGCCATAATTACGAGGCTAGTAGTTTTGGGAGTGGAGTAGGTGTGGAGTTTAAGCACTGAACCACTATAACTCCTTGTATATTGTGGTGATTGTTTAATCTTTATATGCTTTCTTTGTGATTGATTATCTCTTGCTAAGTTTGATATTTTAATCGCAAAGATGTCGTGAAATAAGGTTGTCCTGCCTAAATCTTTTAGGTGAAGGTTGTCTTACGAACTATTTGAAAACAATTTTTTAATACTCTAAGTAATTAAGAGTAATTATTTTATTATTTCACATTATATCAAAATATTTTTTCATCATCCTATTCACACCCTCTAGAACATCTATACCTCGTACTTTCACAATGTCTGTTCATTTGAAATTAGGCCCACTATTTGAGTCCATATCGAAGATTGGAACCACTCATCTCGACGGCCACTTAAATCTGACCAAACCTTGTATCCTTCCACACATTTTCGTGCGTGTGCGTATGCACGAGCTTTAGCTTTGGTGGTGTTGTGCGCGACTGGCTTTTAAAAATAGAAATCCTACTCTCTCCTTGCTGTGCCAGCAGTCTGCGTGAAGGAGATTCTTGAAATCTCGACACTCCAAACAGATGAATAGCTGTGACGCCCCGTCACTGTGGCCACATGTGGGTAGGCACACGTGGGCGGGCGCACATGTGGGCGGGCCCCAAGGTGGCTGGCAGGCTACTGTGCACACAGTGAAGGTGAAACTTTGTCCTACATCGGAAGTGTCGTCTGAAGTTGTGGTGGTTATATGTGGAGTTGCCACCCTATACTGTATGAGGCCTTTTGGGGAAAACCCCGAGAATAAAACCGTGCGGGCTGTGCCCAGAGCGGACAATATCATACAGTGTGGGCATGGGCTATTACAATAGCAGCTGTCCATTCTCCTTCACACAGATTAGGGTTCCTTACCAGAAACTGATGTCAATCTCTTTCGTAGTTTTTAGAAATTGGACACCCTGCTCTTATCTGGACCATTTATTATCCATCCAATGCTCTAGAAGAATTAGGGCTTGCTATAAGAGAAGGATTGAACAACTTCTGATTCTTCACCATTTTCACGGTTGAAAGAAAAAAAATGCCCGAACCCTCCTACCACCAAACCCATTAGGAAATCTTCATTCGAACTTCAAAATATTTCTTCTACGAGCTCCCTCATACCCATCTGAGTCATCTAGTGTCTTCATTTTGAAGAAATAGCTCCTAGATGGAGATCCGTCATTGCCGATCCTCTTATTCTTCGCCGCATATACCGAGTTTTAGAGGAGCTGTGGTGTTGAGTCTGGACCGAGTCTAGAGCTCCGCAAAGCTTTAAAAAGAAGGAAGAAGAGAGAAGAGAGAGAGAGAGAGAGAGAGAGAGAGAGAGAGAGAGAGAGAGTGTGTGTGTGTGTGTGTGTGTGTGTGTTGGTTTATTGCACCGACTCGACCCTACTGAGTTGGTGGATCAAGATAGGTGAGTGAGTTGTCCGAGTCGATATTCATTTTGGTTCGAACTCCAAGTCTTATGAGTGATTCCAGAAATAGAAATAAAGAAAGAGGAGGAAGAAGAAGAAGATAAAGAAGTGAGAAAGAGAGTCATGTGGTGCATCTAATGTAAGTGCTATGTTTTAGATCTAACACCCTATGTTGTCAAATTTTATAGTGACAAACCACTTGAGAGTGATTGACTTATTTGATAGATGGAAAGTTCACCTTCAAGTTCAATAGATGGAAAGTTCACCTTCATTCGAAGATTAGTTTTGTGTCATCTACATCAACAATCTAAAGCTTTTACATCTTCAAGTTGAAGAGCATGTTCAACTACTAAAGATCATACACAAGTCAGAGTGCAAGTATAACTTCATACACAAGCTCAAGTACAAGTACACAAGCTCAAGCCTAAGCTCAAGCTCAAGTGCTCAAGCTTAAGTTCAAGCATTTAAGCTCAAGCTTCAAAGTGTATAAGTTTTAAGCTTCAAAGTACTTCAAGTATTTTATCTACGGAAGCGATCGAGTTAATAAGTTCAATGCTCACATTTCAGGTATACATGACCATAGAAAGACCTTAGGAATAGGTCATACTTATTGCATATAGAATTTGGGTCATGACACTTAATTTGGACCTTGCTTCGACTAGTCCTAATCTTGGTTCGACTAGTCTAGGCACTAGCTTGACCAATCCAAGGTTTTTCTCGACTAGTCCAGGAATTATTGGAAAATTTTCAGATTTTCCGTTAAGGACTTGACCAATCGAGCACCCTGCTCGACTGGTCGTGGAGACTGGCTCGACCAGTTGAGCAGGACTCGACTTGAACTCCAACAATGCGAATTTTGCCCACTCGACCAATCGAGTGCTGTGCTCGACCAATCGAACTGGCCACTCGACCAGTCGAGGGTCTTTTTATCCGATCGCACTAGAAAATTTGAAAATTGGTTGCTGCTTGGACCAGTCGAGGCAAACCTTAGACCAGTCGAGGGAATCAGATTTCACCCTATAATAGAGGGCATTTCTCAGCTTTATTCATTCATTCCAAGCTATATCTAGCCTCCTCTCTGAGAATTAAGTCCCCGCTATTGTGAAGCTATTGCTCGGTAATTTTAGATTCTTTTATAGCTCTTTTGATTTTGATTTTATTTATCTCTTGTTATTCAATTCTACTTATTAAAAAGGAAATTTTGCTTTACCCTTTTGAGATCTAAGAAATCAAATCAAGCTAGCCCAAGGTTGATTTTAAATTAAAATTCATTTAGACCTAGAACCCTTTCATTTGTGAGATTGAACATTAAACATCTACATCCACAAAGAATTAGTTCTACAGGGCTACATCGAAGAAGAATCTTCAGATAAGTATATTTCATTTATTATATTGTGGTTTGTAAGATTGCCAGAAAATCTTTCATTTTGGTTTTGACTGAGATAACTAGAAAATCTTAGTGTGTAGGGTTTTTAATTGTGGTAGCCCATTGAAAACACAATTGTAAAGGTTTTAAGGTGAACCTTGGAAAACCTTCTTTCTTAGTGAAAGCCGATATCCCATGGGTTATGGATATTGGGAGTGAAGTAGGGTGGCTGTTTGAGAACAGTTGGTGTACACCCGAACCACTATAATTCTCGGAGTTTGGATGATGATGATGATGATGATGGTGATGTATGTGATATGCTGAATGTTGTATTTATTTTCATGTACATGTGGTGAATGTTATAATAGTTAGATTTATTTTATTTGCCTTTGGTATTAGTTTGAGTTTTTGATCCTTACTAAGTTCAAGACATCAGGTTGTCCTACCATAAACCTTGGTTTTTGGTGTAAGGTTGTCCTTTGAACAAAGTTTGTATCAACCTCTCAAGACTAGTGCATTAGAGGATGCAATTTATTTATGTTATTTGCCTTCATATTCCGCATTTAATTTTTATTTGGCATAGTCTTATTCACCCCCCTCTAGGACTGAAATCTCACCATTTTCAGATACTATGTCGACTCAGCTCGAACGGGGTTAAGTCAGGTCAGGTCTAGCATCCATTGTTAGACGTTTTCCAATAGGAAGAAGGAAAAGAAAGAAGAGAGTGGGAGGCTAGACAGCGGCTTCTCTCAGAGTCTGAGTGCTGAGTCGAGTTTTAGTTGTTTGAAACCTGACTCGCTATTGGGTCATGGAGGTGAGTTAGGGCTGGTTTGACTAAGTCCAGCACTGTCAGGTCATCTAATTAACTCCAGACCCTGCTGAGCATCTCGAGCTGCGAAGGGGGAGAAAAGTTGAGCCCGTCTTCAATGGAAACAATTCGTCGATTCAGTCCGAGTCATGTTGTAGTTGAGTTAGGCATGACTTATCACATTTGGTGGATCTAGTTAAGTCCAGACTGCCCGTGAGTTAGGATAGAGAGAATTAGAGAAGGAAGAAGTGGAAGTGGTAGTGCTCAGTTGATTTGACGAGCTTAACCAAGTTCAGATAAGTTCAGCTAAGTTTAGTCAAGTGGCATTAGAGCATGAGTTCGAGTCTAGATTGAGTTAAGTTTCAGATTAGATTGACTCGGTTGATTGATGTATGTTATCTATCCAATCTCTTATGGTATTCAAATAAGAGTTAAAACTAGATTAATGAGTTGGATTTTCCAAGTAGAAGTTAGAAATCACCCAGATTCGCATTCATTAATTAAATCAATGTTTTGTTTGCAAGGCTTAGTCAAATCAAGTCGACAATCTAAGTAAGTAGAACCCTCAATCGTCAGTTAAAATGTTAGTTAATGTTCATTTAGGTTATTTTACAATTAATAGGCACCCAATTTCATACATAAAATCCTAGTTGATCAGAGTCATCACGTGTAACCTCAATTAGAGGGTGACTAACCTCTATGACCTCTTCTATGGAAATTTGGATTTGATAATAGGGTTAGAGATTATAATTATAAAACTTGGATATTCTGAAACCCTAACCCTAGGTTAAATTCGGTTCGTTGGATTGCATAATTTACACCCTAATGTTGATCTTAACCATTCCTTGTGGTGATTTATGGTTGAATTTGCCTAAGGCACGAAGTTGTGATCTAGCCTAACCCAAAGGGTGCAAGCATACCCTAGCAGCACTAGTAGGCGATTTGAGTCGTAAGGTTGTGACCGTTCCCCTTGGGCGTTCTGCTTTCATGTTAGCTTAAGTGATGATTTTTCTTTTAATTTTAACTGATAACTAATAGTTTTATTTCATGATTACTTATGCTAGTTGTTAGATGGATCCTCAAATTATATGCTTAACATTTATCTTGTCTAAACACTTACATATTGCACATGAATATCTTTTCATACTTGTGAATTGTTTATGAAGCTTGAATTTCCACATCAACTCCACTGATATATGTATATCAAAAAATGGGATGTAACTTGATTGATAGTGATTATAATGGACCCTCGAACTAGTGCCCATTTTTCTCTAATGGATTAAATGGAATTTCATTGTGTACTTACCATCTTGTGGATCATTTGTTCTTATGTGGCTTTTGGAGATAATCCTTTTGATCACATTCTTTGATGGATTATTTGCCCTATGTGGTTTTGATAGAATATTTTCCCTATGTGGCTTTGATGGAATATTATGTGGCTTTGATGGATTATTTTTATATAACCTTTGATGGTAAGTTCCACTTGTTGAACTATGATTGACTACTAGATGAAGCAGTTACCATTCAACATCCTAGTGTTGGAGTCTCATGAGTCGGGGATGGTAGTATGAGATACTATGCTTGAGCTATCGGCCTATGCTAGGTGACGAGCCCCCCATAATGACCTTTGAGCTTTCTTTAAATAGTTGTTTATAATTTGAATAATAACGGTTGGGCTAATCATGCATTCATGGCATATGGGCGATGACAGGTGGGTAATTTTGGATGTTGTAGTACGTATTCTTTGTTGTGGTATGTTTCACTGGTGACTAGCCACTTACATGTGGGTTTCGCCCACTTATGAGTTTTGCTCGAAAGCCAACTAGATGAGTATCGCCAGTTGATGTGCATTCATGCATCCATGCATTTGAATAAGATTGCATCGTGAATTTTTTTATATATTTTCTTATTAAACGACATTGAACCAATGCAATGATGTGTAATTTTAAGGGGAATTCGCATTGAGGTAGCCACTCATGCTTTGAATATACAACCGTACAGATGATGCAGGTGATTTGAACGATACTTATATTCAGACTGATTATGAGAAGGATACAGATATCAGGGATGTTTAGTTGTATTTGCCCAAGAGAAGCTGCGCAATCTTGCAGATCAGGTCTAGCTGCATTTTACTCTCTTTTATATGTTGAATTATTTCTTTCTTGTATTTTTTTAGAATTGAGACATTGTTTTCTATAAGCCTTATGGGCATACCCTCATATATCTTGAATATGTATGCAGATCACTTTAATTTATGCTTCAATTGTTTCTTTTCCTCTACAATGCTTACTCTTAAGAAAAAGAAATATGTGTGTGTGTGTGTGTGTGTGTGTGTGTGAAATTTGGACTATCTTTAAAGGTTAACATTTGGATTTTCGAAAAACAGGTATTAAAATCGGGTTTAAAAAATTGGGGCGTTATGCTACCATAAGGTGCAAACTATCCTCCTAGGTTTCCGTTTATCAACCCTTGAGGGTGATAGACTATGAACCCTTTTTTATTTGTTAGAAACCCTCAAGTCACGCATGCCCTAAATGTTTTATTATAAAAATCGCTACTTGTATTACTAATTGTAGCTCACAAGTATGATAAAATGTATGCTTGCTTTGATGCTTATTTTTTCTGGTGTTTGATTTGAGTTCGCAGTAGCAATGATCGATTTTAAGGGTGTTTAATGCGTTTATAACTTTAGGCATGTTCTTTGCATATTTTTATTGTGCATTGGATATGATCACCTATAAATTATGTCCTACTTTTGCATTGAGGTACATTGATCGTTTGAGCTAAGTTTGAAACCTTTGTTGATGTTAAATAAATAATATACTACTGATTTATTCATATTCTATAAATTAGGCCATTATAGGAAGAGGTTGAGCCCTGCCTAACTTTGAAAATAAGGGATGACCATTGACTCTGGCCATCCCGACTCGTGTGGCTGACCAAGGTAGAACTTGGCAACCGACAATAGTTAGAACTACATGGGTTGCTTGTGCCCAATGTTAGTCTATCTAGGGTTCTCCTTGGACAATCAGACTAGTCCATTGCACAACTCGATCACATGTATGACAAATGTATGAGACACACTATGGAATCAGGGATTCCCTATCACCAACGAATGAGGTTCACTCATGACCATTAGTGTGATACACTCTGATGAGACTCGAGGTTCGGGAATGGTAGTATAGGACATTACGCCTAAGTTGTTGGCTACACTAGGGTGACGACTTACCAAATTAACAAAACATTAGGTGACGAGCCTCCCCATATTGACAATGAGCATGCATGAAAGTCGTGACCCTATGATAACGATGATGATATGGGCGGTGTGCATTATCCATACTGGGGATGGGTGATGAACTTCACGCTAGTCGTGGTTGTCCTTGGGCAACTAGCCTTATTACAAATCTGACTTAAGTTTACGGACTTAAGGGAAATGACACCCAAAATGGATCAAGGGATATGGGTGAGGAGCCGTTGTTGAGTGTGAAATATTGCATATTCTCCCTATTTATACCTTGGTTTTATAAACATGATAGTGCTTAATCGATCTAATTATGCATGTTTTCATGTGCGAGGTGATTTCGAGAGCTTAAGGTGAAATTAATGTCAAAAAGAAGATTTATGCTCAAAAGATTACTAAATGAAGATTTGGAGATTTGGAAGTCATTAATGAAGAATTTACATGCCAAAGATCCAAGGAAACCAAGTGAGGAATGAAGAGAATTGAAGATTTGAAGTGAAGAAAAGGAATCCTGAAAATTGTCTTGAAAAAACACATTCTGGAATTCTGAGTCTAAAGCAGAATTTTCCTGAAATAGACTTTCGGTCCGCCCTATGTGAAATTTCGATTCGATCGAAATAAGGCAAAATAGTCCAGCGAGAAACATAATTATTAGCATTAATTCGGTCTGATTGAAGCCAACTTCGATCCGACTGAAATCACACAGTTTTGTCTAGCAAGAAAGTGCGATTTTCAGCTTTAATTCAGTCCGACCAAACCCAACTTTAGTCCAACCGAAGCGTAACTTTTTATGCAAATTTGAGGCGATTTCAAAGTCGGTGCAAACAAATACTATAAATATGTATCTTTTAATTGTTTTTAAGCACAAATTAGGGTTGGAAGAGTGGAGCAAAGTGTTGGAAAACTTCAAGGAGTCCTTCCTTCCTCAATCTTTTTCTTCTAGTTAATATTTATGCTTTGTTTAAGAGTTTTTAATTCAATCATGTCTTGGGTTGGCTAAATCTCTTAGCTAGGGCTAAGAGGTAAAGCTTGTAGCGTGTTTGAATGTTTATTTTGGTTTGATTCTTGTTTATGTTGAACTTCATTGACTTCTAGTTTTAATTTAAGAAATATTTTTAGTTTTTTATGGTTTGTTGTGACTCAAATTACAATAGATGTTGTGATAGGTTTGAGTATCTTCTTTTCCATTTTGAGATTTTGAGATTGGTAAATCCTGTTGTTCACCATCGTATCTCGAGTATGGTAGGTTGATGGAATCCCTTCCACTCATCACAATTCTCTTCCATTAAGAATTAGGTCAATGAAAGTTCAAATTTTATTTAATTGCTTTATCTTCCAATTAGATAGGATAAGACTCCAATTCCAATTGTGTTCTTTGAATCAAGCAAGGTAGCATCTTGATAGCTACAAGTGGATCCTTGGCACCCTAGTTCCCACCTTCAATTGATAGTTTAAACATTACTCAAAATTACTCTCTTTTATTCCAGAATTTAGATTTAGATCTTCTTTTAGTTCTAGTTCTAGTTCTTTTCAGAATACGTACAAGTTGAGTCTCTGTGGATTCAACCTCGTTCTCATGAGTTATTACTACATTGCGACCCTACACTTGGGGTTGTGAATGGCTGCCTAATGTCACAATGAACCACAAAATCTAGATAGAAACATGATATTTGACGAAGGTATCCTTGGTTTGCCAACCAGCTGTTTAACTTGAATATTAATATATAGTTGGCAAATCATACACTTTATAATATTGGTTGGGTTGTGCTTCTGGCCAACCATTGCGCATATGTTGACGTCCTCACTAGCAATAGAGTGGATATGGCTCTATATTGGTATCATTGATCTTGGCTCATGCATACCCATATCATGTCATCCTTGCATTTAAAGAAATAGATATAGGACTTTTATTATTTGATATGCCATCATCGCTTATGTCTGTATCTATTTCGTAACATGTGAAACTTCAGTTAATAGTATCATTAAGTTGATCACTCACTCCCACCTGGGATAGTGTTTTAAAACACCAACCAAATGATTTCATCGATGCAGGTGCCCTAGATAAGGATGCTTCTTATATTAAAATTTTGGACATGTATATTAAGTCCCCAGCTAGGTAGACTCCATGACTCATTTAGATGTGGGGACGTATGTTTGGGAACGTTCTTCTTGCACACCTGTGATAACATTTATATACACTGTTTAGTTTATCAATGACGCATACTTATGATGTACTTACCTCACAAATAAATTACGCTTCCGTAAGGCAAAAGTGATACCTAGAATATCAGGGATCGAGTACATGCTCGACTCCTGAAATTCAAAGTGTTAAGTTACCCTCTGGTTAGAACAAATTCGAATCTAGTTCTAGTCAACTTATCAAATCAAGAAGACAAATTAAATTTAAAGTTTATTGATTGAGGATTACTGGATCCTTAGTCCTTTTTATAATTATTTATACAACTCTTCTATTCCTCTGGATTAAAAACTCAGACCAACTATTTTTCTTAGATTAAATTCTTTTCCCCGTGGATCGACCTCGGCGTTATCGAGTTATTACTACATCGTAGCACTATATTTGGGGTTGTCAAGCTTTGGGTTCGATGAGACACTCTAGAGGTTGATAGACATTGTTTATGGTTATATCTGGTCATTCCATTTATACCTTCGTGTACCTGTAAAATACGATAACAAAGGGGACCATGGCTGCAGCAGGGGACCCTCCAATGGCAAAACTAGACCAGGCACTCTAGGTCTAGTAACATTAGGGTTTTTGTGCATACCTTCTACTATGTGTAGGGTTCGTATTTATAGTCCTTTGGTGTTGGTTATGTATATGGCAATGAATCTATCATACAGTCATGTATCATGCAAGGAATTGTCCTCGAGATCCAAAGAGTTATCCTCAGCGTGATTCTCGGCAAAGATTTCAGAGAATTAATCCTCCTCGTGTAGGAAGTAGATCTCCCGGTGGTCGGGTCCCGAGGAGACCATGGTAGACTATTAATGTCATCCTCTAAGTCGGGGTGGGTGGCTTTCGTGGGCATTGTGGTCGACAGTCGATGCCGACTTCTAAGTTGGTTTGGCCGGGTTGGTACTTAGAGTCGTTCGTCAGTCGCGATAGTGGGATGTCAGCCAGAGCTGAAGTCACTGCTTGTGGTTGATGCTTGAGCTGATCATGGAGGTCGTGCCCAGTTATCTAAACAGAGCTCTTACCCGACCTCCATTTTTGAGTTGCTTGCCTTGTGTTTTTTATCCCATTCATGCTACTTGGTCGGTTTGATTTTACCCATAATAGTAGCCCCCTACTTCCGAGCACTTTTCAGAAGCTTGGGAAGTAAATGAATTCGGATTGACGTTTGAGTGCACAACCACGCATAGGAAGTCAGGAGGTCGGGAGTGTTTGTCATTATGGGGGAAGAGGGAAATGCGGCAAGTGTGGGAATCGAGGTGGATTCACTAATGATCATGACAGGTCGCTTGAGGAGACGTGCACTAAAATGATGCCTCTTCAGCTCTCAGCGTATAAGGCAAGTACATGTGGTTATACCTTGGTAGTTGAGTCAATCTGCGAACCAGCAGTTGCCACGTGGGAGGAGGCATGAGCTGTGACGTCTCTTTGGACTGCGACATTCAATGTTGCAACTGAGGAGCTTATAAATAGGGGAGGGGGATATCTTAACCCATTTCATTTACTCTTATGCCTTTATTGCTCTCTCTGACTACCGAAGTAGGCGATTTCCTGTAAGTCAGATTCTTGCTACTCAGGCCTCTTCTTTTCTTCTTCTCCGGTCATCTTTTTTATTCTTCTTTCTTTTCTTCATCTTTTCTTAGTTGAAATGTCAGACATGTTCGACAGAATGTCAGTTGCCTGGGCGTTCCATGGGGAGTCCATCCCGGACAGCGTGGACTCCCGGTTGGGTACCCCCTTCGAGTCTCCGTCTCTGGTGATGGGTGGCCATGAGGAGGTGGCCGTGTCTGTTCTGGTGAGGCTGGAAGCTCAACCTACAACAGAGTAGCCTCTAAACGTTGGCCCCTTTGGGTTGAGGTTGCAAGATGCCGACCTGGTTTAGATTAGGGCGAAGTACCATATTCCAGAGCCTGTGGTGCTCCGAGCTCCCGAACTTGGCGAAATCTCAGGGCACCCTCACTCGGGCGGGGTGGCTATATATGTGGTCGCTCTTCAATGTTGTCTCCGGCTTCCCATTCACCCTATCGTATGGGAGGTTACCCACTGCATAAGGTTGGCTCTGGGTTAAATCATCTGTAATGCTTGAAGGGCCTTGCTCGAGACCTACATCCTATAACGTCAGCTCAAACCTATCGAGCTATCCGCCGAAGAGTTTATGTATCTGTATATAGTGAAGGACAACCCTAGCCATCGATGTTGGTATATTATTATTCCGCATGGGCGAACAAGGGTCAGGTCCTCATCACTGACAACTCGTCCTCCAATAAGGTCTGGAAGGATAAGTGGTTCTTCGTGTCGGGAGAGTGGGAAGCCCCAGTGGCTAAGGTGGTCAGGCTGCGTTCTTGGGTCCCCACAAAATTTGTTAACCCAAGTCAGAAGTAGCCGAGTTGTAAACTTGTTACATATATATATATATATATATATATATAACTTAGCTTGCTGACCATAGTTTTATTCCTTATAGCTCTTTCTTGAAAACAACCGCAACTCTCCAAGCTATAGCTTCACCAGGTTAATCGGGCAAAGTTACAGGACACTCTTGAGAGAAATTGGAGGAAGCTGATCACTTCTCTGTCTCTCTATCAGTCTGGCTTGTCCTTGGTCGATCCGAGAGATAAGTAGTAGTTAGTAGAATTTTTCTTTTAATCTCATGTTTGGATCTTATCCCTTCATGTTTGACTTCGGTATCTCGTTGTGCGGATGTTTCGACAAGAAATGAATGTATTTGGTTTATGAGAATTATCTTATTCAATAATAATAGAGAAAGAATGAGAGAACAATCATCACGAAGTATTTTATTCATTTTGAATTCATTTACATCCTCGAATATCCATTGATTCCAACGTAGAGTGTAAAGCGTTAAGTACAAATCATGTGAAATAATTCAAATGATAATTTTGACAGCATTCTAGCTAGCGATGTATTAATCTTAGTTAGAGAAGTGTTGTGCAGATCTGAACATCTTTCATTCTTTCTTTAAATCATTTAGAATAACTGCTCTTGTGAAGGAATGACCGCATTCTAAGAGATATTGTAAGAAATATAGAAATTTGACAGTATGCATATTGCATGTACAGTTAGCTCTCGATTGCGTGGTCCGGCGCAACAAGTCTCTGGCCCTCTAGTTCTTCTTTCGTCTCCTTCTCCGAATACCTTGTAGAGGTACTCAAAATTCTTTCTTTGGGAGATCTGATCTTGTATATCCCTCAAATGAAGGAGTGGAGGGGTATTTACAGGCATTCACATGTGTAACATCTTGAATCTCGTGTTGTGGACCCCACTGTGCACAACACCCCCATTGTGCGGCGAGCAATGAATCTCACACTTGCAATGTGTTATGTGGATCCGCGCAATAGACATGTGTTGCGCGGTAACGCGTAACTCAACTCTCTCTTATTTTTTCTATTACACAATTGTTTCTTCTCTTTTACACTTTTCTTTTCTTCTTTTCTGTTTCTACTATTTTCATGCTCTAACAGATGCCCCCTTGATCCTTTATTTGTTCATCCATCAGAACAAAGATAGGATCAATCTTTTTTTAGATCACATCAATGTGTTGCGCGAGCTTGCACAATGACTTATTTGGGTCCCGCACAACAAGTTGTCGGGTCTAACTTGCTTGTAAATATCAGCACTTTAACTTTTTCTTCATTTGGAATTCTTCCATGAGAGACTATTACCACGCAACTCTTCATTCCGTGCAACTTGTCTTGCTGTTCAACTTGTTTTACCGCGCAAGTTGTCTTGTCACACAACTCTTCATTTCGCACATCTTACCTTATCACGCAACTCCTGTTATGCGCGACTTCTTGTCTTGATCAACTGCCTATTCTGTGAAACTCCTCAGTCTTTGCGCCAAATTTTCTAAGTCCTGTAACTCCCCCAAATTTTCTTCAAAGATGATAATGGCCCAGACTAAGAGAAATTATCGTCTCATAGTTGAACCAACAACCTCTCCTTCTCACCCTGAACTTTGAGTCCCTTCTTCGTCGCGTACACCCGAGTCTTCCTCTTTATCTCCTGTACAGGAAGATCATCCAAAAAAGAGGTTAAAGATAACTAAAAAATGTCCTGCTTACAGCAAGGAATCGGTCCTTCCTACTTTTGATTTCTCGAATCGCATCTGTCACGCCCTAAACTCAAAAATCGGGCTCACAAAATTCCCGATCGCCGAATCCGGTGTCGACAGCCTCTGTAGTATCCCATTCTCAGTTCTCGACACTCATATGCCAGATTCCGATCTTGGGGTCCTACAAGGAGGATTTTCAGTGTGAATTATTTTTGAACAATTAATCTGTTTAGGTGGTTACATATTTTATACATGGTGTCAACGCATTTGAAGAGATGAACCTATTCGACATGTCACACATAATATGGTGCACCAGCTCAACAGTAATGAAGGAAATAATAGCAAACTCCGACCGCTCTTATATGCATCCTGAAAAAAGTGTAAGTCATATGTATGAGCAAACCACAACTTGTGAGTCTACTGCGTGCCGGGAGTAAAACGCATCTTATCAGGGCGCTCCTGTAAAGACATCCAAAACAATCATAGGCATGTTATCAACCAATTATGTTATCATAGGTGAGTAGGTTATCAATCAATCATGTCGTACAACTACACAGGTTATCATGAACATGACATCAATAATAGGCATGTCACTCAACAAGCGACCATGAATCATTAAAATACCCAATCATCATGAATAAGATAATCAAATTCCATTTTCTACTATATGGTAGATGATAGAAGGGCAATGGCGAAGCTGGCGTGTGGAGTCGAGATGAATGAATGCATGAGTCAAATGTTGAACATCCCTCCTTTCTGCGAGAACATCTCCACAACACATGATACATCTCCACCAGGAATCATGAACATACCACATATGGGTATTCCACCATCTTCACATAAGAGTGGGACAAAATCCCCCATCATCTGGTATCAGAGTAAGCAAAAATACTGGCAAGTCTATGAATGTTATCAGCCATACCAAGGCTATGCGATGCAAGGCATGAATGCTGTCGGCCTTACTAAGGCTATGTAAGGCATGAATGCTGTCGGCCATACCAAGGCTATGCGATGCAAGGCCTACGTAGCTAAATGTCATATATTGAGGATGTATATGCAGAAGATGCAATGCAGTATGTAATGCAAAAGAAATGATATGTCATATACAGAGGATGCAATGTAGTATACAATGCAAAAGAAATGATAAAGTTGGAGTGTGTAGTCGGGATGATAACACGTGGTATCACAAGCTGTGGGGTTCATCACAAGGGACTTCTATCCAAACCAGTCCCATACCTAAATTTGGATAGCTAGACTCAATGTGGTAAACTCCTGATCTCAGGTTGGTCGCACGCCCAACCGAAATCTTGGCCATTGCGAAGGTACACATAATGATTTGGTTGCACACTACCAGCCTGAGTGGATAGTGAATGAATGAAAGAATGAGTCAAATGCTGAGTACGCAACTCCTGCTCAGTAAATCCACATATCAGTACCGTAAATCTCTGGGATCATCATCGGGGTTCAGTACACTCAACACCAGCTTGCTGCCTCATCTAAGTGCGCAACTGGGTAAGTGGAAGAGACCTCACTATTCACCTGCCAATATCGGGCCCGGCTCATCGATATTAGACCCATTCCTCAAGCTGGGTCAGACTCAGCCTAGTCATTGACCCCTCACTCAGGTAGGTAAGGCCACACCCCCTTCCAACCGACCATGACATAGTGAAAGACGTGACCAACTGGTATTCGGCCCTCACGTGCTCATGCATCCACTCAGTCTAGACATTGGAGCATCCCCTAGCCACGGGGTTTAGGGACTTTCACCCACGGACATCCAAAGTGCCCATATGCTGAATCCCAAACATATCTGGTGTCCCATCTGACTATCCACGATAATCCTCTGGATGCCACAACCCTGATGTTGCTAGGGCGCCAAACGATCATATTACAAAATACGAGATGCATGAGTCATACCATCCAGTCATGCATTAAACCTACACGTACTGCACGCTCTTATGGGAAACTCCGTCTCTCAGGGAGTCCCATAAACAACCAACCCAATGGCAGATGTTATGATCAATTGCTCCTCATAACAAGCATGCAAATGGTGTGTATGGGCATGTATCATGATGCTATACTAAGCATATTCTCAGTGTGTCCTACTAGACTAGGTACACTAGCATGACTATCAGATATAAACAATAATCAGCCTAAACAAAGAATAGCCAATGTGATGTGAGGGTCCATATATATAAGTGTCTTCAATAGCACAATGAGGCCTTATACCTCTTGTGAATACTTAACAGATGGCCACCAGGGCTCCTATAACATGCACATACATAAGGTGCATAGGTTATGGTGGTACACAGGTTCTAACATGTATCATCATTATCATAGGCATCATTCAACATCAAATTTATCCTCATAATGTTGAGGCACAAAAAATATTCCATCTCATTGCATGTCTATTGCATTGGTCAGAGAATTCTATGGTGCAGATCTTTCCCAGGGTTGTTGTAACACCCCATACTTTCAGTACTCGAGTGTTACCATGAAGTTTAACTTAATACATACATGTGTACGACATCAACCTAGCTATCCTGACCTTACATCCATTCCCCAACACTAATCTATCCATTGGGAATGATCTCCACTTATAGATCAAGCCATCTAACCTTTGAAATTCAAAACAAGGCCATTCGTCATGTGATTTGACGTAAGAACTTTTCAATGAACGGAATGACGAAGAAACTCCTTATCCATAATAATTTAGATATACGTTCTTTTGTAAGAATTTCTTAAAAACGTACCTATAATCATATGGGGCCACTAGATTTTTCAAAACTCGTAGATCAACAATAATTACGAAAATGCCATTGACCTATACCCCTGATCACTCCGGAAACCCACTTTGTGATCACCCATTCACACAACTAACCATACATCTACCCATATGCATGGTTAGAATGCTAACCATAAAGCTTCCTTACTTTTAATAAGTCACCTGACCATCCATCAGGTTTGGATCCGCCAAATGGGCCATCCGAAAATCAGGATGAATTAGTTATTATGAAGATATTCGGGTTTAAGTCCAAACTACCTGGTAACTTGTCAATTAGAGGCGTATAAATGTTATTTTGAATTACAGAGTGTGTAAGCCACTAAAGGAGCATCTTGGACATCCTTGGGAGATCGGGGCCCAAACTGGACCAATGGAAAGAACACGAAAAATGAAGAATGCCTGCCAAATTTCAAGAAATTCGGGTGGCACACTTCGACATAATGGACGTCAGAAGCTGGTTGAGAAATGGATGACAAGATTGTAAATATTCAATATCATTACGTACTACCGTTGAAGCTAAAACATACCGTGTGGCCCACCCGATCAACAGATCTGTTCTATTTTCAGACCCTTATCCTAGCAGAGTGTGTTCGACGCGATGAACAGAACGGATCATGAGACTAAAAATAATATAATTCACTCCACACAAAATGAATTAATTCACGTGGAATAACAGATTCTCATAGTGACGTGCATGAGTTTCAACGGTGTAAGTAATTCACACACTTGTTGAGGGTGTGGCGCACCTGGAACTCAGATCTGATTCGTACTTTGACCCATGTGTCAAAACATTATGACAAAGGTGGTGAAGGGTGTAGATTTTCTAGAAGGCAACCAAAAATGGCCCCCCCACCTATTTTGAGTAGCAACATGGTTTCACGTTAGTTTTAATGGTGGGTTGAAAAGGCCTAGCTATATGTCCTAAAGGGGGGGGGAATAGGACTATGCCAAATAAAACTTATAACAGCGGAATTAATAAGAATATGATAGTTAAAATAAATCACAATACAGGAAAGTAAAACAACCTCAAAATTCAGATCTTGAGAGGTTGATATAAATGTTGTTCTAAGGACAACCTTACACCAAAAACCAGAGTTTATAGTAGGACAACCTTATTTCTAGAAAGATCTTTGTATCAAATCTCAAACCAAAGAGGCATACAGAAATAAACACAAACTGAACTGAAATAAATTGTAATAAAAAATGTATTGTTCTAGGGACAGCCATACACCATAAAAATGGTAGGGCAACCTTGCTGGAACAACTTTAAAGGAAATTAAATATCAAGCTGATAAAGGAATAGCAGAAAATAAATTCTAAACTATTACAAAATTCCCACAATGCTTGAATTAAATGATTACAACATTCACCACCATACATACATCCCACAAATAAATAATTAAAGATTAGAAGTATAAATCATTCAACCACAACACAAGGGATTATAGTGGTTCGCCTGTGTGTTCACCAACTATTAAACAACAGCCACACAGAATGCTACTCCACTCTTAATATCCTCACACAGGGGATATTAGCGTTCACTAACAAAATAGGTTTTCACAGGTTCACCCAAAACCGTTACAATTGTGTCTTTGTCTGTGGGCTTACACAATTAAAAAACCCCACTTTTGAGTTTTCCTGGCTCTCCTCATATAACCAATACAATAAGATTTTTCTGGCAAATCTTGAAAGAAACCAAAACAGAAAGGAATTTACAATTAAATGTAAAATACCTGATTATCTCCTTCATTGTAGCATCCCGGTAGAACCAAGTCAGAGTAGATGATTGAATGTCCAAGTTCAATGTCTAGTACTCAATTACAATGGTTCTAGTTCTAATAGATTTTAAATTGAACCAAATAGGGCTTGCCTTAATTGATTTTGATTCCAAAGAAAGGGAATAACAATTCCTCTTATCAAATTAGATTGGAATAGCAGAAATAAAATCAATTAAATAAATCTAAAGAAAGAGAATATTAAATAAGTACACTTAGCTTAGATGGAGCACAAAATTATCTCTCAGAAGTTTGACGAAGATTGGCTTGAATGGATTAATTAATTCCGTTAATTCTTCTGAGATTCGTGCTCTATTTATAGGTGAGCAGATCGCGTCTTCGACTGGTCTAGGGAGCTCTTCGACTAGTCGAAGAATTAACAGATATTTAAAAAAATCGGGCGCGATAAGCTTTGATCGTTCTACGACTAGTCGAAGGTCTCCTTCGACTGGTCGTAGGTCACATTCGACTGATCAAAGAACCTAAATTTCATTGCTGGACTTTCAGTCGAAGACTTTTGACTGGTCGAAGATGTAGTCGACACTGTTCCTTCGACTGGTCGAACAGATTCCTGGACTAGTCGAAGCCTAACAGAAAATATCTGAATTTTGTAACAAACTCACGACTGATCGAGGAATTTCTTAGACTGGTCGAAGCAAAGCTAAGACTAGTCGAAGAAAGCCTAGGACAAGTCTTAAAACTGCCCAAACTCATGTAACTTAAACATATGACTTATGTATCCAAAATGGCCTACTCCTAAGGTCAACCTAAGGTCAATCAAACCCCAATCGTGAAGTAAGGACATTGAAACATTAGGAACAAGTGACCTTGAAGTTTAAGCCTTGAAGTCTTGATGTAGTTCAATCTTGAAATCTTGATGTAGCTCAACCTTGAAAGTGTCTTGAGTTCTTTACGAACGGCCTTGTACGCTTCTTGAAGTCTTGCATTCTTGAGACTTGTCTTGTGAGCAATACTTGCAGTCAAGGTTGATCTTTGAGTGAACCTTTGTACTTGTGAGCTTTTCTTGTTGTGAGCTTTGCTTGTTCATGAATGTTGATCTTTGAGAGACCTTCACTTATGCAAGTTATATAACAGTGATTTTGGCACCACAAATTTGACAACAGACAGGGATATAAACTATAGCACTTACATGGGTTTCACCACATGCTTTTGCAACGTTTGGCCCACCTAGTACTTGAATATGTTTCATATTTTGGCCCCTTGGCCCTTTCCAACTGTTGACACTCAATCCCAGGATGATCCAACCATTAGATTGACGGAAACCCACCGTTGGGAGTAGAAGTTTAGGTGTATGGCCCACTTACGAGTTAGGTCGGTCCCATTCTCGAGATCATAGCCTTATATAAGTAAATAAACCTAGTGAACGGAGTGGATTTCCTACAACCATCACCATGGGCCCTAAAATGGTGTGCATGAACACCAGTGCAACAACACCTGAGGTACTCGAGACCATCAGCACAGTCAACACGGGTCTGACTTGCATCTTTCCAAAAATGGAGAGATTTCTCTCTCGCATTGCTGTTTACAGCAGACAGACGGAAGTCTGTTTGTGATGGCCTGTGGCCCATCATCATCATCCTTTGGGTTGATCCAGACCGTCCATTGTGTTCAGGGCTTGAGCCCTACCAAAACCTACTCCATCTTGCAGGTTAAAATGCATGTGCATGATCACAATCCTCGACGCAATCAGGCCTTACAAACACATGCTCACCAAAAATGGGAACTGTTCCACTCCAGCTGGCACGATCCACGTGCGTGGGAATCTGTTGATCTTGGCCGTTCATACAAGAGAGATCCTAACCGTCCAATTTCTTAGGGTGTTTCAACTGAAATTAGGGACGGTTTTGGCTCATTCCCATGGTTTTGTGAAAATCGGATAGTAGGATGTAATCCTGACCATCCACCACCCATCAAATGGTGTTGTGAAGCTTAGGGCTTTAAGATAGGAGGATATATATGCAAGGAACTGTTCTCTGCTCCGTTCCTGGCTGCCAAGCTCAATAAAGAAAGAGAAACAAGTTGTTCCTTTCTGAGCTCGAACCCACCATGAAAACACTGATGGAGCTTCACTCCAACCATCCTCCAAGCTCCTCTGAGCCTATACACACCACCTACAATGACCAACTCGAAGAAATACCTGATGGATTTTAATCCACCATGGGAGGCCGACCGTCTTCCATGTCGAGTTGCACCACTGCTGATGTTTGTGGGGTTGCAACTCCACAAATGTGTGGCCCATATAACCACCGTCCAACGAGAAAATAGGGGAGAGAACATGAGAGAAAAGAAAGAGAGAAGAAGAAAGAAAAACAAGATTGAGAGAAGGGGAAAGGGAGAAGAAGAAGATGGGGATGCGAGCTGACTCGCTGCCTCCTTGCTGACTCGGACCAAGTAGAGATCGGATCAGGTCGAGCTGGGCATCCAGTTACTGCTGCTGAACCTCCAATAGAAGGGAGGACAAAAAGAGAGGGGAAAGAGAGAGAGAGAGAGGTGACTCGGGTTGATGCCGAGTCAGGACACCGACTCGATGCCTGCTCTTGTGAGATTCGCTGGGTCAACTCAGCTTGACCAGGGTTGAGTCAGGATGGGTCTGACCTATGTTTTGTAAAGGTGTAATAGGGAGGAAAGAAGAAAAATTAAAAGATAGGATGAAGAGAGAGAGAGAGAAGAAGAAGAAGAGTTTAGGTTGGAATGCGAGCTGACTCGCTGCCGAGTCGGTCCATCTGAGTTAGAGGCTCCCTGGACATCACTGTTAGAGGGTCCTTATGGCTGAGAGAGAAGAAAGAGGGAAGAAGAAAGGGAGAACATGTGCTTGCGCCGAACTAACTCGATTCGAACCAAGTCGACTGGGTGAGAATCTTAACTAATCAGATTCGTCATTTGTTACGTTATTATTTTCTAATTGTTGTAATGATTAATGCTATTTTTACTATTGACTAGAAATTATAATTAATATTATGATGTATTAATTAGTGTTATGGTAACTATTTTCATCAATTATAATTCTATTATTGATTATCATCATCGTTAGCATCACTCTAATAATTGCAATTATTAAATATGGTTAACCATTAGTAGGTTAATTTTACTAGTGATAGCTAGTATAGATACTTGATATTAACAATTTTCAGTATTAATGATATTCTTATTTTTGTCATTAGTAGGATATTGATTATAAGATTAGTGTTGTTAATAGACAATTATTAAGTATCTTTATCTCATTCTAATATTATTATAAATTGAATTATATGAGTTAGGTTTCAAACCCTAAACCGAAGTCTAAGATTTGATTAATGGTTAAAACCCTAAACCCTAAGTAATCCAGACCCTAGGTCAATACTTTAGATGGCGTGTCAGGTTTGGATCTAAGAATGGAATTTCATAGTTCATGGTGGATCATAATATCTAGTATGATGGCGGGATTCACCATTGATAAATATGACTATTAACATTAGAAAATAGTCACCATGAGATTAGTATAACACTTGTTAATATACTCACTAGTATTAGTCCTTATTATATTGTCATTAGTAAGTATTCTACTATTGTTACTTACATTATTTAAGAGATTATTATTAGTCGTTATAAGGACATTAGACATTGTTGGTGTATCTAAATACGAACTTATGAACCGTCATTATTAATATGGATGGATTGGTACTCCTATTATGAATATTAATTGGCACGCTGTATAATGATGATGATGATAATAATAATAATAATAATAATAATAATAATAATAATCTAGGATTCAAATCATAGAATCTAAAGCTTATGAGTAAACCTTAGTGTGAAACCCTAATTCTACGTTAAAACCTTAAGATAGATAATTCAAACCCTAAGTTGTGATCTCAAACCTAGGTAGTGTGCAGAACTTGGACCTAGTTGTACAAGTTCATGATTTGTGGTAGGATATAATTCTAAGGGCGCAAGCACTTAGCGACACTAGAAGGCGATTCAACGTATAAGGTGATGATTATTCCCTTTATAATCACATGTGTTATAGTTTAAGTTATAGTTTTTATTTAAATTCAAAATTGATATCTCCCTTTATAATCACATGTGTTAGCTAGTGGAAATTGAATTGTTGTATTACATGCTTTATGATTATCCTGTATAATTGTTCATGCTTGTGGATTTCTTTTTGTGGATTGCTTATGGAACTTAAACTGGTACATTAGTGGGAAATTCCCACATGTGAATGTACACCCATACTTGGGATGTAACTTAATTAGTTGTGATCGTAATGGACCTTCGACTTGGTGGTTATTGAGTGGTGGTCTAGATGGATCATTGATGTGAGCCTACCATCCAGGGTTGTGGTGCCCAATGGTTTTTAAGGATGGTCTTTATCATATGGTTTTGATATCGTCCTTATATGGCATATTTTGATACTCGCCTTGCGTGGTTTTATTTTGGTACTTGCCCTAGATGGGTTCGATGTTTTATATAGTGCAACCATGCGATGGTAAGCCCTATATACTGTAATATGATTAGCTCCTAGTCGACGGGTTTCCATTAAACATCCCAAGATGGTAGCCTCATGGGCCGGGGATGGTAGTCATGGGATACTATGCTCAAGCCGTCGGCCTACATTGGGCCATTGCTCCCCGTAGTGACCGTGAGCTTACTTAAATTGGCTGGTTGCAATTGGACTAATAATGGGCTGGCAAATCATGCATACATGACATATATTCGATGACTTGGATCACTCTGCCCTGCGATTACGCTGAATGTTGTACTTCTGACCAGTCATTCGATTTATGATGATGATTTGGATCTTCATGCCCATGTGATTATGCCAAGTGTTGCGCTGATGATGAGTCACATCCTTGGGTGACGACCCCAATGCCCGTCCGGATGTTTTACCCGGGGCACCGACAGTCTGGATGTTTTACCCAGGTAGATGATTGCATTCATGCATCCATGCATCTAATAAGACTGCATTTACTCTGTTTTGGTTGTCTGGATGTTTTATACTATTTCTCACTTAATGCGGCGGTGTGTAATCTTGAGGGGAATTCGCACCGAGTTGGCTACTCATCCATCAAATATACACCGTACAGGTAGTACAGGTGGCTTGAGTGATATGCCTGTTCAGAGTTGATGAGGAGCAGGGTACAATCGCCAGGGATGCATGGCCGTATTTTCCTGGAGGAGCTGCGTGACCTGGCGGCTTATATTTATATGTTTTCTGCTATTCTTCATGTATTAAATTCTTATAAATCTTGTACTTATTAAATTCAGAGACATTGGTTTGTATAAGTTATTATGGGCAGCTTCTTATATACTAGAATGATAATGAAATTTTCCTTTATGTCAATTTGTCCACACTATACTCATTTGCTTACTCTGATAGTTGAAAAAAAAGAGTCTACACTCGAATTTGACCATCCTTTCAAGTTAACACTCGGGTTTTTAGGACACGGGTCATATACTCGAGTCCTGAAAAGTCGGGGCGTTACAGTTGTGCACTCCTTATTTCAGTAAAAAGGAGTGAATAGGGGTATTTCGGTGAAAAGGAGTGAAAGGGGGGTATTTCGGTAAAAAGAAGTGGATAGGGTTATTTTGGTAAAAAGGAGTGGATATGGTTATTTTGGTAAAAAAGAGTGGATGGGCGTTGCCTTGTGTGAGGGGAGAAAGTGAGGTTCTTGTCTTAGAAAGGGAGGTACACCATCATTTAAGGAAAAGTAGTTGAACACCACTATGTAAGGAAGGAGGGTGGAAGTTGTATGAAGGAGGAAGTGGTGGTGATCACCACTATTTAAGGAAAGGGAGGAGCTTGGGAAGTCTATAAATACCCCCTCCTCACTCTTCATTTGGACAGAGAGAGAAGTTAGAGACCAATAGGGAGAGGAGCTTGTTCGCCCTTGCATTGTGCGCAAACTCCTCTTGTGCGTAATCTCCCATTGTGCGCTAGAGGGGGTGTGCGGCGCACAACCTAGGTGGCGTGCAACGCCACTTTAAGTGGGTCTTGTCTCAAGGGGGAAAAATCCTCTCCTGTGCCACTTCCAATGGGCCTCTGTCCTAATGCAATGTTTTGTGTGCCATTCTTCAAGGTACTCTTGTCCTAAGAAGTGGTTTGTACGCCACTTTATAAGGGAGGTGTTGTGCACATTTGAAGTGGAGAAAGAATAGGGGTCTCTTGTCCTAAGGAAATGGCTTTGTGCGCTACTTCTTAAGGAGAGGTTGTGCGCTTGTCCTAAAGCCATGTATTGTGCGCTTGTCCTAATGTCATGCATTGTGTGCTTGTCCTAATACAAAGTATTGTGCTCCACATTCCATGGAGTCCTGTCCTAATACAGGGCTTTGTGCACCACTTCAAGGGGATTCTTGTCTTGATACCAGGCTTTTTGCACCACTCTCCATGGACCCTTGTCCTGAAGCAGGCTTTGTGCACTCCTTGTCTTGACAGGAAAACCCTTGTGCGCCACTTCTCAAGGAGGTTTTGGGTGCTCCACCTTTGCAGGATTGTTGTGCACCTTGGGAGAATGCTGTTGTGTGCCCCCACTATGGCCGCTCTTTGTGCGCTCCCCCTAGAAGGCAGAGTGTTGTGCGCTCCAAGCTTTGTGCGCACAACCCTGCAGGTACATAACTCTACAGGTACACAATCCTGTAGGTACATAGCTCCACAGGTGTACAACTTTGCAGGTATACAATCCTTCTGCTAGAACATCAAGTGGCACACAACCGAACTGGAGGGCCTCAAGGAACTCATAGAGGAGAGAGAAAAGTGGCACAATGGAATTATGGCACAACCCAAGTTTATGAAGTTTCCAGATTCTCTTAGATTGTATACCGGTGTTCTTGCCCAGAATGCCCCGTCCTTGATCAAGTGCGCCAATTGCCACATTCATAAAGGAAAATAAGGGAAATGTGAAGCATAAAGAAAGAATTTCATGAGAAAGAAGAGTCTAAACCTATGGCTGAAAGGATAAGTGAAAGAACGATCAATGCCTATCGCACAACCAAATCAAGGGCTTCAAGTCTGCACGACTCATCCGCCTTTACAACTACCATTAAATTATCATCTCTTTCATTCATTCTGTTAATCAATTGTACTCTATTTTTAGAATCAAGGGAATATGAGGATGTAAATGAACTCAGATTGAATAGAATTCTTTGTGATCATTGTTCTCTTATTCTTTCTTTGTTATCATTGAATGAAATCCTCCAAATCGAATGCATTTGTTTCTTGTCGAAACACATAACATGTATCAAGCAATCATGTGCATAGAGTATATAACATATAGGGATTCACATGCATCATCAATATCATGGCCATTATCCAATACTATCATTATGCATGCCCTAGGCATTAGTTGTCTATCATGCGTAAGGTTATCCTTACGTCCACCAACATCATTTATTTATCATTATCCATGCATCAAGTAAAATATAGTTTTCTTATCCACATTGTCATCATGACAATCAATACATCATTATTTCACTTGGATATTAAGCATGGTGGTCAACTAGCATGTTTTGTCATCATGCATATAAATATATAATATCATCATCATTACCATGAGGATAATTTTTACTTCATGATTAATATAAGAAATGTCATAAGTAACACAAATAATTACTCATCCATCATTAATGCATATGCCATAATTCATCATCTATTAAATCATATCTATCATTTCAACCACCAACTCATAATCATCATTATCACGTTACCATACATGTATCATCATCTCACCCATCACTAGGTGTGTCCTACTTAGTGTGACTTCCACACTGGAATTGAATATATGCAAGGCATGAGGTCTTATAGGTCAAGTGCGAGTCCCACTTGGTGAACCAATAGGCTAACCCAAGGGCATAAATGTCTAACCACAACACTTTCAATGGTGTGGATCTAGTTCCACAACCAAGTGGGCGCTACACATTCCACCAACTAAAAACAATGCACAATCTCAAATATAAATGATAACATGCTAACATCTTTCATGTCATATATCATATTGGGCCTACTAGCCACATACACAACAAAACAAGAAAAGCCCAATTATCTAGTTTATGCATTTAAAATAGGTCTCTCTAAGCGTGGTCCACTAGACTAGAGGTAGTATAAAAGGCACGTTTCCTTAGTAGGCAATGGGCCTGCCTAACAGGCTCAAGGAAGGTTACCATTGTGGGTTTCTCACTCCTCAACAATTTCTCTTAGTGTTAGGCCCGCTTGGGCCTTAGGATTACATCATTTAGATGGGCCCAAGGCCACCTATGTTTTAAGAGAACATTTGGATAGTAAGATCTATCTACTAAACATTTTACAAGTTATACAATACCCATTTACAAAACATGCCCGGTGGACCTCATTACATGAAAGGTAAGGCCCATACAAGATAGCCCATACTAGATGACACGATTAAGGTTTTTAAGCCCAAAAATATCTGAGAGTTATTTTTTCATAGTTTAGATGCTGCATTAAATGCTTTGGGAAGGTGGTGGACCCTACCGATGTGGCCCCACATAAATTCTATGTAAAACAGACTTTTGGTGCAAGGTTGGTTCTGGGTCGTTTTAAAGTTAGATTCATGATCACGTGGGGCTTACATATGGTGAAAGAAAATAACCGCCCGATAGTTCTATGTATGGGATTTAAAATTATAAGGCAGGCCTCATTGGTTGGGTGAGTACAATTTACAATGATGGCCTAAACCTGGGTACTTGGAGAAACTGTGCAAGGAATTTAGTACAGAATTAGTTTTGGCCCGATCTTGAGTACGTCCCATGATCACAGGGGACCACCTTTCAGTGTTCCATTAGGTGCCCTTGGTTGTACTCTATATGTACTTCAAAAATTATAATCTGGGACCAACTAGTTGTGCACACATAATATTTGGTATAGGGCCAAACATAAGTATTTTAATTTTCTTCACAACCATGCCTGACCATATTTTGGGATCCACTCCCTAATCATGTGGGGTTTGATTTAGCCTGATTAAAATATTATTTATCTATTCATGGGTATAGGTTAAAGGTTCCATCATATCTCCAGTGTGTGGTCCACTATAGGGCCCAAAGTTAGTACAAAACACAAATAATCAGACAAATTTTAGAAATGGGGTCTGTCCCAACTTAGAGCCTAATTTTCAAACACTTAGGGGTCATTCCTGAAAAAAAAGTGGGACATCCCAGCTCACTTATATAAGGATTAAACATCCCCCAAAGTGGGACTCTTAACTACAAAGTGAGGGGCTCACTAGAAGGTGTCAAAGAGGCCCACATGCAATACAGTCAAGTACTTGGAAAATTTCAACAAACAGAAAGTGCAAAGGAAATGAAATAGATCCAATGGCAAGTGGGGCCCACATGCTAGCAAACCATAGATAATAGACATACAAAAATATACATGGGTTTCCAGATTGGATGAACTAATAAAATGCATAAATCACAAGTGATCCCACACCTAAGTGGGTCAATAAGAGGATGAATGTTATGTACCACATATATCCAACATAGCACGTGAAATATATTGATTAAATCTCTATGAGAATCTGATCCAATGGATTGTTTAGTAATACATCATTTAGGCTGTATATAGGTTTCCAACTATACCGAGCCTTGGATCCATCTGGACCATACAAAACAATTTAAGATTTATCCTTACGGAAGTATCTGTTGGTTCAGAATTTTCTAAATTTTATCATAAAAGAATCTAATTATAGTGATCATACATATGATTATTCATTATCTTAAGTAAGTCAAGAACAAATATCAAATGCATCTGACCGTTGGAATCACGGATATCGATTACACAATAATGGTCATAATAAGCCCCCAAATACATCTTTCATATAAGGCCAAGATCTCAGCCGTACGAACTCCGAGTGAGGCTTATCATATACCATTGGAAAGATGGTTCAATTTTGTACGAATCTAATGGAACATATATTTTTAATAAATTTATTAAAGGAATTAAAAATGGGTCCGTTTTAGGCAAATCAGAATCCAGCATGTGCTGCTGGACAGCAGCCAAGTAAACTTGATTTTACGGATGATTGGACCGTTGGATGGCTACGAAATTTGGTCCAGAGTTAGTTCATATTGTGGTTAATATTATTTCGAAGTTTCAACTCTGATCTTATTATAGCTGATTTTATACGAATTTTACAAGTTACTATCCAGATACAAAAATGAGATTACATGCGAAGGGTATGGATATAATGTTCATCATGGTGAACCATATTGATATGGGCCACTTTGCTGACCACCATAGCCATAAATACATGCACACAAGAACTCTACACTAGTGGGGTCCACACATATCAAGAAAATAAAAAGAGGAAGAAAGAGGAGGATGAGGAGGATGGGAGGAGAGGTGTAGACTCACCTCAATGGATGGATGGTCGGATGATGATGTGTGGTCCACTCCCTCTAGGTTAGATGATGGGATACACCTTGGCCCCACTCCCTCTCATTCTCTCTAAAAATCTCAAAATTTTTCTAAGTATAGAAAAGTAATAAGTGCAAGAGAGCTCCTAATCTTATATAGGGAATTAGGGGTTGAGGTGGCAAGATGATGTGATAAGTTTATGAGATCTTATTGGTGTTAAAAGTGAGGTGGAAGGTGATGTATGGTATGGGTAGTGGATGGTACTAAGCATGCATTAGTCAGGTGGAAGAAATCTAGACATGCATTGGTTAATGGATGGATAAGGGTTATAGGTTGTAGGTGATGCATGGTGGATGATGAAGTGGAGTGTTGTAATTGATTGTTTGAAGTGATGTGGCACAAATCAAGACATGCACCGGATGCATGTATAGGATGAGGTGGAATGAGCCATGATTAATTTCTACGGCATGGGGAGAGAGTTAATGATGAGTTTTGGGATAGAATCTAATTTTATCTTATAGTGCTTGTCTTATATGTGCTAGCTTCTTATTTTGTCATGTAGCAATTATCCTATTTGTTGGTAATTTTCATATTATAAAAGTGAGCTTTAGGCCCACATGGGCTTAAGTCTAATGGGCCTAGCATAATAAAGGTTGCCTATGTTACTGAATACATAATTTGGGCCTTACATTCAATGGGTCATATCTCACTAACGGAGTGTCGGATTGATGCGCGATTTTCACCATTGCAATCGTAATGACGACACCGTCCACATGATAGAGGTCTCATGATCATCTAGAACAAATCACTTGGGTGAGTTTTCTAGGTGCACTAGGGTGCAGTGTAGGTCTATTAACGGTGCGAGTTGGGACACGTGTGTACACGAGCGATGTTATAAAAAACTAGGATCCCACATTATTAGTGCCTTGTCAACTTCGATTCATGATGCAATCATATTTGGAGACATAGACAGACCTCCTAGGCAAGGTAGAGAAGTCGATTGCGAGACGTGGCTGAAATCGATGACAAACATACGTATTGATCATACATTTCCACCTCCTAGAGAAGATATGCCACCTCCATCCCTTTCGAAGAAGAAACATGTGAAGTCGAAGAATCAAGAATTCCAGGAGAAGATTAAAGAACACAAGAGAAGCAAACTTCAGAACTCTTAGGATAGCATGAAAGTTCAGGAAGATATAATCAATTCAACAGCCCCTTCAAGGACGAGATCATTATTATCCCACTGAATATTTGTCGTCATCTATCCATTCTTTAGAATGAACCCACCAATCAAATAACCCAAAATCAGCTGATGTATACACCTAATTGGACGATAAAAGAGCCGTAAATTTTAGAAGGTATCTTGTCAGAGAAAGGATCAAGGCATAGAATTTGTAGTGTATACATTATGCAATTTCTCATTCCTTGCTACGACCCTCATGCTCTATACCCCACACACTTCTACTAAACAATGCAACAACGTTTCCGAGATACAAGTCCTCTATGGGTAAATGAGGAGTTTTGCACTCGCGGCTTCTTGGTTTCGCGTAACTATTATACTGATTGGGCAAACGCTATTCTAAAGAAGCATTTCGATACATTGATAGAGATCAGTCTCTACGGTGCTATCGAAGTCACCTCTGAGTATTTTTGCAAAGACCCAATGATCTTCAAAGGTTTTCTAAACTATTGGTGCCCGACCACCAATTCCTTCCACTTACCCCTTGGCAAAGTCAGCATCACTTTATGGGATCTATACAGGATGGATGGACTTCCCATGACTGGTCGGTTTTACGACGAATATATTCCAACCAATGAAGAATTCACACATTTTTTGCCTTCTCAGAGGCAGGCGCTGGTATCATGCACAACCATCGAGCTATTTAAGGAAATGGCCAATTTTCCAGATATCCGGAAGATCTCTCATCTTCAATAGCTTGCTCACTTTTCTAGAGGACTACGATACACTATCTAACTCAATCTACGTTCTTCTTGCACACACACACACACGCGCGCACACACACACACACACACACACACACACACATATATATATATATATATATGAGTTTCATTATTATTCAGTTTATTTGTTTCCTTATTGCAACTTCAAAAATAGTCAGTCTAGTGACATGGAAAACATATGCCAGAGGATCCGAGGTTTTCCAAAATACAATTCTTGAGGTGAACTTGCAGCCTTTATTGCATACTGGCTCAACATCGTCATACTTCCAAGTTAAAAAATGGGCAGACGTAATCAGACCTACCATTTTTGCAATTGCAGGGGGAATAATAGAAGGGCAAAAATATTCTTTAGCGCCTCCTGTCCTTTGTTCGCTCCACAAGACTTTTGGTGATGTAACAACTCATTGCAAAAGTCCATTAGTAGGAGCATGTTTCGCATATACATCATGGCACTACTTTTCAGGTTGGCTCGGCATATACTTCCCATGGACATATGACGATCTAGAAAAAGACTATGTCAGCCCTGCTCATCTCCCCTTATGGCATTATCAGAAACGATCAATGGTGAGAAAAATTATGAATAGATCTTCGACAAGATTGAGATGACGGATGAGATCGATTTCTATCAGTTCTCATTTTCTCAATATGCCGACGATCACGACACTGTAGATAATGACTCTATCACTCCCAGTGAACGAGCGTTCTTCATTTTGATTAGATCCAGTAGTCTTCCCCTAAGAGAGGGTAGTGAGTTTTGGAGAGAACCATATTATCTGAGTAGGTTTGCTCGCCAGTTTGGTTATGATCAGACATTGCCCAAGTATTGCGAAATGGTTACTTGCATCATTAGAAGTTATGGTATAAGCCCCTATAACTATTCATTTATTTGAAAACAGTTGCTAGTTGTGCACATCAATTCTAGATTTCTCATTCCTGGCCACGAACGGTCTATTCGTACTTCTTATTCCTGGATGAGATGGTGGGCACATCAATTTCTTCTTGTTCATCGTTGTCTATTAGTTGATTCTCTGATACGGGTTGATCCTCCGAGATTGAAGAAATGAGGTCTTGTGTAAGGGCTTGGGCATACTGTTGAGCAAGATCATGCCCCCTGTCCCCGGTCAAGTCTGTGTGAAGATCTCTCTAGAAGAGCCTATTCTCCAGATCAAGCCAATCAACACTCTTGAGGGTTGGGTAGCTCATGAGTTTCCCTTAGATCATCTAAGAACCCACAGAGGACAAACTGTCAGGGCGAATACTTTAGACTCCGCAGGGATCCCCCAGACACCAGTCACTGTCGTCCATTCTCCAGCACCGGAAGCTATAGAGCAAGATAATCCTCAAGAAGTGTGTTCGACTATTTCTCCACAATTGCAATATACTCGTGGGAGTTTGTCTTCTCCATTAACTTGGTCTTAGACACGATCCAAATCTCCTATTTCTTCTACTCATGTTATCATGGAAGAGCTCATTTATACTGATGAAGTAAGATCGTTAAAGATAGGTAAGCAAGTGATGGTTGAAGATCCAGAGTTAGGGTAATCGTCATCGTCATCAGAAGATGAGGAATCTTCTTCTAGTAGTACTTCTTCTACCGAAAATGATTCTTCTTTAGGTGACTCAAGAGAAGGGGGAGAATTAGACATTGGTGAAGGGGATGAAGAATTAGATATCGGCGAAGAAGATAACATCATTGTCACAGCTACTGTAGACGATGAGGAAATACCACAGGATACGACTGTTCCTCAAGTGGTAACAACAGAAGCTCTTATAGAAGAGGCAGAAACTTTGGATTATGGAGAATATAATCATCCACTAGAAGAAGACATGTGTTCACAACCCTAAGTGTAGGGTCACGATGTAGTAATAATCTCAGTGAGACCAAGGTCGAATCCACAGGGACTAATCTTGTATGTTTCTGAATTTAACTAGAACTAGAGCTAGATGAAAAACTAAAGCAAAAAATTTGAATTTAAATGAGTAATTTTAAGTAATGAGTAGAGTATCAATTAAAAGTGGAAACTATGGTGCTAAGGATCCACTTGTAGTAATTGAGATGCTACCTTGCTTAATTCAAGAGATCCAACTAGAATCAAAGTCCTATCTTATCTAGTTGGAAGAAGAGATGGTTAAATCTCTCAACTTCTCATTGATCTAGCCTCAATGGAGGAGAATTGTGGTGAATTAGAAGGGATTTTGTCACCTAACCATGCCCAGGAGATGATGGCAAACAACAGGATTTACCAAATCCACAATCTCAAATAGAAAAGAAGATATTTAAAGCTATTGTAGATCTATTGTAATTTGAGTCACATCAAACCATTAAAAATTGAAAATATTCCTTCGAATTAACTAGAATTCAATGAAGTTTAAAGATAAACATGAATTAAAGTAAAGTATACATCCCAATCATGCTACAAGCTTCACCTCTTAGCCCTAGCTAAGAGGTTTAGCCAACCATAGACATGATTGAACTAAGGTCTCTTAAACAAAGCATAAAACAAACTAAAGAATGAAGAAGAAAGCTCTTGGACAGTGGCTCCACCCTTTTGCTCCACTCCTTGAACCCTAAAAGATGCCTAGGAACGTCCTAGGGACTCCTATTTATATTTGTGAAGCTCCACCTTTTGCACCGACTTGGAATTTTTGCAAATTACCTGAAGATGCTGTTAATTTTGATCCAGACTATTATCAGGATAATGATTCTATATCAAAAGGGGGCAAGAATAAACAAGACCACGGCTATGTACAGTCAGATGAATGAATAAAGAAGAAATTTTCAAGCATATCAAGGCTAAGTACAAACAAGTGTAACAAAAGAAAATGAACGTATCGTCATCGTCAAGCGAGCCCTGCAAAATCCTGTTGAAATTGATATCGTCGCTCAACTGATATATTATGAATGACCCCAAGCTGATATATTACAAACAACACAGATAGACACCGCTGAAGATATTAGCAGAAGAGGTGACGTATCAATCTCTGTCAGAGATGTCTATTATTCTTGCAGCAACGATGATCACACCTACTATTATCTTTTAAGACAATGTAAGGTAGCCTAGCCAAGCCCTAGAAGGGCCAACTACACATAATACCTATCATTTTCACCATTCAGGCAGCAATGAGAAGCCAATGGCCTCAAAAAGCCTGTGACGGCCATCATATACATACCCATGCAGGTAGTTGACGGAGCCAGTGACTTAAGCCTAAAAGGTCAAAAGTCATCAACGGCCAGCCAACGCGTAAGATCAATGCCATCTATATAGCTTTTCGGCAGTGTCACGGGGAACGGATGAAAATGCCCTCCCGTGAATGGGCTAGACCTTGCAGATGAAGGAAAAGCAGGCCGCAGTGTGAGTTGGCCATGTCCATAGATAGGCCAACCATGCGTAAGACCCCCCCAGATCTTTGGTTTGATTTCAGTACTAACTCATGAGAAAGGGCTTAAACCTACTCATTGATGGACTGGTAGCCCTAGATTTGGTACCCCAAAGGTCACCTTGTGAGCTCTGTGAACTCTAGAGAGTTACCGCGGCCAACTCTGTGCGTAATTCCAACCGAGTTTACGGCCCTGGTAGCTTTACTGGGCCCCTCTGATGGATCGCAGTTTGTGATCTCCCTAGGCTGTGAGAAGTCCAGTGAACTCCTAAGAGTTATAGAGACCATCACATGAGACCCGACTCAACTACTTGAGAGTCTAAAAAACTACGTGGGCTCCACTACTCGAGAGCTTAAACTGTATGTAACTGACTAAATTGAAACTTAGCATCGCCAATTAAAATAGATCATATAGGGAGTCCCGCACTAACAAGCATAAAATATTGGTGTCTGATAATTAGTTCTTCATCAAATATCATGTTAAAATTGCATAAATGAATATGCTTGAAATGAATAAGTACATATGCAAGAATATGAATACTGGGATGATGTGAGAATGTACGAACACACACACACACACACACACACACACACACACACACACACACACACACACACACACACACATATATATATATATATATATATATATATTCATCTGAAAAGTGCCAAAATATGTTGATTGTTTGATAAAATGACATAAACCACAAGATCTCACATGTTAAATGCATTTCTTCTAAAATAAATGAAATCACAATTATACTAAGTTAAGTAAATACATCCAATGTTTGAAATCTTTTTACTCTGAAGTTAAATGTTTTGAAATATGTTTACTCTTCTGAAGAGGACAAGTCTTCAATGATAATATGTTTGTCCTTTTGAGGTGGATGATGATGCTTTGGCATCTCCTGCCTTTCTGATGATAAAGGGGAACCATCTCGTGATATCTGCAAAGGTGGAGGAGGATAGAACTATAACAAATTGTCATTCTAAGAAGTATTCGTCAGGGGAATGCCGAAAGCTATCCATCCTTTAAGGACATAAGCAAGCTTCGCTTCATTAACAACATCTTCTAAAGAGATCCTCGTACCAAGTTGGTCTGGAAAGGGGGGAGGGTTCGTCTCTGCAAAGTAGTTGATGCCCTGGTCTTTCTGATAATCTCTAAGGAAAGGAGGAGGAATCCACATGACATGATCTATTGGAAGATAATTATCTACCAAGTAATCCTGGTGAGCCCACCATCGCATCCAGCAGTAAGAGGCACTAACTGGATAATTATGGCCAGGAATTATGAAGTGCGATCCAATCTGAACGATCAAGAGCTACCTCTATATCAGGGCCCAATTATACGGCCCGATGTCATAGCTCCTCATCGCTCTTGTAACAATATCACAAGTCTCAGGTATGGTTTGATCAAAGCCATATTAGCAAGCAAACCGACTAGGGTAATATAGTTCATGCTAGATATGATACCTTCTCTCTATGGAAGAGTACTGGATCTGATAGAAACAAGGAAGGAATACTCACCAAATGAGATAGAATCATCATCAATCACGTCTACATCTTTGGGATAGTTAAACAATGGAAAGTGGTGAAAGTCAATGGGAGCATCACTTTTTAATCTCCTAAAAATCCATCCAATTGATTCCTTGATCATGTCCCTTAATTGAAAATGTTGGAGAGAAAGTCGACGAGGGTTTGAGTATGCCCTTCTGGAGTTAGCAAATGTCCCAGGAAGTATACCCCTAAATAACCTACGAAGAAATGCCAAGGAGCACAGACCAGAAAGGCTTCAAGAATAGGATCTTTTGAACCATAAATAACATCTCCAAAGGCGGGATAAAGAAAGCACAGAACTGGAGGAGCTAACGAATATTTTTAATCTTCTGCCATTGATCCTGCAACTACGAAGAATGAGGGCCTGATAGTGTCTACTTGATCAGGATCAGGGAATATCACTAAGCTTAACCAGTAAGCAAGAAAGGCGGCTAATTCACAAGAAGGACTGTATTTTGTAGAATGTTCTATTTTCTTACGAATGTCCTTGAGTTTTGACTAGTTATGACCTGCAAAGCTGTCAAGATGAAGATGCAATACTTCAGTAAAATTGTTTGAGAATAGGATTAATGAAAATGGAAGATAAGAGGAAAGAAGTATACCGCAATTTTTGAGAAAAGTGAGCCAGCCATTCTAGAGAAGTGATACGATCAGGATGAGGGAACGCGGCCAGTACACTGAAAAGTTTAAGAGTTGTCCTAGAAATTCTGGATACACCTCCTTTAACAAATGTAGAAGCAAGCTCTTCATTGGTGGGTATATTTGCATCAAAGATATCACCTATGATAGGAAGACCTGCTATGCAAAATAGATCCCATAAAGTAATGCTCATTTCACCTAGGGGAAGATGAAATGAATTACTGATTGGAGACGAATGATTAAGAAAGCATCCGAGGATAGTAGTATCCGCATGAAAGTGTTCCGATGTGGCTATAATTGCGTCAGAAAGTGAAATATGATCCAGTATAGCCGAATGTCTTCGAACGACAGCGCGAGTCTAAGCACTGTAAAAATCACAGATAGGCAACAAGCCTGTGGTTGTGAATCTCCCTGTACTCCAAGGCAATTTCTCAAGAAAGAAAAGTTGCTGAGCTGTTTCAAAATAGTGGAAAGGAGAAGGATGCTGAGGATCATAGTGTGGACATAAGAATCTCATCCTGTGAATTCTAACCGTTCTTTGACAGAGCCCGTTCTCTCCCAAATATCCTGTCAAGATTCTCGGCTCTATCGTAACCCAGTCGTTTATTGAGACAAAGGTATTCTGTTGGTCAAAGGGTTCGCTGTGTAAGATCGACCGGTGACGTGGCAAACTGATAGGAATAATGGTTCGATTGCTAGTGAAAGAGTTATGGAGATCGAAAGTTTTTTCATTTATGTCAACATTTTTCTAAGAGTAATGGAGAGGTTGCTTCAGTCTAGAAGTGGACGAGCAGTTCTTTCTTCTAGAAGAGGAAGCTCCAAAACGAGCCATAATAAAAAAGGGAGTGAAGGACTTGAAGACTTGAAGGTATTTGAAGAAAGTTCATAGAAGGCAGAAAATTCTCCAAAGCTCGGATCGTGTGGTATCGCACAAATAATGTCAGATGCGCAGGACAGTGCAAAGGCTGGAAAGGATTACACGAATAAAAGACTACTATGCGGGTCCGCACAAATGAAAGTTGTTGCATGGGGTAAATCGCCGGGACAGATGTTTGCTATAGTAGATGAAAAGTGAAGAATGATCGAACGGTTGGGGTATTTATAAGGTGTATGGTCGAGTACGGTACGCAGGTCTCAGTTGCGCGAACCTACGCAAACCCCGCCAGGATGAGCAGTTTGATCCTTTTCATTATTTTCCTAAACAAACAAAGAAAGGATCAAGGAGGCATCTGTTGAGGCATAAAAAATGATGATGAAAGGATTGAAGGAAAATAAGATTGAGAGGGAGAAGGAAAATTGAAAAAGAAGAAGTGTGATGTGACTTAAGGGTTGTTTGCATGGGTCCGCGCAATGAGTATCCTTTGCGTGTGTCCACGCAACCAAATGAGAGTTGCGCAGGTTCGCGCAACAAGTTTCAGAACTAGTTCTTCGAGAAAGACATAAAGGATCGAAAGGTGGGCCCCATAGCACCAAAATTGAGGTGCCACACATGCGAGGGCCTATAAATACCCCCTCCCCTCCTTCATTTAGGAGGATTGAAGAAATTGGAGAAGACACCGAGCGAGGAGGAAGACAGAAGGTAGGAGAGGAAGCTCCAGTGGTTTGCGTGGACCTGCGCAAGCCATATCAGTTGCGCAGGTCTGCGCAACCAGACTGCCCTGCAGTCTGTGAAGTTCAAGAGCCGTTATGCTGCCGAAATGGCCAAGTCTCCAGATTTCTTCTCTTGACTTCTTCTGTTCAAGCTTCAAGAGAAGAGACTAGCAGAAAAGATATTCAAGTCATATTCCTCTTAAAGAGATGATCAAATCAAGAGTCGAAATGCTGTCGGATTTGATATCTGACTTGGATATTTGAACTTAGTCAATTTATACATTCTAAATAATCTATCTTAGAATCAAGGGATGTTTGATGATGCAAATGAACTCAGTATTAATAAAATATGATGATTGTCTTCAATACTCTTTCTTTGTTATGTTTGAATAAGATGATATCCCAAACCAAATGTATATGTTTCTCGTTCGAAATAAAATGCGAGCATTGACCGATATACTGATACCTAGTCCATCTTGATCCATGACTCTGTATGCACCATTGGAGTATACTTCTTTTATTATATACGGCCCATCCCATTTAGGTTCAAATTTGCCCCCTGTTCGACGAGTGACTACTATAGTTTCAACATTAGTACCATATCTCCCTTCTTGAAAGAGCGATATTTAACTCGTTTGTCAAAAGTGGCCGATATTCTTGCTTGATACGCTTATAATCACAGTTGGGCTGCCAAACATTTCTCATCGAGAAAATCCAGCTCTTTTAGCCCTATTCTTGTATTTTCATCATCTGTGATGAACCGATGTACTGCCACTCTGAGTGACGCTACTTGTATTTCAATCGGGATTACTGCTTCGACACCATAGACCATTGAATACGGTGTCGTTCTTATTGTTGTCTGGTGAGTAGTCCTGTATGCCCATAGTGCTTCTTGTAATCTTTCGTCCTAATCAAGCTTATTCCCAGTCACCATTTTCTTTAGTATCTTGACTATCGTTTTATTAAACGCCTCTGCTAATCCATTGGCCGGTGGATAGTAAGGTATTGAGAACGAATGATGAATGCTGAATTTCTAACGCAGCTTTTCCATGCCTCTGTTTTTGAAGGGAGTGCCATTATCTGTAATGATTTTCTTCAGAATACCATGGCGGTATATTATCACATGTCGGATGAAATTAACCACATCTTTTTCCTTAACATTGCGTAATGCCACTGCTTCCATTCCCTTGACGAAATAATCTGTCGCTACCAAGATATATTACTTTCCTTTAGATAAGGCGGATTTATAGGACCAATGAAGTCAAGTCCCCACGCAGAGAAGGGCCAAGAGGTGACCGACTGATGTGGGTCTTCTGGAGGAACATGTATAACATCTCCATGAATCTGACACTCATGACATTGCTTTGCATAATTTATCGCATCATTGAACATGGTGGGCCAATAATACCCCATTTGATGTATTCTATGGAATAGATTTCGGCCAGCTTGATGTGCTTCACATTCTCTAGAGTGTGCTTCTCGCAATGTCTGGCTTGCTTCTTGTTCATCTAAGCAACATAGTAGCATTCCATTGTAAGATTTTCTGTACAATACTTCACTACATATGATGAACCTGCTTGTCCTTTGCTTGATTTGTTGTCTCTACGCTGGATCTTCTGGCAAGATATTGTATTTGAGATAATCTATAAAAGACTGACACCAATCATTTGTCGTTACCTCTAAACATGATATAGGGAGTGTCTTCACAATTTCATCAATGACCTCTAAAGATGGCAAAAATCTTCTTTCTTCTATAGTTACTTGGAGAGGGCTTCGATTTGGGTAGGATAGAGCCGCTGCCAGGCTGGCCAAAGCATCTACTCTCGCGTTTTCATATCGCAATATGTGCTTGATTTCGACATGACAAAACTGTTCTAGCAATTGTTGTGCTTTTCGACAATATGGTAAAAGCTTTTTCTTTCGTATCTCGAATTCAGTCGTCAATTGGTTTATGACCAATTTAGAATCCCCGAAGATACGCAGCGTCTTTATCCTCATTTCTTGAGCTATTTCCATCCATATGATGAGAGCTTTGTATTCAGCCTCGTTGTTTGTGCATAAAGCCCCAATGTGAAGGATTAAGGCAATAAGTTACCTTGAGGAGTAATAAATATCCTTCCTGCCCCCGCTCCTGATGCTCGAGAAGTGCCATCAAAATACATCTGCCATGGGCTTTGCGACTCTGTGAACATAACGTGCTCATCTGAAAAATCATCATTGATAGTTTCGCATTCCGCTATAGGGTGCGTTACAAGGAAATCTGCCACTGCCTATCCTTTTACCGCTTTCGCCGGTTCATACGTAATAGTATATTCCGAAAGTAATAACATCCATTTGGCCAATCTCCCAGAGAACATCGGTCTCATCATCAAAAACTTTATCGGATCTGCTCTTGAGATCAAGGTTATGTCATGGGAGAGACAATAATGTCTCAATTTCTGTACCGCAAATATCAGCACCAGGCATTCTTTCTTGATTGGGGAGTAGTTGCACTTCGTGTCCATCAGAGTTCGGCTTAAATAGTAAAGAGCAGTTTCTTTCCCAGATTCATCACTTGAGCCAACAAGGCTCCTAAAGAATTCTCGGCTACAGATATATACAAAATCAGTGGCTTCCCTTTTATCAGAGCTATTAGTACCGGCGACTGTTTCAGCAATTCCTTTATTGAGTCAAACGCATTCTGACAGGCTAGATCCCATATAAATTCTGTGCCTTTCTTCATTAGATGGGAAAACAGCTGACACCTTCCTGCTAGATTTGATATGAAACGACAAATGTACGCCAGCTTTCCATGCAAACTTTTCAATTCTTTTAATGTTTTCAGTGACGGCATATTTTGAATAGCTTTAACTTTCCCTAGATCGATCTCGATGCCCCTATGTCGAACGACAAAACTGAAAAATTTACCTGAGGACACCCCAAATGCACATTTAGCTGGAATCATCTTTAGCTGTTTCTTTATGAGTCGATGGAAAACTGATGCTAAATGTTCTCGATGCTCCTAGTGATCCCCTGACCTGACCACCAAGTTGTTGATGTAACACTCAACATGCTTGTGCATCATGTTTTGGAAGATATTCTGCATTGCCCTTTGATATGTTGCCCTAGCATTTTTGAGGCCAAACGGCATAACTTTATAACAATAAATTCCTAGCGACGTTCTGAATGTCATTACTTCTTCATCTTCAGGCGCCATTTGGATCTGGTTATACCCAGCATAGCCATCCAGGAAGGACACGATAACATACTGAGTTATGTTGATAATCAATAATTCAGTTATTGCAAGGGGAAAATCATCTTTCGACAGGCCTCATTTCAATCTCTGAAGTCGACGCACACCCTGACTTGTTCGCTTTTCTTCTTTACGGGGATAATGTTCGATATCCATTTGGGATATTTGACCTCCCTAAATAAACTCGACCTTTATCAATTTATTCACTTTTTCCTCTATCTGAGGAACCAAGTCCGAATGAAATCGTTGTTGTGCTTGCTTAACTGGCCTTTTATCTTTAGAAATATTTAATTAGTGCATTGCTACTATAGGCTCCAAACCAGACATTTCTGCGTACGTCCAGGTGAAGACGTCTTTATTTTCTTTAAGAAGTTGGACGTATTTCTCAGACTCCTGTTCAGAAAGACTGGCGCTGACGAATGTGTTCTTTGGCTCTTCTTTCGTACCCAACTTTATCTCCTATAAACTATCTATCATTGGCTGCCCCCAGTCTTTCATCTACTTTGGAGCCATTTTAGGATGTTCGATTATCTTGGGATCCTCCTCTGATAACTGCGCGACCGTAACCGTGTTCGCCGACGATTCTGCCCTCAACCCTTGAAATCTTCTTCGCTTCTTCTAACCAACCCCAAGAGGAATTTGAATTTTTCTTTCCTAATTCAAATCGGTGGGCTTTTCGTGATCAAAACCCTTGTTTCTCATGATTTGCTTGCTTGTCGGACCATATCTTTTGAGATCTTGCGGCGTCAACCTACCACAGCACTCATTACTCTCGGTCTCCTCTTGGATTGTAAGCATATTCACCATTGCCATCATACCCTTTTCTTTTTCTTTGCCAATTATTATCTCGTCCCTGTCTATCATTCATTGTATTTCAATGTATAACAATTCTCCGTTGGATGCCCTACCAGGTGATGATCGCGTCAAAAATCTATCTCTCTTATTCTTATTACATCTTCAGGGCGTTTAGGTTCTGGTAATTCTATTGTGCTGGCTTTTAACAGTTGGTTCATCATAGGAACAACATCTTCCCTTTTGAATGCGAACCCCTCGTGAGAATTGAGCATCTTGGGCCTTTTTCTGCTGTGCCTATTCCCCGATTGACTTGATTCTGCTCTCCATTCCGGCCTCCTATCCCTCGAATCCCTTGTGTCTTTGCTTTTCTCATCACGATCGACGGTTTTTACAGACATCCTACTTGGTGCTCTTCTAGCTGCCTCATCGTGAAATGCTGGCATCTTCCGAGTCATTAATTCCAAAGCATGAACCTTAGTGGCCAAGTTACGGAAAGTTTTGATGTTAGCGCTGGTGAGTCCAAACGCGATTCCCATCTCCATAGAATTCAGACACATTTTAACTTGTTCTTTTTCTTTTAGTAGTTGTTTACACGAGGTTCCCAACGTTTTCCATCTATCTATAAACTTTTCCACTGGTTCGCTTTCTCTCAACCGTATGGAGGCCAATTCTGTAATACTAACATCACTCTCCGAGGAGAAGAAGTTTGACATAAAAGCATCCTGCATTTGTTCCCAACTACATATCGACCCTGGAGCCAGGCTGGAATACCATCAAAATGCTTTATGCGTCAGTGATGACCCAAACAATCGTAATCAATACTGAGGTATCGTAGAGAAATTGCCCATACTAGTAATGAAGTGCATCAAGTGTTCCTCGGGCGATCCTTCCCCATTAAACTTCTGAAAATCTTGATGCTTGAAATTGGCTGAAAAGGGGATATCTTCTACTTCTCTTGGATATGGCGTTCGGTATCTGAAACGACCAATATTTTCTCACTCTCTTTCTATTCTGACGGCTTCTTCGATGACTTGTCTCACTTCATCTTGTGTTACGGTTCTCGTGGCCGGAGTAGACCCTCATGATCCTGCCCCCTGAGGTTGAGAACCTTCAGGCTAATTTTCTTATCCATTCACCGTGCCCATCATTGGGGGAGCTGCGATCTGGGCTACGTTATGTGCAAGGGTTACTAAAGCCTCTCTAAGATTTTTGCATTCTTCCATTAATGCTCGTTGTGCTTCTGCCATCGCATTCACACGATCTTCTGTAGTTGGCACATCATCTTGATTCGTCCCAGCCATGTGTACTGCGACTTCTCTACTCTTTGATGAAGCTATAGTTGGAGTGGGGTGGGAGTATGTTGATGTAACAGGGCTTATGGAGAGAGGAGAGGATGAAGTTTCATGCGACTTTTCTATGCCTTCGATGCTATTGATTGATTGGAGCGATATGTACATCGGTGAATTTATCCGAGGCAATACGGATACAGTCGAACCTGCCATTAATGCTTTACCTTTCTGCTCCATTGCCCATTTAGCCCCCGGGGCGATCAAAACCGGAAAGTCGGCGTCATTGACCGCGGGACTACTCGCTCAGGATATATAGCAGGAGGAGCGAGTTAAGGATTCTTTTTAGCAGCATTGCACGTTTTCGGTCCTCTAACTCTTGGTGATGGCAGATTTATTGTAGGGTTTTGTGCATTCTGTGCTCGTCTTATGGGACATTACGACGGTCTAGCCTTTATCTCCTTCCAGTAATTGAGGTGAAGCAGATATAACCCCAGCTATTACTCGAGTCTGATTGTTTTTGCTTGTAGGAAGTCGAGTCGCGTATTCCGAGGTTTGGTTCAGCACATACTCTATCATGAATCCGGTCGGAGTGAAATGGAAGTTCACTTTTCTTGCAGAAGTTACCATTAGTTGTAACTTGTGGTTGAATTCAGAAGCCTTCAAACATAAAACACAACCATAGTTAGTATTTGTAGAATCAAATAATCTATCTTAGAGATGAAGGGGAGGATGTTCCCACTGAGAGTCATGTAACACCCTGGATTTTTGCCAACCTGGAGATAGATGTCCTTAGGCGATGGGCCGATCCGAACACCTTATTAACTTGTAAGAACTAAATCCCAAAGTCTAAAATCGCTCTTTAACCCTTTTTCCTTCACAAATCTCACCTCGCACCACCTCGTTCTTTAAATCTTTCTAAGTACTTCCACATTAGACACAAATCTTAAAGTTTAGGTGTTAAAGAACAATACTCAAACTCAAAATTTTTGTAAATAGTACATATATAAATAAAATGGGCTTTTGACCATTAACTTTATGGAATCGACGAATAGGTTATTTAGAAACATCAGCCTCTCTTACCCTGGGACCTTCTTTTGTTGTAATTAAGGCGTGATTTAGTTAAGTATTAATTACTTGGATCACTTTATATACAAACTACAAAGGCCCAAGTACCACCTCAGATAGAAATCACTCAGGACCAAATCCTTTAGAAATTAGACAAAGTTAACTAAGTGCTAAACTAGATCACATATGAAATCCGCACTAATCACTTTAAATCCGATCTGCAAGACCCAAAACTTGTAGAATTAGTGACGCTAGGTTACCCTAAACTCTAGGATCAATCTCATTACCCAGTTGCTCTCGGGAGCATCACGAAACTCCGTATCAGATCTGGACCGCACATCGATAGAATTAGGTCCGCCTTGCTGGGCTTGACAACCATCTCGGAAGTCAAATTCAGATAGTGTCTCACGGCTATTCGCTTGAGCCCGGAGCGAGGAGTGTGAGAAAGCCTGGGTTTCTTTAAAAATTAAATTTAATTAATCTGAGACTTGATGTTTGCGAGCCAAATATAAGTAATCAGACCGTTAAAATCTGACCCAAATCACCCTTGATCAGGAAACATTTCCCATACATGTCTGTGTACTTGTAACCCTGATCGAGATTCTGTGACTGTTGAACTGAAACTGGTCCGTCACGTGCGATCTAGAAACCCAATTAGAATGAAAACTTAACTCGACCTAGATCCATAGTCAGTGAGCTTAAGTCCGACCGTTGGCTCAAGGGAGGCTCCAGAAGTGCTTCGTTGAGATGGAACAGACCCGCTTTGGACATAACCTAAATATACCTTGATCCTGAGTCTATTTTAGAGAGTTTTGGGCCTATATAAGGACCTTAAACCCTCTCTCATTCAGCCCATACGAATTTGAGAGAAACCCTAGGAGAGAGAAGAGAAGAAAGAGAGAGAAAGTGTGAGAGTTGTGGGAGATAGATCCTGTCACTCTACCCTGTTATCATACGTGCTTAATCACCCCGATCTAATCGCTTTCCCAGCAATTCTGGTTTCGTTTCTAGGTAAGAAACCCTAACCCTAATCTGTTCTAGGATTATGATTATTGCAAGTGATGAAATAGCTAACCTATTTCATGTCTTAGGTTGCCGTTCTGCCAGTGATTAAGGCTTGGTGTTTAACTGAGTCCGTTACTCGTTTCTACGGCATAAGGTGCGGACTTTAGACGTATAAGTTATGGTTTATAAGGCTTTCAATGTCAGTTAATGATTTATTACTGACGTGGATGCTATTGCACATGTACAAAGTGTTGTCCGTTTTATTTTTCAGATATACGTTAACTATGTTGAATATACTGTATTCCTCATATTTGTAGAAAATACCATATATGTATGAAATATGGATTTGTGCTTAACATGATTATTTGTCGTGACTAGATGCTTGTATGTATGTGACAACTCCCTAGCAAAAGGACTTGCCCTAAATCACGCCACGACCAATATACGCTATATATGTTAAAATGTGTAGCCCAAGTGTTTGTGGAAATGACTAAATGAATATGGAACTTGGATTCATGCTTGACATGACTATCCGCCGTGGGTGCACGCATGTTATAAATGGGGCAGCTCCCTAGTGAAAGGATTTGGCCTAATACCTATGTGATCAACCTACGTCATGTATGTTATAACATGTAGTCTAAGGGTTTGTAAAATTGTCTGAATGAGTAAGTAGTTAGTAAATTGCAATATATAAGGGTGTTGAGATATGATTCTCAACTCCTTTAACTATGTGTATGCTTTCCTCCATGTACCATTTATTAAAATGTCTGTTTATCTATGTAATGCATATGATTAAATTCATGTTTAAGTTGTGTTCCATAAACTGCAAAAACAAAGCCATGAAGGGTGATGGGGGAGTGGTGTAACGAGTGCATGCAACAGCCCTGGCAGCCCTAAGCGGACAATATCAGACTTTGATTGTATGATTTGAAATCTTGATCCATTACTGCTTTACCTATCCATAATTGAATGTGATTGGGGCTATTATATAGTTCAGGTAATCGGTAACAAGCCTTGAGTTCGTGGCTGAGATTCATTTGCCACGAAGGATGTGTTTGACGAACCCGAGCCGCATGTCAGTTGTCGGCAGTGGTTAGGCCATATGGAGTGCTTATGCACTTCATGTCGTTTAGCTAGTTGTGCGCTCGTGCTAGTCAAGCTTGTTAAGTAACCCGATCTGTCTAATGTATGTTCACCATTTTGGACGCCATTGCTTGAACCTAAGGTACCAAACTTACTAGTGCAACCCCGTTAACCTTAGTACCTCGATCCGCTAAGACTCATGAGCCGGACATGGTGGTATGAGACATCGTGATCGAGCTGTCGGCCTACGCTAGGGCCACGAGCCTCTCCGTTGTAACCAGTAAGCAATCCAGACTCGTGAGCCGAATATGGTGGTATGGGACACTGTATTTGATCTGTCGGCCTACACTGTTTTGATGGGTGATGAGGGAGTGGTGTAACGAGTGCATGTAACAGCGCTGACAGCCTTGATCATGCCCAGTGTAGTGACCTCGAGCATACTCTAAATCTGCGATGAGACAACGAGTCTTCCCATAGTAACAGAGTATAAACTAGGCCTGCATTGATAAGGTGATGGGGGAGCGGTGCAACGAGTGCGTGTAACAGCCCTGACAGCCCTTTGCAGTGACTTATAACTGCACCATCGTATGAGATTATCTAGGACTGACGACCCTAGAATGGATCATTGTTTGGGAATGATATAAGGGAGGTACCTTAGTTTCTCAATATTGTTGTATGAAAAGGACTAATAATAACTTGGTAATCACGCTCATAACATAGCATGCATGTGCCTGGAAGATGTGGAGCACTGAGGGATGAACGCATACCGCGAACGTAAGATGGTGTCGCATGAGGGTGGTTTGGCAAGGGCATGGATCATGACTACATTTCATCCTTGCATTAATAAGAGTAGTTAGGATTGTTTGACTGTACTGCTTGACTAAATTGATAACATATTAACCTATGCTTTATTGTTCCACTAAGTTAGCTACTCACTCCCACGTTACAGGACTGTGTTGTGCACACCAACTAGACTCTGTTGTAGCTACAGGTAATGGCGATGCTTGTGAGGGGGAGCCGGACCTTTGCAATGACTAGGATGCTTTCTTGTATATGTTGTTTTTGGTGGCTTCATGTGAGCCATATGTTGATCGACGGGGTTACAGGGATGTCGACTAGATGACCTTACACAATTTTGTATATTTTGGAATTGTACTTGTCATTCATTAACCTGGTAACATTATCACACTCTGGAGAGTTACCATAGTTTATATATTTTATACATCTATCACAGTCTTTCGCTTGCAATTTAACTGTCTCCGGAGTATGATATATTATTTTGGTATAATCCCATTCATGTTTCAATGCTCTCATCATAATCATCATTATCTATGTTGCATAAGTGATGCGTTGGAACTCGGGAGCTGAGCTTTGCTCGACCCCCAATTTTTAGGGCGTTACAAGTCGCCATTTTGGCGTCAGACAGACACCAAACTATGATGAAGGTTTTACAATTTTCTCAATGTTAATGCTAAATAAGATAGAATAGTTCCCCAGCAGAGTCACCATTTTATTTTGAATGAGAAACAAATGCATTTGGTTTGGGATATCATCTTATTCAAATACTGAGTATTGAAGAGAATCATCATATTTTATTAATACTGAGTTCATTTGTATCCTCGAACATCCCTTGATTCTAAGATAAATAATTTAGAATGTACAAATTGACCAAGTTCAAATATCCAAGTCAGATATCAAATCTGGCAGGATTTTGACTCTTGATTTGATCAGCTCTTTAAGAGGAATATGACTTGAATATCTTTTCTGCTAGTCTCTTCTCTTGAAGCTTGAACAGAAGAAGTCTAGAGAAGAAATCTGAAGACTTGGCCATTTTGACAGCATAACGACTCCTAAACTTCACTGACTGCAGGGCAGTCTAGTTGCGCTGACCCGCACAACTGACATGGCTTACATGGGTCAGCGCAAACCACCGGAGCTTCCTTTCCTACCTTCTATCTTCCTCCTCGCTCTGCTTCTTATCCAATTTTTTCAATCCTCCTAAATGAAGGAGGGGAGGGGGTATTTATAGGCCCTCGCACATGTGACACCTCAATTTTAGTGCCATGGGGCCCACCTTTCGATCCTTTATGTTTTCTCGAAGAACCGGTTCTAAAACTTGTTGCGCAAACCTACGTAACTCTCATTTTGGTTGTGCAAACCCGTGCAAACAACCCTTAAGTCACATTACTATTCTTCTTTTTCAATTTTCCTTCTCCCTCTCAATCTTATTTTGCTTCAATCCTTTCATCATCATTTTTATGCCTCAACACCGTCTTAAATTACGCATTCCGCGTTGGCCTCGCATTACGCTTCGGTCGACCGAAGTTGGTTTTGGTGGCACCGAATCGTATTTAAAATTTATCGCATATGAAATTGTATGTGCAAAGTGCTTAGGTGACACCGAAACTGGCTTAGGTGGCACCAAATTAAGCTTAGGTGGCACCAAATTAAGTTATTTTCTTGCTGGACTATTTTGTTCACTTTCGGTGGCACCGAAGTTGGCTTAGGTGGGATCGAACTGTCCTGTTTTTCTGCTATTTAACTTGTAATTTTATCAATCTTTTCTCCATCCTTTGTACTTAGTTTCTTTGGATCTTTAGCATGAGAATTCTTCATTCTTAGTGTCCTTAGATCCCTCCTTTGCCTTGGTGATTTTTGAGCACTAAATCCATACTTTTAGTATTCTTTTCAATCCAAGTTCTCAGATTCATCTTGCAACACAAACATGCATAAAATATAACATTAAGCAATATCATGTTCATAAAACCAAGATATAAATGGGGGAAAGTATGCAATATTTGACACTTAACACACTCCTCAATCAGCATTTTGCTAGTCTTGAGCAAAACATGTGAAAGATAGATCGAAAGCCACATATAATTTCTATAAGTTCAACCGGTTTAAAAACAATCCAGACAATAGAATTCTAAAATACATCAACGTTGAGCATTACTTTCTCATAAACTCTAGCAATCAGTAAATTTTATAGTCAAGCTTAGAGTATTAATCCTCCAATTAGAGCAATTCTAAACATTGAGTTCTATGGGTGCATAGTGAAGCCTAGACTTATCACAATTAAAGGTTCAATTCTCCATTTTCATGACGACATCGATAATTAAAAGAGCATTCAGAATGACCAGAACCTAAACCAAAACTTGCCTTACAATTCAACTTTTTATTCTTCCACCTTTTGATTTTTCCATCGATGACTTTCACGTTATGTTCAATCTTTTCAATGATCTTCAATAGGTAGCCTTTTTCGACGATAACTGTTTTTTAGTTGGTTTTTGCTTTTTCTTTCCTTTTAATTCTTCTAATTGAAAATGATGGACAAATTCCCCAGGTTAGTTCCTTCCATGGTTAATAATCATCAAGTTAACAATTTAATGTAAAACTGAAACCTTAAGGTGTAAGCTAGATGTGAGATGAGAGATCATGACTCAATCAATGTTTAAAATTGTTAATCATGGATTAATAATTCGAACTTAACTTTGAAATCTAACACGTACTAAAATCCAAGAGACATAAATCATCAACATTAAGTATCTTATACTTCTAAACTTTGGATTATCTTTAAAATCACTTAATTTATAGAAATTTTAAAAATATTCCACAATTTTTTTCTCAAAGACTAAGAAAATACTGATTAGTTTACCTACCTAATCCACACCCCCAACCTAAAATCTATATTGTCCTCAATGTAAAAGATATAAGCATGCAATGCACATGAGACAACGAAAGTAAAGGATAAGTGATGGAAAGGTAGTACCTGAAGAAGGAATTTAAAGGCTTTTCCAAGGGTCTCAAAGTGAAGATGGGTTAGCAGGAGGATTCAACAAACTTAAAACAAACTATCCTAATCCTATGAAAATAATAAATTCTAATCCTAAACTAGGAAAGCAAGGGAAAGCTACTCAATCATGCAGCAAGGTTCCTCCTCCGGCTAGTATCTTGATAAATTTCTTAGAAGGTTTCTCAACAATATCATCAAAAAGCCATTTTTGCACTAGGCTTGGATGTCCTAGAGTATGAATGTCTAGAGAAATTTATAGACCTCGGTAAAAAATTGTCTTTGAATCTCCTTGAATCTCTTGATGTATCCAAAGTATATACGATTCACCTGTGACAGATAAATTTTCAAAGTTACTATAATATGGTGAATTAGAGACAACACGTAGATGAAATTTTAGAAAAATTCTCAGTAGGTGATGTAGTCTCAACACATTCTGAAGTTTCAAACTTCGGTTCATTTTTTGGATCCTCCTTTAATGATAAATATTCAGGATCTGTGTAAGGAGGGACTTCAAAATAAGGGTTCTCTTGGTCAGTAAAAACTATCGAAGTATTGCCTTGTAAGGCATCCATTATTTCTTTTATCATGGGATTATTTGAATCTGCAAATTGTGCCAAACAATCTTCCAGGGAGTTGAGAGATTTAGTTGAAAGGGATTCATTCTCCACATTGAAGTCTGTGATGATCTACCCAAGGATTCCATCGTATCTGAAAGTGGATGGAAGCATGATCTCTTGCTCTTCATCTTGGTGAGAATAAATCATCATCGGATGTATCTTGCCTTGTCTTACATAGGTAAATTGAGGATCAGTAGGTGAAGATTGATGTGAAGAGTTTGTTCATGGTACTGCTCAGTAAAGGCATTGTATCATCAAGGGTTAACAACTTAGATGGTGGCCTCAACTGGATGGTTTCAAATTCCAGAGTCATATTGAGCAACACGTCCATCTCCAAAATCATATCATTATTTAATTCAGGAGAGTGGTCTAAACATGCCTCACAAGAGTTAGAAGGGTTGGTTGAAAGGGGCTCATCCTCCATATTTAAATCAGATATGTCAGATGGGTGGAGTAGATCATTATGGTCAACAACTTCCTGAAACTTTTGATCATTAACCTGGACCAAACTTGAGATCGATTCCAGGAGAATTTGGGTTGTAATCTCATTACTGTCATCACATTCTTCATCATCAGCCAATTCAGTGCAGTGCACAAGTGGGATGGGATTGCTTTCCTCACATTCTGTTTCTAGGTTGGGTTAAGGTTCAAATAAACTAGCCTCTTCCTCCTTATTGAAACCAAGTGTGTCATGTGAGTGAAGTGTGTTAGTATAATTATATTTGAAAGACACCCATGTTTCTTGATCACTTCTTTGGATGATCATCGAGATTAACTCTTTGGGAGATTGAACCATATACTCATTAACAGAATCCAACTCCTCATTCTCAGTTTCAGGATTCCCCACAAGCGAGTTAAGGTCACTTTCCTCGCATTGTGTTTCTAGATTGGGTTGAGGCTGAGATAACCTAGCCTCTTCCTCCACATTGAGGTGTGACTGATGTTCTTGAATGGAGGATTCAATCGCTTCTAATGATTTTCTAATGTCTGCGAATGACTGTGTGGTGAATTGGTTGAATTGTTCTTGAGCTTCCATGTATTTCTAAATTGACTCCTCTTGGATTGTTTCCAGTTCAATCTCATAAGTAGGGGATCTAAGGGAGTAGTCATTAAAATTAATTGTTGGTTCATCTCTCCAATTATGATGTTTCCACTGATCATAGTCATATGGGTCATATGTGAGAGAGTTTGATGGTTGTTGGTACACATTATCACCTATAATATAATCACGCAAAGTTTTCTTCTTGCTGGATGGGTGATAATTGTCCTCAGTCCAACAATCATGATGACCCCAATAATTAAGTAGTGTTCTCTTAATTTGTGGAATGTAATTATTCTCTTGCATATGATCACGCATAGACTTCTTGATTGGTGGAGCATTATATTCTGGTTGGTTCTCGATGATAGTTTCAGAAAAATTTTGATGCATAGGTTGTTTCCTAACATAATCATTTAACAGCCCTTCACAATATCTCTTAAGTAGTTCAGCATATTGTCGTTCCCACTCTTGCATATACATGATAAAACCCTAATTCTAAATCTAATCCTAAAATATAATAAAAGAAAATCCTACAGTAATATGGAAAATAAATAGAGAGGAAAAGTTAGAAGGAAGTTACCGGATCGGAGTTCTATGTGAGGATCCTACAAAACAGAAAACATGTTAGTTTCAAAAAAAAAAAATCTGAAAAATCCAAACCTAAAAACAAAACAAAAAGTTAGTCCTAATCTTAACCTAATTCTAATACTATTTAAATTCAGGAAAATGCAACCGTTAATCCCTAGCAATGGCGCCAAAAACTTATTCATAACCCCAAGTGTAGGGTCGCGATGTAGTAATTATCTTGGTGAGACCGAGGTTGAATCCACAGGGACTAATCTTGTATCTTTTTTAATTTAACTAGAAGTAGAGCTAGATGAAGAGCTAAAGCATAAATTTGAATTTAAATGAGTAATTTTGAGTAATGAGTGAAGTATCGATTAAAAGCGGGAAATAGGGTGTCAATGATCCACTTGTAGCAATTGAGATGATACTTTGCTTAATTCAAGAAATCTAACTAGAATCAGAGTCATATCCTATCTAGTTGGAAGAAGAGACGGTCAAATCTTTAAACTTCTCATTGATCTAGCCTCAATGGAGCAGAATTGTGGGAATTGGAAGAGATTCAATCACCTAACCATGCCCAGGAGATGATGGCAAAGAACAGGATTTACCAAATCCACAATCTCAAATAGAAAAGAAGATATTTAAAGCTATTGCAGATCTATTGTAATTTGAGTCATAACAAACCATTAAAAGCTGAAAATATTCCTTAGAATCAAGTAGAATTCAATGAGGTTCAAATATAAACATGAATCAAAGTAAAGTAAACATCTCAATCACACTACAAGCTTCACCTCTTAGCCCTAGCTAAGAGGTTTAACCAACCATAGAAATGATTAAACTAAAGTCTCTCAAACAAAGCATAAAATAAACTAAAGAACGAAGAAGAAAGCTCTTGGATGGTGCTCCACTCTTCTACTCCACTCCTTGAACCCTAGAAGATGCCTAGGAACGTCCTAGGGACTTTTATTTATAGTTGTGAAGCTCTAGCCTTCGTACTGACTTAAAATTTCTGCATACCGCCTTAAATTACGCAATCCGCGTCGGTCCCACATCATGCTTCGGTCGACCGTAGTAGGTTTCGATGGGACCGAAATCGTATCTAAAATTTATCGCATATGAAATTGTATTGCAAAGTACTTAGGTGACACCGAAATTGGCTTAGGTGACACCGAATTAAGTTTAGGTGGCACCGAATTAAGTTGTTTTCTTGCTGGACTGTTTTATGCACTTTCGGTCGCACCGAAGTTGGCTTATGTGGGATCGAATTGTCCTGTTTTTCTATTGTTTAACTTGTGATTTTGCCAATCTTTTCTCCATCCTTTGTACTTAGTTTCCTTGGGTCTTTGGCATGAGAATTCTTCGTTCTTGGTGTCCAAAGATCCCTCATTTGCCTTGGTGATTTTTGAGCAGTAAATCCATGCTTTTAACATTCTTTTCAATCTAAGCTCTCAGATTCATCTTGCAACACAAACATGCATAAAATATAACATTAAGCAATATCATGTTTATAAAACCAAGATATAAATGGGGGAAAGTATGCAATATTTGACACTCAACAACGCAACCATATCATTCAGTGCCAATTATTGACCTCTTCCACGTGAAATATTCTCTAATCTGATGGTCAATGTTTTGGCTGCTTTGGAGATTCCTCCTATTGTTACAGAAATAGTTGAAGGTGAAACAGGCATTCTTGCTTCTAGTACGAGATCTGCTAAGGTGACCAAAACTATAAGTTCCCTGGTTTGTCAAATTACATGAATGTTCAGTCAGTCTTTAAGTGAGTCTCAAGATGAAGATTACAAGATCAAGACCTCAACCAGAAAGAAGATCGAGTCCTCCAAACAAGTAGATGAAGCCTCACTTCCCTAATCAAACCTCTAAGGTAAATGACCCCATTAAACTTAGTCTTACCTTTAATTCTTTGAAAATTATCTTTGGTAAGTTTAAGTGTTGAACAATTAGAACGATAGAGGAGTTAAACATGAATTACATAGATAAACGCGATTACATCGATTGGCAATCGAAATCATTTTTTATTATATCGAACATGGTTCGACTGCATCGAATAATAGGCCCATTCTGTCCAGCAACAACATAACCATTTGCTGGGAAATCTCAATTACATCCAATATAGCTCGATCCTATTAAAATTCAAAATTCAAACGATAACATCGACTTTGGTCACTCCTACATAGAATCATTCTCAAAAGTGTTCATTGATATAATCGAGTCACCTTCGATTACATCGAGAGCAAGTTCTCGATTGTATTGAATAATACTCGATTACATCGAATATTAGGAACATTTTGTCCAACAAATCCATCAAAGAAAATACATATCTTCGATCACATCGAATACCATTCAATGTCATCGAACTTTAAAATTCGATGGTATCAAATGATGATCGATGGCATCGAATATTTGGACAAAATCTTCCAACAACTAAAGGTAATTTTCTAAAGAAAATCCGATGGGATCAAACTATCTTTCGATAACATCGAAGTGCACGTCAATAACATCGAATGGTACTCGATAAAATCGAGTAGAATCTATTCTACGCAAAAACGAACATATATGTGTAGAAAGTCGTTACAATTGAATGAGACTCGATATCATCGAAACTCAAATTTTGATAATATTGAAGACCATTCGATAGTATCGACAATGACATATTTCTGCCCATTTCTTTTTTTACCATTGGGATTCTTCTTCTATAAATATCACCGGTTGCCTCTTAGTAAGATGAGCTGAAAATTAAGAGAGTTTGAAAGAGTTTCTTCACATACATTATACCCTCTTCCTCATTCCCTCTTTCCCATTAGAGTTTTCTTGGCATATGTTTTAATTCAACATCTTATGTGCTTAAGATTGAATTATGAACTCTAACATTTAGTGAGATTCCAACAAACCTCTGTGTAGGTTAATCATGTTATTGGAACTCTTGAATGCATAGCTCATGGGGACCTCCTCTATGTGTATTTAAGATCATATCATATCATATCCATAGAGAAGATCAAAAACCCTAAACCTCACAATCTCAAAGCATTTGTGAAAGCATTAACAACAAGTTGCGGTTCAAGGGAGCTGAAGACTCTTCCTCATTATTGAAGATCTTCACATCATGCGAGAAAGGGACTCACTCACTTACTTGTAAGTATATAAAGTCCATCGAGTCTGAAGCCCTTTCCTTATGTAGGATTGGGATTCAGAGTTTGAAAGACAAACTCGCCAAGACCTCTTTATAGGCCTCCAATAGGAGAATAAGTTGTCCTTAGGTAGGATAGGTTACCTTGTGTAGGCCCAAGTTGCCTTGTGTAGGGTCTCAGTTGTGTCCATGTGTTAGACTCACTATAAGAAAAGGGGGCTTTAGCCTCGGTTCAAAACTGTGGCTAAAAAGGTTAAAAACTGAGGCTAAAGCCTTTAGTCTCAGTTTTGCCTCAGTTATCCAAACTGAGGTTGAAACCCCCGTGGCTAAAGGCTTTAGCCTCAGTTTTAGCAACCAAGGCTAAAATGACTTTTATAGCCTCGGTTCTTCAAGTGAGGCTAAAAGAACCTTTTTAGCTTCAGTTTTCTCGAAATGAGGCTAAATCAAAATTTTAGCCTCCATTGTTTCCAATTGAGACTAAATCCAAATTTTAGCCTCAATTGCCTCCAATCGAAGCTAAATCTATTTTTAACCTCGGTTCTCAACAACCAAGGCTAAAGCCTTTAGCCACGGGAATTTCAGCCTTGGTTCTCAACAATCGAGGCTAAAGCCAAGCCTCGGTTACAAATTGAGGCTAAAAATATTTAATTTTTTTAAATATTTATTTAAACTACTAATCCATTCATTTAATCCACTCATGAAACAATCAATCATGAAAGCCACAATACCAATAAAACAGTTAACAACAATCTATTTAAAGTTTTCAAAACAAACTCAATCAAACTATTACACAACATTAGGTTCCACAAATAATACAAAGTCACAATGCAAGATTTGGATATGACTTTTGCTTGGCTGATGAACAACTACAACTTGTTTGGTTGTCTGAAAGCATCTGCATAGAAGAACTCGCCATTAGCAATAATTTATAGTGGAGTCCATCATATCGATAGTTCAGATTGCTCCACTGGCTCCTTATTTTACTTTTAACAGCTCTAGAGGTTTCTTTCTCAGCATTTAAATGTCAAAAAAGCAAAGTTACCATATCAAGTCTAAAATAGACTTGTTTGACACATGTACAAGCATATGGATATCCGAGCAAAAACATATGAGAGCAAAAGAAATGAAAGAAACCTTCATTGCTACTTTGCAATAAGACAGAAACATTAATATCATTGTGATATCTATCAAAAATGGTACGGATCTTCAGTGGGGGAAAATGTTATTCAATCCAATAGTCAGTTTGTGGACGCTAGTAGAATATATCAACCTGTATGCATGCACACAAACATTGTACATGTGACACAAGCATGCATCGATTGAATGCTAAAAAGAGTGCTAGTATTAATAAACAAAAATCTCACCAGGAATAAACAAATATACTAAAGTGGTATAAAACAGCAAGTTGGTTCAGGTCAGGTACTTAATAGGGTAGACATTTTATGTGTGCGACTGTCCATGTGTCAAATGAACACAACTCCCTGTGCTATCTTCCCTATTACAACCTGAGAAAGTGACTGAACCCAAAAACAAAAACAGAAATAACTCTGCTTTTAACCTTTTGGAACATCAGGTCAATGGAATCTTGGCAATGGTTAAGTGAGATGTGTGCAGGACCTTCTTGAACACATCTCACTCAAGTTTATTCAATGCACACACCATGGTTTTTCACAAACTGTTTGATTAGGGACCTAATAGCTGACACTTCAAATGTGCTAGGAAGGTAAAAAAAAATTTTGTCCATGTATGGTGGCGCATACCAATTCAATTGTGCTTATAACCATCCAAATCTCAGAGGACATGTAATTTTATGGATACTTACAGTAGGAGAATTTTTTTTTTTTTTAAACATAACAATAATAGATGATTAGAACTCACTATCGAAGGGATTCTTGAATGGGTGAGAACATAAGCATATCCTTACATGACTTTATTCGAAGGGAATGGCCATAACTGTTGTGTGGATCATGTATCATGATTGTTGATGAATGTGACACTCTTTTCTAGCCACAATCCAATCATTCCGGGCGGCCTCCCGTCCACATCCTTCATCCGCCACAATTCCCCTTGCACTGCAGCTTGGAGAACCCCTTTAGTTGTAAAATCAAAGGCTGTCGCAATCCACCAGCTGTTTGAACCCAATCCACCATCTCCTTCAACAATTTCAATAGTAAACCAAGCGGTTGTTGGTACTCTTTGAATGGAGCAATCACATAACTGCCAAACGAAAGAAATCAATCCGACATTAAACAAAACTAAGGATTTTCGCTATGAGTTATAGAAACTTATTTAAAGGGAAACTCAAAATGCATCCCCAGTTCAGTTAATATAAATGCTCACGGATCAAGAAGCAGAACAGTAGAGAGATAACCTGGGCTCGGCTTTTGTAGACACAATCATGGGGAGTTCTCATTAAAAGAAATTAGAGAACCAGTTTGGACTAATACTTGCAAGGAAAAATAAAATTCACAAAGGTAGAAGCCCCTTAGAGATCATTTTTTGGGAATTGAAAATCTTTTCTTTTGCTCCTCTTAGTGAAAGCATATCATTTTATTTATTTAATGTCAATCAAATGGAACTTAAGAAAAATTTGGAATTGTGTTGGTGACTGAAAGAAGAAAGAAGATGTGTCCTGAGAACTGGTTATCGAGACTCTTAGAAAGCATGCCATTTGGGGCAAGCTATTACCAATTATAGCTAAGACTGGTCAATGACCATGCAATGTTAGGTGATGTAATATAAAATTGAGAACAACAAATCAGAGGACATAACATACCCAATGCTCTGTACAACTTGACCAAGAGTTACGACAGCCACTTCACACTTTATAACAGTACCTCCATCCAAGAGGGCTTCAACAATTACTGGCATTAGTTCACCAAGATATTACTTCATTCCAAAACCTCCCTATAACAAGGACCACAACAAGCGAATTAGGATCACACCATTGTTAATAGAAAAAAAAAAACATTCATGTGGAAACATGATTGGTAAGTGATTATCCTCACATCATGTGGTCCCCAAAGTGTAATGGAGCAAGCAAGTATGCTAGCGTCTATGAAAGGAGGTAGAGAGAGATGGTGGTGGAATCTTAGGTGAGTTGTAGAGAGAGATGAATGTGGATCTGTAACAGTTGCGCACCATGCTTTGGATGAAAAATTCAGAGATGGTATTGGTTCTTTTACAATGTTGGCATATGAAATATGGCTCATGAGTGATGCTTTGCCAAGACTTGCTTACGCATCTGCAACTAAATAAAGATATGAATGGGACCCATGTTAGAATATCAAAGATTAGATCAGATGGTACAAATTTCGCCATTTTTTCTAGTTCATGTTGAACTGCATCCTCTCCCTTAGTAATATCCATACCTGTCAAAAAAAGAAAGATTGAGAAATTTCATTTGTACACGAAATATAAAGAGTACCAAGTAAAAGACAGTGAAATATATAGAGAAGGCAAGGAGTTCTAGGTTGCTGTGTAAGAGCGAGCCATATAAAAGACTCAGGTAGGCCACACCATGAGAAACAATAGGTGCGATGTGTACCGCGTGAGTTTTAGATCAGGATTATTTTTAGAGCGTCTTATCATGCTGGTTAGGTGAAACTGATTAATCACCACTGTTTCTTGTGGTGTGGTCCAGCTGTCATTTGGATCTGGTTTATCTATGGGCTGATTTACTAAAATAAGCTACCAAAATGGATCGATGGCGTGGATGTGATAAGAGAACATCGCTGGCATGTATACAGAGGATCTCACTTTCGGACGTGAATTTCCTGCGAAAGCCTTTCGCAGGAAATTCCTGCGTTGGGATGGCAAGTGGGGCCACTATGATGTTTTTTGAGAAATTCATGCCGTCTATCTATTTTGAGAGATCATTTTATAATATGCTCTGGGCGAATCAAGTGAAACACACACGATAAACAATGAGGATTCAAAGAACCTTTGTTGAAACATTTTGGTCACAAAAGCTTTCCATCAGATAAATTTTTTTAGTTTCTGCAATCAATCCCAGTGAGAATGACTTGCATATAAAAATTAAGTTAGAGCACATTTCTTTTCTGAAAAAGGCCAAGCTATATGTCCTAGAGGGGGGGGAATAGGACTATGCCAAATTTAAAGTAAAATCAGCAGAAATAAAGTAAACCAATATCCTTACAATATGAATCAATTCACAATGCTAAATTTTAAATCACCTTGATAAATAAGTATTGAGAGATTGATACAAATTCAATTCTAAGGACAACCTTACACCATAATAAACAAGGGCTTATGGTAGGACAACCTTATTTCTAGAACATCTTTTGGATCAAGGACTCAATTTTAATATAAGTAAATGAAATAGCTAGGAATTGAAATTAAATGCAGAAGTATAGATCTAAATTATTACAACAATCCCCACACTTGCTTGAAATGTAAATAGTTACAACATTCACATCCACTTGTACATTCCACACAATCGAATGATAAAAGATATGAAAATTAAGCAAGCATTCAATCCACAAGACAAAGAGTTATAGTGGTTCGCCTGTGTGTACACCAACTGTCTTTCAACAGCCACACAGAAAGCTACTCCACTCCTAATATCCTCACACAGGGGATATTAGCATTCACTATGAAATAGGTTTTCACAGGTTCACCAAAAACCTTTACAATTGTGTCTTTTTCACTTGGGCTTACACAATTCAAAAACCCCTCTTTTCTGAGTTTTCTGGTTTTCCTCAGACAACCAATACAATGAGATTTTTCTGGTTCAACCTCAAACAAAACCAGTACAATGAGATTTTTCTGGCTTAACCTCAAACAAAACCAAAAGTAAATAAATTTTACAGAATTGTAAAATACCTGGATTTCTCCTTTTCTTAGCAGCCAAATTCTAGAACCAATCGGAGTAGATGATTGAATGTCAAAGTTCAATTTCTAATACTCACATTCATAAGGTTCTAAATTCTAATAGATTTTAGATTTAACTTGTTGGGCGTAGCTATATTTGATTTTGATTCCAAGAAGAAGGAATAAGATAATTCCTCTTTTCAAATAAGATTGGAATATAGAAACAAAATCAAATTAAATAAGCTAGCAAAAAGGAATATTAAATAAGCACAATGTAGCTTAAAATAAACACAGACTTATCTCGAGTAATCACTTGAAAATTCTTGAATTGAATAGAGTTGAAGTGTGAAAACTCAATTTCGTGTTCAATTTATAGAAGCAAAAATCGTTCCTACGATCGTCTTAGAAACCTTCGACCGGTCGTAGCTCTAATGATTTTTGAAAAATTAAGCGCGATCTTTGAAAGTCGTTCCACGACCGGTCGTGAGTAGCCTACGACCGTCGTGGGTCACCTACGACCGTCGTAGATCCTTACGACCGGTCGTAGGACCATAGATTACGTTCTTGGACTTTGAGTCGTAGCTCCATGACCGTCGTGGACGAGTCGGCCACACCTATGACCGGTCGAAGGACCTCCAGGATCGTCGTGGGCGTACTAAAAATTTCGAAAAATCTTCAACTACTTAGACCGTCGTGGAATTTCTTGGACTAGTCGAACCAATGCCGGATCGGTCGAACAAGAGCTAGGACTGGTCGTAGAATAGACCAAACTTATGTAAAATAAATATTTGATTTATGTATCCAAAGTGACCTACTTAAAGGGTCAACCTAAGGTCATTCAAACTTTAATCATGTCGTATGGACATTGAACTTCAACCATTCAACGAATGTAGATTGTTTGAACCATATCAGGCTTGAGATCTTGAACTTGTTGTAGCTTCAAACTTGAGATCTTCATCAGCATAACAACTACTTCATGCATTGCTTATTAGTCTTGAAGTCATGAGTTGTTTCTTAAGACTTGAACATCAACATTGTAGCTTCTTGAGACTTCAACATGTAGCTTCTTGAACTTCAATATGTAGCTTCTTGAAAAGTTCAACTTGTAGCTTCTTGAAGTATTTATGCAGTGTCTTGAATTCATATAAATCATCATACAAGCACAGGACACAGATAGATGTTTTGACACATCAAAATTTGACAACCAAAGAAGCATGAGACCATAACACTTACATTTTCTCAAATTTTCATCCCCAAAGATTGCACAAAAAGAAATCAAACAAACAGTCTATGATGAATTTAAAGGAGCAAATAAAAAAGAAAATCAAATGAAAGAATCTAAAGAAAATAGAGCACGAGATTGGATGATCACTGTTTTGGTATCCCCGTTTTATTGCTGCCTTTGTTTCCTTTTTGTTTCTTAATAAAATCATTGTTAAAAAGAAAAAAAAAAATAAAAAAATTCATAGTTCACATCACAGTTAGTTGGTGTAGGCTCATTTAGTTTATTTTCTAATTTCCCCAATTTGTAGTTTGAGTTCACATAATTTGGTAGATTAGAAAATAGTTCAATCTGCTGTTCACATATAGTCCAAGCGCAACAAACATGCACATTAACCGGAGTTTAGGGTCATCCAATCAGGCCATTAGTTCTCGATATAGAGCATGAAATTGGATGATCTCGACACAATAGAGTGATTAGATTCCATTTACCCTGAGTGAGATATACACCTGAAAGTTGGCTTGAAACCGACTACACCACATAGAGTAGCAAGCATTCTCACGGAACCTAAAGAAAATAGCAAACTTTATTGATGTGAGAGTTCTTGTACTTTCTTATGATGGTTTAGGAGGCAATTACACATTCACTCAAACTGTCTATGACTCCTCTAAAGGATATAATTCATAAAGCAACTTCATTTCACATATCATGAAAGTTATGGTGGCCTGCATAACATAAGAGGGGGGGGGGGGGGGGGGGGGGGATTTGTCATCTTTGGTTAGGTGACTTTTATGTTTATATAATTTCTGAATTAATGACTAGTAATGAAACTAACATTTTTTTTCAGTATAAAAAACTTTCGTTGTAACGCCCTGAAAATCGGGGGTCGAACATAAACTCAACTCCCGAGTTCCAGAACATCACTTATGCAACAAAATGAATGATGATTGAATGTTGACTGTATTCGTGCATTGAACATGAGTGAGATTAAGCCAAAACAAAGATATCATACTCCGTAGACAAGTTAAATTTGCAAGCGGAAGACCAGATAGATAGATAAAATATATAACTTATGATGAGTCTCCAGAGTGTGATAACATTACCAGTTAAATAAATACAAGTGCAGTTCTAAAATGTACCAAATGTGAGGAAGTGTAATGCCTCCTATCCCATGTACCATAGCCCCGTCAATACAATATCAGGTCTTCATTGACCTACCAGAGAGATACAGATAGGAGAACTCCTATCATCACAGAAGTAGTCCGGCTCTGCATCACAAGCATCGCCATCACCTGAAACTCAACAAATCTGGTTGGTGTTGCAAACACCGTCCCGTAACGTGGGAGTGAGTGATCAACTCGATGGAACAATAAAGCATAGGTTAACATGTTATCAATTCAACCAAGCAGTAATGATAAAGCAGTACAAATCAAACATTTCTAACTACTCTTGTTAAGTGCGAAAATGAAATGACATGATGCTGTATGCCCTTGCCAAACCACCCTCAAGCGACATCATCTTACGTTCGCGAATGCTTACTCCCTCAGTGCGCCACATCTACAAAGCACATGCGGTGCGATAATGCTCATGATTACCAAGTTATTATTAGTCCATTTCAAACAGCAATATTGGGAAACTAAGGTACCTCCCTTATATCATTCCCAAACATGATCCATTCTAGGGTCGTCAATCCTAGTTAATCTCATACGATATTATGGTTTGAGAAGCATAGTGAAGGCATCGCAAAGGGCTCGTCACCCGTCAGCGCGGATACAGATCTCACCGTATGCAGCTCAATTGCTGGCCGTCAGCTCGAGTACAGGTCTCACCGTACTCGGCTCAATCACTAGCCGTCAGCTCGAGTACAGGTCTCACCGTACTCGGCTCAACTCATACTCTAGTTGCTGTGAAAGACTCGTCGTCAATCACAGACCCTTGGAGTATACTCGAAGATACTACGGAGGACTCGTCGCCGTCAAGACGAGCACATGTGTCTCACCGTACTCGGCTCTCGCCGTAAGTATCGACAGCTCGAATACAGTGTCCCATACCACCGTATTCGGCTCACGAGTTTGGTTCTAAACTTTAGGGTAACCTAGAGTCACTGATTTTGCAAGTTTTGGGTCTTGCAGATCGTATTTAAAGCGATCCCAACGGATTTCATGGCTAATCGAGTTTTGCACTTAGTTAACTTTGTTAAATTTCTAAAGGATTTAATCCTAATTGTTTTCTGGTTGAAATGGTACTTAGGCCTTTGCAGTTTGTATATAAAGTGATCCAAGTTTTACTACTTAGCTAGTTTAAGATAGTGTCTAGGGCGAAAGTGCTTTGAAAAATTGAAAGCACAAGGTAGTGAAGGGTGAGATTTGCGAAGAAAATTGTTTAAAAAGGGATTTGAGGCTTTAATTGAGCGTTTGGGAAGTTAAACCTGTGTTAGGATTGACCCATCGCCCAAGGACGTCTAATTCCAGGTTGGCAAAAATCCGGGATGTTACAATCTACCCCCCTTAAAACAAAATTTCGTCCCCGAAATTGGCTAAGGGTAATAAGGAAAGATTTCTATTATTTCATTCGCCTAAGACTTATTGATTCTAAGTTTCCACGCGTGGTAGGGTATATACCAGCTGGTTCATTTTAGTCTACCCCCCTTAAAACTTAATTCTTTATCCATTTCTCATACCCTGATGGTTTGCTACCATTTATTTCTTTACCTATTTGGAGTCTCGACGACAATTCCCAACAATTTAGAGTAAGATAACTGTTTTCATTGTTTGACCAACACGGAGAGACGGTAATAGTGGGCTCGATCCCGATACATCGATCATCTACCTGACCAGGGTAGAAGGCTCATCGTATCCCTTCCCAGTCCTGGTAGATCCTGGTCTTCTGCTCGGTCAAGCAGGGAGTCCGCTGGTAGTCACCCAGGATTGAGAATTGGGTCAAGCCGCGAATGTTTCGCAGTTGTATATTTCAGTAACTCCGTAGTCCGATCACTTTCTAAGAGTAGGGAATGTCCATCATTGAAAGGCTCAAATTGTTTATTCTAAGGTTGCCCTTTAGGTCTGAGTCTAAGAGAGTCCTCGTTATTATCTATGTCAAAGGAAATGGTGAATCAAATCTTACTAGATCATCCTAGAACGGTTTCTCATAGTAGAACTTGCTAGGGTTTCTATAATGTGCATATGTTAACAAGCACCGTTTTGATCCTAGGCCAGTGGAGTAGGGTCCACCGCGTTTTAGCTGCGCCACCCAGATGAAAGGGGCGTATCAGGTGACCTAACATTGAATCCAAGGGGTATATAGGTTTTCTCTAATCGTGAATAGTTTCTACGTCAAACAAGCTCCCTAAGAGTTAAGGGGATTCAACAATGGAACGGGGTCTCGCTCCAACCTATACAAGCCAACTAACTACGTCTATCACTCAATATTCTTAGCATTGCTAGTCGTTTACATTTCTTAGTCTAATCAGCAGCCTAGGCTCAACTTATGAGCAGCGGTAATCCACTAGTTGTAAGTCTATGCGTATACACCAGATGATTTTTATACCCTTCCTAAATAAAGAAATGTTTTATCGCCTAGGGTCAAAGTTGTTTGATTGGAATTGGGTTGCCGGAACTCAAATTTAACTACGCACGAGCATTTCACACATGTTCATAATAACTAAGAAGATCCTGGGATTTACATTATTAATTTGTTGGATTTCCTCTACGATCAGGTCTGTCGAAATCTAGGAGCACTGCTCTAGGTCCAAAACTCTAAGGATCTATTTGTCAAACAACCATTTACTCAAAAAGCTTAAGCTATCAGAGTGCGGTAGGTTAATGTATATTAAGGGACTTTATCACTTCAATACCCTTTGGCAAGTGGTCTTAAGTTGTATTGAATGGGACCGCATTACTAGTCTTACCTCGGGATTGGGAGTGACATGGTTGGTAGGAGGGTGGGTGGGATAAAAATTAATTTTATAGGCTTTGGAAAATGAGCCATTGTGTTGGAAAGTGTGAGTTGGGATTTCCAAATCCCAAGATAATGAATTCTTAAATATAATTTGAAAGGACAACAGGGTTTACATTTAATGGCATACGATCCAAACACGGTATTAGAAAACATGGGATACAACCAATCTAGGGCCATACCTTACACATACATTTATTGTTACCCGTTCAATTCTATCCACCCTAAACTCACCTAATGCAATTGGCCGAACGGGCCCTAAACGCCCTCAAATATCTAAAATATTCTACCAACAACTACAACCATCAACATGAAATCATAAGCACCCTAAGACAGTAACCCATGCGAACTACGAGGCAACAATATGGATGATTAGACATCTAAGAGAATGGCCGTACATGCTCGGATAGAGCCAAGGAAAAACGAATGAAAAGTGATGGAGAGAGAGAGATAGGGCTGGAGGTTTGTTCCTCCATGAGTTTGAACCTCAACAAAGATTGTAAAGGCCCCAACGGACAGGGATTGAAGGAGGAAAAAAGGGAGAAATGGATGGGTTGAGAGGTATGTACGTTTTCGAGCTCCAAATGGGGTATGTAAAAGCTCAAATGAAAGGAAACGGAAAGGGTAGAGGGTAGGTGTTACTGTGAACGATGGAAGGGAGTGGGTGATGACCGAAAATGGGAAATGAGACGATTGGAGTGGCGATTTGAAGAGAAAACAGCAAGAATAGGAGGAAAAGAGAGATTGGAGGGGCGTTTGAGAGAGAGGGGGGCTCCAGACCTAAAAATCCCAAACCCCAGCCAAAACCACACGTGCCAAGGGGTAGGGGAAGTCGGGCTGACCAACCCCAGCCCCGGCCCCACACCAGGTGGGCCACCGAACCACGGTCCACCGCCGGAATCGCGGCTCCGCCGCGGTCCACCTTGGCCGGAACTGCGCCGCCGCGGTGGGGCCATGTTCTCCATGGTCCCAAGGTGCCAAATGCACCCTGGTTCGACTCTGGGTCCCATCAGATTTAAGTGGGGAGGCCCCCGACTCTGATTCGCTCTATTTCGGGTAGTTTCGGGCAAACTGGACATATCTTGTAATCCGGAATGAGTTATCTGACGTAAAATATATGAATTTGGGGTAGGACGAGCTAATGAAGCCAACCAACCCAGCTATGCAGGGTTGCGCAGCCCAGAATTGTGAGAAAACCCCCCGATTGACGGTTATTTCCCTGCTTCAATTTCGTTTTGCCAAAAATAGTAGTTTTAGTTTGATTTCTCTTCATTCGTTGGGCTTTAGGAGTTATGCCCAATGAGAAAAGAGTTTAGAATAATTAGGAGAACGGTTGGGTGAAGTCGTTTAGGACACTTACTATTTTTTTTTTTGACCGAAAACTTTACCCACTAGTAGACATCACGACCCATATATAGTAAGTTGCGAATTCTAGAAGTTTTAGTTGTAGTTTATTCCTGATTTCTTTCTCATTACCTGGTATCCTTATTTAAAGGGTTGTGAACTCATTCATTTTTTTTTAGTCATTTATTAATCAATTCGAATTAATTAGAATTTATTCCTACTTTCTGCTTTTCTTTTCTCGTGGATTTGGGAAGTCTCTGTGAGGAGTCCAGAGAAGCTCCAAGGATTCGGGGTAGTTATCCTCATCACGTTTATCGTATATTTTACTGATTCTCAATGATTGGGATGAGGTGGATTGTGATCTAGACCCTTCACTAGACAACCTAGAAATGTTTTAAGGTCGACCCGTGTGACCATGGTTGAATACATACTCGATTTCGGCATTCATTTTCAGTGAACTAGCCGTTGGACGGAACAGGGATGCCTAAGATTGTTTCTACATTCCGTCGCTCCCTCTTAAGTCAGAGTGCGTCAGTGTGCATCGTGTGACCATAACCCAAGTCCGGTTTAATCCAAATCATGCTCTGATACCATCTTGTAACGCCCTGAAAATCGGGGGTCGAACATAAACTCAACTCCCGAGTTCCAGAACATCACTTATGCGACAAAATAAATGATGATTGAATGTTGACTGTATTCGTGCATTGAACATGAGTGAGATTAAGCCAAAATAGCATATCATACTCCAGAGACAGTTAAATTTGCAAGCGGAAGACTATGATAGATAGATAAAATATATAACTTATGATGAGTCTCCAGAGTGTGATAACATTACCAGGTTAAATAAATACAAGTGCAGTTCTAAAATGTACTAAATGTGAGGAAGTGTAATGCCTCCTATCCCATGTACCATAGCCCCATCAATACAATATCAGGTCTTCATTGACCTACCAGAGAGATACAGATAGGAGAACTCCTCCTATCATCACAGAAGTAGTCCTGCTCTGCTTCACAAGCATCGCCATCACCCGAAACTCAACAAATCTGGTTGGTGTTGCAAACACCGTCCCGTAACGTGGGAGTGAGTGATCAACTCGGGAACAAGAAAGCATAGGTTAACATGTTATCAATTCAACCAAGCAAGAATGATAAAGCAAGACAAATCAAACATTTCTAACTACTCTTGTTAAGTGCGAAAATGAAATGACATGATGCTGTATGCCCTTGCCAAACCACCCTCAAGCGACATCATCTTACGTTCGCGAATGCTTACTCCCTCAGTGCGCCACATCTACAAAGCACATGCGGTGCGATGATGCTCATGATTACCAAGTTATTATTAGTCCATTTCAAACAAAGAATATTGGGAAACTAAGGTACCTCCCTTGTATCATTCCCAAACATGATCCATTCTAGGGTCGTCAATCCTAGTTAATCTCATACGATATTATGGTTTGAGAAGCATAGTGAAGGCATCGCAAAGGGCTCGTCACCCGTCAGCGCGGATACAGATCTCACCGTATGCGGCTTAATTGCTGGCCGTCAGCTCGAGTACAGGTCTCACCGTACTCGGCTCAATCACTAGCCGTCAGCTCGAGTACAGGTCTCACCGTACTCGGCTCAACTCATACTCTAGTTGCTGTGAAAGACTCGTCGTCAATCACAGACCCTTGGAGTATACTCGAAGATACTACGGAGGACTCGTCGCCCGTCAGCACGAGCACAGGTCTCACGGTACTCGGCTCTCGCCGTAAGTATCGACAGCTCGAATATAGTGTCCCATACCACCGTATTCGGCTCACGAGTTTGGTTCTAAACTTTAGGGTAACCTAGAGTCACTGATTTTGCAAGTTTTGGGTCTTGCAGATCGTATTTAAAGCGATCCCAACGGATTTCATGGCTAATCGAGTTTTGCACTTAGTTAACTTTGTTAAATTTCTAAAGGATTTAATCCTAATTGTTTTCTGGTTGAAATGGTACTTAGGCCTTTGCAGTTTGTATATAAAGTGATCCAAGTTTTACTACTTAGCTAGTTTAAGATAGTGTCTAGGGCGAAAGTGCTTTGAAAAATTGAAAGCACAAGGTAGTGAAGGGTGAGATTTGCGAAGAAAATTGTTTAAAAAGGGATTTGAGGCTTTAATTGAGCGTTTGGGAAGTTAAACCTGTGTTAGGATTGACCCATCGCCCAAGGACGTCTAATTCCAGGTTGGCGAAAATCCGGGATGTTACAATCTAACCCCCTTAAAATAAAATTTCGTCCCCGAAATTGGCTAAGGGTAATAAGGGAAGATTTCTATTATTTCATTCGCCTAAGACTTATTGATTCCAAGTTTCCACGCGTGGTAGGGTATATACTAGCTGGTTCATTTTAGTCTACCCCCCTTAAAACTTAATTCTTTATCCATTTCTGTAACGCCCCGGATTTTTGCCAACCTGGGATTAGATGTCCTTAGGCAATGGGTCGATCCTAATACCTCATTAACTTGTCAGAACTGAATCCCAAAGTCTAAAGCCGCCTTTGAACTCATTTCCTTCACAAACCTCACCCATTCATCACCTTGATCTTCCATTGTTTCTAAGAACTTTCACCCTAGACACTATCTTAAACTAGCTAAGTAATATAACTTGGATCACTTTATATACAAACTACAAAGGCCTGAGTACCACCTCGACCAGAAATCACTTAGGACTAAATCCTTTAGAAATGAGACAAAGTAACTAGGTGTGAAACCAGATTAGCTACGAAATCCATTCGAATCGCTTTAAATATGTTCTGCAAGACCCAAAACTTGTAGAATCATTGACGCTAGGTTACTCCAAAATCTAGGATCAATCTCATTTCCCGGCTGCTCTCGGGAATGAAACGAAACTTCATATTAGGTCTAGACCGCACATCGGAAATCCGATTAACGCAAAGTTAAGGACTTAGGATCGCCTCATTGGGCTTGACAATCATCTCAAAAATCAGGTCCATCCGATGTCCCACGACCATTCGTTTCGATTCAGAGTGAGGGTGTGTGAAAAACACTATTCCTATTCCAAAATAAATATCAGGAATAGTGATCTGGCATCATTCGTTGACGCATCAGTATTAAGCAACCAGACCGTCAGAATCGGACCAAATTACACCCTCGGATTAAGAAAAATTTCAGGAACATTTACATGTACTTGGAATTTCGGATCGTGGCCCACTGACCGTTGAACTGAAAGTGGTCCGCCACGTGCGATCTGGGAATCCAATCAGGTCGAAAACGTAATCCCACATAGATCCATGTGTGGTGAGCTTAAGTCTGACGTTTGGCTCAAGGGGGGCCACCAGAAACACTCATTTGAGCTGAAAAAGTGACGAATATCCTATATTAGCAGTAACCCTTGAACCTGAGTCTATTTTGGGAATATTTTTGACTATAAAAGGACCTTAAACCCTCTCTCATTCCAGCCATACGAATTTGGTTTTGAGAGAGGGAAAAGAGAGAGAAAGTGAGGGAGATGTGGGAGGAATTCCCTGCTGCTGTTCCCTGCCGCTATTCGGCCTACACCGCCCTGTTCTAGGCGCTTTCCCGGCGGTATCCATCCCATTTGAAGGTAAGAAACCCTAACCCTAGGTCTGATTTGAGGTGGGATCGATGTGGATTGTGTAACAACTAACCGATTCCGCTCTTTAGGCTAGAAAACTCCCGTATACGGAAGTTCTTCCACCCTTGCTGATTCGTTGCGTTTCCAAAGGCAAAGGTGAGGACTTTAAGTGTATAAGTTGCGGTTTTCAATGCTTTCAATGTCAGATAATGGTAGATTCATGATCTGCATGCAATTGCACATGTACAAAGTGCTTTCCGTTTTCTGTTTCGATTAGAATTGTAGAATTTGGAATTTCACATACTCTAGGTATTCGTATAAAATACCGTATACGTATTTTTTATGGAAATGTGTTTGACATGTTTATTTGTCGTATGGATATAAGACATATGGATAAAAGACTTATTTGGCAAAAGGATTCGCCGAAATACATGTTTTACTAATATACACTATGTATGTAGAAATACTGTATTGTAAGGAGTGCCGTATACATGTATATTTTGGAAATGTGTTTGCCATGATTATGTGTCGTATGATTATATGACATATGGATAAATTACTGATTTGGCGAAAAGAATCGCCGTAATACATGTTTGTTTGTATACACTATGTATGTTGAAAATGCGTATTCTAGAAAATACTGTATACGTATAAATTTTGGAGATATAGTTATCATGATTATTTGCTGTAGTAATATATTATACATGGATAAAATACTCACTTGGCTAAAGGATAGCCCTAATACATGTTTTGCTAACATAGACCATGTATGTTGTAATAGTGTATTCTAAGTGTTGTGAAAATGACTGAATGAGTATAGAATTCTCATTCGTGCTCGCCATGACTAATTGTCATGGATAATTGATTGTTGTATTGGCAATACCCTTTGACGAAAGGATTTGCCCTAAATCACGCCACGGCCAATACACACTATATATGCAAAAATGTGTGGCCCAAGTGTTTGTGGAAATGACTGAATGAATATGGAACTTGGTTTCCTGCTTGCCATGACTATCCGTCATGGGTGTATGCGTGTTATGATTGGGGTAACTCCCTAGTGAAAGGATTTGGCCTTATACCTCTGTGATCAACATATGTCATGTATGTTGATTCCTGTATTTTAAAGTGTTTGTTAAAATGTCTGAATGAGTAGTAGTTAGTAAATTGTAATGTTTAAGGATGTTGAGATTGGATTCTCAACTACCCTAGCGACGTGTATGATTACCTCCATGAGGTTGATCACTTAAAACACTTACTTACAATACATGTGTTTGTATTACTATTAATGTAGTGTTTTACAACATGCTTTTTATCATGCTTTATAATATGCTTTTAACGTGCCTACTAGCATGTTTGAATTACTTTATTTATCATGCTTGAATTACTTTGTTTATCATGCTTTACTCCACATGCTATGGATGATAATTGATTATGCTTGGGGCTATGATTATAGTCCAGACAATCAGTACTAGATTGGAGATCGTGGTTGAGTTTCATGTCGCCACGTGAGATGTGTTCGACGAACTCGAGTCGTACTTCGGTTGGCGATAGTGGTTGGCCACGCGAAGTGCTTATGCACTTCATGTCGTTTAACTTGTTGTGCGCTCGGGCTAGCTGAGCTCGTCAGGCAACCCGATCTGTCTTATGTATGTTCACCATGTTTGGTCACTAATGCTTGAACCTAGGGTACCAAACTTACCAGTGAAAACCCTTTTAACCATGGTACCTCGATCCGCTAAGACTCATGAGCCGGGCATGGTGGTATGGGACACCGTGGTCGAGCTGTCGGCCTACGCTGGGGCTACGTGCCTCCCCGTAGTGACCAGTGAGCAACTTAACTCGTGAGCCGATTATGGTGGTATGAGACACTATATTCGCGCTGTCGGCCTACATTAATAAGGTGATGGGGAGTGGTGCAACCTTTGTGCGTAATGCCCGGCACCCTTTGTAGTGACCGCGAGCATATTCTCGAAGTCAAAGGCGCCTTAGGGTTCGCCGCGATATATAGAGTATGAACTAGGCCTGTTTCTGTATAGTGATGAATCGTTTAAGGGGTGATGGGGGAGTGGTGCAACCTTTTGTGCGTAATGTACAGCCTCTCTGCATGACCTAAAAAATACACCATCGTCTCGATATTAACTAGGACCGACGACCCTAGAATGGATCATGTTTGGGAATGATACAAGGGAGGTACCTTAGTTTCCCAATCCTGCTGTTTGAAATGGACTAATTAAAAAAACTCGGTAATCATGCTCATCATGCATCGCATGTGCCTGGAAGATGTGGAGCACTGTGGGATGTAAGCATGCGCGAACGTGAGATGGTGTCGCATGAGGGAGTATGTCGGTGAGGGCATCCATCATACCTGCATTCATACTTGCATTAATCAGAGTAACTAGGAGTGCTTGATTTACTGCTTTATCATTACTGCTTGACTGCATCGATAACATGTTAACCTATGCCTTATTGTTCCACTGAGTTAGCTACTCACTCCCACGTTACGGGACGGTGTTGTACACACCAACCAGATTTGTTGAGTTTCAGATGATGGCGATGCTTATGAAGCAGAGCCGGACTACTTCTATGGTGATGAGGAGGAGTTCTCCTATCATGTAACTCTCTGACGGGTCTCTGAAGACCTGGTACTGTATTTTCGGGGCTGTGGTACTGGGGATAGAAGACATTAAACTTACACATTTGGTACATTTTATAACTGTACTTGCATTTATTTAACCTGGTAATGTTATCACACTCTGGAGACTCATCATAGTTTATATATTTTATCTATCTATCATAGTCTTCCGCTTGCAAAATTAACTGTCTCTGGAGTATGATATGCTGTTTTGGCTTAATCTCACTCATGTTCAATGCACGAATACAGTCAACATTCAATCATCATTCATTTTGTTGCATAAGTGATGTTCTGGAACTCGGGAGTTGAGTTTATGCTCGACCCCCGATTTTCAGGACGTTACAATTTCTCATACCCTGATGGTTTGCTACCATTTATTTCTTTACCTATTTGGAGTCTCGACGACAATTCCCAACAATTTAGAGTAAGATAACTGTTTTCATTTTTTGACCAACACGGAGAGACGGTAATAGTGGGCTCGATCCCGATACATCGATCATCTACCTGACCAGGGTAGAAGGCTCATCGTATCCCTTCCCAGTCCTGGTAGATCCTGGTCTTCTGCTCGGTCAAGCAGGGAGTCCACTGGTAGTCACCCAGGATTGAGAATTGGGTCAAGCCGCGAATGTTTCGCAGTTGTATATTTCAGTAACTCCGTAATCCGATCACTTTCTAAGAGTAGGGAATGTCCATCATTGAAAGGCTCAAATTGTTTATTCTAAGGTTGCCCTTTAGGTCTGAGTCTAAGAGAGTCCTCGTTATTATCTATGTCAAAGGAAATGGTGAATCAAATCTTACTAGATCATCCTAGAACGGTTTCTCATAGTAGAACTTGCTAGGGTTTCTATAATGTGCATATGTTAACAAGCACCGTTTTGATCCTGGGCCAGTGGAGTAGGGTCCACCGCGTTTCAGCTGCGCCACCCAGATGAAAGGGGCGTATCAGGTGGCCTAACATTGAATCCAAGGGGTATATAGGTTTTCTCTAATCGTGAATAGTTTCTACATCAAACAAGCTCCCTAAGAGTTAAGGGGATTCAACAACGGAACGGGGTCTCGCTCCAACCTATACAAGCCAACTAACTACGTCTATCACTCAATATTCTCAGCATTGTTAGTCGTTTACATTTCTTAGTCTAATCAGCAGCCTAGGCTCAACTTATGAGCAGCGGTAATCCACTAGTTGTAAGTCTATGCGTATACACCAGATGATTTTTATACCCTTCCTAAATAAAGAAATTGTTTTATCGCCTAGGGTCAAAGTTGTCTGATTGGAATTGGGTTGCCGGAACTCAAATTTAACTACGCACGAGCATTTCACACATGTTCATAATAACTAAGAAGATCCTGGGATTTACATTATTAATTTGTTGGATTTCCTCTACGATCAGGTCTGTCGAAATCTAGGAGCACTGCTCTAGGTCCAAAACTCTAAGGATCTATTTGTCAAACAACCATTTACTCAAAAAGCTTAAGCTATCAGAGTGCGGTAGGTTAATGTATATCAAGGGACTTTATCACTTCAACACCCTTTGGCAAGTGGTCTTAAGTTGTATTGAATGGGACCGCATTACTAGTCTTACCTCGGGATTGGGAGTGACATGGTTGGTAGGAGGGTGGGTGGGATAAAAATTAATTTTATAGGCTTTGGAAAATGAGCCATTGTGTTGGAAAGTGTGAGTTGGGATTTCCAAATCCCAAGATAATGAATTCTTAAGTATAATTTGAAAGGACAACAGGGTTTACATTTAATGGCATACGATCCAAACACGGTATTAGAAAACATGGGATACAACCAATCTAGGGCCATACCTTACACATACATTTATTGTTACCCGTTCAATTCTATCCACCCTAAACTCACCTAATGCAATTGGCCGAACGGGCCCTAAACGCCCTCAAATATCTAAAATATTCTACCAACAACTACAACCATCAACATGAAATCATAAGCACCCTAAGACAGTAACCCATGCGAACTACGAGGCAACAATATGGATGATTAGACATCCAAGAGAATGGCCGTACATGCTCGGATAGAGCCAAGGAAAAACGAATGAAAAGTGATGGAGAGAGAGAGATAGGGCTGGAGGTTTGTTCCTCCATGAGTTTGAACCTCAACAAAGATTGTAAAGGCCCCAACGGACAGGGATTGAAGGAGGAAAAAAGGGAGAAATGGATGGGTTGAGAGGTATGTACGTTTTCGAGCTCCAAATGGGGCATGTAAAAGCCCAAATGAAAGGAAACGGAAAGGGTAGAGGGTAGGTGTTACTGTGAACGATGGAAGGGAGTGGGTGATGACCGAAAATGGGAAATAAGATGATTGAAGTGGCGATTTGAAGAGAAAACAGCAAGAATAGGAGGAAAAGAGAGATTGGAGGGGCGTTTGAGAGAGAGGGGGGCTCCAGACCTAAAAATCCCAAACCCCAGCCAAAACCGCACGTGCCAAGGGGTAGGGGAGGTCGGGCCGACCAACCCCAGCCCCGCCCCACACCGTGGGCCACCGGACCGCGGTCCACCGCCGGAACCGCGGCTCCGCCGCGGTCCACCTTGGCCGGAACTGCGCCGCCGCGGTGGGGCCATGTTCTCCATGGTCCCAAGTTGCCAAATGCACCCTGGTTCGACCCTGGGTCCCACGGATTTAAGTGGGGAGGCCCCCGACTCCGATTCGCTCTATTTCGGGTAGTTTCGGGCAAACTGGACATATCTTGCAATCCGGAATGAGTTATCTGACGTAAAATATATGAATTTGGGGTAGGACGAGCTAATAAAGCCAACCAACCCAGCTATGTAGGGTTGCGCAGCCCAAAATTGCGAGAAAACCCCCGATTGACGGTTATTTCCCTGCTTCAATTTCGTTTTGCCAAAAATAGTAGTTTTAGTTTGATTTCTCTTCATCCGTTGGGCTTTAGGAGTTGTGCCCAATGAGAAAAGAGTTTAGAATAATTAGGAGAACGGTTGGGTGAAGTCGTTTAGGACACTTACTATTTTTATTTTTTCTTGACCGAAAACTTTACCCACTAGTAGACATCACGACCCATATATAGTAAGTCGCGAATTCTAGAAGTTTTAGTTGTAGTTTGTTCCTAATTTCTTTCTCATTACCTGGTATCCTTATTTAAAGGGTTGTGAACTCATTCATTTTTTTTTAGTCATTTATTAATCAATTCGAATTAATTAGAATTTATTCCTACTTTCTGCTTTTCTTTTCTCGTGGATTTGGGAAGTCTCTGTGAGGAGTCCAGAGAAGCTCCAAGGATTCGGGGTAGTTATCCTCATCACGTTTATCGCATATTTTACTGATTCTCAATGATTGGGATGAGGTGGATTGTGATCTAGACCCTTCACTAGACAACCTAGAAATGTTTTAAGGTCGACCCGTGTGACCATGGTTGAATACATACTCGACTTCGGGGTTCGTTTTCAGTGAACTAGCCGTTGGACGGAACAGGGATGCCTAAGACTGTTTCTACATTCCGTCGCTCCCTCTTAAGTCAGAGTGCGTCAGTGTGCGTCGTGTGACTATAACCCAGGTCCGGTTTAATCCAAATCATGCTCTGATACCATCTTGTAACGCCCTGAAAATCGGGGGTCGAACATAAACTCAACTCCCGAGTTCCAGAACATCACTTATGCAACAAAATGAATGATGATTGAATGTTGACTGTATTCGTGCATTGAACATGAGTGAGATTAAGCCAAAATAGCATATCATACTCCAGAGACAGTTAAATTTGCAAGCGGAAGACTGTGATAGATAGATAAAATATATAACTTATGATGAGTCTCCGTAGTGTGATAACATTACCAGGTTAAATAAATACAAGTGCGCTTCTAAAATGTACCAAATGTGAGGAAGTGTAAGGCCTCCTATCCCATGTACCATAGCCCCAATCAATACAATATCGTCTTCATTGACCTACTAGAGAGATACGAGATAGGAGAACTCCTCCTATCATCACGTAGTAGTCCGGCTCTGCTTCACAAGCATCGCCATCACCCGAAACTCAACAAATGGGTTGGTGTTGCAAACACCGTCCCGTAACGTGGGAGTGAGTGATCAACTCGAAAGGGAATAGTAAAGCATAGGTTAACATGTTATCAATTCAACCAAGCAATAATGATAAAGCGGACAAATCAAACATTTCTAACTACTCTTGTTAAGTGCGAAAATGAAATGACATGATGCTGTATGCCCTTACCAAACCACCCTCAAGCGACATCATCTTACGTTCGCGAATGCTTACTCCCTCAGTGCGCCACATCTACAAAGCACATGCGGTGCGATAATGCTCATGATTACCAAGTTATTATTAGTCCATTTCAAACAAAGAATATTGGGAAACTAAGGTACCTCCCTTGTATCATTCCCAAACATGATCCATTCTAGGGTCGTCAATCCTAGTTAATCTCATACGATATTATGGTTTGAGAAGCATAGTGAAGGCATCGCAAAGGGCTCGTCACCCGTCAGTGCGGATACAGATCTCACCGTATGCGGCTCAATTGCTGGCCGTCAGCTCGAGTACAGGTCTCACCGTACTCGGCTCAATCACTAGCCGTCAGCTCGAGTACAGGTCTCACCGTACTCGGCTCAACTCATACTCTAGTTGCTGTGAAAGACTCGTCGTCAATCACAGACCCTTGGAGTATACTCGAAGATACTACGGAGGACTCGTCGCCCGTCAGCACGAGCACAGGTCTCACCGTACTCGGCTCTCGCCGTAAGTATCGACAGCTCGAATACAGTGTCGCATACCACCGTATTCAGCTCACGAGTTTGGTTCTAAACTTTAGGGTAACCTAGAGTCACTGATTTTGCAAGTTTTGGGTCTTGCAGATCGTATTTAAAGCGATCCCAACGGATTTCATGGCTAATCGAGTTTTGCACTTAGTTAACTTTGTTAAATTTCTAAAGGATTTAATCCTAATTGTTTTCTGGTTGAAATGGTACTTAGGCCTTTGCAGTTTGTATATAAAGTGATCCAAGTTTTACTACTTAGCTAGTTTAAGATAGTGTCTAGGGCGAAAGTGCTTTGAAAAATTGAAAGCACAAGGTAGTGAAGGGTGAGATTTGCGAAGAAAATTGTTTAAAAAGGGATTTGAGGCTTTAATTGAGCGTTTGGGAAGTTAAACCTGTGTTAGGATTGACCCATCGCCCAAGGACGTCTAATTCCAGGTTGGCGAAAATCCGGGATGTTACATTCGTGTTGTAGCAAAAGTTACTTGGGATTCAATTTCTGTCTCATATTGCATGTAAGACCCGTATCCTGGACTGTATCATTCAGTAGGTTCCCGCGGTCTTTCCGGTCGAATTCCGGCAACCTTTGACCCTTAATCGGCGTTGCGCGTGACCTTGATTCACCCGTCGTTAATCTAATTCGACTCAACCCGAGACTTGTACCATTGCGACCGCGCCATCTTCGCGGTTCCGATGTCGCGACTCGCTCGCCGAGGCAATACTCTGGCCAGGAGATGTGGGTTAGCGTTCGGTGCGAGGAAAACGCCGCGCGTGCTAAACCCAAGAGAATCTCTATGAGTTGTCACATCAATCCATCAATCTCAACATCTCAAGTACATGTCAATTACACATCAACTTTTCACCTTTTCCCAAGCAAAGTCCTTACACAAGCCATGCCTTTCTTACACAAATGGCCAACAAAGTCAAAAAGTGTCTTACACACCCATCACCACCACATCTATCACTCCATCACCCATCACTCTCTCTCTCTCTCTCCCTTTACAAGTCTCTCTCTCTCTCTCATTTTTAAATTCATTCCCAAGCAAGAGAGAAAACTTCCATATGTATGAGCCTCTCCCTCTCCTTCAAAGCTCCAAGTGTGGCCCACCTTTCCATCCCAAGATCTCCCATCCTAGCCATCTATTCCTCATCTCCTCTATTGGAATCGAAGCTAAGGAGCTAAGGAACCCATAGGAGTAAGAAGATCGAACAGTGGGTGCTTGATAAGAGTAGTTTTTCATGTTTTTAAGATGGGCCAAGTGAGGCCAACCGATCAATGGTTTGGATCTCACTTGGGACCCTAAGATGTGGCCGATGACCCGCTTTGATCATCATGATCATTCCATGATGGGGCCATTCTCCATGGCCCCCATCATAATGTTTATTTCCTTGCTTTAGATAGGTCATCTAAACCATCCATATTGGTGGGGAAAGGATCTCCATCGTTGAGTTTCGATTTTAGTGGGCCCACATGCTTTAGGACCCACTTGATGTATGATTTATTGCAAAGGAGGGCCCATAATGTCAGGGTCCCTCCAACACAAGCGTGTCCCACTCTCTATCTCTCTCTCTTCTTTTTTTTTTATATTTTGTGTGATGATTTGGCCGTGTGGCCCACTTGAATGGAACCCATCATGAAGTGAGTATTTTACCCAAGCCGTATATGATTGGGGTCTATCCTATGTGTGTTGTACCCACACCATTCATCATGTGGTGACCCACTTGAATAAAGCCCACCTCTACTGTGAGGACCGTCCAGCGTCCAGGGACGCTGGAGGTCTCTGTGAAAAACACAAATAATAGCTTGGTTACAAGCTCATGGGGTGGCCCACTCATATACACACTTCCTTGATTTATATATTCAATCCACGCCGTCCATCTCTTTCCTTGCCACCTTTTAGGTGTTGAACTGAAAAACATAGTCAATCCGAGGTTCTAGCAGGCCATAGCGTAGCAAATGATGGTCTTCACCGTTGAAACCTTCCCTGAAATTTCTATACATAAAAAATATACTAGGCTTGTTGGATTTGTTACCAGCTGTGGAATCCACTGGATGGAGTGGATTCTCCGGTAGCGGGCCCCACATATAAATTTCTACCGAAAAATTTAAAAAAAAAAAGAAAGAAGAAGGAAGGAAGCTTGCTCGTTGTCGTCATGACAGCAGTGCGGCGCGTCACAAGACTGCTGCCACGCCGCGCGGACGATCAGGACAGACGGTGCACCCACGGCCCCTGCCATGGGCCCCACCTTGATGTGTATTTACCATCTAATCCATTCATACGGTGGGCCCCCTCCTCAGGTGGGTCCCCTCCAAAAATGGGCCGCATCTAACGCTCAGGTGGCCTACACTGCAGAAAACAGTGGGATTGAACCCCTACCATTGAAACCCTTCTATGGGCCACAGAAGTTTTGGATCAAGATGAAATTTGTGTTTTCCTTTCACTTAGGTCCGTGTGACCTTATCAACGGGTTGGATGGCATATAAACATTTTGGTGGGCCTCACTTGGAGCCTACGTGATATATGGGTTTTATTCCCATCGTCCAGCGGATGGTGGAGCCCTGGTGCATGTGTTTTATTCACACTGTCCAGTGACAATGGGGCCCTCCATGATGCATGTACTGCATCCAATCCGTCCATCCATTTTGGAAGCTCATCTTGGGCATGAGCTTAAGAATGATCCAGATCCATAGTCTAAGTGGACCCCACCTTGGCATGTTTTGAGGTCCATCTTAATGTATTTGTGGTAGATCATTGGGGCCCACTTTGATGTGGAAGTAAGGCCCATGTCATTAGGCCATTTAATGTATTCTAAGGCCCATGGGATTAAGCCCATTTGATGTTTTAGGGGCCCATGGGTTAAGGCCCATTGAGATGTATTAGGGCCTATGGGTTGAGGCCCATTTGATATACATATGGGGCCCAATTGGCGTGGTCCATTTGTTACATATAAGACCCATGAGACTGGGCCCATTTGATATATCTAAGGCCCATGGGTTGTGACCCATTGCAATGTGCATAAGGTCCATTGGTGCGGCCCATTGATGTAGCCCACTTGACGAATGAAAGGCCCATATGGTATGGCCCATTTGATGTATCTAAGGCCCAATGGGATGAACCTAAAGCCCATTACAATGTGTAACCCCAACCTGGTTCATGTAATGATATTCACTACGGGCTACGCCTTGGGAGCAATGTTGGTTTGACGTCCACATTGCAAGGTTAATGTTGGTTAAATGTCCGCATTACGACTCTCCCTAAGGCCCATTAATAGGACCGTACTCGTTGTGTGTAGGCCGTCTAGACCCATCTGCGTTGTGAGGATAGTTCATTACTTTATTACATGTTTTGTATAGTTCCATGACTCATGATCATACGCATCATATGTATGCTTGATATGAGAGGTGACTGATCATAGCGTATGCCTTCAGGCAGGTTATTTATGGGCTCTTGGTTAGGCGGTGTTGCCCTACATGAGGGCACAATACGCGCAGGACTGCTGCATGACTGGATAGTGTGATTTATGCATTTGTATTGTGTGATATGGTTACTATATGCCCTAGCGACATCAGGGCCATAGCCTCCACAGGCATATCGTGGTTGGAAGGATTGGATACCGAAAATCTTATTCTATATGGGGTGCTATAGATATCCTTGGGTGAAAGTCCCTAAACCCTTATAGTACCAAAAGGTTGCTCCAACGTCTAGACTGAGTGGGTGCATAAGCGCCGAATGCCAATTACCAAATGGCTGCACTTTCCACTGTGTTGTGGTCGGTTAGAAGGGGGTGTGGCCTTACCCGCCCGAGAAGAGGGGGCAAAGCTAGGCTGAGTTTGACCAGCTCGAGGATGGGTCTGCTATCGATGAGCCACGCCCGATATTGGCAGGCGGGTAGTGAGGTCTCTTCCACTTACCTTATTGCGCGCGATGGGGCGGCAATCTGGTTTAGAGTGTACTAGACCCTGGTGATATTCCAGATTTGAGCTGTACTGATATGTGGACTTAGATGAGGATTTATATGCTTGAGTTGCATTTCGCATCGCATGACCTTGGTACGGCCGACATCATTCATGTCTTGCATCGCATAGCCTTGGTACGGCTAACGGTATTCATGGACTCATTAGCTTGATCTGCATTACTCTGATACTGCATATCTGTATTTCTACCTTGCGCACACACTTTCACCACCCTCTAAGCTTTCTATAAGCTTATACACGACTGTTGCGTGCAGGTGACGTTGGGACGCAGTAGCGCTGAGGTTGGAGCGATAGCAGATCATTTTGGAGCTTTTTGTCTATCATCATTGTATTTCCCTTTATGCTCATTATACTTGTAAAGTTTTTGATCATAGTGGAAATGTGATGGAGTTTTTGGTTGTTGTTTGTGGGTTTTGCCTTTGGTTATGCTTATGACGAATTAAACTGATGTTGAAAATCCTCCTTGTAGCATCCCAGGATCGGAACCTGGCGTATGGGCGCTGGGAGCCGAGAATGGGGTTCTACGGAGACTCGTAAAACTCGACTCAAAAGTGTGGCCAGTCAATTAAAGATTAAGCTTTTTGACTCTTGAATAACAAAACATGGTAATATTTATGACTTAAAAGTTATAAATATGGTAAATCTAGGCAATTTTTTTTTTTAAAGTTTTGTTGAGTCGAATCGACTTGACCAAGTTACTTGTCTAGACAGAGTCACATCTTTCTTTTTTTTTCTTTTTCTTTTTTTTTTTTTTTAACTTGCTTGAGTCTTGATGAACTGATCGAATTGACTAGAGATTTTTCAAGTTTCCAAATAGAGGTACAAAAAGACATTGATTAGTTAACCAAAGATTTTTTTTTTTTAAATAGCTACTAAAATCAAAGCAAAAAGGAGATCACCTGTAGTTGGATAGGGCATGCAATCTATCTCATCCTTGACAACAATTGGCCTTTTTGCAGGAACTGAACGGTGAATCATGAGTAATCCAGAAGTGAGAATACCCACCTCCATGGAAATTATATTAAGGAATTAATAGTAGAGTGGTCTATTTCACAGGTTGAAGCCAAAAGACATTTACAAACCTGGGAACCATGCTGATCACAAATAACCAATATGGGGATAGGGAAACGATCTGTTATGATAATTTGAGCATCATCATGAGGAGCTTCCAATAGTTGAGCAAAGGCCTGTAAAATAATCAAAATAAGAGATTTTTTTAAGGGTAGTACAAGTCCTCTTTCTCTTGATAATCATTGAAAGCTTACATTGCAACCTACAGAGTATCAAGATTGATTATGCGCCCTAACTCAACAAGGATCCACCCTTTGAAATTGTTTGATGAGAAGTTTCTGCAATTTAAAAGAAAATATAGATTGGTAAAAATATAAATATACTAATGAAAGCATGTGCACTTAATAACTGCAAGCCTCTGTACAAAGACGTCATTGTAAATTAGAATATGTTCATAAATGACTGGCCCATCTCTAATATCTTTTGGTTAAGACTTACAGATATGTTACTCTCCAGCTTTAGGAATTCAGATGGAATGGAACCATTCGATCTTTGCCATGCACAATTCAAACAACTCCAGCTGTCCAAGCTTGGCCGGAATGATACCAACCAGTTAATTATTGTTCAATTGCCTGTAGAAGGAAACTATCAGAAATAATTTACACACGAATATCCCCGAAATGGAAATTTTAGTAAGAACCCTCGCAGATAGCTTACTTTGGACATGTTCCCCAATTCAGGTGGAATTGGCCCAGTGAGCTTGTATTGTGTAGGTACCTGGGAAGAATAAATAGGAAACAACATGACCAATGATGAAGAAAATCCCTGTTGCATGAATACTGAAGCTATGAAATAAATATCATGAAATCTAACAATTATTGCTGACATCTTTCTGAAAACATAGAAAATAGAAAAAATGATAATAATAAAAAATAAATAAAATAGGGTTTTAGATCACATGACCAAAAACTAAAAAACCACATTTTCCTTACTGGTATGGAAAGAAAATGCAGTAAAATGAAATGAAACTAAATCTCAGAAAAGAACATCAAAGCATCTGATTTATTAGACAAAATGCTTGTTGAATTTCCACTTCTCTGAAAATTCACCAGATGCAGCATTGCTTAAAAAAAGGCAAAAACCCTAATTTTCAAATGAATCACGTCAGAGTCGAAGAGAGATCTCCAAAAGGGGCCAATTTCAGAAACTCTAAAGCAAATTCCTACAAATTAAACCACAACTCACACACAATACGTAAAAAATAAAACCTTTGGGATTTCTCCCACATCTATCGCATCTAAAACCTAATTCTCCCCGACAAAATCAAAAGCGATTTCCAGAAACTTAGCAATTCCGGCAAAAACACACAAAATGTAGGAAAAAAAAGGCATAAGATTGAATTTTCTGAAACTTTTCCCCACCAAACGCAACAAAACCCAACCATTCCTACCAAAAAAACCCTAGCGATTCCCACCACAATTTCGAGAGGAACCGACACTCTAAGAGCCACAAACCCCTAGCGATTCCCTTCTTCAATCAGCAACAGATGGTTGAAGAAATGGGAAGAAATGCTAGATTGCACGGTGAATAACATATATCGAAGGGAGATTCGTACGTACCTGGCGATGTTGAGATCGATTGAAGATCAGATCTTCAATTTTTACATTATTTTCATCTTCCTTTCTTTTTCTTGCTACGATCTCTCCCTCCCTCTCTCTCTCTCTCTCCTTTTTCTTTTCATCTTTTTGTTTTTCTAGTTTCGTTTGGGTAAAAACCCACCAACGGTGAGTCTCTCGTTCTCTCTCACTTTTAGCCTCGGTTCTAGGCAACTAAGGTTAAAATGTAGGGCACGGAACAGGTACTACCCCCTCTTGTTCTGAGCTCGGTACAGGTGGAGGCCCCACGGGCCACTAAGGGGACATGTTACTTTTATCCACCCCATCCATCCATTTGTTTTTTGAGTCGGGATCCTTTGTTATCCGGTCAACAGGAAATTCCTGTTATCCTAATGGTTTGGCATCCACAGCTTTTTATTTTTATTTATTTTTATTTTTTAAGTGAGTGGTGACATGGACCAATGAGAATTACGATAACAGGGATCCTCTGTTGACCGGATAACAGAGAATCCGGACTCATTTTTTTATCGCACCATAATCACGGTGGGGTCCATTTGATGCAAAGGTCAAATGGCATACAGACACCCTTGGAATTTTAACTAAAAAAGTAGCTGAATTTAAAGGTTTGGAAAAAAATATATACTAATTAGATTAACACAGCTAGTGTTTTTACTGATTTTCGGTGCTAACTTGGCCCCATAAAAAAAACTATCGCATGGGGCCATCACGCATTTAGTACATATAGGAGGTGTATTAGTAATTGAAGAGATCTTTGGTTGATTTCCCTTCAATGTTACTAATTCTATTATCAATGTGATGGCACAAACCTTTAGGCTTGCTTTTGAAAGAGTGAATCATCACATGCCATGTAGCCACAATAAATGTGCCCATTTACATGGAAACGTACTAAGGATACTTATAAAGAACTTGCTGAAGAACGGATCTATCATGAATTTGGCGATGATATACTCGGCGAGGCCGTCTCTCATGGTCCTTCTAAAATGGGAGATCTCCCAAGAAATGTTCAAAGAACCAGTAAGGATTGAAAAGGTTCCAAACATCGGGAGATTAAATCCATATCCAAGCCAACTCGATTTGAGTACGAACCTAAGTTGGGAAAGGAATTCCCATCAACTAATGTAATGCTCCGGATTTTCACAGCTCGAGTACAACACTCTTGCCGGAGAGACTCGAGTGTCACACCAGTAAATATCACACAGGGCAACTTTCCCATAGATTCACACAATCTGGTTAACGTCTCATAAATCAAAGTAGCGAACTAGATAAGGCGGGTATGAAAGTTAACCCACGTAATTATACGTGAAATGAAGTGCTAACATCCAAAATATATACAATTCAAATAATACCCTCAGCAGGGTTGTACAACCCAGAATGAATTAACATAAAAGACACGGATTGTCCAAAAGAAAGTGCTAGCAGCCTATTAGTTGAACATGTGGAACCCAGTCACACTAGCCGCTTGCTCCTCATTGACGTACTGCTTACCGTTGCCAGCAGGTTACTTTCATAGGGCTCGCCTCCACTCTCTACTCTAGCATCGCTTGATGGTTGGAAAATTGAAGCATTGGTGGCTAGCTCAGTGAGAAATCCCCTTAAGATTTCACATATGACATATAAATCAACTATAGTATTGAGGGAAACTTTCACATGTACACAATATACAATGAGACTTATTTAAATACATGGATGCATGCAAATGTTAATTGCTCTAGGGATGTACATCCAGCCAAACCAAATGTAAGAGAATGGATCTTTCAAAAAGTTAACCCATTCCCATTTATATGAATGTGGTCTTTCAAGCAGTCGACCTGGTTCGCAGTTACAAAGGACTGGGTCTTTTAACTAGTTGTCCCATTGTCACGCCCTGAATTTCAAGGAGTTTAGCACAAACTCAATCCTTGACATTCCGAATGTCACTTTTGATTTGCAGAAGTGTGATTTCTCATTACAATTATAATGGCATAAAAACTATCATAAGAGCTAAGTTAAACAATGTATATAAGTCCAAAAAAGAGTGTCGTCATGAAAATATCCAAAATATACATACATCCAACCTCAACCTATGGAGTCCACTCAGCTGGGGACCCTACTATATGTTAGTGCACTTATTTGTGCACATGTTTTGTCAATCACGCGAGTTTGTGTGTCATGTATCGGTTGCACCCTTGAATGTTGAAGACTGAAGACACAAGAGATATAAAGCATCAAAAGAGTGAAGAATGAAATTACGGTAAGGACCACTATAGTAGAAGTAGGAATAGGTCAAAGTGTCCTAAAGGGGGGTGAATAGGACTTTTATAAAATTTTGTGCCAATTTGAAATCATATTAACCTAATCTTGATCTAATACGCAACCATCAAGATATACTCATTTCAACTCTAATGGCTTCCAAGCCAAGTAGAGGATCCAATTTAAACAAGATATAACAATTAGTCTATAATAATGGATGAACTATGTGAGAGTGTGTGGGATGTGATTCTTATCAGTTCTAGATATTCATGTTATCATGCTTCATGTGAACATTCAAACTAAACACAGTAAAAGAATATGCAAATAGCAATCCCAAACACAGTCGTTTATAGTGGTTTGGCTATATACCTACTCCACTCCCAGTGGACGCACTCATCCCTTGAGTGTACCGGATTTCACTAACGGAGGTTTCAAATCAGGTTGACTCTAGGACCTACATAAGGTACCTAAACATGCCTACACAAGGCAAACGTTTATGCCCTACACAAGAGCAATGGTCCTACATAAAGCACCTAGATTTTATGCCCTACACAAGAGTAAAGGATCCACACAAGGAACCTAGGTTTTATACCCCACACAAGAGCAAAGGATCCACACAAGGAACCTAAGTTTAGGTCACATAGGTCAAGGATCCACATAAGAACCATAGTTTAGACCACACAGGTCAATGATCCACACAAGGACCCTAGTTTAGGCCACACGGGCCAAGGAACTACATAAAGGACTTGAGTTTATGCCCCACACAAGAGCAAAGGTCCTACACTAAGAACCTAAACGTACCCTCCCATCGGAGGTCTCCTATGAGGGCTTATAAGGGGTGAGATGTACCTGTGACCCAATCCTACACAAGGAATGATCAACAGGGTCTTTAGACTCTAATGACTTACAGATAAGTAGATAAGCCCCATTCTGGACGTTGATGAAGACGATCTCCCTTGATGACGGAGATTCTTCAGCTTCCTTAATCCGCAACACTGATGATGATCCAATATAAGGCGATGAGTTGGGTCAAGGTTATGTTGGAATCTACTCTAATGAATGTTACTCATTTAAGAGACAGAGAGATTTCAAGTTCTTAAGCATTTAAGGGACCTCAGCTCAATGATTTTCCATTAAGATGGAAGCTGGATGATCCTTGAATGAGGAAGTTCATTCACCAATACACTCTATTGAATGTCAATGATGAGGGTGGATTGAAGGATGAACTCCCATGAGAAAAAGGGCTTAGGGTAGGTGATATGCAATTACTCTCTCAAAGCTCTCTCTTGTTCTCAATACAGCAATCATGAACAAGCTCTCCTTATAAAGGCAAAAAGCTCCAACAGAAATAAAACTATCAATTTCTGATTGAGTTCGATGTCATCGAACATATACTTTCGATGCGATCGAATATCGGTTCCATGATACGAACTCAACTGTAAAACATTCCTAGAACTTTTTGATAGATGATTGATGTCATCGAACTTGATTCAATGTCATTGAGATTTGAACTTCGATGCCATCGAATCGTAGTTCGATTTCTCGATATTATATTTGACTTTACATAAGAGCTTGCTGGACAAATAAAAGGCTAACTACGATGTCATCGATTCTGATTCGATGTCATCAAAATTTAAATTTCGATGTCATCGAATCCCGATTTGATTCATCAATCTTTTAAGAAGATATTCCTTAAAAGCTCGCTTGGACACTTCTTTATCCTTTTCGATGTCATCGAGACTTCCCCGATGTCATCAAATTTTGAATATCGATGTCATCGAGGCTATCTTGATTCCTTGAACATTTCCATTGTTTTTCCTCTGAAGCTTGCTAGACATACACTTATCTGAATTCGATGTCATCGAACCTTTCTTGATGATATCGAAGTTTGAATTTCTATGTCATTGAGCCTTTTTCGATTCCATGAGCAAATGTCAGAATATTTTCAAAGAAGATTTGCTAAACAATGCTCTAAGTCCTTTGATTTCATCAACTCTCCCTCGATGTCATCGATTACTAATGTTCGATGTCATTGAAGGGATGTTCGATTCATCAAATATTCTGTCCAAATACTTTGTGGTTGCTGGACATAAAAGGCCTCATTTCGATGTCATCAAAGCCTATTCAATGTCATCGAAAATGATTGTTCGATTTCATCGACCGAATCTCGATGACATCAAAGCAGAAAACTTAGAACATTTTCTTGTTTGAGAATTAAGTTTTCAGACTTTTAACTCCTATGCTGTTTTAAGGCTTTTTAAGGATTTATTTACCTGGGTGTTTGGGGACATGGGATGTGAAGCTTAATTTACCTGTGACGAGGTCAGAACACACATCCAGTTGAGGCAATGGCTCGAATGATCTTCATATGGGGCTCACTTGACTCATCGACTCAACCCTCACGCTAATTGACAAACCAAGGCACTTTCAATCTCCCTCTTTGTCAATTACATGACAAAACACCTAGAACAACATCTAGAACAACTCCCTAAATTGTGTGTACATGAACTTTACACAATTTTACAAATATTCTATTGAGTTCATACACAACATTGAGTCTTCATGTAGTTACTCCCTCTATCTTGCAGCTGCTCTCCCTATCACCTGTATTACCATGCACATAAACCATACAACAAGGAGTTCTCATGGTGGGATTTGTTCTCCTCCTTTTTGTCAGTCGTTGGTAAAGGTTAGTATATACTTATAATAGATCGATTGCCTGAAGTTGAAATTGAAGAAACAGGGAGACACAAGGAAATATGAGGGCTGTGATTCCTCATTTAAAAGCATGTGAGCATATCAAGAAAAATAGGGCAATTTATAGATGACATTATAAACAGATATGCATTTAACTATAAATCACAGAATCAGGATTTCATAACATAATTAACCCCTTTCATGGGCATAAGTAACTAATCACCATTCCTCTCATCACATTCATCCCATAGATATTGAGTATTAGTGGCAGAAAGATCATCATTACTTTAGATAAGCAATTAAACAGACTACCCAACCTTGGCAGGAAATAATTATCTAAAAAATATCATCCAGCCCATTCATGGGTAGTATCAGACAATATCCCCAAACAATCAAAATAACCCATCATTTTTAACATTTTCGGTCTTACTAAGGACCAGACAAACAAACTAAACTGCCAGCCTATGCAAGTCAGCAGCCATCACATACACTCACAGGTACTTAGGATAATAAAAAAGATATCCATGTCCTAAGTATGAGTAGTGAACAAGTGTATGTGATGGGGTAATCAACAAAACTACGGCGCTGGGGCCAAGTCGGATGGAGCTGTGTCATCTCGTCGGCACGTCAATAGGTCAACGATTTACTGAGTCGTGCATTGTAATGCGGCTACCATCTGCTCTAAGCTTGTGAGTCGCTCCTCCTGTCGATCAAACTTGTCCTCAAGTCGAGCTAGTCCTCATAGAGTTGCCCCGACCTGATCCTGGTGTCACTTTTGTCTCTGAGTCTGTGCGGAGTCAGGAGTGGTCAGATTACTCGTGGCTACTGCAGTTCTCCTTCGGTCAATGTTGCTGCTTCCCCCATTTTTGTTTCACCTTGTGTCTCTTCCTTGATCTGTCCTTCTGTGAGTGGATGGAATTTAAGGTCTATCTTTCGGATGTTAACTTTGTTGAAATGTTGTAGAGAATGCTCAGGATCATCCGTCACTGGCAGTCCCAACTCATTACTCAACTCATGAATGATATGTGGAAATGGGAGATGAGTTGCTCGGGAAGTGTGCACAACAACAACCAACTGGTGGACTATTAAGGTGGGTAGACACAACTTGACACCAGACGCAATGCTATATAGAATAACGACCATGAACCTGGTAAGATTAGCTCGATTTGTTCCCCTCGAATATACATTTGTAGAGAAGATCCCATGCAAAACTCGGTATTTTGGGAACATGTATTTTGCTTTAAGAGCATTCCCTTGATACCATGGGATGTCTCTACCAGAGCATAAGAATTTAGTGACCATGGATCGGACAGTTGGGTCATCAAGATCAAGGTTAGACAGGCCGATAGGGGAAAGAGTGAGACCAAACAGATTTGCAACGAACTCGACCGTGATTTCTACATTCATTTCCCCGACTGTGACTGTGATAAAGGGAGGCTCAAGGACGGGAGAGTGACAATATGCGAGAAACTGATATGTTTGTTCATCATGACATGGTCCATCAAAATCCAAAATAGGAGACCAATCGACAGCCGACAACAAAGGTTCTATATCAAATGCCTGAATACACTCCTGATCCACTGTATGTTCATGTACCAGACTCCGTCCCATATATTTTTCCAATATGTTGGCATGAGGAGGCGAAATTACTGGAGAGGGAGGAGGTACTGGAGCCGCAGGCTGGGCCTCTCCGCATGATGATTGTCAAGCGTTGGGGCCACGGTGGCGAGCAGGGGATTTCGAAGCCCTAGCTCTTTACCGTGGAGCGAAGGCCTTTATTTCGGGTTGGCCGTGATGATTCTCCAACTATTGGAGCTTTCCCTTTATCTTTGGACATGTTTAGACTTGGTAAACACAACTAGCAAGATCATGGATGACAGGAAAACCCAAAAATGACCAAGGCAATGAAATATCGAAGAGTATTTCCAAAAAGGAACTTCTATCAACCTAGGATAATCAAATAGAATGATGAATACCTTTGAGGAAGGAAGGGAATATACCCAGGGACCTTTGGTTTTGAGTTTGAAGATGACTGCCCAGTACATCAACAGTGTGGAGAAACGAAGCCTAGAAGAGGAAATGACAAAAAATGACTTTTTTTTTCTGCTCCCCCGCTTTTTATTGGGCGGACTTATTCGATGTCATCGAATTAGATTTGATGACATCGATAGCCCCTAATCGATGTCATCGAAGAGGTGTTCGATGACAGACTATCAAATGCGAAGTTTCCGATTCTGAGAGATCTTCAATGTCATCGAGCTGTTCTCGATGACATCGACGAGTCATTCGATTCGTCGACTGTCTTATCGAAGTGAAAAGTATGACGTTGTTCTGAGTACTTCGATGGACTTTCAGAGATGTATATCATAAAGTATTTCCTTTATAGTTTGTATACACAGAAAAATTTGTACAAAATATTGTGTGAACCAAAATTATAAACATTTGCTATGTTCATATTCAAAAAGAATTTGATGAGGTATACAAACCTCATATATAACATATTAACCACAAAAGTGCTTTATTTCACATGCATGACCGGGCCTAGATGCCATGACCTGGACTTATTATCAATGCTCAGGTGATTATTAGGCAAACGGATCATCCTGCCTATTACCTTTCAGGACATAGCATTGGTCACAAGTGTGAAGACCCTTCATAATTGATTTTCCTGATAGGTGCGAGATCTTGCATTCTTGTTTGGAGAAAGTCATGACATGTTTGTTGTCACATGTTTGAGAAATGCTTAGAAGGTTGTGTGTCAACCCTTCTACCCAAAGAGCATTCTCATTTTTGAGCATTTCTAATCCAACAATGGTTCTATGTCCCATCACCTTAGCAGTGCGTCCATCTCCAAAGGTGACATTCCCATCATCAAGATTTGAATAATTTGAGAGAAGTGATTTGTCACCTGTAACGTGTCTTGAGCACCCGCTATCAAGGTACCACTTAGCATCATTGCCTGCTTTTGTAAATGAATGAGTTACTAGACAATTTCTCTTATTTTTTACTACCCATTTTGTGACAGTTTTTCTAGGAGACCCTGTTTTCACTTCACTATGGGTCTGTCTGGGTACATTGGGTAACTAAATCATATTCCCTTGTTTCATTAACTCATTTGTTTATTGATTCAGTTGAGCCACTTGACTCAATAGTTCCTCCATTCTTTTTGTCATTTTCGGTGGATATGGATGTGTCTTACCTCTTGCCATGTACTTTGGTGGACTCTTTACATTTTGCATTGTTCTTCCAGTTGATTTATATTTACCAATAAGGTTCAAACCGGAATTGTGTTGAGTCCTCTCAAAGGTTAGGCATTAAAACTTGCAGTGACCTAAGTCTCCACATGAATGATAGACACAAGTGGCCCTTGTGTTACTTCATGAGGCAGCACCTTTCTTAGGTATTGATGCCTCGGGAGTGGGATTTGGTTTGCAATTTTCATATCCCAATCCTCTCTTATCTCAAACCCATTCCTAAAAGTCTTTCAAGTTTTTTGCTACTTTGGGAGAATTTGTAACTTAGTTAACAGATTTTTGGATTTTTCTGCATAAAAAACAAGTGTGTGATTTTCATTTTTAAGATGCATGTTTTCATCTTTCAATAATTCAATCTGTTTGTTTAGTTTTACTGACTCAAATTTGAGAAATGAATTGATTCTTTCCAGCTTATCATTATCTGAGTGGTATTGCTGAAGATCATTAATTAAGTGTGTAGTGATCTCTAAGGTTTTTTTAAGATCCATTTGCGGCAATTTATTCTTATTTTCACTAATGCCAAGTCTTTTAAGGATATTGATGCTATGTATGTAAAATTGATCATAGGCATCTTGTATATTATCATTTTCTTCCTCAACTTCTTCTTTCTCATCATCTGATGGAAATGTCTCTTTGGCTTGTGATTCATCAATTTCCTCAGTTTCCAAGGGAATGTTGGTAGGTGTGGAGGTCATGAGTTTTTTCAAAGATTTCCAGTCTCCATCACTCTCATAATCACTGAAATCTGAGTTTGATTCTTCAGTATTGTAAGACCCGTATCCTAGCTTATACTGTTCCATAGCCTTCCGCGGTCCTCTTATTTGAATTTCGGTGACCCATGACGCGTAGACAGCAGTTGCGTTTAATCCTGAGATGTATCCCATATTCTAGAGTCGACTCGACCCGAAATTTATACCCTAGTGACTCGTTGTCGCCGCAGTTTTGACGCCGCGTCTAGTGCGCTGAGGCGATACCCGGGCTAGGAAATGTGGGCTCGCGTTCAGTTCGAGGATAAGCGATGCATGTTGCAATCCCTAGAAAACATCACATCAATCCCATCAATCACATAAATCAAGTACACATCACTCCCATCACTCACACCCATCCCCAAGTACAACTTCCCCCCTTAAAATCAACTCTCTCTCTTACACAAGTACTCCCATCACCCATCACTTACCATCCCTCTCTCCCATCACTTCTCTCCCATTATCTCTCTCTCTCATTCTCCAAGCAAGAATCCGTCCATGGCTTCCCAAAGAGAGGAGAGCTTTGTGTGGCCCACCTTCCTACCTCTCATCTCCACCATCCAAAGTCCATCTCGACCGTTGAATCACACCCCTTGAAGTTCTAGATTGCATTGGAGGAAGAAGGAAGAAGAGATCAAAGGTGGGTGGTTTGTGATTTGATTTTGATGGTTTGAGGGCCCACTTGTGGTGGGAGCCATTTTGATGAAAACATTGTATAGAGGGGCCCATAGTGGCGGGGCCCCTCCTCCATCTATTTCTCTCTTTCTCTCTCTCTTTCTATTTTGGTGTTGGAATGTGGTCCACCTTGCTGATGGATTTTTGGTAGGCCCTGGGTGAAGGGAATCACAAGTATCAGTTTGATCCAGTGGTGGGCCACGCTGATGTGGATGTAAGTGCAATAGTTATTTGCCCCTTTGGTTGTCAAATTTTGTGGTGCCAAAAACACAATCTATGTCTTGTGTAGCATGTTGATTTATATGTTCAAGTCTCTGCATCAATGCTACAAGCTGAGAACGGTGATCTACTTCAAGAAGTTCAAGTTCAAGTTATTTGTCTACTTCCGTAAGCTTCAATGATTAAAAATTTCAAGAGCTACATCAGAAGTCAAGTTCTTGTTCAAGTCTCAAGTACAACTCAAGAATAACAGTACAAGATGAAGTTTAAAGCTCTAGATGATCTCATGTTCAAGCTACATCAAAGATCTCAAGCTTCATAATCTTTAAAGGTTAACCATCATCTGAAGAAATGAAGTTTTAATGTCCTTACTTCACATTTAAGGTATGAATGACCTTAGTTTGACCTTAGGGTAGGTCATTTTGTATACATAATTCAAATTAAATATTTTTATAAGTATTTAGTCTGTTCTTCTACTAGTCCTGGACTTTGTTCGACTAGTCCTAAACTGGCTCGATCAGTCCAAGAAATTCCAAGACCAGTCCTAAGTTGTTGCAAAATTTTAAAATTTTTTGGTTGAGCTTCGACCATTCCTGGAGTTCGCTCGACCGGTCGTAGGAATAGTGTCGACTCATTCACGACCAGTCCTGCAGCTACGACTCAAACTCCAGCAACCTTTCTTGGTTCCTCACAACCAGTTGTGGGATGGTCACGACCAATCGTGGAGGCTTCACGACCAGTCATGGACACCCTACGACCAGTTGTGGAACGGTTTTATCCGATCGTGCTTAAAATTTCAAAATACAGTTCGACTTACAACCAGTCGTGGTGGCCACTCGACCAGTCGTAGACGCAATTTCTACATCTATAAATAGAACACGTATTTTAGAGTTTTTCGAGAATCCAATTCAAGAAAAATCAAGGCATCACTCTGAGATAAGTTTGTGTTAATTCTTAAGCTACGCTGTGCATATTTAATATTTTCTTTTGATAGCTTTTGTCAATTTGATTTTATTTCTATATTCCTCTGAATTGAAAAGAGGAATTGTTGTATTCCTTCTTCTTGGAATCAAAAGCAAATAGAGCTAGCCCATTTGGTTTAATTTAAAATCAATTAGAACTTAAAACCATTTCAAAGTGAGTATTGGACAATTGAACTTCTTCATTCAAACTTCTACTCCGATTGGTTCTTCCGGGATACAACGAAAGGAGAAATTCAGGTATTTTACTTTATTGTAAATTTCCTTGTTTTTGGTTTCTGTTTGAGATTAAGCCAGAAAAATGTCAATCTAGTGGTTATCTGAGGAGAGCCAGAAAACTTAGAAGTGAGGTTTTTTTAAATTGTGTAAGCCCATTTGAAAGACACAATTGTGAAGGTTTTAGGTGAACCAGTGAAACCTATTTTCATAGTGAACGCTGATATCCCCTGTGTGAGGATATTAGGAGTGGAGTAGCAAGCTGTGTGACTGTTGTTTACCAGTTGGTGTACACACAGGCGAATCACTATAATTCTCTGTCTTGTGGTTTAAATGTTTATTTAATTTCTATCTTTTATCATTCAAAGTTGTGGAATGTATGTGTGGATGTGAATATTGTAATCTTTTACATTTCAAGCATTGTGGGAATGTTGTAATAGTTTAGAATTTCAATTCTTGCTATTTCCTTTATTCTTCTTCAGTTTGAGATATTGATACTTATACCGTTCTAGTAAGGTTATCCTACCATAAACCCTTGGTTTTTATGGTGCAAGGTTGTCCTTAGAACATCATTCGTATCAGCCTCTCAATACTAAAATATTGAGGTTGCTTTACATTTCCTTATTGTGATTCATTTAAAGTTCTATTTTTCAGTTATTTGTTTATAAGGTTATCTTATCGTTTAATTCTGCTGGTATAATTTTAAATTTGGCATAGTCCTATTCACCCCCCATTTAGGACATATAGCTAGGCCTTTTCAAGTGGTATCAAAGCCTAAAAGCTCGTTTTAATTGTTATTTGGATTTATTTCCTGAGCTAATCGATCTAAGTTATTTATAAGATGTCAAATTTTGATAGCCTTTCAGTCACTAGGCCTCCACCATTTGATGGCTCTAATTATGCTTATTGGAAAGCCAGGATGAGGATATTCCTTAAATCCATGGATGAGAACGTGTGACTAGCCACAGTGACTGAATGGATCCCTCCTACCACTGAAGTGACTGATATCGATGGATCAAAATCAATGAGAGTAACACCTTATTTTTCTTGGACCACTCTTTAGAAAAGTGAGAGTAGTGCCAATGCAAAAGAACTAAATGCAATCACTTACGCACTATCACCAGATGAGTTCAAAAGAATTATATCTTGTGATACTGCAAAGCAAGCTTTGGATATTTTAGAAATGACACACAAGGGTACATCAATTGTCAAGAAGTCTAAAGTCCAAATCCTCACAACTAAATTTGAGGAAATACATATGGAAGAAAATGAAATGGTCATGGACTTCTATGCTAGACTGAATGACATTGTAAACTTTATGTGGGGTCTTGGCGATAAAATCCCAGAAAGTAAAGTGTGTGCAAAGATACTACGCTCACTACTTGAACGGTTCGACTCAAAGGTGACTGCGATCTAAGAACTTCGTGATATAGACAATATGAGGGTAGATGAATTAGTTGGGTCTTTACAAACCTACAAGTTAAATCTTAAAGCTCCTAAATGTAAATCTATTGCCCTTAAGTCTTCTGAATGTATTTCTCAAGAAAATTCTGAAGATGATATGGCTCTTTTAGCGAAAAAGTTTTACATGATTTTCAAAAGTAAAAAGAGGGTAGATTTTCAAAAATCAAATGATAAGAAAAGATCTAAATCTAAATCTAAAACTTAGAAATCTTTAAAAGATAGTCAATGTTACAACTGCTAAGAATATGGGCATTTAGCAAACAAGTGTCCTAAAAGGGATAAACTTAAAAGGAAAGGAATGATGGCTACTTGGGATGAATCTTTTGGCACTGAAGCCTCTTCTGAATCAGAAGCTTCTGAAACCGAGTTAAGTAATGAAGTCAAAGCTCTTATGACACTAGCTAAGTTCACTTTTTCAGATCATGAAGATTCTACTAGTGAAGAAAATCTAAATAGTGATTATGAAAATGAAGAAGATCTTCAAGATGCTTACAATGCCCTATACAATGAAAGTTGGAAGATTGTAGTAAAATTAAAGCTTCAAAAAGAAAAGTTTTCAAAGCTTAATGATAATTTTAAAACTATTGTTTTAGAAAAATCTCATCTTTCAGATTTTTTTGAAAAATGCAAATGTGATCTAGATTTCAAAACCACCCTTATTGAAAATCTGAAATCTGAAAATGATAAACTTAAACTTGAAGTCTCTTCCCTTTTGAGTTAAAAGGATACATGGAGGTATGCCCAAGGTGATCCAAAATTAGAAAAACTTTTAACTGGATCAAGAAAATGTGGTGACCGATCTGGTTTGGGATACGATAAAAATATTCCTTCTAAACAGAAGAATACCTCTCCTAAGTTTGTAAAAAGAGAGTCCTCAAACTCAAAAGAGAAAAGTTTTAATCAAAATTTTTCTAAAAATGCTAAAACTTTTCAAAAATCTAAAACCAACTATATCAACTGTAAAAATCAAAATCGAAACCCTTTAGCTGAGAAAATAGTTGATCTACTTAAGGAGCTCTTAAAATCTAACTTAGTGGGTCAGTCTTACAACAACTATAAACATAAGAAGATCAACTATTCTCCTAAACCCAAAACAGTTATGAAATGGGTTCCTAAGGTTACTTGCTTGTTTGCCCACACGGCTTTCAAAGCTTCAGGCCATTCAAAGTGGTACCTAGACAGTGGATGCTCCAGGCACATGACTGGTGACAAAGGTTTGTTCACCACTCTTAAAGACATGACTGACGGTTCAGTCACATTTGGTGATGGTAGCAACTGAAAGATTTTTGGCCAAGGTACGGTTCAACTTTCTAACCTCCCCTTATTTGAGAATGTTTTGTACGTTGAAGGTTTAAAACATAACTTTTTAAGCATTTCTCAAATTTGCGATAAAAATCATAGTGTTAAATTTTCTAACCTAGGGTGTGAAATATTAAACAAAAATGGTTCAGTAATATTAATTGGTTGTAGAACTTCTGAAAACTGCTACATCATGAGTGATTCTAGCTCATCTAATCAATTGTGTTACATGGTCCATACCGATGAAATCGAATTATGGCATAAACGCCTTAGACATGTACACTACCACGATCTCTATAGATTGAACAAAAGAGAACTAATAAGAGGTCTACCTAAACTTCAAAAAGTAGACAAAATATGTGGCGAATGCCAGATTGACAAACAAACTAGGAGTTCTCACAAAAAGGTGAACTCCAATGCCACATTAAAACTGCTCAAACTTCTCCACATGGATCTTGTAGGACCAACCAGGACGGAGAGTCGATGTGGCAAAAAATACACACTGGTAATCGTTGATGATTATATCAGATTCACTTGGGTAACTTTTATAAGAGATAAATCAGAAACCCTTGATGAGGTAAAAAGGATTCTCAAACGGATCCAAATTGAAAAAGGTTCTCAAGTTAGTAAGATCCATAGTGATCATGGATCAGAATTTGAAAATAGCAGTTTTGAGAAATTCTGTTGCGATCAGGGCATATCGCATGAATTCTCTGCACCTAAAACACCATAACAAAATGGAATTGTTGAAAGAAAAAATAGAGTACTTCAAGAAATGGCTAATGTAATGTTGAATAGTATGAAGCTATTTAAAAAATTTTGGGCTGAAGCCGTAAATACTGCCTACTATATAATCAACTGGGTTTATACAAGTAAGTCAAATAATAAAACTGCTTATGAACTATGGTTTGATAAGAAGCCTAGTGTCAAATACTTTCGAGTTTTTGGTAGCATGTGTTATATTTTACGTGACCGTGAAAATTGGGAAAAGTTTGACACTAAAAGCGATAAAGGTATCTTTTTAGGGTATTCTTTAAACAGTCGTGCATATCGAGTATTGAACAAAAGGACCGGTGTTATTCAAGAGTACATCAATGTGGTCATTGACGATCACTTGAATACACCTGTCCCAAGTTTAGATAATGATGAAGTTCTTTTAATCGACAAACCAGATACTTCATCAAGTCAAACTAATTCCGAACTGAGGACTGTTAAAGATCATCCAACCACTCAAATTCTTGGAAACCATCTCACTGGTGTGTGCACTTGTAGTCAACTAGAAGACATGTAATTATGTCTGCTTTACATCCCAGATAGAAATGGCTAATGTAAAAGAAGCTCTTACTGATGAAGACTGGATAGTAGCTATACAAGAAGAACTTAACTAATTTGTGAGAAATGATGTTTAGTATCTTGTTCCTAGACTTAAAGATAAACACATTATAGGAACTAAGTGGATTTTCAAAAATAAGTCTGATGAACTCGGTAATATAATTCGAAACAAGGCTAGACTGGTTGTACAAGGGTACACTCAAATTGAAGGCATCGACTATAATGAAACCTTTGCCCCAGTAGCTCATCTTAAATTAATCAGACTATTCATATCCATTGCGTGCTTTAGAAATTTCAAAATTTATCAAATGGATGTAAAGAGTGCCTTCTTAAATTGCGACCTGCATGAAGAAGTTTATGTTGAACAACCAATGGGTTTTGAAGACCCTAAGAACACTGATCATGTCTATCGCCTTAAAAAGGCTCTCTACAGTTTGAAACAAGCTCCCAGGGCATGGTATGAAAAATTGACTAAGTTTTTACTAACTCATAATTTTTTAATGGGAAGTGTTGATAAAACTCTGTTTGTTAAGAAACATAACGATCATATCTTAATGGTACAAATCTATGCTGATGATATTATTTATAGATTTACCTGTACTAATATGACTGTTGAGTTTGTAGATTTAATGAAATCTAAGTTCGAAATGAGCATGGTTGGGGAATTGAATTTTTTTCCTAAGGTTGCAAGTAAAACAACAACCTGATGGTATTTTTATTTCTCAAACCAAATATGCTTTAAACTTGATTAAAAAGTTCGGATTTGAGAATGGTAAGAATTTTGATACTCCTATGAGTACAACCTTAAGACTCTCAAAAGACTCTATAGGTAAAAATATATATCCTAAACTATATCGTAGCATGATTGACAGTTTACTTTATTTAACTGCAAGTAGACCTAATTTTACTTTAAGTGTTAGTATTTGTGCTAGATATCAGTCTAACCCTAAAGAATCTCATCTAACTGTTGTTAAGCAAATTATGCGATATCGCAAGTTCTACTAATTTGGGTCTCTAATATCCATATGATACTAGTGTTCAGTTGGTTGGGTATTCAGATGTTGATTGGGCTGGTAATATCGATGATAGAAAATCAACCAGTGGTGGTTGTTTTTATATCAAAAATTGTTTAGTTTCTTGGTTTAGCAAGAAGCAAAGTTTTGTATCGCTCTCTACTACTGAGGCTGAATACATCGCAGCTAGAAATGCATGTACACAACTTGTTTAGATGAAACGTATGTTAAGCGATTTTGGAATTGCACAGGAATCAATGATATTATATTGTGATAATTCCAGTGCTATAAATATTTCAAAAAATCCAATCCAGCATTCATGTACCAAGCACATTGACATTAGGTATCATTACATTCGTGAATTAGTGGAAGAAAAATTAATATCTTTAGATTACATTCCAACTGAGACTCAACTTGCTAACATTTTCACTAAACCACTCGAAAAAGCAAGTTTAATAAATTGAAATTTGATCTTGGTATGTGCAATTTAAATTGATTATTCATGCATATGTGTATCATAGTGTATATATTTTTCATAATTTATTGGTTTAAATTTCAAAATTTTATAAAAATACATATTTTTGTTGGTACACGACCAGTCGAGGACGTGCTCGACCAGTCGTGGTACGACCAGTCGAGAACGGTCCTCGACCAGTCGTGTAACGCACTGGACCTTTTTAATTTGGGAAAAAAACTCATCTTCCTCATTTCCTATTTCTTCTCCAACAGGCATAAGCACGACCAGTCGTACCCAACCGTTTGATTCGTCAAGGTTAGTAAATTTTTTTGGTCAATCTTGTAGATTCATGTTCTAATCTCTTCATTTTTGTCATTTTAGTACTTGATTTCAAGCTTTGTTAAGATTTTAGAGTTTTTCTTCTCCATTTGTTGATCTTAGAAAACCCATCTTTACTTCCTTTATGATTTCTTGTTGCTTTGGTTTTCTTTAAGAAAATGGATGCTAGAGGGAAAAAGAAAATTGTCCATGGTCCATCATCTTCCAGATCAACTCCTATCTCTAGGCACCATCTTCAGTCATCCGAAGATGATCCCGCTCATGTACGGGATTTGTGTATGCACAATGTCATTGCTGAAAAAGTTGTTAGTCTTAACCACATTGCTCCTTTTAGTATCCTTCCTCTTCTCTAATTTGTAGGTTGGGATAACATCCTACATTAGGGTGGGCCTGCATACCAATCCATTACACAAGCCATGATTGCATGTATCTCTGAATTTTTATCTGATAATTTAACATTAATATTGATACTAGAGAAGGTCCATTTATAGTAGGCCGTCATCTGATTTCAGATCTTATGGACATACCTGTTAATGACGAAGGTATTCCTATTCAGACTCTAATGGAAAAACTGTCAGAATCAGAAAAATGTGTGTTAACCAGAGATTTATGTAATATGGACGTTCAATGGACTCATAAAAGGAATGCGCTCCCCGCAAAGTATTTGTTACCCAAATACAGGGTTCTCCACAGAATCTTTACTTCAAATTTATATCCATGTTCTGGTAATAAAACAGAACTGACTTCCTTTATGGTTTGAGTTTTGCATTCTATTGTCACTAGTACTAAAGTCTATCTGCCTTCTTTAATATGTAATTTTGTCATTCAGTTTCGTCTCCATCAGGACACAGTGATATTCCATTTATATATCTTATGACTATGTTAGCTACTCACATGCTAGTTACTATGCCTATCAGAGAGGCTCCTATTCATCATCTTTTATTTAACAATACTAATATAAATAAGATGAATTTGGAATTGGCTCTCGGTCAAAGAGATGTGGGTGGTGGTGATGCTGAAGCAGGGAATGAAGAAGAAGGCGATCTTCCTCCTGATGATATAAATATGGATGATATTTTTGATGAAATTAAATCAGATTTTACAAATGATCCTGACTATGAGCTAGCTGATTTTGATGCTCGTCGTCGTGCTCTTGAGGAGAAGGTAGGGAACATGAATGTTGCCCATGATTTGTAATTTAAGCATATGCGTAGGTATCTTAGGCGTATTAACAAGGGGCTTCATCAACTTGATCCTACCATACCTGCTCCTTTCTCAAGATCAGATTAAGTGTTTTAGTCTTTGGCTTGTAATAACTTTTATACTACTTTTGTTGGTGTGTGGACTTTTATTTTACTTCAGTTTGTATGACTGACTTTTGTTTCAGCTGGTTAATGCCATATGTACTTTAAATTTGCTTATTTTCACTTGCATATCTTAACTAGTTATTCCTTTATTTACTCTCTTATTGGTCTTCCACTTCCATTTATTCCTGTCTTCCTTTGTCATATTGTGACAAAAAGGGGGAGAATTATTTAAGTTTGATAAATATGGATATGGAGGAGATAAATATGGATTGTGGGGGAGTAAAGTAGCATCATTTTTATGGTGGATTTATGTGTGCTACTCAGGGGGAGTAAGTAATGACGAATTTGTGAATGATAACTGGTGCATGATTCGTTAATCAGGCTGTAATTGGTTTACTTTTATAACTAGTGCATGATTTCTTTTGTATTCATATTGATCATATTTTTGTTAAGTGTGTTTTGTCATAAATTTGACAGAGGGGGAGATTGTAAGTGCAATAGTTATTTGCCCCTTTGGTTGTCAAATTTGTGGTGCCAAAAACACAATCTATGTCTTGTGTAGCATGTTGATTTGTATGTTCAAGTCTCTGTATCAACACTACAAGATGAGAACGGTGATCTACTTCAAGAAGTTCAAGTTCAAGTTATTTGTCTACTTCTGCAAGCTTCAATGATCAGAATATTTCAAGAGCTATATCAGAAGTCAAGTTCTTGTTCAAGTTTCAAGTACAACTCAAGAATAACAGTACAAGATGAAGTTCAAAGCTTTAGATGATCTCAAGTTCAAGCTACATCAGAGATCTCAAGCTTCATAATCTTCAAAGGTCAACCATCATCTGAAGAAATGAAGTTTTAATGTCCTTACTTCACATTTAAGGTATGAATGACCTTAGTTTGACCTTAGGATAGGTCGTTTTGTATACATAATTCAAATTGAATATTTTTATAAGTATTTGGTCTGTTCTTCGACTAGTCCTGGACTCTGTTTGATTAGTCCTAGAACTGGCTCAACCAGTCTAAGAAATTCCAAGACCAGTCCTAAGTTGTTGCAAAATTTTAGAATTTTTTGGTTAAGCTTCGACCAGTCCTGGAGTCTGCTCGACCGGTCATAGAAAAAGTGTTGACTCATTCACGACCAGTCCTGCAGCTATGACTCAAACTCTAACAACCTTTCTTGGTTCCTCATGACCAGTCGTGGGATGGTCACGACCAGTCGTGGAATAGTTTTATCTGATCGCGCTTAAAATTTCAAAATGCAGTTCGACCTACGACCAGTCGTGGTGGCCACTCGACCAGTCGTAGACGCGATTTCTGCATCTATAAATAGAACACGAATTTCAGAGTTTTTCAAGAATCCAATTCAAGAAAAATCAAGGCAGCACTCTGAGATAAGTTTGTGTTAATTCTTAAGCTACGCTGTGCATATTTAATATTCTCTTCTGTTAGCTTTTGTCAATTTGATTTTGTTTCTATATTCCAATCTGAATTGAAAAGAGGAATTGTTGTAATCCTTCTTCTTGGAATCAAAATCAAATAGAGCTAGCCCATTTGGTTTAATTTAAATTAATTAGAAGTTAGAACCATTTCAAAGTGAGTATTGGACAATTAAACTTCTTTATTCGAACTTCTACTCTGATTGGTTCTTCTGGGCTACAACGAAAGGAGAAATCCAGGTATTTTACTTTATTGTAAATTTCCTTATTTTTGGTTTTTGTTTGAGATTAAGCTAGAAAAATCTTAATGTAGTGGTTATCTGAGGATAGCCAGAAAACTCAGAAGTGAGGTTTTTTTTAATTGTGTAAGCCCATTTGAAAGACACAATTTTTAAGGTTTTAGGTGAACCACTGAAACCTATTTTCATAGTGACGCTGATATCCCCTGTGTGAGGATATTAGGAGTGGAGTAGCAAGATGTGTGGCTGTTGTTTAACAATTGGTGTACAAACAGGTGAATCACTATAATTCTTTGTCTTATGGTTTGAATGTTTATTTAATTTCTATCTTTTATCATTCAAAGCTGTGGAATGTATGTGTGGATGTGAATGTTGTAATCTTTTACATTGCAATCATTGTGGGAATGTTGTAATAGTTTAGAATTTCAATTCTTACTATTTCCTTTATTCCTCTTCAGTTTGAGATATTGATACTTATACCGATCTAGTAAAGTTGTCCTGTCATAAACCCTTGGTTTTTATGGTGCAAGGTTATCCTTATAACATCATTCGTATCATCCTCTCAATACTAGAATATTGAGGTTGTTTTACATTTCCTTATTATGATTTATTTAAAGTTCTATCTTTTAGTTATTTGTTTATAAGGCTATCTTATCGTTTAATTCCATTGGTATAATTTTAAATTTGGCATAGTCCTATTCACCTCCCCTCTAAGACATATAGCTAGGCCTTTTCAGTGGACCCACTGTGATATATTTGTTTCATCCACACCGTCCAGACCTCTGAGCGGTGGTGGATTAGCTGGGCAGTGCTAGGCCACTGTGATGCATGTGTTTGTACACCACGCCATTCATTTGTTTCGCTGGTAGGGCCTGCTGGTGTGTGTGTGGCATCCACACATGGGACCTACCAGGTTGAACGTTTGAGCAGCTGTATTGCTGCTGTATTGACGTCATCAAGCCAGTGGGTCTGCTCTTGATGTATGTGTTAAACCCAATCCATCCATCCGTTTAATCTAATCTGTCCAGTCATCTGGATGTGATCATGGACCACGCCATGATGTTTGTGTTTTATCTCCACCGTCCAGATTGCTGGATGGTGGGATTACACTGTGATGTATGTGTTTTATCAAACACCGTCCATCAATGAGGACCCCACCTTGGTGTACGTGCCTTAAACCCAAACCGTCCATTCATCTAAGCTAATGGACAGTAGCTTTGTAAATAAAAAAATATAATAATAATTATAATAATAATAATAATAAACAGTATGTAAGATAGTTTATATATATATAATACTATATATATTATATGTGGGCCCCACTTGGGACCCACCTTTATGAGAAAGGGTTAGCTGGTGTACGCTGACACCAACCATATAGCTACTGCATCGTAGCTAGCAAGTTTTTTTAGGACCTGCCGTGGACGTATGGGTTAATCCACACCGTTCAAATGGCTAGACGATGGGACCCACATCATGATGTATCTATTGTAACCACGCCGTCCACCAGATGGTGGGACCCACACCATGATGTATATGTTCTATCCAGATCGTCCATTTGATGGACGAGCAGTGAAGTCCTGCTGTGCATGAACGTCGGAAGTTTTGTGGACCCCGATCATGAGGAATGTGTTATAACCCGACCGTTTATTTGAGACCCACCTTGATTGTGATTTATCTCCACCGTCCATTGATTAGGACGGTGCTGTGTAGGCCAATGTGATGTATATATGTGCATATCCACACCTTCTATCCATTTTCCTTGGACTTGTGGCCACCTCACACGTGTGGCTCTTGTGAGGGTGGGGCCCACCTATATGTGTGTATTTTATTTAGCAATGTCCATCTGGAAGGTGCATGTGAAAACGCCCACCTTGATGTAATCCACGTCGTTCGTGCATGGATAGTACTGGTGCTATGGGAATGAGGTGGATCTAAATTTCAAGTAGGGCCCACCATTATGTATTTTATCTATGCTGTCCAACAGTCATGGGTCCCAACATGATGGTGGGACTCGCATGATGTATGTATTTCATATCCACGAGGTCTGCTCGATGGGACCCATCTGTTGTGCAGGGCCCACCTGCTATGTGGCCCATTGTAACATATCCAAGGCCCATTGATGCAGCTCACTTGATGTTTATAAGGCCCATTGGAGCGGCCCGTCAATGCGGTCAACTTGATGTTTATGAGTCCCATTGGCATGGCCTGTTGTCGCGACCCAACTTGATGTTTATTAGGCCCATTGGTGAAGTATTTATGGCCCATGTGCCAAGGCCCACTATGATTCATTTGAGGCCCACTGCTGTGGCCCATTGCGATGTATATGAGACCCTGAGATGTGGCCCAATGTTATGCATATGCGGCCCATTTGATGAGGCCCGACATGATGTATATTTGGCCCTTAAGTGAAGCCCATTGTGGTACATATTAGGCCTCTGTATGGAGCCATGGGCCCCACTATATGTTAGGCTCTATGTGAGTCATTCCTTGATGGGCAATGATGGTTGAATGTCCACATTGTGACCTTCCCTTAGGCCTGGTTAGGCCCATTCTCATCATTCTCTAGTGGGTTAACCCAAATTATTGGGCCCCATTGACATTGCTTGTCGACCGTTCATCATGGACCCTACCTCATTTCGAGGCCGATTCTGATTGTTGAAGCCAATTGTCGAGGCCGAATCCGATTTTTTGAGGTTGATTGTATAGGCCGATTCCGATTGTCGAGGCCGAGTATTGAGGCCGATTCTGATTGTCGAGGATGAGTATTGAGGCCGATTCTGATTGTCAAGGCTGAGTACCGAGGCCGATTCCTATTTGTTGAGGTCGATTCTGATTGTCGAGGCTGAGTATCGAGGCCGATTCTGATTTGTTGAGGCCAATTGTATAGGCTGATTCCGATTGTCGAGGCGAAGTATCGAGGCCGATTCTGATTTGTTGAGGCCGATTCTGATTGTTGAGGCTGAGTATTGAGGTCAATTCCGATTTGTCAAAGCCGATTGTATAGGCTGATTCCGATTATCGTGGCCGATTGTATAGGCTGATTCTGATTATCGAGGCCAAGTATCGAGGCTGATTCTGATTTGTCGAGGTTGATTCCGATTGTTGAGGCTAAGTATCAAGGCCGATTCTGATTATCAAGGCCAATTGTATAAGCCAATTCCGATTATCGAGGCTAAGTATCGAGGCTGATTTCGATTTGTCGAGGTCGAATGTACAAGTTGATTCTGATTGTCGAGGCCGATTCCAATTGTAGAGACAGATTCCGATTGTCGAGGCTAATTGTTGAGGCCAATTCTGATTGTTAGGGTCAATTTCGATTCCGATTGTTGAGGCCAATTTCGATTTCGATTGTCAAGGCTGATTCTGATTGTTGAGGTCGATTTCGATTCCGATTGTCGGGGCTGAATCTGATTTCGATTCTGATTGTCAAGGTCGATTTCGATTCCTGAGGCCGATTGTCGAGACCCATGTGATATATATGCAGCCCGTGTTTGAGGCCCAATGTTATGTATATGTGGCCCGTGTTTGAGGACCAATGTGATGTATATGCAGCTCGTATTTGAGGCCCATTGGGATGTGTATTCAGCTTGTGTTTAAGGTCTAATGTGATGAATATGAGGTCTATGTGATGAGGCCCATTGTGATGCATTTGAGAGCCAGGCGATGAAGCCCATTGTGATGTATATTAGGCCCATGTGAGAGGCCTATCGTGATGTGTATTAAGCTCTTGAGTAGGCCCATGGTATTGTATATCAGGCCCTTGTGCGAGGCCATGGGTCCATTATATGTTAGGCTCCATGTGGGCCATTCCTTGGGGGCAATGTTAGTTAAATGTCCACATTGTCAAGGCCGATTGTTGATGCCAGTTAGTAATACCGATTATGAGTATGTGATAGCATAGCATCATGATACATGCCCATACACATCATCTGCATGTTTGTTATGAGAGGTAGTTGACCATTGCATATGTCATTGGGCATGTTGTTATGAGACTCCTTGATAGGCGGAGGTTATCTCACATGAGCGCACGGTATGCGTAGGATTGATGCATGACTAGATTATATGACTCATGCATCTTACATTGTGTGTTGTGACTACTGTATGCCCTAGCGATATCAAGGCCATAGCCTTCACAGGCATATCATGAATGGCCAGATGAGACACCGAAAATGTTTAGTTCTAGTATACGGGCTACATAGATGTCCCTGGGTGAAAACTCTAAACCTCCATGGCCAGGAGATGCCCCAACATCGAGACCGAGTAAATACATAGTGCCCGAGTACCGAATACCAGAAGGCCGCATTTCCCACTGTATCGTGGTCAGTTGGGAGGGAGTGTGGCCTTACCTGCCCGAGGGTAGGGGGCATAACTAGGCTAAGTTTGAACAGCTCGTGAATGGGTCCGCTATTGACATGCCGGGTAGATATTAGCTGACTACTGACTAGGTGGATGGTGAGGTCTCTTCCACTTGCATGGTCGCACATCAGTGGGTGGCGATTTGCATGTAGAGTGTACTAGACCCCGGTGATGATCCCAGAGAGAAACCGTACTGATATGTGGACTTATTGAGTAGGAGTTGCATATTTATTCATTCATTATCCACTCGGGTTGGTGGTGCACAACTAATTATTGTATACCTTCGTAATGGCAAGGATTTCGGTTGGGCGCATGACTAACCTGAGATAAGGAGTCTACTAGATTGAGTCTGGCTATCCAAATTTAGGTATGAGACTAGTTTGGATAGAAGTCCTCTGTGATGGACCTCATAGCCTACGATACTACGTACTATCATCCCGACTTCACTCCAGCTTGGTCATTTCATTCGCACTGCATATTGTAGTATATCATCACCATCAGATATTTGGCTTGCTGTCCCCGCATTGCATAGCCGATCTACATTGTTTCATCGGTATATGATATTATTTTTATTTTTGCATCGCATAGCCTAGATAAGGTTGATGGTATTTATGGGCCTATCAGCATATTTTCGCGTTACTCTGATATCGTATGATTTATGATCTTGCGAGTATTTCTGATATTGTATGATTATGGGCTTATCAGTATTTTCGCTTACTCTGATTACTCTGATATTGCTTACTTGGCACTTACCTTATGCACACACTTTCACCACCCACTAAGCTTTCTATAAGCTTATGCACGATAGATGCGTGCAGGTGGCGTAAGGTTACAACAACGTTGAGCTTGGAGCATGCAGTGGACCTCTAAAGGTTTGATTTTGTCATATGTATTTCCCTTTCAGCACCGTATTCAAATGTTTATATTAGTGGATATGTGATGATGATGTTGCCTTTGTGATTTGGGTAAACTTGTGGTTGTGCTTATTACGAGTTAAATGTAAGTTAAAAAATCCTCCTTGTAGGATCTCAGGATCAGAATCTAGCGTATGGACGCTGAGAACTGAGAATGAGATACTATGGAGGCTGTCGGCACCGGATTCGGCGATCGAGAATTTTGTGAGCCCGGTTTTCGAGTTTGGGGCGTGACAGAAATTGGTATCAAAGCATAACTTGGGAATAGCTGAGGATAACATCACATATCTGCTGATATCTACCCTGCACTCTATGATTGTCGAGAACTTAAATGGTTAGTTCCCTGAGTTTAGATATCTTAGAAACTTTCTGATATAGCTCCCTACCATTGAGATTGTGAGGCTGCTTAGCATTCTAGTAGTGATCGTTTCTGACTGAGATCTAAGGATTAGTGGGGTTACCATAGTGTTGATGATGCGTCTTGGGAGGGCGAGGTGAGATTAGAAAGTGTTGTCTTCATCTTTTTGTGCCTTGACATATATACTTGATGATGTTTCTTCTTCCCTTGTCTATTTTGTAAATTTCGAGGATAAAATTTTTATTAGGAGAGGAGAGCTGTAAGACTTGTATCCTAGCTTGTACTGTTTCATAGGCTTCTACGGTCCTCCCGGTCGAATTCTGGTAACCCTCATACGTAAATAGCAGTTACACTGATCTCGAGATGTATCCCGTATTCTAGAGTCAGCTCGACCCGAAACTTATACCCTAGTGACCGTTCCGTCGCCGCGGTTCCAACGCTGTGTCTGGCGCACTGAGGCGATACCCGGGCTAAGAAATGTGGTCCCTCGTTTAGTTCGAGGATAAACGTCGCATGTTGCAATCCCTAGAAAACATCCCATCAATCATATCAATCAAGTACACATTACTCCCATCACTCACACCCATCCCCAAGTACAACCACCCCCCTTAAAGTCAACTCTCTCTCTTACACAAGTACTCCCATCACCCATCACTCACCATCCCTCTCTCCCATCACTTCTCTCCCATCATCTCTCTCTCTCTCTCATTCTCCAAGCAAGAAACCGTTCATGGCTTCCCAAAGAGAGGAGAGCTTTGTGTGGCCCACCTTCCTACCTCTCATCCCCACCATCCAAAGTCCATCTCGACCATTGAATCACACCCCTTGGAGCTCTAGATTGCATTGGCAGAAGAAGGAAGAAGAGATCAAAGGTGGGTGATTTGTGATGGTTTGAGGGCCCACTTGTGGTGGGACCCATTTTGATGAAAGCATTGTATAGAGAAGCCCATAGTGGCGGGGCCCCTCCTCCATCCATTTCTCTCTCTTTCTCTCTCTCTCTTTCTATTTTGGTGTTGGAATGTGGCCCACCCTGCTGATGAATTTTTGGCAGGCCATGGGTGAAGGGAATGACAAGTAACAGTTTGATCCAGTGGTGGGCCACGCCGATGTGGACCCACCGTGATATATTTGTTTCATACACACCGTCTAGACCTCTGGACGGTGCTGGATTAGCTGGGTGGTGCCAGCCCACCGTGATGCATGTGTTTGGACACCACGTCGTTCATCTGTTTCACTAGTGGGGCCTGCTGGTGTGTGTGTGGCATCCACACGTGGGACCCACCAGGCTGAACGTTACAGTAGCTGTGTTGCTGCTGTATTAACGTCATTAGGCCTGTGGGTCTGCTCTTGATGTATGTGTTAAACCCAATCCGTTCATCTGTTTAATCTGATCCGTCCAATCATCTGGACGTGATCGTGGACCACGCCATGATGTTTGTGGTTTATCTCCACTGTCCAGATTGTTGGACGGTGGGATTACACAGTGATGTATGTGTTTTATCAAACATCGTCCATCAATGAGGACCCCACCTTGGTGTACGTGCCTTAAACCCAAATCATCCATTCATCTAAGCTTCTGAACAGTAGCTTTGAATATAAAATATATAATAATAATAATAATAATAAACAGTATGTAAGATAGTTTTTATATATATATTTAATACTATATATATTATATGTGGGCCCCACATGAGACCCACCTTTATGAGAAAGGGTTGGCTGGTGTATGCTGACACCAACAATACAGCTGCTGCATCGCAGCCAGCAAGTTTTTTTGGGACCCACCGTGGACGTATGGGTTAATCCACACGTATGGGTTAATCCACACCGTCCAGATGGCTGGACGGTGGGACTCATGTCATGATGTATTTGTTGTATCCACGCCAGCCATGAGATGGTGGGACCCACACCATGATGTATATGTTTTATCCAGACCATCCATTTGATGGACGAGTAGCGAAGTCCTGCTGTGCATGAACGTCAGAAGTTCTGTGGACCCCGATCATGAGGAATGTGTTATATCCTGACCATTTATCTGAGACCCACCTTGGTTGTGATTTATCTGCACCGTCCATTGATTAGGACGGTGCTGTGTAGGCTAATGTGATGTATGTGCATATCCACACCTTCAGTCCATTTTCCTTGAACTTGTGGCCACCTCACACGTGTGGCTCTTGTGAGGGTGGGGCCCACCTATATGTGTGTATTTTATTTAGCACTGTCCACCTAGAAGGTGCATGTGAAAACACCCACCTTGATGTAATCCACACCATCCGTGCATGGACGGTACTGGTGCTGTGGGAATGAGGTGGATCTAAATTTCAAGTAGGGCCCACCAATATGTATTTTATCCACGCTGTCCAACAGTCATGGGTCCCAACATGATGTATGTGTTGTAAATCCGCACTGATGGTGGGACTCACATGATGTATGTATTTCATATCCATGTAGTCCGTTCGATGGGACCCATCTGTTGTGCAGGGCCCACCTACTATGTGGCCCATTGTGACATATCCGAGGCCCATTGATGCAGCTCACTTGATGTTTATAAGGCCCATTGGAGCGGCCTACCAATGCAGTCAACTTGATGTTTATGAGGCCCATTGGTGCGACCTGTTGTTGCGGCCCAACTTGATGTTTATGAGGCCCATTGGTGCGGCCCGTCAATGCGGTCAACTTGATGTTTATGAGGCCCATTGGTGAAGTATTTATAGCCCATGTGCCAAGGCCCACTATGATTCATTTGAGGCCCATTGTTGTGGCCCATTGCTATGTATATGAGACCCTGAGATGTGGCCTAATGTTTTGCATATGTGGCCCATTTGATGAGGCCTGACATGATGTATATGTGGCCCTTGAGTGAGGCCCATTGTGGTATATATTAGGCTTTTGTATGGGGCCATGGGTCCCACTATATGTTAGGCTCTATGTGGGTCATTCCTTGATGGGCAATGATGGTTGAATGTCCACATTGTGACCTTCCCTTAGGCCTGGTTAGGCCCATTCTCATCATTCTCTAGTGGGTTAACCCAAATTATTGGGCCCCATTGACATTGCTTGATCCATCATCGGTCGTCCATCTATGGACCCTGCCTTACGTCGAGGCCGAGTATCGAGGCCAATTCTAATTGTCGAGGCCGATCGCGATTGTCGAGGTCGAGTATCGAGGCCAATTTTGATTTTGATTTCGAGGCCAAGTATCGAGGCCAATTCCGATTTGTCGAGGCCGATTCCGGTTGTCGAGGCTGAGTATCGAGGGCGATTACGATTGTCGAGGTTGAGTATCGAGGGCGATTTCGATTATCAAGGCCGAGTATCGAGGCCGATTCCGATTTGTTGAGGCCGAGTATCAAGGCTGATTCTAATTTGTCGAGGTCGATTCCGATTATGGAGGTCGAGTATCGAGGCCGATTGTATAGGCCGATTCCAATTGTCGAGGCCGATTTCGATTTGTCGAGGCCGATTGTATAGGCCGATTTCGATTGTCGAGGCTGAGTATCGAGGTACGATTCTGATTGTCGAGGCTGATTCCGATTGTCAAGGCTAATTGTTGAGGCCGATTCCGATTCCGATTGTCGAGGCCGATTTTGATTTGTCGAGGCCGATTCCAATTGTCGAGGCTGAGTATCAAGGCCGATTCTGATTATCGAGGCTGATTCCGATTGTCAAGGCTAATTATTGAGGCCGATTCCGATTCCGATTGTCGAGGCTAATTGTTGAGAACGATTCCGATTCCGATTGTCGAGGCCGATTCCGATTCCGATTGTCGAGGCCGATTTCGATTGTTGAGGCTGATTGTTGAGACCCATGTGATGTATATGCAGCCCGTGTTTGAGGCCCAATGTTATGTATATGCGGCCCATGTTTGAGGCCCAATGTGATGTCTATTTGGCTCGTATTTGAGGCCCATTGGGATGTGTATTCAGCCCGTGTTTAAGGCCTAATGTGATGAATATGAGGTCTATGTGATTAGGCCCATTGTGATGCATTTGAGGGCCAGGCGATGAAGCCCATTGTGATGTATATTAGGCCCATGTGAGAGGCCTATCATGATGTGTATTAAGCTCTTGAGTAAGGCCCATGGTATTATATATTAGGCCCTTGTGCGAGGCCATGGGTCCACTATATGTTAGGCTCTATGTGGGCCATTCCTTTGGGGTAATGTTAGTAAAATGTCCACATTGTCGAGGTCGATTGTTGATGCCAGTTATTAATACCGATTATGAGTTTGTGATAGCATAACATCATAATACATGCCCATACGCATCATCTGCATGTTTGTTATGAGATGTGGTTGACCATTACATATGTCATTGGGCAGGTTGTTATGAGACTCCTTAATAGACGGAGGTTATCTCGCATGAGCGCATGGTATGTGCAGGATTGATGCATGACTGGAATGTATGACTCATGCATCTTGTATTGTGTGTTGTGACTACTGTACGCCTTAGCGATATCAGGGCCATAGCCTCCATAGGCATATCGTGGATGGCCAGATGGAACATCAGAAATATTTGGTTCTAGCATACGGGCTCCATAGATGTCTCCGAGTGAAAATTCCTAAGCCTCAATGGCCAGGAGACGCCCCAATGTCGAGACCGAGTAGATACATGAGCGCCTGAGTACCGAATACTAGGAGGCTGCATTTCTCATTGTGTCGTGGTCGGTTGGGAGGGGGTGTGGCCTTACCCGCTCATGAATGGGTCTGCTATCGACATGCTGGGTAGATATTGGCTGACTACCGGCTAGGCGGATGGTGAGGTCTCTTCCACTTGCATGGTCGCGTGTCAGTGGGCGGCGATTTACATGTAGAGTGTACTAGACCTCAGTGATGATCCCAGAGAGAAACCGTACTGATATGTGGACTTATCGAGTAGGAGTTGCATATTCATTCATTATCCACTTGGGTTAGTGGTGCACAAATAATTGTTGTGTACCTTCGTAATGGCAAGGATTTCGGTTAGGCGCGTGACTAACCTGAGATCAGGAGTCTACTACATTGAGTCTGGCTATCCAAATTTAGGTATGGGACTAGTTTGGATAGAAGTCCTTTGTGATGGACCCCATAGCCTGTAATACTACGTACTATCATCCCGACTTTACTCTAGCTTGGTCATTTCATTCACACCGCATATTGTAATGTATCATCAGCATCTGATATTTGGCTTACTGTCCTCGCATTGCATAGCTGATCTACATTATTTCATCAGTATATGATATTGTTTTTATTTTTACATAGCATAGCCTGGATAAGGCTGATGGTATTTATGGGCCTATCAGCATGTTTTAAGAGATTTGCCTATATGGTGCTGAGGCTCTTTGGTCTTTTAAAGAGATTTTCCTATATGGTGCTTGTTGTCCAATTGTTTACCTCTGTAGTTGAATGGTTGGCCACGATTTTTGTTAAAAAATTTCTGAACCATTGAGCCAAGAGAGCCACTTCCTCATCCTCATTTTCTCTTTCACTCTCCTCCTCCTCATTAATCATGGTGTGTTTTGTAGCTTTGAGGGCATTACTTTTAGATTTGGGGGATAGTTTGAAGTGTAGTTCAAATGTTTGTAGGGAACCTACAAGTTCTTTTTCTTTCATTTCGTCCATGTTTCTACACTTTTTGATAGTTATTACTTAGGAGTTGAAATGTTCCGGTGGGGATCTTAGATTTTTCTTACAAAATTTTGAGACCAAAAATTTTTCTCACAATCCACCCATGGAGTTACAAATAATGTTCAGTTTTGTAAAGAATTCTATGAATGTCTCATGTTCCTCCATTTTGAGATGTTCAAACTGCGATGTTAGAAGTTGTAGCTTGGATCTTTTCACTGTGTTGGTTCCTTCATGGGTTGTTTCCAGTAAATCCCATGCTTCTTTTGATGTACTGTACATACAGGTTTGATTAAAGGCTTCTTGTGACACAGCACAACAAATAACATTCATTGTTTTTGCTTCAGATGTTTGTCTTTCTTTATCGTATGCAGTCCTCATTTCTTTGGATTTAGGTTTGGAAATAGTTGTGTCATTTTCAAGTACTATTTGATCGGTTGGTGACACATATCCAGTTTCGACTGTCCCAAACGTCATGATCCAAAGATTTTAGAAATTAGTGCATCCTTACCTTCCAATATGAATAGTTTGAATCATCAAATACAGGAGGTCTGGACACAGACGAGCCCTCCCCTTTGACCATGATTCCCAACTTTAGTCAACATCACTCTCTACGCGGTTAAACCCTTAAGAGAGACCCCCTCTGATACCAATTGAAATTATGGTAAGGACCGCTATAATAGAAGTAGGAATAGGTCAAACTGTCCTTGGGGGGGGGGGTGTTGAATAGGGATTTTATAAAATTTTATGCCAATTTAAAATCCTATTAACCTAATCTCGATCTAATATGCAACCATCAAGATATACTCATTTCAACTCTAATGGCTTCCAAGCCAAGTAGAGAATCCAATCACAAGACTGCTCAATATTTAAACAAGAAATAAAAATTAGTCTATGATGATGGATGAACTATGTGAAAGTATGTGGGATGTGATTCTTATCAGTTCTAGATAATCATGTTATCATGCTTCATGTGAACATTTAAGGTAAACATAGTAAAAGAATACGTAAATAGCAATCCCAAGCACAGTAGTTTATAGTGGTTCGGCTAGGTGCTTACTCCACTCCCAGCGAACGCACTCATCCCTTGAGTGTATCGGATTTCACCAAGGGAGGTTTCAAATCAAGTTCACCTTAAACCTTTACATCCTACATAAGGTTGACTCTAGGACCTACACAAGGTAGCTAAATATGCCTACACAAGGCAAATATTTATGCCTTACACAAGAGCAAAGGTCCTACATAAAGCACCTAGGTTTTATGCCTTACACAAGAGCAAAGGATCCACACAAGGAACCTAGGTTTTATGCCTTGCACAAGAGCAAATGATCCACATAAGGAACCTATGTTTAGACCACACAGTTCAAAGATCTACACAAGGACCCTAGTTTAGACCACACAGGTCAAGGATCCACACAAGGACCCTAATTTAGGCCATACAGGCCAAGGTCCTACACAAAGGACCTGAGTTTATGCCCTACGGAAGAGAAAAGGTCCTACACTAAGAACCTAAACGTACTCTCCCGTTAGAGGCCTCCTATGAGGGCTTGTAAGGGGTGAGATATACCTGTGACCCAATTGTAATGCCCTGAAAATTGAGGGTCGAGCATAAACTTAACTCCTGAGTTCCAACGCATCACTTATGCAACATAAAGAATGATGATTGAATGTTGTTCGTATTAGTGTATTAAAGATGAATGAGATTAAGCCAAAACAACATATCATACTCTAGAGACAGTTAAATTATGCAAGAGGAAGACTGTGATAGATATATATATATATATATATATAATATAAACTATTGTAAGTCTCCAGAGTGTGAACATGTTACCAGGTTAAATATATCAATGTATACTCCAAAAATGGACAAAATGAATATACAAGGGTGCTCCAAAAGAGTAAACTAAAGTGTATTGGTATGTAATCAGTAACCCTGTAACCCTGTCGATCAGAAGATGGTCTACATAGACCCACCTGATAGTCGTGTAAGGAGAAACCCTCCTTATCATCATAAAAAAAATTCGGCTCCGCTTCGCAAGCATCGCCATCATCTGAAACTCAAACAGGGTCTGGTTTGGTGTTTAAACACCGTCCCGTAATGTGGGAGTGAGTGATCAACTCAGTGGAACAATAGAGCATAGGTTAACATGTTATCAATTCAGTCAAGCAGTAATGATAAAGCAGTACAATCAAACACTCCTAAATACTCTTATTAATGCAAATATGGAATGCAGTCATGATGCATGCCCTTGCCAAACCACCCTCGTGCGACACCATCTTACGTCCGCGGCATGCGTTCATCCCTCAGTGCTCCACATCTTCCAGGCACATGCAGTGCTATGTTATGAGCGTGATTACTGAGTTATTATTAGTCCTTTTCATACAGCAGTATTAGGAAACTAAGGTACCTCCCTTATATCATTCTCAAACAATGATCCATTCTAGGGTCATAAGTCCTAGATAATCTCATACGATGATGCGGTTCTAGGTCGCTGTAAAAGGCTACCAGGGCTGTTACACGCACTCATTGCACCGCTCTCCCATCACCTTATCAATACAGGCCTAGTTTATACTCTGTTTACTACGGGAAGGCTCGTCGCCTCTCTGCAGATGCAGAATATGCTCGAGGTCACTACAAAGGGCTGTCAGGGCTATTACACGCAATCGTTACACTACTCCCCCATCACCTTATCAGTGTAGGCCGACAGCTCAAATACAGTATCCCATACCACCGTATTCGGCTCACGAGTCTGGGTTACTCACTAGTCACTACGGTGAGGCTCGTGGCCCCAGCGTAGGCTGACAGCTCGACCACAGTGTCTCATACCATCATGCTTGGCTCATGAGTCTTAGCGAATCGAGGTACCAAGGTTAACGGGGTTACACTGGTAAGTTTGGTACCTTAAGGTTCAAGCAGTAGCGTCTAAACATGGTGAACATACATTAGATAGATCGGGTTACTTGACAAGCTCGACTAGCACGAGCGCACAACCAGCTGAACGACATGAAGTGCATAAGCACTTAGCATGGCCTAACCACTGTCGCCAACCGAAGTATGACTCGGGCCTGTTACCGATTGTCTGGACTATCGCATAGCCCCAATCACATTCAATCCTTAACCAGAAGCATATAGAGTAAAGCAGAATAAACAAAGTAATTCAAGCATGTTAACAAGCATGTTATACAGCACAATATAAACAGGAAATACTGACACATACATTTCATAAGTAAGCGGTTAAATTAAACAACCAACATGGAGAAAATCATATACATCTCTAAGTTAGTTGAGAATCCTATCTCAACACCTACCTAAAGCACAATCATCTAAGTACTTACTCTTACAAGCATTTTCACAAACACTTAGAATACACTTATTTAACATACATAACATATAGTAGGAAAAACAAGTATTAGGGTGAATCCTTTCACCGAGTAAGTATTACACATATATATAGCATGTTCATACAGTAATTAATCATGGCAAACACACTTTCAAAATTTGTACGTATACGGTATTTTCTACAAAATACAGAATACACAATATGCAATAATTTGCATATGCAACTGAAACGCAAAACGACATCATATTGTGCATGTACAATAACACCCAAATAATGAATCTATCATTATCTGACATTGAAAGCTTTGAAAACATTAACTTATACGTCTAAAGTCCGCACCTTACGCTGTAAAAGCGTAAAGAACTCGATAGAATCGATAAGCCTTTGTCTATGGTGATTTGGCAACCTACAACATGACTCAGATTAGTTATTTCACAACTCACACTACCTGGAACTCTAAAACAGGTTAAAGTTAGGTTTTCTTACCTAAGAACAAAGCCGGAATCGCTGAGATAGCGATTGGAAAGTGATGGTTAAGCACGTAGATCGGCAAGGTAGAATAGCAGGAAGATTCTCTCACTTCTCTCACACTTTCTCTCTCTTTTCTCTCTTCTCTCTCTTAGGGTTTCTCTCAAATTCGTATGGGCTGAATGAGAGAGGGTTTAAGGTCCTTATATAGGCTAAAAACTCACCAAATTAGACTCAGGGCCATGGTATACTTAGGTTATGTCTAAATATGGACAATTCCGTCTCAACGGAGCACTTCTGAAGCCCCCCTTGAGCCAAAGGTTGGACTTAAGCTCTCTGACTATGGATTCAAGTCGAGTTAAGTTTTCGTTCCAGTCGGGTTCGTAGATCACACGTGGTGGACCAGTTTCAGTTCAACGGTCACCGAAACTCGATCAGGGTTACAAGTATACTGACCTGTGTATAAAATTTCCCCTGATCCAAGGGTGTATTTGGGTCAGATTCTGATATTGCTTATATTGGGCCCACAAGCGACAAGTCTTAGATTACTTAAATTCAGAATTTATTTCTAATTATTTTCACGTTTCTCACACTCTTCACTCCGAGCTCAAACGAATAGCCCCAGGACACTATTTGGATTTAATTTCTGAGATGGTTGTCAAGCCCAGCAAGGCGATCTTAGTTATATAATTTCGTAGTAATCGGACTTTCGACGTGCGGTCTAGATCTGATACGGAGTTTCAATGTGCTCCTGAGAGCAGCTCGGTAATGGGATTGGTCCTAGGGTAACCTAGCGTTAATGATTCTACACATTTTGGGTCTTGCAGATCGTATTTAAAGTGATTCAAGTGGATTTCGTAGCTAATCCATTTTAGCACCTAGTTAAACTTGTCTAATTTCTAAAGGATTTGAGGTTTGAGAGGTTCATAAGGGGTTAGGATCTACCCCTTGCCTAAGGACATCTAACTCCAGGTTGGCAAAAATCTGGGGCATTACACCAATCCTACACGAGAAATGATCAATAGGGTCTTTGGACTCTAATGACTTACAGATAAGTAGATGAGTCCCGTTCTGTATGTTGATGAAGACGATCTCCCTTGATGATGGAGATTATTCAACTTTCTTGATCCGCAACACTGATGATGATCTAATATAAGGTGATGGGTTGGGTTAAGGTTATGTTGGAATCTGCTCTAATGAATGTTACTCATTTGAGAGACGGAGAGATTCCAAGTTCTTAAGCATTCAAGGGATCCTAGCTCAATGATTTGCCATTAAGATGGAAGCTGGATGATCCTTGAATGAGGAAGTTCGTTCACCAATCCACTCTATTGAATGTCAATGATGAGGATGGATTGAAGGATGAACTCCCATGAGAAAAAGGGCTTAGGGTAGGTGATATGCAATTACTCTCTCAAAGCTCTCTCTCTTTTTCTCAATACAACAACCAAGAACAAGCTCTCCTTATAAAGGCAAAAAGCTCCAACGGAAATAAAATTGTCAATTTCTGACTGAGTTTGATGTCATCGAACCTGATTCGATGTCATTGAGATTTGAACTTTGATGTCAGCAAATCGTAGTTCGATTCCTCGATATTATATGTGACTTTACACAAGAGCTTGCTGGACAAATAAAAGGCTAACTTCGATGTCATCGAAATTTAAATTTCAATGTCATCGAATCCCAGTTTGATTCATCGATCTTTCAGAAGATATTCCTTGGAAGCTCGCTTGGACACTTCTTTGTCCTTTTTTGTTGTCATCGAGACTTCCTAGATGTCATCAAACTTTGAATATCGATGTCATCGAGGCTATCTCGTTTCCTCGAACATTTTCATTAATTTTCATCTGAAGCTTGCTGGACATACACTTGTCCGAATTTGATGTTATCGAACCTTTCTCGATGATATTGAAGTTTGAATTTCGATGTCATCAAGTCTTGTTCAATTTGTCGAGCAAGTGTCAGAATATTTTCGAAGAAGATTTGGTGGACAATGCTCTAAGTCCTTTTATTTCATCGACTCTCCCTCGTTGTCATCAACTACTAATGTTCGATGTCATTGAAGGGATGTTCGATTCATCGAATATTTTTGTATAAATACTTTGTGGTTGCTGGACATAAAAGGCCTCATTTTGATGTCATCAAAGCCTATTCGATGTCATCGAAAATAAGTGTTCGATTTTATTGACCGAATCTCGATGACATCAAAGCAGAAAACTTAGAACATTTTCCTGTTTGGAAATTAAGTTTTCAGACTTTTAATTCCTACGTTGTTCTAAGGCTTTTTCAGGATTTATTTTCGTGGGTGTTTTGGGACATGGGATGTGAGGCTTAATTTACCTGTGACGAGCTCAAAACACACATCCATTTGAGGCAATGGCTTGAACGATCTTCATATAGGGCTCACTTGACAGATCGACTCAACCCTCACGATAATTGACAAACCAAGGCACTTTCAAAGAATAGGTAAGCGAGATGCCTTGGTGACCCTAATTTTATACCCAAAACAACAAAAACCTCTAGATGATCATAACGTTAATAGGTAAACCTTCATTTGATCATCACATAGTCTTAATAGCCTTAATTAAATACGCCTAGATTGGTTATAAAGGTCTTGAGTTGCTGGAAATCAAACTGCACAAACTAGATAACTTAGGGGGGAGTTCAATCAATCGATTAAGCGATTGAGTACTTCCTCGATCAATCGATCAAACTTAGCCAAAAGTCCAGGGAGTTCATTGGACTATTTCGGCCTTGCTCGATTAATCGATAGGCCTTAGTCAATCGATCAAGGCTAGTCATTAAAGATCCATTGGAGCTTTTTATTTATAAATATTATATTTAGATATTTGTGCATATGATGGATTTTGACATTTTAAAGACCCTAGTGCACTCCAAGCTTTATTAAACCTTCTATATTTTATCCCAATGAGATTCATGTTCTCTTCTTAGTGATTCTTCACTCTAATGAGCATTCTAAGCTCCTCTATAAGAAGAACATGATCTTAAGCCCTCTTTAGAGTTTAGATACCAATTCTATTAGCAAATCATAATGTTTGTTATGGGTAAAATCTGATGACCAGGTAGCAGGAATGGGATAGAAAACACAAGGCAAGTAACTCGGTATAGGAGGTCATGTAAGAGCTCGGTTTAGATAACTGGGCACGACCTCCACGATCATCTTGAGCATCAATTGCAAGCAGTGATCTCAGCTCTGGCTGATACCCCACTATCACGACCAATGAACAACTCTAAGTACCAACCTGACCAAACTAACTTTGAGGTCGACATTGACTGTTGACCACAATGCCATCGGAAGCCGACCACCCCGACTTAGAGGATGGCATCGACAATCAACCACTGTCTCCTCGAGACCTGACCACCGAGAGATCTACTTCCTATACGAGGAGGATTAATTCTCTGAAATCTTCATCGAGGATAATACCTTGGATCTCGAGGATGATTCCTTGCATGATACATGACTGTATGGCAGATTTATTGCCATATATGTAACCAACACCAAATTAATATAAATATGAACCCTACACACAGTAGAAGGTATGCACAAAAACCCTAGTGTTACTAGACCCAAGGTGCTTGGTCTAACTTTGGTATCGGAGGGTCCCCTGTTGCACCTAGGGTCCCTATAAGGCCCATATCCTAGACCATACCATTTTGTAGGCTTTCAAGGACCTCTCGGTTGAATTCCAGCAACCTTCGACCTGTAATCAGCATTTATGTGTGACCCTAAGTTGTATCCCGAAGATCTGAGTCAGCTTAACTCGAAACTTGTATCCTAGCGACCACGCTGTCACCGCAGTTCCAACGCCTCATCTCGCACACCGGTGCGATACCCAGGGCAGGAATTGTGGGCCCGCGTATTTTCTGAAGAAACGCCACGCGTTACGAATTCTGAGAGAATCTCTACAATCCATCAAATCAATCAATCAATTATAAGTCAAGTACACAACCCATCCCTCTCTTACACAAGCCTTACACAAAGTCAACTCTCTCTCTCTCTCCACCCATCCCTCTCTCACCCAAAATTCAATCAAGCCCATACCCTTTCTTACAACATCCATCCCACCCATCCCATCTCTCTTACAACACCCTCTCCTATCTCATTCTCTCCACCATTTCCCAAGTTTCCATAAGAGAAAATTCTAAGTAGAGAAAATAGCCAAGAGAGGACCCATCTTCCTACCCCCCTCATCTCACCATCCAACCCTTCAATCTTCATCATCCTCCATCAAAATCAAAGCTTAAGAGCCAAGGATTCCAGGGAGCTAAAGAAGAAGGCCTTCAGTGGGTGTTTGTAATATTAGGTTTTGGTTTTTGTGATGGACCAAGTGGGGCCTACCGATTGATGGTATGGATCCCATTTGGGACCCATCTTGATGTATGCATTGATAGATGTAATAGAGGGGCCTATAGTGGCCGGGCCCCTCCATCACACCGTTTCTTTCTCTCCCTCTCTCATGATTGTGTGTGGCCCACCTGATCCAGACCACCCACTAAGCAGCGGTCACCCTGCTGACCATCCAGCAGTAGCAATGCTGCCCATTTGGGCAGACCTTGATGAAGGGATAATACAAATATCAGCTTTGTACAAGCTGCTAGTGGGCCACACGTGTGGACCCACCTGATTCATGTATTTTACCCAGGCCGTCTGTGGCCCACCTTGATGTGCGTGTGAATCCACACTGTCCATTGCTTGGACGGTGGGTCACCTTAATGTATGTATTTCATCCAGTCGTCCATCTATCTGGACGCTGGATGCTGAATTCTCAAAAAAAGAAGGTATAATAAATAATATATATATATATATATATATATATATATATATATATATATATATATAGATATATATAATATATTATGGTGGGCCTCACGTGGGACCCACCTTTGAAGGAAGCTAATTGGCCGGTGTATATACAGCAGTTATATAGCTGCTGTATTGCCGTCAGCAAATCTCCATCACGTGGTACGAGTTATATCCCAACCGCTCATCCATTTGCTGGTGAGGCCCACCTTATATATTGTATCCATGCCAACCATCCATCCGCGGGCCCTATCATGAGGTATGTGTTAAATCCATACCGTTTAGCATTTTGGACGAGTGGGACCCACCCACGCATGTTAAATCCAAACTGTCCATCTGGACGTTGATGCGTGGCCCCCTTGATCTATGTGCTGTATATGTCCTATGTGGGACCCACCTGTTGTAATCAGATTGGTTGGCTTTCCACATGCCAGCAATGCTGCTGTAAGGCAGAAGTTATGTGGGACCGTGATGTATGGGTCTATCCACACCGTCCAGACCTTGGACGGTGGGACCCACCATGTTGGATGTGTTGCATCCACACCGTCCATCATCTGGACGGTGGGTCAGTTAACCCGCACCAGTTATATAACTGCTATATTGGCAGCAACAAGTTTCGTGGTTCCCGCTGATGTATGTGTAACATTCAAACCATCAATCCAAAGGGTGAGCTCGCCTTAAGGCTTGAGACTAAAATAAAACAGATTTATTTATCAAGTGGACCACACTGCAAAAAAAAAAAAAAAAATAGAGTGGGGATTGAACGTCTACCATTGAAACCCTTTTGAGGTCACGAAAGTTTTGGACCAATATGGAATTTGTTTTTCCACTTAATCCAGGTCCTTATGACCTTATGTTATGATCAGATTGGATGGAAAATAAACATTATGGTAGGTCCTGTGATTATTTAACAGTGAAAAATCATTATCTCCACTATTATTTGTGCTATGGTCGAGATGATTTTCAATAAGATTCATATTTTTAGGTAATTCTCTAAAATGATCTGTTAAATAATGAATGGTATAGATGATGCGGCCCACCTTGATGTATTTATGGCCCATCCATGGGGCCCACCTTAATGTATTTATGGCCCATCCATTGAGGCCCACTTAATGTATATGAGGCCCATTGGTGCGGCCCATGTGATGCGGCCCACTTGATGTATATGAGGCCCATTGGTGCAGCCCATGTGATGCAACCCACTTGATGTATATGAGGCCCATTGGTGCGGCCCATGTGATGCGGCCCACTTAATGTATATGAGGCCCATTGGTGCGGCCCATGTGATGCAGCGCACTTGATGTATATGAGGCCCATTGTGATGTATTTGAGGCCTATGGGTTAAGGTCCAATATGATATATATGAGGACCATGAGTGAGGCCCAATGAGATGTATGTGAGGCCTTTGTGTGAGGCCAAATGTGATGTACATGAGGTCCATTACGATGTGTGATTCCACCATGATGTATGTAATGATGTTTATGGCGGGCATCACCTTGGGAACAATGATGGTTTGATGGCCACATTGTAAGGGCAATGATGGTTAAATGTCCGCATTGTAACTCTCCCTAGGGCTCATTATTAGGCCCATACTTATTGTGTATAAGCCGTCTAGGCCCATCTTCGTTATGAAGATAGTTTATCACCATATAATATGCTTAGTATAGCTCCATGATTCATGCTCATACGCATCATATGTATATTTTACATGAAGAGTGACTGATCATAGCATATGCCTTCGGGCAGATTGTTTATGGGTTCCCTGATAGGCGGAGTTGCCCTACATGAGCGCTTGATACGCGCAGGATTGCTGCATGACTGATAGTATGAGTCATGCATCTCATATTTGTATGACATGATTACTGTATGCCCTAGCAACATCAGGGCTGTGGCCTCCACAGGCATATCATGGATGGCAGGATCAGACACCCGAAATACTGTACTAGCATCGGGGCACCATAGATGTCCCTGGGTGAAAATCTCTAAACCCGATGGTACTAAAGGATGACTCTAACGTCGAGACCGAGTAGATACATGAGCGTACGAGGGCTGAATACCAGGAGGCCGCGTCTCCCACTGTGTCATAGTCTGTTGGAACGAGGTGTGGCCTTACCTGCCCGAGGGTAGGGGATTACTAGGGTGAGTATGACCAGCTCGTAAATGGGTCCGCTATCGATGTGCCGGATAGGTATTAGCAGACTATTGGCCAGGCGGATAGTGAGGTTTTTTATGCTCACTTAGATTGCGTGCCTGAGAAACGGGCAGTGTCATTTGGAGTGTACTAAACTCTGGTGATTCTCCAGCGTGAGAACCATACCAATATTTGATGCTCTAGTGATGAGCTGCATTGATATGTAGATTCGGATGAGACTAGTATACTTGAGTTACACTCGCATTGCATGACCTTAGTATGGCCGACATCATTCACGCCTTGCATCTTATGGTCTTGATATGGCCGATAGCATTCATACCTTGCATCGTATAGCCTTGGTACGACTGATAGTATTCAGGGATTCGTCTGCATATTCCGCATTACTCTGATATTATATTTTGAGCACGCTTATATTGCACACACACTTACACCACCCTCTAAGCTTTCTATAAACTTATGAACGATTGATGCATGTAGGTGACGCCAGGACGCAGCCTTAGCTTAATAGGAGCAGGAGCGTGCAGTCAAGCTTCAGGAGTTTCCATTATTATTATCATTGTATTTCCCTTTATGCGCATTGTACCTTAAAGTTTTTTTTATCATAGTGGATTTTGTGATGGTGTTTTCGTAGTTATTGTTCGTGGGTTATGCTTATGGTTATGTTTACTGTGAATCAAATTCATGTTGAAAATCCTCCTTGTAGGATCCCAGGATCGGAACCTGTTGTATGGGTGCCGAGAGCTGAGAATGGGGTACTACGGAGGCTTTCGGCGCCGGATTCGGCGAACGAGAATTTTGTGAGCGCGGTGTCCGAGTTTGGGGCGTGATAGAAGTTGGTATCAGAGCATAACTTAGGAAGAACGCAGGACAACATCAGATATCTACTATAAGTTCAGGACAATTAGGTCCCGAGAGCATAACCTTCCGATTTAGTTCTCTAGCGTGCATGCCTTCGAGAGTTCTCAAGGTTGATAGGTGCACTTGTTCTTTCCTATAGGATATGTTGCCCAGGAGAGCGACTCGAGCGACTCTAACTCCACCACCTGAGGCTCCCGCTCTACCACCTACGACTCCTACTCCACCACTAGATATCCCTGCTCCCCAACCTAAGGATGTCGTTCCTTCACCTGAGAGAAGTGTGGATCCGATCGTACCCGTGAGTGCCTTTCAGTTACAGTAGATGTTACAGGCTGTGACGACCACCCTTCAGGGGCAGTGCAGTCACCTCACTGTTTCGCCAGCCCAAGCAGAACAGGAGTGCGCGATCACCCTCCTTCGAGAGTTCAGACAGCTCGATCTCCCGCATTTCCAGGGCGAGCGAGATTCGACAGCAGCCGAGAGGTGGCGCTCTGATGTAGAGATAATTTTTAATACGATGGCATGTACGACCTAGCAACGGGTCTAGTTAGCTGTATTTCTTCTCCAGGGTAAGGCCGAGCACTAGTGGACTTCTGTTACCTGTGTTGCAGGGCCTGATTTCATCTGGACATGGGAGGATTTTGTAGACCGATTCGACCAGCAGTACTTCCCCAACCACATTCGTCGGCAGCAAGCGTTAGAGTTCGAGACCTTGGTGTAAGGAGACATATCTGTGGCACAGTATGCGGCTCGTTTCGTGGCGCTATCGAGGTTCACGCCATATTTGGTTGATGATGAGGAGTGGAAGGCCCGTCGTTTTAAGAAAGTTTGCGTTACAGTCTTCAAGGCCGTGTTATTAGGCATGAGCTCCTAACTTTTCAGGTAGTAGTACGGAAGGCTTAGATTTATGAGACTGAGTGGGCCAGCACGCAGAGCGATCGAGATCAGAGGAGAGACTGGAAGAGGCAGGCCCCCTCCGGTAGCTCTGTAATGCCCCGTATTTTCAGGACCCGAGTATACAACTCGTTTCCCAAAAACCCGAGTGTTAACCTTAAAGGATGGTCAAATTCAATATATAATATTTCCTTTTATCAGAGTTAACAGATGAACATAGGATGAACAAATAAGCATAAAGGAAAATTTCAAATTTCATTTAGAATATACAAGAGCTGCTCATAATGACTTATTCAAACCAATGTCTCCATTCTTACAAACATAAAATGAAATAACATTACATGTGAAACAAAGTAAATTTGTAACAATCTTGAGCTATAAAATCTTGTAGCAGCCCTTAACAAATATAATATGCACCCTTGTCAACCATTGCCTACTTCTCATTACCTGAACCTAAAATTCACTTAAGGCACCTGTGTTACCTGTACAGTTATATTTATTTGATGGATGAGTGGCCAACTCAGTGTGAATTTCTCTCAAGATTACACACCACCGCATTAGGTAAGAATAGTTATAAAACATTCAGACAACCAAAACAGAGTAAATGCAGTCTTATTAGGTGCATAGATGCGTGAATGCAATCATCGCTTCAGGGATGCTCATCCGTGTGGATAGTGGGCCATCACCCATGCAATCATTGAACCTGGAAAACATCATCCAGTCGGAATCATTGAACTTGGGAAATATCATCCAGTCGGAACAATACCCATGTATGCATGATTAGCTAAGTCATTATTAGTCCATTTACAACCAGCCAATTTAGATAAGCTCAAAGGTCACTATGGGGAGCACATGGTCCAGCATAGGCCAACGGATCGAGCATAGTATCCCATGACTACCATCCCTGGCCCATGAGACTACCATCTTAGGATGTTAAATGGAAACCCATCGACTAGTGGCCAATCATATTACAGTATGTGGGGCTTACCATCGCATGGTTGCACAGTATAAAATATCAAACCCATGTAGGGAAAATATCAAATAAAACCACGTAGGGCGAGTATCAAAATATGCCACATAGGGCGAACATCAAAACCATACGATAAAGACCATCCTTAAAAACCATTAGGCACAATAACCTGGATGGTAGGCCCACATCAATGATCCATCTAGACCACCACTCAATAACCACCAAGTCGAAGGTCCATTGCGATTACAACTAGTCAAGTTACATCCTAAGTATGGGTGTACATTCATATGTGAGAATTTTCCACTAATCTACCAGTTTAAGTTACGTAAGCAATCCACAAATAATCCACAAGCATGAACAATTATACAGGATAGCCATAAAGCATGTAATACAGCAATTCAATTTCCACCAGCTAACACATGTGATTATAAAGAGAGAAATCAATTATGAATTTAAATAAAAACTATAACATAAGCTAATGAGAAGATGGAAATCTCAAGGGGAAGAATCATCACCTTATACGTTGAATCGCCTTCTAGTGTCACTAAGTGATTGCACCCTTAGAATCGTAACTTATCATAAATCATGAACTTGTACAATTAGATCCAAGTTCCACGCACTACCTAGGTTTAAGATTATGGCCTAGGGTTTGAATTATTTACCATAGGGTTCTTAATGTAAAATTTAGATTTTCATCTTAGGGTTTAACCTTAAATTTAGATTTTAGGATTTGAACTCTACTTGGCATATTAGTTAAAATTAGATCTTAATAATTACAAGGATGCTATTTATATCAGCTGATATGTGGATAATGATAGTTCATGAGTCTATATTTAAATATATCGTCATTAAATTCTACACATAGATCTAAACTTAACACACCATCTATGTTTAAAGTATTGACCTAGGGTCTAGATTACCTAGGTCTAAGATTTTATTCTAGAGTTTAGGTCTAAGTTATATTTTTAGGGTTTTAGGTGTAGAGTTTAGGCTTCATCTTAGGGTTCAATTCTAGGTTTTAGGTTTTAGGGTTCTAACATTAATTGATGAATGATTGATCGAAGTGTTAATCACAAATTTACCATTAACATTAACAACGTAAATAATATTAGTTATCATGAGAAAAAAAATGGCCATTTTGATGGCACCAAGTAGTGTGATCTAATATCGATGGTAGTATTTAGGAATAATAAATAAACACTAATATCTAATATCTAACTGTTATGGTTTTGATTATAATAACTAATATTATCATAAATAACCTACTAATTGTTAATTACCTTTAATGATTGAAATGATTATAAGAACACAAATGATAATACTAAATCAACCCATTTGTTTTGAGAGAGAAGGCTTACTCACCTCACTGACTCGGTTTGAAACCGAGTTGACTCTTGTGATCGAGTTGAGTGGACACGGCCGCCGCACTTATTCTCCCTATTTTTCTTCCAAAACCTAGGGTCTAGCAAGCTGGCTGGGTTAAACCAGAGCCTAGACTCAAGAAACTCACTAAGTTAACCCGGTAGCCATTTAATGCAACACGCGACAACTCAACCCTACACGACTTGGAGCTAAAATGAGCTCCTCTAAAACTAGACAGATTTGCATGATGGTAGGAGAGACAAAGGAGCTGGGTAGACCAGAATCATTCCAGACATGGCCTAACTCTACCTTGACTCGGTTCGATTCTAGCTTAACTTGGCGGCCACACCCATCTGCTCTATCTCCTACACTCCTTCCTTTATTCCTTCTTCTCTTCATCCTGACCTCTCTCTATGCATGTGTTGTAACTCCAGAAGCACCACTAGACTTAACCCAAGCATGGCCCAACCTCAGTGGATTGGCCCAAACTCGACTCAGTTCGAGCTGGTGTAGCTACCCATGCACCCCTTCTCTCTCCCTCTCTCTCTATCTCTCTCTTCAATGCCCAAAGCTCCTGAGGCTAGTCGGAGACTACCGCCATTGAACTCAGCTACATCTCAGACGAGTTAATGGAGCTCAAACTTGGCGCCACACTATCCTGTTGGAGCACGAGCTCGGTGCTGCACCTGCTTTCCCTTCTAACCTCTTTCTTTTCTTTCCATTTCTTCTCTCTATTCCCATTCTTTCTTCTCCTTTTTCTCTCCCTTTTCTATCTGTATTTCCCAGAACCGTAGCCACTGACCACCCTGACTTGCTCCAAGTTCGAGTCTAACTCGGATGGCCAGATGGTGCGGCATGGCTGCCCGATTTTGTCTCCCTCTCTCATATTCTCTCTCTACCCTATTTCCTTTCCTTCTCTTACCTGAAATGGTGATGAAAATTCCGAGGTGAATGCCTTCCTTTATAGCCATGGAGTGTACTCGAACACTTCATCCAACGGCCGAGATAAATGACTGTGAACACATCCCCACTCCCTTTTCTTGGTTACATGGGGGAGATCCATTATGAGGGATGGATTCCACTCATTGTGGCCCACTAGAAAAGCATTCTGGATCAACCAGTGGAGGCCACACGATCTTGGTGGGTTTTTCATTTTAACGAAGAAGATGATGTCGCCTCAAATGGCGATTTCCTAACTTGGACCTATTGCAGTGATCCACACCGTTTAGACAGGTCAGATGGGGCCCAAGATCAGTGTGGGGCCCACTAATCCTGTCCCGGGTCAAGATGCAATCCTCTCACGAGATTTCCTCCGCCACGGCTCTCTTCTCGCATGAGCTGGCGATTTTCTCAGGAGAGCCGCTGCTGCCCTAACGCGGACGGTCAGGATGACTTCCATGGCTCGAGCTGAAGGCTCGGATCTAGCCAACGTGACTTTCCCGAAGTGGGAATGTTTCCCACGCCAGCTTGACTAGCAGACGGTTGCCTACTCTTTTCTGGCGCTGAAAGGAGAGGCTGGGATTTGTCCCAGATGAAAGGTCGAGATTAGAAGGAGAGGCCGCATTCGAATTGCCCTCGTGGCAAGGAGAAATGGAAAAAGATTCCCTTTTCAGAAACCTCCAACCACACACACGCTGCTTACACCCTTCGTGGCATTCATGCACGTGTGCATGGGTGCGTACGGACATCATGGTTCGGGTCGAACTGAAATCCCCTACCCAATGGATGGTTTGGATCCTCCCAAGGTGGCCCACCTTGATCACAATGGATCGATTTTGGAATGGCAGAAAACACATCACACTTACAACTTTGCACCTGTCCCTGTAAAATCCTATGCGCGCATGGGCTTACAAGGACGACATGGTCCTGATTAGTTTTGGCACCCCGACACGATGGACGGCTTGGATCTTGGTAGTGGGGCACGATGGTGGGCCACAGTCGTCATAGCGGACGGCTCTTTTTGAATTTCACGGGTGGGAGAGAGAAGTTTTCTCTTTTTAGAGAAAACGCGAGTCGGCGCCCGTTTGACTGGGTCCCTGCTCCGATGTGTTGCAAGTGCAAGCCTATTATGGTGCACATCAAACCCTTTGTGGGGGTCCACAGTGATGCACTTAGTAATCCACTCCATCTATTTTGCTTTTTGGGCCCTAGTACGGACTTTAACTGCAGATCAGGTGGGTGCGAAGCTCAGGTGGGCCATACTTTCTAAGTACATGGGTTATCCTATGATCTATGAAGATCTGATGGCCAGATTATTCTGAAATCGGACATCAACTGTTAAAAAGGGTCCTAGGGACCACTCAATTGGGAATTAACGGTTGAATTAGGGATTAGATGTCTTGAGATGTGTTTTTAGAGTAATTAGTCAAATGCTTTTAATCAATTCTTAAACATGTTCTTAAACAAACAAATCAATCTAATATATGTATTGAGGTTAACCTATCTGGTATTCTAATCCCTCTTAAGTCATTTATTAAGTAAAATAATCAAGTATTCTAACTAACTCTAGGCATTTGTTTAAGTAACTAACCAAGTATCCTAACTAATCTAATCAATTCTAAGACATGTGTTTAAGAGAGCTAATCAGATGATCTAATCATAGTTCAAGTAAGCTACCGAATGATTAACCCCTAAATTATCTGATTAGTGTGTCAAGTGGTTGATCACTCTATAGGATGTTATGGATGCTTTGAACAGTGGATCTCATGGTTCAGAGTGCTAAATTCGAAATAGTTGGTTAGATTTACTCATAAATGAAATTAGATTTCTTCAAATGGTTGGATTCAGATTAGAACGAACGTAGGTGTTTGAATAAGATAGGTTTGTATTTATACTAAGTTAGGTTACACGGCAACACCTGAGTACTGGAAAGTACAGGGTGTTACAATCTACCCCCCTTAACAGAAATCTCGTCTCAAGATTTGTTATGTGTATCCCTAAGTGTCAACATTACCAGTAGTAATTTCATTTTAATAGTGCAATTTATTTCTCACTTGTCTAATCACGTCTTGCACTGTTAACATGCTATATTTAAACATACCACACCCTAAAGCATCTAGTCTAGCATATCAATTCTTGGTAAACATTTGGAACTGCCCTAGCATTAATCAATATTAAGGATTTGTTTAAAGGTTTACCTACATCAAATGTCTCATCACATCCATTAAGAGTTAGGCGACCACTAATGATAATATTTTACCTTTCTCTTTATTTTCTTTTACTTCTAATGATAGTCCCTAGCTATTCCAAGTGTATTACCAATTTCTACTTTTCAGCGTTTAGGGTAACACAAATAGATGGTCATAGTAGGTTTGAGCTCGATACATCGATCCTTTGCCTACGTAAAACAGAGGATTTTCTGTATCAATCCCTAATCTTGGTAAATCTGAATCTTCTGCCTGATCAGGGCATTGAGATAATTAAATCTGCTAGGATATGGGGTTCGGATCAAACATTGTACACATCGCATACACATGATTGCATCAGTCCATGATCCTGATTATTCTAGACTCATGGGGAGATCCCGTAATCATCTAATGAGAGCGCCTGAAATTTATATGTATAGACACGAGCGACCATCATGCTTCCAGCGCGCACTCTGATTATCTAAGTACTACTTGCAAGTCTCAAGACAAGGATTTCTATATGAAGTTTGAGTTGAAAATTTCTAAACCCACCTAGGATTTCAAATCTAATCCTAATATGTGCAGCCTAGGGTTGAAAACTTACCCAAAATTCTATAACCTGACCTTTAGTCACTTTTAAGTCCTAAAAATTTTGAGAGATACCACCTCTAGCTAAAGAGACGTATTAATGAAACCAATTTACAACTCCTACTATGACTTTTAAGTTTAAGGAGTGTTAAATTTGGCCTAACATGCAATGTGGAGGTTAAGGAAATTATACCATGTCTAAGTTCCTTTCACTCACTAAGACCATGTTGTCTCTAACTAAAATAAATTACAAAAAAAGTCTGAACTCCATATTTATGAAAATGTTCTTTGGGAGTCAAGTTCATGGAATGTTCTGGTTTGGTCTGAGATACATCATAGTGGGTATTTGTCTTCCCACGGTGCATGAGTTCAATTTCTAAGTTCAAACAACAATATGGTAGTTTACAAGGGAACCAAGTTTTTAATTCCAAGTTCAAATGACTAAACCTGAAATCTCCAAGGGAAACTAGGATAATTTCTAAGTTCTGTAGCTATCCAAACCATGTGCTAGGAAACCTAAAATATTGGGTTTCTATATCCTCATTTCCTCCCCATTCTAAGGGATTTCTTCATAAGTGAAAGCCCAAAGGTTTACTTAGAAATTTCAAGGGGCCTAAATTTTGAAGTGTCTAGGTTCTCAAAATTTTTTGAAGGGAACTTTTCATAGTCCAAATGATAAAATGCTTAAAAAGGGACCTAAGTTTGGATCTCTGTATTCTCATTCATTCTTCTAGGTCTAAGGAAAATTCACCTAAGTTTAAATTTCTAATTTTAAACATTCTAACTTGAGACATTTAAGGTTTGTATAAGTTTATTTCCCAAGGTCAATTTTGTCCAAACTATGCTCTGATACCAAATGTAACGCCTCGTGTTTTCAGGACCCGAGTATGCAACTCGTTTCCAAAAAACCCGAGTATTAACCTTAAAAGATGGTCAGATTCAATATATAATATTTTCTTTTATCAGATTTAACAGATGAGCGTAAGATGGACAAATAAGCATAAAGGGAAATTTCAAATTTCATTTCGAATATACAAGAGCTGCCCATAACGACTTATACAAACCAATGTCTCCATTCTTACAAACACAAAATGAAATAACATTACATGTGAAACAAAGTAAATTTGCAACAATCTTGAGCTATGAAATCCTGTAGCAGCCCTTAGTAAATATAATATGCACCCTTGTCAACCATAGCCTGCTCCTCATCAGCTTGAACCTGAAATCCACTTAAGGCACCTGTGCTACCTGTATGGTTATATTCATTTGATGGATGAGTGGCCAACTCAGTGTGAATTCTCCTCAAGATTACACACTGCCGCATTAGGCAAGCATAGTTATAAAACATCTAGACCACCAAAACAAAGTAAATGCAGTTTTATTAGGTGCATGGATGCGTGAATGCAATCATCGCCCTGGGGATGATCATCCGTACGGATAGTGGGCCGTCACCCATGTAATCATCGAACTTGGAAAACATCATCCAGTCGGAATCATCGAACCTGGGAAACATCATTTAGTCGGAACAATACATGCCATGTATGTATGATTAGCCAAGTCATTATTAGTCCATTTACAACCAACCAATTTAAATAAGCTCAAAGGTTACTACGGAGAGCACATGGCCTAGCGTAGGCCGACGACTCGGGCATAGTATCCCATAACTACCATCCCCAACCCATGAGGCTACCATCTTAGGATGTTTAATGGAAACTCATCAACTAATGGCCAATCATATTACAATATGTGGGGCTTACCATTGCATGGTTGCACAGTATAAAACATCAAACCCATGTAGGGAAAATATCAAATAAAACCAAGTAGGGCGAGTATTAAAATATGTCACATAGGGCGAGTATTAAAACCATATGATAAAGACCATCCTTAAAAACCATTGGGTACAACAACCCTGGATGGTAGGCCCACATTAATGATCCATCTAGACCACCACTTAATAACCACCAAATCGAAGGTCCATTACGATCACAACTAGTCAAGTTACATCCTAAGTATGGGTGTACATTCATATGTGGGAATTTTCCACTAATGTACCAGTTTAAGTTCCACAAGTAATCCACAAATAATCCACAAGCATGAACAATTATACAGGATAGTCATAAAGCATATAATACAATAATTCAATTTCCACCAACTAACACATGTGATTATAAAGGGAGATACCAATTATGAATTTAAATAAAAACTATAACTTAAGCTAATGAGAAGATGGAAAGCTCAAGGGAAAGAATCATCACCTTATACATTGAATCGCCTTCTAGTGTCGCAAAGTGATTGTACCCTTAGAATCGTATCTTATCACAAATCATGAACTTGTACAATTAGATCCAAGTTCCACGCACTACATAGGTTTAAGATTTTGGCCTAGGGTTTGAATTATTTACCATTGGGTTCTTAATGTAAAATTTAGATTTTCATCTTAGGGTTTAACCTTAAATTTAGATTTTAGGATTTGAACTCTACTTGGTGTATTAGTTAAAATTAGATCTTAATAATTACAAGTATACTATTTATATCAGCTGATATGTGGATAATGATAGTTCATGAGTCTATATTTAAATATACCGTAATTAAATTCTACACATAGATCTAAACCTAACACACCATCTATGTTTAAAGTATTGACCTCGGGTCTAGATTACCTAGGTCTAAGATTTTATTCTAGAGTTTAGGTCTAGGCTATATTTTTAGGGTTTTATGTGTAGAGTTTAGGCTTCATCTTAGGGTTCAATTCTAGATTTAGATTTTAGGGTTCTAACATTAATTGATAAATGATTGATCGAAGTGTTAATCACAAATTTACCATTAACATTAACAACGTAAATAATATTAGTTATCATGATTAAAAAAATGGCCATTTTGATGGCACCAAGTAGTGTGATCTAGTATCGATGGTAGTATTTAGGAATAATAAATAAACACTAATATCTAATATCTAACTGTTATGATTTTGATTATAATAACTAATATTATCATAAATAACCTACTAATGGTTAATTACCTTTAATGATTGAAATGATTATAAGAACACAAATGATAATACTAAATCAACCCATTTGTTTTGAGAGAGAAGGCTTACTCACCTCGCTGACTCGGTTTGAAACCGAGTTAACTCTTGTGATCGAGTTAAGTGGACACGGCAGCCACACTTATTCTTTCTATTTTTCTTCCAAACTGTAGGGTCTAGCAAGCTGGCTGGGTTAAACCAGAGCCTAGACTCGAGAAACTCACTGAGTTAACCCGGTAGCCATTTAATGCAACGCGCGACAACTCAGCCCTACATGACTTGGAGCTAAATTGAGTTCCTCTAAAACTAGACAGATTTGCATGCTGGTAGGAGAGACAAAGGAGCTGGGTAGACCAAAATCATTCCAGACTTGGCCTAGACTCGGTTCGATTCTAGCTTAACCCAACGGCCACACCCACCTGCTCTATCTCCTACACTCCTTCCTTTATTCCTTCTTCTCTTCATCTTGACCTCTCTCTGTGTGTGTGTTGTAACTCCAGAAGCACCACTGAACTCGACCCAAGCATGGCCCAACCTCAGTGAATCGGCCCAAACTCGGCTCAGTTCGAGCTGGTGCAGCTACCCGTGCACCCCTTCTCTCTCCCTCTCTCTCTATCTCTCTCTTCAATGCCCAAAGCTCCTGAGGCTAGTCGGAGACTACCGCCATTGAACTCAGCTACATCTCGGATGAGTTAATGGAGCTTGAACTTGGTGTCGCACTAGCCTGTTGGAGCATGAGCTCGGTGCTGCACCTGCTTTCCCTTCTAACCTCTTTCTTTTCTTTCCGTTTCTTTTCTCCATTCCCATTCTTTCTTCTCCTTTTTCTCTCCCTTTTCTATCTATATTTACCAGAACCGGGGCCACTGACCACCTCAACTTGCTCCGAGTTCGAGTCTAACTCGGATGGTCGGATATTGCGACATGGCTGCCCGATTTCATCTCCCTCTCTCATATTCTCTCTACCCTATTTCCTTTCCTTCTCTTACCTGAAATGGTGGTGAAAATCCTGAGGTGAATGCCTTCCTTTATAACCGTGGAGCGTGCTCGAACCCTTCATCCAATGGCCGAGATAAATGACCGTGAACACATCCCCACTCCCTTTTCTTGGTTGCATGTGGGAGATCCATTATGAGGGATGGATTCCACTCATCGTCGTCCACTAGAAAAGCATTCTGGATCAACCAGTGGAGGCCACACGATCTTGGTGGGTTTTTCATTTTAACGAAGAAGATGATGTCGCCTCAAATGGCGATTTTCCTAACTTGGACCTATTGCAGTGATCCACACCATTTTGACGGGTCAGATGGGGCCCATGATCAGTGTGGGGCCCACTAATCCTATCCCGGGTCAAGATGCAATCCTCTCGCGAGATTTCCTCCGCCGTGGCTCTCTTCTCGCGTGAGCTGGCGATTTTCTCGGGAGAGCCGCTGCTGCCCTAACGCGGACGATCGGGATGACTCCCAGGGCTCGAACTAAAGGCTTGGATCGAGCCAACGTGACTTTCCCGAAGTGGGAATGTTTCCCACTCCAGCTTGACTCGCAGACGGTTGCCTACTCTTTTCTGGCGCTGAAAGGAGAGGCTGGGATTCGTCCCAGATGAAAGGTCGAGATTAGAAGGAGAGGCTGCACGTGGATTGCCCTCGTAGTAAGGAGAAATGGAAAAAGATTCCCTTTTCAGACACCTCCAACCACACGCACGCCGCTTACACCCTCCGTGGTGTTCATGCACGTGTGCATGGGTGGGTACGGACATCATGGTTTGGGTCGAACGGAAATCCCCTACCCTATGGATGGTTTGGATCCTCCCAAGGTGGCCCACCTTGATCACAATGGATCGATTTTAGAATGGTAGAAAACACATCACGCTTGTAACTTTGCACCTTTCCCTACGAAATCCTATGCGTGTATTGGCTTACAAGGACGACATGGTCCTGATTGGTTTGGGCACCCCGACATGATGGACGGCTTAGATCTTGGCAGTGGGGCATGATGGTGGGCCACAGTTGTCACAGCGGACAACTCTTTTTGAATTTCACGGGTGGGAGAGAGAAGTTTTCTCTTTTTAGAGAAAACGCGAGTCGGCGCCCGTTTGACTGGGTCCCTGGTCCGATGTGTTGTGGGTGCAAGCCTATTATGGTGCACATCAAACCCTTTGTGGGGGTCCACAGTGATGCACTTGGTAATCCACTCCGTCTATTTTGCTTTTTGGGCCCTAGTACGAACTTTAACCGCAGATCAGGTGGGTGTGAAGCTCAGGTGGGCCATACTTTCTAAATACATGGGTTATCTTATGATCTATGAAGATCCGACAGCCAGATTATTCTGAAATCGGACGTCAACGGTTAAAAAGGGTCCTAGGGACCACTCTGTTGGGAATTAGTAGTTGAATTAGGGATTAGATGTCTTGAGATGTGTTTTTAGAGTAATTACTCAAATGCTTTTAATCAATTCTTAAACATGTTCTTAAACAAACAAATCAATCTAATACATGTATTTAGGTTAACCTATCTGGTATTCTAATTCCTACTAAGTAATTTATTAAGTAAAATAATCAAGTATTCTAACTAACTCTAGGCATTTGTTTAAGTAACTAACCAAGTATCCTAACTAATCTAATCAATTCTAAGACATGTGTTTAAGAGAGCTAATCAGATAATCTAATCTATAATGCCGTGAAAATCGGGGGACGAGTAGCAACTCAACTCCCGAGTTCCAAAACATCACTTATGCAACATATATGCTTATGATTAAATGTTGTCTGTGTTAGTGCATTAATCATGAGTGGGACTATACCAAAATAGTAATTCATACTCCAGATCAAGTTGTAAAATGCAAGCAGAAGACTGAAAGACATAAATAAACGTATATAAGTCAAAAGAGCATGATCGGTCTCCAGAGTATGAATACATCACTGAGTCACCATATACATGTAATAGTCTCAAAATTAAAATGTTAAGTAGTACAACTACAATGATAATCCCTGTAGCCCCGTTGATCCGGATGGCCTAAGCAAAGCCGCCGGAGAACTGCATATACGAGAACTCGTCTTGATCGTCATAGTAATCAGGCTCCGCCTCTGGGGTCACGTCATCATCTGAAATCAAGACAGAGTCTGGTTGGTGTTTAAAACACCATCCCGTAACGTGGGAGTGAGTGATCAACTCAGTGGAACTATACAGCAAAGGTTAATATGTTATCAATTCAGTCAAGCAGTAATGATAAAGCAGTAAAATTAAACATACCTAGATACTCTTATTAATGCAAGAATGATATGAACAATGATGCATGTCTTCGTCTACACTCCCTCGTAAGACACCATCTTACAGTCGCGGCATGCTATCTTCCCTCTGTGCTCTTCAACCTGGGGCACATGCAGTGCGATATTATGGACGTGATTACCGAGTTCTTATTAGTCCATTTCATACAGCAGAATTGGGAAGCTAAGGTACCACCCTTATTTCATTTCCCAAACAATGATCCATTCTAGGGTCGTCAGTCCTAGTAAATCTCATACGATGTTGCGGTTGTAGGTCGCTGCAAAGGGCTCGTCACCTAATCAGTGCAGGCTTAGTTTATACTCTTGTTGTTATGGAAGGGTTGTCACCTCCACGTAGACTCAGAGTATGCTCGAGGTCACTACAAAGGGCTTGTCACCTTATCAGTGTAGGCCGACAGCTCAAATACAGTGTCCTATACCACCGTATTTGGCTCACGAGGTAGTATTGCTCACTGGTCACTACGAGGAGGCTCGTCGTCCCAGCGCAGGCCGACAGCTCGACCACGGTGTCCCATACCACCATGTCCGGCTCATGAGTCTTAGCGGATCTAGGTACCAAGATTAAACGGGATTTCACTGGTGAGTTTGGTACCTTAGGTATAAGCAGTAGCGTCCATATATGGTGAACATACATCGGGAAAATCGGGTTACTAGATGAGTTCGACTATTATGAGCGCACCTGAAGTTGATCGACATGGAGTGCGTAAACACTCCGTGTGGCCTAACCACTGCCAACAACTCTAGTATGACTCGAGTTCGTCAAATACGTCCTACGTGACGAATGAATCTCAACCACAAACTCAAAGGCTGTTACCGATTGCCTAGACTATACTGTAGTCCTAAACACATTCAATCCTTAACCAGTAAGCATGTGAAGTAGTCAGAGCAGAATTAACCAAGTAATTCAAACATATTAACAAGCATGTTATAAAACACAAAGTAAATAGGAAATCCAAACACATACATTTCATACGTAAGCGATTAAACTAAACAACTTGTATAGAGGAAATCGTACACATCTCTAAGGTAATTGAGAATCCTATCTCAACACCCATCTAAAGCACTATCTCCTAAGTACTTACTCATACAAGCATTTTCACAAATACTTAGACTACGCTTATTAACATACATAACATATGTTGGCCAAAACATGCATCAGGGCGAATCCTTTCACCGAGGAGTTGTTACACGTACAACTAGCATATACACATAGTAGTTAATCATGACAAACACACTTTCATATTTCATACGTATACGGTATTTTCTACACAAACACATAATACACTAAACTCCACAAATTTCATATATAACTGAATCGCAAAACGAACATCGCATTTTACATGTGAAATAATACCCACATCATGAATCTATCATTATCTGGCATTGAAAGCTTTGAAAACCATAACCTATACGTCTGTAGTCTGGACCTTACGCTATAGTAGCGTAACGAATTCGACAGAGACTCTAAGTCTTCATCAACGATGGAATGACAACCTATAACACGAGTTGAGTCAGTTATTTCGCTACTAGCGACAATTGAAACCCTAGAACAAATTAGGGTTAGATTTTCTTACCTAAGAATGAAGTCAGAATCGCCGGAATAACGATTTGGTAGTGATGGATAGGCACGTAGAATAGTAGGGATCGAATCCCAGGTGTGACTCTAACTTCTCTCTCATTTTCTCTCTCTTTACTCACTTCTCTCTCCTTTCCTAAATTCGTATGGAGTGAATTAGAGAGGGTTTAAGGTCCTTATATAGGCCTAAAACTGATGGAAATGGCCCTAGGGCCAAGGTATACTTAGGTTATAGCCAAAGGGAGTCTATTTCAGCTCAACGGAGCACTTCCGGAGCCCTCCTTAAGCCTAAGGTCAGACTTAAGCTCCCTTATGCTGGATTTAGGTCAAGCTGAGTTTTTGGTCTGATCGGGTTTACAGATCGACCGTGGGGAACCAGTTTCCGTTCAACGGTCCACGATCACCGATCAGGGCCACAAGTACACTGACCTGTGTATGAAATTTCCCCTGATCCGAGGGTGTATTTGCGTTAGATTCTGACAGTCTGAATCCTTATAGTCAGCCCACAAGCGACAAGTCTCAGATGAATTAAATTTAAATTTTTATTTTTAAAATATCCACATTTCTTACACACTTCACTCCTAGCTCAAGCGAATAGCCCCGGGACACTATCTGGACTTGATTTCCGAGGTAGTGGTCAAGTCCAGCAAAGCGGTCTTCATTATATAATTTTGCAGTAATCGGACTTCCGACGTGCGGTCCAGATCCGATACGGAGTTTCAATGTGCTCCCGAGAGCAACTGGGTAATGAGATTGATCCTAAATTTTAGGATAACCTAGCGTCAATGATTCTACATGTTTTGGGTCTTGCAGATCGTATTTAAAGTGATTTAAGTGAATTTCATAGCTAATCTAGTTTAACACTTAATTAATTTGGACTAATTTCTAAAGGATTTGGTCCAGAGTGATTTCTACCTGAGGTGGTACTCGGGTCTTTGTACGGATTTTTTTGAATCGTTACAATCTTAAAGAAAAATTTTGTCCTCGAAATTAGTACCTTTTCGTACTCATCGAGAAGCTGAGGGTAGTTCTTATGAACCTCGACTTCTGTCTCCCAAGTAGCCTCTTCCTCAGTATGATGTGTCCACAGTACCTTCACAAGTGGGATGACCTTGCTATGCAACACCTACTCCTTCCTGTCTAGAATACACGTCGGATGCAGTACATATGTAGCGTCCTTGCTCAACTGTACCTGCTCCCACTTGATAATGTGGGAAGGGTCAGGAACGTATTTCTTCAGCATAGATACATGAAATACGTTGTGCACGCTCGCAAGTGGTGTGGGCAAAGCAAGATGGTATGCCACCACACCCACTTGGTTTAATATCTAGAATAGGCTAATGAACCGCGGTGTAAGCTTTCCTTTCTTACCAAAACGCAAGACTCCCTTCATGGGAAAAACTTGAAGGAATACATGGTCCCCAACTCGAACTCTAGCGGTCGCCGCCTCGTATCGACATAGCTTTTCTGTCTGCTCTGTGCTGTAAGAAGTCGACGCCTGATAATATCGATCTTCTCTGAGGTCGCCTGTACTAACTCTGGGCCAATCAAACTGTGCTCGCCAACCTCTGCCCAACAATGCGGTGCTCGCAAGGGCGCCCGTACAAAGCCTCGTAAGGAGTCATGCCAATACTCACATGAAAACTGTTATTGTAAGCGAACTCTGCATATGGGAGACAATCATCTCAACTGTCCTTGAAGTCTAAAACACAAGCCCGTAGCATATCCTCCAAATCTGATTCACCCACTCCATCTGCCTGTAGGTCTGTGGGTGGAATGCCGTACTGAACTTCAACTTCACACCCATCGCCTCCTTAATGCAAGTCCAGAAGATGGACGTGAATCGCCTGTCTCGGTATGACACGATCTCCAAGGGAACTCCATGTAGACGCACTATCTCCTTGATGTACAGCCTGACCAACTCGTCTGCAGAGTTCAAGACTTTAATCGGGAGGAAGTGAGCCAATTTCGTTAACCGGTCCATGATCACCCAAATAGATTCATAACCCTTCCTTGTCTTCAGTAGCCCCGATATGAAATCCATAGAGATGAAGTCCCACTTCCATGCAGCTATGGGCATGGGCTGAAGCAGTCTAGAAAGCCGACGATGTTCAGCCTTGACCAGTTGGCATGTGAGACAACTGGAGACATATTCTGCTATATGAGCCTTCATATTGTCCCACCAATACGATCTCTTCATATCTCAGTACATCTTTGTGCTTCTAGGATGCATCGCAAGCTTCGAACTGTGGGCAGCCTCGATAATCTCCTGTCTCAAGTCATGAATGTCTGAGAAGCATAGGCGGCCACGATATCATAGGCTCCCATTTATGCCAACTCTCTACTCAGAGTCCTCGTCCTCGCTAGCTTGCTCTCGAAGCTCAGACAATCACGCATCGCCCTTCTGGGCCTCGATAATCCTGTCATCAATAAGTGACCATACCCGAATGTGCGTGACACTCTCAAATGGCTCCTCCATAGTGAGTTTCTGCTCGAAGTCCAGCACGAACTCTACCATATCCCACTCTTCTATCATTCGCGGAGCCGCAAATGTTATAGCCTTCTTGCGGTTCAACGCGTCTGCCATAAGGTTGGCCTGGCCAGGATGGTAGGAAACCTCGAACTTAAAGTCCTTCAAGGTCTGCCTCATATTCAGGTCCCTCTGAGTGAATATATAACGAAGGCTCTTGTGGTCACAGAAAAGCTTGAACTCCTCTCCACAGAGGTAATGTCTTCAGAGCTTCAATGCAAAGATGACCGCTGCTAACTCGAGGTTGTACGTAGGGTAATTCTCCTCGTGTTTCCTCAACTGTCGCGAAACATAGGCTATCACACTGTCCTTCTGCATAGGGACATAACCTAAGCTGACACGAGACGCGTCGGTGTATATAGTATACTTGACCCCTTGTTCTGGCAATACTAGCATAGGGGCAGACGTCAGTCTGTCCTTCAGCTCTGAAAAGCTGCTTCCACCATCTCATTCCAGTCGAACTTCAGATCCTTCCGTGTTAACTGAGACAACTGTCTGGCTATCTTCGAGAAATCCCGAATGAATTGTCTGTAGTACCATGCCAGACCAAGAAAACTCCTCACCTCCATAACCAAACCAGGCTCCTTCCAGTCCTGAACCATAGCTACCATAATAAGGTCCACTGCTATTCCTTCCTTAGACACCACATGTCCTAGGAACTTGACTTCCTCCTGCCAGAAGTCGCACTTCTTATACTGTGCGAACAACTGATTCTTCCTCAAAGTATCTAAGACTGCTTGTAGGTGTTCCTCGTGCTCTTCCCTACTCACGGAGTATATAAGGATGTCATCGATAAACACAATGACAAATCGGTATAGAAATAGCTGAAATACCCGGTTCGTCAAATCCATGAACACGGACGGCGCGTTCGTAAGACCGAATGACATCACCAGGAACTCGTAAAGCCCAAAACTGGTCCTGAAGGCCGTCTTTTGCACGTCCTCATCCCTGACGCGCAACTGATGATACCCTGACTGTAGATCAATCTTCGAGAAGTATCGCGCCCCTTTTAACTGATCAAACAGACCGTTTATCCTGGGCAAAGGATACTTGTTCTTCACGGTCAATTAGTTCAACCTACAGTAATCAATACATAATCGTAGCGACCCATCCTTCTTGACAAATAACACAGGTGCTCTCCAAGGAGACACACTGGGTCATATGAAGCCCTTCTCTACCAGCTCATCAATCTGTTTCCTCAGTTCCTCCATCTCACATGAAGGCATCCGATACATAGGTAATGAAATGGGGGTCGCGCCAAGCACAAGATCAATAGTAAAATCGATCTCGAGCTGAGGAGGTAATCTAGGGATCATTCTGAACACATCCTCAAATTCCCGAACTACTGACATGTTCCCTAACGTTGGCCCATCAACATGCTCTAGTAAAGCAGCGTAACATCCAACACGACATGGCCAACTAACCTGCACTGGAAAAGTAAAGACCATGCCGTCAGGTCTGTTGGCTGCCACGACCCAATTATCGTAATCAATCTCTACCTTCATCTCGGTGAGCCAGTCCATACCGAGGATAATATCGTAGTGCCATAGTGGGGCGACAATGAGGTCAACGAATACTGTCCTACTACCCAAGTCTACTGAGTAACCCTCACACGTCCGTGTGACATCCGAAAAAGTTCATGTAGCAGTAGTGAGACTCACTCCCTTCGTGGGAGTAGTATGTAAAGCTAGACGCTTAAATGCCGCACATGAAATGATGGAGGTAGTGGACCCAGTGTCCACTAATAAGAAGATAGGAGTACTTTGGACATGTACAGTGACCTCAAAGGCCATAGGTGCTGAAGGTGCTGTCTCTGGCTCTTCCGCTGTAAGTGCATGAACGCGTGCCTGCTGAGGTCGGTTGGGCTGAGGCACCATAGGTCGCTGAGGCGGCCTAAATCGAGGTGCAGGGGGCTTGAAGGATGGATGTACAGGTGTTGTCTGTAGGGGTGGTGCTGAAATGGCTTAGGGAACCTAGCGGTTGATCTTTTGTGGCGGTGAAAACCCACTGTCTCTCATATGTGCAAAAAGCTCTCTGCAGCATGACCTAGTCTCTCACGGTAAGTGCATGTCACACCCGGGTGCCTCATCAGAATTATTGGCGCAGCAATCTTGGGAGGAGAGTTGGTACAGGGCCTTTTGCCGAAGAAAGGCCTGCTCGGCATATCTGGTCGTGGTCTAGTAACCATAGCCCCACGAGAACGTGTCAATCGATCTCCATCCTGCTCTGCCCGCATAGACATGTATACTAGCTCAGCATAGGAGGGTATACTAGCACAACACATTTTCGACCAAATGTCAGGTCACAGGTCCTCGAAGAAACGCCGCATCTGCATCTGCGCGTCAGCAAGTATAGTAGGGACGTATCTGCCCAACTCTGTAAACTGGTGCTCGTACTCTGTCACTATCATGCCTCCCTGTCTGAGGCACAAGAGCTCATTCTCCTTCTGGTGCCTGTACGTCTGGGGATAGTACTTCTCATGAAAGTGGAACTCAAAAGCTGCACATATCCATATATAGCAAACTGCAACTGTCCGCAGAACACTATCCCACCCTAAGCTAGCCTCCTTTTCAAACATAAAAGTGGCCAATTCAACCTGCTCTTGCTCTATACAATGTAGCATCCTCAGCATCTTGGAAATGCGGTCGAGCCAATATTCTGCCTCCTCAGGTCTGTGAGAACCCATAAAGGTAGGAGGCCTCAAGCGTTGGAATTGCTCGAGGAGACCACTCGTACCCAGATTCCCCGTAGGGTATGCAGCAGGTACAGGGGGAGGCACACTCTCATCATGAGCAGAAGGCCCAACAGTCTCAGCAGGGCGTACAGATGGTGAAGGTGGAGTCACACTTCCACCCTGAGCTAGGGCCTCGGCAATAGTAGTTAAGAGTTGCTGGTGCTGCTGGTGCATCATCGTCATCAACTGCTCCAACCTATGCACAGGTGGGGCTGACTGAGGCACATGTTACGTCGAAGAGGATGTACGGTTTTGCTCACGAACCTGTGGTGTGTACGGTGGCGGTCCAACTGCAGGACCAATAGAAGGCTGAGACTCAGGTATAGTCTCACGAACTGGGCCCAAACCAGGGTCAGTACGACCATCACTCTGGGAAGGTGCCTGATCCATCGAACCAGTAAGTGCGAGGTGTGCCATGCTCCGCTTGATCTTCCGTGGCATGCCCTATATGACATAGGGTGCAATTTGTGTAAGATGTAGCATAACAATACACAATCCTTTAAGCATTCTACACACTTCATAGAAAAATGGACTGCATGCATTTTATTCACCAAAATTTGTCATAATACATGAAATACAAAGTTACATGAATCATGACAGAAGATGCATGTGAGCTAATACAACCAAAGCTTCAAACACTGAAAACATTCTACTAACTACTACACTACTAAGCCCATCAACATGAACACAAACATAACTTAAAGTAGTAACGAAAACAAGTTGCAAGACAATGGCATGGATGACTAGGCATCCGAGTCTGGCGATGGAGGAGGGGCACCCTTATCCTGCAAGCAGCACAGGATAGACATCAAAGTGTGAGTCACCTTCTTGAACTTGTACTTCACGAGGCCTCGAAGATCCATAAGATCGTGTCGTAGGACAGCCTAACCCTCTTCAAGTCGAGCTAAACGGGCATCCCTAGCAGCCCGATCAGTGTCCTGCTCCGGTGGCGTAGGAGGAGAGCTCTCCTCTGTATCATAGGCCTCCTCTTCTTCTTCCTTTTCCTCCTCTATCTCTTCCCTACTTTCCTCCTCGCTTTCATACTCCTCACTAGCCGTCTCATCCTCACTCTCATCAAGTCGGGCTTGCCACTGCCGTGGCCCGATTTTCATCTAATTGAGAGTAGTTTCGTCAAGGAAATGTTGCGGTACTGGGAGTTCTGCGCCAAGACTGTAGCCGAATTCACGTGCAATCTTGCATATAAGCCAGTCGAAAGGGAGCGAATTAGTCCTTCTATTGGAGCGTGCGGTAAGAACTATTTGTCACAAAACATACGTAGGCACGCATAACTTCTCTCCCTGTCCTGCTTGGTAGAGAAAATTTACCATCAGGCGCGTGCACTCACTGCGATTGCCCCCACCTGGAGTACACGTTAAACGTGCAGATATGGTGGAGTAGGCGGAAATTATCCATCATGTTTAATGCCAGGAGGCTATTGTTTGGCTGCCATTGAACCAGTCGACCATAAAGGGAACGCGTACGGCGATCCCTTTCACATGCACTCTTCAGATTCTTCTCGCTCACGTGAACTTGGCCAAGCGGTATTCCCATGATTCGAGCTATTTGGCTAGCGTCAATTGTGGCATCCCAACCTCTTCCCACTGGAATCTTGAACTGCAAGGGCTCCAATGTAGGCTCTTGAATGTGGGCATAGAAAGCTTGGACAGTACCCACATTCGACGATATTTTTCCTCAAACATAAGGCCCCACCCAGCTTCACCTAGGCGCTCCAATAACAGATACTCTCCAAAGAGCTACCCATCCACTTGAGCTTCAAAAAGGACCCTACGGTCTGCATATATTTCATGGGACAACTCCGTCAGTAGAGCTCTTGGAAGAGGAGCCTGGGGATCGAGGTCCCGCTTAGTCTGTATCTCACGTTCAACGCTCGTGCTTGAGGTGGCGCCTCTCGGTCTCCTTGAACGAGTGGGGTGACTAGGCCTGGCTTTATCCATGGCATCCTTTCTCTTTCCCATGAGAGAAAGAAAGGTAGAAATCGAAAATACGGCCATAATGAGCTCAAATAGAGCCATGAAAAAGTGAAGAAAAGGGAGGAAAGGGATGAGATCTTGGGTCTCCATGGATTTGAGCCTCAAATGAGGGTGTAAAGCCTCAAATGAAAGGGGATAAAGAAAGAAAATGAAGAGATGGGATGGGTTAGGGGGTTTACATGAATTTGAGCCTCAAATGGGGGGTTTAAGAGCTCAAATGAGAGAGAATGGAGAGATAGGCAGCAATGGAGAAGGGTTTACAGTAGGGTAGTGGAGAGAGTACACGAAAATAGAGGGAGATGGGCTTGGAGGGGGATTTGAGTGGAGATTTGGAGGTTTTCTTGAGAAAAAGGAAACTTGGAGGGGTAGGTTGTGAAGAAGGGGCGACTTAGGAGAGGTTTAAATCCAAACCCCATGCACAAGTGGGCCACACAACCCCCAAAATACGATCGGCCTGGTCGGCCCGCCCGTATGGGCCTGTTTGGCGGCGAGGCTTTGCCGAACCGACTAGGCCCTCACCGGTCTCTGGACCTTCTGGTGAGGGCTTGCCCCTTGAGCGAGGTCCTCCTATCCCCTGGGTCCCAAAAATGTGTGGGGCCCACCCTGGGTCCCTCTGGATAGGTTCCATTAGGCCCCCGACTCCGGTTTGTTTCGTTTCAGGTCCTTTCGAGCATGATTCTGGTGTACAGCTGCACATAGGGATTTTTGAAGGTTATAATGGGGTAATTTATGGTCTAGACCTGTCGTTTGACGATCTAGGAGTGATCTGGGGTTGCTTTAAGCGATCATGGGAGAGTATGGACTCGATCTCAGCGATCGTTTTAGGTAAACTTCACCAATTGGTGAAACCGGGACTCCTATGAATGTTTCTACATTTTCCTCACACCCACCTATGTCGAAAAGTGTCAGTGTACATCGCATGGGCATAACCCAGGTCCAGTTTAATCCAAATCATGCTCTGTTACCACTTGTAACGCCCTAAAAATTGGGGGTCGAGTAGCAACTCAACTCCCAAGTTCCAAAACAACACTTATGCAACATATATGTTTATGATTAAATGTTGTCTGTGTTAGTGCATTAATCATGAGTGGGATTATACCAAAATAGTAATTCATACTCTAGATCAAGTTATAAAATGCAAGCAGAAGACTGAAAGACATAAATAAATGTATATAAGTCAAAAGAGCACGATCAGTCTCCAGATTATGAATACATCACTGAGTCACCATATACATGTAATAGTCTCAAAATCAAAATGTTAAATAGTAGAACTATAATGATAATCTCTGTAGCCCCATCGATCCGGATGGCCTAAGTGAAGCCGCCCGAGAACTGCATATATGAGAACTCGTCCCGATCATCATAGTAATCAGGCTCCGCCTCTGGGGTCACGTCATCATCTGAAATCAAGACAGAGTCTGGTTGGTGTTTAAAACACTATCCCATAACGTGGGAGTGAGTGATCAACTCAGTGGAATTATACAACAAAGGTTAACATGTTATCAATTCAGTCAAGCAGTAATGATAAAACAGTAAAATCAAACATACCTAGATACTCTTATTAATGAAAGAATGATATGAACAATGATGCATGCCCTCGTCTACACTTCCTCGTACAACACCATCTTACTGTCGCGGCATGCTTTCTTCCATCTGTGCTCTTCAACCTAGGTCACATGCAGTGCGATGTTATAGACGTGATTACCGAGTTCTTATTAGTCCATTTCATATAGCAGAATTGGGAAACTAAGGTACCTCCCTTATTTCATTTCCCAAACAATGATCCATTCTAGGGTTGTTAGTCCTAGTAAATCTCATACGATGTTGCGGTTCTAGGTTACTGTAAAGGGCTCATCACCTAAGCAGTGCAGGCCTAGTTTATACTCTTATTTCTACGGAAGGGTTGTCACCTCCATGTAGACTCAGAGTAGCTCGAGGTCACTACAAAGGGCTCGTCACCTTATCAGTGTAGGCCGACAGCTCGAATACAGTGTCCCATACCACCGTATTCGGCTCACGTAGTAGTAGTGCTCACTGTTCACTACGAGGAGGCTCATCGCCCCAGTGCAGGCCTACAGCTCGACCACGGTGTCCCATACCACCATGTCCAGCTCATGAGTCTTAACGGATCTAGGTACCAAGGTTAAACGGGATTTCACTGGTGAGTTTGGTACCTTAGGTATAAGCAGTAGCGTCCATATATGGTGAACATACATCGGGCAAATCGGGTTACTGGATGAGTTCAACTATTACGAGCGCACTTGAAGTTGATCGACATGGAGTGCGTAAACACTCCGTGTGGCCTAACCACTGCCAACAACTCTAGTATGACTCGGGTTCGTCAAACACGTCCTACGTGACGAATGAATTTCAGCCACGAACTCAAAGGCTGTTACCGATTGCCTGGACTATACTGTAGTCCCAAACACATTTAATCCTTAACCAGTAAGCATGTGAAGTAGTCAGAGCAGAATTAACCTAGTAATTCAAACATATTAACAAGCATGTTATAAAACACAAAGTAAACTGGAAATCTAAACATATACATTTCATACGTAAGCGATTAAACTAAACAACTTGCATAGAGAAAATCATATACATCTCTAAGGTAATTGAGAATCCTATCTCAACACTCATCTAAAGCACTATCTCCTAAGTACTTACTCATATAAGCATTTTCACAAATACTTAGACTACGCTTATTAACATACATAACATATGTTGGCCAAAACATGCATCAGGGCGAATCCTTTCACCGAGGAGTTGTTACACATACAACTAGCATATACACATAGTAGTTAATCATGACAAACACACTTTCATATTTCGTACGTATACGGTATTTTCTACAAAGACATATAATACACTAAACTCCATAAATTTCATATATAACTGAATCACAAAACGAACATCACATTTTGCATGTAAAATAACACCCACATTATGAATCTATCATTATCCAGCATTGAAAGCTTTGAAAATTATAACCTATACGTCTATAGTCCGCACCTTACGCTGTAGAAGCGTAACGAATTTGACAGAGACTCTAAGTCTTGGTCAATGATGGAATGACAACCTATAGCATGAGTTGAGTCAGCTATTTCACTACTAGCGACAATTGAAACCCTAGAACATATTAGAGTTAGGTTTTCTTGCCTAAGAACGAAGTCAGAATCACCGGAATAGCGATTTGGTAATGATGGATAGGCACGTAGAATAGCAGGGATCGAATCCCAGGTGTGACTCCAACTTCTCTCTCACTTTCTCTCTCTTTACTCACTTCTCTCTCCTATTTTTCCAAATTCGTATAGAGTGAATGAGAGAGGGTTTAAGGTCCTTATATAGGCCTAAAACTTATGGAAATGGCCCCTGGGCCAAGGTATACTTAGGTTATAGCCAAAGGGAGTCTATTTCAGCTCAACGGATCACTTCTGGAGCCCCCTCTTGAGCCTAAGGTCAGACTTAAGCTCCCTTATGCTGGATTTAGGTCAAGCTGAGTTTTCGGTCCGATCGGGTTTACAGATCGACTGCGGCAGGCTAGTTTCCATTCAACGGTCCACGATCACCGATCAGGGCCACAAGTATACTGACCTGTGTATGAAATTTTCCCTGATCCAAGGATGTGTATGGGTCAGATTCTGATGGTCTGAATCCTTATAGTCAGCCCACAAGCGACAAGTCTCAGATGACTTATATTTAGATTTTTATTTTTAAAATATCCACATTTCTCACACACTTCACTCCGGGCTCAAGCGAATAGCCATGGGACACTATCTGGACTTGATTTCCGAGGTGGTGGTCAAGTCCAGCAAAGCGGTCTTCATTATATAATTTCGCAGTAACCGAACTTCCGACGTGCGGTCCAGATCCGATATGGAGTTTCAATGTGCTCCTGAGAGCAACTGGGTAATGAGATTGATCCTAGATTTTAGGGTAACCTAACGTCAATGATTCTATATGTTTTGGGTCTTGCAGATCGTATTTAAAGTGATTTAAGCAAATTTCACGGCTAATCTAGTTTAGCACTTAATTAATTTATAAAGGATTTGGTCCTGAGTGATTTCTGCCTGAGGTGGTACTCGAGTCTTTGTACGAATTTTTCTGTGTCGTTACATAATCATAGTTCAAGTAAGCTACCGAATGATTAATCCCTAAATTATCTGATTAGTGTGTCAAGTGGTTGATCTCTCTATAGGATGTTATGGATCCTTTGAACAGTGGATCTCATGGTTCAGAGTGCTAAGTTTGAAATAGTTGGTTAGATTTACTCATAAACGAAATTAGATTTCTTCAAATGGTTGGATTCAGATTAGAACAAACGTAGGTGTTTGAATAAGATAAGTTTGTATTTATACTAAGTTACACGGTAACACCCGAGTACTGGAAAGTACGGGGTGTTACAAGCTCCCAGCAGCACCTGCGGCTACAGAGGCACATGAGCCACCCATCTGCCAGAGCACCAACAGCACCAGCAACACCTCCAGCTCCACCCTAGAGTCTGTTTATAGAGACTAATTTTGGATGTTTTGGGATAGGACACTGCATACATGAGTGCCCCCGCCCTCAGTAGCAGCAGTAGCCGAGAGGGACATAACAGCCTCCACCGTAGAGCGACCACAACAACAGCGACCCCATCAGCAACGACCATATTGTACCTGGTACCACACCTATCTCAAAGGCCCCGTATTGTATGGCACCGATTGAGCTGAGGGAGCTGCAGCGGCAGTTGGACGAGTTGCGTAAGTTGAGATTCATTCGTCCAAGTAGTTCATCTTAGGGAGCACCGGTGAGGGCGGGGGATGATATCCCGAAGATAGCTTTCAGGACGCGGTATGGTCATTTTAAGTTTCAGGTCATGTCCTCAGTATAACGCCCCGACTTTTTAAGACCCAAGTAAATGACTTATTTCTCAAAAACCCGAGTGTTAACCTTAAAGGACGGTCAAATTTGAGTATATATTTTTTTCAACTATCAGAGTAAGCATATGAGTGTAGAATGGACAAGTAAGCATAAAGGAAAAATTTTAAATTTCATTTAGAATATACAAGAGGTTGCTCATAATGACTTATACAAACCAATGTCTCTAAAATTAACAAATATAAGAATTACATGATCTAATACATGAGAAATAGTAGAATGCAAGTAACTTTGAGCCGCAAGACCCCTCAGCTTCTCAAGGTAGATACAGTCATGCAACCCTGGTACTTGAACCCGGCTCCTCATCAGCCTGAACCCAAAAATCACTTAAGACACCTGTGCTACCTGTACGGTTATATGTATTTGATGGATGAGTAGACAACTCAGTGTGAACTTCCCTCAAGATTACACACTGCCACATTAGGTGAGCATAATTATAAAATAATGCATACAAAACAATACATGATGCAGGTCTTATTATGTGCATGGATGCGTGAATGCAATCATTGACCTGGGAAAAGCATCCATTCGGTCATTATCGACCTGAGAAAAGTATCTAATCGGACAAATATGTACATCATGTACGGTAGCAATAGATGCTGATCTGTGCCATATATGCATGATTAGCTAACCCGTTATTAGTCCAATTACAACCAACCATTTTAAATAAGCTCACGGTCACTACGGGGAGCACATGGCCCAGCGTAGGCTGACGGCTCAGGCATAGTGTCCCATGACCACCATCCCCGGCCCATGAGACTATCATCTTAGGATGTTTAATGGAAACCCATCGACTAGTGACCAATCATATTACAGTATATGGGGCTTACCATCGTGTGGTTACACAGTACAAAACATTGACCCATATAGGGGAAATACCATAATAAAGCCACATAGGGCGATATCAAACAAGCCACATAGGGCAATACCAAACAAGGCCACATAGGGCGAGTATCAAAACCATGTGATAAAAGACCATCCTTGAAAACCATTGGACACAACAACCCTGGATGGTAGGCCCACATCAATGGTCAATTCAAACCACCATTTAATAACCACTAAGCCAAAGGTCCATTACAATCACAACCAATCGGGTTACATCCCAAGTATGGCTGTACATTTATAGGTGGCCACTGATGTACCAGTTTAAGTTCCATGAGCGATCCACAAATAATCCATAAGCATGAGATAATATGCAGGATGAACATTAAGCATGAAATCTAACTATTTGATTTCAACAATTACACATGTGATTATAAGATGGAGATATCAATTATCAATTCAAATTAAAATAAAACTATACTTAAGCTAATGGGAAAATGGAAAGCTCAAGGGGAAGAATCATCACCTTATTTGTCGACTCGCCTTCCAATGTTATTAGGAAGAGCGCACACCCTTAGACTTGGATCCTATTACGAATTGTAAGTTGTGTGGTTAGATCCATACTTTATAAGCTATATATGGTTAGGATCATAGCCTATGGTTTGGGTTACTAAGATCTAGGGTCTTTATTCACTAATTTAATTTTAGGCTTGTTATAGAGTTTGAAATCTAATTAATTCCTAATAATATTATGAATGAAGTAATAATAAGTAATAACCATCAGTTAATACTAAAATGCTAATCTTATAACCGAAAGTCTACTGATGATAAAATAAGAATAACATTAATAATTATAGGTGTTGATATCTAATACTGACAACCAAGTAGTACAATTAATAGTATCCAATAATAATTCCTAGCGATAGTAAAAATAATGATGTTTAATGATATTACAAATAAAAATAATAACCTAATAATGGCTAAATAGCAACAACACCAATTATTACATTATAATGTTAATTAAAATTTCTAATCAATAGCCTTAAAATAACATTAATCGCTATAACATATAGAAAATAATAACGATATTATTGCTAACAAAAGCATCTAATGATGAATCTAATTGATGAAAAGGAATAAAAATTCTCACGTTATTGACTCGGTTCAACACAAGCAACCATTTACTCTCTCTCTCTCTCTCTCTCTCTCTCTCTCTCTCTCTCTCTCTCTCTCTCTCTCCTTCTCTCTTTCTTTCTTCTTTCCCTTTTCTCTTTTGCTGGGACCTCAGTATGGCTCAAACCAGGGCCAACTCAAACGGAACTCGGCAGATTTTAACCGAGTTGACTCGGCAGCAACCTACAATCCAAACTCTCTCCCTTCTCACCTTCCCTCACTTCTTTTCTCTTCCTCTCCTTTCATTTTTTTCTTTCATCTATTTTCCACATGCTGGAAATCCAGCAAAAGTCTAGACCATGCCAAACCCAACTCGACTCGGCTAGACTCAGCTTCAGCCGAGTCAACTCAGCAGCCACCGTACCCGACTTAACTTCCTTCTTTCTCTTCCCTTTCTTTCATCATTTTTCTTTTCTAATTTTTTTCTCTCTTTTTTTTTTGCTTTCTTCTTATTTTCTCTGCCAAACAGTCCACAACATCTGGACTTGATTCGACCTAGTTTTATGGCTGGGCGAGTCAGTGAAGTGCGACACCCTTCACTACCAGCAGTGTGGTGCTCGGATTTCTCTCAGATGCTCTTTGTCTTCTCATTTAGAGAGGTCTAAAAACTTTTAGACTCGACCCAGTCCAACTCAGACCGAACTAGGCCTGATTATCCACAATCCGAGCAGCTGACTCAGCTCGGTTTGGGCTGTTATGTCGGTGTGGTGCAACAGCCGCACCATCACTTCCCTTCCCTTCTTCATCTCTCCATCATCCTCCCTCATTTCTTTCTTTTCTCTCTTCCCCCTACTTTTTCAATGACATCCAGCAGCGGGACTGGTCGCAACCAAGTTCAGCGACAGTCTCATCCTAGCGAAGGTGGTGATGTCCACTAATGGTAGATCACGAACCGGTGGGTATTCCTTCGAGTCGATGGTTTTAAGTGGTGCATATAGGCTCAGAGGAGCTTAGAGGATGATCAGAGTGGAACTCCAACAACGTTTTCTTAGTGGGTTCGGGCTTGGGAAGAAACGACCATTTTTCTAAGGTTTTTGAAGGAGGCAAGTGGAGAGGCGTTTTCCTTCTGTTTTTATAGCAACCTTGGCTCCCATACAACCCTTAGATGGGTCATGAGCGTCCAGGATTCTATCCCTTAAAAACCACCTCTAAATACGGCCGGTATTTGCAAAACCGGCCGTTATTTTATCTTAGCTATGGGAGAGAGCCCTAAACTGTGGATTGGGTGGCTGAGATCTCACCGAATGGAAGGTTGGGATTGAAGGAGATGGAGCTCACGCGGATTACCAGCGTGGCACACGGAAACAGTTTCCATTTTTAGAAATGTAGTTGCACACCACCCTCTTTTGCCAAAGTTTGTGCACACACCCTGTCACGTTTACATGTAAGGCCTACTAGGTTTTGGTTAGAGGGATCGTCCGAACCAGATGGACAGTTCTGATCATCCGATCAACGGATGGTGGTGGCCTATAGCTCGATGATAGCGGCTTCTCGTTCGAATGCCTCACGGACAAGAGAGCAAAAATGGGGAGAATTCCCTCTTTTTAAAGAAGTTTCAGGTCAAGCTGGTTTGACCCAGCTACCCCATGCAGTGCACTACGGGTGCACGCTCAATGTGTACATGCACCATACTCATGGGGTCCACCATGATTGAAAGTGCTCTGGTTTGTTAAGTCACGTGAGTGCTGAGTTAGATTGTCTACAGAGCCTGATAGGAAGATCAATTCAAGCGTCTGCCTCAACCGGATGTGTGCAAGCTCGCCACAGGTAAACCTAAAGCCTCACATCCCATAACCTAAAACACCAGGTGAATAAAACCCTTAAAAATAAATTAGAAATCATAGGGTATAAGGTGAGAAAACTTTTTTTAAAATTAGAAAATCTCTAAGTTTTTTCGCCTTGTCGATTTTATTGGAACACCCTCGATATGATCGACCTGCTCTGTCGATGTCCTCGATACCTTAACGATATTATCGATGTGAGGACCAAAAGTGTCCAGCAACTAAATATTCATCTGGACGGATTTATCGATGTATCGGTACACCTATCGATATCATCGATATAAGAACTAAAAATGTTCAGCAACTTCATAACATATCTGGACGAATTATCAATGTATCGATACACCTATCGATATCATCGATATTCAAATCTCGAGTCCATCGAAAATGGCTCAATAAGATCGACAGGCAGATTTTCGGCGCCCTTGTTTTTTAATAAAAATCTCAAATTCCTTCGATATATCAATGCTCTCCCGATATGATCTAAAATCAAATATCGATAACATCGAAAGTTCATCGATGATATCGATCGTGGGGCACGCATTTCTTATAGCAGATATTTCAGGTTATTTTTAACTATGATCGGGGGTCCTTTGATAGAATCGATATTCAAATATCGATGATATCAGCACCAGGTCAATTGCATCGAACAAGGTCATAAATCGTCCAGCAAGCTTAAAGACAAATCCACAGGATTTATCGATGCCTCGACTCTGATTTCGATATCATTAACATTCAAATTTCGATGATCTCGATGGTTCCCCGATCATTCATGAAATCTTAAAATATTTCAAAGTCAAGTCTCTCTCATTTTTCAAGTGTCGATGGATCGAACCTGTCATCAATGGAATCGGAGTTCGAAATCTGATAACATCGACAATTGTTTCGATTCATCGACCAATTGGTAAAAGTTTCAAAAGCGTATGACATTGAGTTCGAGTCATCGAGCAGACTGAACTGGCGGTAAAGACCACACTAGTTGAAGAAGGGATATGCCAATATGTCCTAGTGGGGGGTGAATAGGACTTTTAAAAGTTTTTTATAATTTATTTAAAATCCTACCACACTAATCCTAACAACAAACATATATTAAGATTACTCAAAAATGACTCTACTAGCTTCCAAGCCCGGTAGAGGATCCAATCACGAACTGTGAAAGAAGTAAACAGTATATAAACTAGTTTATGATGGATATGACTGTGTAAGTGTGTGAGGTGTGATCTCAGATATATGGATCTAAAAGCATTGACATAGAACACACACATAGAAGAATAACAATTGCAAACATAGTCATTTTTATAGTGGTTCGACAACTTGTCTACTCCACTCCCGGCTGCCACACTCAACCCTTGAGTGTATCGGATTTCACTAAGGAGGTTCCCAAGGTTCACCTCAAACCTAAGGTTTTAAATCAAGTTCACCTTCAACCTCTACACAGAGGTTTCTACTCGGTTCACCTCTAACCCTAGAGTTTTACTGGTTCACTCCTAACCAGATGTTTATGCTCTCCATAGAGCAAGGGTCCATACAACACACCCGTATGTTTATGCTCTCCACAGAACAAGGGTCCACACAACGCACCCACCATGTACACTCCTGTTGGAGGCCTCCTTGAGGACTTCAAAGGGTGAGAACCACTTAAGACCCAATCCTAGAAAGGAATGATCACAAGTGTCCTCTGGACTCTAGATACTTACAGATAAGTTGATGAGTCTCATTCAGCATAATGTCGAAGATCTCTTCCTCTTGTTGATGAAGAGTCTTCTGCTCCCTTGATCCACAATATAAGATAATATACCTATACTAGGCTTCGGGTTGGGTCAAGGTGAAGATGGAATCCTACTCTCAAAATATTTTCCTATCAGGGATGTAGAGCCGTTCTAATCTTATGCATTCGAGGCATCCCAGCTTAATGATTTGCCATTAAGGTAGTTGCTAGAGGATCCTTGAATGCAGAAGTTTATTCCCCAATCCACTCTATTGAATGTCAATGGTGAGGGTGGATTGGAAGATGAACTCCCTTGAGAGAAAGGGCTTTAGATATAGGATATAAGTTGAAACACTCAAAATCTCTCTCTTCTTTCTCTCACAACAACAAAAGATAAGTCCTCAATATATAGGCAAAAAGTTCCAACAAATATAAAGCGGTCACATTTATGACAGAGTTCGATATCATTGAGCAGGTTTGATATCATCGAGCGTATACTCTCGATAGCATCAATGGTCTGCTCGATGAGTCGGACTCAATGTCATACGCTTTTGAAACTATTTACCAATTGGTCGATGAATCAAAACTATTGTCGATGTCATCGAATTTCGAACTCTGATCCCATCGACGACAGGTTCGATCCATCGACACTTTGAAAAATAAGAGAGACTTGACTTTGAAATATTTCAGGTTTTTATGAATGATCGGGGGAACCGTCGAGATCATTGGAATTTGAATGTCGATGATATCGAGATCAGAGTCGATGCATCGATAAATCCAGCGAATTTGTCTTTAAGCTTGCTGGACGATTTGTGTCCTTCTTCGATGCAATTGACCCAGTGCTCATATCATCGATATTTGAATATCGATTTTATCGAAGGGCCCTCGATCATAGTTAAAAATAACCTAAAATATCTGCTGTAAGAAATACGCGCCCACTATCGATATCATCGATGGACCTCCGATCTTATCGATATTTGAATTCAGATTATATCGGACGGTCATCGATATATCGAAGGAATTTGAGATTTTCATTAAAAAAATAGGGGCGCTGGAAATCTGCCTGGCGATCGTATGGAGCCATTCCCGATGGACTCGAGATTTGAATATCGATGATATCGATATGTGTATCGATACATCGATAATTCGTCCAGTTATGTTGTGAAGTTGCTGGACATATTTAGTGCTTTTATCGATGATATCGATATGTGTATCGATACATTGATAAATCCGTCCAGATGAATATTTAGTTGCTGGACACTTTTGGTCCTCTTCTGGATAATATCGTTAAGGTATCGAGGACATCGACAATGCAGGTAGATCATATCGAGGGTGCATCGTTAAAATCGACAAGGCGAGAAAAACTTACAGATTTTCCTATTTGTAAAAAGTTTTCTCACCCTAAAAACCCTAAGATGTCTATCTTGTTTTAAGGGTTTTTAATTACCTGGTGTTTTGGGACATGGGATGTGAGGCTATGATTTACCTATGGCGAGCTTCCACACATCCAGATGAGGCAGACGCTTAAATTGATCTTCCTATCGAGCTCTGTAGACAGTCTGACCTACCATTCACGTAACTTAACAAACCAGGGTACTAGCAGGTGCACTTTCAATCTCCCCCTTTGTCAATTACGTGACAAAATACCCAAAACACCCAAAACACCCTAGGATAATATCTAGACAAACATATCCTAAATTGTGTGTACATGCTTTTTACACAATTTTACAAATTCTAGGAAACCCATGTACACAACATATTATCTGCTCCCCCTTACTTGAAAACTCCCCATTTCTTGGTGCAGTTGCTCCCCTTAACACCTGCAACACCATTAGATATACAATTTTTCACTCAGGGTGTTTTGAACTATTCTCCCCCTTTTTGTTAGTCATTGGCAAAGGTATAACAAGTGATATTGACTGAAGTTTAAAAAAGCATATGGGAGAAACAACAGATATCGATGTAAAAAGATGAAATCATTTTAAAACATACATCATTTTCAGAAGATGTGAATGCATATTATATAAGATAAAACAGTTGTATAGCAGTTTTTTTAATCATATGCAATTCATAACTGGATAAACTAGGGAGCAAAAAAAATATGGCATTAATGACACTAATTCTATTTAACCACAGAAGAACCAAAACTGCCCCAGACAGTAGTAAATCCCAAGCCACACACACCTGTTCAATCCAACCAAAAAAAAATATACTGCTCCACACAGTAGTAACCAAAATAAAATATCAAGCCCATATATGGGCACCCAACAACATTCATCAGCATTAGCCCTACAGTAAGCATATACAATCCCAAAAAAAAACTATGCACATTTCGACGGTTGTCATACACACCAATAAGAGCGAAGAACATCCAAAAAGATATTGTTGTTCAAACGTGAGATAAGAGAAAAGTGTGTATGATAGCATGCATGAACCGGCCTTACGGAGCAGAATGAGATGGCATCGTGTCATCCCATCGACACGTCATTAGATCCACCAGCTGTTGTACCGTGCTCTGCACTCCTTGAACCATTCTTTCCAGGACAGTTAGCTTTTCTTTGACTGAGTGGATGTCCTTCTGGATTGCCCCAATCCTATCCAGTTTGAACCTTTTGCCATACCCGGCTGACGATGTGGATGGAACTGGATCGGGTTCAGGAGGTGCATCTTCAGCCATTACAGCCCCTTCCATGGGATCGCCACCTTCTCCTTCAACTTCTTCCACCTGGATTTCTTCCTTAGGGTTTTCCTTGTACTCGTGAAACTCCAAGTCCATTCTCCGGATATTTCTTTTGTTGAAAACTTAGAGCGGGAGTACTTGATCTGTAGTTGATGGAAACCCAATTTTGTTGCATATTATGCTGATAATCCAGGGGTACGGCAGATGGAGGTCCCTAGATTTGTGGATGGCATTTACCAACTAAGAGACAATTAGAGATGGAAGGCAGATCTTTGACCCTCTGGCAACTGAGTATACGATCATGGTCATGAGGCCGGTCAGATCAGACCTGTTGGTACTTCTGGGGTAGATGTTAGTGGCGAAGATACCATGCAAGATCCGAAATCTGGGATCCATATACCTGGCCTTTAATGCATTCCCTTGATGTCAGGGGATGTCCCTACCATTGCAAAGATACTTAGTGACCCTAGATTGAACGTCCGTGTTACCAAGATCCATCTCTAGGATACCTTCCGGGACCATGTTGAGTCCGATAATCTCAGCTATTGTGGCTGGCGTGATAAACACATCATCCCCATCCATAGATACCATGAACGGCGGAGGATCAACCACCGATGAATAACACGCAGCAAGGTAGTTGCGTGTTCTCTCAAGTTGGCATGGCCCACCAAAGTTCAGAACAGGCAGCCAATCTATTACGGCAAACAGGGGTTCCAATTTGTATGGTTTGAGGCATTCCCTATCAACCCTCCTTTCTTGTATAAGCTTCCTGCCCATGTATTTGGGTGGCCGTGAACTTGCTCCAGTTGAAGGGGGTGGTGCCTGTGATTCTGTCTGGGACCCGCCATGTGGGGTTTACCTCGATCTCTGTCGTGTGGGGATCCCACTTTCCGGGACCGTCGCCCTGACTCTCGAGATGAGTACTTTTTGTCGGGTGGCTATTGAAGATTCCCTAGGGCCGGACGCTACCCCTTTGTCCTTTTCCATATGACAGATAGAAAGATGAACGATTTGAGAAAGACGACAAAAAATAGACAGAAACGACAAATACCCTTGAGAGAAAGAACTCTTGATGTGTTAGAAGGGTATTACCGGATTTGTAGAATGCTTTGGGTCATCCGACGTGGCTCCAACTGATTGGGTCGAGAGAATCGAGCAGAGAGGGTGACAGTGAAAACCTTGAGAAAATTACCCCCTTTATCGTTTCGCTGGCTTTTTATCGAGCGGCATCTGTCGATATAATCGACCATTGTTTCGATAATATCGAGAGGTTGTTTATCGATTCCATCGAGTCAGTCTCCGATATCATTCTTGGCCACCCGACGATCCATATTCTAAGGAACCATCGATAACATCAACCTTCTATCGATAAATTGAGAATGTCATATCGACAGTCATATCGAAGATGAAGATTTTCAGGTTTCAACATTCAGACAAATCTTCAAGTATACTTTTTGTATTTCTGTCAATAGTATACTCAGCAAAAATTATGTATACACACTGTACACAACAAAATTATAAATGTTTGAATGTTTATACAAAAAAATTTGAGGCAAGGAACCTCAAATATATCATTTTAAGCAAAAAAAAATAAAATTTCATTTAAGCACAGGTTCAGATTCTATTGCTTAGTCTGAACTAATTCTTTCTTATCCATTTCATTTTGTTACCCGATTTGAGTGATGGTTCAGGAGCATTGTTTCCATCCATATCCTTAAGAGGACACTTGAAGTTTTGTATTTCTCTGGTTGACAATTTGTTAACATGATTCTGAACAGAGTTAGGTTGAGTCCTCCTAGGAGTTATGCATTCAAAATTATAATGTCCTAGATCACCACACAAATAACATGCTGGAGTTGTTCTGGTTTTACTTCCAAAAGCAGCTGATTTTTCAGTTCTGGGAGCTGCATTTCTAGACTTTGATTTGTGTTTTTCATATCCAAGGCCGCTTTTATCCTTTCCAGGTCTTCCCATTCCTAACAATTTTTCAAACTTTTCACCACTCTGGGAAAACTTGTAATTTATCTTGGCTATCTTCTTGGATTCTTCCAGATCAAACATGAGTGAATGATTTTCATTTTGAAGAAGCATATTTTCATCTTCTAATTGCTCAACCTATTTGTTCAGTTTTTCAGACTCGTTATTAAGAAGAGTATTAACTTGTTCAAGTCTATCATTATCCATATGATATTGTTGCAGATCATTTATCAAATGTGTGTTAATTTCCAATGCTTTATCTAAGTCTTTCTGCAGCAACTTGCTTTTGTTCTCTGTTATTTCGAGTCTTTTGAGGATATTGATGCTATGAATATAAAGTTGATTATAGGCATCTTGTAGTTTATCCTCTTCAATTTCTTTTTCTTCAGTTTCCTCATTATCAGATGAAAATGATTCAGTGGCTAGCTATTCTTTCTCATTCTCAGATTCAGCGGGGATGATTGAAGCAGTGGAGACCATGAGTATTTTCAATGATTTCTGATCTCCGTCTCTTTTTGAGTCACTAGATTCTGAATTTGACTCCTCAGTAACATCCCACGTGGCAGCCATAGCCTTACCCTTAGCTTTTCTATTTTGGCATTCAATAGAAAAGTGGCCATACTCATGTCAGGCATAGCATTGTAAAGAACCAAATTTGCCTGCAGAGGGTTTGTTGTTCACCTTTCTTTCTCTAGAAGGACGGTCACAATTCTTTTGAAAGAATCTTCTAAATTTTTGTGCCAGCAAAGCTACTTCTTCCTCTTTATTTTCATTTTCGCTCTCACCGTCCTCATGTAATGTTTTCTTAGAGGTTTTTAGGACAATGTTTTTGGATTTTTGGGATTATGTGAAGTGTAGTTCAAAAGTTTGTAGGGAACCTACCAGTTCTTCTACTTTCATTTCATCTATGTTTCTACACTCCTCTATTGTTGTAACCTTGGGATTAAATCGTTCTGGTAGAGATCTTAGAATTTTCCTACAAATTTTCGGTACCGGAACTTTCTCTCCCAATCCACCCATGGAGTTGCAACTAATATTCAACTTGGTGAAAAACTCCATAAACGTCTCATGCTCTTCCATTCTAAGACTTTCGAACTGTGAAGTCAGGAGTTGAAGTTTGGATCGCTTCCCAGTGCTTGTGCCTTCATGGGTTGTTTTAAATAAATCCCATCCTTCCTTGGATGTCCCACACATTCTTATTTGATTAAAAATATCCTGGGACACGGCACAATAGATAACATTCATAGCCTTGGCTTCAGATGTTTACCTTTCTTTGTTGAATGCTGTCCATTTTTCTTTGGATTTGGGCTTTTTGTTTGTTGTTCCACTGTCAAGTACGATTTGTTCAATTGGTGACACATATCCACTTTTAACTATATCCCAAATGTCATGATCCAAAGATCTCAGAAAGTAGTGCATCCTAGCCTTCCAGTATGCATAGTTTAAGCCGTCAAATACTGGAGGTCTAGTGACTGATGAGCCCTCTCCTTTGGCCATATTTCCAACTTCAGTCAAGATCACTCTCTAGGCAGTGAAGCCCTTAAAGAGAGACCCACTTTGATACCAATTGAACTGGCGCTAAAGACCGCACTAGTTGAAGAAGGGATATGCCAATATGTTCTAGAGGGGGGTGAATAGGACTTTTAAAAGTTTTTATGATTTATTTAAAATCCTACCACACTAATCCTACCAATAGACATATATTAGGATTACTTAAAAATGACTCTACTGGCTACCAAGCCCGGTAGAGGATCCAATCACAAACTATGAAAGAAGTAAACAGTATATAAACTAGTTTATGATGGATATGACTGTGTAAGTGTGTGAGGTGTGATCTCAGATATATGGATATAAAAGCATTGACATAGAACACACATATAGAACAATAACAATCGCAAACATAGTCATTTTTATAGTGGTTCGACAACTTGTCTACTCCACTCCCTGCTGTCACACTCAACCCTTGAGTGTACCAGATTTCACTAAGGAGGTTTCCCAGGGTTCACCTCAAACCTAAGGTTTTAAAACAGGTTCACCTCTAACCCTGAAGTTTTACTAGTTCACTCCTAACCTGATGTTTATTCTCTCCATAGAGCAAGGGTCCACACAACGCACCCGGATGTTTATGCTCTCCATAGAGCAAGGGTCCACACAACTCACCCACCACGTACACTCCCGTCGAAGGCCTCCTTGAGGACTTCAAAGGGTGAGAACCACTTAAGACCCAATCCTAGAAAGGAATGATCACAAGTGTCCTCTGGACTTTAGATACTTATAGATAAGTTGATGAGTCTCATTCAGCACAATGTCGAAGATCTCCTCCTCCTTGTTGAGGAAGAGTCTTTTGCTCCCTTGATCCACAACACAAGAAAATATACCTATACTAGGCTTCGGGTTAGGTCAAGGTGAAGATGGAATCCTACTCTTAAAATATTTTCCTATCAGGGATGTAGAGCGGTTCCAATCTTATGCATTCGAGGCATCCCAGCTTAATGATTTGCCATTAAGGTAGTTGCTGGAGGATCCTTGAATGCAGAAGTTCATTCCCCAATCCACTCCATTGAATGTCAATGGTGAGCGTGGATTGGAGGATGAACTCCCTTGAGAGAAAGGGCTTTAGATATAGGATATAAGTTGAAACACTCAAAAGCTCTCTCTTCTTTCTCTCACAGCAACAAAAGACAAGTCCTCTATATATAGGCAAAAAGTTCCAACGGAAATAAAGCGGTCACATTTATGACAGAGTTCGATATCATCGAGCAGGTTCGATATCATCAAGCGTATACTCTCGATAGCATCGATGGTCTGCTCGATGACTCGGACTCAATGTCATACGCTTTTGAAACTATTTGCCAATTGGTCGATGAATCGAAACTATTGTCGATGTCATCGGATTTCAAACTCTGATCCCATCGATGATAGGTTCGATCCATCAAAACTTTGAAAAATGAGAGAGACTTGACTTTGAAATATTTCAGGTTTTTATGAATGATCAGGGGAACCGTCGAGATCATTAGAATTTGAATGTCGATGATATCGAGATCAGAGTCGATGCATCGATAAATCCAGCAGATTTGTCTTTAAGCTTGCTGGATTATTTGTGTCCTTATTCGATGCAATCGACCTGGTGCCCATATCATCGATATTTGAATATCGATTCTATCGAAGGGCCCCCGATCATAGTTAAAAATAACCTGAAATATCCGCTGTAAGAAATACGTGCCCATTATCGATATAATCGATGGACCTCCGATCTTATCGATATTTGAATTTAGATCATATCGGACGGTCATCGATATATCGAAGGAATTTGAGATTCTCATTAAAAACAGGGGCACCGAAAATCTGCCAGTCAATCGTATGAAGCCACTCCCGATGGACTCGAGATTTGAATATCGATGATATCGATATGTGTATCGATACATCGATAATTCGTCCAGTTATGTTGTGAAGTTGCTGGACATATTTAGTGCTTTTATCGATGATATCAATATATGATCGATACATCGATAAATCCGTCCGGATGAATATTTAGTTGCTAGACACTTTTGGTCCTCTTCTCGATAATATCGTTAAGGTATCGAGGATATCGACAATGTAGGTCGATCATATCGAGGGTGCATCGATAAAATCGACAAGGCGAGAAAAACTTACAGATTTTCCTATTTGCAAAAAGTTCTCACCCTAAAAACCCTAAGATGTCTATCTTATTTTAAGGGTTTTTAATTACCTAGTGTTTTGGGACATGGGATGTGAGGCTATGATTTACCTATAGCGAGCTTCCACACATTCAGATGAGGCAGACACTTGAATTGATCTTGTTATCGAGTTCTGTAGATAGTCTGACCTACCATTCACGTAACTTGACAAACTAGGGCACTAGTAGGTGTACTTTCACAGACCATCAATGATATCGAGAGTATACACTTGATGGTATCGAACCTATTCAATGATATCGAACTCTGTTATAAATGTGACTGTTTTATATCCGTTGGAACTTTTTACCTATATATAGAGGACTTGTCTTTTGTTGTTGTGAGAGAAAGTAGACAGAGCTTTTGTGTGTTTCAACTTATATCCTATATCTAAAGCTCTTTCTCTCAAGGGAGTTCATCCTCCAATCCACCCTCACCATTGACATTCAATAGAGTGGATTGAGGAATGAACTTCCGCATTCAAGGATCCTCCAACTACTACCTTAATGGCAAATCATTAAGCTGGGATGCCTTGAATACATAAGATTGGAATCGCTCTATCTTCCTGATAGGAAAATATTTTAAGAGTAGGATTCCATCTTTACCTCGACCCAACTCGAAACTAAGTATTAATAGATCATTTTGTATTGCGGATCAAGGGATCAGAAGACTCTTCGTCAACAAAGAGGTGGAGCTCTTCGGCATTGTGCTAAATGGGACTCATCAGCTTATTTGTAAGTATCTAGAGTTTAAGAGGACACTTGTGATCATTCCTTTTTAGGATTAGGTCTTAAGTGGTTCTCACCCTTGGAAGTCCTCAAGGAGGCCTCCGACGGGAGTGTATGTGGTGGGTGCGTTATGTGGACCCTTGCTTTGTGGCGAGCATAAACATCTGGTTAGGAGTAAACTAGTAAAACTCTGGGTTTGAGGTGAACCGTGTATAACCTTGGGTTTGAGGTGAACTGGGTGAAACCTCCAGTAGGGTCTTAGAGAAGATCCTTGGCCAGTGTGCCTAAAAGTGGGTGCGTTGTGTTAACCCTTGCTCGTGAGAGCATAAATAGTTAGCTTCGGTATAAGTTGTAAAGGTTGAAGGTGAACCTAATTTAAAACCTTGGCTTAGAGGTGGACCATTGTGAAACCTCCTTAGTGAAATCTGGTACACTCAAGGGTTGAGTGCGGTTACCAAGAGTGGAGTAGACTTATCGTCAAACTACTATAAAAATGACTGTTTTAAGATTGTTATTTTGATTGTGTGATTTACTTTAATAGTTCCATATCTGAATATCTGATCACTCCTCACACACCTACACAGTCATATCCATCATGAACTAGGTTGCATATTGTTTACTTCTCAAGCAGTTTGTGATTGGATCCTCTACCAGGCTTGGAAGCCAGTAGAGTTACATTTGAGTAATCCTGAGAATTGCATGATCATAAGATTAGTGAAGTAGGATTTTTAAATAAATCATAAAAAACTTTAAAAAGTCCTATTCACCCCCTCTAGGACATATTGACATATTCCTTCTTCAACTAGTGCGGTCTTCACCGCTATTTCAATTGGTATCAGAGCGGGTCTCTTTTTAAGGGAGTGATCTTGACTCAAGAAGGAATCATGTTCAAAAGAATCCAAGAGGGTGTGACAAATTAGAATAATTGCCTTGTAATTCACACTGCTCTAAAAGTCGGTAATAATTCAAAGTGGTATCTTGATATGGATGCTCCAGACACATGACTGGTGATCAAACTCACTTTTGTTTGTACTCAAACTTTGATGGAGGATCTGTCACATTTGGTGATGGTAGCTCAGCCAAAATTGTTGGACAAGGAACAATAGCTGTATCAGGCCTTCCTAAAATTAAACATGTCCTCTGTGTAGAAGGTCTAAACCATAGTCTCCTGAGTATCTCTCAAATCTGTGATAAAGAACATCTTGTCACCTTCTCAAAAGACGTGTGTAGAATTCTAGATCATACAGGAAAATCTCTCATAAAAGGTCTATGCACTAATGATAACTGTTATGTCATTGAGAGTACAAGTGAAAATGTGGTAGCCGCAAAATGTAATATGGCTGTAAACAGTGCATCCAAGTTGTGGCACCAAAGGTTGGGACATGTCCACTACCGAAATTTAGCAAAGCTTAGTTCAAAGAATCTGGTTAGGGGACTTCCCAAGATTAGAAAAGAAGAAAAAGTTGTCTGTGGAGAATTTCTAAAAGGAAAACAGACAAAGGTTGGACACAAGAAGACAACCTCCATAGCTACAATGAAACCTTTGGATTTGTTACATATGGATATAGTTGGACCAACTAAAGTGGAAAGTCATGGCAAGAAAAGATACTTCCTGATAGTAGTAGATGACTACACCAGATTTACTTGGGTCGCATTTCTTCGAGAAAAATCGGATGCTTTTGAGGAATTTGTCATCCTGGCAAAGCGACTCCAAAATGAAAAAGGATACGGGATCAATCGCATCAGAAGTGATCATGGTGGGGAATTTGAAAATAAAAAATTCTAAAAATACTGCATGAGAAAGGAATTCGTCATGAATTCTCAGCTTCAAAAACCCCACAGCGAAATGGAGTCGAGAAAAAATCGAGTATTGCAGGAGATGGGGTCAGTTATGCTACAAGGGAAGGATATGGCAAAAAGTTTTTAGGCAGAAGCTATCAACACTACTTGCTACATCATAAATAGAGTATATCTTAGAGCAGGTCTGAATAAAACTCCATACGAACTATGGTATGGGAAACTGCCTAGTGTGAAATATTTTCGAGTCTTTGGTAGCAAATGTTATATCTTGAGAGATAAAGATCACCTAGGGAAATTTGAGTCTAAAAGTGATGAACGAATCTTCGTGGGGTATGCCATGAGTAGTCGTGCGTACAGAGTATACAATCTAAGAACTCTCATTATTTAAGAATCAGTCAATGTGGTAATCGATGATCAACCTCATGAAGAAGATGCACCTGTGAATGAATTAGAAGATGATGTAGATTCATGCATACTGAAAAAAATCTGAAAACAAAACTTTATCACCCAGTGAACCTTAACCATCATCTGATATTCCCATCATAAAAGATCATCCTCAAGAACAAATCATTGAAGATCCTAATGCTGTTGTAAAAACTCGACGACAGATAGAAAATATCTATAGTCATTTCTACTTTACCTCAAAGATTGAGCCTAAGAACATTATAGAAGCTCTTCAAGACGAACACTGGATAAATGTTATGCAAGAAGAACTTCAACAATTTCAAAGAAATGAGGTATAGAAATTGGTTCCCAGACCACTCGATACAAATGTCATTGGAACCAAATGGGTCTTCAAGAATAAATCTGATGAATCAAGAAATGTGATTAGAAACAAAGCAAGGCTTGTAGTACTCACAGATAGAAGGCATTGATGTTGATGAGACATTTGCTCCTGTAGCACGCCTTGAGTCTATCGGAATTCTTTTATCCATTGCATGTGCATTAAAATTTAAACTATTTCAAATGGATGTTAAGAGTGTATTTCTGAATGGAGATCTTGCTGAAGAAGTTTATGTGGATCAACCCAAGGGATTTTCAGATCCTAAGTGTCCTCAATACGTATATCGTCTAAACATAGCCCTCTATGGTCTTAAACAGGCACCACGTGCTTGGTATGAACGATTAACAAAATTTCTTTTAGACCATAAATTCTACAGAGGGAATGTTGATAAAACTCTGTTTACCTAAAGAACAAATGTCTCACTGCTTATTGCACAAATTTATGTGGACGATATAGTCTTTGGTTTAACATGTAAAGATATCGCATATAAATTTGCTGACCTCATGAAATCGAAATTTGAAATGAGTATGGTTGGTGAACTAAACTTCTTTTTAGGTTTGCAGGTCAAGCAGCTACATGATGGAATCTTTATCTGTCAAATAAAGTATGCGAATGATTTGGTAAAAAGGTTTAGCCTTAAATTTGGTCGTTCTTATCACACTCCCATGAGCACCACACTCAAACTCTCTAAAGATACAAATGGCAAAAGTATGGATCAACATCTCTATCGGAGTATGATAGGTAGTCTACTATATCTCACAGCTAGTTGTCCCGACATATCTTTCAGTGTTGGGGTATGTGCTCGATATCAAGGAGATCCTAAGGAATCTCATTTAACGGCCGTTAAGAGGATCATCAAATACATAGTATGGATTTCCTCCTATGGACTATGGTATCCATTTGAAACATCTACCATCATCACCGGGTACTCTGATGCCGACTAGGCTGGAAATTTGGATGATCAAAAATTAACCAACGGAGGATGTTTCTATATTGGAAATTGTCTTCTCTCATGACAAAGCAAGAAGCAAAATTTCATATCATTATCTGAAATAACAGTGAAGACCGCTTGAGTTGAAGAAGGGATATGACAATATGTCCTAGAGGGGGGTGAATAGGACTTTTAAAAGTTTTTTATGATTTATTTAAAATCCTATCATACTAATCCTAACAACAGACATATATTAGGATTACTCAAAAATGACTCTACTGGCTTCCAAGCCCGGTAGAGGATCCAATCACAAACTATGAAAGAAGTAAACAGTATATAAACTAGTTTATGATGGATATGACTATGTAAGTGTGTGAGGTGTGATCTCGGATATATGGATATGAAAGCATTGACATAGAACACATACATAGAAGAATAGCAATTACAAACATAGTCATTTTTATAGTGGTTTGACTACTTGTCTACTCCACTCCCGGCTGCCACACTCAACCCTTGAGTGTACCGGATTTCACTAAGGAGGTTTCCCAGGGTTCACCTCAAACCAAAAGTTTTAAATCAGGTTCACTTTCAACCTTTACACAGAGGTTTCTACTCAGTTCACCTCTAACCCTGGAGTTTTAGTGGTTCACTCCTAACCAGATGTTTATGCTCTTCATAGAGCAAGGGTTCACACAATGCACCCGGATGTTTATGCTCTCCACAGAGCAAGGGTTCACACAATACACCCACCACGTACACTCCCGTCGGAGGCCTCCTTGAGGACTTCAAAGGGTGAGAACCACTTAAGACCCAATCCTGGAAAGGAATGATCACAAGTGTCCTTTGGACTCTAGATACTTCCAGATAAGCTGATGAGTCTCATTTAGCACAATGTCGAAGATCTCCTCCTCCTTGTTGACGAAGAGTCTTCTGCTCCCTTGATCCGCAACACAAGAAAATATACCTATACTAGGCTTTGGGTTGGGTCAAGGTGAAGATGGAATCCTACTCTTAAAATATTTTCCTATCAAGGATGCAGAGCGGTTCCAGTCATATGCATTCGAGGCATCCCAGCTTAATGATTTACCATTAAGGTAGTTGCTGGAGGATCCTTGAATGCGAAAGTTCATTCCCCAATCCACTCTATTGAATGTCAATGGTAAGGGTGGATTGGAGGATGAACTCCCTTGAGAGAAAGGGCTTTAGATATAGGATATAAGTTGAAACACTCAAAAGCTCTCTCTTCTTTCTCTCACAGCAACAAAAGACAAGTCCTCTATATATAGGCAAAAAGTTTCAACGGATATAAAGCGGTCACATTTATGACAGAGTTCGATATCATTGAGCAGGTTCGATATCATCAAGCGTATACTCTCGATAGCATCGATGGTCTGCTCGATGACTCGGACTCAATGTCATACGCTTTTGAAACTATTTGCCAATTGGTCGATGAATCGAAACTATTGTCGATGTCATCGGATTTCAAACTCTGATCCCATCGATGATAGGTTCGATCCATCGAGACTTTGAAAAATGAGAGAGACTTGACTTTGAAATATTTCAGGTTTTTATGAATGATCAGGGGAACCGTTGAGATCATTAGAATTTGAATGTCGATGATATCGAGATCAGAGTCGATGCATCGATAAATCCAGCAGATTTGTCTTTAAGCTTGCTGGATGATTTGTGTCCTTATTCGATGCAATCGACCTGGTGCCCATATCATCGATATTTGAATATCGATTCTATCGAAGGGTCCCCGATCATAGTTGAAAACAACCTGAAATATCTGTTGTAAGAAATGCACGCCCACTATTGATATCATCGATGGACCTCTGATCTTATCGATATTTGAATTCAGATCATATCGGATGGTCATCGATATATTGAAGGAATTTGAGATTTTCATTAAAAAATAGGGGTGCCGAAAATCTGTCTGTCGATCGTATGGAGCCACTGCCAATGGACTCAAGATTTGAATATCGATATGTGTATCGATACATCGATAATTCATCCAGTTATGTTGTGAAGTTGCTGGACATATTTAGTGCTTTTATCGATGATATCGATAGGTGTATCGATACATTAATAAATCTGTCCAGATGAATATTTAGTTGCTGGACACTTTTGGTCCTCTTATCGATAATATCGTTAAGGTATCGAGGACATCGATAGTGCAGGTCGATCATATCGAGGGTGCATTGATAAAATCGACAAGGCGAGAAAAACTTATAGATTTTCTTGTTTACAAGAAGTTTTCTCACCCAAAAAATCCTAAGATGTCTATCTTGTTTTAAGGATTTTTAATTACCTGGTGTTTTAGGATATGGGATGTGAGGCTATGATTTACCTATGGCGAGTTTCCACACATCTGGATGAGGCAGACGCTTGAATTGATCTTCCTATCGAGCTCTGTAGACAATCTGACCTACCATTCACATAAGTTGACAAACCAGGGCACTAGCAGGTGCACTTTCAATCTCCCCCTTTGTCAATTACATGATAAATTACCCAAAACATCCTAGGACACTGCTAAACAAACACACCCTAAATTGTGTGTAGGTGTTTTTACACAATTTTACAAAATCTAATGAACCATGTACACAACATATTATCTGCTCCCCCTTACTTCAAAAACTTCCCCTTTCTTGGTGCAACTGCTCCCCCTAACACCTACAACACCATTAGATATACAATTTTCCGCTTAGGGTGTTTTGAATTGTTCTCCCCCTTTTTATCACTCATTGGCAAAGATATAGCAAGTGATATTGACTGAAGTTTAAAGAAGCATATGAGAGCAACAACAGATATCGATGTAAAAACATGAAATCATTTTAAAACATACATCATTTTTAAAAGATGTGAATGCATATTATATAAGATAAAGCAGTTGTATAGCAGTTTTTAATCATAAGCAATTCATAACTGGGTAAACCAGGGAGCAAAAAGAGTATGGCATTAATGATATTAATTCTATTTAGCCACAAAAGAACCAAAATTGCCCCCAATGGCAGTAAGTCAACAATGAAAAAAAATCTCAAAATATTCAACTATTCAACTATAAGCACACATATTGCCACAGATAGCAGTTTATCAAAGCATTTCTAGGTTTCTTCAATTGTATTGATGTTGAGTGCTAATATCATTGATCTAACATTATTCGAATATTATCGAGATTGTCATAATCTTTGCATTCAGAATAACATGGTTAATATAGAGAATTTTGACTTGTGGTGGACATATAACCATGAATGTCTCAGTGTGAAGATTTTATCTCTGTGGCTCATGTTCTCTGAGATTTAGTAAGTGCAGACCCCAATGGATTTTTGTAGGTCACTAAACCTATTTACATCAAGAGGTTTGGTGAGGATGTCTGCCAGTTGTTTTTCTATGGAAACATAATCCCATGTAAGAATCTTGTCTTCAACAAGTTCTCGGATAAAGTGATGACGGATGTCTATATGTTTAGTCTGAGAATGTTGAACAGGATTCTTTAAAATGTTGATTGCGCTTGTGTTATCACAGAACAGACTCATGTGGGTTGTTCAATTTACTAACTCGTTCGCATACTTGGTTTGACAAATAAAGATTCCATCATTTAGCTGCTTGACTTGCAATCCTAAGAAGAAGTTTAGTTCACCGACCATACTTATTTCAAATTCTGATTTCATGAGGTCGGCAAATTTGTATGCGATATCCTCACATGTTGAACCAAAGACTATATCGTCTACATAAATTTGTGCAATAAGCAGTGAGTCTTTTGTTCTCTAGGTAAACAGAGTCTTATCAACACTTCCTCTGCAGAATTCATGGTCCAAAAGAAATTTTGTCAATCATTCATACCAAGTATGTGGTGCTTGTTTGAGACCATAGAGGGCTTTGTTTAGATGATATACGTAGTGAGTATACTTGAAATCAGTAAATCCCTTTGGTTGTTCAACATAGACTTCTTCAGCTAGTTCTCCATTAAGAAAAACACTCTTAACATCCATTTGAAACGACTTAAATTTTAATGCACATGCAATGGACAGAAGAATTCTAACAGACTCAAGGTGAGCCACAGGAGCAAACATTTCATCAAAGTCAATCCCTTCTATCTATGAGTACCCCTGAGCTACAAGCCTTGCTTTGTTCCGAATCACATTTCCTAATTCATCCGATTTATTCTTGAATACCCATTTAGTTCCAATGACATTTGTATTGAGTAGCCTGAGAACCAATTGCCATACCTCATTTCTTTGAAATTGTTGAAGTTCTTCTTGCATAGCATTTATCCAATGTTCATCTTGAAGAGCTTCCACAATGTTCTTAGGCTCAATTTTTGAGGTAAAGTAGAAATGACTATAGATATTTTCTATCTGTCGTCGAGTTTTTACACTAGCATTAGGATCTCCAATGATCTGTTCTCGAGGATGATCTTTTGTCAGATGATGGTTGAGGTTCACTGGGTGATAAAGTTTTGTTTTCAGGTTTTTCCAGTATGCATGAATCTACATCATCTTCTAATTCATTCACAGGTGCATCTTCTTCATGAGGTTGATCATCGTTTACCACATTGACTGATTCTTGAATAATGAGAGTTCTTAGATTGTATACTCTGTACGCACGACTATTCATGGCATACCCCAAGAAGATTCCTTCATCACTTTTAGACTTAAATTTCCCTAGGTGATCTCTATCTCTCAAGATATAACATTTGCTACTAAAGACTCGAAAATATTTCACACTAGGCAATTTCCCATACCATAGTTCGTATGGAGTTTTGTTCAGACCTGCTCTAAGATATACTCTATTTATGATGTAGAAAGCAGTATTGACAGTTTCTGCCCAAAAACTTTTTGCCATATCCTTTCCATATAGCATGACTGATCCCATCTCTTGCAATACTCAATTTTTCCTTTCAACGACTCCATTTTGCTGTGGGGTTTTTGGAGCTGAGAATTCATGACGAATTCCTTTCTCATTATAGTATTTTTCAAATTTTTCATTTTCAAATTCCCCACCATGATCACTTCTGATGCGATTAATCCCGTATCCTTTTTCATTTTGGAGTCGCTTTGCCAGGATCACAAATTCCTCAGAGGCATCCGATTTTTCTCAAAGAAATGCGACCCAAGTAAATCTGGTGTAGTCATCTACTATCACCAGGAAGTATCTTTTCTTGCCATGACTTTCCACTTTAGTTGGTCCAACTAGATCCATATGTAGCAGATCCAAAGGTTTTGTTGTCGCTATGGAGGTTGTCTTCTTATGTCCGACCTTTATCTGTTTTCCTTTTAGACATTCTCCACAGACAACTTTTTCTTCTTTTCTAATCTAGGGAAGTCCCCTAACCAAATTTTTTGAACTAAGCTTTACTAAATTTCGGTAGTGGACATGTCCCAACCTTTGATGCCACAATTTGGACACTCTTTTTACAGCCATATTACATTTTATGGCTATAACCTTCTCACTTGTACTTTCCATGACATAACAGTTATCATTAGTGGGTAAACCTTTTATAAGAGATTTTCCTGTATGATCTAGAATTTTACATACATCTTTTGAAAAGGTGACAAGATGTTCTTTATCACAGATTTGGAAGATACTCAGGAGATTATGTTTTAGACCTGCCACACAAAGGACATGTTTAATTTTAGGAAGGCCCGGTACAGCTATTGTTCCTTGTCCAACAATTTTGACTGAGCTTCCATCACCAAATGTGATAGATCCTCCATCAAAGTTTCAGTACTCACAAAAATGAGTTTGATCACCAGTAATATGTCTAGAGCATCCACTATGAAAATACCAATTTGAACTATTACATGCTTTCAGAGCAGTGTGAATCACAAGACAATTGTTCGGGTTTGTCACACCCTCTTGGACCTTTTTGAACATGATTCCTTCTTCAGTCAAGATCACTCTCTAGGCAGTGAAGCCCTTAAAGAGAGACCTTCTCTGATACCAAGTAAAATAGCGGTGAAGACCGCTTGAGTTGAGGAAGGGATATGCCAATATGTCCTAGAGGGGGGTGAATAGGACTTTTAAAACTTTTTTATGATTTATTTAAAATTCTATCACACTAATCCTAACAACAGACATATATTAGGATTACTAAAAAATGACTCTACTGGCTTCCAAGCCCGGTAGAGGATCCAATCACAAACTATGAAAGAAGTAAACAATATATAAACTAGTTTATGATGGATATGACTGTGTAAGTGTGTGGGGTGTGATCTCAGATATATGGATATGAAAGCATTGACATAGAACACACACATAAAAGAATAGCAATCACAAACACAGTCATTTTTATAGTGGTTCGACTACTTGTCTACTCCACTCCCGGCTGCCACACTCAACCCTTGAGTGTACCAGATTTCACTAAGGAGGTTTCCCAGGGTTCACCTCAAACCTAAGGTTTTAAATTAGGTTCACCTTCAACCTTTACACAGAGCTTTCTACTCGGTTCACCTCTTACCCTAGAGTTTTAGTGGTTCACTCCTAACCAGATGTTTATGCTCTCCATAGAGCAAGGGTCCACACAACGCACCTGGATGTTTATGCTCTCCACAGAGTAAGGGTCCACACAACGCACCCACCACGTACACTCCCGTCAGAGGCCTCGTTGAGGACTTCAAAGGGTGAGAACCACTTAAGACCCAATCCTAGAAATGAATAATCACAAGTGTCCTCTGGACTCTAGATACTTACAAATAAGTTGATGGGTCCCATTCAGCACAATGCCGAAGATCTCCTCCTCCTTGTTGACAAAGAGTCTTCTGCTCCCTTGATCCGCAACACAAGATAATATACCTATACTAGGCTTTGGGTTGGGTCAAGGTGAAGATGGAATCCTACTCTCAAAATATTTTCCTATCAGGGATGTAAAGCGATTCCATTCTTATGCATTCGAGGCATCTCAGCTTAATAATTTGCCATTAAGGTAGTTGCTGGAGGATCCTTGAATGCGGAAGTTCATTCCCCAATCCACTCTATTGAATGTCAATGGTGAGGGTGGATTGGAGGATGAACTCCCTTGAGAGAAAGGGCTTAGATATAGGATATAAGTTGAAACACTCAAAAGCTCTCTCTTCTTTCTCTCACAGCAACAAAAGACAAGTCCTCTATATATAGGCAAAAAGTTCCAACGGATATAAAGCGGTCACATTTATGACAGAGTTCGATATCATCGAGCAAGTTCGATATCATCGAGCGTATACTCTCGATAGCCTCGATGGTCTGCTCGATGACTCGGACTCAATGTTATACGCTTTTGAAACTCTTTGCCAATTGGTCGATGAATCGAAACTATTGTCTTTGTCATCGAATTTTGAACTTCGATCCCATCGATGATAAGTTCAATCCATCGAGACTTTGAAAAATGAGAGAGACTTGACTTTGAAATATTTCAAGTTTTTATGAATGATCGAGGGAACCGTTGAGATCATTGGAATTTGAACGTCGATGATATCGAGATCAGAGTCGATGCATTAATAAATCCAGCGGATTTATCTTTAAGCTTGCTGGACGATTTGTGTTCTTATTCAATGCAATCGACCTGGTGCCGATATCATTGATATTTGAATATCGATTCTATCGAAGGGCCCCCGATCATAGTTGAAAACAACCTGAAATATCTGCTGTAAGAAATGCGCGCCCACTATCGATATCATCGATGGACCTCCGATCTTATCGATATTTGAATTCAGATCATATCAGACGGTCATCGATATATCGAAGGAATTTGAGATTTTCATTAAAAAATAGGGGTGCCGAAAATCTGTCTGTCGATCGTATGGAGCCACTGCCGATGGACTCGAGATTTGAATATCGATGATATCGATATGTGTATGATACATCGATAATTCATCCAGTTATGTTGTGAAGTTGTTGGACATATTTAGTACTTTTATCGATGATATCGATATGTGTAACGGTATATCGATAAATCCGTCCAGATGAATATGTAGTTGCTGGACACTTTTGGTCCTCTTATCGATAATATCGTTAAGGTATCGAGGACATCGACAGTGCAGGTCGATCATATCGAGGGTGCATCGATAAAATTGACAAGGCGAGAAAAACTTACAGATTTTCCTATTTGCAAGAAGTTTTCTCACCCTAAAAACCCTAAGATGTCTATCTTGTTTTAAGGGTTTTTAATTACCTGGTGTTTTGGGACATGGGATGTGAGGCTACGATTTACCTATGGAGAGCTTCCTATCGAGCTCTGTAGACATTCTGACCTACCATTCATGTAACTTGATAAACCAGGGCACTAGCAGGTGCACTTTCATTATCTACTACCGAGGCTGAATACATTGTCGCTGAAAGCTACTGTGCATAGCTCCTTTGGATGAAACAAATGTTGTTAGACTACGGGATTCAACAACCCACGATGTGTCTCTTCTGTGATAACACAAGCGCAATTAACATTCAAAGAATCCTGTTCAACATTCTTGAACTAAGCACATTTACATCCGTCATCATTTTATACGAGAACTTGTTGATGACAAGATCATTACATTAGATTATGTTTCCACAGAAAAGCAACTCGCATATATCCTCACCAAACCTCTTAATGCAAATAGGTTTAGTGACCTTAAAAAATCCATTAGGGTCTGCACTCACTGAATATCCCAGTAAACTTGAGGCACATAGGTAAATTCCCACATTGGGACATTCATGGTTATAGACCAATCACACGTCTAAACTCCCCATACTAACCATCTTAGTTTTTGGATGCTCTATGTCCTCACAGGTGTACGTGATTAATCTGTAGATTTTTTTTTTTGGTTGGACTGAATAGTTTTTTTTGGCTTGGGATATACTACTTATTTACTGTTGTCTGTGGAAGTATGTGTTTGAATATTATGGATATGGCTGAATAGACTTCATATTTTTTTTACCATGATTATATCTTGAGTTCCCCTGGTTTATCTAGTTTCTAATTTGGAATGCATGAGATGCCTTTAATGAATATTTTAACTGTTATACAACTGCTCTATCTTATCTAATATGCATGCATAAAATTCTAAAATTGATGTTTACTTGAATTGAGTTAACTATTATACATCAATGTTCTGCTTCTACCTGATTGGTTCTCCCAAGTATTTTAAGCTTCAGTCAATATCACTGACATATCTTTATCAATGACTGACAAAAAGAGGGAGAACATTTACAAACACCGCGATTGGAAATTGTGTATCTTTTAGATGTTGTTACAGGTGTTAGGGGGAGTAATTGCATCAAGTAAGGGGGAGTTTACAAGAAAGGGGGAGGAGCTACTGGTTGTGTACATGGGTTAGAAATTGTAAAATTGTGTAAAAGCATGTACACATAATTTAGGGTGTGTTTGTCTAGAGAGTTCTAGGGTGTTTTGGGGATTCTGTCACATAATTGACAAAGGGGGAGATTGAAAGTGCCCTAGTTTGTCAAGTTACATGAGTGTTAAGTCAAATTGTCTACAGAGCCTGATAGGAAGATCAATTCAAGCGTCTGCCTCAACCGGATGTGTGCAAGCTCGCCACAGGTAAACCTAAAGCCTCACATCCCATAACCCAAAACACCAGGTGAATAAAATCCTTTAAAACAAATTAGAAATCATAGGGTTTAAGGTGAGAAAACTTTTTTCAAAATAGGAAAATTTTTAAGTTTTTTCGCCTTGTCGATTTTATCGGAACACCCTCGATATGATCAAACTGCTCTATCGATGTCCTCGATACCTTAACGATATTATCAATGTGAGGACCAAAAGTGTCCAGCAACTAAATATTCATTTGGATGGATTTATCGATGTATCGGTACACTTAACAATATCATCGATATAAGAACTAAAAATGTCCAACAACTTCAAAACATATCTAGACGAATTATCAATGTATCAATATGCCTATCAATATCATCGATATTCAAATCTCGAGTCCATCGAAAATGGCTCGATAAGATCGACAGGCAGATTTTCGGCGGCCCTGTTTTTTAATGAAAATCTCAAATTCCTTCGATATATCGATGCTCTTCCAATATGATCTGAAATCAAATATCGATAACATCGGAAGTCCAGCATTTCTTATAGTAGATATTTCAGGTTATTTTTAATTATAATCGGGGGCCCTTCAATAGAATCGATATTCAAATATCGATGATATCGGCACCAGGTCGATTGCATCAAACAAGGTCATAAACAGTCCAGCAAGCTTAAAGACAAATCCACTGGATTTATCGATGCCTTGACTCTAATCTCGATATCATCGACATTCAAATTTCAATGATCTCGATGGTTCCCCGATCATTCATGAAATCCTGAAATATTTCAAAGTTAAGTCTCTCTCATTTTTCAAGTGTCGATGGATTGAACCTGTCATCGATGGAATCGGAGTTCAAAATCTGATGACATAAACAATTGTTTCGATTCATCGACCAATTGGTAAAAGTTTCAAAAGCGTATGACATTGAGTTTGAGTCATCGAGCAGACCATCGATGATATCGAGAGTATATGCTCGATGGTATCAAACCTGCTCGATGATATCGAACTCTGTCATAAATGCGATCGTTATATCCGTTGGAACTTTTTGCCTATATATAGAGAACTTGTCTTTTGTTACTGTGAGAGAAAGTAGACAAAGCTTTTGTGTGTTTCAACTTATATTCTATATCTAAAGCCCTTTCTCTTAAGAGAGTTCATCCTCCAATCCACCCTCACCATTGACATTCAATAGAGTGGATTGGGGAATGAACTTCCGCATTCAAGGATCCTCTAGCTACTACCTTAATGGCAAATCATTAAGCTGGGATGCCTTGAATGCATAAGATTAGAATCGCTCTATCTTCCTGATAGGAAAACATTTTGAGAGTAGGATTCCATCTTCACCTTGACCCAACCCGAAGTCAAGTATTGGTTATTTGTAAGTATCTAGAATCCAAGAAGACACTTGTGATCATTCCTTTCTAAGATTTGGTCTTAAGTGGTTCTCACCCTTTGAAGTCCTCAAGGAGGCCTCTGGCGAGAGTGTACGTGGTGGGTGCGTTGTGTGGACCCTTGCTCTGTGGAGAGCATAAACATCTGGTTAGGAGTGAACCAGTAAAACTCTGGGTTTAAGGTGAACCATGTAAAACCTTGGGTTTGAGGTGAACCGGGTAAAACCTCTAGTAGGGTCTTAGGGAAGATCCTTGGCCAGTGTGCCTAAAAGTGGGTGCATTGTGTTGACCCTTGCTCGTGAGAGCATAAACAGTCAGCCTCGATGTAGGTTGTAAAGGTTAAAGGTAAACCTGATTTAAAATCTTAGGTTAAAGGTGAACTATTGTGAAACCTCCTTAGTGAAATCCTGTACACTCAAGGGTTGAGTGCGGTTACCGAGAGTGGAGTAGATTTATCGTCGAACCACTATAAAAATGACTATGTTTGAGATTGTTATTTTGATTATGTGATTTGCTTTAATAGTTCCATATCTGAATATCTGATCACTCCTCACACACCTACACAGTCATATCCATCATGAACTAGGTTGCATATTGTTTACTTCTCAAGCAGTTTGTGATTGGATCCTCTACCAGGCTTAAAAGCTAGTAGAGTAACATTTGAGTAATCCTGAGAATTGCATGATCATAGGATTAGTGAAGTAGGATTTTTAAATAAATCATAAAAAAACTTTAAAAAGTCCTAATCACCCCCCTCTAGGACATTTTGGCATATTCCTTCTTCAACTAGTGCGGTCTTCACCGCCATTTCAATGATGATCTTGAGACATCTAGTCCATCCATCGGCTTCAATGGCTTAGGATAGGCCACTAATTTGACTATGAGCCGGATTCACAACTCAATGGGCCATGTAACATGGGTTCTTATGTTTAGTTGATGGTCACGGAAAGTTCAACGGTCAGATCATCTTGGTAGTTTAATAACTAAGATGTTTAAGCCTAGTGTCGTATTTAAGGTGGGTCATGTGAATATGTGGGCCACAAAATGATTTAATTAAATCCTTAGTAGTTAATTACAAGTTTTTGAAATCTGATGATCTAATTGGTTTCAAATCGATGATCCACATCATCCATTCAATTATATGGGCCATATCAGGATGCTTGGCCAAGGATGGGGTAGATCCAATGTTTTGGTGGGACGTACCAAGTGATTTTTGGTTTAACTTATGGGTTCCTGCTGATCTGCTGGTCAGATCATTCCGAATTCAAACACCAGCGGTTAAAATGGTTCAAAGGACACTAAGAAATGTTTGGGTATGCCATACAAGTTGATATGGTATTCAAATGGGTCGCGGTACATGATTCTTGGAGTTATTCCAACGTTTAACTGTCAGATTGGCTTTAAATGTTAACTTAATCGACCCCAAATGATCCTTAAGTTACTCGGTCCACAAACTATGATGTATGTCTCCATCCAACCATTCAGTTCGGTTATTATGAGCAAATACACATCTTTGTGCTCATATGCTCAACTGCAACGTTTGTCCTATAAACCGATGGTCGAATTGATTAAAATCACGAACCCACAGCCCTAATAGTCCTAAGAGCCATCTAAATGGACTTGGGTACCTGATTTAATGCTTAGGTGGGCCAAAATATTGGATTCGTATGTCTAAAGGGTGATACCCAATGTCCTTCAAAGATTTAACGATAAGGTCTTTTCCTAATCTGGTTTAATTAACTATTTAGGATCTTAAGGGCTAATTCGTGGAATCTTATAGTAAATTATGAATTGGATGGCCAATCTGATACATTAGAGTGGGAATTTCTTTCAATAGTCAGATCCTTGACTGGAATGCATGCGAACGTTCATTTTAGCCTAGGTTTGTACTTATACTAAATCGAGTTACCCGGTGGCACCCGAGCATGGAAGAGTACGGGGCGTTACATTCGGACTGACCAATGCACCCGCGGTCTTCATGCAATTGATGAACAAGGTCTTCCATCCATATATCGATCAACTTGTTGTGGTGTTCATCGATGACATTCTGATATATTCGAGGACCCGTGAGGAGAACGAGCAACATCTGGAGATTACATTGCAGACCCTCCGTGCCCACCAGCTGTATGCGAAGCTGGAGAAGTGTGAGTTTTGGGGGGAGGAGGTGAAGTTCCTCGGTCATGTGGTAACGAGGGAGGGTGTCGTAGTGGACCCCTCGAAGGTTGAGGTAGTGCGTCAGTGGGACCAGCACATGAAAGCGTCTGAGATCCATAGTTTCCTTAGTTTGGTGGGATATTATTGACGATTTATAGAGGGATTCTCCCGTATTGCAGCACCATTGACTAGGTTGACTTAGAAGGGCATGGAGTTTGTGTGGAGTGATTCCTGTGAGTGAGCATTTGTGGAGTCGAAGGACCGCCTCATGTCTGCTCCTATCCTTACTCTTCCCTCTGGGAGTGATGGATTTGTTGTATTTACCAATGCTTCGCGTATTGGCTTGGGTGTTGTCCTGATGCAGCACGGGAGACCAGTGGCTTATGCGTCTCACCAACTCAAGGTCTATGAGCTGAACTACCCTACGCATGATTTAGAGCTGGCAGCAGTCGTCTTCGCACTAAAGTTGTGGAGGAACTATCTCTATAGGGTTAGGTTAGAGCTCTTTTCCAACCATAAGAGCCTGAAGTACCTATTTTCTCAGTCCAACCTGAAAATGGGGCAGAGAAGTTGGATGGAGCTCCTAAAGGATTATGATTTTGATCTCTAGTACTACCCAGGTAAGGCAAACATGGTGGCGGATGCCCTCAGTCTTCAGCCATGAGGCCTGGTGGCACACATGATGATTTAGGAGTGGAGGATGCTCGAGGATATAGCAAAGTGTGACTTCGAATTTGGTCTACAGTCTTCTATCGTTCAGTTATCGATCTTATCGATTTAACCCTCTCTTATTGCAAGGGTGATCGAGGTTCAGCAGATGGACAAGTCGTTACAGGGTTACCGAGCAGAGGCAGCATCTGAGAGTCAGTTAGATTGGCAGATTGGTTTTGATGGTGGACTTCGCTTTAGAGGCCGATTATGTATCCCAGATATTCTTGAGTTGCGCAGAGATCTTATGACCGAGGCACATCGATCGCGGTTTTCTATCCACCCTGGCTTGACGAAGATGTACCGTGATATGCGGCTATAGTATTTTTGGGTGGGGATGAAGCACCAAATCGCTAGCTTTGAGATTGAGTATGACACATGCCAGTTTGTTAAGGCCGATCATTAGAGACCCTTTGGTCCATTGCAGCAGTTGAGCATCCCGACGTGGAAGTGGGAGCACGTGTCGAAAGATTTCATTATGAGTTTGTCGAGGACTCAATACGGTCATAACGCCATCTAGGTTGTCGTGGATCATCTGACAAAGTCGGCACACTTTCTTGTGATTCGTATATCTGGTCTTTGGACTAGCTTGCCATATTATTCATCGAGGAGATTGTGAGACTGCACGGCATTCTACTTTCGATTGTTTATGACCAAGACCCGAGGTTTAGATCTCAGTTTTGGGTGAGCTTTCAGAGTCTGATGGGGTTTATTTTGCAGCTTAGCACCGCGTATCATCCATAGACTGATGACCGGACCGAGAGGGACAACCAGATCCTTAAGGATATGCTTTAGGCCTGCGTGATTGACTTCGGGGGTAGCTGGGATGAACATCTATGATTGGCCAAGTTCACATGCAACAACAGCTATCAGGCGACCATTAGCATGACTCCTTTTGAGGCACTATATGGTAAACTGTGCAGATCACCGAGTTGTTGGGTCGAGGTTGGAGAGTGGCATCTCTTTAGTCCCGAGCTTGTGCGGTAGACGTCAGAGGCTATCGATATCATCAGACAGAGGATGCGCACAGCTTAGAGCTGCTAGAAGAGTTTTGCTGATCATCGGCGTCGTCCCATAGAGTTCGTTGTTGGGGACAGTGTATCTCAAGGTCTCACCCATAAAGGGCGTAGTTCGATTTGGAGTGAAGGGCAAGCTTGCCCCGAGATTCATAGGACCTTTCGAGATCACTAGACGCGTTGGTGTCATGCCTATCGGCTTGCCTTACCATCTCAGTTGTTTAGCGTCCACAATGTTTTCCATGTCTTTATGTTGAGGAAGTGTGGGTCAGACACCATTCCAGTTATTAATTAATAGCCGTTGGAGGTTTGCGAGTTCGCTTCTTACATTGATCAGTCAGTTCGTATCCTTGATCGGAAAGAGCAGGTCTTCCAGACCAAGGTCATTCCCTTAGTGAAGGTATAGTGGGGTCACCATTCTGTTGATGAGGCGTCTTGGGAGCGCGAGGCTAAGATTCAAGAGCGTTATCCCCATCTCTTTAATGTTGATTATATGTTGTATCTTGTATGCTGTCTCCGATCTTATATGATTATGTTATGTTTCCTCTTACTTATAAGTTATGTCTAGTTGTAATGATTATGTAAATTTCGAGGATGAAATTTTTATTAGGTGGGGAAAGCTGTAAGGCTTGTATCCTAAACTGTACCATTCCGTAAGCTTCCATGGTCCTCTCGGTCGAATTCCGCGAACCTTCGACCTGTAATCAGTATTTGTGTGCAACCCTAAGTAATATCCTGAAGATCTGAGTCAGCTTGACTCGAAACTTGTATCCTAGTGACCGAACCATCAGTGCAGTTCCAACGCCTCGTCTCGCGCGTCGATGCGATACCCAGGCCAGGAATTATGGGCCCACGTATTTTTCGAAGAAATGCCACGCATTGCGAATTCCGAGAGAATCCCTACAGCCCATCACATCAATCAATCAATCACAAGTCAAGTACACAACCCATCCCTCTCTTACATAAGCCTTACCTAAAGTCAAATCTCTCTCTCTCTCTCTCTCTCTCTCTCTCTCTCTCTCTCTCCACCCATCCCTCTCTCACCCAAAATTCAACTAAGCCTATACCCTTTCTTACATCATCCATCCCACCCATCTCATCTCTCTTACAACACCCTCTCCTCTCTCATTCTCTCCACCATTTCCCAAGTTTCCATGAGAGAAAATTCTAAGGAGAGAAAATAGCCAAGAGAGGACCCATCTTCCTACCCCCCTCATCTCACCATCCAACCCTTCAATCTTCATCATCCTCCATCAAAATCAAAGCTTAGGAGCCAAGGATTCTAAGGAGCTAAAGAAGAAGGCCTTAGGTGGGTGTTTGTAATATTAGGTTTTGGTTTTTGTGATGGACCAAGTGGGGCATACCGATTGATGGTATGGATCCCATTTGGGACCTATCTTAATGTATGTATTGATAGATGTATTAGAGGGGCCCATAGTGGCAGGGCCCCTCCATCACATCGTTTCTCTCTCTCTCTCTTGTGATTGTGTGTGGCCCACCTGATCCAGACCACCCACTAAGCAGGGGTCACCCTGCTAACCATCTAGCAACAGCAATGCTGCCTGTTTGGGCAAACCTTGATGAAGGGATAATACAAATATCAACTTTGTACAAGCTGCTAGTGAGCCACACGTGTGGATCCATCTGATTCATGTATTTTACCTAGGCCATCCGTGGCCCACCTTGATGTGCGTGTGAATCCACACCGTCCATTGCTTGGACGGTGGGTCACTTTAATGTATGTATTTCATCCAGCCGTCCATCTATCTGGACACTGAATGCTGAATTATAAAAAAAAAGGTATAATAATATATTATGGTGGGCCCCATGTGGAACCCACCTTTGAAGGAAGCTGATTGGCCGATGTATCTACAGCAACTATATAGCTGCTGTATTGCCGTCAACAAATCTCCATCACGTGGTATGAGTTATATCCCAACCGCTCATCCATTTGCTTGTGAGGTCCACCTTATATATTGTATCCACGCCGACCATCCATCTGCGGGCCCCTATCATGAGGTGTGTTAAATCCATACCGTCCAGCATTCTAGACGGGTGGGACCCACCCACGCATGTTAAATCCAAACCGTCCATCTGGACGTTGATGCGTTGGCCCCCTTGATCTATGTGCTATATATGTCCTACATGGGACCCACCTGCTATAATCAGATTGGCTGGCTTTCCACACACCAGCAATGTTGTTGTAAGGCAGAAGTTATGTGGGACCATGATGTATGGGTCTATCCACACAGTCCAGACCTTGGACGGTGGGACCCACCACGTTGGATGTGCTGCATCCACACCATTCATCATCTGGATGGTGGGTCAGTTAACTCACACTAGTTATATAGTTGTTGTATTGGCAGCAACAAGTTTCGTGGGTCCCGCTGATGTATGTGTAACATCCAAACTGTCAATCCAAAGGGTGAGCTCACCTTAAGACTTGAGACTAAAAATAAGACAGATCTATTTATCAAGTGGACCACACTGCAAAAAAAAAAATAATAATAATAATACTAGTGGGGATTAAACGTCTACCATTGAAACCCTTTTAGGGTCACGGAAGTTTTGGACCAATATGGAATTTATTTTTCCTCCTAATCCAGGTCCTTGTGACCTTATGTTATTATCAGATTGGATGGAAAGTAAACGTTATGGTAGGTCCTGTGATTATTTAACAAATCAAAATGATTTGTTAAATAAATGAATGGTATAGATGATGCGGTCCACCTTGATGTATTTATGGCCCATCCATGGAGCCCACCTTGATGTATTTATAGCCCATCCATGGGGCCCATTGGTGCTGCCCATGTGATGTGGCCCACTTGATGTATATGAGGCCCATTGGTGCAGCCCATGTGATGCGGCCCACTTGATGTATATGAGGCCCATTGGTGTGACCCATGTGATGTGGCCCACTTGATGTATATGAGGCCCATTGGTGCAGTCCATGTGATGTGGCCCACTTGATGTATATGAGGCCCATTGTGATGAATTTGAGGCCCATGGGTTAAGGTCCAATATGATGTATATAAGGACCATGACCGAGGCCCAATGAGATGTATGTTAGGCCTTGGTGTGAGGCCGAATGTGATGTATATGAGGTTTATTGCGATGTGTGATTCTACCATGATGTATGTAATGATGTTTATGGCAGGCCTCACCTTGGAAGCAATGATGGTTTGACGTCCACATTGTAAGGGCAATGATGGTTAAATGTCCACATTGTAACTCTCCCTAGGGCCCATTGTAAGGCCCATACTTATTGTGTATAGGCCGTCTAGGCCCATCTTCGTTATGAAGATAGTTCATCACCATATAACATGCTTAGTATAGCTCCATGATTCATGCTCATAAGCATCATATGTATGCTTGATATGAGGAGTGATTGATCATAGCATATGTCTTCGAGCAGATTATTTATGCGCTCCCTGATAGGCGGAGTTGCCCCACATGAGCCCGCGGTACGTGCAAGATTACTACATGACTGATAATATAATTCATGCACCTCGCATTTGTATGACATGATTACTATATGCCCTAGCGACGTCGGGCTGTGGCCTCCACAGGCATATCGTGGATGACAGGATCGGACACCAGAAATACTGTTACTAGCATTGGGGCGCCTTAGATATCCCTGGGTGAAAATCCATAAACCCGATGGTACCAGAGGATGATTCCAATGTCGAGATCGAGTGGATACATGAGCGAACAAGGGCCGAATACCAGGAGGCCGCATCTCTTACTGTGTCATGGTCGGTTGGAAGGGAGTGTGACCTTACCCTCCTGAGGGTAGGGGGCATTGCTAGGCTGAGTATGACCAGCTCGTAAATGGGTCCTCTATCGACAAATCGGATAGGTATTGGTAGGCTATTGGCCAGACGAATAGTGAGGTTTCTTATGCTCACTTGGACTGCGCGCCTGAGAAAGGGGCAATGTCATTTGAAGTGTATTAAACCACATGATTGTCCAGCATGAAAACTGTACTGATATTTAATGCTCTAATGATGAGCTGCATTGATATGTGGATTCGGATGAGACTAGTATGCTTGAGTTGTATCTTGCATCGCTTGGCCTTAGTATGGCCGACATCATTCACGCCTTGCATCACATGGTCTTGATATAGCCAATAGCATTCATGTCTACATCGCATAGCCTTGGTACGGCTGATAGTATTCATGGATTCACCAACATATTCTGCGTTACTTTGATATTGCATTCTAAGCACGCTTATATTGCGCACACACTTACACCACCCTCTAAGCTTTTTATAAGCTTATGCATGATTGATGTGTGCAAGTGATGTCAGGATGCAGCCGTAGCCTAATAGGAGCAGGAGCATACAGTCGAGCTTCAGGAGTTTCCATTATTATTATCATTGTATTTCCCTTTATGCGCATTGTACCTTAAAGTTATTTTTTATCATAGTAGATTTTGTGATGGTGTTCTTGTGGTTATTATTCATAGGTTATGCTTATGGTTATGCTTACTGCCAATCAAATTCATGTTGAAAATCCTCCTTGTAGGATCCCAGGATCGAACCCTAGTGTATGGGTGCCGGGAGCCGAGAATGGGGTACTGTGGAGGCTGTCGGCTTCAGATTCAGCGATCAAAAATTTTGTGAGCCTGGTTTCCAAGTTTGGGGCGTGACAGTCCCCCTTGTTATCTTGTTTTACAGGTACACGAAGGTCTAGTTGGAATAACCAGATATCAACATTGATAGTTTGACACCGTCTGTGGGAATGGAAGTGAAGTCATTCCCAACTCACCCATCGTGTTTAAATTGCTCTACAATGGAAAAAGGCAGAAAGAGGGATTTGGCTACTATCACTGCAACTGCTCCCGCACCGACTGAGTAGTTTGTAGACCCTCAAAATCCACCCTCACAACACTAAACTGATTCTACTCCTGTGACGCCCATGTAGAGGTCCCGCAATCGGGGAGGCCAACTTGTTTCCTTAGAAAACCAGGTCGAGGCCTTAACTGACAACATAAATCGTATAATGCAGATACTGGAAAGGCAGAACCACTTCTCGACCCTGAAGCGGAAGCATCCGTAGCAATTGAGCTCTCTCAACCTCCTCAAGCACCTATTGACTTGCATAGAGTTAAGCAACAACCGAGATAGCATAGCCATGCACCCAACCACAGGGTGGGAACTACCGTGCTCGCCAACTTTGGCTTACACCACACTCTGGAGAAAAGAAGGCACAGAAAGGCCCCCAAGGTGATGGCAGAGAATGAGATCCCTTTGGAGGCCGAACTCAGGGAGATACAAGGATGAATCAGTGATATCTAACAAGCATACTGAGATCGGGTCCCAACCTTAGTTTAGGCTATATTGGAGGAAACAGAGTCACCGTTTACTAATGACATTATGGGATCTCTACTTGCACCGAGATTCTGGATGCCACAAATTACTCCCTACTCTAGAATCGGAGATCCAGTCGAGCATTTGGAATCCTTTAGGGCATGGATGTAATAGCATTGTGAGACCAGTTTGATGAAATGCCGAGCATTTTCCCTAACCTTGTTAGAGGCAGCACGAAAGTGGTACATGCAACTGAAGCCAAGGTCCATTAGCTCCTTTTGCATAACTTAGCAAGGCCTTTATCACTCAGTTTATTAGAGGAAATGATAGAAGGAAGCCGACGACCCACCTCCTCACTATTACCCAGAGAGAGGATGAGCTACTGAAAGACTACATCATTTGTTTCAACGAGGAGGCGGTGTAGGTAGAGGGATATTCAGACCATATAGCCTTAACCGCCATGATATGCAATCTTCAGGAAGTGAGATTCCTCTTCTCAATCAGCAAGAACCTTCCGACCACATTGGTCGATCTCCTTAACCAAGTGTAAAAGTACTTTAACGCTGAGGAGCTCTTTAGCTCGCGGAAAGCTACACGGAGTGTCAGGAGCTCGACTAATGATAGGATGAGCAAGAAGGAGTAGCCACCCACTGTCAGCAACAAGAAGAGAAGGGACGATAACTCGAGCAGAAGTCAACGCCCGAACCGATGACCGGACAACAGATTCCACTCCTACACTCCACTGAACGCGACTCTCAAGCAAGTCCTCATGGAAGTTTGCAACAAAAGGATCCTGAAAAGGCCGAACAAGATGAAAGTTGAAGCAGACAAAAGGGATAAAAGGAAGTATTATCACTTTCAGCACGACCACAGCTACAATATTGCGAACTATTTCAATCTTAAGGAAGAGATTGAGTCCCTTATTCGAGGTAGACATCGGCGAGGTTTCGTCCACAGAAGGAAAGATGATTAACCAGACAAGAGGGATGAGCCACAAGGTGATAAGAACAATAATGAAGTAACAGGTGAAATCCGCACAATAGTCGGAGGCCCCGCAGGTGGTGGGGATTCAAATAGAGCTCACAGGGCTCATGCTTAGAGCATTAGTGGCAGTAATATCGAGCATCACATCAACCTCACAAGTAAGGCTGTGAAGGAACATAAGTTATTCCTTGCAGCTTGACCTTTACCGCGGAAGACGCCCAAGGAATCCACCACCCTCACAATGACGCCTTAGTGGTGACCATGATGGTGGCCAACCACAAGGTGCACCATATATTGGTGGACATGGGCAGCTCGGTTGACATCCTCTTCACTGCTACTTTCGACAAGATGGGGATTGGGAAATCCCGACTACGTCCCATCCGAACTGCCCCGATTGGATTTGCAGGAGAGAAGGCCACCTCCGAATGAAGTATACTATTACATGTGACTATAGGCGAGGGTCACAACCAGAATACCATGATGATCGATTTCCTTGTAGTCAACTGTCCCTCTGTCTACAATATCATCCTGGGACAACCATCCCTTAACGTCATGCGAGCAGTAGTGTCTACCCATCCTCTCACAATGAAGTTCCCGACTGAGCATGGGGCTGGCCAAGTTAAAGGTGATCAGTATTATTCACCTGGGTTGTGGCGATCCTCTCTTCAGTACGGGTGTTGAGTGCTTGGGTGTGCCAGAATTGGAATTACGGTTCTAATTCAAACCGAACAACAATGACCCCGAGCACTGACGTAGGCAGACACTGGGTATGACCAAGATCTGAGGAGATCGGTTACCTATTCAGCCACTTGCTCAAAGTGTAAATAGATCAGGCGATAGTCAGAGGGTGGGGTTCGTCCTTTGATAATGGGTTTCTCCTTGCCTTCCGTACAAAAGGACTTTCTTAATGTAGGGGAAGTGGAATGAGAAAAGGGAAATTAAGATTGGTCACTAGAAAGTGCCCTGATTATAGCTACGATTATCAACTAATGTACTTACGCCATGAATTAAGCTAAGGAATGTAAACAACAGATGTAAAAAGTAAACAATTACACTAAGGGAATGGATTTACTTGATAAAGACTGCTCTTACATTACGGAATGTAAATTTGACATGATAATTCAAACATAATTGACGATAACTGATTTATAGGTTTGTTTAGGTTGGTGTGAGACAATTTCTAAACTTGCTTAATCTTCTATTTATACTATTGATTTGCTACTCTAAATGTTTCTCACGATCTGTGTAACCACTCGGAAAATCCCGTACAAAGGCCCAAGTATCACCTCAGGCAGAAATCACTTAGGATCAAATCCTTTAGAAATTTGACAAAGTTAACTAAGTGCTAAACTAGATTAGCTACGAAATCCATTTGATCCACTTTAAATCCGATCTGTAAGACCCAAAACTGGTAGAATCATTGACGCTAGGTTAACCTAAAATCTAGGATCAACCTCATTACCCGACTGCTCTCGGAAGCATCATGAAACTCCGTATCAGATCTGGACCGCACATCGAAAGTCCAAATAATACGAGGTTATAGAATTAGGACCGCCTTGCTGGGCTTGACAACCATCTCGGAAATTAAAACCAGATGAAGTCCCAGGGCTGTTCGCTTAAGCCCGGAGCGAGGAGTGTGAGAAAACCTGATTTTCTTTAGAAATTAAATCAAATTTAAGTAATCTGAGACTTGTCGCTTGCGGGACAAATATAAGCAATCAGACCGTCGAAATCTGACCCAAATACACCCTCGGATCAGGGAACATTTCCCATACATGTCTGTGTACTTGTAACCCTGATCGAGTTTCAGTGACTGTTGAACTGAAACTGGTCCGCCACATGTGATCCGGGAACCCGAGTGGAATGAAAACTTAACTCAACCTAGATCCATGGTCAGTGAGCTTAAGTCCAACCTTTGGCTCAAGGGGGGGCTCCAGAAGTGCTCCGTTGAGATGAAACAAATGCCCTTTGGACATAACCTAGGTATACCATAACCTTGAGTCTAGTTTAGTGAGTTTTAGGCCTATATAAGGACCTTAAACCCTCTCTCATTCAGCCAATACGAATTTGAGAGAAACCCTAGGAAAGAAAAGAGAGAAAAGAGAGAGAAAGTGTGAGAGAAGTGGGAGAATCTTCCTGCTATTCTACTTTGCCGATCTACGTGCTTAACCACCACGATCTAATCGCTTTTCCAGCGATTCCATCTTCGTTCTTAGGTAAGAAACCCTAACTCTAATCCGTTCTATGGTTATAATTGTTGCAACTGATAAAATAGCTAACCTATTTCATGTCTTAGGTTGCCGTTCTGCCTGTGATTAAGGATTGGTGTTTAACAGAGTCCGTTACTCGCTTCTACAGCGTAAGGTGCGAACTTTTGACGTATAGGTTATTGTTTTTAAAGCTTTCAATGTCAGATAATGATAGATTCATGATATGTGTGTTATTTCACATGTACAATGCGATGTTCGTTTTGCGATTCAGTTACGTATGCAAATTGTGGCTTATAGTGTATTCTATATATTTGTAGAAAATATTGTATACGTACAAAATATGAAAGTGTGTTTGCCATGATTAATCATTATGTGTACATGCTATATATATGTGCAATACTTACTCGGCAAAAGGGTTCGCCCTAATACATGTTTTTACTAAAATACGTTATGTATGTTAAATAAATGTATTCTAAGTGTTTGTGAAAATGCTTGTAAGAGTAAGCACTTAGATGATTGGACTTTAGGTAGGTGTTGAGATAGGATTCTCAACTAACTTAGAGATGTATATGATTTCTTCCATGTTGGTTGTTTAATTTAATCGCTTACTTATGAAATGTATGTGTCTGTATTTCCTGTTTATATTGTGCTTTATAACATGCTTGTTAACATGCTTAAATTACTTTGTTAATTCTGCTTAGAATACTATACATGCTCCTGGATAGGATTTGAATGTGATTGGGGCTATGTGATAGTCCAGGCAATCGATAATAGGCTTGAAGTCGTGGCTGAGATTCATTTTGCCATGTAAGACGTATTTGACGAACCCGAGTCGTACTTCGGTTGGCGACAGTGGTTAGGCCACGCGAAGTGCTTATGCACTTCATGTCATCAGCTGGCTGTGCGCTCGTGCTAGTCGAGCTCGTCAAGTAACCCGATCTGTCTAATGTATGTTCACCATGTTTGGACACTACTGCTTGAACCTAAGGTACCAAACTTACCAGTGTAACCCTGTTAACCTTGGTACCTCGATCCGCTAAGACTCATGAGCCGGGTATGGTGGTATGGGACACCGTGGCCGAGCTGTCGTGCTACACTAGGGCTACGAGCCTCCCCGTAGTGACCAGTGAGCAACCCAGACTCGTGAGCCGAATATGATGGTATGAGACACTGTATTCGAGCTATCGGCCTACACTGATAAGGTGATGGGGGAGCGGTGCAACGAGTGCTTGTAACAGCCCTGACAGCCCTTTGTACTGATCTCAAGCATACTTTGAATCTTTGGAGAGGCGACGAGCCTTCCTGTAGTAAGCAGCGTATAAACTAGGCCTGTATTGATAAGGTGATGGGGGAGTGGTGCAACGAGTGCATGTAATGGCCCTGGCAGCTCTTTACAGCGACCTAGAACCGCATCATTTTATGAGATTATGCAGGACTGACGACCCTAGAATGGATCATTGTTTGGGAATGATATAAGGGAGGTACCTTAGTTTCTCAATACTGCTGTATGAAAAGGACTAATAATAACTCAGTAATCACACTCATAACATAGCACTGCATGTGCCTGGAAGATATGGAGCATTGAGGGATGAACGCATGCCGCGGACGTAAGATGTTGTCACACGAGGGAGCATTGGCGAGGGCATGCATTTTGACTGCATTCCATACTTACATTAATAAAAGTATTTAGGAGTGTTTGATTGTACTACTTTATCATTACTACTCGACTGAATTGATAACATGTTAACCTGTGCTTTATTATTCCACTGAGTTAGCTACTCACTCCCATGTTACGGGACGGTATTGTACACACCAACCAGACTCTGTCTTAGATGCAGGTGTTGACGAGACGCGGGAGGCTGAGCCTGAATACTACGATGATCAGGATGAGTTCTCCATCATGCAGTTCTCTGGACGCTTCGCTTAGGCCATTCAGATGATGAGACTACAGGATTTACCATCATAGTTGTACTTTTTTTGGTATTTTGATTTTTGAAACTAATACATGTATATGGTGACTCAATAAAGTGTTCATACTCTGGAGACCGATTGTGACTGTTTCTGGCTTTATATACATTATATACATCTTTCAGTCTTCCGCTTGCATTTTATAACTTGATCTGGAGTATGAATTACTATTTTAGTATAATCCCACTCATGATTAATGCACTAACATAGACAACATTCAATCATAAGTATTTATGTTGTATAAGTGATATTTTGGAACTCAGGTGTAGAGTTGCTTCTCGACCCCCTATTTTATAAGTTGGTATCAGAGCATGATTTGGATTAAACCGGACCTGGGTTATTGTCACACGATGGACGCCATCGCCTTTCGACTTAGGTGGGTGCGAGGAAAACTTAGAAACAGTCATAGGAATCCCGATTTCGCCAATTAGCAAAGTTCACTGAAAATGGTCGCCAAGATCGAGTCCATACTCATCCATGATCGCATGAGTCGATCCCAAAACACTTCTAGACCATCAAACGACGGGTTTAGATCACAACTCATCCCATTCCAGCTGTTAGAAATCGGTAACTACAAATATGTATCAGAAACTTCACAAAACGACCCGAAACGACTCAAAACGGAGTCAGGGGCCTACCCATACCATTCCAGAGGGACCCAGGGTAGGACCCATACCTTTTTGGGGCCTAGAGGGCACAAGGACCTCGCCCAAGTGGCGAGGCATCGCTACTTTGTCCAGAGAGTGGCGAGGCCTCGCCGGTTAACGGGCGGGCCGCTCAGGCCGATCATCTTTGGGGCCTAGGGTAGCCCACTGGTACATGGGTTTTCGTTTAAAACCCCTTAAAAGTCGCCTCTCCTTCATAAAACCCACCTCCAAGCTCTCCATTTCCTTCAAAATTTCAGTTTTCTCTCTCAAACCTCCCCTTCAATCGCCCAATCCGCCATTTTCTATTAAAACCCACACCCCTCCATCGTTTATAGCAGCTCCTACTCCCCTACCCTCTCCATTGTCTTTCATTTGAGCTCCAACACCCCCCATTTGAAGCTCAAAATCGTGTAAGCTCTGAACCCATCCCATCTCTTTATTTTCTTTCTTCAATCCCTGTCATTTGGGCCTTTACAAACCCTGTTGAGGCTCAAACTCGTAGAGAACCAAAAACTCCATCCTTATTCCCCTTTTCTTCACTATCCATGGCCTTCTTCAAGTTCCTTGCGGCCATTTTCTCGGTTTTCATCGGCCTTTCTCTCATGGGAAAGAGAAAGGGGGCCGTGGATGAAGCTGGGTCTAGCCGTCCTACGGGTTCAAGAAGGCCGAGAGGCGCCGCCGCTAGTACAAGTACTGCTCGGGAGTTTCAGACGAAGCGGGATCTTGATCCCCGGATTCCTGCTGAAAGGGCTCTGTTGACGGAGCTGTCTCATGGAGTGTATGAGGGCCGTAGGGTCCTTTTTGAAGCTCAGGTGGATAGGCGGCTCTTTAAAGAGTATCTGTTGTTCAAGTTCTTGGAAGAAGCCTGTTGGGGTCCACTATTTGATGGCGGGTATCGCGCCAATGCGAGCTTTGTCCAAGCTTTCTATGCCAACATTCACAAGCCTACGCTTGAACCCTTGTAGTTACAGATCCCATGTAAAAGGGATCGGTTGGCCACAGTTGATGTCAGGTAGATATCTCAGCTTCTGAATGTGCCCCTTGGTGAGGTGCATGCTAGCGAGCTGAACCTGAGGAGTGCTCGTGAAAGGGATCGCCGCACACATTTCCTTTGTGGTGGCCGACTGGTGTTCACTCACCAAGTGCAGGGTTGTGATGTAGTAATAAACTCGGTGAGACCAAGGTCGAATCCACAGGGACTGAACCTGTACGTAATCTGAAACCAACTAGAAATAGAACTAGAATGAGATGAAATCTAAATTGAGTGTAATTTGAAGAATAATAGTGAAATATTTAATCTAAAACTTCAGAAAATTCAGAGAAAGGGAACTAGGGATTCAGAGGATCCACTTGTAGAGATCAGGGAGATCTTATGCCTGTATCACGAATTATGAAAATTTACTAAACTGCCATTGATATAGTTTTCAAAAGATGAAAGGTATATGAATTAGAATGGATTCCATCACCAAACTATGCCCAGGAGACAAAGCAAACAATAGAATTAAACTAATTACCAACCAATCAACATGCTATGAAGGTTAGGAAGGGTACCGACATCCAACCATGCCCAGGAGACGATGGTGAACAACAGGGCTTCCTGACGTCATAAACATAAAAAGGAAAGGAAATACTCAAAGCCATTACAGATATATTGTAATTTCAGTCACAACACACCATTAAAAACTGAAAGTATTCCTGTTAATCAAACTAAAATAAACATAGGTTCAGTTTAAATAAAAGACATAAGCAAAAGGTCCCCCATCACACTACAAGCTTCACCTCTTAGCCCTAGCTAAGGGGTTTAGCTAACCATAGGTATGGTTTCACTAAATCTCAAAAGAAAAGGAAGAAAACAAAACAAAACAAAAACAGAAAAATAAAACAAACTTGCTCCTCAGCTTCACGTCCAGGCTCCAGCCCCCTCCCTCTGCCACGCTTCCTCTCCTCCTCTTTTATAAGCTGATGGAAGTCGTCTACAAGCATTCGCAGTGGAAAAGCCGCTGCGAAGTCTATTTACGCACAGTAATTTGCCCAGAACACGGACTACCCCATCTCTGTTTTACGCAGCCAACAACGCACAAATAGCTTCCGTTTGAACTGAATCCGAGACAACTGGTCCTCTAATCCGCCATCTCCGGCTGCATAGGAAGGGTAAAAACCCCCCTCTCTACCTTTTGGACGATCTGGATCATCGATCCGACGTTGTCTGTGATCACCTAATGGCCCACGAGGGCCGGTTTTCGTGGCATGCGTGGGCTGTGAAACGTACCTGCGTCGGTTCTTGGTGGGACCCACTTCTTTCGGCCATTGGGAAATTCGAACCGTCCATTTCATTCTACACAGAATTTCAGTTGAGAATGATGTTTTTGGACGGCTGTTATTGCTGCCCACTGATTCTTCATTTCTATCGTCCGTTGTCTGTCAAAGGGTTGGAGATCGTTCCCTCTATCCTCTTTTGAACTTTGAACACCTAGGACATGGTGAGCGGGACCTTGTAGGGCTGATAGACGGTCCGGATCAGCCCAAGGATGCATGATGGTGGCCCACAACCTTCCTCGACAAGCTCTGTTGCGAAACAGAGCTTGCGAACGCCGTTGTGATGACCGGAGGGTCCCCAGGATGACATTAAATAGAAAATCCACTCCGTCCATAAGCTTTCTCCCGAAAAACCGTCCAGGGAGGGTATATTCTGGAGTGAAATAGGTGTGGCCCACTTGATCTTTCTTTCCGCCGTTCATCCTGCGATTTTCATCGATCAACGTCCGTACACATGCATGGGACCAAACGGACATCTAGGCGAGGGTCTCACCCACCATAGAGATGCAATGGACGGTTCAGATCGTCTGAATAGATGATGAGTGGGGCCCACTATACCGATCCGACGGTGACAGCGTTAATGCTGTTTGCGGAAAATTTTACTGTGGAAGACGACTCGGGTCAGCCCCGGTTGACCGGACCAGCTGGTCCAGTGCACGTCCAGTGCACGTATGCACAATGCACATGCGTCGTATCTGCAGGTCCTACGATGATGTTCGTGAGAAATCAATACCGTCCATCCTTTTCCCCATCTAATTTAAGGCGTTGACAACGAAATTGAAGTATATCCGGATATCAGGCGGGCCCCAGATGAGTGATTTGTGGGCTGATCTGTCCGTTGGGCTGTTTCCACAAGGATCCAACGGTCAAAATTTGACGTGTACAGTTAATTTATGGTCCTGAAGCCATGTATGGAGTTTTGAGCCAAGCGGATGGTTAGAACCCCATGATCTTGCATTCTGCACTAGTTTCGAGCCTCTTTAATGTGAACGGCTTAATTTCCTTGGATCCCTAGTATGTAAATTCTTCAATATTGGTCCTTTGGAGTCCGTCCCTTGCCTGTGATGTTATCAGAGCATTAAATCCATGCTTTAAGCTTCATTTTCAGTCCTCGCTTGTAAATACATCCTGCATCACAAACACGATTAAATCGACCTGTTTAAACAATATCATGCTCTTAAATCTAGGTAATAAATAGGGTCTAATATGCAATATTTGACCCTCAACACAACCCCCAACCAGCATTTTGCTAGTCCCGAGCAAAGTATGCGAAAAAATAAATTGAGAATTACCGAACAATTTCTAAGAACTCGAGTGATTTAGAAAAACAATCCAGACACGAGAAATCTAAGGTTCATGAATATTGGGCATTCTTTCTTCTGGACTCAAGTACATGACAAAACCTCATAATCAAGTCCTAAGCATTAATCCATAAATTAGAAAAAATTCTAAACATCGAGTTCCATGGGTGTATAGTGGAATCTCGGCTTACCATCATTAAGAGATTCAGTCGTCTATTTCATGATATCATTGGTAACCAATCAGAAAATTCATAACTACCATCACCTAAACCAGAACTTTGCCTCACAGATCATTCTTTCATTTTTCTTTTTTCTTTTTTTCTTTTTTTAATGTCAAGATGGGAATCAAATTTTCACTTATAGGGAGCAAACCTATGGTGAAACTAGTCGCCCAACTCTTTCCAACTGTTAATCATGAAAAATCGAATCCACACCTATAGGGAGCAAACCCATGGTGCAACTCTTTTTTATACCCTGATGGCCAAATCTTTTAGGCTGGTTTCTTTCATGCTCAGTGATTACCAAGTTAATCATTCAATATCAAACTGAAACCTCAATGTGTAAGTGAGATGTGGTATGTGAAATCATGACTCAATCAATGTTTACAACTTCTAATCATGGATTAACAATTCAAACTTAACTGTGAAATCTACAGATAACTGAATCCAAAAGTCATGAATTACCAACATTACATATCTTAAAATTATAAATCCAAGATGGTCGTCAAAATCACTTCAAATTCACAAGAATTTTCAGAAAAAATTTAAAAATTTTCACAATTTTTGCTCAAGACCAAGAAAACACTGATTAGGAAATCTAATCTCCCACCCCCAACCTAAAATCTACATTGTCCTCAATGTAAAAGATATAAACATGCAATGCACATGGGACAACGACAGTAAAGAAAAAGTGATGGGAAGATAGTACCTGGATAACGAATCGAGAGACTTTTCCAAAAATATCAGCGAGAGAGTAAGTCAGCGCAAGAGAGAAACCAACACAAGTAAAACACAAACAAAAATAAACTCCTACCTATACCACTTTCGCAGGTGCTCTCGATTGCATTTAGCACATGCAACAAGCCTTTAAACCCCTAGGTTGCCCTAGTGGACGAGTTGTAGTCTCGTGAGGGTTTGCAGCAATGTTACCCATAAACATTAAATTAACTGACTAGGAAAATGAAATGAAAAGCTGGGTTGCCTCCCAGGAGCACTAAGTTTACCATCTATCCTAAAATAACATAAAGCAAACTACTCTAGTCCTATGAAAATAGGGAAAAGCTACTCGATCATGCCGCAAGGTTCCTCTTCCGGCCAATATCTTGATAAGTTTCTCAGTAAGTTCCTCAACAGGATCATCTAAAAGCCCTTTGTGCAATAGGCTTAGGCGCCCTGGAGCATGACTTTCCAGAGAGACTTATGCACCTCGTAAAAATTTTTCCATTGAATTGCTTGAGGTGTCCAAAGAATATACGATTCACCTGTGTTAGAAAAAGTTTCAAAGTTAGTATCCCATGGTGAATCAAAGACTACAGGTAGATAAATTTCAGAAAAATTTTTGAGAAGTAATGTAGTCTCAATGCATTCCGAAGTTCCAGGCTTCGGTTCAATTTTCAGCTCATCTTCCTTTAGTGGTAAACATTCAGGGTCTGAAGAAGGAGGGGCTTCAGAGTGAGGGTTCTCTCGGTCAGTGATGACTACCGAGATGTTGTTTTGCAAGGCATCCACTTTTTCTTTTAACATGAGATCGTTTGAATCTGAACAGTGTGCCAAGCAATCATCCAAAAAGTTGGGAAGTTCAGCTGAACGTGACTTATTTTCCACGTTGGAGCTCGTGATGATCCATCTAAGGAATCCATCATCTTTGAAAGTGGATGGAGGTACGCTCTCTTGCTCCAGTCCTGCACAGACAGATTGAAAATCAATAAGGAAAGCATCGATGTGGGCACTCTGTTCATTGAAACTACTCAATCGAGGCGTTGAATCGTAAAAATTTGACAGTTCAGATGGTGACCTCAACTGGGTGGTTTCAATTTCAGGAGTCATATTAAGTGGCCCGTCCATCTCCCACATCATATCATCATTCAATTTAGGAGTGTGGTCTAAACATGCATCACAAGGGTTGAAAGGGTCAATTAAAATTGGTTCATTCTCCACATTCAAATCAGTTATGTCAGACAGGTGGAGTAGATCATTATGGTTGACAACTTTCTGAACCTCTTGATCATTGGCAGGGGCTACACTTGAGATTGAATCCCAATACTCATCATCGTCAAGTTCCGTGCAGTGTGCACTTGGGATGGGATCACATTCCTCACATTCTATTCCTTAATTGGGTTGAGGTTCGAATAAACTAACCTCTACCTCATCAATGTAATCATGTGTATCATGTGAGTGAAGTGTGTCACTATCATTATATTTAAAAGACACCCACGTCTCTTGATCATTCCTTTGGACAGTCATCGAGATCGACTCATAGGGAAATTGAACCATGTGCTCATCAATACAATCCAACTCTTCACTCTCAATTGCACTATTTTCCATAGTCACATCACGTGAACTCCACTGTTGTACATCTTTTACAAGTTCTTGAAATCTTTGGGGCATGTTTTGTTGAATGAGCTCTAGATTTTGTATGGAATTATGAAGTGAATTCTTTTGGATCGTTTTGTGTTGGATTTCAGAGGTATAGGACCCAAGAGAATCGTTATCATGATGCATTATTGATTCAACTCCCAAATTTTGATGGTTCCATTGATCATAGGTATGGAGTTGTGTATGGAGAATTGGATTGGGTTGAGGCTGAGGTGCATTAGCCTCCATTAACCTATCAAGGCGTGACTCAAGCTCTTCTAGTAGTTTCCTCATGTCAGTAAAAGAGTCTGTGTTACTTTGAAATGAATTCTCTTAGATCGATTTTGGTTTAATCTCAAAGGTAGGGGATCCAAAAGAATAATCATTATAATAGGTTGCTGGTTCATCTTTCCAACATTGATGTTTCCACTGATTATAGTCATACGGATCATAGGTGGGAGAATCTGATGGTGGGTAATACTTATTATCACTCATAATATAATCACGCATTGCTTTCTTTTTCTCGGATGGGTGATAATAATTCTCACTCTCATAGTTATGATAACCCCAACACTCACGTACTGTTCATGGGGTGGAATTGTTCTCCCATATATGATCGCATAACGATTTCTTAACCGATGAAGCATTATACTCTGGTAGGTTCTCGATGATTGTTTCAGGAAAATTCTGAGACATAGGTTGATTTCTATCATAATTTTCATCCCAGTATAGATTATTCTTCTCAGCATACTGACGTTCCCACTCATACATATACATGGTGAAACCCTCAATTTGAATCTAATCCTAAGAAAAATAGAAGAAAAGATCCTATAGCAGTATAGAAAGTAAGAGGAGGAGAAGTTAGAAAGAAGTTACCAGACTTGGGAGTTCCTATGTGAGAATCCTGCAAAAGAAAACATAATAGATTAGTTTCTAAAAATAGAAATCCTAAAGTCAGAAAGTTTCTAAAAATAAACTAAAAGGGAAGAATTACTAAAATTAGAAAGTTTCTAATATTAGAAAACCTAATTCTAAAAATAAAAAAAGTAGAGGAATTAGAAAGGGATTACCAAATTAGAAGTTTATTTCAGGATCCTAAAAAAATAGGAAAAAAGTTAGTTTCAAGAAATCTGAAAAACCCAAACCTAGAGTTAGAAAAAAAAAATCCTAACCTCAAACTAATCCTAAAACTAATTAATTTCAGAAAATCGTAGCCGTCAGTCCCCGGCAACGGCGCCAAAAACTTGTTCACTCCCCAAGTACAGGGTTGTGATGTAGTAATAAACTCGGTGAGACCGAGGTCGAATCCACAGGGACTGAACCTGTACCTAATCTGAAACCAACTAAAACTAGAACTAGAATGAGATGAAATCTAAATTGAGTGTAATTTGAAGAATAATAGTGAAATATTTAATCTAAAACTTTAGAAAATTCAGAGAAAGGGAACTAGGGATTCAGAGGATCCACTTGTAGAGATCAGGGAGATCTTATGCCTGTATCACGAATTATGAAAATTTACTGAACTGCCATTGATATAGTTTTCAAAAGATGAAAGGTATATGAATTAGAATGGATTCCATCACCAAACTATGCCCAGGAGACCAAGCAAACAATAGAATTAAACTAATTACTAACCAATCAACATGCTATGAAGGTTAGGAAGGGTACCGACATCCAACCATGCCCAGGAGACGATGGTGAATAACAGGGCTTCCTGACGTCATAAACATAAAAAGGAAAGGAAATACTCAAAGCCATTACAGATATATTGTAATTTCAGTCACAACACACCATTAAAAACTGAAAGTATTCCTGTTAATCAAACTAAAATAAACATAGGTTCAGTTTAAATAAAAGACATAAGCAAAAGGTCCCCCATCACACTACAAGCTTCACCTCTTAGCCCTAGCTAAGGGGTTTAGCTAACCATAGGTATGGTTTCACTAAATCTCAAAAGAAAAGGAAGAAAACAAAACAAAACAAAAACAGAAAAATAAAACAAACTTGCTCCTCAGCTTCACGTCCAGGCTCCAGCCCCCTCCCTCTACCACGCTTCCTCTCCTCCTCTTTTATAAGCTGATGGAAGTCGGCTACAAGCATTCGCGGTGGAAAAGCCGCTGCGAAGTCTATTTACGCACAGTAATTTGCCCAGAACACGGACTACCCCATCTCTGTTTTACGCAGCCAACAACGCACAAACAACTTCCGTTTGAACTGAATCCGAGACAACTGGTCCTCTAATCCGCGATCTCCGACTGCATAGGAAGGGTAAAAACCCCCCTCTCTACCTTTTGGACGGTCTGGATCATCGATCCGACGTTGTCTGTGATCACCTAATGGCCCACAAGGGCCAGTTTTCATGGCATGCATGGGCTGTGAAACGTACCTGCGTTAGTTCTTGGCGGGACCCACTTCTTTCGGCCATTGGGAAATCCGAACCGTCCATTTCATTCTACATAGAATTTCGGTTGGGAATGATGTTTTTGGACGGCTGTTATTGCTGCCCACTGATTCTTCGTTTCTATCGTCCATTGTCTGTCAAAGGGTTGGAGATCGTTCCCTCTATCCTCTTTTGAACTTTGAACACCTAGGACATGGTGAGCGGGACCTTGTAGGGCTGATAGACGGTCCGGATCAGCCCAAGGATGCATGATGGTGGCCCACAACCTTCCTCGACAAGCTCTGTTGCGAAACAGAGCTTGCGAATGCCGCTGTGATGACCGGTGGGCCCCCAGGATGACGTCAAATAGAAAATCCACTCTGTCCATAAGCTTTCTCCCGAAAAACCGTCCGGGGAGGGTATATTCTGGAGTGAAATAGGTGCAACCCACTTGATCTTTCTTTCCGCCATCCATCCTGCGATTTTCATCGATCAACGTCCGTACACATGCATGGGACCAAACGGACATCTAGGCGAGGGTCTCACCCACCATAGAGATGCAATGGACGGTTCAAATCGTCTGAATAGATGATGAGTGGGACCCACTATACCGATCCGACGGTGACAGCGTTAACGCTGTTTGTGGAAAATTTTGCTGTGGAAGACGACTCGGGTCAGCCCCGGTTGACCGGACCAGCTGGTCCAATGCACGTATGCACAATGCACATGCGTCGTGTCTGCAAGTCCTACGATGATGTTCGTGAGAAATCAGTATCGTCCATCATTTTCCCCATCCAATTTAAGGCATTGACAACAAAATTGAAGTATATCCGGATATCAGGTGGGCCCCAGATGAGTGATTTGTGGGCTAATCTGTCCGTTGGGCTGCTTCCACAAGGATCCAATGGCCAAAATTTGACATGTACTGTTAATTTATGGTCCTGAAGCCATGTATGGAGTTTTGAGCCAAGCGGATGGTTAGAACCCCGTGATCTTGCATTCTGCACTAGTTTCGGGCCTCTTTAATGTGAACAGCTTGATTTCCTCGGATCCCTGGTATGTAAATTCTTCAATATTGGTCCTCTGGAGTCCGTCCCTTGCCTGTGGTGTCATCAGAGCATTAAATCCATGCTTTAAGCTTCATTTTCAATCCCCGCTTGTAAATACATCCTGCATCACAAACACGATTAAATCGACCTGTTTAAACAATATCATGCTCTTAAATTCAGGTAATAAATAGGGTCTAATATGCAATATTTGACCCTCAACAACTGGTCGAGTGGCAATCGAACAAAAGTCTTTTAGCGACCAATATGTCTGATGACTTCTGCTTGCTCCATCACATCTTCACGTTCAATGTGTACCCCAGGTGAAGCAATCGTAGTGAGTGTACGTGCCTCATGGTAGATTTCCTGTATCAAGTGAGGCAGAGAGCGAACCTGTGCGTGCCTACATTCATGTTGCGATAGATAATTAATACTGCACGCTCCACTAAAAGGACTGATTCGCTCCCCTTCGGCCGACTTATATGTAAGATTGCACATGAGTTTAGCTACAGTCTTGGGGCGAAGATGCTGGTGCTGGTCCATCACATCAACGAGGCTACCCTTAATCAGATGAAGATCGGGCCACGGCAATGCCAAGCTCGACTTGAGGAAAGCAATGATAAGACAGAGAGCGAGGAAGAAGAGAGTGAGGAAGAAGATGAAGCTGAGATAGAAGAGGAGGAACAGGAAGAAAAGGAAGAGGAGGCCCGAGATATAGAGGAGAGCTCCCCTCCTATGGCACCGGTGCAGGACACTGATTGGGCTACTTGGGATGCTCGTATAGCTCGACTGGAGGAGGATCATGCTGAGCTACGACAGGGTCAGGCTGTCCTGTGACAGGATGTCATGGATCTTTGGGGCCTTGTGAAGCACAAGGTCAAGAAAGTAACTCATGCGTTGAAAACTATCATGTGTTGCCTAATGGATAAGGGTGCTCCTTTTCCATCACTAGACTCGGATGCCTAGTCATCCATACTGTTGTCTTGTAGTTTGTTTTAGTTACCGCCTTAGGATGCTTATGTTTTCATGTTGATGGGTGTAGTAGTTAGTAGAATATTTTAGATGTTTGAGGCTTTGGTTATAGTAGATCTCATGCATTTTCTATCATGATTCATGTAACTCTGTATTCCCTGTATTGTGACAATTTTGGTAAATGAAATGCATGCAGCCTCTTTTGCTATGAAGTGTGTGGAATGCTTAAGTAAATGTGTATTGTGTTGCTATGCTCCATCTTATATGCATTGCACCCTATGTTGTATAGGGCATGCCACAGAAATATACGCGGAGCACAGCACACCTCGCACTCACTGATACGATGGATCAGGCTCCTTCCCACAGAGATGGTCGTATGGACCCTAGTTTGGGCCCTAATAGTGAGACTATACTTGTGTTTCAGTCTTCCACTGGTCCTACAGCTGGACTACCACCTTATACACCACCCGTTCACGAGCAGAACCGTGCATCTTCCTCGATACAGTACGTGCCTCAGCCTGCTCCACCTACTGATAGGTTTGAGCAGATGATGATGTTGATGCAGCAGCAGCACTAACAGCTCTGGACCACTATTGCATGGGCCTTATCTCAGGGTGGGAGTGTGACTCCACCTTCACCATCTGTACGTCCTGCTGAGACTGCAGAGCCTTCTGCTTGGGCTGAGGATGTGCCTCCGCCTGCACCTGTTGCATACCCTGCGGGAAATTTGGGTACTAGTGGCCTTCTCAAGCGATTTCAGCGCTTGAGGCCTCCTACTTTTACGGGTTCTCATAGACCCGAGGAGGCTGAATATTGGCTAGACTGCATCTCCAAGATGCTACGGATGCTATATTATAACGAGTCAGAGCAGGTTGAGTTGGCCACATTTATGTTTGAGAAGGAGGCTAGTATGTGGTGGGATAGTGTCCTACGGACAGTCACAATTAGCTACGTATGGACTTGGGCAGCTTTCGAGTTTCATTTTCACAAAAAGTACTACCCTCAGACCTACCGATATGAGAGGGAGAATGAGTTCTTGCACCTCAGGCAAGGAGGCATGACAGTTACCGAGTACGAGCATCGATTTACTGAGTTAGGCAGATACGTCCCTATGATACTTGCTGACGAACAGATGCGGATACGCCATTTTTCTGAGGGCTTGCGACCTGATATTCGGTCGAAGATGTGTTGTGTCAGCATACCCTCCTATGTCGATCTAGTGCATATGTCTATGCGCGCAGAGCAGGATGTTGAGCGACTGATACGTTCTCGTGACCCTATAGTTCCTAGGCCATGACCAGATATCGAGAGCAGGCCATTCCTCGGCAAGAGGCCTCGTATTGACTCTCCTCCCAGGATTGCGGCACCAGTAGTTCCGATGAGGTGTCCAGGTGTGACCTATTCTTACTGCGGGAAATCGGGTCACCCTGCAGAGAGTTGCTTTACATGGATGAGAGATAGCGGGTTTGCACCAACGCAGAGAATTGATCGTCCTCGCCCTCAAGCTTTATCGGCTCCACCACTACAGACAGCACTTGCACATCCATCCTTTAGACCACCTGCACCTCGTTATAGGCCGCCACAGTGACCAATGATGCCACAAGCCAACTGACCACAACAGGCACGTGTTCATGCGCTCACAACGGAAGAGCCAGAGACAGCACCTATGGCCTTTGAGGTCATTGTGCATGTTCAAGGTACTCCTGTCTTTTTATTGGTGAACACTAGGTCTACTACCTCCATCATTTCAGGTGCGGCAGTTAAGTGTCTAGTTTTACATACTACTCCCACGAAGGGCGTGAAACTCACTACTGTTACTGGGACTTTTTCGGATATCACATGGGTGTGTGAGGTTTTCTCCATAGATTTGGGTAGCAGGACGGTATTTGTTAACCTCATTATCGCTCCACTGTGGTACTACGACATTATCCTCGGCATAGACTGGCTCACTAAGATGAAGGCAGAGATTGATTGCGATAATTGAGTCGTAACAGCCAGCGGACCGGACGGCACGGTCTTTACTTTTCCAGTACAGGTTAGTTGGACATGTCGCGTTGAATGTTACGCCGTTTTACTTGAGCCTGTTGATGGGCCGACGTTAGGAAACATGTCAGTAGTTCGAGACTTTTCAGATATGTTCAGGATGATCCCTAGATTACCTCCTCGGCGTGAGATCGACTTTACAACTGATCTTGTGCCCGGTGTGACCCCCATTTCATTACCCATGTATCGGATGTCTCCATGTGAGATGGAAGAACTGCAGAAATAGATTGACGAGCTCGTAGAGAAGGGCTTCATACGACCAAGTGTGTCTCCTTGGGGAGCACCTATGTTGTTTGTCAAGAAGAAACATGGGTCGCTACGGTTATATATTGATTACCGCAGACTGAACAAGTTGACCGTGAAGAACAAATATCCTTTGCCCAGGATAGACGACCTGTTTGATCAGTTAAAGGGGGGCAAAGTATTTTTCGAAGATTGATTTACAGTCAGGGTATCATCAGTTGCGCGTCAAGGATGAAGACATGCAGAAGACGGCTTTCAGGACCTATTTTGGGCATTACGAGTTCCTTGTGATGTCGTTCGGTCTTACGAACACACCAGCCGTATTCATGGACTTGATGAACCAGGTATTTCGGCCATTTCTATACTGATTCGTCATCGTATTTATAGATGACATCCTGATATACTCCACGAGTCGGGAAGAGCACGAGGAACACTTACAGGCAGTCCTAGATACTCTGAGGAAGAACCAGTTGTTCACGCAGTATAAGAAATGTGACTTCTGGCAGGAGGAAGTCAAGTTCTTTGGACATGTGGTGTCCAAGGAAGGGATAGTAGTGGACCTGGCTAAGGTAGCCGTAATTCAAGATTGGAAATAGCCTGGTTCAGTTACTGAGGTGAGGAGTTTTCTGGGCCTGGCAGGTTATTACCGGCGATTCATCCGGGACTTCTCGAAGATAGCCAGACCGTTGTCATAGTTAACGTGAAGGGATCTAAAGTTCCCCTGGAATGAGAAGGCGAAAGTAACTTTTCAGGAGCTGAAGGTTAGACTGACGTCCGCCCCTATGCTAGTATTGCCAGAACAAGGGGTTAAGTACACTATATACACTGACGCATCTCGCGTTGGTTTAGGTTGTGTCCTTATGCAGAAGGACAGGGTGATTGCATATGCCTCAAGACAATTAAGGAAGCACGAGGAGAATTACCCTATGCATGACCTTGAGTTAGTAGCGGTCATATTCACATTGAAGCTCTGGAGACATTACCTCTACGGAGAGGAGTTCGAGCTTTTCTGCGACCACAAGAGCCTAAGTATATATTTACTCAGCGGGACTTGAATACGAGGCAGCGCCGATGGATGGAGACCTTGAAGGACTTCAAGTTCGAGGTTTCCTACCATCTTGGCAAGGCCAACGTTGTGGCAGACGCGTTGAGCCGTAAGAAGGCGATCATATTTGCGGCTCTGCTGATGATTGAAGAGTGGGCTATGCTAGAGTTTGTTCGCGACTTTGAGCAAAAGCTCACCGTGGATGAACCGTTTGAATGTGTCGCACACACTCGGGTGTAGCCACTTATTGATGACCGGATTATCGAGGCCCAGAAGGGCGACAAACGGTTGTCTGAGCTTCGAGAGCAAGCTAACGATGATGTGGACTCCGAGTGGAGAGTTGACACAGATGGGGGCCTACGATACCGTGGCCGTCTATGCATCCCAGATATTCAGGACTTGAGACAGGAGCTTCTCGAGACTACCCACAGATCGAAGCTTGCGATGCATCCTAGTAGTACAAAGATGTATTAAGATATGAAGCGGTCGTATTGGTGGGATAATATGAAGGTCCACATCGCAGAGTATGTGTTCCGTTGTCTCACATGTCAGCATGTCAAGGCTGAGCATCGCCGACCTCCTGAACTCCTTCAGCCCATGCCCATAACTGAATGGAAGTAGGACTTCATCTCTATGGACTTCATCTCGGGGCTACCGAAGACGAGAAAGGGTTATGACTCTATTTGGGTGATCGTGGATCGATTGATTAAATCGGCTCATTTTCTCCCTATTAGAGTGACGAACTCTGCAGATGACTTGGCTACATTGTACATCAAAGAAATAGTGCATCTGCATGGAGTTCCCTTGGAGATTGTGTCGGACTGCGACACGTGATTCACGTCTATCTTCTGGACTCGTATCCAGGAAGCGATGGGTGTGAAGTTGAAGTTCAGTACCGCGTTTCACCCTTAGACCGACGGGCAGACAGAGCGGGTGAATCAGATTTTAGAAGATATGCTGTGGGCCTGTGTGTTAGACTTCAAGGACAGTTGGGATTACTGCCTCCCATATGCAGAGTTCGCCTACAACAATAATTTTCAAGCAAGTATTGGCATGGCTCCTTACGAGGCCTTGTATGGGTGCCCTTGCATAATACCGCATTGCTGGGCTGAGGTTGGCGAACTTAGTTTGATTGGCCCGGAGTTAGTACAGGTGACCTCGGAGAAGATCGACATTATCAAGCATCGACTCCTGATGGCATAGAGTAAACAGAAGAGTTACGCCGATACGAGGCAGCGACCACTTGAGTTTGAGGTTGGAGATCATGTATTCCTCAAAGTTTTCCCTATGAAGGGAGTCCTTCGGTTTGGGAAGAAGGGGAAGCTTATGCGGTGGTTTATTGGCCCATTTTAGATACTTGATCGAGTGGGAGTGGTGGCATATCGTCTCGCTTTGCCTACACCACTCGCGGGCGTGCACAACGTATTTCATGTATCTATGCTGAAGAAATACATCCCTAATCCTTCACACATCATCCATTGGGAGCAGGTGCAGTTGTGTGAGAATGCTACATATGTGCTGCGTCCAACGCATATCCTAGACAGGAAGGAGCAGGTGTTGCGCAGTAAGGTGTTTCACTCGTGAAGGTATAGTGGACGCATCATACAGAAGAGGAAGCTACCTGGGAGACAGAAGCCGAGGTCAGAACGAACTACCCTCAGCTTCTCGAGGAGTACGAAAAGGTACTAATTTTGAGGACGAAATTTTTCATTAAGGGGGGTAGATTGTAACGACTCGAAAAATCCCCTACAAAGGCCCGAGTATCACCTCAGGCAGAAATCACTTAGGATCAAATCCTTTAGAAATTTGACAAAGTTAACAAAGTACTAAACTAGATTAGCTACAAAATCCGTTTGATCCACTTTAAATCTGATCTGCAAGACCCAAAACTAGTAGAATCATTGACACTAGGTTACCCTAAAATCTAGGATCAACCTCATTACCCGGCTGCTCTCGGGAGCATCACGAATCTTCGTATCAGATCTGGACCACACATCAAAAGTCCGAATAATACAAGGTTATAGAATTAGGACCACCTTGCTGGGCTTGACAATCATCTCGGAAATCAAAACCAAATGGTGTCCCAGGGCTATTCGCTTGAGCCCGGAGCAAGGAGTGTGAGAAAACCTGGTTTTCTTTAGAAATTAAATCAAATTTAAGTAATCTGAGACTGTCGCTTGTGGGCCAAATATAAGCAATCAGACGATCGGAATCTGACCCAAATACACCCTTAGATCAGGGAACATTTCTTATACATGTCTATGTACTTGTAACCCTGATCGAGTTTCAGTGACCGTTGAACTGAAACTGGTCCGCCACGTGTGATCTGGGAACCCGAGTGGAATGAAAACTTAACTCGACCTAGATCCATGGTCAGTGGGCTTAAGTCCGACCTTTGGCTCAAGGGGGGGCTCCAGAAGTGCTCCGTTGAGATGAAACAGATGCCCTTTGGACATAACCTAGGTATACCATGACCTTGAGTCTAGTTTAGTGAGTTTTAGACGTATATAAGGACCTTAAACCCTCTCTCATTCAGCCCATACGAATTTGAGAGAAACCCTAGGAGAGAGAAGAGAGAAAAGAAAGAGAAAGTGTGAGAGAAGTGGGAGAATCTTCCTGTTATTCTACCCTGCCAATCTACGTGCTTAACCACCACGATCTAATCGCTTTTCCGGTGATTTCGTCTTCGTTCTTAGGTAAGAAACCCTAACCCTAATCCGTTCTAGGGTTATAATTGTTGCAAGTGATGAAATAGCTAACCTATTTCATATCTTAGGTTGTCGTTCTGCCTGTGATTAAGGCTTGGTGTTTAACTAAGTCCGTTACTCGCTTCTATGGCGTAAGGTGTGGACTTTAGATGTATAGGTTACTGTTTTCAAATCTTTCAATGTCAGATAATGATAGATTCATGATCTGCGTGTTATTTCACATGTACAATGCGATGTTCATTTTGCGATTCAGTTACGTATGTAAATTATGGCGTATAGTGTATTCTGTATATTTATAGAAAATACCGTATACGTACAAAATATGAAAGTATGTTTGCCATGATTAATCATTGTGTGTACATGCTATATATGTGTGTGTAATACTTACTCGGCGAAAGGGTTCGCCCTAATACATGTTTTTGCTAATATACGTTATGTATGTTAAATAAATGTATTCTAAGTGTTTGTGAAAATGCTTGTAAGAGTAAGCACTTAGATGATTGGACTTTAGGTAGGTGTTGAGATAGGATTCTCAACTAACTTAGAGATGTATATGATTTTCTCCATGTTGGTTGTTTAATTTAATCGCTTACTTATGAAATGTATGTGTCTGTATTTCCTGTTTATATTGTGCTTTATAACATGCTTGTTAACATGCTTGAATTACTTTGTTAATTCTGCTTAGACTACTATAAATGCTCCTGGATAGGATTTGAATGTGATTGGGGCTATGTGATAGTCCAGGCAATCGGTAACAGGCTTGAAGTCGTGGCTGAGATTCATTTCGCCATGTAAGACGTGTTTGACGAACCCGAGTCGTACTTCGGTTGGCGACAGTAGTTAGGCCACGCGAAGTGCTTATGCACTTCATGTCGTCAGCTGGCTATGCACTCGTGCTAGTCGAGCTCGTCAAGTAACCCGATCTGTCTAATGTATGTTCACCAAGTTTAGACGTTACTGCTTGAACCTAAGGTACCAAACTTACCAGTGTAACCCCGTTAACCTTGGTACCTCGATCCGCTAAGACTCATGAGCCGGGCATGGTAGTTTGGGATACCGTGGTCGAGCTGTCGGCCTACGCTGGGGCCACGAGCCTCCCCGTAGTGACCAGTGAGCAACCCAGACTTGTGAGCCGAATATGGTGGTATGTGACACTGTATTCGAGCTGTCGGCCTACACTAATAAGGTGATGGGGGAGTGGTGTAACGAGTGCGTGTAACAGCCCTGGCTGCCCTTTGTAGTGACCTCGAGCATACACTGAATCTGCGGAGAGGCGACGAGCCTTCCTGTAGTAAGCAGAGTATAAACTAGGCCTGTATTGATAAGGTGATGGGGGAACGGTGCAACGAGTGCATGTAATGTTCCACAGCGACCCTTTGACGACACCTAGAACCACATCATCGTATGAGATTATCTAGGACTGACGACTCTAGAATGACTCATTGTTTGGGAATGATATAAGGGAGGTACCTTAGTTTTCCAATACTGCTGTATGAAAAGGACTAATAATAACTCGGTAATCACGCTCATAACATAACACTGCATGTGCCTAGAAGATGTGGAGCACTGAGGGATGAACGCATGCCACGGACGTAAGATGTTGTCGCACAAGGGAACATTGGCGAGGGCATGCATCATAACTGCATTCCATACTTGCATTAATAAGAGTATTTGGAATGTTTGATTGTACTGCTTTATCATTACTGATTGACTGAATTGATAACATGTTAACCTGTGCTTTATTGTTCCACTGAGTTAGCTACTCAGTCTCATGTTACGGGACGGTGTTGTACACACCAACCAGACTCTGTCTTAGATGCAGGTATTGACGAGATGCGGGAGGCTGAGCCTGAATACTACGATGATCAGGATGAGTTCTCCTTCATGTAGTTCTCTGGAGGCTTCGCTTAGGCCATTCAGATGACGGGACTATAGGGTTTACCATCATAGTTGTACTTTTTTTGGTATTTTGATTTTTGAAACTAATACATGTATATGGTGACTTAGTAAAGTATTCATACTCTGGAGATCGATTGTGACTATTTTTGGCTTTATATACATCTTTCAGTCTTCCGCTTGCATTTTATAACTTGATCTGGAGTATGAATTATAGTTTTTGTATAATCCCACTCATGATTAATGCATTAATACAGACAACATTCAATCATAAGCATTTATGTTGCATAAGTGATGTTTTAGAACTCGGGTGTAGAGTTGTTACTCGACCCCCGATTTTCAAGGCGTTACAATCTGACAGTTATTGTAACTACTCCTTCCCTCTTTCTACTTCCAGATTCTTCCCACGACCTTACTTGTTCTAGTCTTTTGACATATTTCAGCATCCATACGAACTTTGACCATTGGCTAATTGTTTGCTTAGCTTTTCGAACTCAGTCGCACCATTGACAATTGCTTACAATGTGCCCGACGTCTTATGGCCCTTTCTCTAAATACGGTCGTATATATAATAATCTTTTAATCGTTAAATAGATGCACGCATAATTCACACGCATTTGACCCTGAATGACCGAAAATGGGACCCGGTTGGATAGGGTACAAACAAGCACGAGGCTCGACAATGCTATTCAGTTGTATTGTGGGCAGGAGCACGACAACATATAATGGCTATCACCTCTCTCGATCCCCAAGAAGAATCAACTGAAAGAGGGTCTCTTATGGAAGACTTAGTGGTAGTACCCCTTTGTGAGACTGACCCGACCCTCACAATTCAGGTCGGCTCACTGTTAGCCCCAGAACTGCAAGAGGATATTGTCAGCCTACTAAAGCGACATACAGATGTCATTACCTGGTCTCACCAAGACATGCCCGGCATAATACTAGAGGTAATGGTTTAAAGGTTGAATGTCAACCCCGACCACTGACCAGTGAGGCAGAAGTGACAGACATTCAAGCAAGAACAATACACTATCATTGGCGATGAGGTCAGCAAGCTCCCAGAAGTCGAATTCATTAAAGAAATCTACTACCCCAATTGGATAGCAAATGTCGTGCTGGTGAAGAAATCTAATGGGAAATGGTGAGTATGCGTCGACTACAAGGACTTGGATGAATCTTAAGATAAAGAATATCCGTAATACTATTTATCATCATAACATCTGAAAGAGATATTTTATTAAAGAAAAGTAGCCTTTTAGGTCGTAAAGACAGTTTCCCTCTTCCGAGGATAGACCAGCTGGTCGACGGCACGACAAGGCACAAGCTCCTCGACTTCATGGATTCTTACTCAGGTTATAACCCGATCACCATGCATGCGCATGACAAGCAGAAGACAACCTCCGTCACCAACACAGGGCTCTATTGTTACAAGGTTATGCCTTTTAGGTTGAAGAACACCGTAACAACATACCAATGACTCATCAACAAGATGTTCGCCAAGCAGATCGAACACTCTATGGATGCTAGTCAAGAGCATTAAGGCGACGGACCATTTGGCTGACCTCGAGGAGATGTTCACCATCCTGAGGAAGTACTAGATGAAACTAAACTCGAGCAAATGTGCCTTTGGGGTAAGCTCAGGCTAACCAGAGGGGGATTGAAGAAAACCTCAACAAGATCCAGGCATTACTAAATATGAGCTCACCCAAAACTATAAAGGAAATTCAATGCCTCATGGGCAGAGTAATGACCCTCAACAGGTTCATCTCCAGAGTTACCGACAAGTGTCTCCCATTCTTTCAACAACTAAAGGGCAAGACAAAATCGACATGTATGGATAATTGCAAGCAAGCATTTCAACAGCTCAAACAGTATCTGGGGTCACCCTCATTACTTTTCAAGTCTGAGCAAGGGGAGCCACCGTTACTCTACTTAGCCAACTCGGCCACAGCAATTAGCTCGACCTTGATACGAGAGGTTGAAGGCAAGCAGCTTCTCGTCTACTACGTTAACAAGGCTCTAGTCCCAGTTGAAACCAGATACCCTGATATTGAGAAGCTCTCACTACCTCTGATTGTGTCATCACGTCGCCTCCACCTTAACTTCCAAGCCCACACCATTATGGTCTCGACCAATCAGCCCCTTCGTCAAGTACTTCAAAATTTCAAAGTATCTAGGAGACTGACAAAGTGGGCAATTGAGCTCAGTGAATTCAATATCGAATATCGACCCCGAACTACTATCAAGAGACAGACAATGGCCGACTTCATTGTTGAATTCACCAATATCGAGCTCCCTGAGGAAACCAAAGATGAGGGAACCGAGGAAGAAGACAACCCACAAGTATGCACCCTTCACGTTGATGGGTCTTCCAACTCAAAAGGTAATGGGGCAGGAATAATATTTATGGCACTAGATCAGACCTAAACATAGTATACCTTGTAACATCCCGAATTTTTGCCAACCTGGAATTAGACGTCCTTAGGCAATGGGTCGCTCCTGACACCTGATTAACTTGTCAGAACTCAATCCCACAGTCTAAAATCGCTTCTTAACCCATTTCCTTCACAAATCTCACCTTTCACCACCTCGTTCTTTAAATCATTCTAAGTACTTTCACATTAAACACTATCTTAAAGTTTAGGTGATGAAGAACAATACTTAAACTAAACATTACTACAAAGGACTAAGTACCACCTCAGACAGAAATCTTATAGGACTAAATCCTTTAGAATTTGACAAATTTAACAAAGTGCTAAACTAGATTAGCCATGAAATCCGCTTGATCCACTTGAAATACGATCTGCAAGACCCAAAACTTGTAGAATCATTGACGCTAGGTTACCCTAAAATCTAGGATCAATCTCATTACCCGGCTGCTCTCTGGAGCATCTCGAAACTCCGTATCAAGTCTGGACCGCACATCGGGAGTCCGAATAATATGAAGTTAAGGACTTGGGCTTGACAACCATCTCGGAAATCAAATCCAGACAGTGTCCCACGGCTGTTCGCTAAGAGTGAGAGAACACTTGTTTTCTTTACAAAATAAATATCTCAAATAGTAATCTGAGACTTGTTACTTGCGGACATTTTGTAAGCAACCAGAGTGTCAGAATCTGACCCAAATACACCCTCGGATTAGGAAAAATTTCATGAACATATCCATGTATTTGGAATTTCATATTGAGATCCGCTGGCCATTGAACTGAAACTGGTCCGCCACGCGTGATCTGGGATTCCGACGAAAATAAAAACTTAACTCCACCTGGATCCAGTGTCCGTGAGCTTAAGTCCAACTTTTGGCTCAAGGAGGCCTGCCAGAAATCCTCCGTTGAGCTGAAACTAGCTCGCTTTGGTTATAACCTAAGTATACCTTGACCTTAAGTCTATTTGAGTATATTTTTAGGCTATATAAGGACCTTAGAACCCTCTCTCTCACAGCCATATGAATTTGAGAGAAACCCTAGAGAGAGAAGAGAGAAAAGAGAGAGAAAGAGTGAGAGAATGGGAGAAACTCCCTACTACTATCCCCTGCGCTACACAAGCTGCACCACCCCATTCTCATCACTTTCCTAGCGATACCGACTTCGTTTCTAGGTAAGAAACCCTAACCCTAATCTGTTTTGGAGTTATAAGGGTTGTAGGTTATGAAATAGCTAACTTATTTCATTCTATAGGTTACCAAACTACCGAATACGGAAGCATAGCAAACCTATCATATTCGTTACGATTATACGGAAAGAGGTGAGGACTTTAGGTGTATAAGTTACGGTTTTCAACGCTTTCAATGTCAGATAATGATAGATTCATGATCTGCATGCAATTGCACATGTACAAAGTGTTGTCTGTATTTCGTTTCGATTAAAGACGAAGAATATGGAATTTTACATATTCTAGGTATTCGTAGAAAATACCGTATACGTATAAATTTTGGAAATGTGTTTGCCATGATTATTTGTTGTATGAATATAATATATATGGATAAAATACTTAGTTGGCGAAAGGACTCGCCATAATACATGATTTGCTAATATACACTATGTATGTAGAAATAGTGTATTCTAGAAAGTACCGTATACGTATAAATTTTGGAGATGTGTTTGCCATGATTATTTGCTATATGAATATATTATATATGCGTAAAATACTTGCTTGGCGAAAGGACTCGCCCTAATACATGTTTTGCTAATATACACTATGTATGTTGTAATAGTGTATTCCAAGTGTTTGTGAAAATGCCTGTGAGAGTAGATGTTTGGATGATGGTGTCTTAGGTAGGTGTTGAGATGGGATTCTCAACTACCTTAGAGACATGTATGATTTCTTCCATGTGGTTATTTACTTTAACCGCTTACTTATAAAATATATGTATTTGTATTCCTGTTTATAACATGCTTTATAACATGCTATATGACATGCTTATTAACATGCTTGAATTACTTTGTTTAATATGCTTTACTCTACATGCTCTAAATAAGGATTAATTGAGTTTGGGACTATGTTTATAGTCTGGACAATCGGTACCAGACTTGAGATCGTGGTTGAGATTCATTTCGCCACGTAAGATGTGTTTGACGAACACGAGTCGTACTTCGGTTGGCGACAGTGGTTAGGCCACACGAAGTGCTTACGCACTTCATGTGGTTCAGTTGATTGTGCGCTCGAGCTAGTCAAGCTCGTCAAGTAACCCGATATGTCTAATGTATGTTCACCATGTTTGGACGCTACTGCTTGAACTTAAGGTACCAAACTTACCAGTGAAATCCCGTTAACCATGGTACCTCGATCTGCTAAGACTCATGAGCCGGGCATGGTGGTATAGGACACCGTGGTCGAGCTGTCGACCTACGCTGGGGCCACATGCCTCCCCGTAGTGACCAGTGAGCAACCAGACTCGTGAGCCAATTATGGTGGTATGGGACACTATATTCGTGCTGTCGGCCCATATTGATAAGGTGATGGGGGAGTGGTGTAACCACTGTGCGTAATAACCTTGGCAGCCCTTTGTAGCGACCTCAAGCATACTCTGAATTTGCGGTGAGGTGACGAGTTTTACCGCAGTGTATAAAGTATAAACTAGGCCTGTATCTGTATAGTGATGAATCGTTAAAGAGGTGATGGGGGAGTGGTGTAACCATTGTGCGTAACAGCCCTGGCAGCCTCTGCAACGACCTAGAAACACACTATTTTATGAGATTAACTAGGACTGACGACCCTAGAATGGATCATATTTGGGAATGATACAAGGGAGGTACCTTAGTTTCCCAATCCTGCTGTTTGAAATGGACTAATAACAACTCAGTAATCATGCTCATCATAGCATTGCATGTGCCTGGAAGATGTGGAGCACTGAGGAATGCAAGCATGCCGTGAACGTAAGATGGTGTCGCACGAGGGAGTATGTCGGTGAGGGCATCCATCATGACTGCATTCATACTTGCATTAATAAGAGTAGTTAGGTGTGTTTGATTGTACTGCTTTATCATTACTGCTTGACTGCATTGATAACATGTTAACCTATGCTTTATTGTTGCACTGAGTTAGCTACTCACTTCCACGTTACGGGACGATGCTTGCAACACCAACCAGATTGTCTTAGCTGCAGGTGATGGCGATGCTTATGAAGCAGAGCCGGACTACTATTATGATGTTGAGGAGGAGTTCTCCTACACGTAACTCTCTGATAGGTCTTTGAAGACCTGGAATTGCATTGACGGGGCTATGGTATTTGGGATAGAAGACATTACACTTCCACAACTTGGTATATTTTGAAATTATGCTTGTAATTCTTTAACCTAGTAACCTTATCACACTCTGGAGACTTACTATAGTTTATATATTTTTCTATCTATCACAATCTTCCGCTTACAATTTAACTGTCTCTGGAGTATGATATGTTGTTTTGGCTTAATCTTACTCATGTTCACCACACTAATACAGACAACAGTCAATCATCATTCATTTTGTTTGTATAAGTGATGCGTTGGAACTTGGGAGTTGAGTTTATGCTCGACCCCCGATTTTCAGGGCGTTACATACCTTGAGATTCGGATTCCCGACGTCCAACAACAAGGCAAAGTACAAGGCACTCAACGGTCGCAGGCTGGTGAAAGAGATGGGGGTTCAAACCCTGAAGATCCACAACCTCTCGAGCTGGTGGCTGAGGAAGAGGGATCTCGCATGGAGAAACCTCCTGAGAAACCCCACTTGCCGTGTTCGGAGTCAACTACTAGCCCTTTGACGACAGGCTCTGGCCTACCTTCCGCCACGACAACAATAGAGGACCCTCCTCGAGGTGCTAAAGGAGGGACAATGACCCTCTTGACCGTCTTCTTCATTTGGCCCAAGTTGGTCCTAGCAGGAAGCCTTATCCTCTTTAAAGGATGAGGTTGATCGCCCATATCTACTGTTGGAGCATGAAAATAGTAGAAAAATAAGAAAAGAAAAGTGTAAAAGATAAGAAACGACTATGTAATAGAAAAAAGAGAGTTGCATTACACATGACCGCGCAACACATGTTTGTTACATGGGTCCATGCAACACATTGTAGGTGTGAGATTCATTACGCGTCGTGCAACGGGGGTGTTGTGCATAGTGGGGTCCATAACATGAGATTCAAGATGTTACACGTGTGAATGCCCATAAATACCCCTCCACTCCTTCATTTGAGAGATATACAAGATCAGATCTCCTGAAGAAAGAATTTCGAGTACCTCTGCAAGGTATTCGGAGAAGGAGAAGAAAGAAGAAGCAGAGGGTCAGAGACCTATTGTGCCGAACCGTGCAAAGGAGTCTTGTTGCGCGAGTCCATGCAATAGGAGTTTGTTGCGCTAACAATACATGCAGCATGCATACTGTCGAATTTCTGTATTTCTTACAATATCTCTTAGAATGCAGTCATTCCTTCACAAGAGTAGTTATTCTGAATGATTTAAAGAGAGAGTGAAAGATGTTCAGATCCGCACAACACTTCTCTAACTAAGATGAATACACCGCGAGCCAGAATGCTGTCAAAATTATCGTTTGAATTATTTCACATGATTTGTACTTAACGCTTTACACTTTATGTTGGAATTAAGGGAGATTCGAGGATATAAATGAATTCAAAATGAATAAAATACTTTGTGATGATTATTCTCTCATTCTTTCTTTGTTATTATTGAATATGATAATTCCCATAAACCAAATACATTCGTTTCTTGTTGAAACAAAATGGAGACTCTGCTGGGGACGTATTCTTATTCAATATAAACTTAGAAACTATCGAGACGACATTTATTACTGTTTGGCATCATATAGACACCAAAATGGCGACTCTCAATGAGAACATTCCCCCCCTTCATCTCCAAAATAAAGTGTAAATTCGTTCAAACTCCGACTAATAATATATTATTGTCTTTTCTAAGGAATCGCAATCTCGTTCAATCGTAATGCCCACTTCTTCCAGCAAAACAGTTTTTTATTTCGTACCGACTGGATATGTCATTGAATATGCTCGCAATGAATCTCTGAACCAAAAAGATCCATCAGCCTCGATTGGAAGCGATACGCCGTGAGCTACCATTGGAGTGATATTCGTATTACCACTAGCTCAAGATAACAGTGAGGGATGGGTTGTCGTATCTCCAAGGAGGTTAAAAGCCCAAGCATGTTCGACTATCAAATCAGCTTGGCTACAAATGATCGGGGGGCCAGTCACATGGAATGCTGTGAAATGAAATCCCGTACTTGCTCCACCACCGTCGTACCCTAGAAAGTCCCCCCTGCTCTTTCACTTCACAAGATTTCCCGGCCCTTTCCGTTGTGATCGTTCAATGGACTAGGAAGGAGAAAGGTAAATCACCTGTGGAAGACGAATCACTCTCCACAAAGTTCACCACGCCTTCACAAACAATACATTTGCAAACTACATCAAGATCATCTGAATCATATGAGAGTGTCAAAGGATCCAGTGGAAGTCCTCTCTCATCAAGCCATTTCGTGCCAACATACCCCTGTCCCACTCCGGCAACAAGTCAATCAGGAAGCGGGGAAGCCGTTGTATGCATGGCAGAAACAAGCCAGAATCCACACTGCCAATTGCAGATGAATGTATTGTCGAATTGGCACAGGCACAAAGAGCTTTAATGGAGGAATATAGAAACTGCCGAGAAGTATTGGCTACCCTTGCTCACAACGTAGCTCAGATCATGACTCCTCTTGTAATGGCTTCTGTGAATGGCCATGAACAGTAACCAGAAGGCTCGCACCACCGAGGGCAGGGTCACACGGATCGGCTCCTAAAGTAAGAGTTATAACGCAAGATGAGATGCGATAAGTAATAATAGAGGTCATTAGGAGAGAGAGAGAGAGAGAGAGAGCATTTAGGAAGTTTCCTATACATAACGTCGTATCCCAGGGAAGTGGAAGATGTGTCGTTTCTTGCCAATTTCAAGTATCCAGACTTTTAAAAATTCAACGGAGATGGATCTCTAGAAGAACATCTCATGCATTTCATTACAACTATGGGTAATTTTTCCACAGTTTCACAATATTGTATACGATTTTTTTGGCTCTTCTTTGATAGGAAAGGCGTTTCGATGGTACTCGAATCTAGCTCTGGAATCCATACGAACCTGGGAATAGATGCAAGACGTGTTCATGGCTAGTTTCTTCTCATCTGATCGAGAAGTCATCATCACTAAGTTAGCCTCTGTATGGCAAAGAGAGAACGATCTAGTGGAAAAGTTCATCGATCAATGAAAGACCTTGGGGGCATCATGCAGGCAGTTACCGGAAGAAAAAGAACATGTGAAGATGTGTCTGAATTCGATGGAAATAGGAATTACATTCGGCCTCACAAGCGTTGACATAAGAACTTTCCACAATCTCACTACGAAGGCGTGCACACTTGAAATGATGACCAAGAAAATGTCAACATTTCAAAGTGAGACAGGTGGAAGAAGACCAAATAGACTGATGACAAATGTCTTTGATCAGGAGAAGAAAATGGATGTTCCTTGTGATAGATGAAGTACATAAAGAAGAGAAGATACAGATTGCTACAGAGGGTGCACTGGTGATAAAAGGTCCCAACCATATGATTCTCATGTAGGATATGCATTTGAAAGAGAAGACGTCATCCCTATGATGAACCAATTGATATTGCCGAAATGATAGAGCTGCCTCCGTCTAAACGTCTTGAAGAAACTGAGAAAACAAAAGAAAAGAACTATTGGCATTATCATCGTTTGTAGGGACGCTCGACAAAAAATTACTTTACATTGAAGAATATATTACAGAGGTGAAATTATGATGGGAAAAGAAAATGAAAGAAATAAAAAAGCAGTGGTGAATGCATTGTCTGTCTGAAAGATTGCATATGAAGAAATAGAATCTAAAGAAAGAGAGGATGAGCGACGCAAGCCGTGTGAAAGTTACGAGAGAAAGAAGAAAGAAAGTTACAACACAATTACCACTAGTTCTTCCGATGAAGCGATTGAAATGCCACTGACTGATGGGTGCAAGGCAGTGGTAATTACGTTGCATTTGGGGAAAAGAATAATAAGTCCACTCCAAAAGTAGAGACCCGAAACAGTGCAAGGAGAAATGTCCGAAACATTTGCCGACAATGGGAAAGAAGAAAGAAATAAAGTTGAAAGAGTAACTTATGATGTCATGAATCATTTGAAGGGCATCCCCACTCGATTGAGCATATATGATACACTACGATTATCAGAAGATTTTAGACAGACCTTGATTCAAGCTTTGTCCAATAATAATATCAGAAAGGCACTGCTTGTTGAAATGGAAAGCACAAGACCAGATATACCTCAAGCTATTACGGGAAGGGAATGTATGTCTGTTGTGATGTTCTCTGACGACAATCTGACTTGCGACAGAGAGCACAATAGACCATTAATGATTGTCGGTCATATTTGCGATAAACAAGTCAAGCGGATAATGCTGGATAATGGGTCTACAATAAATTTGTTGCTATTGACAGTACTGAATGAGCGTGGGTATCATTGTTCTCATTTACGACTTAGTGGAATGATGATTTGAGGCTTTAATCAAGAAGGACAACGAGCATTGGGGAAGATTACATTGATGCTAGAAATAGGAGAGTTGACTACGAATGTTGTATGTCATGTTATCAATGCGGTAACGACATATAATCTCCTCTTAGGAAGACCCTGGATGCACTAATACAGCATTATACCGTCTACTTTGCATAAGTGCTTCAAATATTGTAGAGATGGAATTCAGAATAAAGTGATGGCCAATGTGAAACCGTATACAGAAGCAGAATCCTTCTTCGCAGATGCAGGTTATTAGGATGGATTCGCGGTCGAAGACAAGAAGAAAGATGATAGAAACATAGCTATAAAAGACAACAAAACAAGGGCGATAGAAACCAAAGTTGCGATAATAGAATTGTCTAGGAAAGTGAACATGAAAAAAATTTTACTTCGTGCCAAAACACTTGAGACAACCTGGGCAACCTCCTCTGACATTATATCGCCAAAACAATTAGAAACTCTACAGTCAAATTATATATAGTGTCAATACCACGTGCTAAGAGAAATAAGCCATTTCTAGCCATGCCAAAAAGATTTCTTGCCAAATCTAGTTCAAAAAACTCCAAACCCATTAAATTCTATGCCCCTTCAGAGACAAGGACAAAAGAAAGGGTTGGCAATAAAATGAATCGCGACAGATTGACATTAGAAGATTTAGAAAGATACAGTCCCATAAGCAGAAAGATTATGAAGAGTATGGGTTTTAATTGCGAAGAACCAACCAGATTGAATAATGGCAGGGGTATACAGGTACCAATTGACATAAATGAAGAAAAATGAGAAAAATTCTGCAGATTAGGAGCATCATCTTCTAATGCGCATGCAAACGTGATTGCAGCAGATCCAGTGGTTAGCAGAGAAACAAATTCTGAAATGATCAAACATCCAAAATAGCTCCGAAATAGATAGAAGATGGGGGGAAACCAACGGTCGATACTTTGCGAGAAATAAATTTAAGAATGGAAGAAGAGCTGCGACATACATTCGTGAATGCCAGTTGTTCACAACACCAATTGCAGGGTCATGATGTAGTAATAACTCGGTGAGACCGAGGTTGAATCCACATGGACTAAACTTGTACGTATTCTGAAAAATAATTAAAACTAGAACTAAAATCAGAACTAAACTAAAATCTGGAATAGTTGAGAATAATTGTGAATAAATTATCAATCTAAAGAGGAACTGGAGCACCAAGGATCCACTTGTAGCTGTTAAGATGCTACCTCACTTGATTCAATAAATACAAGTGGAATCGAAGTCCTATCCTATCCAGTTGAAAGATGGAATAGTTAAAACAATGTTGAACTTTTCATTAAATTAGTTCTCACATGAAGAACCATTGTAATGATCAGAAGGGAATTTAACCATCCACCATGCCCAGGAGACAACGGTGAATCATGAAGTTTACAGATCCCACAACTTAAAACAAGTAAGAAGATATTCAAAGCTCTCACAACATCTACTGTAATTGGAGTCACAACAAACCATAGAAAACTGAAAATATTCCTTTAATCAAACTAGACATTAATGGAGTTCAACATAAATTTGAATTAAAGTAAGATAAACATCCAAACAAACTACAAGCTTCACCTCTTAGCTCTAGCTAAGAGGTTTAGTTAACCATAGACATGATTAAGACTAAAACTCTTTAAAAAAACATTAAAAAAATAAACTAAAGAAGAAGAAAAAACTCTTTGGGAGGCTGTCCACCCTTTTGCTCTTCTCCTTGAACTCTAATTCGTTCATAAAACTCCTTGAAAAACCCGTATTTATAAGCTTTCCCGGACTGTTTTTAGAAACCACCTCAAATTTATGCACTCTGCATAACGCTTTCTATAGCATCGAACAACCTTCGATGCCATCGAACACGGAATCCCTGTTTAAATTGGAATCAAAAGTTGTGCCTTTTCGCACTACATAAATCTTCGATGCATTCGAACATATCTTCGATGTCATTGAATAGGACTTCGATTAATCGAAAAAGTGTCGAGAATGTTCCAGTAAGTTACTCCAAAATCTTCAAAATTCTCAATGCCATCGAATAGGTTTCGAAGTCATCGAGGGGGTCTTCGATCCCGCGAACAGGTCTTCGAGATCATCGAGAAAAACGCCCAATTAGTCTAGGAACCAAACTTTACTCTTATGTAATTCTTAATGCAATTGAACCCTCTTCGATGTCATTGGACATTTACTTCGATGGCATCAAAGGGTGTTTGATGTCATCGACAGTGAAGTTCAATTTATCTGAATTTCTACACTTTGTACTTTCAACTTCCTTCCTTCTCTACTTAGTTTTCTTAAATCTTAGTGTCATGCCCCAAACTCGGAAACCAGGCTCACAGAATTCTCGATTGCCGAATCCGGCGCTGACAGCCTCCGTAGTACCCTATTCTCGATTCCCGACAATCATATGCTAGATTTCGATCCTAGGATCCTACAAGGAGGATTTTTTAGAATAACATTTTTGTAATGAAGTATAATCATAAACATAACCAAGTTGCAACAAAACAACATCACCACATATCCACTATAATTAAAGCGTTTGAGTACAATCCATAAAGGGAAATACAAGATAGATATAAAAAATTCAAGAAGCTCTGCCGCACGCTCCTACCTCAGCTTGACTACGTCCTAGCGTCACCTACATGCATCTATCTTGCATAAGCTTATAGAAAGCTTATAGGGTGGTGTAAGTGTGTGCAATGTATGTGCCAAGCATATAAATATCAGAGTAAGAGGAAATACTAGCAAGTCCACGAGCCATACCAAATCAGAGTAAGCAGAAATACTGGTAAGTAGGGGTGTACATCGGGCCGAATCGAGTTGAGCTAGGCTCAACCCGGCCTGGTCACCGAGCCGACATGTCCAGCCCGAACTCGGTCTGGTCAGCAGTCGAGCGAGTTAGGGCCAATTTTGAACCTGCTCTATCTACAAAGGGACCCACGATTTGGATGGCCTGGATTGCTATAAATTTATGACACCTGTGAGGTGGATGAGTCACTGTCACTTCAAAGATGAGCGGTGAACTATCCTAGAAGTCAAGAGAGAGATTGAGAGAGAGGGAGAGAGAGAGAGATTGAGAGAGAGAGAGAGAGATTAGAGAGGGAGAGATGAGAGGAGGAGAGAGAGAGAGAGAGATTGAGAGTTTTAAGGTTTAGGGTCGGGCGGCGTTCTTACTTCTCTGTCTCAAATTGTTAAGGTAAGGATTTAGGAAATATATATATATAAATGGTCGAGTCAGGCCAGGTCGAATCGGGCCGAATGGGACTTGTTCGAACTCGACTCAAACTCAGTTTCGAGCTGAAGAAAATGGCCCGTCTCGGACCGAACTCAGTTCTGAGTCAGGCCGAGTTGAGCTAGTTAACAAGGCTAGCCCGGTTCGTGTACAACCCTACCGGTAAGTCCATGAATCATACAATATCAGAGTGAGCAATGCAGATTAGCTATACAATTCAGGGTCGTGGTAAACCAAATACCATGTGCTGGGGATGCAATGCAATATGCGATGAGAAAAAATGACCAAGCTAGAGTGTGTAGTTGGGATAATAGTAAGTGGTATCGCAAGCTGTGGGGTTCATCACAAGGGACTTCTATCTAAACCAGTGCCATATTTAAATTTGGATAGCTAAACTCAATGTGGTAAACTCTCGATCTCAAGTTGGTCGCACACCCCAACCGAAATCTTAGCCATTGCGAAGGTACATATAATGATTTGGTTATGCACCACCAGCCTGAGTGGATAGTGGATGAATGAATGAATGAGTCAAATGCTGACTACACAACTCCTACATAGTAGCCTGCTAGCATAGTATCCCGCCAACCACTGGTAACTCGCCTAAGCCCTTAGGCCCCGCCCACATTAGCGTCCGCCCAAGTGTGCCTACCCACGTGTGAAACAATGACGAGGTGCCACAATATCAGTGTTACTCATTTCTAGGATCATCACCAGGGTCTAGTACACTCTACGCCAGCTTGCAGCCTCATCTAAGTGCACAATTGGAAGAGTGGAAGAGACTTCACTATCCGCTTACCAATATCGGCCCGCCTTGTCGATAGCGGACCTATTCCTCAAGCTGGTCAAACTCAACCTAGCTTAAAGCTCCCTCACTCGGGCAGATAAGACCACACCCTATTCCAACTGACCACGACATAATGGGAGACACGGCCTACTGGTATATGACTCTCATGCGCTCATGCATCCACTCGATCTCGATGTTGGAGCATTCCCTGGCCACGGGGGTTTAGGGACTTTCATCCATGGATATCCAACATGCCCATATGCTAGAACCAAATATTTTCGGTGTCCCATCTGCCCATCTACGATATGTCTGTGGAGGCCACAACCCTGATGTCGCTAGGGCGTATGGTGGTCATATCACAAAATACGAGATACATGAATTATACCATCAAGTCATGCATCAAACCTGCACATACCACATGCTCATGTGGGGCAATTCCACCTCTCAGGGAGTCCCATAAACAACCAGCCCAATGGCAGATGATATGCTCAATCACTCCTCATAACAAGCATGCAGATGATGCGTATGATCATGTATCATGAAGTATACTAAGCATGATTATAATAACATACATCATGGTGGGCCGGTATAAGGTGGCCTATGGCCCGTATAAGTGAATGGGTGGTGTGCAGATAGTCATCCATACATGGTGGGCCTCACACATCACAATTAGGCCTCACACATACAATGGGCCTCACGCATATAATGGGCCTCACACATACAATGGGCCTCATACATTACAGTTGGGTCTCATATAATCACAATGGGCCTAATAAAATCACAATGGGCCTCATACAATCACATTGGGCCTCATACAATCACAATGGGTCTCATACAATCATAATGAGCCTCATACAATCACAATGGGCCTAATACAATCACAATGGGCCTCATACAATCATAATGAGCCTCATTCAATCACAATGGGCCTAATACAATCACAATGGGCCTCATACCATCTCAATGGGTCTCATATAATTATAATGAGCCTCATTCAATCACAATGGGCCTAATACAATCACAATGGGTCTCATACCATCTCAATGGATCTTGTATAAACACAATGGGCCTCATACAATCACAATGGGCCTAATACAATCACAATGGACCTCATACCATCTCAATGGGTCTCATATAATCATAATGAGCCTCATACAATCACAATGGGCCTCATACAATCACAATTGGCCTAATACAATCACAATGGGCCTCATACCATCTCAATGGGTCTCATCAATCACAATGGGCCTCATACAATCATAATAGGCCTCATACCCATCACAATGGGCCTGTATCATGATGTTATACTAGCACATACTCAGTGAGTCTTACTAGATAAGTATACTGGCATGGCCTTCGGAATGTTTGACTGGCCTATAAAAGTAGTACTTGGGTTTCAAATTACTTTCATAAACTAATCGAGTCTTTCTCGCATTCTTCCTTTATGGGTGAACCCTTCCCTTTCCTCAGGGATGTTGACGATCTTCCTGAAGATTAACGACCTCCATAGGAAATTCTGAAGACACCTTCCCAACAGAGTTTTTCGGCTCGCTGGGTGCCCATTAAAGAGAACTATTCTTCATATTGTATTATAATTATGGTCGTGTTTGTCAGTAGCTTTAACTTCTCTTCTGGCAGTGACAGAAGTGAGAGTGCAACTACTTTTCTTTTGGCAGTGATAGAAGTGAGAGTGCATCTTTAGCTTCTCTTATGGCAGTGACTGTGTTATATGGGTCGTGGTTTGCATGGGTCGTAGTTGTCAAGTTATATGGGTCATGGTTGTTATGTTATTGGGTCGTGGTTATTATGATATATGGGTCGTGGTTGTCATGTTATATGGGTCGGGGTTGTTGCATGTTCACCAGGACCCATATAAGACGATAACCACGACCCATGACAACCATGACCCATATAATATAACAACCACGATTCATATAACGTAACAACCATGACCCATATAACATGACAACCACGACCATAATTATAATACAATATGAATAACAGTTCTCTTCAACGGGCACCCAGCAAGCTGAAAAACTCTGTTGAGAATATCTTGTTTAAGCTTAATCTCTCAACAAAGTTTTTAGTCAGGCTAAAACAAGACATTCTCAACAGAGTTTTTCAGCTTGCTGGGTGCCCATTGAAGAGAACTGTTATTCATATTGTATTGTAATTATGGTCGTGGAGGACAACTCTGTAGCTCAATGACAGAAATGGTACGCCCCTGGTCATCAATGGGAAATCCCATGGGTTGTGATTGTCGTGGATCGTAGTTGTGATGTAATATGGGGTCATGGTTCTCATGTGATATGGGTCGTGGTTGTAATGGGTCGTCGTTTCCATGGGTCATAGTTGTCATTATATATGGGTCATTGTTGTCATGTTAGATGGGTCGTGGTTCTCATGTTAAATGGGTCGTGGTTCTCATGTTAAATGGGTCATGGATATGACATTTTTCCCTATGATGTGATACAAATGACTGTTATATTTAAATGAAATTTATGATACATGGTGAAAATATGATTCCTTGTCAGATAGATGGAATAGATCTCATATAAACATGTTCCCACTGTAATGTTTATTTGACATCCCAACTATGCTCGGTGGCCTAGAGACCACTGAGCACCAACTACATGAGCTCCGGATCAGGCTGATATTTGGGCCCTAAAATGACACGACAAAAAAGGATGGGCAGTGTGGGCCCAAAAAGTCTTAGCCTGGAAAGTTTCAACAGAGAGTTCCATTGTCACGATTTTTTCTATTATGTCACCCACACGAGCTCTGGATCAGGCTGATATTTGGGCCCTGGCCCTAAAATGACACGGCAAAAAGGATGGGCGGCATGGATTATACACATACATCAATGCGGACCCCACGAGTTGGGTCCTTGCCCACGCGCAAAAAAAAAGGGTTCCGTACACATCACTTTCTTGGGATTAAATACGATCGTAAATTCTTATTCCATAGAAAACCATACAACTACTGAAATAAGGACAAGGGCATTTTGGTCCAAGTAATTTTCAAAAGCATGTCAGAAGGCCACTCTTAGGATATATGGAATGTCGTAGCTTTCTAGGTAATTTGCCCAAACTTTGAGGTCAGTACGGTCAATTTCCTATATATATATAATTAAATACTGAAAAAAGAAGAAAAATGGATAAGTTTGGAATTAGCACTTGATTATACTAATCTCGAGATGATGAGTTTGGTTAACATTATGAAATGAATGTATTTTTATGAAAAGTAAGTTAGAATTCACTGAGCACATTGAAAAACTTGATATATGAACTTATGCTCCTAAGTGATTATAAAGAACCTATTTGATAGATTGCTTGTGTAATTTAGCCCTAGGTTTTCAATTTTTCACTCTCGCTTCTATGGTTTATACTCATTTATACTTATTTACACAAAAGATTGTTTTCTGAAAGTGATTTGATCATTGAGAATTAAGGATTTGTTTATGCATGTTTTGCTCGGAACTAGCAAAATGCTGGTTGCGGGGGTGTGTTGAGTGTCAAATATTGTATATTTCTCCCTGTTTATATCTTGGTTTTATGAACATGAAAATGCTTAATTGGTATATTTTATACATGTTTGTATTGCGAGGTGAGTCTGAGAGCTTGGATTGAAAAGAATTATAAAAACATGGAAATTAAGGCTTGAAGATCACCAAGGTAAGGGATGGATCTTAAGAGACCAAGATTGAAGATTTCAAGGGCCCAAGTGTCAGGCCTGTGTCCTAGTACCATTAGCTTCACTGGGCCCCTTTGATGAATCGCAGTTTATGAACTCCTCGGCTGTGGTGGTTCAACGAATTCATAAGAGTTACAGAGACCATTTGCGTAAGACCCCTAACTTCAACTACTTAAGAGTCTAAAAAAATCTGATTACTCCAACTACTCACGAGCTTAAACTGTGTGTGATGCACACCTTAAAAATACTAACTTGAACTCTAAGATAGTTCCGTCAATTGAAGACAAACACCATATAAAGCATATTAACAGAATATGTTATGCTGGCATACTTATATCTCCAAAATTTAGTGCAGATCAAAGAGAGATATCATATGCATAAAACATATGCTTTTGCTAAGGTCATGATTACCAAAATATGAGAATGCTAAACCTTATTAATATATTTGATACCATAAAGAATTTATACTTGAAAATCACCATGAAAAGACTATCAGAAAATCTCATATATAAATATAGAAAGACTAGTTCATGTTTTTTTGCAAAATATATTACAATTCTTCAAGAACACTTGGTGCAGTTATATATCTTTGTAAATCCTATTTTAATTGTACTTGAACAACGACATTGTCCAATTCAGCATCAATGACAAGCTTAGCCTGATTAGGAATACCGGCTAGCTTCTATTCCAAGGAAGTTATAATCGCCTCATTTTTGGAAAGCTCCGACCCTTTAAGATTGGTTATCTAGATGTTTTCTTCAATGATGGCTTCAATCTTACTTGCTTCTAATTCTTCTTCTTAGTTATGGGCCTCAAGGCTAAGTATTTGTTCTTTCAACTTGGTTGTTTACTCATCAATACTCGTTGAAGATTGTTTTAGAGTCCTTAGTCTCTCTTGAAGAGAATCGCGTTCTCTATTATAACCAAAAATCATGGTTGTCGCCTTTGAGACCTTATTCTTAAGAGATAGTAGTTCTCTTTAAAAATCCAATATCTCTGAGGCAACAATTATACTTCGAACCTCATCCAGTTGACGGAGCGAAGTGCAAAAACGAGATAAAGAATTGTACAAGGGAGAAATGTTGATTTTATCCATCCTTGAAACATTATCTAGTACTCCCAAGGCAGTATCTAAGGTAGACCATTGTTTCGGATCCTTGAACATACAGACAGCCGCTGATAGCGCACCCTAGATTAAAATGTCCTAGACGGAGTGACTGTACATAAATAAAAGAGAAGACTATATATATATAGCCAAATCTTAATATCCAAGGCTAATGGAAGAGTTTCGGGAAAGAAATATACCTATGATCGGTACAGAAGTAACAAGGGCATGAATTGTTGGAGATCGTATCCGTGTAGTAAAAGACGAAGGACTAGGGGCAATTGGAATCATATCCGCAAAAGAAGGCACTTTAGTCCCAGTACTGGAATCAATTGTAATTGAGTCGTCGCATCAGCCGGCTCTGTTGGAAATATTATTTCGCGCGCTACAGTACTAGGCCCAGTCAAAGGAGCGAGAAACATTTTTGAAATTGCGGTAGAACCTCTATTACTGAAGAATGAAGTATGTCCAAATGTCTTAGAGGGGAGTGAATTGGACTTTTTCAAAATTATTTTCAACTAAGAACAAACTATGCCTAACTTTAATTGAAGGAGTACGGCAAAATAACTCTATGGCTTCCAAGCCAATAGAGGGTCCAATTCACATAGGCTTATACACGATTTGTATATAAAAAAAGCAAAGCCTATAAGGATAGTGTATTGTGTGTGGGATGTGATTTCTATTAATACTTATACATTAACTAAATCATGCATCATAAAAGTCATTTGATGAACATAAGCATAATTAGAATAATGCACAAAAGACAATCCCAAACACAATCATATATAGTGGTTCGGCTACTTTTCCACTCCACTCCCGGCGGACGCAATCTCTCCTAAAGTGTATCAGATTTCACTATCCAATGGTTTAAAATCAGGTTAACCATGAACCTTCACAAACTACACAAGGTTAACTAAGGGACCTACACAAAGTTCCCTTAAGTGCTTACACAAGGCGACGAGTCACTACAAGAAAATAGGCCTTTAGCCACAATTTTTTAGCCTCAGTTAAAAAAATGGAGGCTAAATGTGTTTTTTAGCCTTGGTTGCTAAGGAACTGAGGCTAAAAGTTCATTTTTAGCCTCAGCTGCATAGGAACCAAGGCGAAAAGTCTACTTTTTAGCCTCAGTTGCATAGGAACCGAGATGAAAAATGAGCTTTTAGCATTAGTTCCTTAGCAATCGAGGTGAAAAGTCTACTTTTTAGCCTCGGTTGCATGGGAACTGAGGCGAAAAGTCTACCTTTTGGCCTCGGTTGCATAGGAACCGAGGCAAAAAGTCTATCTTTTAGTCTCAGTTACATAGGAACCGAGGCGAAAAGTTTACTTTTTAGCCTCAGTTGCATAGGAACTGAGGCCGAAAGTCTATCTTTTAACCTCAGTTGCATAGGAACCGATGCCAAAAGTCTACCTTTTAGCCTCAGCTGCATAGGAACTGAGGCAAAAAGTCTACCTTTTAGCTTCGGTTGCATAGGAACCGAGGCCAAAAGTCTACCTTTTAGCCTCAATTACATAGGAACCGAGGCGAAAAGTCTACCTTTTAGCCTCGGTTGCATAGGAACTGAGGCAAAAAGTCTACCTTTTAGCCTTAGTTGCATAGGAACCGAGGCCAAAAGTCTACTATTTTACCTCATTCGCATAGAACCGACGCCAAAAGTCTACTTATCGGGACAGGCAAAGGCCCCACAAGCCACCGAGTGGCCACCGTGATGAATGACTTCTACCCACACCGTTTTTTATATCATTTTAGAATAATGGACAAAAAATAAGACAAGTTCAAGTCTTAAATGGACCACACAGTAGGGATTAAATTCCTACCATTGAAAAATTCTCAAGGCCACAGAAGTTATAGATTAGTATGATATTTATTTTTGCACTTCATCCCGGTATATATGACTAAATCAACAGGTTGGATGGAAAATAAATGGCACGGTAGACCCTAAGAAAGTTTCAATGGTGGGCATCCTTAGCACCGCTTCTTCTTATGGTGTGGTCCACTTAAGCCTTTCATCTGCCTTATTTTGTATCCAGTATTTTAAAATGATAAAAAAACAAGAGTCCGGATCCTCTGTTATCCGGTCAACAGAGGATCCCTGTCATCGTAATTCTCATTGGTCCATGTCACCACTCACTTAAAAAATAAAAAAATAAATTAAAAAAAAAAGCTGTGGACGCCAAACCATTAGGATAACAGGAATTTCCTGTTGACCGGATAACCGAGGATCCCGACTCATTAAAAAAACATCAAGTCGTGGGACTCCCTATCTGGAGCAGCAGCAGCTGAAAGGCGATGGAAGGCCAGAGCAGCATGAACGGCAACGACAATCCTGCCCAAGCGCCAGACCTTGATCTCCCTGACAACCCCAATCACGAGTGGGCCCAGTTCGGCGCCGGATGCTTCTGGGGCGTCGAGCTGGCCTTCCAACGCATCGACGGTGTGACGAAGACGGAAGTGGGCTACTCTCAGGGCCACGCCGACGAACCCACATATCGGATGGTCTGCAATGGCAACACCAAGCACGTGGAGGTCGTCAGGCTCCAGTTCGATCCTGTCGTTTGCCCTTACACCACCCTCCTCGACGTCTTCTGGTCTCGCCATGATCCCACCACCCTCAATCGCCAGGTAAATTTCTAGATATACGAACATTCATCTGTAAATCATATGCATCCCAACTCTTCTGTGTATGAGGGCCGTCGATCTAGACCTTCCGATCGACTATTTCTCTGGGATTGGATGGCCAGTAAGCGCACCGTCCTTCTGATTGGGCGTGGATGTTGGTAGCGTCCAATCAATAGTCTGACTGTAATCTAGTCGTGGGCAATGACTGTTCAAGAGCACAATTGAGAATCCTTGGAGGGTTACCTTTCCACCGCACTCAAGATCAGGACGCGATTGAGCCCACTGCGGTTTCCTTGTCACATCCACTCCGTCTGCCAGCTCATATTAGGACATGGGCCTAAAAATAAGGAAAATTCAAAACTCAAGTGGGCCATGCCACTGGAAACATTGGCGATTGAATATCCTCATTGGAACCTTTGCAGGGGCTGCAGAAGTTTTGGATCAGAATGATATTTGTGCTTTGTGTTCATCTTGGTGGGAATAACCTTATGAACGGTTTGGATGGTATTAAAAAAAAATCGTGGAGCCCCATGAAGGTGTCGAGGGTGGTTGTTCAATCTCCACTGTTTCCTGTGGCGTGGCTCACTTGAGTTCTGGATCTGTCTCATTTTTGGGCTCCTGTCTTAAAATGAGCTGGTGAAACTGATGGACAGAGTGGATAACACATGGACACCTTGGTGCATTACAGGAAAGTCTCGTCCCAAGATTTTTTCATTTTGACATCAATTGGGAAAGATATGGCCAGAATACGGTTGGGATATGGTGAAAGATGTGGTATGATTGTGGGAATATGAGAGTTAAGTGGCCATATCATCCCTGTTGGGGCCAACACATGCAGTGGGGTTTGCCCACAGCCCAAATGGCATCTAGAATGGTTTGCTAATTTGGAAAAGGATTGGATTTTTTTATTTTATTTTTTTTGAACGGCTGAAAAGGATTGGATTTGGCATTGGTTAGTTTCTTAATGTGTGGTTAAATTAAGGTTGTGCTTTAGATGAACTTTGGGACAAGTATTTAGGTTCTGCATAACAAATTTTGTATGTATGCACTCTTACTTACATAAACACTCAAACTTACATGGACCTATACAAGTACACACTCACACTCACACAGATATGTTTTATTTTTATTTTTTATTTTTAAAAAATTTTTAATACCGAAGAATTTTTACTACAACGGCAAAAAAGCAAAAATAAAGTACGAAGGTGAAGATGATGAGTCATCAAGCCAAAATGATAACAGAACCACCCCCAATAATCTTCCACAGAATGCTTGTTGTAATTGCCAAATGGAATAGAGCTCAATCTGCTACTAAGGACTGTGTTTCTAGCCTTTTGATAATCTTTCTCATACATTTTAGAGATATTACAAAAATTTCTATTATTGTGGCCGTTCCACATGGGCCACAATGCTGTAAGCATTGAAAGATGCCAAAGGGTCCTTTTTTTTTCTTAATGAAAACCAAATATTATTAAAAAGAGAAAAATCAAACAAGAAAACATCAAGGTATGGTGATGAGCTAAGCTAATACGGAATGGAAATTCTTGATTAGATTGGAAGAGATCACTCGGAGAGAAAGGTTGAGAACCCTATGGCTTAGAGAAGGGGACCATAATACAACTTATTTTCATAGCATCTCAAACTCTAGAAGAAGAGGAAATGCAAATACCAAAATTGTTGTGAAGGGTAGACTAATAGAAATTGGGGAAGGAATTAAAGATATAGCAGCAGATTTCTTTGAGTGGCTTTACTCAAAAGAAATGATATCTAGGCTTGTTAGAGGGGCTTTCTGTCTCAACCATTTATGAAGAGGCAACAATGGCCCTTGAAAAGCCTTTTGAAGAGGGTCATTTTTAACTTTGACAAAGACGAGGCACTTTGGCACAGGGAGGGACGTGATGAGGTTGATCACTGTCTTCCTCAAGGGATAACTACTCTGAATCCATAGAGCTCTCTAGACTCCTCACAGAGCTTACTCAAATCCACGAGGGATAAAAGTAGGAATAATTCCTAATAAATTCGAAATAATTTGATTAATTATAAAAAACAAAGTTAAAACTCTTTAAATTAAGGAACTCAAACCTAGGACAAAGTTTTAGACCTAAACTCAACTTAAACACCCTAAAAATGTGACTTACTATAAATAGTAAACTTACTATAAATAGTAAACTTACTATTTATAGACAACCTCTATTCCTACTAGATTTCGTGGTTTTTGGCCAAAAATAGTAAGTGTCCAATTTGTCCCAACCACGTTATTCTCCTAACTTTTCAAAGCCCTTTTCATGTTGGGCACGACTTATACAACTCAAAGGATCAAAAGTTATACCCGAACTAAAACTTACTATTCGACTTTTGACCATCAATCTGATGGAATCTCGCAAATCCAGCATGAGCAACCCGGCGTAGTAGGGTTGGTTGGCTTAAGTAGGTCTTACCCCAAAATCATATATAATATGTTGAAAAACTCATCCCGGTTTGGGAGATACGATTGATTTAAGGTTCTAACGTTCCGGATCGTTTTCGCCTCCAATTGGGTCTTCTTAGTTCCATCTTTGCCATGAAAGTGTCTGCGACCCTCTCTACATAAGTCTCCTCCACTTTAAAAGAATTCGACCTCGAGTTCTCGTGCAGCTTCAATTCATGATACTCGTTCAGGTCTACAACGTTGAAAGTACGCGAGATCTCCATATCATTCGGAAGATAAACAACGTTAAGCGTTGTTATTGATCTTTCAAAGGATCAGTATCAGTCCAATCTTCTTGTTTTTCAACTTGTTGTAGGTCTCGGTTGGAAATCTCTCTTTCCGTAGATGAATCATAACATTGTCGCCCACCTTGAACACTTTTTGCCGCCGATGTTTATCGGCTTGCTCCTTGTACTTGTCATTCAAAGTTTGCAACTTGGCTTGCACATCTGCATGAATGCCCACGATTTAGTCCGCCATATGTTATGTTGCAATGCTCATGCTTAGGAGCTTGGGCAAAGGGACCAAGTCAAGTGTGTGGCGGGGCACTCGACTATAAACAATCTAGAACGAAGACTTCCCTGTCGAGCGGTTCATCATATTGTTGAATGCAAACTCCGCTTGAGACAGCCAAATCCCACTGTGTTAGCTTGGTACTTGAAATGCATCGGAGGAGGTTTCCCAACGTGCGATTCACAACTTCAGTCTGCCCATCGGTCTGCGGGTGGTAGGCACTACTGAACTTAAGTCACGTATTGAACTGATTCCACAAAGTTCGCCAGAAGTGGCTAATGAACTTAGTGTCACGGTCAGAAGTAATGGTCTTGGGAACCCTGTGTAGATGCATGACCTCACTGAAGAATAGATTCACTACGTGTGTTGCGTCAAAGGTCTTCTTACATGGGATTATGTTCGTCATTTTTGAGAAACGATCTACCGCCATGAATACTGAATCCATGCCACGTTGTGTTCATGGGAAACCAAGCACGAAGTCCATTAATTAGTCCTGCCAAGGGCCATCAAGCATAGGTAACGGAGTGTGGAGGCCGCCTGTATTCTAAGACTATCCCTTGGAGGTCTGACAAACATAACAGCGCTGCACCACTTTACCCATGTCACATACCAATTGCGGCCAATAATACCGTTCCTCAACAAGAGCCCGCTTCTTTTCTCTCTCAAGGTGTTCGCCAAGGCCATCTCCATGTAGCTCTTGGATAATCTGCTCCCTCAGAGAACTTTGGGAGATGCACAATTGATTCTCTTTGAAGAGGAAACCTTCTTGCATATGTAGGTCATTGGGATGACCCTCTTGGCACCTCATCCATTCATCCTTGAAGTCATCATCTTCGGCATACAACTCCTTGAGACAGTCGAAGCCGACTACCTCATTGTTCATCGTAACCAGTAGTGATGTATGGTGGCTTGCATCAACCACCTTGTTTTGCTGCCCTAAATAATGCTTAAGAATGAACATGGATTCTTGCAAAAAATGTTACCCATCTAGCATGCACACGGTTCACATTGGCCTTACTATTAATAAACTTTAAGGTTTGATGGTCAGTGTAAATAACAAACTCTCTCTGAATTAGATAATGCTGCCAATGTCGCAATGCTTGAACCACTACGTACAACTTAAGCTCACATGTCAACAATTTCTTTTGGGTTTCACTGAGCTTCTCGCTGTAGAAGGCTACTTTGGCTTGCCTTCCTGTGATAAGACTCATTCAATTTTGACATATGAGGCGTCACACTCAACCTCAAATAGCTTATCGAAACTGGGAAGAACCAAGACTGATGTTGTGGACAATCAATGCTTAATTCCAGCAAAGCTCTTTTCAGCCTCATTGGTCCATTGAAACGACCATTTTTTTTTTCATGCAATCTGTAATGGGTGCAACCAGTGTTCGAAATATCGGTATTGCCCAATGTATTGCAACCTTGGGATACAGATATGTATTGGTTATTGCACGAGATATATCGTTTGTATCGCATAATTTATCACACTTTTTAGGAAACATGGGGAAACATTGGCAAAATGGTTGGTTTTTTTTTTATTTTTTTATTTTTTTATTTATGAAACTTCAGGGATTATTTAAAAAGACCTTAATAGACACTTTTAAATCATAAAATATCAAAAAAGAAGTGCATGTAATAAATTTCCTTTGTATAACGTCCTAAGTTATGCGTTATCTGATTGAACAAAGGTAAATATATTCAAATATGATGCATACCATTTATAAATGTATAAAGATATGTATGAAAACATAACCAGTGCATTCAAAAGCAAAAGATATATTAGAAATTAGAAAACATACCTATCAATGATGTGTGTATTCAATATCCACCCTATCCATCCGTTTTTTCATGTCATTTTAGGACATTATCCAAAAAATGAAGCATATCCAATAATCAGGGGGACCATACCATAAGAAACAATGGTGATTGACCATTGGTGGGCCACAAAAGTTTTGGATCAAGCTGATAATTGTTTTTTCCCTTCATTCAAACTTACGTGGATCACGCAAGTGAAAACAGTTGCAATTGATGGTATCGTCGAAAACTTCTTGGAGCCGTAAAAGGCCTTAATGAATTAATGCTACCGTGGAAAACAATAGGGCCCACCTCGATGCATGCACGTCATATCCGCATTGTCCATTTGTTTTGCAACCTGGATTTAGGGGTTGGCCTAAAAAATGAGGCAGTTACAAATTTCAGGTAGATGTGGACCACACCACACAAAATAGTGGTCATTGAATGATCACAATTAAACTTTTTTGGGGCTATAATTTTTTTGGATCAAGCTAATATTTATGTTTTCCCATCCAGGTTTGTCAAACCGTATGAATAGATTGGATGGCAAATAAATATTACGGTGGGCCCTAAAAGGCTTTAATGGTGGACATCATTGCCACCACATTTTCTTATGGTGTGGTACACTTAGCTTACATTTGTCTCCTTTTTGGGCTCATGCCTTAAAATGACTTATGAAAATGGATGAAGGGTGTGGATTGGCTGGTGTACCACACACCGGCAAGGTGTGGGTATGTGTCGTGCCAAAATGGGACGTGGATTTCCTGCTAAATCCTTTCGCAGGGTGGGGCACACTGTGATGTTTGTGAGAAATCTACCCCGTCCATCCGTTTTGTGTGCTTATTTTAATACTTGAGGCAAAAATTGAGCAGGATCCAAGACTTAAGTGGGCCGCACTAAAGCAAAAGGTGGGTAGGGAAATTCCTACCATTGAAACCTCCATGGGTCGATAGTGATGTTTACATTCCATCCATAACGTTCATAAAGTCATTACTACTGGGATGAATTGAAAACACAAATATTAGACTGATTCAAAAATTCTGTGGCCCCACGAATATTTCAACTGTGGACCTTCAATCCTCACATTTTCGGCCCACTTGAGTCTTGGATCCGACTCATTTTTGGCCCCATGTCTTAAAATGTGCTAAAAAAATGGATGGACGGGGTGGATTTCTCACAAACATCACAGTGGACCCCACCTAAGTTTTCAGCGCAGGAACTTCATGCGAAGCTGCCAAGATGAGCGCTGACGATCGTGGAGCTCGAGTTGTACAAACAGTTCAAAGGAGATCAAAGTTACATGAGCCCCACAATAATGTATTTATTATATCCACACAGTTCATCCATTTGGAGAGATGATTTTAGATCGTGAGCCCAAAAAGTCATATCCAAAGCTCAATTGGACCACACCACAAATAGTAGTGAGGACAATGATTCTCACCGTTATAACATTCGTAGGGTCCACCATAACGTTTGTTTTCCATCCAATCCATTCATGAGGTCACAAAGACCTTGATGAAGAGGAAAAACAAATATCATATCGGTCCAAAACTTCTGTGACCCCTAGAAGGGTTTCAATGGTAGATGTTCAATATCCCGTTGCTTTTTTCAGTGTGGTCCACTTGATCTTTGGATCTGTCTTATTTTTCGGCTAAAGCCTTATGACGAGCTCGCCAAATGGACAAACGGTTTGGATATAACAAATACCTCATAATGGGACCCACATAACTTGGTGACGTCAACACATGATCCAAGTCGGTGATGTGCGATACACCAGTCGATCCGCTTCCTGTAAATAAGGGCTCGGGGCCCTTTTTTCGAAGCAGAGAGGGTTCTGGAACGCCGGAACCCTAAAATCTCTCCCAAATGCCGATGATTTCAAGGATTTCGACGGATTTCGCGCCCAAATTTCTCCAAATTAGAGGGTTCGATTCGAATGGCCCATTAAACACAACTTCCGATCAGGATGATCTTCTTCATAGGTACCGAAATCTACCGTTGAAAGTTTTTTTTTTTTTTTTTCATTTTTTTTTTTTCGGATAATGATGCTCTCCCAACATCCCGGAGTTGGCTACAGTAGCCCCGCTAGGTGTTGTATAGCAAATTTTTTGAAAAAAGTAATAAAATCTCGATAAAAGTGATAGTATCGTTGATATCGCATGATATTTAGCGATATCGAACGATATTTGACGATATTTCGATCGATACAAAGTATTTTGTAAAAAATTTCAATTTTTTAGCATCTTCCGAAGGGTTTCGTATCGCCGGACCGCGATACCGATAATATCGGCCGATAGTATCGATGTTGCGAACATTGGGTGCAACTATAATGTTGAAATTCCGCACGTATCGACAATAGAATGTCGCAAACTTGTGGAAACTCCTCACTACATATATACTTGTCGGAATCAATCATTCCCTAATGGCTCACACCTTTTCATCGTCCACACGGATGCCCGTGGATGTCACAACAAATCCTAAGAACAATAAGCTGCCTATTAAAAATTACGCTTCTTCAAGTTTAGGTACAACTTGTTAACTGTCGGGACTTGTAATGCCTGCCTGAGATGTTCCATGTGCTCTATCTCACCCTGGCTATATATAAGGATATCATCAAAATATACTACCACAAACTGGCCATTGAAAGACTTCGGCATTTGATTCATCAGATGCATAAAAGTGTTCGGTACGTTCGATAGATCGAATGGCGTGGACAACCACTCATACAACCCCTTGGTTTTGAATGTCGTTTTCCACTAATCACCAAGCCGAATACGAATCTGATGGTACTTGCTCATCATGTCTAGTTTAGAAAACACCTTGGCACCTTCTAGCATATCAAGCATGTCGTCCAACCGCGGTATCAGGAACTGGTATTTAATGGTAATCTTGTTAATTGCTCAGCTGTCGATACACATGTGCTAGCTCTCATCTTTCTTCGGCGTTAATAAAGCTAACACGACGCATGGGCTCATGCTCTCTCTTAGAAGACCCTTACAAATCAATTCCTCCTGCCCTGAAGTATCTCACAATCTTTCGGACTCATTTGATAGTGAGGGCAGTTGGGCAAGCTAGCCTCTGGGACGAGATTTACATGATGTTGGATGTCTTGCACAGGGGGCAATCCATCGGGTAAGTCTTCGAGCCAGATTTCTTTTCATTCGTTCAGCAACGGCCTTAAATTGGGAGGAATGTCTAAGGGCTCCTATTCCTCACCCTTTACCACCACGACGTACACCTAGCTGATTTCTTTGGATTACTTCACGAAATTCTGAATGGTCAGGAGGGAGCTCCCCTCCACTTTAGAAACTTCAGGGTGGTTCTCTGGTGCCATAGGGGTAAGGATCGTCATGCGACCGTCCTTAATGAAAACGTAGACATTGTCTTGTACTTAGTGGGTCATATCATGGTCTGATTACCATGGTCGACCGAGCAACTTATGACATGCTTCCATGTCAACCATGTCATGAAGTACTTAATCTCTATAATTCCTACCAAGTGAAAATGAGAAAACGCATTGTTCAGTTACATTGGTTTTGTTCATCTTTTTTATCCAGCCAATCGAGTAAATGGAAGGTTGCTTTGTCGTAGGTAACTGCAACTTGTCCACCATCACCTTTGAGACGATGTTCTCGCTACTGCCACTATCTATGATTACATCACAAACCTTGCCGTTGACGGTACACCATGTGTGGAATATATCGTGCCATTGCAGGTGCAACTCCCTCCTTGGAGTATACAATGACCACCTCTCGACTAAGGATTCACCATGATCCCCGCCCAACCATTTTTCGTCACCAATTCCTTTAGCGGCTTGTTCATCCTCATTAAATTCAGGGCCTTCATCCACTACCTCACCTTCAATGTCCCCTTCATTAATGGCCAAGTGGGCTGTGGGGCGTTGAATGCAGGTGTTTAATAAGTGGCCCGGTTGGCCGCAATGATAACAATGTTCTGGCCTTAATCGACCACAAGGATTTGGAATCCTGCTCAAACTCGCTGCTGTGGGTGCTGCATGTTGAGGCTAAATGGACCGCTCCTCGTGTCACGATTTGCGATTGTAGGAGGTTGAGGATGCCCTCCTACTGGTTCCTTTCCTCTGGCCAGATCTGAATCCTGCACGGGACCCGTCATGGGGGCCCGAGTCGAAGGATAAAGTTGAGTAGCGACTCTTGCAAGCTGCGTTTTCGCCCTACCCGTCAACTGAACCGCTTCATCCACAGTCCCGACCGGGTGCATCTCAACTTGGTCTTGTATCGTCGATTGTAAACTGCCTATGAACCATGCTACCTTTTGTGATTTGGTCTCCGACAAATCATTCCACGTTGCCAATCGTTGGAATTTTTCGGTGTAATCTATGATTGTCCGATTCCCCTGCCGACAATTTTGGTATTGCCAGAACAAGACTTGCTCATTATTACTAGGGAGGAATCGTGATCGAAGATGGTGTCTCATTCGCGGTTATGATCAGATGTGTGCCTTGTTTTGTTGGGCACGTGAGACCTGTAATTGCTCCTACCATGCAGAAACACCATATTTCAATTTGAACGCAACCGCCTTCACTTTCATTTCTTTCGGCATGTCCATGTAATCAAAATACCGCTCTACTTTGACTAACCAATTGAGGAAGTCTTCTATACGCAATAAGCCATTAAAATTAGAAAGTTCGACCTTACCTTGATAGTTTCTTTCAGCACAATCTAGTCAAACGTCTCCATGGACCGACTGTCAGGCAATGACGCCTCCGACATCCTTGTCGCTGGAGCTTGATTCATCGGGAATAGCCCTGTGATTTTCGTCTAGGAGCACTCTATGAAAAACGGGGTTGTGTCATATAGCGATCATGGACGGCTGAGCATCACCTTGGGCTCGGGCTGGAATTAGTGCATCTGCAATATGGTCGAGAGTTTCCTGCAGCCCTTGCATGGTCAAATGACTCTTCCGTGGAAAGTTTCCATTTTTTTTTTTCCGATAGATAACAAATTACTGGATCACCGTCCACAGGATTTTGGTCAATTCCGTCGTTTGTTGTCATAGGCCCGAGGGGAGTCCTCTCTCCGATACCACTTGGCACAGGGAGGGATGTGATGAGGTCGATCACCGTCTTCCTTAGGGGATAAGTACTCCGAATCCACGAAGCTCTCTAGATTCCTCACAGAGCTTCCTCTAATCCACGAGGGATAAAAGCAGGAATAATTCCTAATAAATTCGAAATAATTTGATTAATGACAAAAAAACGAAGTTAAAACTCTTTAAGGAACTCAAAACAGAGTTTTAGACTTGAACTCAACTCAAATACCCTAAACGCGTGACTTACTATAAATACTAAACTTTCTATTTATAGACGACCTCTATTCCTACTAGATTTCATGGTTTTTGGCCAAAAATAGTAGGTGTCCAATTTGACCCAACCACGTTATTCTCCTAACTTTTCAAAGCCCTTTTCATGTTGGGCACGACTTCTACAATTCAAAGGATCAAAAGTTATACTTGAACTAAAATTACTATTCATAGTAAAAACGAAACTAAACGGGACTTTCGACCATCGATCTGATGGAATCTCGCAAATCCAGCATGGGCAACTCAGCGTAGCAGGGTTGGTTGGCTTAAGTGGGTCCTCCTACCCCAAAATAATATATAATATGTTGAAAAACTCATCCCAGTTTGGGAGATACGACTGATTTAAAGTTCTTATGGTCCGGATTGTTTCTGCCTCCAATCGGGCCTTCTTTGGTCCATCTTTGCCATGATAGTGTCTGCAACTGTTTGTGACCTGCTCTACATCACACATGGCCTTGAGTGGTTTCTCAATGGCCTTCTTTTGCAAGTGTTGGGTATTATTAAAAGTGTTCTCATGTTAGTGTTTGCATAGTTTCACAATAGAGCTATCCTTCCTAACAAGTGCATCAACACTTCTCTCTTATTTATTTGATTTCTAAGAAAGCTAGTGTAGTGGACTAGAAGGATTTTAGGCCCATTAGCTTAATTGGTAGTATATATAAGAAGTTAGTGTTGTTGAAGTAGATTGGATTGTATTAGGTTGGAAATAGGGCAAAAAATGTGTGGCAAAAAAATAAAAAAACACAGTTTGTGATGGTAATGGACGCTCGCAGGGAAACGTTAGGGTAGAACCTTCCTTGTTTGGGAATACTGTGCAGTTTGTAGTGGGTGCTTGTGCTTCAACATCGTATGCTTAGAAAGGGAAAAGGGACGATAGAGGAGGAAGACCCAGCAGGATGGACTGTTATCTGTAGAAAGAAAATGGAGATGAGGAAGCAGAGGGTCACGACCACAAACGCAACAGCTTTAACAGAGCTCCGAACCTTGTATGTGGTGGGTTTTCCAGCAGGATGACTCCTGATTAATTTTGAGAGAGTTTTTGGCCGAGCAGGCAAGGTAATGGAAGTTATGATTCCTCATGCCCGAAACTCTGCTTAATGCCATGGTTTCACTTTCATTCGAATGAGCTGGGAAGAAGAGGTTGGGTGTGTGGTGAAGCTATTGAATGGGGTAAGCTTTGGGGGTAAAAAACCGGGTGTTTAGAAAGCCTGCTTCAGTCCTGATGTAAAAAAAAATAGCGAAGGTGAAAGGTGGAAGAAACATGGAGTGAAGGAGGATAAAAATCTCGTAGGTGGAAACAAGCAGATGATGGAACAAAAAACCGGGAAAGGAGAGAGAGAAAAAAAAGTGTTGGAATCGAACAAAAAACTGATCTTCCAGAGATGTGCTGGTAGAGACTCTTGGTAATGCTAGCAAGGGGGTCTTTCAGGAGGCTGAGAAAGGGGAAGCATGTCAATCGTCAGTGGAGAGAGGAAACGATAGAAGGGCCGGAGATTAGAATTAATCGGGATATATTGAACAATTCTTTGAAAGAACTTGAGTTCAGTTTCATTCTGTCAGTCAAGCCAGGAACAACAAAGGCAGAGATGGGTTTTTGGTTGGAGCATAATTGCAATTTGGGGGAAGAGGATCACACAATGAAGATATTAAGAGACGATGCTGTGTGGGTTGCTGTCTACTCCCAAAAAGAGGCTGATAGTTTCTTTATGTCATGCGACCTTTTCTGAGATGATAAGCTAAGAGGTATTAATATTGGGAAAGCTGGTTTGTGTTTGGATGGGAAGAGGTATGGATTTGAATCTGGGATTTTCCTTTGGAGCTGTGGAGCAACGACATTTTCATGGAAATCGGGCTGCTTTTGGTAAGGTTGTGAAGATCAACCCGCAAACTGACTAGTGTGAGCATCTCTGTTTTAGAAAGGAAAAATTATAGTCAGTCCCACACAAAATCAGTATCAGAGTAGGGAACGATAGGATTCGAGTGGAGTTAGAGGTGGAAAGTCAAGAATCAACGTCCGTGGCAAAGACAGTTTGTGCTTGCTCATCGGTAGTGGCGGAGGTCCGAGACAACAAAGAAGGTACACAATTTCCATACTCCAGCAAAACACAGGAACAGGAAGTGGTGTGCTGTAGCTAGAGGTGGGCATCGAGCCGAGTCGAGTCGAGGTGGGCCAAGCTTGGCTTGGCTTGTCCATGGTGTACTCGAGTTCGAGCTCGAGCTCAACATTGAAGCTTGGCTTGTTTGCCAAAGCTGTCGAGTCGAGCTGGTGGTTTGAGTCGAGTCGAGTTTACCTCGAGTCGAGCTCGAGCTTGTTGGGTGAGAGAGTAATGGATTCTGTTCTTGATCCTCCTCCATTGATGAAAAATTCAAAAATCTTAAGAGAATCAAAGCAAAACCCAATGAAAAAACCAAACAAAGCTTCGAATCGAATGAGGAAACCTGTAAGAACCGATCTGTTCTTGATCTTCTTCCACCAGCAGAAATCCAAGTACTAGAAAAGAAACAAAGTAGAACATAGATCAGAAATTCAAGTAAAGAGCTCTAGCCAATCGGATCATTGGATTTCCTTGAAGCTCTAACAAATATGAGAAGAACCCATCTCGAATTTCTTGGGTTTCTCACTTAAGAAGTAGATCTCAAGAGATTGAAATCATACTATTGTGGAGCTAAAATGAAAACTAGTGGTGGTGGTCGGGGCGAGCGTGCGGCTGGCAGTGGGCAGAGAAAGAGAAGAAAGGGAAAGGGAAGGGGGTGCGTGCGGTCGGGTAGAGACTCTAGGGTTTGTTTTTTATTTTTTTATTTTTAAGTTTAAACTTAAAACTTATATTAATATATATATATATATATATATATAATACATAATATATAATATTTAATATATTTTATTAATCGAGCCGAGTCGAGCTCGAGTTTGAGCTTCGAGTCGAGTCGAGTTGAAATGCCCCCTGGTCGAACTTGGCTTGAACTCAACTCGAGCTTCAAATAATTAGCTCGGCTCGGCTCGAATCGGCCATTCAAGCTGAGTCAATCCGAGCTGACTCGAGCCGAGACGAGCGAGCTTTTCGAGCTAGCTTGACTCGTGAACATAATCAACTAGCTTTTCGAGCTTTTCGAGCTAGCTTACTCTTTCATTGGAGGAGAGGGAGGTGGGGACGGTGGAAGAGATGTTTTTACGACACGTGGTAAGAACAACTGTTACCAATTGACGTTTCTAGAAGGCATGGGTCTTGAGGGGGCGGTAGGTGAGGAAAGCTTGGACGAGAGGGAGACACATAGTGGGCAGGTCTTTCCGTCTCTTAAAGAAGGAAGAAGAGAAGAGGACACATATTACAATGACATTAGCAGAAAAAAGGGGCTTTTGTAATATGGAAGTTTCGAAATATATTTTAAACATCCATCTCTTTGTACGTGCGGAAGGTGGTCCACGTGTGGTATTCTTACTCGGTAGGGACCCACAAACATGTTTTACTTCACGCAGGTGGGGGGTGCTTTTAGTAATGGCGCATGTATAGACTTACTTTACAACGACATGCTGGTCTATTTATTCCTTAAACTTCAATTTTGGTCTGCTCCGGGAAGAGGAAAACAACCAAAGAGGGTCAAAGGTTCTCATTGTGGAAGTTGTAGAAGATTAAATGGAATCGGGCAACAGCGAAGGGGGATATGACTGTGCTTGTGCATATGCCTGATTGCCTATGTTAAGGATTTAAGCAGCCGAATACAATGGAGATGAAATTTGGCTGCCCCATCTTTTATCTATAATATTTATAATTGGCTTGTAATCATGGTCTCTATAGTTAAAATGGTCCATGATCTTATTTTTCGCTCTATCCATCACATCATATATGTAACCCATTGTGAGCTTCTCATCCCTGTCCACCAATCGCAACACAATGACTAAGGGCTCAGATGCTTTTAGCGCCTTTACCACTTGTATCAAAAAACTTTGTGAAAAGATTGTTTGTTGAACCTGTTTTCCTTCAGCCTTCTTTGACCAAGGCCCACTTGTAAAATCGGTTGACATTACAAAGCTTATAAGTTCTTATTTTTTTGCATGTAATCTTTGTAGTGTTAAAAAGGCTGTAGCGAAACGGGTGACTGCTGGACGTAGCAAGTTACCCTCAATGTGTTTTCTCATTCGACTGAGAAGAAGGGCGTGTTTGTACATAAAGACTGTGATTCTTCTAGACCTTGCAATCACATTTATAAATAATCTACCTATATCTTCTAACATAAGATCAACACGATGAGCCGCACAGGGGATCCAAAATAAATGTCGCCTCTTCTCTATAAGAAGACAACTGGCTATTACATACGAGGTTGTGTTGTCTGTAATTACTTGTATAACATATTCCTCACCTATTTCTTCAACTACATTATCTAGTAAGCTAAACAAATATTCTCCTTTGTGTGAATGGCCCGATGCATCCACGGACTTCAAGAACATTGTCCCAGCTAGACAATTTACTAAAAAGTTAATGGGAGACCGACCAGATCTATCTGTCCATCCATCGGCCATTAGTGAACACCCATATGTTTTCCACGATTCCTTATATTTAGTTATAAAGGATTGTGTATATTTAACTTCGGTTTTTAGGCATGTCTCTCTCATTTCATGATATGAAGGAGGTTTAAGCTCAGGTCCAAATTGACCTATAGCCTCAACCATTACTTTGAAGCTTCTCGATTTAACGGCATTGAAAGCAATGTCAGTTTGGTAAAACCACTTAACAATATATTGAATAGTGGTTTTCCTGTCTTTTTGTTTATACTAGTTCTTTAAAGTTGTTTGAGCTGGCCTTTTGCCTCGACTCCTTTGGTCGATCACATCCTCGAGGTGTAGTCTACACCATCTATCCATGGGCCCATGCCCTCGAGGTCTTTTTGAGACTGTTTGGTTGTACTTGTGGTCAGTGTTCGAGTTGTCGGTATCGCTACAAGTTTCGTTGGCCGGGGATAAAGATATTATATCGTTATCGCCGATAATATCGCTGATAACCAGAAATGCAGGAAAACGTGGGGGAAACAAGGAGAAAATAGTGGAATTTTCAATGAAACTCCAGAACATGCCTAAATACACATTTGCATATTTAGGAATTAAAAAATTACAAAATGAATACATTACATAATAAGTTTTCATTTAATGGAGCCCATTTTAATGTGTTGTATATCCATGTCCGTCGATCCATTTTTCTGGATCATTTTAATGCACAATCCCACAAATGAAGTTGATCCCAATCTTATGTGGACCATACCATAGGAAACAGTGGTGATTGACCATTGAAAACTTATGGTGGGCCACATAAGTTTCGGTTCAAAATGATTTTTTATTTTTTATTATTTATTATTTTTTTTGATCCTCCGAGTTTATGACACCTTATTGACGGTTCGAAGGGTTAACAAAACAATACAGTGGACCTAACAAAACACCCATATGCTTGATCCAAAACTTTTGTGGCCCCGAGAGGTTTTCAGCACTGGGCAGTCAGTCCCCACTGTTTCCTATGGTGTGGTTCACGTGGGCATTCAATCTGTCCCATTTTTGGGCTCATCACATAAAATGATTTTTCAAAATAGATGGACAGCGTGGATAAAAATTATACATTACGGTGGGCCCCATAGCTAGGTGTTGCCGGGGCTGTACCCAATCCGCTTCCTTTGACAATTCGCGGGGATGCATATTGTTTATTGACGCTGCCAGTAAAGAGGTGCTACTGGTCAATGTTCCTTATGCCCACCATGATATATGTGTTATATCCAAACCGTCCATCCATTTGGCGAGATCGTCTTAAGGCTTAGGATAAAAAATAAGACAAATCTAACTATCAAGTGGACCACATAGCAAAAACCAGTGGGGGATTGAATGTCTACCATTGAAACCCTTTTTGGGGTCACAGAAGTTTTGGATCAATATGAAATTTGTTTTACCTCTTCATTCAGGTATTTTTGACCTTATGAGCAGATTGGATGTAAAATAAACGTTATGGTGGGCCCTAAAAATTGTTTAACGGTGAAAATCATTATCTCCACTGCTATTTATGGTGCGGTACAGATGATCTTTGGATATGATTCATCTTTTGCATAATGCTCTAAAATGATATCTAAAAATAGATGAACGGTGTAGATATAATGAATACATCACTGTGGGGCCATGTAACTTTGATCTCCTTGAACCGTTTATACAACTCGGAGCTCGAGGAGCGTCAGTGCTCGTCTTTGCACGACACGTACCTACAGCAGCTATATTGCTGGTGTGTGGTACACCAGCCAATCTGCTTCCTCGGTATGCAACCGCGTCATCTTCCCAGGCTCGAAGTTTTTTTTTTTTTTTTTTTCAAGAAAAAAACACGAAAATATCAGAGCGAGAGGATTTCTCACTGAGGGGTTTTTGACAGAGGGTTTCGAAACTCTAAATCAGACTCAAATCGAGGGGAAATCCGGCAAAATTTAATTTTTTTGCCGAAATTGCGACATCGATATTCCAATCAGAAAAAAGGGGAAATTTTGTAGGTTTTTCTTACCTACCAGGGCTGTCGATCGAGGCCAAAGGGATTTTGTTCTTCCGAGTTTCGATCAGGTACGAAAATCGTGAAACTGAAGTTTTTTTTTTTTCCCTTTATTTCAACCACACCACGCCGATATTCTCGGCGAGAACCTATTTTTATCGATGATATCGCCGAAAAATAGGTTCTCGCCGAAAATTTTGCCGATATTCTGTAGAGAAACGAAATAATGGGGTTTCGGTGTTGCTAGTGCAACGACACCGATACTATCGGCGATATTTCGATAAATCGCCGATAATTTGAACACTGCTTGTGGTCTAGACCGACCTGTCAAAGTAGGAGGAGTGAGACTAGCTTCATCTACATTAACTATGTTTATATCTTCATATGCGTCTTGTTCCAAATATTTCTCCTGACGTAGGGTACTATATCGTATCTCTTTCTTGACTGTTTTTCCATATACTCCATGATCTCTCTTCGGATTTCTGGAGTAATTTTGTCGCATGCCTTTGCATTTGACCTCGGTAAATGTGTAAGGTATTGCTTGTGCCTTGCAATGCCACCAGAACCCTCATACCCACATAACTCGCACACTACGTGAGTCTCATCCGAAACACTACGATAGTGCCCATACTTCTAACTCGGGTCATTTGACTTGGGTTTCAAAGAGGAAGATTGGGAAGAAGACATTATGTTGGTGCCTTGGTGGTGTGTGTGTATTGATTGCTAGTATAAAAAGTAACTAAAAAGTAAACTAAAAACTAAAGTAAGAGAGAGAGAGAGAGAGAGAGAGAGAGAGAGAGAGAGAGAGAGAGAGTTACATGAGAGAGTTACACTTACTCACTTACACTAGTAGTAGTAGAAACTAGAAAGGTAGAGAGAGAGAGAGAGAGAGAGAGAGAGAGAGAGAGAGAGAGAGAGAGAGAGAGAGAGAGAGTTACACTTGTAGTAAAAGAGAGGAGGGAGAGAGAGATTTACACACAAACACAACAATTACAATTACAAATTTACAAAAAAAAACAAATTCTTCACTTCTTGATCTTGTCTTCACTTTTGCCTTGACCCTTGAGTCTTGATTCTAGAATATTGTAGACTTGTAAGTTGTGTTGTTTTACTTGTAAACTTGTAAGTAACTTGTAAGACAGTAACAAACTAAAAAAATAATGTTAGAAGTTAGAAGTTAGAACTTGGATATGATTAAGAAACTTTAAGAGATATTGAGATAAGAAAGAGAGATAGAAAGAGAGTTGTGTGAATATGATTATGAATTTATGATCTTTATAACTTGGAAAAATTAGAAACTAGAAAGAGAGTTCAATGGATGGAACTTGGTTGTCTTGTCTCTTGAATCTTGATTCTTGAATCCTTGTAGATGTACTTGTCCCTTCCCTTGATTGAAACTTCAATCTTGAAAGAAATATGGATGGAGTGGAGCTTGGGGCTTGGAATTATGTAAGAGAGAATGTAAGAGAGAGCAAAATAGAGATAGAGAGAGAGTTTGAGCTTTGAGTGCATGTAAGAGTGCTTAGAATCCTTTTTTATAGAGAAAAAAAAATCAAGATTTAAAAATAAAATAAAAATTCCAACGGTCAGAAAACGGTCAGATTTCTGACCATTGGCACATATGCGATTGCATATGCTGTATGCGATCTCATACATCGCATATGCGATCGCATATTATTGCATGTGGCATATGCGACTGCATATGTGCAGTGATCACATATGCCACTGTCACATATGCGATCTGTGCACATGTGTGCGCATATATGATCGCATATGCGAATGTGTGATCGCACATAACAACACTGGTAACACCTCTCAAACTTAAACCCCGATCAAGCGATCTTGAATGCTTCATGTGTGGATTCGTCAATTGTAGGACTACAAAAGGGAAGAGGAAGTTGGTGGAGCAACGACTTCAATGCTGAATGTTTTAACAGTGCAGGAAAATGACTCAATTGTGAAGATTCAATGGTCAGAGGTAACGAAAAATGAACTAGGGGACAAATTGATGGACACGTTGAAGCTAATGATGGAACCATTCCCAAAATGGTAGTAGATAACATGGATAGAAGGATGTTTAATTAAGATAACATTGTTTTATTCTTCATAATTGCAAGGAATTATTGGACGAAGTGTCATGCAATGTTAGTCAATGCTAGTGATGCTTGTCAAATCTTACTCATTAGACCATTGCAATTGATAGAGGCCCCATACATGGGAGGGGAGTGATAAATTCTTGTTCTTTAAAGATAATGTGAAGTTTGGCCTTGCTTGAGAGAGGAAACTAGCTACGAGTCTTATAAAGAGGAGGATGAAGTTTCCTTACCATGAATCGCTTTGTGGACGAACTTAATGATTGTCCAATGGCTCATTTGATACGTGACCCATCGGGTCACATGATATTAAATTAATTTCTTGTGGGGGAGGGCCCACCACAGTAGCTTGCTGCTGGGGTCCTCAAGTGTTGCCCATGTGTTGCACTATTACACGGGCCTGATGCACCCCTATAAAAAAAGAAGCAAATCCAAATCCATTATGAAAGTAAAACTACTAATGGATAGTATGAAGATGTTGATCTAGGGAGGGTTTTTTTTTTTTTTTTTTTTTTTTTTTTTTTTAAATTTTAATTTTAATTATGTCAATTTGGTAGAGTAAACGAAAGGTTATCCTCCCTCAAGGCATGTCCTACATAAAATGAATGTTCTTGGTTCTAGTTTTCCTAATGTCGATAACTACTAGGTAAGTCTGAAGGAGGATGTGAAGTTGCATGAAGATGTGACGAACATGATCTGCGAAATTGAAACCCATGCTAAATACAAGTTAGAGGGTATGTTGAGAGAGGGTAGGAGGGTATTCCCACAATCATGCAAGAGCAAGAAGAGAGAAACCTGCGAGCATGTAAAAAGAAAAAAAAGAAAAAAAGAGGGAACAAAGCTGATGCAGGACAATTAACCACTTGCTCTAAAAGCTCGAACTGTTAGAGCATGGCAAATTAATCCCTTTATCTCATAGCTCATGCCTCAAATCCATCAGTTAGGTCTTCGGCCGAACCCTCCTTGTGAGCCCCAAATCCATGTGTTCCGCCCCCTCATGGGCTCCAAATCCATGGGCTCCGCCTCACATGGCCCCCAAATCCATGGGTTATACGGGCCACCCACCCTGAGTGTGCTCCTGCATCCCACGAGCCACACCACTCGAGCCCGGTGTGAAAATGCCCCCGCATTGATCACCCCCGGTGAGGAGTTTCGAACACGAGACCTCCTGCTCTTATACCAATTTGATGCAGAACAATTAACCACTTGCTCTAAAAGCTCAAACTGTTAGAGCATGGCGAATTAATCCCTTTATCTCATAGCCCAGGTCCCATATCCATGGGTTAGGTCTTCGGCCGAACCCTCCTTGTGAGCCCCAAATCTGTGTTCCGCCCCCTCGTGGGGCCCAAATCCATGGGCTCTGCCTCACACAGGCCGCAAATCCATGGGTTATGCGAGCCACCCACCCTGAGTGTGCTCCTGCATCCCACAAGCCACACCACTTGAGCTCAGTGTGAAAATGCCCCTGCATTAAAAGCGCTAATTAAATAATTGGGGGGGGGGGGGTGGGGGGAGGGGTGGAAATAGCAAAAACGACATACAAAGCACTAATGAAATAATAAATGCTTAAACGTAAGTATGTGAAAATAAGGTAACAAAGAACTAATGACTTCTCAGTTCCAACCTAAACCCTATATTGGAAAAGGGATGCCACTCTAACATGGGCAATAGCATACATTCTAAAAACTTGAAAGCCCCATAATTCTCTCTATAGCAAATTTGGACAACACGATCATCTTCAATACAAATTTCATTCAAATAGAAACTAAAATCACTAAAATGGAGATTTGAATTTCTAGATAAAGGGAAAGAATGCTTCAAAATTGTAGTAAGCATGCACATCGTGGGATGGTTCCTTTCAAGTTGTTTTTGTATTTTGCTTGAGTTTAACATTCACGCACTTAGGGACTGTCTCGAGGTGGAACATCTTAAGGTTAGGTTTGTTCAGAGACCTTTTGTTTCCCTCTTTTTTTTTTTTTTTTTTCCTTTTCTTTTCCCCCCTATTTCCTGAGACTTACACCCCTAATCTTGCCTTGTGTTGGTGTCTCCCATCCCACCCAAAGTCTTTTCTTATCAATGAAGCCGCGTTATTCATAAGAAAAGCAAGCACATATAAGTTCCATGTTTCAGTTTGTGATGAATATCTTATCACCTTGCTGGATTTTCATAGAAGCAGTTCACACTACCCTCAGTAAAATTAATGTAAGGGATCTGTTCATGGGCCCAAGATATATTTTATCCTTTTATAAGAAGATCTTCGCATTGGTCTAGTCTACCATTGTTCTTATTATTAAATGGTTAAAAATATTTGTTAAAAAGTTTTTGTAGAAGAAGATTGGATTTTTTGAAGTGATGGAGTTGATGGCATTTGCCATCTTTTGGTGGTTTCAATTCTTTTAAAAGGTCATTTCACTTGAATGAACAATTTCGACTAATTAAGTCTATGTTTTGAGTTTGCCATGCTTTATAGGTTTCAAGTTGAATTTTGGAAAGGTACTTCCCCCACGCACATGCATGTGTGTTGTATGTTGGACAGCTTTAGAGGATATCATTCTAATTTTTTACCGGAAGCTTTATTTTCATTGTGAGTATTGGACGTCGCCATTTGTATGCCTATGCACTAGAAGCTATCTTTACTTACCTTGAATTTTGTAGTAATACATGTCCTTCCAACCCCCCAGGCTCTAAGAGTGTGTCTGCATCTTCCTTAAAAAACTCTAAAATTAATCTCTCTGAAATGGAGAGCTAGCGATGTCCTTGGGGGGGGGACCAATGCCAAATAATCGAAATAAATGCAGAATATGTAAAGATTACAAAAAATCTCAATCATTTGAGTATTGAAACCTTGATTCCAAATAATTCGTAGGACAACCTTCACCTACAATATTAGGCAAGACAACCTTATTTCACGAATATCTTTAAAATCAATCTTTCAAACTAGCAAGAGAAGATAAAATGATTACAACATTCACCACAAGAATGAAATAATAAATAATATGCAACACCAAAAAGAATAAAACAATCACCATACGGCACAAGGAGTTATAGTGGTAACAACTGCACCTACTCTACTCCAAAAATTACTACCCTCGTAATTTTGGCTTTCACCATAATAAGGTTTTCACAGGTTCACCTTAACAAACTTGATACAGTTTCTTGTGATTTTCATGGGCTCACCACAATAAAAGCCCCTTTTGTGATTTTCACGGGCTATCAGAAATAGAAACCCCACTAAGATTTTCCTAAGCTATCTCAAACAAACCTCACTGAGATTTTCACAGGTTATCTCAGAAAAATCTAAAATGAAATACAGTAAATGTACTTATCTTTAAATGGAGATTCGAAGACGTGACAGAAGCTTGTAGCAGAAGAACTTCTTTCTTGAACGTAGATGATGCAGTGTTCAATTAGACAAAGAGTCTAGGGTTCTATAAATTTTATAAATGGAAAACCCAAATGCTACTTGATTCAATTCTCTTAGATCTCAAAGAAGAGTATAGATTACTCTTTTAAAATAAAATTAAAAAGATCTTGAGATAAGAGAATTGAATAAGCTATAAATTAAATTATAAATACCACACAGATAGCTTGCTGAGGACTTTAGCTTCTCTCTCTCTCTCTCTCTCTCTCTCTCTCTCTCTTGCATAAGGATTATAGTAAATTTTCGTTGTTTAGAATGAGAGAATGCCTCAATTTATAGGCAACATGGTTGGAACCTCGGCTAGCCTAAGACTGGCTTCGGCTGGCCGGATTCACCCGGATTCATTCCAACGGCTCTCGGATCGCGCGGGATAAGATTTATCCAAAATTCGGTTGGCTCGAGGTCAAATTCGGCTGGCCGAATTCCCGCAAAAATCAAAGATTTGCATTGCTGGAATTTCACCCGAACTTTCTTGGGCTAGCTGAATTTCAAGCTTAGGTTACCCGAACCAAAACTTAGGTTAGCCGAATTTTCAACAGAATTTGTTATTTTGTTTGGGCTTGAAGTTAGGCTGGACGAATTCCAGAGCCAACACACTTATTAAAACCAAGATAATGAATTTTGAAAGATCCTAACCTAAGGTCTTTCTAGGGTTATATCACCTGTGTTTTAGCAAATATATGGGTCACTTTGTCTTGAACTTTGACTTGATCTTGTCTTGAATTAGGGCATCGACTTCTTGGAAGATGTGCCGATCTTGAGTTGATCATAAGCCAATCTTGAGATTGATCTTCAGGCTTGTATAGTAGTTGTGATTCCATACTCGTGAAGCGCTTTCGTCTTACGAAATTTGACAATCTATGTGCTTAACATAAAAGCACTTACAATCTCCTCCTTTGTCAATTTCGTGATAAAATACACAACATTACACAATACATCCATTAACTCATTTACAAGATCAAGCAGACTCAAGATTTAACAAACTTGGAGCTGCCCTATGTGAGCATCCTTGTAATCTTCGTAGTCAACTGTGCATAACACAACTGATGATGCTCAACTGATGCTCCCCCTGAGAAATACAACATATATACTATGCACAAAAAGTAATATGAATCATATTCATTCACATTCATTCCATTCATCACATCATCATCATCACATTCACCAATTTCTCTAGCAATTTCTCCCTCTTTTTGTCACAAGTTGACAAAGGAAAAATTAATGATAGGTTATATCATGAAGTATATCAAAGCTAGAAAATAAAAGAAATGCCAATAATCATGAATATAAACAAGTAGGGATAGCATCGAAATCCAAGCTTCTAGAATAAATCATTAAGATTAAAAAAACTGTGTGAGACAGTGTATGAAATATCCAAGCAACTCATACAACTATAGTATATTATAAAGCAAATCATCCAAAACATCCAAAGATCCAAATATGTTTACTACAGATCCAACATAAGTAAGCAAAATAAGCAAATCAAGCTCAATTTGACCCTGAGGAAGATGCTACAGGCATCGAAGGATCATTAATCCACAAACTCCGATTGATGTGATGGAAGTACTTTTTCATGTACTTCATTGTAGACTCTTGGGTTTGGGCTAATGATGCCTGAGATACATGCAGTACATCAACCTTTTCCTCTAATACAAATAACCTCTCATCAAATTGAGAGGGATGATAGTCAGAATCAGCTGGATCATCTAAATTGTCTAATTCATTGAATATATCTTCCATGGTGGTGTCCGCCGCTTGCGGTTCTTCTTATTGTCCTTCTCTTTGTTCAGGTAGGGGAGTGAGGTTCATCATATTCAAGTTCGAGTTATTGCAGGAGAGCTTGGATTCTGGTGCCTCAAACGTAGGGACTTGAACATTGTAATGAAAAGCAAGACTAGACATAAGATGTCCAAACGAAATTGACCCATGCTTTGGATGCAAGCGAAATTGAATGATGACGTAACAAATCAAAGAAGGTAAGCAAACACGAATACCCGTAACAACGACATGGAAGACTCGAAGCACAAAGGGAGTAATATTAGTCTTATTTCCAGCTCTTGGATATACATTAGATGTAAAGATGCAATGTAAGACGCGGTATTTAGGAAATAACTTGTTAGAGGGTAAGGCGTTATCGGATCGCCATTCAGCATTCAAATCGCATAATGCCCTTGTAATCGATTGCTTTAGAGAGTTAGACACTTTCTCTGAAAGTTTAGCGATTGGAATTCCATCATCTGCAACGTATATGTCCATTAAAGCAGATATAACGGAAGGCGTAATAGTGATTGTCTCTTCTACAAATTTTACTGAGAATGATAAATCCTCAAGAGAGACATTACAAATGGAGGCAAACATGCCTTGTAGAATGGACTGTTAATCTGTCCCACCCTAATGCAAAATTCTTTCTCATGTAACCTTAGAAAGAATTTCAATAAGACCAAAACAAGCAACATGGTCTAGATTCACAGATTTTTCAATAATAATATTTCTCGTGCAGAAATCTCGAAGATTTTCCGGGTCATCCCCTGGTGAACGCAACAACCATACACCAAGAGGGATGGATCGAGGCGATGAACCAGCTCTTGATTTACGAACAGTTCGTTTTACTCTTGGTTTCATCTTAAAAGCACAAGAAAAATTACAAGAAAAATGTAAGGAAGAGTGTAGATTAGATTTTGAGAAAAACCCAACAAGAAAAGGGTTTCAAAATGAAGAAAAACTACACAAACTTGCAAATCTAGGAATGGACGACCTAAATCTTCAAGGAAATTGAAATAAAATCACTTACAAGAAGGTTGGGTTGATGGGTTGGTCGAATGGGGTACTGGCTAGACGAAGAAGAAGAAATGGAGTGAAAAAGAGTTTGGGGTTTTTTCCCTTTTTGTTCAATCGGTGCGAACTTCAGTTAGCCCGAACATGTGCTCGATTGGCCGAAAAATCCCCAAAATTTTGATTATTATTATTATTTTATTTCAACATTTATATTTATTTTTCATTTTACTTTTCATCCATTTCATAATTACAAATAAACATAAACATAAATGCAAAGAAAATAATTATTATTTAACAATACATAGTCCAATATCATGCTTCATATTTGAAAATTTAACATTGTCAAGCGACTTAGTCAGTATATCTGCAAGCTGCTTCTCAGTTTGAATATATTCGAGCATGATAGTCTCATCTTCAACTAATTCTCGAATATAGTGATATCATATGTCAATACACTTTCTGTAAGAATGTTGAATTGGATTTTTAGAGGTATTTATTGCACTTGAATTATCGCAATATAATGTCATTGAATCTTGTGTAATTTCATAATCAACTAGCATTCTTTTCATCCACATTAGTTGAGTGCAAGCATTCCCTGCAGCAATATATTCAGCCTCTGTAGTAGATAGAGATACGAAGTTTTATTTCTTACTAATCCATGATACTAAGCAGTTTCCAACATATAGAAACATCCACCGCTGGTAGATTTTCTATCATCAACATTTCCTACCCAGTTTGCATCTGTATAACCAACAATTTGTATAGACGTATCATGTGGATACCATGAGCCTAAGTTCGCAAAACTTGCAACATATCTGATTATCCGTTTGACAACGGATAAGTGAGATTCTTTAGGATCCAATTGATATTTAGCACAAATTCCAACACTGAATGCAATATCAGGTCTGCTATCAGTTAAACACTGAAGACTACGATCATACTGCGATATAGTCGAGAATCTACACTTTTACTTGATTTATCTTTTAAGAGTTTAAGAATCATACTCGTCGGAGTATTAAAATTCTTATCATTTTCAAAACCAAACCTTTTTACAAGGTTCAATGCATACTTGGTCTGAGAAATGAATATGCCATTTTCAAGTTGTTTGAATTGTAATTAAAGGAAATAGTTTAGGTCGCCGACCATACTCATTTTAAACTTGGATTTCATAAGATCTGCAAACTCAGTAGATAAATTAGCGCATGTAGATCCATATATAATATCGTCAACATAGATTTGAACAATCAGGATATTGTCATTATATTTCTTGACAAATAAGGTTTTGTCAACACTACCAATAACAAAATTATGACTAAGTAACAATTTAGTCAACTTTTCATACCATGCTCTGGGAGTTTGCTTTAAACCATAAAGAGTCTTCTTAAGACGGTAAACATGATTGGGAAGTTTGAGATCTTCAAAAACCCTTTGGTTGTTTAACATAGACTTCCTCACTTAGATCACCGTTTAGAAAAATACTTTTTACATCCATTTGATATATTTTGAAGTTTTTGTGGCATTGAATGGAAATAAATAATCTGATTGATTCAAGACGCGCAACTGGTGCAAAGGTTTCCTCGCAATCAATACCTTCAATCTAAGTATAACCCTTTACAACCAATCATACCTTATTTCTGATAATGTTCTCCATTTCATCAGTTTTATTTTTAAAAAATCCATTTGGTTCCAATCACATGTTTGTTAGTAGGTCTGGAACCCAATACCATGCATCATTTCTAATAAATTGATTTAATTAATCTTGCATGGTATTTATCCGACTTTCATTAGCGAGCCCTTCATTTAAATTACCCGGTTCAATTTGGGAAGTAAAGCAGACATGATTACATATATTTTCAAGTTGTCTTCTTGTCTGAACGCCAGTGTGAGGGTTACCAAGTATTTGATTAGTCGGATGGTCTTTGACTAACCTTAACTCAGTATTATCAGATTTAAATGAAAATTCAGGTATATTAACCAAATTGGTATCATCATCATCTTGATCAAGACTAGGTGTGATCGATTAATCATCTATCACAACATTTATAGATTCTTGTATAACCCCAGTTCTTTTGTTAAATACTCGGTATGCTCGAATATTTAGAGCTTAACCTAAAAATATTCCCTCATTGCTTTTGGCTTCAAAATTTTTCAAGTTTTCACGGTCACCTAAAATAAAGCATTTGCTTCCAAAAGTTCGAAAATATTTAACAGTGGGCTTTTTGTTAAACCATAGTTTAGAAGTTGTTTTGTTTTTAATTTTTCTAATGTAAACACGATTAATTATATAATATGCAATATTAACAACTTCGGCCCTTAAATTTAGGCAAATTCATGCTACTTAGCATTACGCTAGCCATTTCTTGGAAAATTCTATTTTTTCTTTCAGCAACCCCATTTGGTTGAGGTGTTTTTGGAGTAGAAAATTCATGTATTATTCCATGATCATTGCAGTATTTCTCAAAATTGCTATTTTTGAATTTAGTTCCGTGATCACTTCTAATTCTGACCACATATAACTCTTTTTCAGTCTGAATGCGTTTTATAAGTTTTATGACTTCGTCAAGAGTATCTGATTTTTCTCTTAGAAAGGCTACCCATGTATATCTAGTGTAGTCATCAACTACAACCAGAAAATATTTCTTTCCGCCTCTACTCTCCATTCTAGTTGGTCCGACTAAATCCATATGGAGAAGTTCAAGAGGTCTAACCATGGCTAAGGAGTTCACTTTCTTGTGACTACTCCTAACTTGCTTGCCTATATGACAGACGCCACATACTTTTCTATCTTTTTTAGTTTGGGTAGGCCATGTATGTGATCTCTTTTGCTCAATTTATATAGATCTCTATAATTTACATGTCCAAGACGTTGATGTCATAATTTAGTTTTGTCTGTTTGGACCTTATAACACGGATGGTTTGTTGAGCAAGAGTCATCAATTATATAGCAATTTTCAGAAGTTTTGCAACCATTTAATATTATATTTCCTTTCTCATTTATTATCTCACATCAGTGATTTGAAAATTTTACGCTATGTTTATTATCGCAAATCTGAGATATGCTCAAAAGATTATGTTTTAACCCTTTAACATATAAAACATTTTCAAAGAGAGGTAAGTTCGGAAGTAGTATATTACCTTGACCAATAATCTTGCAGTTGCTTCCATCTCCAAATGTAACTGAGCCGCCATTTATTTGGTTGATGTTTAAGAGTATAGCCTTATCACCTGTCATGTGTCTCGAACATCCATTATCAAGGTACCATCTTGAATGGCTACTTGCTTTGAAAGCTGTGTAGATTACAAGACACTTAACCTTTGGAACCTATTTCATTACGGTTCTAGGTTTAGGAGGATCTCTTGCTTTACGCTGTGTTTGGAAGTTAGGATTTCTCATTTTTCTATATACTCCAGCCTTACCAGAGTTGGATTTCAATAGCTCCTTAAGCAAGTCCACAATTTTATTAGCTAAAGGAGGATTTCTAATATTATTTCTTCGATATTGGTAGTTGGCACTATTTTTTATATAAGAGACTTGAAAAGGTTTTGAATTTTTGAAATCATTCCTTTTATAGTTTAATTTTTTAAAAGTCTCTGCTTTAGAGTTCAAAGATTCTCCATTTACAAAGGTAGGAGCAGAATCCTTAGATTTCAAAGAGTTATTTTTAATATAACTTAGTCCAGACTTGTCACTACATTGCTTAGATGAGGTTAATAGTTTTTCAAGTTTCTGGTCACCAAGGGTATATTTCCAAGTGTCCTTTGAACTCTGAAGGGAGGAAACTTCAAGTTTTAATTTCTCTTTTTTTTATTTAAGTTTTTGTAATTCAGAAGACTTAAAACTCAAATCTAATTTAGTCTTTTCAAAACAATCGGAAAAATGAAGTTTTTCTAAAACAACTTTTTCAAGTTATAATTTTAATTTAGCATAATTTTCTTTTTGAATTTTCAATTTAGTCGCAGTTTTACAACTTTCTTTGTATAGGGCATCAGATGCACTTGAAGATCATCTTCGTTTTCAGAGTCACTTCTTGGAGTTTCATAATCAGATATATCACAATTATCTGAAGAAGTAATTTTGGCGATAGTCATAAAAGCTTTCAAATCATTTGCATTTTCCTGGTCTGATTCATTAAGTTCAGAATTAGTTTCAGATTATGATGATTCATCCCAAGTAGCTATCATGCATTTTCTTCTAGATTTATCCTTTTTAGGACATTTAAAAACTAAATGCCCATATTCAGAACAGTTGAAACATTGTGTGTCTTTTGTTTTAGATTTCCAAATATTTGAATTTCCTTTTCTTTTATCAAATGGTTTTTGAAAATCTGTTCTTTTCTTATTTTTGAAAATTCTATAAAATTTCTTTGCCAACATAGTCATATCATCTTCATTTTCTTCAATATTAGAATTTACACCAGAATCCTTTGAATTAGATTTACAAGATTTAAGAGCAATGGACTTGATTTTAGGAGCTTTGAAATTCAGCTCATAAGTTTAAAGAGAACCAACTAACTCCTCAACCTTCATGGTATTTGTATCCCTTAATTCATGTATTGTAGTAACTTTCGAATTATACCTATCAGGAAGTGATCGCAGTATTTTTGCGCAAACCTTGCTTTCAGGGATTCAATCTCCAAGACCCCACATGTAATTTACTATGTCATTTAGTTTCATATAGAAGTCCATAAAAGACTCGTTTTCTTCCATATGAATTTCCTCAAATTTGGTTGTGAGGATTTGGATTTTAGATTTTTTGACAATAGTAGTTCCTTCATGTGCCACTTCGAGAATATCTCGTGCATGTTTAGCTGTATCGCAAGAAATGATTCTTTTGAATTCATTTGGCGATAGAGCACAAGTTATTACATTTAAGGCCTTTGCATTAGCACTGCTTTCACTTTTCTGAACAATAGTCCAAAAAGTATATGCGGTTTCTTTCATTGATATGGTTCCATTATCGGCTACTACTTCCATCATAAGAGGGATCCATTTAGTTACAGTAGCTTGTCACACTCTTTCATCAATAGATTTGAGGAAAAACCTCATCCCGGTGATGGGGACATCACGCGCACACGCACACGCACGCCGTCCCCCCTACGCACGTACGCAAGGAGGGCCCCACCGTCGATCTGGATTGATGACGACGTCCAGAGAGGGCCTCCTAGCTAGAAGACGGAGTTTTTGTTCGTTAGAGTGGGTCTGATAGTCAAGTAAAGCCCATCATGGGATCTCATGATATGGCGCACTAGTTTGATTAATCTCATATTTTAGGTTTTGCTTATTAATTTTATTTAGAGTATCATGGATTATTTAGATTTTTTTGATTAGTTTTTATTTTTGTTTACTTTATCGTCAAGTAATAGATTGCGCACAAGGCGCGAGTTTTGGGATATATGGTTTTCCTATAAATAGGCACCCCTTGTAGGTTTTTTTTTTTTTTTTTTCATTGAAACTTAATAAAAAATTCTGCGTTTTTCTACTCCTCTGAGTTCTCGAGTTGTGGAAATCCAATTGGGTGCGAAGCCCTCCCTTCATCGAAGGGCTAACTACCGTGGTGCGAAGCCACATTGATCCCGATTCGCCTCCATCCTCTACCATCTCTATTTCTCTTCTCCTACCACCATCCGCGCTTCAAATCTGTCCTTTATTACAACAGTTTTCCTCTTTACAGCAGAATTCCAGATTCTGGCGTTGCAGGAGGGCTGAAACTTCAGCGGAGCACCACGCACAGACCGCACATCCGATCGATATGAAACTTGGGGTTTTTGAAGCCCTCCCCTGGCCGATCAGAGCCAAGATGGTGCTTTCCGCATTCCCCCCCCTCCCCCCCCTCTCACGTGCGGCCAGATCCCTGCGCAGCCCGCTGTCCGCGCCCGGGGGCTATCTCCATGTTCAGATTTTCGCCTATTTTACTCCTTTCATGCCTATTCTCCCTAAACCTAACCCTAGATTGCATTACTTTCAATTTATTTGCCCATTTTCTTACCCTAGGGTTCTCTGAATTGGAATCAGTGAATCCATTGGATAAGGGACTAATTGTTGTGCATGTGTGGATGATTTTTTACTTCCCTTTGAGTATCATTTGGTCCATAATTTTACTGATCCAGCCCAAGCCTGTGTAAGCCTGGACCCGCACAAATTCCCATTGCTTAAATGTTTGAACTTTTGTGTGGGATGTGGAATTTTATCTGATTGTTTCTGAATTAATAATCTAAAGCCTGAGATCTTGCATATCATATTTAATTTTCATGTCATGCATCACCTGGCTTTCTAGTATGAATAATTAGAGCTATCAAAGGGAGGTGGCCTGGTAATGGATAAGCTTTCGAAATTTGATATCTTGTAGCTCTGAATCTAGCTCAAGGAGTTAAATTCAAAAAATAAAAAGAGCAACCCGCTCTGATACCACTTGAAATGGAAAGCTAGCAATGTCCTAGAGGGGATGGGGTGGGGGGGTGAATAGGACAATGCCAAATAATCGAAATAAATGCGGAATATGTAAAGATTATAAAAATCTCAATCGTTTGAGTATTGAAACATTGATTCCAAATAATTCGTAGGACAACTTTCACCTAAAATATTAGGCAGGACAACCTTATTTCACGAATATCTTTAAAATCAATTTTTCAAACTAGTAAGAGAATATAAAATGATTACAACATTCACCACAAGAATGAAATAATAAATAACATCCAACACCAAAAAGAATAAAGCATTCACCACATGGCACAAGGAGTTATAGTGGTTCCGTGCTTAAAACAACCACACCTACTCCACTCCCAAAATTACTACCCTCGTAATTTTGGCTTTCACTATAATAAGGCTTTCACAGGTTCACCCTAACAAACCTGATACAGTTCCTTGTGATTTTCACGGGCTCATCACAATAAAAACCCCTTTTGTGGTTTTCATAGGCTATCACAAATAGAAACCCCACTGAGATTTTCACAGGCTATCTCAAACAAACCTCACTGAGATTTTCACGGGTTATCTCAGAAAAACCTAAAATGAAATACAGTAAATGTACTTATCTTCAAAAGGAGATTCGAAGACGTGGTAGAAGCTTGTAGTAGAAGAACCTCTTTCTTAAAGTAGATGGCACAGTGTTCAATCAGACATAAAGAGTCTAGGGTTCTATAGATTTTATAAATGGAAAACTCAAATTGATGTGGACACCACGTCATTCAAAGTATATCAACGCAGGAGGGGTGCGTTACCCGTGTCAATGTGGTTAGATGACGGATACGGGTCGGGTCTCTAGAGGTTGAAGACCTTACACATGTGTTCGTGACATGTGTAAGTTGCTTAGAGGAGATATTTGGACCGTTGGATCGCGAGGATGGTGTGATTGAACCGTTGGATAGTCACAGCCTACATTCACGGCACTATCATCGAGGCCCATCGGGCATCTTAAATTTGCATTTAGTCTCTGAACATTTGATTTATTTAAGTTTTGAGACAGTTTGCGCACAATTTTGTGCGAATTTCTTTTTTTTTTTTTGAAACTTTTTTTTAGTAGGGGTATTTTGGTAATTTTATGTAATTACGAATTTATAAGGGTTGCCCTAAACCTATAGCATGTTATGTAATGTTTATGAAAAGGAAAAAGTGAGTTTTTTGTTTTTGACAATTTCGTCTTCAACTTCCAGTGATTGGAAGAGCGCATGAGGCCCAGGTAAACGATTTCTCATCTTTTACTTCTTTCTCCTTCTCTCTTTTCTCAAGGTACTCTTTTCTTTAATCCCATTCTCTTCATTTTCTCTTGGAATCTTTAGATCTAGAAGCCAAATTTTGTTTCTTTTTATCTAAATCATTAGATCTCAAAAGATTTTCATCCCCACATAAAACCTATCACCCAAATCTAAATTTGAAGAACCACCAATTCTTATTTGAATTTTCCAGATTTCCCAATTTAGGAAATTCCATTTTTTCTAGATTAGAAAATCCACTTGGATTGTTAGGCGGACCTATTGCAAGACGAAAGTTCTATCTTTCGCCGGATCTAACTAAACTCAGATTTTAAGATTCAATACTTCATGTTTGTGATGGATGGCCATAATCAATACTATATTAACCTTATTTCTTTCTTGTTTTATGATGTGTAAAGCTGATATTTTATTTGTTTTTTAAGATTGCATAAATTTGCCTCTTTCATATACCATGCTCATTTAAGGTTGGATTAGGTCGTCCTACATCAATTTTTGGTATCAAAGCTTAGGTCCTTGCATTGGGTCGTCTTGGATCGAGTTATCAAGAGTCTGAATTTATTTTAATTTATTTTTTTTAGGGTTTCATGCATCGCATGTAGAGTCTAGATCTGAAATTTTCAGGTTTGCATTTAAAAAAAAAAAAGGAAGTCTAGATTTGAATTTTTCCACATTTGCATCATTCTAAAGGTTAGGATCATCGGTGTCTATAGTCTTGTGTCAAAACAATCTCTTAGAGTCGTGTTTTAGGAAACCTAAGTTGAGTCTTATTGTGTATACCCACTCGGACTAGTAGAGGATTTGGTCTACACCCGATTTTCAATATGGAACAGTTGACTGAGATGATGAACACGATCAACCAACGTTTGGCCGCCATTGAGACACAATTTAGGAACACGAATACCCGTATGGATCAGATAGAAGCGTCCCTAAGAAAAATCTCCGACATTGGAGGGGATGAACAGTCTCACGTAGGGGGAGTAGTTGAGGAACGGGTAGGAAATCGTGGTAGAGATCGTGGAGCAAGTGACCGAGGGGTAGGACGTGAAGGGGCGCGAAATCCGCAGCCCGCTATCGAATATTAAGACCGCTATGATGTCGATGAGAGGGTCTTAAAGAGTGTTAAAGTTGATGCTCCTAGTTTTGATGGGCGTCTTGACCCAAAATTATTCCTTGATTGGTTAGCGGACATGGACCATTATTTCGAATGGTATGAGATGTCTGAGAACCGACAGGTGCGGTTTGCGAAAATGAAACTTGTGGGTGAAGATAAATTATTTTGGACAAATACGGAGCGTAGGATCGAGAAATCAGGAGGTGTCCCAATTGCGCATTGGGTAGAGATGAAGTTATTAAATGAAAAATATCTTCCTCTCTCTTACCGTCAAAAGCTCCTAGATCAATGGCAAGCATTACACCAAGGATCTATGTCGGTTGCAGATTACATCGCAAAATTTGAGGAGTATATGATGCGGTGTGATATTCGGGAGGATCCCTTAGTGACGTTGGCGCGTTTCAAGGTGGGTCTTCGCATGAATCTGCAGTGTGAGCTTATGACCCATGCAGTGGGTGACTTGGATCAAGCTTATCAAGTTGTACTGGAGTTAGAGCTTTACCAAAAGTCTCCTGTCACGAGGCGCTTTGAGTCCCGAGACTCTACTGTTAGATCTGGTTTTCAAGGAACCAAACCTAACATTGGAAGTCAGCCTAGGGCGCAGGCTAGTGCACCGCCTAAGCCTAAGGATGATAAGGGCAAAGGTGTCCTTGGTGCTAATCCTGGCAGTGGTAATCACTTGAGATGTTATGAGTGCGGAGGTACAGGTCATTTCGCTTACTAGTGCACGACAAAGACTCGCAGGAAAGCCTTAGTCATAGACGAGTCAAATGAAAATGCTGATGACATGGGTGATTATGAAGTTGAGGAATATCACCCAGAGATAGGTCCTAGTGATTATGAAGAAGAACCAGAGATTGCACCACTAGCTGTAGTTAGATGTGCTTTAGCGTAGGCCAGAGAGAGATGATTGGCGCAGAAGCACAATTTTCTACATATTTATCAAGAGCGGTGACAAAAATTGCAAAGTCATCGTGGATAGTGGTAGTTGCACTAACGTGGTCTCAGCTAGCACAGTCACTCATTTGGGTTTGAAGCCCATCCCTCACCCTCAACCGTACAAAGTTTCTTGGGTTGACACGTCTTCTATGCCTGTGTCCCAGCAGTGTTTAGTCCCCATCCAAATCGGTTCATATAAAGACATGTTGTGGCGTGATGTTTTACCTATGGATGTAGGTCATATCATTCTAGGGAGGCCGTGGTTATACGATAGAGATGTCACGATTTTTTGTCGCTTGAACGTGTGTACATTCACGCATGAGGGCAAGAAAATCAAGATTAATCCGTTGCCACCCAAGAGCCACACAGACAAGGCTAGGGATGTGAAAACGAGTGAATCAAGGAAGGATGTGAGGAAATTTATTCCGAAGTCTCTACATATCATAAATGCAAAAGAGTTTGAAAAAGGGATAGAGTATGATTCGACGGTGTACGCCCTAATGGCTAGGGAAGTTCTACCCGAGCTTCATGTAGAGTTACCCCTTGAGGTGACTTCGGTTCTTGAGGAGTACAGTGATGTATTCCCTCCGGATTTACCGGATGAGTTTCCACCTATGCGGGACATCCAGCATGCCATTGATCTCGTCCCAGGGTCTTCTTTACCGAACCTTCCTCATTACAGGATGAACCCTGCAGAGCATGCAGAGTTGCATATGCAGGTAAATGATCTCGTGTGAAAGGGTTTCATCCGTGAGAGCATGAGTCCGTGTGCCGTACCAGCGCTATTAACGCCTAAGAAAGATGGTACGTGGCGGATGTGTGTGGACAGTAGGGCCATTAATAAGATCACGATCAAGTATCGATTTCCGATATCGAGGCTTGATGATATGTTAGACATGATGGCCAAATCCACCATTTTTTCCAAGATAGACCTCAAGAGAGGGTATCACCAGATACGCATACGCCTTGAAGATGAGTGGAAGATAGCCTTCAAGACGAAGGACGGGTTGTACGAGTGGTTGGTCATGCCCTTTGGCTTGACTAATGCATCTAGTACTTTTATGCGTGTGATGACCCAGGTTTTGAGACCCTTGATGGGGAAGTTCTTAGTTTGATGACATACTCATATATAGTACCACTAAAGATCTGCATCTCAACCACTTGAGACAGGTCTATAGTGTCCCGAGGGCGGAGAGGTTATGTGCGAACCTTAAGAAATGTTCGTTCTTGTCTGATAGGGTTGTCTTCTTAGGGTTCATAGTGTCGTCCGTAGGGATGCGCGCAGATCCAGAAAAAGTCAAGGCCATAGTTGACTGGCCTGAACCGCGGAACATACATAAAGTGAGAAGCTTTCATGGCTTAGCCACATTTTATTGTTGGTTCATTCGAGGGTTTAACACTATTATGGCTCCAATTATTGATTGCATTAAAAAGGGAGAGTTCATATGGTCTAAGGCCGCAGCTAAGACATTCAAAGATATTAAGAGCAAGATGATAAAGGCTCTCGTCATGCGTCTTCCAGATTTTTCTAAAGTCTTTGGAGTAGCGCGTGGTGCTTTAGGTGTAGGTATAGGAGTACTGATCCAAGAGGGTCATCTAGTTGCCTATTTCAGTGAGAAACTGAATGAGGCAAAACAAAAGTATTCCACCTATGTCAAAGAATTTTATGCGGTAGTGCAATCACTATGTCATTGGTGTCATTATCTTCTACCGCAAGAATTTGTCTTGTTTTCTGATCACGAGGCTTCGAGGTATTTGAATTCCCAAAAGAAACTTAACCCAAGGCATGCCAAGTGGGCAACATTTCTTAAGGAATGTTCATTTGTCCTAAAACATAAAGCCATGATCGAGAACAAACCAGCCGATGCCCTTAGTAGGAGAGTGACATTGCTCAACTCCTTCACTGTAGAAGTTGTCGGGTTTGAGTAATTGAAAGACGAGTATTCCATGTGTCCAAATTTTGGGGGAACATACGTGCAGTGTTCGTAATATCGATACTATCGGCCGATATTATTGTTATCGATGACTAGCGATACGAAACCCCTAAGAAGTCTTTCAGAAATACAAAAAGTCCCCGGAATCCTATATATCGTGCGATATATTGCACAAATATCTTAAAGTATTGTACGATATAGCTGATATCGATTATATATCGGCATTTATCGTGATTTTTCCCTTCATTGTATACACGATATCATCGATATCTTACTGTAGCCACCAACCATTCCACAAATTTGAAAAAAAAATAAAGGAAAAAATATTTCTTACCTCAAATCTGCTTGAAGGGGTGGCCTTTGACTGGATTTGGGGGGCCGACAACACCGGATAAGCCTAAAACCCTCTTCTTCTTCTTCTTCTTTTTTTTTTGTTTTTTTTTTTTTTCCGAAGAGAATAACTTTGGAAGAAACTAGATTTCCATCAAGGTTTTTGGGATTTGGGTACGGATTTTGAAAAAGAAAGAAAGAAAGAAGTTAGAGAGATTTTTTTAGGGATTTTGAATGGATTCCAAATCATAAAGATTGCAGGCTGCGCCTTTAACAGAGAAGAAGACGGTTTCACTTTTTGATTCGAGTCCTCTTGGATTCGGTGCAACTCCGGTTACACTTAAGATAGTGCATCCCTTACGGTGGGGCCCACCTTGATGTGTATATTTTATATCCATTCCGTCCATTTGTTTTGAGAGATCAACTTAGGTCACGGGACAAAGAATTATGCATATCCAAAGCTCAAAATGACCCATCATAGAAAACAGTGGGAATTGAACACCTATCATTAAAAACTTCCCTTAGTCCATAGAAAACAATGGGCCACGGAAGTTTTTATCACTCTGATATTTGTGTTTTCCCTTAGTCCATATCTTCGTGAACTTATGAACAAGTTGGATCTCAAATAAACATTATGGTGGGTCCCTCCGTAAGTTGTCAAATTTCAACGGCGGACGTCACTTTCTCCACTGTTTTCTGTAGTAGGGTCCACTTAAACTTTGGATCAGCCTCGTTATTTGGTTTATGCCCTAAAATAATCTCCCCAAATGGTGGACGATGTGGATACAACAAATACATAATGGTGAGGCCCACAATCAGGGTACCACCCACATCGCTAGTTCCATGTGTAGCGCGGATTGGGGAGTACCCAACTCACTCCGACCGTGGTTTAGGTGGGTCTGCTCGATGGGTCCCTAACCGTAGAGCCCATTGTAATGTATATGTCTTACATCCACACCGTTCATCTATTTTATCAGATAATTTTATGGCTTGAGCTGTAAAAAAACATATATAAAGATATGGTGAACCACACCACATGAAACAGTGTAAATTAAATATCTACCGTTGAAAAATTCTTAGGGGCCACAAAAGTTTTCAATCAAGTTGATATTTGTTTTTCCTTACATCCAGGTCTGTGTGACCTTATGAACAAGTTGGATCTCAAATAAACATCATGGTAAGTCTTAGGAAGGTTTCAACAGTGGGAGTCACTGTCCCCACTGTTTTCTGTGGTGGGGTCCACTTGAGCTTTGGATCGGCATAATTCTTTGGTTCATGCCCTAAAATGATCACTCCAAATTGATGGATGGTTTGGATACAACACATACATCATGGTGGGTCCCATGGTTAGGGTCCCACCCACATAGTTGTTGATGTGAATTAGGATGTACACTAACGTGAATTAGGATTTACATGGTGAATTAGGATACAACACATACATCATGGTGGGTCCCACAGTCAAGGTCCTACTGCTGATGCCCGTGTCGAGTGGCCAGGTGGCTACCGGACAATACTATGTGGGCCCACCATGATGTATGTGTTATATCCATGCCATTTATCTATGAGCATGATCCTAAAAATGAGGCAAATCCAAATTTCAAGTGGACCACACAAGAATAAATAAGTTGTGATTGAACGACCACCATTAAAAACTTCCAAGGGCCCATTGTAATTTTTATTTGCCATCCAACTTGTTGATTAGGTCACAAAGATCTTGATGAAGTGAAAACACAAATATCATATTCATCTAAAGACTTGCCATTCAACAGTTGTGGCCCCAAGAAGTTTTTAATGGTGGGCGGTCAATTTCCACTATTTCCTATGGTGTGGTCCATATGAGATTTTAATCTACCTCATTTTTGGCATTATGGTCTAATTTTATTTGGAAAAATGGATGGACATAGTAGATAAAAAACATACATTATGGTGGGGCCCACACAACACCATTCTGTAGATACTGGTTGTTAACAACATCAGTAGGCAATCCAGGTTCCGTTGGGAACTAGTTGGAGACGAATGGTCTTGTGGGGCTTGTGGTGGGCCCCACTATGATGTTTATAAGAAATCTAGTCCATCCATCCATTTTTCCAGAGTATATTAGGGCATGTGCCAAAAAATTAAGTAGATCCAAAGCTCAAGTGGGCTACACGACATGAAACAGTGAGGATTAAACATCCATTTTGCCTCATCGTTTCTTGTGGTGTGGTACACCTGAGAATTTGATCTGCTTCATTTTTAGGCCCATGCTCCAAAATGAATTGGCAAGAAGGATGGAGGGCGTAGATATACAACACATACATTGAGGTGGGACCCACATAATAGTAATTGTGTCCAATAGTCTTATTTTAACAATTAAGTGTCCTCAGAGGTTAGAATTTTTTTTATCAACCAATTAAATATCTACTAACTAGATGTAAAATTTATAACTACCCACAAATTTAGTTGCATAAGTTCAGTCAAACAGGGCATAACTTATGACCCTTTACAAAGGAAACCTATTATGTGTACTTCTTTTTTAATATTTTATGATTTAAAAGTATGTATTAAGGTATGCTTTAATCATCCTTGAAGTTTTATTGAAAAATTCAACTATTTTCTCAATGTTTCCCCATGTTTCCCAAAAAGTGCGATAAATTACGTGATATAAACAATATATCCCATGCGATAATTGATATGTATATGTATCCCTTAGGTGCGATACATTGCGCGATACCGATATTTCGAACATTGCATACGTGTCACTCTTAGGTGCTCAGCATAGTTCGGGTGAGTTCATTCTGAAAGATGGTTTCCTTTTCAAAGGAGACCAACTTTGTATTCCCCGCACTTCCTTCCAGGATTTCCTTGTTTGGGAGCTTCATGCTAGAGGTATTGCTGGCCATTTTTGGTCGAGATAAGACCATCGCCCTAGTGGAGGATCGATTTTATTGGCCAAGTCTCAAGTGAGACGTAGCCAAAATTTTAGGGCAATGTCGAACATGTCAACTGGCAAAACAGAAGAAGCAAAATACTGGATTGTACATGCCATTGCCAGTGCTACACGCACCGTGGCAAGACATCAGTTGGATTTCGTGCTTGGACTTCCCAAGACAATTAAAAAGCACGATTCCATTTTTGTGGTTGTAGACCGTTTCTCAAAAATAGTCCACTTTCTCCCTTGTTCTAAAACTTCAGATGCGTCCAACATAGCTAAGATTTTCTTTGAGGAGGTAGTTCTATTTCATGGTTTGCCTAAGACCATAGTGTCTGACAGGGATGTCCGGTTTACTATTTATTTTTGGAAGATATTATGGCATATGATGAGTACGAGACTCCAGTTCTCGTCTGCCTACCATCCTCAAGTTGATGGTCAAACTGAGGTTGTGAATCGAAGTCTCGGAAATCTACTATGATGTTTGGTGGGTGAACACATTAAAACTTGGAACTTAGTTCTGCCAGTCGCCGAGTTTGCATATAATAGTTCAGTTAATAGGTCTACGGGTATGAGTCCATCCGAGGTTGTTAGTGGTTATAAACCTAGACTACCCATAGATTTTTTACCTATGTCAGTCACCCAGAGGACCTCAGAGTCAGCCGATGCATTTTCCCATCACATTCATGAGTTGCATGCAGAGATTAGGAGGCGGATAAATGCTAGTAATGAACAATACAAAATTTTAGCTGACATACATCGTAGAATTCAAGAATTTAATGTGGGTGATTATGTAATGGTTAGAATGAGGCCAGAACGGTTTCCACAAGGTACCGTTAAGAAGTTACAAGCACACAGTGCTAGACCATTTAAGATTCTGAAAAAGATTGGGTCCAATGCATATGTGATAGATCTTCTACCTAGCATGGGGATTAGTTCAACATTAAATGTGGAGGATCTAATGCCTTGTTCAAGCCATCCCATAGACCCTAATTTTGTTACAAACCATTGGCCAATTTCTGAATTTTCTTCCCAACCTATACCACCTATGCCTACTATACCTGAGAAAAGAGAAGAAATTGAAAGAATTGTGGATGAGCAAATTGTTTCCACTCGGGACGGTGGATTTCAGAGGTACTTAGTGAAGTGGAAGAACAGACCATCATCCGACTGTACATGGTTGACAGAAGCAGAGTTGCAGCGACTAGATCTATATTTGTTAGAGAAGCACAAGAGTTTTATCTCGCCGGATTCGAGATCTTCTCAGCCGAGGGGAGTTGATGCGGACATTAGGCCATTCAAAGTATATCAATGCAGGAGGTGTGTGTTACCCATGTTAATGTGGTTAAATGACGGATATGAGTCGGGTCTCTAGAGATTGAAGGCGTTACACATGTGTTCGTGACATGTGCAAGTTGCTTATAGGAGACATTTGGACCGTTGGATCGCGAGGATGGTGTGATCGGACCGTTGGATCGTCACGGCCCACCTTCACGACACTATCATCGGAACCCATCGGGCATCTTAAATATGCATTTAGTCTATAAATATTTGATTCATTTAAGTTTTGAGACAGTTTGCGCACAATTTTGTGCGAATTTCTTTTTTTTTTGAAACTTTTTTTTATTAGGGGTATTTTGGTAATTTCATGTAATTACGAATTTATGAGGGTTGCCTTAAACCTATAGCATGTTATGTTATGTTTATGAAAAGTGAACTTTTTTGCATAATTTCGTCTTCGACTTCCGGTGATTGGAAGAGGGCGTGAGGCCTATATAAACAATCTCTCATCTCTACTTCTTTCACCTTCTCTCCTTTCTCAAGGTAATCTTTTCTTTAACCCCATTCTCTTCCTTTTCTCCTAGAATCTTTATATCTAGAAGCCAAATCTTGTTTCTTTTTATCTAAATCATTAGATCTCAAAAGATTTTCATCCCCACATAAAACCCATCACCCAAATCTAAATTTGAAGAACCACCAATTCTTATTTGAATTTTCCAGATTTCTCAATCTAGGAAATTCCATTTTTTCTGGATTAGAAAATCCACTTGGATCGTTAGACGGACCTATTGCAAGAAGAAAGTTCTATCTTTTACCGGATCCAACTAAACTCAGATTTTAAGATTCAATACTTCATGTTTGTGATGGATGGGCATAATCAATACTATATTAACCTTATTTCTTTCTTGTTTTATGATGTATAAGGCTGATATTTTATTTGTTTTTTAAGATTGCATAAATCTGCCCCTTTCATATACCATGCTCATTTAAGGTTGGATTAGGTCGTCCTACATCAATTTTTGGTATCAAAGCTTAGGTCCTTGCATTAGGTCATCTTAGATCGAGTTATTAAGAGTCTAGATTTTATTTATTTATTTATTATTATTTTTTTTAGGGTTTCATGCATCGCATATAGAGTCTAGATCTGAAATTTTCAGATTTGCATTAAAAAAGAAGAAGTCTAGATCTGAATTTTTCCACATTTGCATCATTCTAAATGTTAGGATCATCGGTGTCTATAGTCTTGTGTCAAAACAATCTCTTAGAGTCGTGTTTTAGGAAACCTAAGTTGAGTCTTATTGTGTATACCCACTCGGACTAGTAGAGGATTTGGTCTACACCCGATTTTCAATATGGAACAGTTGACTGAGATGATGAACACGATCAACCAACGTTTAGCTGCCAATGAGGCACAATTTAGGAACACGAATACCCGTATGGATCAGATAGAAGCGTCCCTAAGAAAAATCTCCGACATTGGAGGAGATGAACAGTCTCACGTAGGGGGAGTAGTTGAGGAACGGGTAGGAAATCGTGGTAGAGATCGTGGAGCAAGTGACCGAGGGGTAGGACGTGGACGGGCGCGAAATCTGCAACCCGCTATCAAATATTAAGACCGCTATGATGCCGATGAGAGGGTCTTAAAGAGTGTTAAAGTAGATGCTCCTAGTTTTGATGGGTGTCTTGACCTAAAATTATTCCTTGATTGGTTAGCGGACATGGACCATTATTTCGAATGGTATGAGATGTCTAAGAACCGACAGGTGCGGTTTGCGAAAATGAAACTTGTGGGTGAAGATAAATTATTTTGGACAAATACGGAGCGTAGGATCGAGAAATCAGGAGGTGTCCCAGTCGCGCATTGGGTAGAGATGAAGTTATTAAATGAAAAATATCTTCCTCTCTCTTACCGTCAAAAGCCCCTAGATCAATGGCAAGCATTACACCAAGGATCTATGTCGGTTGCAGATTACATCGCAAAATTTGAGGAGTATATGATGCGGTGTGATATTCGGGAGGATCCCTTAGTGACGTTGGCGCGTTTCAAGGTGGGTCTTCGCATGGATCTGCAGTGTGAGCTTATGACCCATGCAGTGGGTGACTTGGATCAGGCTTATTAAGTTGTATAGGAGTTAGAGATTTACCAAAAGTCTCCTGTCACGAGGCGCTTTGAGTCTCGAGACTCTACTGTTAGATCTGGTTTTCAAGGAACCAAACCTAACATTGGAAGTCAGCCTAGGGCGCAAGCTAGTGCACCGCCTAAGCCTAAGGATGATAAGGGCAAAGGTGTCCTTGGCGCCAATCCTGGGTCTGGCTGGATTCCATCGGATTCATTCCAACGGCTCTCGGATTGAGCGGATAAGATTTATCCAAAATTCGGCTAGCTGAATTTCACAATTCAACTGGCCAAATTTGCCAATCGGCTGGCCGGATTCTCGCAAAAATCAAAGATTTGCATTGCTAGAATTTCACCCAAACTTTCTCGGGCTAGCCAAATTTTAAGCTTAGGCTACCCGAATTTTCAACAAAATTTGTTATTTTGTTCGGGCTTGAAATTAGGCTTGCCGAACTAGAAGTTAGGATAGTCAAATTCCAGAGCAAAAACACTTATTAAAACCCAAAATAATGGATTTTTGAAAGATCCTAACCTAAGGTCTTTCTAGGGTTATATCACCCGTGTTTTAGCAAATATATGGGTCACCTTGTCTTGAACTTTGACTTAATCTTGTCTTGAATTAGGGTGTCGACTTCTTGAGAAGATGTGCCGATCTTGAGCTGATCTTGAGTTTGATCTTCAGGCATATAGAGTAGTTGTGATTCCATACTTGTCATCTGACCTTGAAGCGCTTTTGTCTTACGAAATTTGACAATCTGTGTGCTTAACATAAAAGCACTTGCTCTCTCTCTCTCTCTCTCTCTCTCTCTCTCTATAATCTCATCATCTTTCACTAGGATCTCCTAATCTGCACAAGCCTTGATGCATCTACATCTTTCTCACTTTGCTAGTTTGTAGTATCTCTTCCCTGCCAATGCTCTAGATCTTAATTGTTGGCAATTTTCCTTTGCGGGTATAATGCAATAGTTTTGGCTGATGTGTAACTAGGGTACAACTGTATTTGCATGTGTAGACATGAATCAATCAGCTCCATTAGGGCTCCAACTTGGGTTTGGGTCAACTTGAACCTGATTGACCCACCCCAAGTTCGGATTGGGTTGGGTTCAGGTTGAGAAAATTTGGATTAGGTTAGGTTGGGTGGCTTGGGAATAATCATATGTAATTTTGGGTTGGGTTGGATCTAGTCGGGCCAGTATAAGGTTGAGTATAGAGGAGTCAAGTTGGGCAAGAGTTGCATGAATGGGAGGAAAGTCCAATCCATTTCTAGATTGGCGTGACACTTTTGGCATCAAAGTCGAAATCCTTCGATTTCAAGTTGGATTCTAAGTTGAGTTTATCGATTGGTTGTACACTTCGACTACAAGGATGTGGCCAAAGATAAGAAAGTGACATTCGTAGCCATCAAGATCAAAGGCATGCTTGTGCAGGGTCAGAGCAACTCAAAATCACTCACTAATGATAAGTCTAAGATTATTGTGTTGGACAAAAAGATGCAGATCCTTAGTGAAGCTTTCCTACCATTTAATTACGTGGAAACACTGTACCAAAGATTGCACTTTCTTCGTCAAGGATAGCAGTCAGTATATGATCACAACGAGGAGTTTCATTAGTTAATAGCTTGTAACAACTTCTTTGAAAGGAGCGATTAGTCGTACATCAACTGGCTCAAACGAGCTATTAGAGATGTTTTGTTGGTACAATCTCTATGGACGGTAGCTAAGGCCAACCAATGGGCCCTTGTTGTAGAGGCCCAACAAAAGTGTGGAGTTTCGTTGACTTAGCAGCCTAATAGTTGTCAAATGGGCACTTCTTTGAGAGGGACAACCTATTATCTGATCCACCCAAGGGGCAACCATGGGAAGTCCATGCACTGCTACGACATGCCTTGATAATTTAAGGATGCGTGCGAAGAAAAGGTAACCGATGCTTTAAATGTGGCGATCCAAATTATCATGTGTTTCAGCACCTGAAAGAACATAGTGTTACCAATAGAGGCAAACAATTGATGATAGAAGTTGATGACCTTGATGAAGATCAAGAGCCATGCGGAGATGTCATTTATGATGAGTCAGCTGGAGACAACGAAGGAGAAGTAATATGTGCCGCCCATTGCACCAATGGACTCAAACCGACTATTAGACTTGTTTTGATGCCATAGTTTCTATTGATGATACCCAAGGCCTACCAATGTGCCCTTGTTGTAGAGCCACAACGAAAGCAAGTTGGTGTTGGGTTAGGTTATAAGTATTGGTGCCATAGTTTCTATTAGACTTGTTTTGGTGCCATAGTTTCTATTAACGATACCCAAGGCCTACCATTGGGCCTTTGTTGTGGAGCCACAACGAAAGCAAGTTGGAGTTGGGTCTGTTACAAGCCTAATAGTTTTCAAATGGGCAACTCTCAAGGAAAGAGGCCTATGTTCCGATCCACTTGAGGGGTTGTTAATGACAGTCCGTCCACTACTGCGAGTCGACCCGATAATTGGAGGACAAGTGTGCGATAATGGGTAGTGGATTGACATTTCAATGCCCTAAATGTGGTGATCTAAATAATTTCGCACTTGAGTGTTGAAGAGATCCCACCGTGACCAGTAGAGGTAAACAATTGATGGTAGAAGCAACGATCTTGGTATAGATGAAGAGATTGGGGAAGATGCCATTTATTAGTCAACTGGAGATGACGACAGAGCAAGTGTGTTATGAAGAGGCTCTAGTCGTTAGAAGAGCTTCCTCCGAAAAAGCAAGGAGCACAAGAAGATTGGCTCCACTCCAACATTTTTTGCACTGCATGTGCTATTGGTTGATAGCTATGGAACATCATTATTGATCGTGGTAGTTGTGGATATGTACTTTTAGAGAACATTATCAAGTGGTTGAATCTCTAGATGCACAAAAAATCCGTGACCGTAAAAGCTCTCATGGCTCAAAGGGAGTGAGGAAATTGTCTATAATTGTTGCATCATTTCATTTTCAATTGGAATTTTGGAAAAACACTACGACAGTATGTGGTTTGACATTGCTAACATGTACACTTGTCGTCTCCTTTTGAGGCACTCGTAGAAATATGACCTTCACACTACATATGATGGGTGAAAAGATACATTTACCTTCCTCAAGGATAAATCAATAACGTTCTTAGTTTTATGACTGAGAAAGTAGCACTTGCACCCAGTGTAGAGATGGTGACAATTCCCTTTCTATGGCAAATTTCATTGAGGCTGAAGATGCTTGCCACATCTGTGCTAATTTTCTCAAACTACCAAAAGAGGTGGGGTCGTTAATTAGTGAATTTGTGGACATCATGCAATCAGAACTCCATGTGGGATTGCCCCCTATGAGCGATTTCCAACACAACATCGACTTGATTTCGAGCTTAAGCCTAAAAAAAGGTGTCTTATTGAGTGGGCCTAAATGAACACGAAGAATTGAAGCAGCATGTGTAAGATTTAATTTCCGATGAGCTGATTCTATAAAAATTGAATCCCTGAGCTGTTCTCGCCTTTCTCATGGCAAAGAAAGATGACACAAGGTGCATGTGCTATGTAGTCAGTTAATAAACAAAATTACTATTGAATATATCACTTCCCTATCCGATGTGGTCTCGCCTAGATGATATGCTTGATCAATTGGTGGGAGCAATGTGGTTCTCAAAAGGTTGACTTAAAGAGTGGATATGACCAAATTCACAATCATCCTAGTGTTGTTTTGAAGATCACCTTTAAAACGTGTGAAGGATTGTTCGAGTGGTTGGTGATGCCATTCATGAATTCTAATGCCCCTAACACATTCATGTGTGTTAGGAATCAAGTGCTAAAACCAGTGTTCGAAATATCGGTATCGCACAATATATCGCACCTTTGGGATACAAATACGTATCGGTTATCGCACGGGATATATCATTTGTATCGCATAGTTTATCGCACTTTTTGGGAAACATGGGGAAACATTGGGAAAATAGTTGAATTTTTTAATGAAACTTTGGGGATTGTTAAAAAGGCCCTTAATACACACTTTTAAATCATAACATCTCAAAAAAAAGATGCACATAATAAATTTCCTTTATATAGGGTCCTAAGTTTTGCGATGTTTAACTGAACTAATGCAACTATATTTAAATTGAATGCATGATATTTATAAATATATCATAGTCATGTATGAAAACACAACCAATTCATTGAAAAGCAAAATAAGAACTGAAGAAGTAAAATTTGATAAATATACATTTCTTTGATGAGGACTAGTTGTGGTCTAGACCCACAGAGTTGCGTGGTGGCTCATAATCATCATCTCCATCTCGACGTGGCTAGGCATAGTACCGCTGCTCCACCAATCCACAATATTGTACCCAGGTCATAGAAGAGTGGTACTAGTTAAGATACTCCCTGACATAACGCTGGTACTCATCCTCTCCGAACTGAATTAATACGCCCATTCGTGGGTACTGCGTAATCGTCACATCCAGAATCGATATGGATCTGGAAAGGGCAGATATGAAGCTCCTTGGTATCCATATTGTTGGCCATATCCATACTGCTGCTCATATCCTTGCCCATATGCAGAAGTGAACTCTTGACCAGGGTTGAAAAATGATGTGCCGTAATTACTGGAGTCACTCGTCGCATATCCACTAGGTCCATATCCATGCCCATGTCCGTGGCACACGAACTCGAGCTACTCTCCGTGTTTGTGATCTAGATTCATGTTGTGGCCTGTAGCTCGAGCTCCCCTCCCTCGTCCGTGATCCAAATCTAGAGCCACCTCGCCTGCCACGAACGCTTGTGTCTCTCATGCATTTTGCCAGCAGCTCCTCAAAATCTGAAAGTTTATGAGTCTTCTTTTTCTGCAATAGCTTTTGACGCGTGTATGTCTTATTGTAAACAAGACGAGATCGTGGTTCTCCTGGACGAGAACCATGGTCAGTGTCCTGCGTGGAATGATCGAAATTCTCCTCCCCGGTAAAAGGGCTAAGAGGCCTCTTATCCTGACTCCCACCCGCGTCACCACCACCACCACCACCATCATCATCATCATCATCCTTACTATCATCAGAGTCATCGTCACCCTTATCGTCACCATCATCATCACCGGACTCATTTCCCGCATCACTCTTTGACTGAGTCTCGGTGTCAGACAATGTTTCCCCACCACGTGTCCCTCGTGATAGTGACTGCCGCAGGCTGCCCTCCGGACTCCTCGTTAATGGGTCGAATGCCTTATCAGGAGACCTCTGTTGCTCCACATGTTTGTCAACATCAATCCCTTGTGTCTATGCTTCTGCCGCAATATGTGGCTCTGGTCGCCCATCCGAGGTATTTAAGTCATCCGACCTAACCCACTGGTAAACTATGTCATCCTCCGCATCCTCAAGATATGCATGTTGTCCGACCGTCATCATGTCTAGTGGGTCTTCCCGTGCTTTTCTTCTTCCTTCCGAGCGAGCAACCTCTCTCGTAACTTCATATTGTAGTGACAATACACTAGCTTCTGAAGCCTCTCATACCCTATTCTATTACGTTTATTTGTATGTATGAGGGAGAATGTACTCCAATTCCTTTCACAGGGTGACGAGGACACCGTCTGTGCAAGCACATGGCATGACAACATGTCGTTGTAAAACCTCATAATACCCCATACATGGACCACCATTCGCCTGCGTATCATAAGATTCTTTCATTATCCTAAATTTTCCAAAATAATATAAATGTTAAGTTTACTACAGTGACTCACATGGCATCATGGCGTTCCTTGACTTCAACGCAAGGTGACACCCAAACATCTCAACTGCGTCGCGGAATTTAACAATCTGTTGATAGCGTATAGCAACTAGAATAAGTATTTAATAATCGAGATGAAGATAAGGATAATGTAAGTGCGGAACATATTTACCTCACTACCAAAGGTGTCTTTTCCCGGACAGTCGGGGAATAAGTGATCGTACACCTCATGCACAACCCTCTTTAATGAATTATCTTCGAAGAAGTTCCGGCTGTAGTAGTATTTGAGATTTAGGAAATATGCTGAAAACCAACATATACACATCAGTACAACCCTCACTTATTATTGCATATGGAAAAAAAAAAAACCATTTAGGTACTTACCAGCCTGATGTAGTGGGTGAGAAAGCGTCATTTCCCAATGGTCGTCTATTATTGCATGCACCCACTTATATGCATTCGGAGCTTTAACCATGATGGCATCTTTCATTAGTTGTATAGACGGATACAACGACCCCATCGACGGATTTGTCTCATTGTCCACCATCTTTAACACCACATAAATGGGCTCTAGAATACCCACAACACCACACACTTTATCCCAAAATGTCTTTCCTAGCACCAGCTCCTCAATTCTATAGGTTACTTTCGTCAACCTCCTTTTCCATTCTACGTAATCATGAGAGGCGAAAAGCTCTCGTAACCATTGTTTGTGTTTGAGAAGGCTACTTAAGGCGATATAATTTGTGGCGAATCGCGTCGCTCCGGGGCGCACTATATCCCCACCACACCTCTCGCGCATTGCGGTTAATAACCAGCCGTGGTTGTATACAAAGTTTGTGATGAGCCGTGCATCGTAATTACAGTCTTCACCGACGGCCTATCCCCGATCCCCTCCAAAGATGAGATCGATGCAATGGGCTGCGCAGGGGGTCCAATACATATGATACTTGCTCTGAATATCCTTCCTCGCCTTAACAAATGCACTCCCATTATCCGTAACAAACTGCACAATATTTTTCCTCCGAACATCTTACATGATGTTGTGCATTAGTTTGTAAATGTAGTTATAATCTTTTATCTTACTACTCGCATCTATACTCTTTAGGAACACCGCCCGTCCCCTGGAATAAACCATAAAATTTATAATCGACATCTTCGTCGATCCGGTCCAACCGTCACACATGACGGTACAGCCGTACATCTCCCATGACTACCGATACGAATCAACGTATGTCTTCATTTCTGCATGTTCATCATCCAAGTATTTTCCCATGATCTGTGCGGGTGTAGGCGGCTGCACACCCTCTCCCCCACGCTGCACTTCACTTATCATATTTTTGAAGTGCGGGCTTGCTGCGGCATTTGCGGGGATTTGACCGTATATAAAAAAATTTGCTATAAATTTTTCAACTTTTTTCCTCACATCCCCTCCACTAAACATCTCTTTTATTTTCTTTTGTGTCCCTCCCGCCTCTTTATACATTCTCGGATCCGAAGGTAGATCCGACACCCGCATGCTGCTACTCCTGCCCATGCCCCATATTCCTCCTCGCCTACTTCCCTCCCCTGATCCACCCCTAGCACTCTCCCCTGCTCCACTCCCCCCACCACGCTCATGGATAGACCCCTCAAATCGAGGCCTACTTGTGTTCCACCTCTTATCTTGATCCCTCCCATCGATCCCGTATGGACTCTTGAATTGCGCATCTGTATTCGGGATCATCATCATCTTCGAGATCCACTACATCATCCTCACCTGCATATGGTGGTCGCCCCAACTCCTCCCTAATCTCCCTCTCCCGTGCATGTCGTTCATCTTTTGTCTTCACATTTTTTTTCAATATGCTCCTCATCTGTTCTCGCACATCTTGTGGACACTTTGGGCAATCCACAACATTGTGATACCCTCCCGCTAAATGCTCCTTTAAGCGGGTTACCCCACCACTCCTCGATACATGGCCGCATAAATTACAAATATTCCCGAATCGATTATCGGGAATGGGCTGACCGTACCTCCACCCTATATCAGGTTGCCTACCTCCTCTTCCTCCTGACATATTTTTTCTGTAAAATAATATTATATAAGTCTTTATCCAAAAAATGAAGCTTACTAAAAAATCATGTGGACCACACGAAGGCAAACGATGTGAATTGAATGTCTACCATGAAACCCTTATTATTGTGAAAAACATTGAACAAGGAGGGGATAGAAAGAGAGAGAGAGAGAGGAGAGAGCAAGATGTGATAGAGGTAGAGTTCTCTACAACACTCAAGTCAATGTGGGACACCATAGTCACTATCAGGTCTTGAGGTAAAAAATCAGTTACATTTACCACTCAAATGCACCATATCATATGGAATAGTGTGAATGTAATGTCAACCATAAGTTCATGTGTGGGCCACCATGACTTTATTTAAAATGTCTTTTCATATGGAGAAGGGTTAGAAAATTATCCTCCACTAAGTCGAGATTACTCAAGTACATTTTTCTAAGTGATGTTTTATCATTAATTGTTTCTCTCCATTTACTCAACCAAAACCAATTTGCAATTCAAAATCTGACTGATCCAATGGTAACTAGGGTTATTATAATCTCAGCTCCACAATTCAAGGCTCACGTTCCTTCTAATATTGGACCCACCAATAAATAGTTTAGCTAGAGTCTTTCCATTTCCAGTTTATATCACATACAATCAATTTCCTACAGAACTTAGAGAACTTGCAGGGAGTCCATGTAACAAAAAGCTACATCAATTGAGCTGGGTCCAACTGATCTTACACGAAGGCCAATTAAATTGTTTAACTATGTGTTTACGCCATCTGTGGTGTGGTCCAGATGATATTTGGATATGATTCATTTGTTGGATAATGCTCTAATATGATCTCCAAAAATAGATGAACGGTGTAGATATAATAAATACATCACTTTGGGCCCACGTAACTTTGATCTCCTTTGAACCGTTCGTGCAACTGGAGCTCAAGGAGCATCAGTGCTCGTCTTTGCACGGACGCGGATTGCGGCCCTACCCTCGCCGTCGCCTCTAGCCCAAAACGGGCGTTACGGGTTGGCCCACCTTGAATGTATGTGATCTATCCACACCGTCCATTCGTTTTTCCATCTAATTTAAGGGGTTAAGCAAAAAATTGAATCATATCTAAAGATCAAGTGGACCATACCACAGGAAACAACAGGGATAATGATATCCACCGTTGAAACCTTGCTAAGCCCAACAATGATGTTTATTTGTCATCCAACCTATTCATAAGATCGTACAGACATGGATGAAGGGAATAAATAAATCTATACTTGATCTAAAATTTATGTGGCCCCCAAGAAATTTTCTACGGTAGACATTCAGTTCAACTCCCCCTGACACCAACCAATAGCTGGTGGTCGGTGCTATGTGGGTCACACCATGATGTATGTGTTTCATCCATGCCATCCATCTGTTTTTACAAATCATTTTACGGTATAAGTCCAAAAATGAGATATATCCAAATCTCAAGTGGACCACATTACAGGAAACAGTGTTAAATGAGGGTAGACCATTAAAAACATTTTGGGGGCCATAAAAGTTTTGGATTAAGCTGATATTTGTTTTTTCTCTTCATCTGGGCCTGTATGACCTAATCAACAGATTGGATGTCAAATAAACAGTATAGTGGGCCATAGGAGGATTTAAATGGTATATCCAATCACTATTGTTTTCATGTGGTGTGGTCCACCTGAGATTTATATCCCTCTCATTTTTGGGTTCATTGCAATAAAATGATATTTAAAAATGGATGAACGGAATGGATGAAACACATACATCATGGTGGGGCCCACAGAGCACTGACCACCAGCCCCACGCAATCCGCTTCCCGCATACGCAATCAGCTTCCAACGGATTACTGAAGTTACGTCACCAAGTTACGTGGGTCCCACCATGATGTATTTTTTCTATCCACACCGTCCATCCATGTTAACAGATCATTTTAGGGCGTGAGCCAAAAAATGAGTCGATCCAGAGCTCGATCGGGACCCCACCACGTAAAAACAAAGTGGAGAGAGTGACGTTCACCATTAAAAATTTCTTGAGGGCCACACAACAGATGAATGGTCAAGATGATATTTATGTATTTTATCCGCTCCGTCCATACCTTTTAACAGATAATTTCAGGGCTTTAGGCCAAACATAAACCATATACAATGTTTAAATGGGCCACACCTTACAAAACAGTTGAATTGAACATCCACCGTTGAAATACCATTCTTGGCCACACCTTACAAATTTTTTTTTGGATCGACCCTTTAATTTAGATGGGAAAACATATGGACGGTGTGGATAGACCACATACATTAAAAGTGGGCCCCAACTGAGTTTACTGAGCACGATTGGCGCGTGCTCAGCAAATCACACCCGCAGAAACTTCCTGTTAATCAGATTGTGTACTCTAAGCGTACTGAGTAAACTCTGTGGGGTTCACCATGCTCTATGTATTTTATCCAGTCCGTCCATCTATTTTATTAGATAATTTTATGGTATGGGTCCAAAATTGAAGGATATCCAAAGCTCCAATGCACCACACCACATGAAACAGTGTGAATTGAACTTATACCGTTGCAAAATTCTTGAGTGTCACAGAATTTTTGTATTAAGCTTATATTTGTTTTTTTTCTTCATCCATGTCTTTGTGATATTATTAACAGCTTGGATGACAAATAGACATCATCGTAAGGCCCAGAAGGTTTCAACGGTGGAAATCATTATTCCCACTGTTTCCTGTCGTATGATCCACTTGAGAGTTGGATATGCTTCAACTTTGGGTTCAACCCCTTAAATGAGCTGAAAAAATGTATGAACGGTGTGGATAAACCACTTATTTTCATGGTGGGCCCAACTGAGTTTACTCAGTACGATAAGAGCATACTGAGTTACTCGGTACGCAATCCAGAGTCCCGGACCGACCTCATTTCACCCCTCCCGCGCCCGTTTTCTTCATTTTCTCGATTTCGACGAGCGATCTCCCTCTCCTTCAAGCAGCGAAGGCTCCGGATGAGGTAATCTCGTCGAATCCGGCCTGATTTCTCGCCGAATCTCCGAGAAATCCGCACCGGCACGCTCCAATCGGCGAAGAAAGAGAAAAAATGAAGAAAATAGCAAGAAAATTTTGAAGAAAGGGGGATACAGGGTACTTACCTGTCGAATGGCCCACCTCCGATCACCGCTACAGGTATTCTCTCTCTCTCTCTCTAATTCAAAAAATTTTGATTTTCTGCAACCCACGGCATCGGCTTTTTATTGTTGTGGCTTGTTGGCTACAGTGGGACTCGTGAGTTCCCTGCAAACACACCCGTGAGTGTCTGTGACTCTGTTTGTCGATTTCCAACAATAATGGAGGCGGAAATACCGCGATATCTAAATCGGGGTGGGTTTTATCGGCGATATCAACGATATCGTCGCTGTATCGTAAGATATCGACGATATATTGCACGATATCGACGATATATCGCACGATATCTGGAGTTAGGGTTTTTTGGTATCTTCCGAGTGTTATCGGCGAAGTATCGTCTCGCAAGGGTGCGATACCGATAATATCGGCCGATAGTATCGATATTTCGAACACTGGCTAAGACCACTCCTTTTGCAATTTATGGTTGTTTACTTCAATGTTATTTTAATCTACACTTGGATTAGAGGAGCATCTTCAACATTTTAGCAAGGTCTCTGAGTTCTTACCATTTGAAAAGTTGTATGTGAACCACAAAATATGTTGCTTCATGGCAGATCGAGTTATCTTTCTGGGAACGTCATGATAGCAGAAGGGGTTTAAGTGGATGAATCCAAAGTCAATGCCTTTTGTGATCAACCAACTCTCAAAAACATTCACGATGTAGGAGCTTCCATGGATTGGCTACATTCTACTAGTAGTTTGTACATAACTCTAGTTTCATTGTTGCTCACATCATTGATTACTTGAAGAAAGGAAAATTTCAATGAATCCCTGAGGTGAACAAACTTTTGAGTTAATAAAATATAAGTTAACTACTGCACCAATCCTCATTTTCAACAAAGTGTTTGAAGTTAGTTACGACACCTCTCGAATTAGAATTGGAATTGTCTAAAAGGTTGCCCAATTGCTAATGAAGAGTCGAAGACTCAATATTCTATGGTATTAGTTCTATGCTATTGTTTGAGAGTTTGTGCCCATTAATGACATTATTTGTTGCTAACTGTAAAGAGAGTTTCTTCTTTACTTTGACCAAAAGGCCCTAAAGTAGTAAACTTGCAACAAGTTAAACCATCAACATGTAAAGTTGGTTGCTTTCTTTAAGGGCACACAACCTCCATCAAACACAAGAGCTTAGTCACTGATGGTTTGAGTAAGCCACACTACAAGCCACTCTCTTAACTAGTGTGGTTTTAAAGCATTCAGAGGTACATGTGCCGAAGATTCCACTTTCAGTGACATTATAGAGTTGGTATAAAGGAAGAGGCACTGATTACAGAGAGCAAGGATTTTTAATTCACATGAGTCTTGGCAAGAGAAGATCATCACTAAGTTACACGGTAAAGGATGCTTTAGGTGTGCTGAAATGCTTTCTCTAGTGAAATCTTGCTATTAATGGCCATATTTAAGGCGTGATGTGGCTAACTACATCGTACGGTGGCGTTTTTGTTGTGTCTCAAAAGAGACAGCTACTAATGCCTGATTATTATGTCCCTTTACAAGAGCCCAATGCCTTATGGAAGGGCGTGGGCATAGATTTTTTTGTTTGGCCTTCCACATACTCAGTGTGGAACAGACAATAGTCATTGACCTAGTTTTTAAGATACTTGCTGCGAAACTATGAACATGTCTCATGTGGTTGATCTCTATTTTAAAGGAGATTTTTTTGTCCATGTGGGATTCTGGTTATCATCACTTCTAACTGAGAACTAAAGTTTGTAAGCCAACTTTAGAGATGCTTGTGGAAAATATGGGAACTTTAGTAGTACGTATTAGTGTTCGTAATATCTATACTATCGGCCGATATTATCGGTATCACAGTCCAGCGACACAATATCCTTCGAAAGAGATCAAGAAAGTAAAAAAAAAATTACGCAGACGACATCATTATCTGAAAAAGTCGAAAAAAAAGAAGAAAAAAACAGAGAAACTGGATTTCGGTACTTGTACAAGAGATCGTCATCATCGAAAGCTTCCATTTGGTGGGCCATTCGAATCGAAGCTTCTTTTGTAGGTTAGCGCAAACAAAATCTCTGATTTGGGAGAGAAATCTATCAAAATCTGAAGAAATCCGAGTATTTGGGCGACATCGAGGGAAATCCTCGTCGAAATCTGGAAAATCTTTGCTGAAATCCATAGATTTGGGAGATATTTTGGGGCCGGAACCCTCTCTGCTTAGAAAAAAAAGGGCGTCCAACCCTTTTTTTGGAATAGAGTGGTGTACCGCACACCACCGACTAGTGTGTTGACGTCACCAAGTTCTGTGGGTCCCATCACGAGGTATGTGTTATATCCAAACTGTTCGTCCATTTGGCAAGCTCGTCGTAAGGCTTGAGCCAAAAAATAAGACAGATCCAAAGATCAAGTGGACCACACTGAAAACAACAGTGGAAGATTGAACGTCTACCATTGAAACCCTTTTGGGGGGTCACAAAAGTTTTGGATCGATATGATATTTGTTTTTCCTCCTCATCCTGATTTGTGCGACCTAATGAATGGATTGGATGAGAAATAAATGTTATGGTGGGCCCCACGAATGTTTTAACGGTGAGAATCAGTCCCCACTGCTCTTTGTGGTGTGGTCCACTTGAGCTTTGGATATTACTCATTTGATCTAAAATGATCTCTCCAAATGCATGAACGGTATAAATATAATAAATACATTACCGTGAGGCCCATTTAACTTTGAACCGTTCATACAACTCGAGCTGGAGGAGCGTCTGCGACGTCTTTGCAGTGTGGTGGGAAGCGGATGACGTAGTGAGTAAACTCTGTGGGGCCCACTATAATTCATGTATTTTATCCGCTCTGTCCATCCATTTTACCATATAATTTTATGATTTTAGCCCAAAAAGTGAACCATATCCAAAGCTTAAGTGGACCACACCACAGAAAACAGTGCAAATTGAACGCCTACCGTTAAAAATTCCTTGGGGGCCAAAGAAGTTTTGGATCAAGTTGATATTTGTTCTTTTTCTTCATCCACGTCTTTGTGATCTTATGAACAGGTTAGATGAAAAATAAACATCATTGTAGGCCTTAGGAAGGTTTCAACGATAGAAATCATTATTCCTATTGTTTCTTGCGATATGGTCCATTTGAGCTTTGGATATGTTTCAAATTTGGGCTCAACCGCTAAAATGATCTGGAAAAATGGATGGCCAGTGTGGATAAACCATGTACATTCGCAGTGGGCCCAACAAAGTTTACTTAGTACTGTAATAGTGTATTTGAGTGGATTCGGTGAGACTCGGACTCACCCAAGACCGTATAGCCCCTACTATGGGGTCCAACTTGACGTGTGTATTCTGTATCCACTCTGTCCATCCATTTTTTCAAATCATTTTACAGCATGATCCCAATAATTAAGAAGATCCAATTATCAGGTGGACTATACTCAAGGAAACTGTGGTAGTTGAACATGGTACCATTAAAAACTTCTTAGGGTGCACCTTAATTTTCCCTATATTTTATTAGTCATCAAATCTGCTGATAACTTCACATAAGTTTGAATGAAGAGAAAAAACAATTATCAGCTTGATCCAAAACTTTTGTGGCCCACTAATGGTCAATCACCATTGTTTCCTATGATATGGTCTACCTGATTGTTGGATCTGCTTAATTTTTTGCATAATGTTCTAAAATGATATGGAAAAACATATGGATGGGGTGGATACTGGATATAGTTGTTTTAGTTCAATCGGACAACGCATAGCTTAGGACCCTATACAAAGGAAACCTATTATGTGCCCTTCTTTTTTGAGATTTTATGATTTAAAAGTGTGTATTGAGGTCTTTTTTAATAATCTCTAAAGTTTCATTAAAATATTCAACTGTTTTCCAAATGTTTCCCCATGTTTCCCAAAAAGTGCTATAAATTATGCGATACAAACGATATATCCCATGCGATAACCGATACGTATTTGTATCCTAATGGTGCGATACATTGCGCGATACCGATATTTCAAACACTGGTACTTTCTTTTGATCAATCTCGGAACTGCATTATGCATATGAGCTCATTCAAAGTCATCTATGGCTGAAACCTATCTAGCTTGCTTGATCTTGTAGCCATACCAAACATGAAATGAATTAGTGCCAAGGTCGAGCATATTAAAGCCTTGCACGAGTAAGCGAAGCAAAAGATTGAATATGCCAATGCAAGGTACGAAGTTGTTGCCGATTGTCATTGCCAAAAGGATGTGTTTGAAGCAGGGTGTCCCGTATCCGTTACAATATGGCTGTATCGGCCGATACGTAACGGTAACGGCCAACACCGTTACGTGATACGGGGTCGAAACGGGCACCCCCCTCCCCCCCCCCCCCCCAAATTCTGTGACCATAACGGCCGTTACGGCCCCATAACGGCTGTTACAGGCCTAAAGAAAATAAGAAAAAAAAAAAAGTTTTTTTTTTTTTTTTTCTTTTCTTCTTCTTCTCGGACCATGGGCCATGGCAAGGCCACCCCTGATGGGCCTTCTTCTTCTTCTTGCCCCCCCCCCCCCTCTCTCTCTCTCTCTCTCTCTCTCTCTCTCTCTCTTTCCATCCTTTTCTTTTCGGTTTCCCTCTCTCCCTTCTTTTTCATTTGGTATCGGAAAAAGAAATCGGAAGCGGATTGTGTACCACACACCAGCTATATAGCTGCTATAGGTACGTGTCATGCTAAGACGAGCGCTGACACTCCTCAAGCTTCGAGTTGTACGAACGGTTCAAAGGAGATCAAAGTTACATGGGCTCCACAGTGATGTATTTATTATATCTACACCGTTCATCTATTTTTAGAGATCATTTTAGAGCATTACCCAAAAAATGAATCATATCCAAAGATCGTCTGGACCACACCAAAAATAGTAGCGGAGATAATGATTTTCACCATTAAACAATTCGCAGGGCCCACCATAACGTTTATTTTCCATCCAATCTGTTCATAAGGTCAAAAATATCTGAATGAAGAGGAAAAACAAATTTCATATTGATCCAAAACTTCTATGATCCCAAAAAGGGTTTCAATGGTAGACGTTCAATCCCCCACTGCTTTTTGCAGTGTGGTCCACTTGATAATTAGATTTGTATTATTTTTCGTGTCAAGCCTTAAGATGAGCTCGTCAAATGAATGGACGGTTTCGATATAACACACGTCATGATCAAACCCACAGGACTTGCTGACGTCAATACAACAACAATATAGCTGGTGCGAGGTACGCCAACCAATCCGCTTCCAAAGAAATCGAACTGCGTACGAGTTACTTAATAAAAGGTCCATGTGCCGCGTGGGCCCCACCATGATGTATGTATTTTATCCATGCCGTCCATCCATTTTGCCACATCATTTTAGGTCATGATCCAAAAAATTAGTAAGATCCAAATCTCAGGTGGACCACACCAAAGGAAACAGTGGTTATAGAATGCTCACCATTAAAAATTTCTTAGGGTCCACTGTAATGTTTATTTTCCATCTAACCTGTCAATTGGGTCACACTAATGTGAATGAAGGGAAAACACACATGTCAGCTTGATCTAAAACTTTTGTAGCCCCCAATAAATTTTTAATGGTGGACATTTAATTATTGTTGTTTCTTATGGTGTGGTCCACATGAGCTTTGGATCTGCCTCATTTTTGAGCTCATGTCCTAAAATTATTTGGCAAAATGGATGGACGGTATGGATATAACACATTCATCACGGGCAGGGCCCAAAAAACTTTGACACTCGTGTCCTACACTTCACAATCTGAGTCCCACCTAATTCGGGCGCTTAAAAAATTGTACACGAGATATGTATTAACTTAAAATTTACCAATTAAATTATGGACTATAATTGCTAACTCACAATGCCAAAATCAATTTGTTTGAATAGTTTTAATTGTTAATTTGTGGACGCTTATTTTTTAAAATAGGACCTTTTGATTTTTTTCATGATTCACTATCCAATAAATGTCCACCAATTCATAAGTGGGATAATGCCAATAAATTGCATGAATTTGAGGCTAATTTGGGGCATGGATTGGTCCTCCAAGTCAGCCCCAAATTGGCAATGCCATCAACCTGAATTTAATTTCATTTTTTTATAGAACTATTGGGAGAAATGATATCAAATTGTTAAGTATATAAATTAGATATTTAGAAAATTAAATATATGAATTTTGTAGTCAAATTCAGGTTATTTGTTTCATAAATTCATCATACAATCCGATACAACTTCTCACCAAAGAGTGGACCGTTACACCACCATAAACATGTTCCAATTTATAAATGAATGCATATTTGGAATGCTTAGAATATTCCGGATTTAATCTATATTTTTTCATATTTTTTTTGGCAAAAAAATAAAATAAAATTGTACTGTTAGGGGCTGTTATGCCCCCGTATCGATATCGGAGGGCACTGTTACGCCAACCGATACCAATATTGCTGATAACTAGAAATGCGGGGAAAAAGGAGGAAACATGGAGAAAACGGTGGAATTTTTGTAAAACTTCAGGACATGCCTAAATACACATATTTGCATATTTATGAATAAAAAATTACAAAAAGAATATATTACCTAATAAGTTTTCATTTAATAGAGGTTATAAGCATGTGATGTGTAAGAAATCACTCCAATAGTAACAATAATAAATTATATAATACAAATGCAGGTACATGCAAATATAAGAACTAAGACATAAAAATAAATGAAACTAAAAAAACACACCTGTCCAACACTACATAACATGTTGGCAGCACTGTTCGTGTGGATTGTGTGGTCCACCTAAAATTTGTATACACTTCATTTTTAAGACCATGCTCTTAAATATGTTGGCAAAATAGATGAACAATGCAGATGCACAATGCATGCATCAAGGTGGGCCCTAAGATCAGGGTCCGACCCACATTGCTGGTTCTGCTGTCAACCCGCATGTGGATTGTCGCATGAACTTCTTGCCACAGGAAACTATGTGGGGCCCATTGTGATGTTTGTGAGACATCTACCATGTCCATCTGTTGTGCCGGATCATGTTAAGAGATGGGCCCAAAAATGAAGTAGATCCAAAACTCAAGTGGGCCGAGGATTGAACTTCCATCGTGGAAACACTCATGGAGCCACAAAAGTTTCTGATCAAGCTAATATTTTTATGTTTTTAGTTCCTCCCAGTAAGGATGACCTTATGAATTCATAAGATGGCATATAAACATTACCGCGGAGCCTAGGGACATTTCAACGGTAGGCATTTCCCTACCCACTTTTTTCCTGTTACGTGGCCACTTGAGTTTTGGACATGCCTCATTTTTGGGCCCATGCCCTAACATGATTTGGCAAATCGAATGGATGGGGTGGATTTCTAACAAACATCATAGTGGGCCCCACGGTCCCACCAACTTCCTATCGCATGAAGTTCCTGTGAAAGGTTGAACCAGCGATGTGGGTGGGACTTGGGCGTGGCCCCCACCTTAATGTATGTGTAGCATATCTACGTCGTCCATCCGTTTTTCCAGATCATTTCAAGGCATGGGTTGAAAAAATGAAACATCCTAATCTTTGGTGGACCATTAACCACACCACAAGAAACAGTGGTTATGGACCATTAAAAACTATGGGCCAAAAAAGTTTTGGATCAAGCTGATATTTGTGTTTTCCCTTCATCCAGGTCTATGGGACCTTATGAACAACTTAGATGACAGATAACCATTACAGTGGACCCTAGGAAGTTTTTGATGGTGGGTATTCAATGAACACCGTTTCTTGTAGTGTGGTCCACCTGAGATATAGATCTGCTTCATTTTTTGGCCCATGCACTAAAATGACATGGCAAAACAAATGGATGGCATAGATGTAGAGATCATACATTAAGGTGGGCCCCACAGAGTCTCACACATCGCACAGATATGGGGTCACAACTTAAGTTGCGTCGTAAACAAAGCATCCCAGATTTCTTTTGCATCGTAACCAAAAGGGAAAGAAGGAAATCCCAAAATCTCGGTGTCTGTAAAGAGAAGGGGATGATAACCCTAATTTTTTTTACCCTAGAATCTCACAAGCATCTTTAAGCTTGACAGAAAATCGGCGAAAATCTCAGATTTTTTTTTTTAGCTCGCTCGCAACGCAACAACGAAAATCCTTGTCTTCAAGCTCGCAAAGCAGCTTTAATTTTTGATGGCAAATCCCAATAAGATTAGAAAAAAGCTCATTGAAATCTTGAATTTTTTGGGTTATTTCATATTATTGAAGACCAACACTGTTGATCCACAATCCAATCACTTCTTGATCTTCTGGAAAGAGGTATTTCTAAATTTTGATTTTTAAAATTTTGTTTTTCAGTATTTATGGCTTGATTTTGTTCGCGAAACAACGAAAAATATCAGCAAAATCGGTGAAAACTCTAAAAATCACCAATAATTCTCCGATAACTGGCAGAGAAATGAAAAAAGAGGGTTTCGGTGTCGTAATGCTGGCAACACCAATATTATTGACAATTCGTTGATAACTTGAACACTGCTTGTACTCAACATCCTATTTCCAATTTTGTTTAACTGAATGGTCTATCACCTTCATTTTAGCAGTTTGCTTTGTCCTTGTCGTCTCTATTTGTCCCTCGATCGTTTAAGGAGGCTCTACATCCTAGTGGGTGGAAAAGAGCTATGGAAGAAATGGTTGAGCTTCATCAAAATCAAACTTGGACTTTGGCTAAGTTACTTGCAGGAAAGTGTGTTGTAGGGTGCAGATGGGTATATACCGTGAAGTACAAGTCTGATGGCACTGTGGATCGTTTAAAGTCTTTTCTAGTGGCAAAAGGATATACTCAAACGTTTGGAATTGTCTACTCTGAAACCTTTGCCCTAATGGACAGGCTTCATTCAATTTGTGTGGTGATCTCTATTGCTGCAAATTTGGATTGGCCCCTATATCGACTGGATGTAAAGAATACATTTCTTCATGGTGATTTACTTAAAGATTTGTACATGGAGCAACCGCCTGGCGTTGTTGCTCAGGGGGAGTCTAGTAAAGTCTGCCGGCTAAGAAAGTCGATTTATGGGTTAAAGCAGTCTCTACGTGCCTTGTTTGACAAGTTTGGTAAAGTGATAATGCATTTTGGGATGAACTGCAGTTAGGCTGATCACTCCATCTTTGTTAGGCAGAGTGAGACTAGCATTGTGGTTCTTGTTGTTTACATAGACGACATAATCATTACTGGAAATGATAGTAAAGGCATATCTGAGTTGAAGTTCTTACAACAACACTTTTGTACAAAGGATTTAGGCTATCTTGGATACTTTCTGGGTATTAAGGTGGTTCGATCAAAGTTGAGAATTAATTCATCGCAAAGAAAATATGTTATGGACTTGTTAGAAGAGACAAGTTTAATGGGGGCTAAGCCAGTTAAAACTCTCATGGATGCAAACTCTAAGTTAAGTACAGATGAAGGCGACCCTTTTGATGATCCAGACATATATCACCAGTTGGTTGGGAAATTGATGTATTTAACTATTACACAACTTGATATTACTTATCCAGTCATTGTAGTTAGGCAGTTTATGCAAGCCTCTTGCATCTCTCATATGCAAGTTGTGGTTCGCATACTTGAATATTTGAAGGGTGCCCTAAGTCGTTGAATTCTCTACAAGCGAAATTGACATCTTAGAGTGGAAGGATTCTCCAATGTAGACTAGGCTAGATCTCCTTCAGACGGGCGATCCACCACAGGTTGTTGTACCTTTGTAGGAGATAATCTTGTTACCTGGAAAAGCAAGAAGCAACAAGTTATTGCCTGTTATAGTCTAGAAACAGAGTATAGAGCCATGGCCCGTATCACGTGTGAACTTGTGTGGCTGAAGACGTTGATGTATGAGTTAGGTTTTGTGGTTGATATTCCCATGAACCTATATTGTGATAATCAAGTTGCGTCACATATCCCCAATAATCCAGTTTATCATAAGAGAACAAAGCATATTGAAGTAGACCGCCAGTTCATCCGAGAGAAGGTCGCAAACAAGGAAATATCCACACCGTTCATCAAATCTAAAGATCAAGTTGCTGATATGTTCACAAAGGCTTTAAGTCGGGCTCATCTGGACAAGTTTTTTGACAAGCTGAGCATTTATGATATATATGCTCCAACTTGAGGGGGGAGTGTTAGAATGGTCACATGTGTGGACACGTGATGTGTCCACATGTGTGTCATGATCACATGTGTGACCATCATATTTGGGTCCGGTCTGTGCATGGGTTGAGTATACATAAGCTTTTGAGTCTATGGTAGTGTGCTTATTTATGTCTCTTGGTGTAAGGGTATTTTTGTAATTTTCCTTTTTAAGTGAAGCCCTACTAATAAAACAATAGGGGTGGGGGCGTGTGAGCATTAGAGCTCTCCACTCTCTCTCTCTCTCTCTCTCTCTCTCTCTCTCTCTCTCTCTCTCTCTCTCTCTCTCTCTCTCTCCCCTCATATTCTTTCTTCTAGATCGATAACACGTATATTGACCGTATGTTTGAACAAGACTAGTCCAACATGAATGTGCATCAATAGGTTTTGTATACCCATATGACTCATCATATCCATATCCATAAGCGATAATGGTCTTATGTCCTCTGGGTGCTCCATCTCCAGGGCTGGTCATATAGTGACTCAGTGCACTCATACGTGTGACCTCTAGTCCGTCGATGTTGATCGACCTCGTGATGTGCAGACGGTTGTACGGTGGGTTGGGCAACACTAGTAACATCATCATCATCATTGCCGCCATTGTCCTTCGTGTCGGTTTCTTCACTATTGCCATTCGCTGCTACTTATCTTCTCTTGAAGAAATGGTGACCTCTTTAGATCCAAGACAACTGCATGACTCTGTTGTTGTGCTACACATATTTCTAGATCATTGATCTCGATTTCTTCTCTATCTTCTTCTACCTCTTTCTCTCTTACTTTTAACCAAGGTAGTAGTGGGTCATCCTCATTGTAAATGTGCTCCAAGTTTATTAGACAGAAGTTGCCCTCTTCAACTAAATTCGCCACATGCCTTGAATTTCGCAATCATAGCTTCATATTGTAATGCATATAAATGAGTCGCTCCAATGTCCTGATTTGTATTCTTTTTTTTTTTTCTTTGTATGAATGAGCACAAAACAACTCTAGTTTCTCTCGTAGCTAGAGGAAGAAGTTGTCTGGCTTGGAATTTTGATTGCAATCGACTTGAGAGTTGGTGCACTCTCCCCATAATGCATCCACCAATCAAAAATAAAATAAAATAAAATAAAATACTTACATTGATTAGTTTGTAAACTATTAGGGTCTAAATCTTAGATTGTACATTTTGTAGAATAATGCCAATATTAGTAATAACTATAACTAATTAAAATATAAAATGCCAGTTTATTACCTTGAGCAGTTTGATAAATTGCCTTTTGTGCAATGACGTCGGAAAAACTACCTTGACATAGTGTATATATTTCCTACTATGGATGATAAATAATACATTACAAAGTTAAAGACCTTAAGCACGGGGGTAATAAAATTAAAGACTAATAAGTAAAAGCCTAAAGACTTCCACAGGTGTACTTCATCCAATGCCCTTATCTTCCTATCTAAGTCGATCTTTAATCTTTTTATCACATTCGTAAGCCCTATATGAACCTCGTTCTCAGTGTATGATTGAGCATATCTGTATCTTGGATTTAAAATGTATCCTACATTGCAATAATGAAGTTAGTATCCATTAACTTATTTAATAGGTTAAAGACAAGAAGAATGAGCGCATAACAAAGACTTTACTTGTTGCATGAAGATGATGAGGAAGTTGCTTTGTCCAACGCTTATCAATTATCTTCCAGTAAATCATATTGTTGATAATCCATCTTGATAGAAAGCTTTGCCTTATCCGGATTGCGTTGTAGAGGAAGCCCATGGTAGGTATTTTGTTCAATTCGACAAGACGAAGGACTCTCATCAATGGTTCCATCACCTTCAAGATGTTCGAAACTTTTTTTTTTTTTCCAATATTTGTTATCACTTATAGTTTCCATAACATTGATCCGTGTTCCCAATGTCTTCTTCCCATATTTTGTATTAAGCCAATCTCGTGAAGTAAACATCTTGGAGAATTGTCCCTGATACTCATATAAACTTTAAAGAACTATAAAGTTTGACGCAAATCTTGTTGGCCCAGGCCTAAGAAGCTCTCCCCCCCTTGTGTACCTCCTCATTATGGCGACGACAAGGTTGTGGTTGGAGATGAATGTTGTCACTTCTCTTCCCCTTTTAACCAATGTTATGACATTCACCTTCTTTCCAATATCTTCTAATATGAGGTTGATGCAGTTGGCGACACATGGTGACCCGAACAAATTTGGTCTCCTTTCCATCAACTTTCTTCCCACTGCCTTGTATGTTGCTTCATTGTCGGTCACAAATTGCACTACATTTGCCTCTCCAATCTAATCGACCATCTTATCCATAAGGCTGAATATATAATCTACATTGTTGATTTCAGTCAATGCATCAATCGATTTATGGAATATTGTACCCAAGTGGCCATACATCATGATATTGTCCAGGTTACGTCTAGTTGGGTCAGTCCAACCATCGCACATAATAGTGCATCCTCTTCTCTACCATATGGGTTTAAAGGTGGTGACATACGCTTTCACATCTTCATATTCTGCATCCATCCACTTTCCCCTAATTTCATGAATTGTGGGGCCTTCACTCCTTCGCCTATCCCTGCTGCAAGGTTTAATATGCTTGGTTGAGTGCTCAGCATTGGCACTAACTTGTTCCATGTTCGGTATGGTTGCAAGGTCAAATGGGCTCAAATAGGCTCATTTGCACAATGTAGTTCTGAAATCGATTAGAAGCAAACTCAACTCATGGCTTGGGTAAATATTAATGCTTGGGCTTGTCACCGGTAATGTTACTTTCCAAACTTCAATTGACTACTTTTGTTTATCCATCGGTTTGAGGGTGGTATGCAACTACTAAAGCAAAGTCAAGTTCCCACATTTTCCTTGAGCATCTTTAAAAGTGGCTTACAAGCTTTCGATCTCAGTCAAATCTAATGCTAAGAAGATTTCCATGTAAATAAACAATTACATCGTGCTTTAGACGCAACTAATAATAGCAAGATTCCACTAGTGCGGGCATTTTATCATACCCGAAATGTACTTCATTGTCTAGCTAGGTGATGATCTCTCTCACCATGAACAAGAGGGAACATGAAGCCGGGTTCCCTTCCCTCGAATAAGAAACTTTCTGAACTTGCTCTCTTCCTTTTGTACCAAATCCACAATCTTACCGAAATTGGGAACCTTGTCTTACGTGCCTTTGAATGACTGGAAGTCCGCAACACTAGTCTAGAGAGCAGCTAGTTGGTGTAGCTATGGGTCTCAAAACATCAGCTACATGGTTTTGAGCTGCTTACTTGTGTTTGATGAAGAAAGTGTGCTCTTGAAGGAAAGAAACCGACTTAGCATGCCAATGGTTCAACTTGTATTGCCCATTGATGTACTTTAGGCCCCGTGATCATTGTAGAGTACAAACTCCCTTTGCACCAAATAATACCTCCCTTTGCACCAAATAATACCACCAATGGTGCAAAGCTTGAATGATGGTTATAATTCAATATCATAGGTACAATATCGTGTCTTTTACTTATTGAGCTTCTCATTGGAAGGCAATGGTGTGGCCTTCTTGATTTAAGATGGCTCCAATTCAAATTCAATAGGCATCACAACTAACTTTGAAACTTTGTTTGAATCGAGCATAGCTAGCACCGGAGAGAGAGTTTTTTTTGCTTTTATTAACTGGAAACCTTTTTTTGCCTTGGGAGTCAGTTGAAAATTTCCCATTTTCACGCAATTGAGGATGTGGGTCACTATGGTACTAAAGTTATATGTGAACCATCAGTAGAATGTAGCCAAATTATGAAAGCTCCTAACATTGTGCACATTGTTAATGGCAGATCATGAATAATCTGGACATTAGATTCGTCACTTGTACCATTTCTGCAGTCATGGCGTTTTCAAGAAAAATAACTCGATGACAAATCTCATAATGGGTCATCTTTGCATTTGATTCATTACACACATGAACGTGCTGGGGGCATTAGAAAGCCTAAAGGCGTCACCAAACACTTCACCTAATGAGTCATCTTCGTGTTTGATTTATTACACACATGAACGTGCTAGGGGGCATCAGAAAGCCTGAATGTATCACCAAACACTTGTACAATCCTTTGTGCACTTTGAAGGCAATCTTCCATTTATCATTGTGCTGAATGTGGATTTGATGATATCCACTTCTTAAATCGACCTTTAAGAACCATTTTTCTCCCGTCAATTAATTGCGCATATTATATAGGTTAGGGGGTAAGGAAGCGATATTTGATGGTGATTTTGTTTATTGCTCAACTATCCATACACGTGTGCCATGTGCCATCTTTCTTTAGCGTGATCAAGGCTGGAACAATGCTAAGACTGTTACTTTCTCGAGTAAGCCCTTGAGTAATTAACTCTTGCACTTGTCACTTCAACTTCTCTTGTTCCTTCAGTCTCATTCTGTAAGCCTCTTTGTTTGGTAGGCTTAAGCTAGGAATTGAAAGGAAAAAAAAAAAGGCTTAAGCTGGGAATTAGGTCGATGTCATGTTAGATATCTCTCATATGGGGTGATCTTGATGGGAGTTCCAGTGGCATGATATCACAAATTCTCCCTAATTAATGGCTCGACCTCTATTGGTAATTTAGTCAGTCCTGTTTCATTGGAACATTGGCATAATTTGCCTACATCTTCAACCTCCTTGATAAAAGTTACCATATTGAGGAAATTATTACCCTCTCTACAACAGGCTTTGGTGCTACTTCCTCATGGAACTTACAATGCTCTTGATCTTATGAATAAAATCAAGCAACAGTTAGAGACAATTACCTCGCTCCCTTTGTTGAGCTACGATAGCTTATGCAGTTGGTGTTGTTCTCCATCTTGATATTCAACTTCTTGATGACGTTCTTTATAATGTTCTTGCAACTACCGCCATCAACAATGACTTCGTAGCGAAAGATGCTGGTGCTTTGCTAACTCTCCTTGATTGGCACATATTTATTGTCCATTGTCATCTTCGGCTGACTCATGAAAAACATCTTCCTTGATCTCTTGATCTTAATCGGGGCCACCTGTTTTTACCATCGATTGTTTTCCTCAATTTGTGGCATTGTGGTCTTTTCAGGACTTGGAACACTGATGATTTTGATTACTGCATTTAAAGCATCAGTAGGTCAACTAACCATTTGTCATACAGTTTTCCCCAAATTGTTAGGGCAGCTTGTAGTAGTGGATGACCCTTGGCAGCCCCTTGGGTGGACCGAAATGTAGATATCCTATGTGGTGATTATTAGGCCGGTAAATCGACCTAACTCCAATTTGCTTTTGTTGTGCCTCTAAAACATATCTAGTAGTCGGTTGTGTCCCTTGGAGTAATGGATGGATGATTGCTCCTTGGTTTTAGAGGTTGTAGTGATCTATCAACTGATTAGAACTCCTTGGTCTAGTCAACTACAAATAGCTATCCTTGGCAGAGAGTGCAATCCTTGGTATATCCTCTACACGTAATTAAGTGATAGCAAAGTTTTACTACAAATCTGACGCAGGGATGAACGTGATGAGGTCGATCACCGTCTTCCTCAAGGATAACTACCCCGAATCCATGGAGCTTCTCTAGACTCTTCACAAAGACTTCTCGAATCCACGAGGAAAAGAACAAGAAAAATATAAATAAATTCTAGAAAATTCGTAATTTGATTGACGAATGAAGTAAACGAGTCTACAACCCTTTAAATAGGGGATACCAAGCCTTGGAAGAAATTTCAGAATTAAACTACAACTAAAACTCCCTAAAATTCGTAACTTACTATAAATAGTAAATTTACTTTTTATAGTAAGTGTCCTATGTGGATTAACCACGTTATTCTCCTAATTATTCTAAGCACTTTTCATGTTGGACACAACTCCTAAAACCCAACGGATGAAGTGTTATAATCAAACTAAAACTTACTACAAATGGTAAAAATGGAAATAAACATGGAATTCGACCATCGATATGATGGAATCTCACAAATTCGGCATGGGCAACCTAGCATAGCCGGGTTGGTTGGTTAAAGTAGCTCGTCCTACCCCAAAATCCTATGGTACGTCGAATAACTCATTCCGGTTTGCGAGATATGCATGTTTTAAGGTTCTAACGGTCTTAATGACTTCCGCCTCCGATCGGGCCTTCTCTGGTCTATCTTGGTCATGAAAGTGTCCGCGACGCGCTCTACATCAAAATCTTATTCATTGTCCAAGCAGTAATCTTAGACTTACCTCATCATTGGCAGGTGGTTTTGAGTTGCTTTCATTGTGTTGTGGTGTGCCCTCTGGGCTTGATGGTGACTAATTTCACCTTCTTATCTTTGGGACGTCCTTGTAGTTGCACATACTATATCGTGTTCAACTAATTGATAAACTCCTTTCGACCAATGGATAAATTCAGGGATATCAGTTTTGGTACCAAAATTGCTTCCCAATCTGGAAATTGGTCTGGACTTCCATCCATGTGGCCCTGGTTACGGAGCATGATCATGTGCTAGGTAAACTCTTCGGCTTACTTCCCTAATGCCACTTTCCCTTCATCATGTGGATCAATTGCCAGTTCATCTTCTACTAGACCTGCTACACCACGTCCTCTTCCTCAGTACCATGGAGCATAACGAATGGTTAAAAGGAATGGTGATTAGTTGCTAAGCAGGGTTGGGATTATGAAAAAAGTAGGGGTGGATACAAATTTCAGATCGAGTCGTAGCTGATTGGGAAATAAATCATCTAAAATAAACAATCAATAGAATTTAAAATAAGACCTTAAGCAAAGAGGAAATTGCAATAAGACTGCTGAACTCCTGAACTTCTTGACTGTTGGAAGATTGGGCCTATGTGGAGTGCTAGGAACGACTGGACTTCTTGGAGGGTCATGCAAAAGCATGTCTTGCCATGCCAACACATGGCTCACTTGTAACAGAGGTGGTTAGGCTCATTACAGTACAGTCCGCCATCAGATAAGGCTGACTGTCAATCGGCTCTGGTCAACTCTTAGTCAGGTTCTGTGGCTCCAGCGATCTGGTCTTAAGGTTCAGTCCAAACTGTTCATTTATTGAAGGGCTTGGATTTTCATCACCCCACCACTATCATTTAAGTAACTATGCTTGGAAATGTTTTTATGCCAACTCTTCCATGGCCACTTTTGTTGTTTTGCATTCATGTGTCAAACAACCACTTTCTTTAAAAGCTTGATCTCATGTCGAAGGCCAGAGAAAAATTTAGCAACACGAAATTCCTCCCTTTGCCTAAGCATAACTTCAAAAATCTGTTGACAACAGTTGATAAACATTCAACTCTTCCTATATGCCGCATAGGGCAAAATAATGTTCTCCCACTCTTTTATCTCCTTGTTGAAATGCAAATATATTCTATTGGAGTTCATAAATACAGATTAAGTTTTTCTTACTAGAATACATCTCCTCAAGGTGTCCCAGGCATCTTTGGTGGTCTTGAGAAAGATAACATTGGCATTGATATGTAATTGCTATTTCACAACAATGCCCTAATTTGGGCATCCTCTGCCACCCAATCATCATAATCTGTTGCAGAGGTATTAGGCTTGGGAGATGTCAAATATTTAACTTTCCTCTTTACAGTCAGAAAAACTTCTACAGATGTGGCCCACAGTAGATAGTTTGTGCCATTCAATTTCATTGATGTTATTTGGAGGGGCATCAAATCCGATGATGATAAAATATTGCTCTTGGGATCATTTTTGGAATCCATGTGAATAATAACCACAATTTTCCTTCAATACAATTTCTCCAACAAACTGATGTGCTAAATCAATACCTGATTCAGACCTTCAACTTGTCTCAATTAACACAATAAAGGAGGGTCTTCATGAACGTTCGAATTTTCAGCCCTCAAATATGATTTCATGCTTCAAGAAACTTAATGTAGATTTTACACTGGATGAATGATGTCCCACTTTGTCCCATCACCCGGGTATAATGCAAAAGCGGGCCTTACACATACTCGTTAAACACGATTTCGCCACCCATCACGTGGGGGTTTAACACCCGGAAGAGATTAGATTAGATCAGCCTCAAACACTTTAGGGTTTCCCACTAGGGAGAATGGAAAAAGAATACGAAGAGAGGAAACAAGGTAAAAAAGAGAGATCAAGAAGCAAAGCCCGGATCAAAGTTGCTTTGATACCATGTCAAACAACCACTTTCTCTAGAATTGTAGTTTAGTGCATGAAGTTTAGAATTGTGTTATAGGCGAGAATTATGATAATGCTAAAAACTAAATGCCTCATACAATGTAAGTATGATTACTGTATGTTTGTCACTTTCGACGTGGTCTATGTATGATAATGTATTATTAATTCAATACTGCTGCACAGTGAAGCTATTGATCCAAATAACGTACTATTTTACAGGTTCATGATGCTACCAAAAATTTTTCAAATGTCGTAGCTGTTACATAGCCTTTAGAAACTTCCACTTGGCAGAAGTCGTCTAATGGTCAATAAATTCGATGGATGGATCATTTGATGAGTTCTTTTTGTGGGTTATGACCATTCATTAGGTGTCATCCATCAAATGGACTGTTGGTGGGCTTGTGGATTGATTTGGCAACAGAGATTGTCTATGCAATGAATTTCTATGCATAACCTAGTTACAATTTCAATACTGCTAATTTTATATGCTTTTGTATGGAAAGGGTTGCACATGCGCTTAGGTTGGTTCGTATAGTTGGTCAACCAAACTACAAGGGCCCCATACTCAGAACTGTGGTTCCCACTGTCTATTCGAACCAATGGAGGCATGTGGAGCACTTTTCCTCAAATGCATGTTTAAGTAAGCATGTTCCTCATGAACTTTGTATTATCCTAATGCAAAAAGGTTAGATTGGGTCCCCTTCACTTAGGAAGTTGCTATATCCGGGAGATGTCCATCTGGCTGAAATGTCCACTTTTTGAAATTTGACTGTGAGCTGCATGTTGTTCAGTTACCCTTCTGAGCCAGTCTGATGTGCTTCTGTCACTGAGTGGGTTGTGTCATGTGATTTCCACTCTTTGAAACAAATGCCCAATTGAAATCTCAAGTCAGCATCTCATTCAAATGGCCAAGTGCACATTCTACAACCTACCATAGTTTGCTTCTGAATTTATTTATTTATTTATTTTTTAAAAAAATCCTTTTTATTTCTAGGCCAATGATGTTGGTACACAGTACCGGTCTGGAATCTATTATTACAATGAGGCGCAGGCTATGAGTGCGAGGGAATCAATGAAGCGGAAGCAGGCCGAGATGAAGGATAAGAAGATTGTTACGGAGATTCTTCCAGCAAAGAAGTTTTACATAGCAGAGGAATACCATCAGCAGTACCTAGAGAAAGGAGGAGGGAAAGGGATGAAGCAGTCCGCTACCAAAGGTTGCAATGATCCCATTAGATGCTATGGCTGACATTGCTTTCTTCTGCTTTTTATGTATTATATGTTGATTGTTTAAGAGTTCATATTTACACCTATTAACTTTGGATTGATACACTACATTAGGTTTGGAGCTTGTTATTCCCTACCCTTGTTAATTTTCCTTGCAAAAGTACATAGAATAAAGGGGTGTATGTATTAAAAGCATGGGATGTTTAAAATAGCAAAAAACCTTGATACCGTAGAAAATATGGGTCTTCGTGAGCCAAGAGTTAACTCTTATTTGATTATCTTACTATGGGATTGGTGGACATTTCTTGGACTGTTAAAAATGGAAAAATATCCAGTGGTCCTGTTTCAAGAAACAAGTGTCCACAAATCATATGTTAGGATTGGTCAACCAATCAGCTTTTTTTTTTTTTTTTTTTGGACTATGGGATGCAGATTGACTGCAGCGCTTGGCTGTACAAGGCTGCGGGAAGATTCCTGTAGCACTAAGCTCGATGGTGTCCACCATGGTGTATGCCATTGTTCTGCTTTGCCAGCTCATTTTAATGAAACTCAAGTGGATCATACCACAGTAAACAGTGGATAAAATGACGTCCACCGTGAAACCTTCCTAGGGCAGACCACGATGTTTATTTTCCATTCAAAGCATTCATGAAACCTGAATGAAGAGAAAACACATTGGCTATGATTCCAAGGGCCCGTTTGGATACCACCAAATAAGTTACTTTGTCTACTTATAGCAGTAGATAAGTAACTTATTTAAGAGAAGTGAGTTTGGTTTAAGATCAAGTAACTTTTTTACTTAAAAGTTATTTAATGACTTCAGCTTAATAAGTAGAAACCAAGATAAGTTACTTGAGGCATTAAGTAGCTTATAAGTAACTTAGGAGCCAAATGCTCCCTAAATGTCTGTGACCCCGAAAAAGGTTTTTAGAGGCAGGCATTCAGTCCCTACTGTTTCCTGTGGTATGGTCCGCTTGAGATTTGGACCTGCCTCATGTTTGGGCTCATGCCCTAAAATGAGCTGCGAAAAGGGATGTAGGGAGTTGATATAACACATCCATTATGGTGGGCCCCACAGCTTAGGGTTGCAAGCGATCGGCGACAATATGTTCCAAAGTTTGCATTAATGCATGCCATATGTAAAGTTTCTGGGTGCCTGCCCGTCCAGCCTCTTGCGATGCCAGAGTATCAGTGTATGTGTGTGATCTTACAATGTGATACTGTACAGTTGGGATTGTCTGCTATAGGTTTTGTTTGGTCCCCAGAAAATCACAGGTGAACCTCACATGTAGTATGAGGTTGGTGCCACCGCAGGTATGATCAGGCCACTCCAGTATTGTCACTGCTAATTTGCATGTGATTTCTGCTTGAGTGGACAGGCCTCATCTTTTTGTGCCAGGCCATCTGCATGGTGGGGCTCGCCCTATTCATGGGTCAGATCTGTGGGTCTCAAGCAGAGATGTAAATGAGTGTACGGACATGGTTTGAGTGGACCGGGCAAACATCAGGATTGATATCTCGAAAGAAACGCTCTGGCACGGATGGTGTATGTGATCATTGTGGGACAAGTCTACATAGAATGTGAGTAATTGTCAATTTTTCTCTAAACAGTTATTTTTTAATTTTAATTTTTTGTACACGTGTGACAACCTTCATAGTTATATTGTATCAGCCTGTGTCTTACGTCTTAGGCATGCAATAATCGCATATGTGCACCTTTTCCACTCGTGTAGCTAGTAAACTGGCATTGTGCACTCAAGTTAGTACGGTAGGGACGCCCATGTCATTATGTGATACAGGCCTTTTCACCATACTCGATGACGTGTACTTTGTGGGCCCTACTGTGGATTACTCATGGTTTAAAATCATACAGTTTGGATGGCTTAGGCATCTGATTGGTAGCCTTCAAATGAAGGTTAAATCGCAAAAAAAAAAAAAAAAAAAAAAAAAGGTATCGAAGTTCTTCGACATTCAATGGAAAAAGTGAGAACTAGGTTTGTCAAATGGGCCTTCTCTGCTAATTAGCCATCCATAGGAGAGCCCACTAAAGAGATGATCTTGATCCACCATTCATTCCACGTATAAAGTAGAAGGCTTATGTTTGGTATTTATCATATAGAATCTATACTGTGGTGTCATTTCACCAAAAAAAAAGAAAAAAAGACAAGGTACATGATATCTTAAATTGATATTTCAACAGCGACCATTCCCACTGTCTTCTTCACCTTAATGACAGCATTTTAGGGCTGATTCTTCCCTATTTAATGTTGCAAAAATGTAACTTAAAATGTAGATTTCCATCCGATTCAGCCAGTCGTGGGCGGTATCGAAGCTTAAGTTCTCAGCATAATCATCAATTTCAACCTTCATGCACTTGATTCCGTCTTTCTCTAATCATGATGAGGGGCCGCGGTTGGTCGTTATGGCTGTCAGTTGGCTGGGCTTCGGGTTGGTTTTGGTCCATTTTGAACCCATCAACGATGAGCCTATTAAAAAAAAAAAAAAAAAAAAAAAATCTACATTGACTGGGTTATGCCTGGTCCTCTAAAAGCCTAGTGGTTGTGGTGACTGTTGATATTTTAGATAGGTCCCCTTCTCGTACCTATAATTAGCATCATCTATGCCTTGCTTTTGAAACCAGAGTTGTTGCCTAGCCAAGTGATTTCCTAACTTTGCGTCTCCTTGGATTTCCAATAGATGCCAGAATTTCAGAATCATCTCTCCTACCGCTCGTCATTGCTACCATCTGCCCCTCCAAAGCATTATACCGTTCCAACAGTTATACCACTCAAATTATTTCTCTTCTTAGTTAATAATTATCGCCATTTACTCGCTGGAAGCAGCCGCTTTACCTGTTGGCATGGGCAATTTGAATCACTCATGGAGTGTAGGAAATGAATAAGGTATTTTTTTTTTTCGTTTATTTTTTTATTATTATTATTATTTTTTGTAAGGAATTATAGTAGCGGTGCTTCCATTTTGTCTAAGGTACCACTTGGTAAACTGAAAAATAAGCTCTGTAAGTTAATTTAAGTACTGAAAATTTAAAGTACTGAATTGTAATTTTGAAACACTTTTGTAGATATTTTAATTAAAAGTGAAAAGAAATTTTTAATACATCACCACTTTCAACCTTCAGTCGTCTTCAGCATTAAGGGTAGGGAAGGGAGTTGAAAAATAAATAAATAAATAAAATCATATTTTCAGTGAAAATTAATTTAAGTACCTAATAAGTTCCCAAATGATCTCAACCAATGAAAATTGCTAAAAATATCAATTTCAGTGATAAGGGCTGAAAATAAAATTTATCAAACAGCCCTTAACTGTGGCTTAGGTTCCGTTGATGTCAACCTTTTAATTAGAATGATTCTATTGGACAGGTTACAATGGTATGTGCCTTAATGTGTCAATGATGTATGTGTATTCCAAATATCTTAATTAATAGAAGACTTGATTTTCATGTGTTATCAATCATATGAGATTAGTTTAACAGTCCGCATTCAACATAGAAACTTGGCCCACATAATGAATGGACGGCGTGATCTTTTACTAGGCCATTCAAATGATGGGATGCATAAAATACGTGGTCCAAATGTCCCTCTGGTTGTCATGTGCTCTCACGAAAGAAGACGCGTGCGGTTAGCTTGGCATAATTCATAAAATTTGTAATTTGTTTTTTACCAAGGAAATCATTAATAAATAAATAAATAAAAATATTTAAAAAAAAAAAAAAAAAAAACATTAGTACTTGTTGTGTAGTGATGCATTCCATGCCAAACAAGTGATGTCAATCGTTTAGTTTTAAAACTATTGATCTAATGAGCTTTTCTACGTTTAATTTCTTTGCCTTTCCTTTAAATCATTGATGTATTTTGGATTAACCACTCATTTCTAGCTCATGAATTGAAGGTTAAGATCGTTCAGTTTGAGAGATTTGTAGTCTGCAATGAAGCTTAGCAGATTTACGGTTTGAATTATTGAATTATTAATGCATCATTTTGATGGATTGGATGCATCATAAGATGTCCTTTTGCATCAAGACACTGCATCCTTATGTATCAAATCACTGTAATTTCACGTTCCCGATGAAATTTCCCATAGGTGGGCCACAGGTCTCTCGTGAATGTGAAACATTAGTCATTCTTTGCTCACACCATTGTCACCCACTTGATGAGTGGACAAAGCTAGTTTTGGGACTAGGATATGTTTTTTCCCACCCTAGGAACGGCCAGATCTCTTGTATGCCTGCCATTCACCAACTTACTTGCATTGGGCCGGCAATGCACGCCATTCACCAATTCACATGCATTGGTCTGAGGCCTTATTTTACACCATAGGCATGGATTTGCTGCTGATAAATGTAGGTTTAAGTAATCAAAACCGCTGAAAGATGGGTCTCAAACAAGTTGGAACTCCATTAGTAGATATCCCCACCTGCTATGCACATGCTTTTTAAGTGTTCCAAATGTGAGTACCGGCGGAAACAAGAAACAAATAATAATTAGATGGTGATGTTATTGACTAATTAGCACCTAAATGTTAATGTTAATGTTAATGTGTGTAATATGCCCATTGTTGGGACTAACGGAAGCACACAGAGCGGAATCAAACAAGGTAATCACATTCGCACAAGCAAATCCAAAAGAGAACACTCCAAATTTACGTGAAAAAACTTTTGCAGAAAAAAAAAAAAAAAAAACCACAACATAAAATCGATAATGCATTATGAATAACAAAGTTACTAGAGATGAAATCTTATCGATTCAAAGCCTCAAGAGAAAAGCCCTAGCTTTTTCTCTATCCAAAACCCTCTCAAACCCTTAAGCACGTCTAACCTAAACCCTAACCATGATTACACCCACATATATAAGTAAAACTGGAAATAGAAACTGAAAGATGAGTTATCAATGTCCCGAGGGGGGGGGGTGTGTGAATAGTACAATACCAAATTCTTCGAAATAAAGTGGAATAAATAATCTCAATCGCCCAAAGTATTGAAACCTTGATTCCAAATAATTCGTAGGAAAACCTTCACATAATATTTTAGGCAGGACAACCTCATATCGCGATGTCTTTGAAATCAATCTTTCAAACTAGTAAAAAAAGATAAAATAAATACAACATTCACCATACAAAATGAAATAAATATAACATTCACCACAAATAATGAAATAACCAATCATTACAGAAGCATAAGGAGTTATCATGGTTCAGTGCTTAAACTCACACTTATTCCACTCCCAAAATTACTACCCTCATAATTTTGGCTTTCACTATACCAAGGTTTTCACGGGTTCACCTTAACAACATCTTACAGTTCTTGTGATTTTCACGGGTTATCACAATCAAATCTCCTTTGTGATTTTCACAGGCTATCACAAGTCAACCCACACAGATTTTCGGGCTATCTCAAAAAATCCCAAATAAAATAAAGTAATTGATAATGTACTTATCTTCAAATAATGATTCGAAAATGTAGTCGAAGCTTGAAGCCGCGATCTTCTTTCTCGAGTGTAGAGGATGCAGTATTTTCTCAACCAGAAAGAGTATAGGGATTTAGTGTATTTTCAAAAGAATGAAAACCCTAATATTGCAGATTCATTTCTTTATTTCTCAAGAGGATTATAGATTACTCTCTAAAATATATTTGAGATCAGATTGAGAATGGGAATTGAATAAGCTAAATAAAAATTATAAATACCGCACAAATAACTAGATGAAGACCTCAGCTTCTTTCTTACTTGCAGAAGATTTTTGAGTGAATTTCGTTGTAAAATAAAATGAGAGAAGGTTCCTATTTATAGCCAAATGATTTGGAAATTCAGTCAACCTAAGAATAGGTTCGGCTAGCCAGATTCCAATGATTCTGTTCCAACGGTTATCGGATTGTGTGGGATAAGATTTATCCAAAATTCGGCTGGCTGAATTTCCTTGAAAATCCTAGAATCCTTTGCTGAAAAATGACCCGAACTTTCCTCGGACTAGCCGAACTTCAAGTTAGGCTGGCCAAATTTATAAGAGATTTTTCAAAATTTCAAATCTAAAAACTTGCCTGAAACTAAAATTAGGTTAGTCGAAGTAAGTTGGGCTGGCTGAACCTAAAGTTAGGCTAGCCAAAGTTCGGTGAACTTATACTAAAGCTAACCCATTTTAAACAAATTTTGAAAGCACCTAACCTAGGGTCATTCTACTTGGTGGTTGACATATACAGAGATCTTCTAATCTTGATAAACTTGAAACTGAGCAATGTCGTTTAAGTCTTGAGATGTTGAGCCGATCTTCACGAGATGCCATAGACTGTTGTAATGTACTTTCCATTTGACCAGTATCTTTGCCTACAAAATTTGACAACTTCATGTGTGCTACAAATATAAGCACTTATAGAAATAAACCAACCACACAAAGCGCACAAAACTACGCAATCCGTCAACCTATCGAATCAACTGGTTGAGATGCATCATCAGGTCGACATGTTGACAAGTTTTCGACCTGTCGAAAACTCCTAAAAAAGTTCAGAGAGTTTTGGAAAAAAAAAATATAATTGATATCCTTTGACATGTCGATTAGACTGTCGACCAGTTGATGACCCATGTTTCAACATAGATTTGAAGCATTTGATTTTCAACAATTTCCACCATAACTCTAATCTTCTTGTTGCAACATGTCATGTTTGATCCTTCATCTCTACTTTGTCTCCATCGTAGCTCCATAATCATCGATTCCCATGCACACTCTGTCTTCACTCTATCTTTGTTAGACCTAGAGAAGTCACACAGAACTTGAACTGCTCTGTAGAAACCACCTTGGTAAACATATCAACTGAATTCATGCTTATATGTATCTTCTCGAGAGTCACACTGTCTTCCTTTAACAACTATCGAATAAAATGATAATGCACATCAATATGTTTAATTCTAGAATGGTAAACCGAATTTTCACCAAATTGATCGCGCATTCGTTGTCACAATTAACCAGTACAGCCTCCCACTGAAGCCTCAACTGATTTATCATTACCTTTAACCAAACTGCTTCCTTGAATGCTTCTGTCACTACCATATACTCAGTTTTGGTTGTGGAGAGATCTACCACAGATTGAAGTTTCGACATCCAACTAATCGCTACACTCGCTAACACAAACAATCAGAAGTTGATGTTCTATTATCTACACTTCCCCGCGTAATCTGAATCTACATACCCTACCAACTTGTCCCCTAATTTTTCAAATGTCAAGATATAGTCCTATGTACCTCAAATATATCGAAGTAGTCATTTCACTACCTCCCAGTGTTGCTTGTCGAGGCTAGACATGTATCTGCTAACAATATCCATTGCATGTGAAATATCCAATCTCGTACAGACCATGGCATATATTAAGCTGTCAATTATACTCGAATAAGGTATACGAGACATAAGTTGCTTTTCTTCATTTGTTTCAAGACACTACTCAGAAGAAGACGAAAATGAGACGTGTGGGGAATGCTGATCGGATTTCCCTTCTCCATCCCATATTTCACCAATACTTTTTTAAGGTATTCAATATGAGGTAACCATAGCCTACTCATCTTCCTGTCTCTATGTATGTCAATGCTAAGAACCCTCTTTGTAGCCACCATATCTTTCATTTTAAATGTCCCTGATAGTTGTGCATTCGGTATTTCAATTTCAAACATGCTATGACTGGCGATAAGCATGCCATCAACATACGGTACTAAGATAATGAACTTCCCATCATTAAGTACTTTGAAATAGACACAATGATCATACTCACTCTTGGTAAACCTTTGACTCATCATGAAATAATTAAATTTCTTGTACCACTACCTAGACGACTGTTTCAGGCCTTACAATGACCTTTTCAACCTGTAAACCTTATTATCTACCCATTGTATTTCAAATCCTTGTGGTTGCTTCATATAAATCTATTCTTCCAATTCCCCATGAAGGAAAGTAGTTCTAGCTTGAGATTGTATTAGGTAACCAAAGCTAATATAAATATGATAGATACTTGTTTTACCAAAGCTGTGAAGGTCTTAGTGAAGTCGATACCTTCTCTATGAGCATATTCCTTCACTACCAACCTTGCCTCGTACTTATCCTGTTTCTTCCTGAAAATCCACTTGCACCTAATCTCTTTATAGCTAACAAGAAGCTCCATTAACTCCCACATCTCATTCTTGTATAAAGAGTTCATCTTGTCATGCGTCGCCAGTTTTCACTTTTTGGCATCTACATCATAAAGAGTCACTTGAAAAGTAGACGGATCCTCCTCATCTATAATGAAGGAAAATGCAACATTTAAGTCATCCTTATATCTCACTGATAATCTACGATCTATTACTGGATTCCTTCTCATATGTAGCTGCTCCACCTACTCTTATACCTCTGTCTGCGTCTCAGTATCAGCTCATGCATCATCTCTGTCTATCTGAATGTCCACAACCGTCTTTTTAGCTTCCTTGTGCTCATCCTTATGGAACAAGGATCCCTTGTCAAATTTAATGTCACGACTAATGGTGATTTTTCATGTGATCTGGTGATATAGCTTGTACCCCTTCACACCACCACCAAAGTTTTTTTTTTTAATGTACTTTTTAACCATTTGGTCCAGCTTATCTCTCTCAACTAATGATACATAAGAGTAAGCATCGCAACAAAATACTCGTAGTTGTTCACAACCCCAAGTGTAGGGTCGCGATGTAGTAATAATCTCGGTGAGACCGAGGTCAAATCCACTGGGACTGAACTTGTGTGTCTTCTGAAAGCAACTAGAACTAGAACTAGAAGAAGATGTAAACCTAAATCTGAAATATTTGAGAGAGTAATTGTGATTAAAGTAATTAAAACTAGTGAATTTAAAGGTGAGAATTATAGTTTACAAGGATCCACTTGTAGCAATTAGGAGGCTACCTTGCTTGATTTAAGGACACAACTGGAATCAGAGTCCTATCTTATCCAATTGGTAAGAAGAGATTTGTCAGATTTCTGAACTTCTCATGGATCTAATCATCAATGGATGAGAGTTGTGAGGATTTGGAAGTGACTCAATCACCTAACCATACCCAGGAGACAAGACAAACAACAAGATTTACCAATCCCACAACTAATCATAAGAGAATTGTGAAGGTTAGGAAGGATTCCATCATCCTATCATGCCCAAGGGACAATGGTGAGCAACAAGATTTCCTAATTTCACAATCATAATTCAAAAAAAGAAGATGTTTCAAGCTATCGCAGATCTATTGTAATTTGTCACAACAAACCATTAAAAACTAAAAATATTCCTTCATAATCAAACTACAATCCAAGAGAGTTTAACAAAATATGAATCAAAACAAAGCAAACATCCCAATCAAGCTACAAACTTCACCTCTTAGCCCTAGTTAAGAGGTTTAGCCAACCACATACATGATTGAACTAACATCTCTTAAGAAAAGCATAAAAGTAACTAAGAAAAATGAATAAAAACTCTTGGCAATGGCTTCTCCATGCTATTGCTCCACTCCCTAAACTCTAAAAGATGCCTAGGAATATCCTAGAGACTATTTATAGTTTTGCAACTCTAACTTTCGCACTGAGTTGGAAAAATTCGAAAATTGCCTCAAATTTACGCAGTCCGTGTAACCTTAGACGAGTCGAGGAAATCCTTCGACTGGTTGAGGATGACTAGAATTTATAGGATTTTGTCGCTTGAGTTTGAATCGAGGAATCTTTGACTAGTCGTAGGAGGTAAATTTTTAGGGTTCATTTTCTTCTTTTAAAGTCTTCAATGCTCCTCATTCCTCACTTAATTTTCTTGGATCTTTGGCATGTGAATTCTTCATTCTTGGTCTCATAAGATCCATCCTTGACCTTGATGATTCTTGAGCATTAAATCCATGCTTTTAGTATCATTTTCAATCCAAGCCCTTAAATTCACCTTGCAACACAAACATGATTAAAATAGAATATTAAGCATTATCATGTTCATAAAACCAAGTAATAAATGGGGTCTAATATGCAATATTTGACCCTCAACACAATCCTCAACTAGCATTTTGCTAGTCCCGAGCAAAGTATGTAAAAAAATGAACTTCTATGCGCGATGTTCAAACTTTTTCAAAAAAATAATATTTTATGTAATAAAAAATGAATGAGTAGACTCAAGATGAGAAAGTGAGATTTTGAAAACCTAGAGCCGAAACACATAAGCAATCAATCATATAAATTCTTTATCCATTAAGTCAGAGCATAGTTCGCATATCAAGTTTTTCAATGTGCCCAATGGAAATCAACTTACTTCTCATAAAAATACTATCTTTTCATAATGTTAGCCATGCCCATCACTTCAAGATTGGTTGAAAACTCGAGTACTGATTCCGAACTTATCTCTTTTTCTTTATTTTTTCAGTTTTTGATTTTATATCGACAGTCATTTATATTCATTCAGTCTTTTCTCTTTACTTTCAGATTTTTCATTCTTTTTCAAACTTTTTCAGTCTTTTCACCATACATGACCTTTTTGTCAATCTCCTGTTTTTTTTTCCTTAAAAAAAAAAAAAAAACTGGTCCTCTTCTTTTAAGGTGGATAAAATTCTCCAAACTTGATTCTCAATATCTTTCAATAATCATCATACTAACAATAAAAAAAATCTAGTATTATTCATGGAAATCAAATTGAACGTGTCTTGTAATTTAGATTAACATGTTATTCAAACTTCTTCTTAATCAATTGAATGTAAGAACCATAAGTGATAGGCTACTTAGTTGCTCAAACTCTAACAACTCAAAATTCGATTTCTATCTTATCATCATATTCAAAATAGTCTTAAATGCACAACTTATCGCTTTCCAAATAGATAAACATTGAAAATTTTTCAAAAAATTTGTAAATTTTGCTCAAAACTGAGAAAATACTGATTAATTTACCTAACCTCCCATCCCCAACCTAAAATCTACATTGTCCTTAATGTAAAAGAAATAAGCATGATTTGTAAAAAAGAGACAGTGTAATTGAAGGAGAAGTGATGGACAGATAGTACCTGATGAAGGAATTTTGAAACTTTTTCCAAATGATCTTAGCGTGAAGGTGGGTTAGCACAAGAATTAAACAATTGAAAATCAAACTATCTTAAACAAATAGAAAGCAAACTATCCTAAAACAGTAGAAGCAAACTATCCTAGTCCTAAATTCTATGAAAGCAATAAACCTAACTATACCTCCATCAGACTAGGAGGTTAATCCTGGTAAACATGATCAATCAGAGGTATGGACATGTCCTCTAAATTGAATTTCTCAACAAATGGCTTCAACCAATGTCCATTCACTTTAAAATCATTGTCATTGTTTGGATTTCGAATCTTGATGGCCCCATGAGAATAGACATTAATAACAGTGAAAGGGCCGGTCCAACGAGATCGGAGTTTACCCGGAAAGAGATGTAACCGAAAATTATACAAGATGACCTTTTGACCTGGTGTGAATGATTTTCGAAGAATGTGTTAGTCATGAAACACTTTCATCTTGTCCTTGTAAATTCTCGAGTTCTCATATGCATCATTCCGGATATCTTCAAGTTCATTCAACTAAAGTTTGAATGATTTTTGAAGAATGCGTTGGTCATGAAACAGTTTCATCTTGTCATTGTAAACTCTTGAGTTCTCACATGCATCATTCCAGATCTCTTTAAGTTCATTCAACTGAAGTTTGTGCAGCGAGCCAACGTTGTCTAAATTGAATTTCAGATTTTTAATAGCTCAGTAGGCTCTATGTTCCAACTCCACAGGCAAGTGGCAAGCCTTCCCATAGACAAGTCTAAAGGGAGACATTCCAATAGGGGTTTTGAATGCAGTATGGTAAGCCCATAAGGCATCGGTCAATCGGATTGACCAATCCTTACGGTCAGGGTTAACCGTCTTTTCCAAGATGTGTTTAATTTTTCTATTGAAAATCTCAGCTTGCCCACTTGTTTGTGGATGGTATGGAGTGCTCACTTTATGAGAGATGTCATATTTTTTCATTAAGTTCGCAAATGGCCTATTACAAAAATGTGAGCCTCCATCACTAATGATGGCTCGAGGCGTTCCGAATCGGGAAATGATGTTCTCTTTTAAGAATTTAATGATCGTTTGATGGTCATTGTTTTGGCACAGAATCGCTTCAATCTATTTAGTGACATAATCTACGGCTAGCAAAATGTATAAATTCCCAAAGGATTGGGGGAATGTTCCCATGAAATCGATGCCCTAACAATCAAATGCTTTAATGATCAGAATGGGGTTCAAGGGCATCATATTTCAACAAGACAATTATCCCAATTTTTGACAAAGCTCACAAGTTTTATAAAACTCATGAGTATCCTTGAACATAGTGGGCTAGTAAAAGCCACACTGCAAAATCTTGGTCGTGATCTTTTTAGCAGATAAGTTACCACCAAAGGCCTGAGAGTGACAGAAGGAGATGACACTTTGGTGTTCATTGTCTAGTACACATCTCCTTAAGATTTGGTATAGACAATATTTAAATAAATACGGATCATCCCAGAAGAACTTACGAACCTCGTCGAAGAAGTTTTTCTTATCTTGCACAGTCTAATGTGTCGGTGTAAAACCTGATGCAAGATAACTAGCAATATCAGCAAACCAAGGTGGATGGGAGACTTTAAACAATTGCTTGTCAGGGAACATGTTATTTATACGTATCATCTTAAGAGAATCGGAGAGATCAAGGCAGGAAAAAAGATGGTCAGCCACTACGTTCTCTACTCTCTTTTTATCCTTTATTTCCAAATTAAATTCTTGGAGTAGGAAGATCCATCTTATCAGGCGGGGCTTAACATCATTCTTAGAAAAAAGATACTTAAGTGCCGCATGATCTGTGTAAATGACAATCTTGGATCCGATCAAGTAGGACTTAAATTTGTCCAAAGCCAACACTACGACTAAGAGTTCCTTTTTCGTAGTAGAGTAGTTCACTTGGGAAAGATTTAGAGTTCTACTTGCGTAATGAATAACATAGGGCTTCTTTTCTTTTCTCTGGCCAAAAACACCTCCAAAAGCATAGTCAGACGAGTCGCACATAAGTTCAAAAGGAAGGCTCCAGTCGGGTGGCTGCATGATAGGTACGTGGTTAACATGCCCTTGAGCTTAGTAAAAGCTTCCTAGCATTGCTCAGTCCACTCGTATGGTGTATCCTTTTGAAGTATATTATAAAGAGGATGAGTGAGGTGACTAAAGTCCTTTATGAATCTTCTGTAAAACCCGGCGTGTCCTAGGAAGGATTGCACGTCTCGTATGTTCTTGGGTAGAGGTAGGTTAGAGATAAGATCAATTTTAGCCTTATCTACCTCAATTCCCTTGGTTGAGATGATGTATCCAAGGAAAATTTCCTTACGAACCATGAAGTGGCACTTTTCTCAATTCAGTACTAAGTTCTTTTCCTCTCATCTCATGAGCACATTTTTAAAAATTTTCAAACATTTGCTGAAGGATGGACCAAAGACCGTGAAGTCGTCCATGAAGACCTCTAAATATTGCCCCACCGTGTTAGAAAAATTACTCAACATGCATCACTGAAAAGTGGCGTGGGCATTACATAGCCCGAATGTCATCCTTTGGTAAGCAAATGTGTTGTAAGGACATGTAAATGTGATCTTTTCCTGATCTTCAAGGGCTATCACGATCTGATTGTAGCCCGAATAATCGTCGAGGAAGCAATAGTAAGAGTGACCAGCTAACCTTTTCAAAATTTAATCGATAAAGGGCAAAGGAAAGTGGTCATTCCTTGTGACGGTATTCAACTTCCTATAGTCAATACACATTCTCCAACCAATAGTGATCCTAGTTGGCACAAGTTCATTATTGGCATTGGTTACGATGATGATTTCAGTCTTCTTGGGAACCACCTGAGTTGGACTCACCCATTGACTATCGGATATCGGGTATATGATAGCCACATCTAATAGTTTAAGTACCTCAGCTTTAACCACTTCCTTCATATTTGGATTTAATCTACATTGTGGTTGCTGGGAGGTCTTCACATTATCTTCTAAATAAATGTGGTGTGTACAAATCAAAGGGTCAATTCCCTTGAGATCCACAATTGACCATCCAAGGGCTCCCTTATGCTCAATAAGAGTAGAAATAAGCATACTCTCATGTTCTTGCTCAAGGTGGGAAGAAATCACCACTGGGTATGTCTCATCTTGGCCTAGGTAAACATATTTTAAATAAGAGGGTAAAGATTTTAGGTCAAGCTTCAGTGCCTTGAGGTTAGACAGTAGAGGCACCGCATTAGTTTAGGGCAATTCTTCAAATTGTGGCCTCCACCGGTTAATTTTAAGTACCGGCATGGTATCAAGTATGGCCCCCGTCTCCCTAATCATGGGAGTGAATCGGGCACGTCTCTAGAGGGTCAGATGATAAGGTCAAAAGTGCTCTATCTTCCATGAAAGAATCAATTAGGTTAATATCGTGGGAATCATCTTCATCCTCTAACTATCTGCCTGTGTTGAAAAAGATATTCAACTTCAATGTCATATTCCCGAAAGACATACTTATGACTCCATTCATGCAATTAATGATCTCATTTAATATGGCGAGGAATGGGCAACTAAGGATGACGGGAATTAAAGTGCTCATGTCCACGATGGGTTGAGTATCCAAGATGATAAAATCTACCAGATTGTAGAATTTGTCAACCTGGACCAACACATCCTAGATTATCCCTCTCGGTACATGGACCGAGCGATCGGCAAGTTGTAACGTGGTCCGGGTGGATTTTAATTCACCTAGACCCAGTTGCTCATAGACCGAGTATGAGATCAGATTCATGCTCGCTCCTAAGTTAAAAAATGCGTGCTCAATCCGTTAATTCTCAATTATGCAAGCGATGGTTGGGCTATCGGGATCTTTGTACTTTTATGGCACATCTTGCATTAGGATGGCACTCACTTTTTCTGTTAGAAAAATTTTCTTTTTGATACTTTGCCGCCTCTTAGTCATGCACAAGTCTTTCAAAAATTTGGCATATGAAGGTATTTGTTTAACTGCATCCAGTAAAGGAATATTGACCTTCACTTATTTCAACACCTTTAAAATGTCCTGAGAGTTAGAGAGAGGTTTTGGTGCTATCAACCGTTGAAGAAATAGGGCAATCGGCTTACCTTGAAGTTCCAGTTCTAATTCTTATGGGGCAATACAAGTCTATCATTGTTGTTCTCTTCTGAGTCTTTGGCATTTTAGCCCTAATCGGAATGGTTTTGTCAAGGTCTTCCCACTCCTAAGAGTGGTGATAGATTTAGTTTACTCCATCTGATTTGAAGAGCTCGGGTCGTTAACTTCATATTATGTTTTTGGATAGGGATGAGGTTGAGTAAGAAGGCTCCCCTTATTCCCAATCGTATTCTTTGTGTCAAGCCCTTGTATGGCCTTTGTAAGGTCTTGGAAGGCTTGTAGCATCCCCTGATTGAATAGCTCTTGATTTTGAAGATGTTTTAGCACCGGATCCTCTTGAAATTTCCCTTGATTTGGAATTTGATTAAAAAAAACTTGAGGGGTATCAGTTTGTCCATTCCTCCAACTGAAGTTTGGATGATTTCTCCAACTAGGATTATATGTATTGGAGATAGGTCCATTGAAAGGTCTTTGGTAATTATTTACGGCATTGGATTGCTCATTCAGTACCTCTTGAAAGGCATGTATTGTTGGACAATTTTCAATTGTGTGAACGTGGCAAGCACAAATACCGCAAACAGTTTCCTTAACCTCATCATTCTTTAGTTTTATGGCCTTGAATTTCCTTATAAGATTAGACACTTTAGCATTGATATCAGCATCCTCTTTCAAAAGGTATAATCCACCCCTCTCCTTTGATTGAGTGGACAAGAAGTGGTGCTTAATTTTGGGGAAGTGTCCCATGATTGTGCATTTTCAGCAAGTCTGTCCAAGTAGTCCCAGACATCATTAACATTTTTATTCATGAATTCTCCATTGCACATTGTCTCAACCAATTGGCACATGAAAGATGTCAGACCATCGTAGAAAAAGTGTGTAATACACCACATTTCAAAATCGTGTTGTGGGCATGAACTGACAAGATCCTTGAACCGCTCCCAACATTGGAAGAATGTTTCATCCTCCTTTTGGGCGAAGTTCATGATTAAATTTCTAAGGGTGTTCATTTTGTGATGTGGAAAAAATTTCTTTAGGAACTCCCTTATCATGTCATTCCATGTGCCAATAGATTGGGGACATAGTGAATACAACCACGTCTTAACTTTCTCTTTCAAAGAAAAGGGAAAGAGTTTTAGTCTGACCGTGTCCTCGGACACATTAGGAAAATATAAAGTGGCTATGATCTTTCCAAACTCTTTCAAGTGTAGATATGGACTTTCAGATTCTAGTCCATGGAATTTTGGAAGGAGTTGGATCACCCCTGACTTAATATCCATATGTCCTATATTTTTTGGAAAAACCATGCATGAGGGCATACTCACCCCCGCCAGTTGTAAATAGTCTCACAAAGTACGAGACGGGAGTGCTTGATGTACCTCATTCTCATCCTGAACTTCCTCAACCCGAGGTTGAGGTTGTCTTCCCGGTTAATTGGCAGTTATCACTTCAATTGACTCTGAGGATCTCGAGTGGTGTCTAATCCAATGATGGATAGATAACCCCTCAACTAATCCTCCTTCACTCAAAAGACGTCGAGTGCTATCACGGACCCACTTGGGCATGAAACAGTCTCAGCCCTCAATTTTAAATTCCAACCTAAACCTAAAAGAAAGAAGGGAAATAGAAATCTAGATATAGAAAGAGAGAGGGAATTATAAAGAAGTTACCAAATTAGAGGTTCCTAAATTAAGATCCTTCAGAACAAAACAAAACAAATCAATTTCTAAAAACAAAACTTCTAAAATTAGAAAGCTTCTAAAAACAAAAATAGAAAGATGAGTTAGTTTTTAAAAACAAATTAGGAAAGTAAACTAGTTTCTAAAAAAACAAAAAGCAACCTAGTTTCTAAAAAAAGAAAAAAAAAATCTAAAAACAGAAAATAGAAAGTTTCTAAAAAGAGAATGAGTTAATTTTTAAAATAAAACAAAAACACCCTAATCCTAAAACTAGAAAATAGAAAAAGTCTAATATTAAACTAATTCCAAAACTAATTAATCTACGAAAAATGCATCCGTTAGTCCCCGACAATGGCGCCAAAAACTTGTTCACAACTCTAAGTGTAGGGTCACGATGCAGTAATAATCCCGGTGAGACCGAGGTCGAATCCATAGGGACTGAACTTGTGTTCTTTTGAAAGCAACTAGAACTAGAACTAGAAGAAGATGTAAACCTAAATCTGAAATATTTTAGAGAGTAATTGTGATTAAAGCAATTAAAACTAGTGAATTTAAAGGTGGGAACTAGGGTTTCCAAGGATCCACTTGTAGCAATTAGGAGGCTACCTTGCTTAATTCAAGGACACAAATGGAATCAGAGTCCTATCCTATCCATTTGGTAAGAAGAGATTTGTCAGATTTCTGAACTTTTTATGGATCTAATCATTAATGCATGAGAGTTGTGAGGATTTGGAAGTGATTCCATCACCTAACCATGCCCAGGAGACAAGGTAAACAATAGGATTTACCAATCTCACAACCAATCATATGAGAATTGTGAAGGTTAGGAAGGGTTTCATCATCCTACCGTGCCCAAGGGATGATGGTGAACAACAAGATTTTTTAATTTCACAATCTCAATTCAAGAAAAGAAGATATTTCAAGCTATCACAGTTCTATTGTAATTTATCACAACAAACCATTAAAAACTAAAAATATTCCTTCATAATCAAACTAGAATCCAAGAGAGTTCAACAAAACATGAATCAAAATAAAGCAAACATCCCAATCATGCTACAAGCTTCACCTCTTAGCCCTAGCTAAGAGGTTTAGCCAACCATAGACATGATTGAACTAAAATCTCTTAAGAAAAGCATAAAAATAACTAAGGAAAATGAATAAAAAATCTTGGCGACAACTCTTTTGTTCCACTCCTAAAACCCTAGAAGATGCCTAGGAACATCATAAGGACTCCTATTTATAGTTTTGTAACTTCAACTTTCGCACCGAGTTGAAAAAAATTTGGAAACCGCTTTAAATTTACGCAGTCTGTGTGCTGTCTGCGTAACCTTAGACGAGTCAAGGAAATCCTTTGACTGGTCAAGGGTTTCCTTCGACTGGTTGAGGATGACTAGAATTTAAAGGATTTTGTCACTAGAGTTCGAATCGAGGAATCTTTGACTAGTCGAGGGACTAGTCGAAGGGGGCATATTTTTAGGGTTCCTTTTTTCCTTTTCAAGTCCTCAATGCTCCTCATTCCTCACTTGGTTTTCTTGGATCTTTGGCATGTGAATTCTTTATTCTTGGTCTCATAAGGTCCATCCTTGACTTTGGTGATTCTTGAGCGTTAAATCCATGTTTTTAGTATCATTTTCAATCTAAGACCTAAAAGTCACCTTGCAATACAAACATTATTAAAATATAACATTAAGCATTATCATGTTCTTAAAACCAAGTAATAAATGGGGTCCAATATGCAATATTTAACCCTCAACAACAGCCCTAAGTAATCTACCTATTGACCACTCCACACTTCCTTTAGGATCTTACAATCAATAACAATAGAAGGGGACCGATTAATCAAGTAATAAGCCATGTTAATAGCCTCAATTCACATTTTCTTATCCAACCCAATATTACTTATCATGCATTGAGCACTCTTCAAGAGATTCCGATTCATTCGCTTAGCCATACCATTCTTCTCTAGTGCGTGACACATTGTGTTGTGCCTCACAATTCCTTTATATTTATAAAAATGATTGAATTCCTTAAAAGTGAACTGTCCATCGTTACCTATCCTCGACACTTTCACCTTTCACCCTGACAATTTTTCCACCACTGCCTTTCACTGTTTGAAGTTTGTGAAAACCTTAAATTTATTTTTTAGAAAATAAACCCACACCTTTCTAAAATAGTCGTCAATGAACGTAACTGAAAAAGAAGATCTAGAGATGTCTTAGAGGGGGGGGGGGTGAATAGGACAATACCAAATAATCGAAATAAATGTTGAATATGTAAAGATTATAAATATCTCAATCGCTTGAGTATTAAAACCTTGATTCCAAATAATTCGTATGACAACCTTCACCTAAAATATTAGGCAGGACAACCTTATTTCACAAATGTCTTTAAAATTAATCTTTCAAACTAGTAAGAGAATATAAAAATGATTACAACATTCACCACAAGAATGAAATAGTAAATAACATCCAATCACCAAAAAAAATAAAGCATTCACCACACGGGACAAGGAGTTATAGTGGTTTGGTCCTTAAAAACAACCACACCTACTCTACTTCCAAAATTACTACTCTCGTAATTTTGGATTTCACTATAATAAGGTTTTCACAGGGTTACCTTAACAACCTGACACAGTTCCTTGTGATTTCACGGGCTATCACAATAAAAACCCTTTTGTGATTTTCATGGGCTATCACAAATAGAAACCCCTCTGAGATTTTCACAGGTTATCTTAAACAAAACCTTACTGATATTTTCATAGGCTATCTCAGAAAAACCTAAAAAGAAACACAGTAAATGTATTTATTTTCAAATGGAGATTTGAATACGTGGTAGAAGCTTATAGCAGAAGGACTTCTTTCTTATACATAGATGTCGCAGTGTTCAATCAAAAAGAAAGAGTATGATTTTACAAATTTTATAAATGAAAAGCCCGAATGCTACTTGATTCAATTCTCTTAGATCTAAAAAAAGATTATATTTTACCGTCTTAGAATAACATTAAAACGATCTAGAGATAAGGGAATTAAATAAGCTATAAATTAAATTTATAAATATCAACAGATAGCTTACTGAGGACTTGAGCTTCTCTCTCTTTCTTACAGAAGAATTATAGTAATTTTCGTTGTCATTTGGAATGAGAGAAAGCTTCAATTTATAGGCAAGGAGGTTAAATCTTCGGCTGGCCGGAGTTCACTGGATTCATTCCAACGGCACTCGGATTGCACAGGATAAGATTTATCCAAAATTCGGCTAGCCTGAGGATAAATTTGGTTGCCCGAACATCACAATTCGGCTAGCTAAATTTTCCACTCGGTTGGCCGAATTCCTACATATTTTAAAAGATTACATTGCTGGAATTTCACCTGAACTTTCTCAGGCTAGTCGGATTCAAGCTTAGGTTAGCCGAACCAGAACTTAGGCTAGCCTAATTTTCAACAGAAGTTGTTATTTTTCTCAGGCTTGAAGTTGGGCTGGCCAAACCAGAAGTTAAGTTGGCCGAATTACATAGCAAAAACACTGATAAAAATCCATGATAGAGAATTTTTAAAAATACTTAATCCTAAGGTCTTTCTAGGGTTATACTACCTGTGTTTTAGAAAATACTTGAGACACATTGTCTTGAAATTTGACTTGATTTTTGATTTGATCTTATCTTGAATATGGGTGTCAATTTCTTGAGAATATATGTCAATCTTAACTTGATCATAAGCCATGTAGAGTAGTTGTGATTCCATACTTGTGATCTGACCTTAAGCACTTTTGTCTTACAAAATTTGACAACCTATATGTGCTTAACATAATAACACTTACAGTAATGATTAACACTGGCTGATAGCTCGACTCATGGGAATACCGCTTGGCCAAGTTCACGCGAGCGATAAGAATCTAAACAGCGCACGAGAAAGGGATCGCCGTACATGTTCCCATTTGCGGTCGACTGGTGCAATAGCAGCCAAATAATAGCCTCCTGGTGTCAAACATGACGGATGATTTCTGCCTACTCCACCTGTAACGCCCTGAAAATCGGGGGTCGAGTGTAACTCAACTCCCGAGTTCCAACGCATCACTTATGCAACATGTTTAATGATATTTGAATGTTGTCTGTGTTAGAGCAGTAAACATGAATGAGATTATACCAAAGCAGTAATTCATACTCCAGATCAGTTGTATAAAAGCAAGCGGAAGATGAATCGTATATATATGTATGTAAAGAAACAAAATAAACGATTCATTATCCAGAGTATGAATCCTTCTGAGTCACAATATACATGTCTGTTTATATAAACAAAATGTCAAAATGAACTAGGTACAATCCCTGTAAATCCCATCGATCCGGCCTAGTCGAAGCCGCCCAAATAATCGCATATACGAGAACTCCTCCGGTCCTCGTCATAATCGGGCTCCGCCTCCAGAATAGTCGGATCGCCTAAACCTGAGACAGAGTCTGGTTGGTGTGCGCAACACCGTCCCGTAACGTGGGAGTGAGTAGCTAACTGAGTGGAACGATAAGGCATAAGTTATCATGTTATCAATACAACAAGCAATAATGATAAAGCAAAATCAAACACTCCTAGTTACTCTGATTAATGCAAGTATGAATGCAGGTATGATGGATGCCCTCTCCAACATACTCCCTCAAGCGACACCATCTCACGTTCGCGCATGCTTACATCCCACAGTGCTCCACATCTTCCAGGCACATGCGATGCATGATGAGTATGATTACCGAGTTTTTAATTAGTTCGTTTCAAACAGCAGGATTGGGAAACTAAGGTACCTCCCTTGTATCATTCCCAAACATGATCCAATCTAGGGTCGTCGATCTAGTTAATATCAGACGATGGTGTGTTTTCTAGGTCACTGCAGAGGCTGCCAGGGCTGTTACGCACAAAGGTTGCACCACTCCCCCATCACCCCTTAAACGATTCATCACTATAAAGCTATAAAGAAACAGGCCTAGTTCATACTCTATATATCGCGGCGAACCCTAAGGCACGCTGCAACTTCAGAGTATGCTCGCGGTCACTACAAAGGGTGCCCAGTGGTCATTACGCACAAAGGTTGCACCACTCCCCATCACCTTATCGGTGTAGGCCGACGACGCGCGAATATAGTGTCCCATACCACCATAATCGGCTCACGAGTTGAGTTGCTCACTTTGGTCACTACGGGAGGCACGTAGCCCCGGCGTGGGCGACGGCTCGACCACGGTGTCCCATACCACCATGCCCGGCTCATGAGTCTTAGCGGATCGAGGTACCATGGTTAACGGGATTTTCACTGGTAAGTTTGGTACCCTAGGTTCAAGCATTAGTGACCAAACATGGTGAACATACATAAAACACACGGTTTACTTGACGTGTTCGGCTAGCTCGAGCGCACAATAAGTTGGGCGATATGAGGCGCAGAAGCACCTCGTGTGGCCAACCACTATCGCCAACCGAAGTACGACACGGGTTCACCAACACATCATGCGTGGCGGAATGAATCCCAACCACATCTTCAAGTCTGATACCGGATGCCTGGACTATGAACATATTCCCAAGCTCAGTCAAATCCTAACCATAGCATGTGAAATACGGCATGATAACATGGTAATTCAAGAACACTAGCAAGCATATTATAAAGCATAACATGAAGTATGTTAATAAACAAGTCACAAAGCATGTTCAAAAGCATGTTATAAAGCATTATGTAAATAGGGATACAAATACTTAAATTTCGTAGGCGAGTGGTTAGAGTGAACAACCACATGGAGAGTGTCATATGTGACTCTAAGGTAGCCGAGAATCCCATCTCAGCACCTACCTAAGATTCTAACACTTAAGCACTTACACTCACAAGTGAATTCACCAACACTTGGAATGCAATATTTCAACATACATGACGTATGCTAGGGAAGTGTGTACTAGGGTTGTCCCTTTACCAAACTAGTATTTTATACATATACATCATATTCATACAAAGAATTAAACATGACAATCACATCAGCAAATTTTATACGTATAGGGTACTTCCACGTATACCCAATTTCGACATACATAGTGTTTACAAAGGAACATAGATTTCGGCGATTCCTTTCGCCAAGCTAGTATTTTAATCATGTATTGTATAATCATACATTAAATACATATGTCAAACATTATTCCAAAAGGAATACGTATACGGTATTTCTACAATACGTAATTTCAACATATGGCGCATTTACAAGTAAACATATATTTTGGCGATTCCTTTCGCCAAACTAGTATTTTATTCATATGTTATATAATTATACATTAAATAAACATGTCAAGCATTTATCCCAAAAAAAATACGTATACGGTATTTCTACGTATACCTAGAATATGTGAAATTCCATATTTCACACCGTTAATCAAAACAGGAAACGGAAAGCACTTTGTACATGTGCAATTGCAAGCAGATCATGAATCTACCATTATCTGACATTGAAAGCGTTGAAAACTGTAACTTATACACTTAAAGTCCTCACCTTTGCCTTTGGAAACGGAACGAATCAGCAAGGGTAATGGAACTTCCGTCTACGGATGATTTCTAGCCTAAAGAGCGGAATCGGTTAGTCGGTATACATCCTACATCGATCCCACCCCAAATCAGACCTAGGGTTAGGGTTTCTTACCTTCAAATGAGATGGATACCGCCGGAAAAGCGTCTAGAATAGGGCGGTGTAGGCCGTGTAACAAGCCAAAGCAGGAGGAGGAAGATTGGCAACAATCTCCAAGTCCTTCTCTCTCTTTTCTCTCTCTCCCTCTAGGGTTTCCTCCAAAATTCGTATGGCTGTGAGAGGGGCTGCTCTAAGCCCCTTTTATAGCCACAAACATTACGAATTTAGACTTAGGTTCATGGGGTACTGCTTATATAGGATATTCGCCGCTTTTCCAGCTCAAAAGGGAAGTTCTGGTGGTCCTCTTTGAACCAAACGTCAGACTTAAACTCACCATCGATAGATCTACGTGCGATTACATTTTTGACTCGATCGGATACCCAGATCACACGTGGCGCAACACTTTCAGTTCGACGGTCAGTGGGCCACGATCAGAAATTCCAAGTACATGTAAATGTTCCTGAAATTTTTCTTAATCCGAGGGTGTAATTTGGTCTGATTTTGACGGTCAGGTTGCTTAATACTGACGCGTCAACAAATGATGCCAGATCACTATTCCAGATATTTATTTTGGCATATGAATAGTGTTTTTTACACTACCTCGCTTCGATTCGAAACGAATGGCCGTGGAACATCGGATAAGGCTGATTTTTGAGATGATTGTTAAGTCCAGTGGGGCGGTCCTAGTTCCTTAGCTTCGGGTTAATCGGACTTCAGATGTGCGATCTAGACCTAATACGAAGTTTCGTTTCATTCCCGAGAGCAGACGGGAAATGAGTTTGGTTCTAAACTTTAGGGTAACCTAGCGTCAATGATTCTGCAACTTTTGGGTCTTGCAGATCGTATTTAAAGTGATCCTAACGGATTTCATAGCTAATTGAGTTTAGTACTTAGTTAACTTTGTTAAATTTCTAAAGGATTTAATCCTACGTGATTTCTGGTCGAGGTGGTACTCGACCCAATGTATGGAAATTTTCAGGTCGTTACACCACCATATCTACACGTTTAACGTATACCCTAGGTGGGGCAATCGCAGTGAGTGCACACGTTTGATAGTAGATTTTCTATATCAAGCGGGGCAGGGAGTGAAGCTGTGCGTGCCTACATATGTTTTGCGACAGATAGTTTTTACTGCACACTCCAATAGAATGACTGATTCGCTCCCCTTCTGCCGGCTTATATGCAAGATTGCATGCGAGTTCGGCTACAATCTTGGCATGGAACTCCTAGTGCCGCAGCATTTCATCGACGAAACTACTCTCAATCAGATGAAAATCGTGCCATGGTAGCGGTAAGCCCGACTGGATGAGAGTGAGGATGAGACAGCTAGTGAGGAGTATGAAAGTGAGGAAGAAGGTGGAGTTGAGATAGAAGAGGAAGAGAGCGAGGAAAAAGAGGAGGCCCAGGATGAGGAGGAGAGCTCCCCTCTTACGGCACCGAAGCAGGACGCTGATCAAGAAGCTAAGGATGCCCGTTTAGCTCGGCTTGAGGAGGGTCAGGCTGTCCTACGACAGGATCTGATGAATCTTTGAAGCGTTGTAAAACATAAGTTCAAGAAGGTGACTCGCACCTTGAAGACTATCCTGTGCTGTCTGCAGGATAAGGGCGCCCCTCTTCCGTCACTAGACTTGGATGCCTAGTCATCCATGGCGTTGTCTTGCAGCTTATTTTGGTTACTGCTTTAGGTTATGTTTGTGTTCATGTTGATGAGCCTAGTCGTGTAGTAATTAGTAATATGTTTTCAGTGTTTAAAGCTTTGGTTATATTAGCTTACATGCATCTTCTGTCATGATTCATGTAACTCTGTATTCTATATATAATGACAAATTTTGGTGAATGAAATGCATGCAGTCCCTTTTGCTATGAAGTGTGTAGAATGCTTAAAGGATTGTGTATTGTTATGCTACATCTTATACAAATTGCACCTATGTCATATAGGACATGCCACGGAAGGCCAAGCAGAGCATGACACGCCTCGTACTTACTGGTTTGATGGATCAGGCACCTCCCCAGAGTGATGGTCGTACTGACCCTAGTTTGGGCCCGGTTCGTGAGACTATACCTGAGTCTCAGCCATTTGCTGGTCCTGCAGTTGGACCGTCACCGTACACACTACCGATTCGTGAGCAGAACCGTGCGTCTTCTTCGACGCAGCATGTGCCTCAGTCTGCCCCACTTGCGGATAGGTTGGAGTAGTTGATGACAATGATGCACCAACAGCACCAGCAGCTCTTAGCTACTATTGCAGGAGCCCTAGCTCAGGGTGGAAGTGCGCTTCCACCTTCACCATCTATACGTTCTACTGAGACTGTAGGGCCTTCTGCTCAGGATGAGGATGTGCCTCCCCCTGCACCTGCTGTATACCCCACGGGAAATCTGGGTACGAGTGGTCTCCTCGAGCAATTCCAGCGCTTGAGGCCTCCTACCTTTATGGGTTCTCACAAACCTGAGGAGGTCGAATATTGGCTCGACCGCATCTCCAAGATGCTGAGGATGCTACATTGTACCGAGTAGGAACAGGTCGAGTTGGCCATCTTTATGTTTGAAAAGGAGGCTAGCCTGTGGTGGGATAGTGTTCTGCGGACAGTCGCAGTTGGCTATATATGGACATGGGCAGATTTTGAGTTCCGCTTTCATGAGAAGCACTATCCCCAGACGTACCAGCACGAGAAAGAGAATGAATTCTTGCACCTCAGACAGGGAGGCATAATAGTGACAGAGTATGAGGATCGGTTCACGGAGTTGGGCAGATATGTTCCTACGATACTTGCCGACGCACAGATGCGAATGCGGCGCTTTTCCGAGGGTCTGCGCCCTAATATTCGATCGAAGATATGCTATGCTAGCATACCCTCCTATGCTGAGCTAGTACACATGTCTATACAAGCAGAGCAAGACGGGGATCGATTGACACGCTCTCGTGGGGCTATGGTTACTAGACCATGATCAGATATGCCGAGCAGGCCATTCCTCGGCAAGAGACCTCGCACAGACTCTCCTCCTAGGATTTTGGCGCCACTAGTTCCGATGCGGTGATCGGGCATGACCTGTACCTACTGTGGAGGCCAGGCCACCCAGTGGAGAGCTATTTCACACGTATGAGAGACAGTGGGTTCTCGCCACTGCAGAGGATCGACCGCACTCCCCCTCAGACTATATCAATTCTGCCCCTGCGTACTGTTCTTGCACATCCATCATTCCGACCCCCTGTACCTCAATTTAGGCTGCCTCAGCGACCTATGGTGCCTCAGCCTAACCGACCTTAGTAGGCACGCATTCATGCGCTTACAGCAGAAGAGCCAGAGACAACACCTATGGCCTTCGAGATTACTGCACATGTCCAAGGTACTCCTGTCTTCTTATTAGTGGACACTAGGTTCACTACCTCCATCATTTCATGTGCGGCAGTTAAGCGTCTAGCTTTACATACTATCCCATGAAGGGAGTGAGACTCACTACTGCTATTGGGACTTTTTTGGATGTCACACGGACGTGTGAGGGTTACTCAGTAAACTTGGGTAGCAGGACAGTATTCGTTGACCTCATTGTCGCCCCACTATGGCACTACGACATTATCCTCGGTATGGACTGACTCACTGAAATAAAGACAGAGATTGATTACGATAATCAGATTGTGACAGCCAACGGACCTGACGACACGGTCTTTACTTTTCCAGTGCAGGTTAGTTGGCCACGTCGTGTTGGATGTTACGCTGTTTTACTAAAGCATGTTGATGGGCCGACGTTAGGGAATATGCCAGTAGTTCGAAAATTTAAGGATGTGTTCAGGACGATCCCTGGATTACCTCCTCGGTGCGAGATCGATTTTACTATTGATCTTGTGCCCAGTGCGACCCCCATTTCATTACCTATGTATCAGATGCCTCCATGTGAGATGAAGGAATTGAGGAAACAGATTGATAGACTCGTAAAGAAGGGCTTCATATGACCCAGTGTGTCTCCTTGGGGAGCACCTGTATTGTTTGTCAAGAAGAAGGATGGGTCGCTACGATTATGTATTGATTACCGTAGGTTGAACCAATTGACCGTGAAGAACAAGTATCCCTTGCTCAGGATAGACGATCTGTTTGATCAGTTGAAAGGGGCGCGATACTTTTCAAAGATTGATCTACAGTCAGGGTATCATCAGTTACGTGTCAGGGATGAGGACGTGCAGAAGACGGCCTTCAGGACCAGTTTTGGGCATTACGAGTTCCTCGTGATGTCGTTCGGTCTTACGAACGCGCTGGTCGTGTTCATGGATTTGATGAACCGGGTATTTCAGTCATTTTTATACCGATTTATCATCGTGTTTGTCCATGACATCCTGATATATTCTAAGAATCGGGAAGAGCACGAGGAACACCTACAAGTAGTCTTAGATACTCTGAGGAAGAACCAGTTGTTCGCACAGTACAAGAAGTGCGACTTCTAGCAAGAGGAAGTCAAGTTCTTAGGACATGTGGTGTCCAAGGAAGGGATAGCGGTGGACCTTGCTAAGGTAGCCTCGGTTCAGGACTAGAAGTAGCCTGGTTCGGTTACTGAGGTGAGGAGTTTTCTGGGACTCGCTGGCTACTATCGACGATTCATTCGGGACTTCTCTAAGATAGCTAGACATTATCTCAGTTGACACGGAAGGATTTGAAGTTCGCCTAGAATGAGAAAGCGGAAGTAGCTTTTTAAGAGCTGAAGGACAGGTTGACGTCCGCCCCTGTGCTAGTATTGCCAGAGCAAGGGGTCAAATATACGATTTACACCAACGCGTCTCGAGTTGGCTTGGGTTGTGTCCTTATGTAGAAGGATAAGGTGATCGCATATGCCTCAAGACAGTTAAGGAAACACGAGGAGAATTACCCTACACACGACTTGGAATTGGCAGCTGTCATCTTTGCACTGAAGCTCTGGAGACATTACCTCTATGGAGAGGAGTTCGAGCTTTTCTGCGACCACAAGAGCCTTCACTATATATTCACTCAGAGGGACCTGAATATGAGGTAGCGGCGATGGATGGAGACCTTGAAGGACTTTAAGTTCGAAGTTTCCTACCATCCTGGCAAGGCCAACCTTGTGGCAGACGCATTGAGCAGCAAGAAGGTTATGGTATTTGTGGCTCCACTAATGATAATAGAGTGGGATATAGTAGAGTTCGTGCAGAACTTCGAGCAGAAGCTCACCGTGGAGGAGCCATTTGAGTATGTCATGCACATTCGGGTGCGGCCACTTATTGACGACAGGATTATCGAAGCCCAGAAAGACGATGAGCGATTGATTGAGCTTAGAAAGTTGGCTAGCGATGACGAGGACTTTGAGTGGAGAGTTGGCACAGATGGGGGCCTATGATACCATGGCCACCTATGCGTCCCAGACATTCATGACTTGAGACAGGAGATTCTCGAGGCTGCCCACAGATCGAAGCTTGCGATGCATCCTGGTAGCACGAAGATGTATTAGGACATGAAGAGGTCATATTGGTGGGACAACATTAAGCTCCATGTAATGCCCTGAAAATCGGGGGTCGAGCATAAACTCAACTCCCGAGTTCCAACGCATCACTTATGCAACAAAATGAATGATGATTGAATGTTGTCTGTATTAGTGTAGTGAACATGAGTGAGATTAAGCCAAAACTGCATATCATACTCTAGAGACAGTTAAATTGCAAGCGGAAGACTGTGATAGATAGATAAAATATATAAACTGTGGTGAGTCTCTAGAGTGTGATAAGGTTATCAGGTTAATTAATTACAAGTATAAGTCTAATTTATATGAAAAGTGTAAAGCTATCTAGACAACATCCCTATACTCCGTCGATCAAGACACGGCTCGCATGAAGCCACAAGAAATACGACATAGACAAGAAAGCATCCACATCGTCGCAGAGGTCTGGCTCCGCCTCACAAGCATCGCCATCACCTGCAGCTAAGACAATCTGATTGGTGTTGCAAGCACCATCCCGTAACGTGGGAGTGAGTGATCAACTCAGTGGAACAATAAAGCATAGGTTAACATGTTATCAACTCAGTCAAGCAGTAATGATAAAGCAGTACAATCAAGCAATTCTAAATACTCTTATTAATGCAAGTATGAATGCAGTCATGATGTATGCCCTCACCAACATACTCCCTCATGCGACACCATCTTACGTTCGCGGCATACTTTCATTCCTCAGTGCTCCACATCTTCCAGGCACATGCAATGCGATGATGAGCATGATTACCGAGTTGTTATTATTCCATTTCAAATAACAAGATTGGGAAACTAAGGTACCTCCCTTGTATCATTCCCAAACATGATCCATTCTAGGGTCGTCAAACCTAGATAATCTCATATGATAGTGTGGTTCTAGGGCGCCGCAAAGGCTGCCAGGGCTGTTACACGCAATTATTACACCACTCCTCCATCACCTTTTTAACGGTTCATCACTTAAATTGATACAGGCCTAGTTTATACTATATTCACCGCGGCAAAACTCATTCCCTCACCGTAAATTCAGAGTATGCTCGAGGTCACTACAAAGGGCTCGTCACCAATCAGTGTAGGCTGACAGCTCAAATATAGTGTCCCATACCACCATAATCGGCTCACGAGTCTGATTGCTCAATGGACACTACGGGGAGGCACGTGGCTCCAGCGTAGGCCGACAGCTCGACCACAGTGTCCCATACCACCATGCCTGGCTCATGAGTCTTAGCGGATCGAGGTACCATGGTTAACGGAATTTCACTGGTAAGTTTGGTACTCTAGGTTCAAGCAGAGGCGTCCAAACATGGTGAACATACATAAGACAGATCGGGTTGCTTGACGAGCTCGGCTAGCTCGAGCACACAACAAGTTGAACGATATGAAGTGCATAAGCACTTCGTGTGGCCAGCCACTATCGCCAACCGAAGTATGACTCGGGTTCGTCGAACACATCTCTCGTGGCGACTGAATCTCGACCACGAATTCAGTTTCGTTGCCGATTGCCTGGACTATACAATAATCCCAAACACAATCAATCCTTTATTCATAAGCATGTAGAGTAAAGCAGAATAAACAAAGTAATTTAAGCATGTTAACAAATATGTCATAAAGCATGTTACAAGCACAATATAAACAAGAAATACAAACACATATTTTCCATAGTAAGCGATTAACTGAAACAACCAACATGGAGGAAATCATATACGTTTCTAAGGTAGTTGAGAATCCTATCTCAACACCACTATTAAATTTAGTTCGTCGCACAATTTCTCACACAGGCATTTTATCAAACACTTAAACTACACCACTCTAACATACATGACGTATGTCGATTTCAACATAGAATAAGACAAATTCTCATAGCAAGGAGTTGTCGCATACACATTAATCATGTTCTTACATTCAATACATATGGCAGGCATAAATCATAAATCCATATTTACTTAGTCATTTCAACAAACACTTAGACTACACACTTTAGCCTACATAAGCTATGTTGGCCAAAATGTGTATTAGGGCGAATCCTTTCGCCAAATAAATCATACATCCATATCTAGCATATATACACGGCAAATACTCATGTCAATCATATCAGAAAAATTTATATGGATACAATATTTTCTACAAATACCTAGAATACACAAAATTCCATATTCTTCGTATTTAATCGAAACGGAAAACAGACAGTACTTTATACATGTACAATTGCATGCAGATCATGAATCTATCATTATCTGACATTGAAAGCGTTGAAAACCATAACCTATACACCTAAAGTCCGCACCTTTTGTCATAGAATCGTAACGGAGTAGATAGATTCGTTAAGCTTTAATATACGACAGTTTAACAACCTATAAAATGAAATAGATTAGCTATTTCATCGTTTGTAACGTTCATAACCCTAGATCAGATTAGGGTTAGGGTTTCTTACCTAGAAATGACGTTGGAATCGTCAGGAAAGCGATTAGATCGAGGTGGTTGGGCTTGTATAGCGGCAAGGTAGAGTGGCAAGGAGATCCTCCCACATCTCTCACACTTTCTCTCTCTTTTCTCTCTTTCTTTCCTAAGGTTTTCTCAAATTCATATGGCTGAATGAGAGAGGGTTTTAAGGTCCTTATATAGCCTAAAACTACACCGAAATAGACCTAAGGTCAAGGTATACTTAGGTTATAACCAAAGTGGGTCAGTTTCAGCTCAACAGAGGACCTCTGGCGGCCCCCCTTGAGCCAAAGGTCGGACTTAAGCTCACCAACCTTGAATCTAGGTGGAGTTAAGCTTTCGTTCCAGTTAGATTCTCAGATCACGCGTGGCAGACCAGTTTTAATTCAACGGTCAGTGGATCTCGATCGGAAATTTCGAGTACATAGATATGTTTGGGGAAATATCCCTGATCTGAGGGTGTAATTTGGTCTGATTTTGACGGTCGAAATTCTTATAACTGATCCGCAAGCGAGACATGCCAGATTACTTAAATTTATATTTTCTTTTGAATTAATTCCACATTTTTCACACTCTTCGCTGCGGGCTCAAGCGTATAGCACTGGGACACTATCTGGATTTGATTCCCGAGATGGTTGTCAAGCCCAGCAAGGCGGTCCTAATTCCTTAACTTCGTGTTAATCGGACTTCCGACGTGCGGTCCAGATCTGATACGGAGTTTCGAGATGCTCCCAAGAGCAGCCAGATTATGAGATTGATCCTAGATTTTAGGGTAATGTAGCGTCTACGGTTCTACAAGTTTTGAGTCTTGCAGATCGTATTTAAAGCGATTGGTGCTAATTTCATAGGTACTCTAGTTTAAAACTAGCTAATTCTTGCCTAATTTCTAAAGGATTTAGTCATGTATGATTTCTATCTGAGGTGGTACTTAGTCCTTTGTAGTAATGTTTAGTTTAAGTATTGTTCTTCATCACCTAAACTTTACGATAGTATCTAATGTGAAAGTACTTAGAAGGATTTAAAGAATGAGGTGGTGAAATGTGGGATTTGTGAAGGAAATGGGTTCAAAAGCGGTTTTAGACTTTGGGATTGAGTTCTGACAAGTTAATAAGGTGTTAGTATCGACCCATTGCCTAAGAACGTCTAATTCCAAGTTGCCAAAAATTCGGGATGTTACACGCCACATAGCAGATTATATGTCACGTTGTCTCATGTGCCAGCAGGTCAAGGCTGAACATCGCCGACCTCCTGGATTGCTTCAGCCCATGCCCATAGCTGAATGGAAGTGGGACTTCATCTCTATGGATTTTATATCGGGGCTGCCAAAGATGAGGAAGGGACATGATTCCATCAGGGTGATCGTCGACCGGTTGACAAAGTCAGCTCATTTCCTTTCGATCAGAGTTTCAAACTCTGTAGACGAGTTGGCCAGATTGTACATTAAGGAGATAGTGCGTCTGTATGGAGTTCCCTTGGAGATTGTGTCGGATAGAGACACGCGATTCACATCTATCTTCTGGACTCGTATCCAGGAAGCGATGGGTGTGAAGTTGAAGTTCAGTATCGCGTTCCACCCACAGACCGATGAGCAGACGGAGCGAGTGAATCAGATTTTGAAGGATATGCTGCGGGCCTATGTTTTGGACTTCAAGGAAAGTTGGGATGACTATCTCCTGTATGCAGAGTTCGCCTACAATAACAGCTTTCAGGCAAGTATTGGTATGACTCCTTACGAGGCCTTATATGGGTGTCCTTGCCGAGCACCACATTACTGGGCAGAGGTTGGCGAGCGCAGTTTGATTGGCCCAGAGTTAGTGCAGGCGACCTCGGAGGAGATCAATATTATCTGGCGTCGACTTCTTACAGCACAGAGCAGACAGAAGAGCTATGCCAATACGAGGCGGCGACCGCTTGAGTTTGAGGTTGGAGACCATGTATTCCTCTGAGTTTCCCCCATGAAGGGAGTCCTTCGGTTTGGTAAGAAGGGGAAACTTACGTTGTAGTTCATTGGCCCATTCCAGATACTTAACCGAGTGGGTGTGGTGGCATATCGCCTGGCTTTGCCAACTCCACTTGCGGGTGTGCATAACTTATTTCATGTTTCCATGCTAAAGAAGTACGTTCCTGATCCTTCTCATATCATCAAATGGGAGCAGGTGCAGTTAAGCGAGGATGCTACGTATGTACTGCATCCGACGCATATCCTAGACAGGAAAGAGCAGGTGTTTTGTAGCAAGGTCATCCCACTTGTGAAGGTACTGTGGACCCATCATACCGAGGAAGAGGCTACTTGGGAAACTGAAGCCGAGGTCAGAACGAACTACCCTCAGATTCTCGAGAAGTATGAAAAGGTACTAATTTTGAGGATGAAATTTTTCTTTAAGGGGGGTAGATTGTAATGTCTCGGATTCCATACAAAGACACGAGTACCACCTCAGGCAGAAATCGCTCAAGACCAAATCCTGTAGAAATTAGACGAGTTTAACTAGGTGCTAAAATAGATTAGCTGTGAAATCCGCTTAATCCACTTTAAATACGATCTGCAAGACCCAAAACTTGTAAAATCATGGACGCTAGGTTATCCTAAAATCGAGGATTAATCTCATTACCCAGTTGCCCTCGGGAGCACATTGAAACTCCGTATCAGATATGGACCGCACGTCGAAAGTCTGATGACCACGAGACTAAACACTTAGGACCGCCTAGCTGGGCTTGACAACCATCTCGGAAATCAACTCTAGATAGTGTCCCGAGGCTATTCGCTTAAACCCGAAGCGAAGAGTGTGAGAAAATATGGTTTTCTTTAGAAAATCAAGTCTAATTTAAATAATCTAAGACTTGTCGCTTGCGGGCTAGATATAAGCAATCAGACCGTCAGAATCTGACCTAAATACACCCTCGGATAAGGAGAAATTTCATATACAGGTCAATGTACTTGTGACCCTGATCGAGTTTCGGTGACCGTTGAACTGAAACTGATCAGCCACGTGTGATCTGGGAACCCGACTGGAATAAAAACTTAACTTGACCTAGATCCATAGTCAGGGAGCTTAAGTCCGACCTTTGGCTCAAGGGTGGGCTCCGGAAGTGCTCCGTTGAGCTAAAACAGATGCCCTTTGGCTATAACCTAAGTATACCTTGGCCTTAGGGCCATTTCCATCAGTTTTAGACCTATATAAGGACCTTAAACCCTCTCTCATTCACTCCATACGAATTTGGAAAAAATCCTAGGAGAGAGAAGAGAGTAAAGAGAGAGAAAGTGAGAGTGAAGTTGGAATCACTCTTGGGAATTGATCCCTGCTATTCTACGTGCATATCCATTACTACCATATCGCTTTTCCGGCAATTCTGATTCCATTTTCGGGTAAGAAATCCTAACTCTAATCAGTTCTAAAGATTTAACTAGTGTAAGTGATGAAATAACTAACCTATTTCATGCTATAGGTTGTCGTTCTACCATTGATAAAGACTTGATATTTAAACTGAGTCCGTTACTCGCTTCTACGGCATAAGGTGCGGACTATAGACACTTAGGTTATGGTTTTCAGCACTTTCAATGTCAGATAATGATAGATTCATGATCTAGGTGATATTTCACATGTATAATGTGACGTCTGTTTTGCGATTCAGTTATGTATGCAATTTATGGCGTTTAGTGTATTCTGTATATTTGTAGAAAATACTGTATACGTACAAAATATGAAAGTGTGTTTTCCATGATTAATTACTGTGTATATATACTAGACATATGTGTAATAACTACTCAGCGAAAGGATTCGCCCTAATGCATGTTTTAGTCAACATGTGTTATGTATGTTAATAAGTGTATTCTAAGTGTTTGTGAAAATGCTTGTATAAGTAGGTATTTAGATGATAGTACTTTAGGTGGGTGTTGAGATAGGATTCTCAACTACCTTAGAGATGTGTATGATTTCCTTCATGCAAGTTATTTAATTTAATCGCTTACTCATGAAATGTATGTGTTTGAATTTCCTGTTTAAGTTGTGTTTTATAACATGCATGTTAACATGTTTGCACTACTTGGTTAATTCTGCTTTGACTACTCTACATGCTTTCTGGTTAAGGAATGAGTGTGATTGGGGCTATGTTATAGTCCAGGCAATTGGTAACAGGCTTGAAGTCGTGGCTGAGATTCATTCACCACGTAGGACGTATTTGACGAACCCGAGTCTACTAAAGTTGTCAGCAGTGGTTAGGCCACACAGAGAGATTATACACTTCGTGCTAGTCGAGCTCGTCAAGTAACTCGATGTGCTAGTGTATGTTCACCATGTATGGACGCTACTACTTGAACCTAAGGTACCGAACTCACTAGTGAAACCCCGTTTAACCTTGGTATCTCGATCCGCTAAGACTCATGAGCTGGACATGGTGGTATAGGACAACGTGGTCGAGCTGTCAGCCTACACCAGGGCGACGAGTCCACCCATAGTGACCAGTGAGCAACATCGACTCGTGAGCCGAATACGGTGGTATGAGACACTGTATTCGAGCTGTCGACCTACACTGATTTGGTGACGAACCCTTTGTAGTGACCTCGAGTATACTATGAGCCTATGCTAAGGCGACGAGCCTTTCCGTAACATCTAGAATATAAACTAGGCCTGCACTGATTTAGTGACGAGCCCTTTGCAGCGACCTAGAACCGTAACATCTTATGAGATTTCTTAGGATTGACGACCCTAGAATGGATCACTGTTTGGAAAATGACATAAGGGAGGTACCTTAGTTTCCCAACCCTGCTATATGAAAAGGACTAATAAGAACTTGGTAATCATATGCATGCACTGCATTACGCGTGCGTTCAGGTGTAGCAGGTCAAGCACTGAGGCAGTGTTGTTCATGCGCGAACGTGAGATGAAGTCACTGAGGGAGCATAGGCGAGGGCATGCATCATACATTCATACCATTCTTGCATTAACAAGAGTACTTAGGGATGTGTGAATTACTGCTTTATCATTACTGCTTGATTGAATTGATAACATGTTAACCTTTGCTTTATTGTTCCACTGAGTTGATCACTCACTCCCACGTTACGGGACGGTGTTTTAAACACCAACCAGACTCTGTCTTGATTTCAGATGATGGCGTGACTCCTGAGGCAGAGCCTGACTACTACGATGATCAGGACGAGTTCTCTTATATGTAGTTCTCTGGTGGCTTCGCTTAGGCTATCCGGATTGACGGGGCTACAGGGATTATCATTGTAGTTGTACTATTTTGACATTTTGATTTTTGAGACTATTACATGTATCTGGTGACTCAGTGATGTATTCATACTCTGGAGACCAATCGTGATCTTTGACTTATATACATGTATTTATGTCTTTCAGTCTTTCGCTTACATTTTACAACTTGATTTGGAGTATGAATTACTATTTTGGTATAATCTAACTCATGATTAATGCACTAACATAGACAACATTGAATCATAAGCATATATGTTGCATAAGTGATGTTTTGTAACTCGGGAGTTGAGTTGCTACTCGACTCCCGATTTTCAGGGCGTTACACTACAGGCGACGGTCCCTATACATTAGAATGCACATAATCCATAACCCACTTACAAACATGTTTCCCAAACCAAAAAGATAACATTGACCGTTTACCATGTATATAATTCTTGCATATATTAAAATCAATGCTTTTAAAAGCTATCATTAAATAACGATCAGAAAGTACCTTCATGCCCCGCTCGCTCATGTGGCCTAGGTGCGCATGCCATATGCGTGTAGACGTGAAATCCTATATAGACACTGCAGCTCCACCCGATGAAGTGCTCTCAATCAACTAGTAAATGCTACCATTCCTCTGTGCTTTCATGACTACGAGTGCCCCCTTTGAAACATCAAGGACACGATCGAACCCGGTGAATTTATACCCTAGTACCTTGAGTGCACTTAGAGATACCAAACTCTTTCTCATGAACATATCTCATATTAGTCAATATATGCTCCATGCCATCAAACATCTTAATGTACACCAATTTAACACCAACCACGTTATAGACATTGTCATTACCTATAAACACCTTCCCACCACACACTTACTATAACTAGTAAACCAACTCTTATGATAGGTCATGTGATACGAAGCCCCTGTATTCAAAATCAATTCATTGTTGAAATACCCAAATTTTAATGCAATCAACATCTCACTACCACTCGCTTCCTCACTAGATTCTGTAGTGTTGGCCTCTTTAAAAGAACCCTGTGATTTCTCCTTTCTAGACTTAAGATTCTAATAATCCTTCTTCATGTGCCCTGTCATGCCATAAATCCAGCACGTCAGCTTGCCTTTGCCCTTACTCTTGGATTTGGATCTCGATTGCGAAGATCTTTTATCCTGCTCAAAATTTCTTCACATCACCACTTTTATTTCTCATCGCCTTCGATTAAAGAGCTGAGATAACGATCTCAACATTAATGGTCACTTTATTGGTGCACAAAATCTTTGAACGATTTATACGATTCAAGAAGAGAATTCAACAGAATACATGCATGATCTTCATCCTTCATTGCCTCATCCACATCCAACAACTGGCAAACAAGCATATTGAAGTTACTAATATGGGTCTCAATGTTAGTCCCCTTAGTCATCTTTGGATTGAACAATTGTAGCTTTAGATACAAACGATTCTCAAGAGACTTTAACGCATAAATGTTCTCTAACTTTGCCCATGTATTAACCTAAGGCTTCTCTCTTATAACATTGTAGATGACCTCATCCGTTAGACAAAACTAGATTAAGATTTGGACTTTTAATCTAACATGTTCCACTATTCTTCTTTCATAGTTTCTGGTCACTTTCTAAAGAGTGTGTCTTCTAATCCTTACTGAACTAGAAGTCCCTTTATCTTTGCCTTTCATAGTTCAAAGTTGTTTTTCTCAGAATACTTCTCTACATCGAACTTCATGCTACATGGCATAGATTCCTTATATTCAAATTTGATTTACTTCCCAACGTCATCTCTAATATCACTTGTTGGGACTCGCAAAAGCACACAAAGAGGAATCAAACAAGGTAATCACAATTGCACAAGAAAATCCAACAAAGAACACTTTGAATTTACGTGTAAAAAATCTTGCAAGAAAAAATCACGACATAAAGCGATAATGCACTATGAATAACAAAATTACAAGAGATGAAATCTTACCAATTCAAAGCCCTAAGAGAAAAGCCTTAGCCTTTTCTCTCTCCAAAACCCTGTCAAACCCTTAAGCACATCTAGCCTTAACCCTAACCCTGATTACACCTATATATATATATATATATATATATATATATATATATATATATATATATATATATATATATAAGTAAAACTAAAAATAAAAACAAATGACACAAAAATGTGCAAAGCTACGCAATCCGTCGACCTGTCTAATCGATTGATTGAGATGCATCGATTGGTCGGGTCGACCCGTCAACCAAAGTTTTCGATTTGTCGAAAACTACGAAAACAGTCCAAAGAGTTTTGCAAAATAAATAAATAAATTGAATAATTTCAATATCCTTTGACCAGTTAACCTGACTGTCTACCGGTCGATGGCCTCTATTTCGGCATAGATTTGAGGCATCCAATTTTCAACACCCATGACATCTAATCCATCTAATAGATTGGCCCCATCATACTCATCTACTCAACATGTTGGCCACACCATATGAAACATCAAATAGTCATCAATTTGGTTTAAAATAAGTGTAGCTCACTTGATGATTGGATTAACATAAGGGTTTGTTTGAGAGCGTGGATTTGGAACCCCTTGGATTCAAAACCCCCTAGATTTGAAATCTTCCTATTATGTTTGGCACCATGGATTGGGAATCAACTTTAATCCAAAAGTAGCTATGCATGGTATATTTATGGGGGTTTGAATTTAATTACTAAATCAACTTTAATATCTCTAATTAATGATGTATGTAATGTTTAACACAATGGTTATAATAAGCCCGTTGAAATATATGTTTTGCCCGAAAATGATGAAATTCTAAGTCTTGGATGGGCCACAAGCACAAGATCATGTCCGAGTGACTAACCAACAATTTTTAGCCATTGATATACATGGATGATGTTTGGATGGTGTTGATCATCATATTAAATTAGTTATAGTGATGCAATTGATAATCTAATTATTTTTTGATATCATTAATGGGCCATGTGCCCAATAGAACAATAGTATGGTGACACATATGTTACACATGCAACTATTGAATGGATTTTAGGTGTAATCCAAGCTCTCATTGTGGATTTAAAACCCCCTATTTGAGGGGATTTGAAACCCCCGGTTACTTTATGCTGCCAAACAACCAGGGGATTTGAAATCCCCCCAAGTCCACGGTGCCAAATGACCCCTAATATTTTCATCGTGGTCAACTTGTTGAACTTTATATTCACATTTACATTCTTTTTTCATTTCACCCGTCCCTTCAGCGATAAAAAAAAAAAGTGTTATCATTATGATTTTATCATCCCAATAAAGATATAAGAGGAGTCTTCCGATCAAATGCAAATGTATTTAAGAGACAAGTAAAATAATTTAAGATCATTACACTTTTCTCAATATAATCTAAAATTCTTGAATCTAAACCATATTATCAATATATTTTATTGATGAAATAAGATTAATGTATAAAATGTCATTATTTCTACTTTACCTATGTTAGCAGTAAAAGGTTAATGTTTTAGTAAGACAAATAAAGTATAATTTATAATTATTGCACGTTTCATATTTTTATTACTTTGGCAAGTGGTGAAATAAACAGGCTGCACTAGTTGTACGCTTGATCTTCATCTTGAGTTCCTTCTCACACGTGAACCGAAATTCCCTGTATCACTTATCATACCCAGTGCATATAGCTGCCAGCCCACCTTTTTTCGTGTATAAAAGCCGTTCCATCCACGAGGTGCATCACTCTGATCATCTCAGGTCTAGAGTTGAAACTCAACATGATACATAGCTTAGGTGACCCATCCAGAGGGAACGGTGGGGAGTGATATGGGTGTTTATATTCCATCCAACCTGTTCATGATCAGTGTATTACGACGATAAACAGACTTTCCTCGTCCTGATCTGAACCCCCACGGGTCACGCTCAGTTAATAATTTTATGTGTGATTTTACAGTGTTCACTGCATCATGCCTCACCTGAATTTTACGATGGAATTTTTTTTATTTTTTTTTTAAAATTTTTTTTTAATTTAATTTTTTTTTTTTTTAAGTGGACATTATGAGACTGTCTGATGGACAGATTGGATTTCCATGGACAACACAGTGGCCCAAAGATCTCAGGTGCTTCCCCTGCAGCATGCAACCAGTGTTGCAGGGATGCGGGCTTATTAACTCAATAGGCTACAGCGTATTGAGTAAACTCTGTTGAGCACACCCTGATGTATGTGTCTTACACCCATCCGGCCCATTTGTTTCAGGGCATCAGCCCTAAATATCCGAGGCTCAAGTGGACCACACTACAGGAAACGGTGGGATTGAACATATACAGTTGAAAGCTTCTAAGGAAGCAGAAGTTCTGGATCAATATTTGTGTTTTCCCTTCATCTATATCTGTGTGGCCAGATGAGCAGGTTGATGACAAATAAACATTAATGCAGGCCCTAGGAAGGGTTCACGGTGGACGACGCCATTATCCCCACAATTTCCTAAGGTGTGGTCCACTTGAGCTTTGGATATGCTTCAATTTTGAGCTCGTATCTTAAAATGACCTGGTAAATGGATGGACGGTGTGGATAAGACACATACATCACAGTGGCCCCACAGAGTTTACTCAGTTTGAAATCCACGTCAGTATTGCAGACGATTCCGGTCCCACGCAACAGCTCACACATGTTGCCTGGCATATTTGGTCGTGAGGTTTTAGTGCATGTCTGTTTTTCAACTATGATCAATAAAATGGTCCACACAACACACGTCACTATCACGGCGCTTCATAATGATGATCGCTCGATCTAAGTACTGACGACAGGATCCACGTTATCCACCGTCGAAATACATATTCCGAGTCTGATCTGATTGGTCCATCTAAGCTGATGTATCAGTCCCAAGATGCTGTCAACCTCCTTTTTATGCCAAACATGAACAAGTGGAATACAGCATCCCGCAACGACGGGAGGCATATGAGGATGGTTCATGGGCCGCCTGTCGGTATAAACACAGTAACATAAAAAAGGAATTATATGATACTCTGGCTAGGTATGGCTCTTGATGCGCAGATACTCAGAAATTGTACCCGTGGCATATTTTAACTCAAATAAAATCGACTAAATCTTTTAGCCCACCGTTGCCAGGTCACAATCGCAACATTAGGTTAGTTGAAAAATCCTAAACTCTGTAGAGACTTGTTTATGAAAATAGGACGGTTATATTTTCTTCATTTTTAACCGTCCAATAAATGTCCACCAATCTGATAATCAAATAATCAAGGAAGCTTAAGTTTTGGTTCATGATACATCCAAACTTCTTGTTACAATTTAGACAATTTAATTTGACTACCTATACACTACCTGTGCAATTTCTAAGTGCCTGCGTATCATCCATCCCATTCTGCCGCAGTATAAAAGTTTCTCTGACAGAAAGCACCCAAGAAAAAAAAAATGATACTCTAGCAGATTGTGGTGGTTGATACTCGAGCATAAAAATAATGTACAACTGAAATGCAAGTAACTCAAATAATATGTCTGGCCCCTTTTTAGACAGAGCATAAACACACGCACACACTCACAAGTACAGGTTTTAATTTTTTTACTTGGTGAATATTCAATGAAAATATTGAACAGCCTAAATTCAGAATACAAAATGTGCACTGATCAAAGTTGAGAAGCATTCAATCCATCTGATACTGGAAATAGGTCCTATCCAAAATGGACCCCACAATCTGTACAGTGCAATTTGAGTTAGTATATGCTCGTGTCTGATTTGTGGGAACCATCACCAGGCCAGAGTATCAAAGATTAGAACAGTCTCTCCATGATCCATCCACGGTCAAGAAAGACAAATGTTGGGATGTGACAGTCTCACCAAACACATGGAATGTGTGCTTACATGCTTCCACGCACCAATAATAATGATAATAGTAGTAGTAATAATAATAAGAAGACGAAAGGAGAGTCCTAAAAACTGGAGGAAAAAATAAAAAAATAATAAAAAGGAAGAAAGAGAGAGATCACTTTCTGTAAGCTTTAGAGGACATGGAAGAGGGGTCTTGGGGAGCGGTAGTGAGATATGTGGCCCCATGCATCCTGTTAAAAGGGTGGGGAACACAACCTAAGCTATTGTCTAAAGGTGTTGCTATGACATTTTTATAATATAAGTCCTGTACTTCTATCTTTCTTTATAACCCTTTCTAGAGGTTTCGCACGCTTGTGGGAGATGTACATGTCCAAATGCGGATGTGCATGTGTTACAAACTGATACGTGTTTGAGATCTGAGCCATTGGGTGAGCTATATTGTTTAGTTATTCTATCATAAACATGGGGATATATATATAAAGTACCATTATATTCTTTGTATGTTGTGACCCATTGAAAGAGTGATTTTTTTATTTTTATTATTTTTTTAAAAGCATTTCGTTTTTAACAAGGGGCTTGCTCAATGCCATCCGAGCTGCTGCCGTTTCTTCTTCTTCTTCTTTCTTTTTTTTTTTTTTTTTTTTTTTTTTTTCCTTTGAAAGGTAAAGAAAACAGTCTTAATGCTTCCAAAGGGAAAGAAGCTAATAAATTTAAGTTTTTCTCTACTGACCCAAATCTTTTATTTTACATAGCTTCACTCGATAAGGCTGTGAAATTTAATATTTCAATCGTTTGACTACTCAAAAGTTACGATGACCATTTATGTTCAAATTAAAAGAGCAAAATTACTAAAAGGCTGAAATAATCCAATTTAGAGCTTGCATTTATTGGTCGTCCATCATACAAGGTGAGCCATCGGATAAAGGGTTTGGATCATTGGAAGATGACCCAAATTTAAAGGCTAACAGTCCCAACCTATTGTATTTAATAGTTCAAAAAGTATTTAAGAAAATCTCTTTTAACCATGCATTTGATACCTTGCAATTCATTCGTTAACAACATTCAATCACTGTCAATTTCAGACTAATGCCCAATTTACATTGGACCCAGGAATTTGTATAGCTTGGACTGACATACAGACTCGGATTTTCTGCGGCCTAGAACTAGCAAGGTGGGTGCGACATTGACCACAAGGTTCACCTCAGTAAATGCATTGTAGATCCACCTTGTCTATTCATTTTGACAACTTTTAGGTCATGGTTCCAAAATTGAAAATACAAATCTTTGGTGAACTACACTGTAGGAAACTGTGGTCATTGAACACCTATAGTTAAAAACTTCCTAAGGCCTATTTTAATGTTTATTTGCAATTAGACCGTTGATCAGGTCATAGACATGTACGAAGCTAAAGTACAAATAACATCTTGATAGCAAACTTTTGTGGCTCCCAAGGAACTTTTAATGGTTGGAATCAATTCTTATCAAGTGGTCCACCTGAGATCTGTAGCTGCTTCATATTTTGGGACCATGTCCTAAAATTAGCTAGTAAAATGGATGGACATATACCTCCATGCATGGAGGTGGCCCCCAGTCAAGGTCACACCGGGTTGCAGTTAATTGGCATTCTTGACATCAATATTTGATAAGTGTGCCATTAATGATACACGGACAAAGATGTGGTGAACCATTAACCTTGTATACCCGATAGTAGCCAATGGCAAACCCTCAACCAGGTGTTGAAACTCCTGGGAGTCTACCACTGGAGTAAGAGTAAGGACCCATAGGTGGTGAAATCCTACCATGGCGTGAGTGTGTGGTGGTGTGTGTTTGTGCGTGTGTAAAGAATAAAAAAAGCCAATGGCAAATGAAATAAAAAGGAGCGGGAAAACATTGATACTCCGGAAGAATATGGTAGATGATACCCATATACTTAAAACTTAAAACTTTCATACATGAAATACAAATAAGTTAAATAAAACTGCCAAAATATTATAAAAATTATACTTATTTTATTATCTGACAATCGGATTGGTGGGTGTTTATACTACGGTAAAAAATGTAAAAAATAAAATAAAAATCCAACGGTTCTATTTCAACCAAAAAGTGTTCACGCATCAGAGAGTAGGATTACCAAAAGAATCTAATTCCAACCGTGAGTTAGCAATTCCACAGTTCAGTCCGTTTAACGTGAGTAAATGTTTGCAAATACACAATTTTCCGAACGCCTGCGTATCAAGCGTCTACGCTGCAAGAGTATCATGTAACTCTCCATAAAAGAGTCGAGTATACTCAAAATGATGTACGTGACAACCCAAAAAAGTGACCAGTATATGCGAAACAAAAAATGCATGTGTTGGGTCTGGAAAGCCGATAAATGTTTGAGGGAGTCGGGCCCACGTAGAGCCGTTTACCACACACGGGCGCGGATTAGGTACTACCCCGACTGTTCCGAGCTGAGGACAGGCGGAGGCTCCGGGCGCCACTGAGGGGCCACTGTTATGTATGGATTTTATCCCAATCGTCCATCATTTTTACATATTATTTTAGATTATTATTCTAAAAATAAGGCTGATAAAAGTCTTAATTGGGCCACACCACGGGAAACAGCAATGCTGAGGACACCCACCATTGAAACCTTCTTATGGCACACTGTGTTGTTTATTTTCCATCCAACACATTTATATTGTAAATAAATATCATCTTCATCCAAAACTTATGTGGTCCTTAAAAAAATTTCAACGGTAGAAATTTAATACTCACTGTGCAGTCCACTTGAGCCTTTGATTTTCCATTTTTTTTTTTTTTTGGTATCATTAATTTAAATTGATGTGGAAAAATGAATGTACGGTGTGGATGAAATCTACGCATCACGGTGGCCCCTTAGAGCGCAGCCTGTCCCGAAATCGGAACAGGCAGTGAGGGGTAGTACCTAATCTGCGCCCACCACACACGTGCTGATGTGTCAAATGTGAGAGATGGGGGCCATTAATCAGCTGTGACCAGCTGTAAAGGCACCCTTGACTTACAACACTCACTAGTTCAATAGATGGGCCACATGATTTGGTTGAATTATATATTGCTAGAACGTTTTCCTGTAACCATTCATATTTATTATACACTTGTGCCATATTTATGAGTTGACTCACCAAATGTTTTGGCCCGAGAATATTAACTGGAGAGCTCCAACTGATGAACGTCCCGGATCTTGTACACATGTGTCATAATGGCATTGGTGCCGTGAATAGCCTTCCATCCCCATACGCGTGAATGTCGTCCGCAGTTTGAGATAGAAAGAGCGCTGGTCCCATAAACATCTAAGAAGTTTATAACGTCTTCGATTCATGTAAATGACCAAATGGGCCATGGCTAAGTGATCCAAACCGTATGATTTTCTTTGGTTTCACCGTGTTGTTTAGACGAAATCCAATCAGTTGGTACCCTTCATGACAAAACTAGGCTGCTCTGCAATTCACGTGGGCGCCAGTGAGAATGAACGGGCGTCTCCATCCAACCTTGTTCCCTTATCTGTGGCCCACTAGAGTTTGGATAGAGCTGAGTGGAACCTGATGGGGCTCATCCGATGGACGTGTTGGATGTGATACATACACCACGTGGCCCCCACATATGCACGGTAACATTGTAGCGCACTTCTTCTGGATAAGATAAACCGCTAAAAAGGAAAATAAAAATAATAAAATAAAATAAAATTAAAATAAAACGAATAAGAAAAAAGGTCCAATCTTTAGATCATCTATCTCAGATATTTTTTATTTTTTCTGAAAAGGAGTATCCATGGTGAGGCCCTCCATATCAAGGGTTCGGATCACTGAACCATGGCCCACTAGTACGAAATGAAGACCCGAGCAGACTAAGCAGACGATCATGAGTCGATCATTACATATACAGACGACGAAGGGAAGACGTGGAAGGGGAGACAAGGGCGTCCAAGTAACGAAGCAAACACGTCGATAGAGGGGCTTCGGAAATCACGTGTCGGAGGAGACGGTCTTTAGAGTGTGGAAAGACCGGCGCACGTGTGTCGGAATGAGTGGATGACAATGCGCATCTCCCACCAAGCGCTGGATAGCTGCGCTTCGCGTGCCTGAGAGTGCCGTACATTTCCTCTCCATGGAGTATGGGTATGGCATTTTTATTTCTCATCGGCTACACGCGGGTGCAAGTTACGTAGTTTAGGCGCCAACACTTTCCAGCCTCGTATATAGGTGCATCACCCAAGCCATCCTATCTTGACATCCACCTAGATTTTATATCTAAGGCTAAGTTGAGAAAATCATCTAAGATTAAGTTAATATAAGTTGAATTTATACTTAGGCCCTATTTGTTAAAACTGAAGTCTAAAGCCTGAATCTGAAGTCTAAAAGCTGAATCTGAAATCTGAAGCCTGAATTTGAAATCTGAAGTCAAAAAACATGTTTGGTAATTATGGTTGAAGTCTAGAAATTAAGTACGAAATTTGAAATAATCTGTTTGGTAACAAACATATGAAATATCTGAAATATGTTAATTTGACACATTTGCCCCTATCTACTAGTTGAAAAAAATAAATGTGAAGTGGTGCTACACCAGATGGAGATTCTCCCTCATCAACTTTAATCTACTTTAAACCGTTCGTACAACTCAGAGATGGGATAATGATTCTCCCTCATCATCGAGCCTAGAGAATAACGGTGGGATAATGATTTTCACCTTTAAAAAATTTGCAGGGCCCACTATAACATTTATTTTCCATCTAATCTATTCATATAAGATAAAAAATATCTTGATGAAGAGGGAAAAAAAATTCATATTGATCTGAAACTTCTGTGACCCCAAGAGGGTTTCAATGGTAGATGTTCAATCCCCCATTGCCTTTTGCATTGTGCTTCAGTTTATCTTTAGATCTATCTTATTTTTCGGCTCAAGCCTTACGACGAGCTCGCAAAGTGGATGAACAGTTTGGATATAACAATTTAGTCATGACGGAAAATTCTTACCATTGAAACCTCCCTGATTGGACAGTGTTGTTTACATGCCATCCATACAGTTTATAACGTCATTCCTACTGGAATGAACTGAAAACACAAATATTAGCATGATTCAAAACTTCAGTGGCCCCATGAATATTCAATTATGGACGTTTACTTATCATGTTTTTGGCCCACCTGAGCATTTGATACGGTTCATCTTTGGCCTAATGTCCTAAAATGAACTCACAAAACGGATGGACGGTGAGGATTTCTCACAAACATCATAGTGGCCCCACCTGCGTTCCCAATGCAGTAACTTCCCGCAAAAGGCTTTCGCAGGGATCCGAGTCCAGTCCAGGATGGAAACGGATTGACTACTCCCCCAGCCACCGTGGTCGGTGCTGTGTTAGCCCCTCCATGATGTATGTGTTTCATCCATTCCGTTCATCCATTTTTATGTATCATTCTAGTGCTTCACCCCAAAAATTAAAGGGATATAAATCTCAGGTGGACCACACCATGGGAAAACAATAATGATTGGATATGCATCATTAAAATCCTCTTAAGGCCCACTGTACTATTTATTTGACATCCAATCTTTTTATTAGGTGATACAGGCCCAGATGAAAAGAAAAAACAAAGATCAGCTTGATCTAAAACTTTTATGGCTCCAAAAGGTTTTTAATGGTCGACGCTCATTCAACACTATTTCCTGTAATGTGGCCCAATTAAGATTTTGATATACCTAAGTTTTTGTCCCATACCATGAAATGATCTGAAAAAATAGATGGATGGCATGGATGAAACACATACATCATGGTAGGGCCCACAAAGCACTGACCACCAGCCACTATCCGGTGGCAATGGGAGTAGCCAATCCGTTTCCATCTTAGCGGCATGTTTAACAAGGACGCAGATTACGTACTACCCCGCTCGTCCCTGGCTCCAAACGGGCAGTTCTGTAGGCGGGCCCATCGTAATGTATATGTACATCCAAACCATCAATCCCTTTTCTCAGATTATTTTAAGGCATCAAATATGAAAATGAGGCAGATCCAATGCTCAAGTGGACCACACCAAATAATAATCTTGGTTGCATTAAAATGCACCAGTTGCATTAAATGCAAGAGATCAAAGTTACATGGGCCACTGTGATATTTTTTTTACCATCTAACACATTCATTAGGTCATGTAGACGTGGATGAAGTGAAAACACAAATATCAGCTTGATCTGAAACTTCTCCAGCTCTCAAGAAGTGTTTAACGGTGGACGTTCAATCCCCACCTTATGATCCAATTAATCATTGAACCTACTTCTTTTATTGGATCACACCTTAAATTATCTGAAAAAGTTGATGGACGGTGTGGATCAAACACAGAAATCATGGTGGGGCATAAAGAAGTTTCACAGGTTAAAAGGTTAATTTTGTACTACGCAAACAAAAAAATTTTCCATAGTAACTTGAAAAGGGGTACTTTTGGAAGCAAAAAATTATTGTTTAATGAAAAATCACAGAGCGCATTCCACGTTCACCATTAAGCAAGACTCCTATCACAGAAAGAATTCAGACAAAAACCACTTAGCGCTTTCCATCTTCCGCGTTAACAATGCATTAACAAACACCACTAAACATGGAAAATTTTTCCCAATCCGCGTTAAGTGCAAAAATTAAGTGTTAACAAACACGGCCTTAGTTCTCCAAATTTCATGTTAAAATTATGTATAGTTTGATTTTCAATGTGCTTACCATGTTAATAAGTTGCTAGATAATTATAAATTATTTATCCATGCCGGAATTACATATTTTAATCATATTGGACATATTTTGTGGGTCGGATCACAATACTATTCATTAAATCGTGAAACTACACGCATTTAGGCCCCGAACATTGTATAGTTTGCACATCCAATGGACTGAATAGTTATGTCAGCAAAAAAATGATTTTATTGACATAAATCTGATCTAAAATCCATATTTTAAACTTTAAAACAGTGAGACTCACTTTGAAGTAATTTGGACTTATCGGGTGACCCGTCTTACTTGAAATCACATTGTTATGCTTATGGATTCACTTTAAAGTGTATGGATGATTTTCTACTATATTGGAGTTTATTTTATTATAATTTCAGATTAATTAGTTTATGAAAACATCATTGGACTTTTTATGAAATCACGAGGAGTGATGGATACAAGCCTTGCCATTTACCAAATTTGATAGCGATGAGTGTTTCCAATTTGTGTGAGTTGGCTTTTGCTTATCTCTCCGTATTTTTGTTTACTTAGCCTAATGCTACTCTTCTCTTTTATTGAGTTAGCTTATTGCTAATTATTTCCTTTATTAGGTTAGTCTTATACTTTCTCCCTTATTTTAGGGCTTGTGCATGTGTCTTGGAATTCTAAAACTTTTATGGTTCGACTTGTATCCCTATTGATCGTAGTGATATGTTGAAGGTCTTACGACTAGTGACTTATATGTATTTATCATTAAAGTAATGCACTCTTGGTAGTGACCCTCTTGGTCGATGCTTAAATCTTTAAATTTAGTTAGTGGTGAACACATTGATGTAAGTAATCCATGAATGTGCACTACATCATTTTCTTGCGATTGGATGTTGCAATTAATCGCTTCATGAACAAATCGTGTTACGTAATTCTTTTAGTCCATGTGTTGTATCGTTTCGAGATGTTACTTAAATCCATGATGGTGTTGGACACGCTGACGAATCTCCATAGTTATGGGATGTGGAGTGAGCCAATTTTTTATAAATTATATTTCACAATATGGTGGTCACCATGTATGATGAGCCACACATACTATACTAGGCATGCATTCATGTATATTAGTTCTGCATATCGATTCCACTTGTAATGATTGAATACGAGATGTATCGAACCCTTACATTGTTATTATGATGAAATACTTGACTTATTGTTTATCTTAAAGGATAACCATTACTATGAGTATGGCGTTGACCCTCTCCGACCATATATATGATAGAGGTGATGCATAGGTTAAAGTGTAACGACTCGTAAATTTCCGTACAATGACTCGAGTACCACTTCGACCAGAAATCACTTAGGATTAAATCCTTTAGAAATTTGACAAAGTTAACTAAGTGCTAAACTAGATTAGCCATAAAATCCAATTGAATCGCTTTAAATACGATCTGCAAGACCCAAAACTTGTAGAATCATTGACGCTAGGTTACCCTAAAGTCTAGGATCAAACTCATTACCCGACTGCTCTCGGGAGCACATTGAAACTCCGTATCAGGTCTGGACTGCATATCGGGAGTCCGAATAATACGAGGTTAAGGACTTAGGACCGCCTCACTAGGCTTGACAACCATCTTGGAAATCAGACCCAGACAGTGTCCCACGACTGTTCGCTTGAGTCCGGAGCGAGGGAGTGTGAAAACACTTGTTTTCTTTCCAAAATAAATATCTGGAATAGTGATATGAGACTTGTTACTTGCGGTCAATTTGTAAGCAACCAGACCATCAAAATCTGGCCCAAATACACCATCGGATTAGGAAAAATTTCATAAGCATCTACATGTACTTGGAATTTTGGATCGAGACCCGCTGACCGTTGAACTAAACTGGTTCGCCACGCGTGATCTGGGAATCCGACTGAAATGAAAACTTAACTCCACGTAGATCCAGGGTTAGTGAGCTTAAGTCTGACTTTTGGCTCAAGGAGGCCTGCCAGAAATCCTCCGTTGAGTTGAAACAATGCCACTTTGGTTCTAACCTAAGTATACCTTGACATTAGGTCTAGTTTGGAGAGATTTTAAGCTATATAAGGACCTTAGAACACTCTCTCTCGCAGCCATATGAATTTGAGAAAAACCCTAGAGAGAGAAGTGAGAAAAGAGAGAGAAAGAGTGAGAGAAGTGGGAGAATCTCCCTATTACTGTTTCCTGCCCCTACCCTAGCTCCACCACTCCATTCTTGCCGCTTTCCCAGCGATACCGACTTCGTTTTGAGGTAAGAAACCCTAACCCTAATCAGTTTTGGAGTTATAAGGGTTGTAGGTTATGAAATAGCTAACCTATTTTATTCTTTAGGCTACCTAACTGCCGAATACGAAAGCTTGGCAAACCTAGCTGATCCGTTACGATTCTACGGTATAAGGTAAAGACTTTAGGTGTATAGGTTACAGTTTTCAATGCTTTCAATGTCATATAATGATAGATTCATGATCTGCATACAATTGCACATGTACAAAGTACTTTCTAATTTCTGTTTCGATTAAAGACGTAAAATATGGAATTTTACATATTCTAGGTATTCGTAGAAAATACCATATACGTATATATTTTAGAAATGTGTTTGACATGATTATTTGTTATATGAATATATGATACCTGGATAAAATACTTATTTGGCGAAAGGATTCACCCTAATACATGTTATGCTAATATACACTATGTATGTAGAAATAGTGTATTGTAGAAAATACCGTATATGTATATATTTTGGAAATGTGTTTGACATGATTATTTGATGTATGAATATATGATATATGGATAAAATACTTGTTTGGTGAAAGGATTCGCCCTAATACATGTTTGGCTAACATACACTAAGTATGTTGAAATAGTGTATGCTAAGTGTTTGTGAAAATGCTTGTGTGAGTAAGTGTTTGGATGATGATGCCTTAGGAGGGTGCTGAGATGGGATTCTCAACTACCTTAGAGACATGTATGATTTCCTCCATGAGGTTATTTACTTAAACCGCTTACTTGTGCAATATATGTGTTGGTATTCCTATTTATGTAGTGCTTTATAACATGCTTTATAACATGCTTTATGACATGCTTACTAACATGCTTGAATTACTTTGTTTATCATGCTTACTCCACATGCTACGAATAAGGATTGATTGAGTTTGGGACTATGTCTATATTCCAGACAATTAGTACCAAATTTGAGATCGTGGCTGAGATTCATATCGCCATGTAAGATGTGTTTGACGAACCCGAGTCGTACGTCAGTTGGCGACAGTGGTTAGGCCACGCGAAGTCCTTATGCACTTCATGTCGTCCAATTGATTGTGCGCTCGAGCTAGTCAGGCTCGTCAAGCAACCCGACATGTCTAATGTATGTTCACCATGTTTGGTCGCTACTGCTTGAACCTAGGGTACCAAATTTATAGTGGAATCCCGTTAACCACGGTACCTCGATCCGCTAAGACTCATGAGCCGGGCATGGTGGTATGGGACACCGTGGTCGAGCTGTCGGCCTACACTGGGGCCACGTGCCTCCCTGTAGTGACCAGTGAGCAACTAGACTCGTGAGCCGATTATGGTGGTATGGGACACTATATTCGTGCTGTCGGCCTACATTGATAAGGTGATGTGGGAGCGGTGTAACCTTTGTGCGTAACAGCCCTGACAGCCCTTTGTAGTGACCTCGAGCATACTCTGAAATCGCGGTGAGCCTTAGAGTTTTACTGCGATATATAGAGTATGAACTAGGCCTGTTTCTGTATAGTGATGAATCGTTAAAGAGGTGATGGGGGAGTGGTGTAACCTTTATGCATAACAGCCTTGGCAGCCTTTGCAGTGACTTAGAAACCACACCATCGTCTGAGATTAACTAGGACTGATGACCTTAGACTGGATCATGTTTGAGAATGATACAAGGGAGGTACCTTAGTTTTCCAATCCTGCTGTTTGAAATGGACTAATAAAAACTCGGTAATCATGCTCATCATGAATTGCATGTACCTGGAAGATGTGGAGCACTGAGGGATGAAAGCATGTTGCGAATGTAAGATGATGTCACACGGGGGAGGGTGTGGTGAGGGCATTCATCATGACTGTATACATACTTGCATTAATAAGAGTAGTTAGGAGTGTTTGATTATACTGCTTTATCATTACTGCTTGACTGTATTGATAACATGTTAACCTATGCTTTATTGTTCCACTGAGTTAGCTACTCACTCCCACGTTACGGGACGGTGTTGTGCACACCAACCAGACTCTGTCTCAGGTTTAGATGAGCTGATGACTCAAGAGGCTGAGCCGGACTATGACGAGGACCAGGATGAGTTCTCATTTATGCAGTATTCTGGCGGCTTCGACTAGACTGCTAGGATCAACGGGACTTGCAGGGATTACTCCTTAGTTAAATTTTTGACATTTTGTTCATAAAACAGACATATGTATATGGTGACTCAGATGGGTTCATACTCTGGAGAATGGAATGATTTTGTTTCTTTTACATACATATATATATATATATAGTTCAATCTTCCGCTTGCCTTTATACAATTGATCTGGAGTATGAATTACTGTTTTAGTATAATCTCACTCATGTTTATTGCTCTAACACAGACAACATTTAATCATCATTATTTATGTTGCATAAGTGATGCGTTGGAACTCGGGTGTTGAGTTATACTCGACCCCTGATTTTCAGGGTGTTACATAAAGATATGGGTGATGCATGGTCTCCATATGAAAGACTACGAGTGACATAGGATTATATCGTTGATTCTTTAATTTTAGTTTAGTTTTATTTACATTTCATTCTATGGATTTGAATATTTGTAATAAGCACCCACCTATGTGAGTATTAAATGATTAGTCGAACTTTTATGTTTAAATGAAAAAAAATTATAGTATGGTTGGTTTTATTCTAGTGAATGAGTACTTTTGTTAATGTGATCTGAAACAAAAGGCGCAATTATGAAGTATTCAATCATTCATTTCACTAACACTCAAAATTCTCAGGCACAAGTATGTACTCAGGCTACAAAAATTTTGGGCTTTACACCCCTTTCCAACCAACAGACGTGGCCTACTAGTATCCAGCTATCATGTGCTCATAAATATACTTGGTCTAGACATTGGAGCATCCTACTAGTACCATAGGATTTAAAGACTTTCACCCAGGGACACCTTAGATGTCTTATAACCTCAATCGTTTCCGGTATCTATAAATTCATCCGCCAACCACAACAAGACTACGAGACTACCTCCCCAACGTCACTAGGGAGTAGATGTGATGTGTCATACATAATGTACAATGCATGAATCACACTACCCAAGTCATGAATAAATACTGCGCATACGTATGATCATGTAGGGAGACCCTATCTCGTATAGGTCCCCCATGTACATCAAGCTGAAAAGCCGTATGCTATGATCAATCATCATTCCAAGATAGCTATACAAATGATGCATGTGGGTAGATGAATAAGCAAGGTATCCATTACACTAAGCATATTATCAGTGTGACCTATCGGGCTAAGTACACTATCATGTTATCAAACAAAACATATAGGGAGCGTGACCTGATTAGTCAGCCCCTGTAGTAATGTAAGGGTTTACGTGGCCTAGTCCACTTGAGACAATAATCGGCCACACTTAGGCTTATGCACATAACATGAACTTATAGAACGGATGATCGGTGAGGATATAATATATACATAAAGGTGGAACCTACTTGGGATGGATTAAACATACACGTGCACCATGGTGGGGTCTACAGTAGGACCCACAGACAACATTATACCAAAATTCCTATTTAGGAACGGTTGAAAACCGTTCCTAAATGGTTCAATAGGACCCACAGACAACAAACACCTTATAGTTATATACCTATTCCATTTTTAGGAAGACAAACCAGATCGAAATTCTGTCCATTTTGCAGGCCCTCATCGAACAACCCAATCACCCATGATCATTGACTCACATGGATCGTGCACAGTCCCCAAATCACCCCAACTGGATAATCACATCCATTTGAAACAAGCCCTACAAAATGCACAGCTAGACAATCCTTCTATTCTTGCTACCTTACTGGATGAGAATTAATTGCCCATAGATGGAAAATGCGTATATGTAAAATCGATTAGGCAGGGTTTTAACAACAGCTCCCAATTTTTCAAAAAGAAAAATAAGAAAATGAAATGAAACCAGAAATTTTTGCCAAAAAATATTTGCATGCACGAGAGAAAGAGAGAGGGAGTACTTAAAGAGGACGCAGAGAGAGAGAGAGAGAGAGAGAGAGAGAGAGAGAGAGAGAGAGAGAGAGAGAGATGGGTGATGGGTTGGAACAGGGACGACGAGAGGGAGAAGGAGAGAGAAAAGAAGGAGAAGATAGGCTTTTGATCCATCTCGGCAGGGCTCTCTGCATTAGGTGAGGGGAACAGATTGTGTCCGACCTCTGCTCAAACGATAATCCGTTTGGGCAGGGCTCCATGGGGCCCACTGTGATGTAAGGTTTTATCCACGCCATTTATCTCTTTTTTTTTTCAGATCATTTTATAGCATGATCCCAAAAATGAGGTAGGTTTAGCTTAAGTGGACCACACCAATGGAAGCAATGGTGATAATGACACCCACCGTTAAAACCTTTCTAGAGGCCATCGTGATGTTTATTTACCATTCAATCTATTCATATGGTCATGTAAATTGGGATGAAGTCAAAACATAAATATCAACTTGATCCGAAACTTATGCAACTCCTAAGAAGTTTTTAATGGTGGTTGTTCAATCCCCACTTTGTGGTCTGATTAAGCCTTGGTTCTGCCTCATTTTTTGGATCATGCTATAAAATGATCTAAGAAAAGGTATTAATAGGATAAAACCCTTAGATCATAGTGGGCCCCACAAAGGGCAGTGGTAGGACATAATCCGCTTCAATTGTACAAGGATTAGGAACATTTTGAAACCGTTTGCATTAGGAACGACTTAAAGTGATTCCTAAATGAAAGACATAACTGTTCCTAATCACTGATTTTGGTGTAGTGCAAGTTGGGTGGCAACTAACATTATAATGGGCTTGTGGAAGTTTCCAATGGTAGGCACTCAATTCTCACTCTTTCCTTTGGTACGGTCCGCTTGAAGGTCTGACTATAGGATCATGACCTAAATTAATATGGAAAAACATATGGACAATACGGATAAAATAAATACATTATGACCGGTCCTGCTGCTATATGGGCCACGGTGGATAACATACAAACATCATGGTGGCCTGTGGGAAGGTCTCTATGGATCGGCCTCGTTTTTGGGCCCCACATAAATCGTGTGCTACCAGTGTGGATACAACAATTACATCAAGGTGGGACCTCACAGTGGGCCCCACACTCCACTTGAATGTAGAATAAACAATATGGTGTTCCCTGAGAAGGTTTCTATGGTAGGCATTCAATCACCATTATTATATTTTATTTATTTATATTCTTAGGTGTGACCCACATAACTGGGACCACGTCCCTGCTGACGTGGCCCTACAAATGGTTAGCATGGGTGTTGAGGACAAAATCTGGATCGCTTCTTCACTCCTCGAACAGACCCTGGTCCTGCCACAAAGGGTGAGCAAAGGAGACCCTGGCTAAGCCGGGGGACCCTCCGATGCCTAAGTTAGGTCAAGAGAATCAGGGTCTAAGCCAAAAGGTAGAGGGAGAGTCTAAGATGTTGTATACCTGTAGCAATGGAGTATTCGTGTCTTTATACTTGACTATCGAATGATCTAAGTCCGTTAATCTCACCATAATTCCCTCAATTAGGGAGATTATTGGATCATGGAGATATTATACGCAATCTAAGGGTCGTGTGGTATCTCATGCGCGTCGTGCGTATCTGCGGCCAGAGAAATCGGCCACGTTCCCTTATGGCAGTTTCTAAGTTCAGCTTGAGGAGCGTCTGCCTCTGCCCCTGAGTATGGAGTCGGCTCGGACCTTTAAGCAGGTAAGGTTTCCATTAGCCGTCATAAGCCTTCAAGTGTTGTCCGTTCTTGATTAACTGAGCCGAGTCGTCAATTATTCCTCCGATCGGACCAACGTGCCGCCAGGCCTTAGAATTATAAGGGTTTTGGATCTTCCCATAACAGAAACCTCCTACTTTTCGAAGTCTGCTAAGGGCTCGGAGAGTAATCATTCGGAAGATCAAGCGCCCCGTCTACCTGTTCCTCTGAGCGCGTCGTAACCCTCGCGTTTCAAATCCTTATGCTTGTAGGGTTTCCTGCCTACGAGTTCTTGCGCAGTGGATACGTGGTGACGGTTTAAATTTCAAATCATCATCCACCTATGGCCTGCTGCCGCGTATACTTGGAGTAATCATCGTCCACCCTCCTTCGGGGATTTCGCTTCACTTGCATTGTGCTCGAGCCGACATCGGAAGAGGCGATCTTCGGTGAAGGCGATTCCGGCCATCTAGAGGTTTTTATCTAGCGATTCCGACCGATTAGACATTTTCGGCAAAAGCAATTCCCGGTGATCGTCCGGTGAGTCTCCTTACACCTCTTTGCAATTCTTCCTTCTTGTCACGCCCCAAACCCGGAGATCGGATTCATAGGAATCCCGATCGCCGAATCCGGAGCCGACAGCCTCCATAGTACCCCATTCTCGGCTCCTAGCGTCCATACGCCAGATTCCGATCCTGGGATCCTATAAGGAGGATTTTCCAATGTACATTTAACTCATAACAAGCATAACCACAAGATTATCCAATTCACAAAGGCAACATCATCATCACATATCCACTAATATAATCATTTGAATACAATGCTGAAAGGGCAACCAGAAGACTGCCGCATGCTCCAAGCTCAACCCTGCTGCCACCTAACATCGCCTGCACGCATCTATCGTGCATAAGCTTATAGAAAGCTTAGAGGGTGGTGTAAGTGTGTGCTCAAGGTAAGTGCCAAGTATTCAACACAATGCCATCATCATACAAGACCCAAAAAAAATACTAGTAATCCATAAATGGTACAATATCGAAATAAACAAAATCACTAACAGGATCATGAATTACCAGAGTAAGCAGAAATACTGACGAGAGCAGGAATTATCATAGTAAACAAAAATACTGATAAGATCATAATCATACGATAACAGAGTAAGCGGAAATATGGACAAGTCCATAAGTCAAACAATATCAGAATACGTAATATGGAACAGCTATGCAAAATGAGTCATAAAGAGCCAAATATCAGATGCCGAAGATGCAATGCAATATACAAATCCTGCTAAGTCTGTCTAGGCCATATACGTACAGAAACATAGCAACCCAAAATATCATATGCCTGCAGATGTAATGCAATATGTGATGCGAATGAAATACCATGCTGGAGTGTGAAGTCGGAATGATAGTGCGTAGTATCGCAGGCTACGGGGTCCACCACAAGGGACTTCCATCCAAACTAGTCCCATACCTAAATTTGGATAGTCAGACTCAACGTGGTAAACTCCTGATCTCAGGTTAGTCGCGCGCCCAACCGAAATCCTTGCCATAACGAAGGTACACAACAATTAGTTGCGCACCACCCGCCCGAGTGGATAGTGAATGAATGAATGAATGAATGAGCATGCAACTCCTACTCAATAAGTCCACATATCAGTATGGTTCCTCTCTGGGAAATCACCGGGGTCTATTACACTCCAAACCAGATTGCCGCCCCATCGCGCGCAACAAGGTGAGTGGAAGAGACCTCACTATCCGCCTGCCAATATCGGGCCCGGCTCGTCGATAGCGGACCCATTCCTCGAGCTGGTCAGACTCAGCCTAGCATTGCCCCCTCCTCTCGGGCAGGTAAGGCCGTACCCCCTTCCAACCGACCACGACACAGTGGGAGACGCGACCTAACGGTATATGGCCCTCATGCGCTCATGCATCCACTCGGTCTAGACGTTGGAGCAACCTCTGGAACCAAGAGGGTTTAGGGACTTTCACCCAGGGATATCTATAGCACCCCATGTAGAACAGATTTTCGGTGTCCCATCTGGCCATCCACGAAATACCTGTGGAGGCTACGACCCTGATGTCGCTAGGGCGTACAATAATCTCAACACACAATGTAATATGCATGAGTCATACAATCCAATCATGCATCAATCCTGCGCATACCATGTACTCATGTGAGACAATATCTGCCTATCAGGAAGTCTCATAACAATCTGCCTAATGACATATGCAATGGTCAACCACATCTCATAACAAACATGCAGATGATGCGTATGGGCATGTATCATGATGTTATGTAGTCACATACTCATAATCGGTATCAATAGCCGGTATCAACAATCGGCCTCGACAATGTGGACATTTAACCAACATTGCCCCCAAGGAATGGCTCACACAAAGACAAACATATAATGGGCCCACGGCCTCATACAGTGGCTAATATACAACACAATGGGACTTACTTAAGGGCCATATATCCACAGTGGGTGGGCCCTGCTCATGGGCTTTAAATACATGACATGTGGACCCTACACATGGGTCTCGAATACATCAAATGGGCCATGCATCATGGGCCTAATACTTATCACAATGGGCTCGCCCATAGGCCACGAATACATCACAGCGGGCCCCAACTACGGGTCGCCTATACATCATATAGATCTCGACAATCGGCCTTGGCCTCAATAATCGAATTGACACTCGGAATCGGCCTCGATACGCGGCCTCGACAATCGGAATCAGCCTCGATACTTAGCTTCGACACTCGGAATCGGCCTATATAATTGACCTCGACAAATCAGAATCGACCTCGATAATCAGAATCGGAATCAGCCTCAATCGGCCTCGATAAATCGAAATCATAGGAATTGGCCTTGAGACTCGAAATTGATCGATAATCAGAATCGGCAAATCGGTCATGCCAATCGGAATCGTCAATCGGTCAAGATAATCAGAATTAGCAAATCGGTCACACAATCGCACCGATTTATAGTCTGAATCGGCAAATCGGTCACGTTAAATCGAAATCGGTAATCGGTCAAGGTAATCAAAATCAGCAAATCGGTCATGACAATCGCACCGATCGATAGTCGGAATCGGCAAATCGGTCACACCAATCAGGATCGATAATCGGTCACGACAATCAAAATCAATCGATAATCAGAATTGGCAAATCGGTCACGACAATCAGGATCGATCGATAATCAGAGTCGGTAAGTCGGTCACGTCAATCGGAATCGGCAATCAGTCACGACAATCGGTAAGTCGGTCACGTCAATCGGAATCGGCAATCGGTCACGACAATCGGTAAGTCGGTCACGTCAATCGGAATCGGTCGAACGAGGCCTAAGGGAAGGTCACAATGTGGACATTTAACCATCATTACCCATCAATGTGGCCATTTAACCAACATTGCTCCCAAGTAGTGGCCCACATAGAGCCAAACGTAAAGTGGGCCCATGGCCTTGCACAAGGGCCACATATACATCATGTCGGGCCTCGACACATGGGCCGAGTATACATCATATTGGGCCTCAAACATGGGCCTCATATACATCAAATGGGCCGCGATATGGGCCTCACCAAATGGATCACGAATACACCACAATGGGCCTTAAATACAAAACAAGTGGGCCCTGTACATGGGCCAAAAATACATCATGATGGGCCCCATAGATAAGCCGCACCAATGGGCCTCAAATGAGCCTGGACCTCACAAAAAAAAATCATTTCACTAGTTGCAAGTGTTGCAGGTGTGTTACTGTTCACTATCATTCCATGGGGCACATGGCCCACTAATAATAATCAGCACTGCCTAAACATTACCGTCCAGCACCATCTGGACGGCGTGGATATTAAAATAAATCAAGGTGGACCCACCTCATCAAAAGAATGGACGGACGGTTTGAATGAAACACAGACCTCGTGATATCACCCACCGTCCTCGGCAGTTGGACGGTGGGGATGGAATAAATACGTCAAGGTGTGGTTCCCACCATCCCAAGCAGTGGACGGTGCGGATGCACCACATACATTACAGCAGGCCCGACCCCCACATGGCAGCAACAAGGTGGACCCCACGTCCCATGCATGGACGGTGGATGTATAACACTTCTATCAAGGAGACCTCACCGTCCAGGAATGGACGGTGCGGATGGAATATCACATCAAAGTGGGTCTCACCGTCTGGACAGACGGCGTGATTTTACAATACATTCCTTTGGCGGGTCATCCTCGTGGGGGCCACCAGTTATACAGAGATATAATATTATATAGAATCCATTCCCTGGACGCCCGGTGGGGACGGTCTAGATCAATGGTTGATGGGTGGTCTTCACATGCACCGTACATTGTAGATGAAATTCATACATATAGGTGGGCCCCACCCTCACACGAGTCACACATGTGAGGTGGCCCCACATCCAACGAAAATGGACGGAGGGTATGGATATGCACATAGATCACGCTAGCCCACACAGCACGTGGGGCCACCAGATGGATGTTATATATATATATATATATATATATATATATATATATATATATATATATATATATATATATATATATAGTAGTTATAAAAATATTATTATTATATTTACTTTAAACAACTCCAGCGTCCAGCCTACTGGACGGCCTGGACACAAATCGTCCTCAAGGTGGGGTCCACGTGCTGGATGCACATGTCTTCGAGGTGGGCCCCACAACCAATGGGCCACACGTGCTGCTGCTGTTCAGCCTGGAAGAAATACATGTATCATGGTGGCAACTCAAAGCTCCTGTCTGTCCCAGTAAGATGGATGAACGGTTGGATGGAAAACATCCATCATGCAGGCCCACGTGCTGCACAGCACGTCACTAAGCTGGGTCCCACGTTCCCTTCAAAACGGATGGACGGTGAGGATGTACCCCACATCGGGTGGGTCCTACGGATGATGTGTATACAACACATACGTCACAGCAGCCCTCAGGCATGTTGATGCACTACGGCAGCTATATGGTTGGTTGAGGTATACCAGCCAATCCGCTTCCAGGAAAGTGGGTCCCACGTGTGGGGCCCACCAGCTCGAGATGAAGCTGATATTTGTGTTCTCTGCGTCCAGGGACGGACGGCCCTGGGTCTGGCCTGCCTTCAAGGTGGGTGCAGCGTGATGGCCCGTGGACGGTTGGATCAAACCGATATTTGTGCTATCCCCTTCACCCAGGCTAGCTGGATCAGGTGGGTCACATACCCCACCATCTTTATCACCCTACAAACAGGAAAAGAGAGGGAGAGAGAGAGAGAAAAAAATAGACGGCGTAGATGGAGGGACCCTGCCACTATGGGCCCCTCACTACGATGCACACATCAAGATGGGTCCCACTACAAGTGGGTCCTCAAGTCATCGAAATCAACAAATAAAATCACCCACCTTAGATCTCTCCTTCCTTCTTCCGTCAATGCATGCTAGAGCTCCAAATGAACAATTTTAACGGTTGGGATCAAACTTGGATGGTGGAGGTGGGAGATAGGAAAGTGGGCCACACAAGCTCTCTCCCATGGAAGCTTAAACGTGAGTTGCTTGGAGAATGAGGGAGAGAGAGATGAGAGAGAGAGAGGTTGTAAGAGAGAGAGAGGGATGGGTGAGTGATGGGGTGATGGGTGAAGTGAGTGATGGGGGTACTTTTTGTAAGAGAGAGTTTAACTTTGGGGTTGCTTGGGGATGGGGTTGTACTTTGACATGTGAGGTGATGTGTACTTGATTGATAGGATTGATGTGATGTTCGTAGAGATTCCCTCGGTATTTGCAACGAGCGACGTTTTCCTCGAACTGAACACGGGCTCACATCTTCTGGTCAGGGTATCACCATGGTGCGCGAGACATGGCATCGGAACCGCGGTGACGGCGCGGTCGCTAAGGGACCAGTCTTAGGTTTGGGTCGACTAGGGTTGACGGCATATGAATCAGGGTCGCGCGCAACTATCGGTTAAGGGTAAAAGGTTGCCGAAAATTCGACTGGGAAGACCGCGGAAGTCTACGGAACGGTACGGTTTAGGATATGGGTCTTACACTTCTTACTTAAGATGTCGTCCGACCTGGAGACTGTGCGGGACTACGGTAATGACTCCGAGTCAGAGAGTTCCAGCAATGGGAGAGGGGCCTCCGAAGGCCCCTTCGAGGCCGTGCCCTTATACCCTCCGCCCCGAAAGCAGAAGGAGACTGGGGCTCGGGCTCATAGAGCTGGTAGGAAGAAATCTGCTCTAGCCCCCCGGACCACAACCACCGAGGCCACTGAGATGCTAACAAGCGGGAGGGCCTCGGAGGTGGTCCCGGGAGGTTCCATGCTTTCAAAATCTCAAATAGAGTGGATTCGTACGAAATTTTAAATCCCAGACTCTGTTCAGATAAGGGCCCCTGGGCCCCTCGATACCGCTGGTGCACTTACTGAGGGGGAAGTCGCCATTTTTCTCTGCGCACTACAATGTGGGGTTCGACTCCCTCTACACCCCTTCGTCCGAGCCATGACTACGTACCTCGGATTGGCTCCTGGGCAACTAACTCCCAATGCCTAGAGAGTGCTCGTCTCTGCCTACATCATCTGGCGGCAAGTCGGGAATTCGGAGCTGACTCCGGGGGAGCTGATGAACCTATACGTGGTTAAGCACGACAGCAACGAGCCATGGTATTACTTCGCGACCCGAGGCAGCAAGAGGTCAGGGCTGGTTTTGAATCTTCCGTTCTCCAACAAAGATTGGAAGAATAAATGGTTCTGGGCTGCGGGCGAATGGGAGGCACCTGTAGCTGAAATCGGGACTTTGATGGCTCGCGTTCCCACTCGATTTACAAAACCAGGTCAGATTAGTTAATATTCTTTTGTCTTTATATTACACCTCTTATCATGCTGGTCGGACTGAACTTTTTGTTCTTCCTCTTAGCAGACTTCCCTAGAGGCCCACCCGTCCTTGATTCGGACCAGAAGAACCGAGTTGCCAAGGCGAAGGCGAGGTCAGGGGAGCTTCGTTCCTGGTCGGATCTGATCCCTGCCGCCAATCTTCATTGGTCTGGGCTGTGCAGATTCCAACCTCTCCCGACATCTTTCAGTAAGTCCTATTTCATCAGAATTAGACCTGTTTACTTAGTCACTGATTTGTCATTCTTTGAGCAGGCATGGCCGAGGCGTCCGGCTCTCGGAAGAGGAGGGTGGCCTCGACTGCGGAGGAGTTGATAAGGCTAGTGCCCCGGACGAAGACTACCGTTCGGAGGAGATGAACAACTCCTCGTGGAGAAGGTCCCTCCAGTCCGGGAGCTGGAACTACGACCCCAATTTTGGCTGCGGTCGCGACTGCGCCTACGACCGTGGTCACTTCGGCCCCATCTCTTGTTCCACCAGCTTCAGTTACGGCGCTTGCTGAGGGTCAGTCTCAGCGACCATTATTCCAAATTCCGCAACCATAGCCCCTTCCATTCCGCCCGCAATCGTTCCTTCTGTAGGGGCGGCCCATTCGCCGGCTCCTTGCATAGCCATCCCTTCATCATCCGAGCGGGAGGAGGCCGTTTGGATGGCAGACGCCATGATTACTCCACTTGAGGTTGGAGTTGACCTTGGAGCCGAGGCTCAGGCCTCAACCGGTAGCCGAACGGGTTTTATAGAGGCGGTAGATTCCGCTCACGTGGAGACGAGCAGAGGGAAGTTCTCACTAGGCTACCACCTGAAGCACGGTCCTGAAGAGAATATATCTAACCTCCTCGACAAGTCAGACAGCTCCTTCCTAAATGACTTGACTTCCGTCTTTTACACGGTATCTTTGCCGACTCTTGTCTTTTTTCTTGTACTTGCGTTTTCCTAGTGTTCATTCATTTGTTTTTGTGCAGTTTGTCCCAAAGCTTTTATCAGCTTGGGGAAGAGCGCGGGAGTTGAAAGAAAGAAAAGCTGAGTTGGAGGCCCTCAAAACCCAAATAGGAGCCTTGCGGGATGAGAGCACTTCCCTCCGACTCGAGCGAGCTGAGTTGTGTCAACAGCTTGAGGATGCGAAGGCTGGGGCACTTCGGTTGCAAGGGGTTGTGGTCGATCTTGAGGCTAGGGAGCTGCGGCTAGAAGGGGTCGCAGATGATTTCAAAGCCCGATGTGATGCAGTGAACACCGAACTAACCCGCGCTAGGGCTCAGGCGGACTCGTTGGCTCAGGAGAATGTCTGACTGGGCGAGGTTTTTGAGCGAGCTAAACTTGAGGTCACAGAAGAGCAGAACCGAGCCGTCGCTCAGGCGAGGGAAGCTCAATAGGATAAGGAGAAGGCTTCTCTAGCCGAGGTGGTAACCGCTGCGGTAGAACTTTCAAAACGTCTAAGGAGAGAGATGTTGAGGCCGCCAAGTTCTACAACCACGGCTATGACGATTGCATCGAAGCGGTCCTGGGTTTATATCCAGGCCTTAACCTCGACTCGTTACTTTTCGAAGAAGTTAAGTTGCCTGTAGACGGAGTCCGCTCAGATCAAGCTACAGACAGTCAAGCTCCCCCGCCACCTACGTAGCTCAGACTACTTTCCCCCCTTTTATTTTGTGAACTGATTGAAACTTTTTTTTTATTATTATTTTGACCTTCTGATGAAGGCTTGTGGATGATGATTTTTTGACCCTCTGGAGAGGGCTTATGAACGATGATTTTCTTTGCATGTTAATCCATAATTAATTTTCAAATGTCTATTATAGATTATTTGATCGTCGAACTGGTTCGTTGGTAGGCTGATTTTCTTTAGGATTTAGCCGAGCCAACCCTTTGACGGGTCAGCCCCTTTCCAACGCCGATTTATAGAGCTTTTGAGGTCATTATGGCCTGTTTATTGAGTCCGGACTCGCAAGGGGTTGGCTCGTCCCACAATTGGCGAGAACTTTCTGCTTTACCCATTAATTTGCGAGCCGATTCCTAGGATTCGGGTCAACGTTTAGGCTTTTCCCCTAACTTGGGGATACTGTGTAGAACTTTTTGTGGGATAATGTACTAACCCCCTCAAGGGATTAATCCATTGAGTCTGCCCCTGCATATGAGAGGCAATTTTTCCTTAGTAGATGATTCGTTTAGTTGGATGAGAAGAGGTGAATTTTATTAGGAGCCTTAAAGGCTCGTTGCTCGGAGGCGTACATTTTGCTGAAGGCCTTAAAGGCCTATTGCTCGGAGGCGTACATTTATTGAGAGCTTTAAAGGCTAGCCCGTCATGGATAATAAACTTTCAGATGCTCGGCATTCTAGGGATGGGGGAACTGACGACCCTCGAGGTCTTCTAGGTGGTAGGAACCTGACTTGGTTGACCGGACGACTCGATAAGGTCCTTCCCAGTTTGGTCCAAGTGTACTAGCCCCCGGCTCAGCGGTATTCTGGAACACTCGACGAAGGATTAAGTCCCCTAGTCAGAATCGCCTAGCCTTGACTTTCGAATTGTAGAATCGTGCTACTTATTGATGCCGAGCCGCGACTCGGATCTTTGAGATATCTCTAACTTCTTCGAACAAATCCAGGTTTGTGGCAATCTGCTCGGTGTTCTATTTTTCTTGATAGCTCCCGACTCGGGCCATAGGAAGACCAATTTCCACCGGCACCATCGCCTCCGAGCCATAGGAGAGCGAGAATGGAGTTTCTCCTATTGAGGACTGAGTTGTGGTCCTGTAGGCCCACAGAACGAATGAAAGTTCTTCGGCCCAACTGCCTTTTGCCTTTTCTAGTTTTATCTTGAGATGATGCTTGATAACCTTATTGACGGCCTCCACTTGTTCGTTTGACTGGGGATGTCGGGGAGAAGAATATGCATTCGTGATACCAAGCTCTCGATACATGTCTCGAAATTTGTCGTTATCGAACTGTCAGCCATTGTCTGACACGATGGTTCGCGGAATTCCAAACCGGCAAATGATATTTTTCCAGACGAAGTCAATTACCTTTTGCTTCGTAATTTTGGTGATGGGCTGAGCCTCGGCCCATTTGGTGAAGTAGTCAACAGCGACAATGGCGAATTTGACTTGTCCTTTCCTCGTGGGTAGAGAGCCAATAATGTCGATTCTCCACTGAGCAAATGGCCAAGGGCCGCTCATAGGGGTTATTTCTTCTGCGGGTTACCTCGGCACGGCCGTGAATCGCTGGCATTTATCACATTTTTGGATGTAATCTTTGGAATCCTCCTTGATAGTTGGCTAGAAGTACCCTTGTCTGAGTATCTTCAAAGCTAAGGCTCGACTGCCGGATTAATTTCCGCAGATTCCTTCATGAATCTCTCGCATGACGTATTCTGCCTCGTCGGCCCGGAGACACCTGAGGTAGGGCTGGGAATGTCCCTTCTTGTATAAGATACCATCTAGGATGATGTATCGGGCTGCTCGAACTCTGAGCCGTCTGGCTTTCAGCCTGTCTGTAGGGATCTCACCTGTTGTGAGATAATTAAAGATCGGATCCATCCAACTCGGACTTGCTCGGACTGGGTTGACTTCCTCCTCCCTGCTAATGCTTGGTTGCTCTATGAATTCGACAGGAATGATTCGCGGGATCTTCCCCTCCACGGCTGAGGCGAGTTGGGGGTATTGTTGTTGGGCTGGCAGTGATTGAATGAATGCATTGGACTGGATTGACAGGGGGTGGCTCTCCTTGACTGATATTGTTAGTAGGGGTTCCTGATGAACTGGGGCATACTTGATATGATGGCAGGGGATTCTGAAGGGTGTAATTGGTGGTGACAACAGCAGGAGAGGTAACCACAATCATTTGGTTGTCAATCAGATCTTGGACCACATGTTTCAAGGCAAAACAATGGTCCGTTGTGTGGCCTCGGGATTGGTGGTATGCACAGTACTCATTCTCATTATAATTTGGGGGCAGAGGGTTTGGGGGGAGCCTAGGCAGTAACGGTGTAAGTATTTGCCTTTGGACTAGCACGGCTAGTATCTCGCTGTAAGTTTGGGCTATCGGTGTAAACTGCCTAGGTTCCCGGGTCATCCTCATCTGCTGACCATAATTGGGGTACTGAGGAATCTCCCTTTGCTGTTGTTGTTGTTGCCATTGTCTCTCTTAAAGAGTGAATTGAGCACCTTGGGTAAAGGCGACAAGGTTGTCTTCTTCTGTTGGATGGAGGTCAGGAACACTTTTGTTACCATTCTTGTATCCAGTAGGCCTTCCTTCCATTATCCGTTGTATTGGGGAGGCCTGATGAGGCTACCAGGGAGAGATTGTCTCAGCCCTTATTCCGGCTTCGACTCGTTCCCCAGCATGGATGTGTTGGGTGAAGTTAGCATATGGATACGATACGAGATATCCGGAGATACTCGAGTTTGCTGAGTGGATGATCATGTAGATTTGCTCTTCATCAATGGGTACTAATCTAACGCATCGCCTTTCAAGGATTTTTGAAATAAACGGATCAACGCTCCATTATTACCTGCCAGAGTATTAAGCTCCCCACAGAATGCTCTTAAATGGTCCATAGGACACCCTGTACATCATATGTCTTGAATTTTGGTACCTCAAATTTTTGAGGTACCCTGGCATCGGAAAAGGGACATAAATCCTTGAATTTGGTGGATTAACGATCCCCTCCTTGTTGCCTTTGTAGTTTTCTCTGCACCTCTCGCAATTGCTCTCGGAGGTCTTCGATTTCAGAGAGATCGGTCGATGGGGGTTTTACCCCCCGGGATTGATTGGATCTCCTATTAGGAGGAAGATGTTGGAACTGGCTAGGATTCCTGACTGTGGGAGATTGTATTTGATAGCGGTTCTCATCAGTGAGAGGTTGTTAGAAAGGATTCTCACTTGTGGAAAATTGGCCTTGAAGGTGATTCCCATTATGGGGAGGATGCTGGAAAGTTGAGATGATTGGGGCACTAGGTGATGACACTTACATGGTTTGGACAGCCTCTTTTTGAACACATTGGGCAAGGGCCTGTAAAGCCTTGAAATTTTGGGCTATTTCATCCATGGTTGAGGTGAGTACGGTATTATCAGCCATGAATTTAGGTCATCCGGGGGTGCCTTTTAGGTGTAATGGTTTCTTCTTTTTAGTTTGCCATGACAACTTTGGATTTGGTAAGCATGGGGTGAATGAAAGCCTTGCATGGGTGCAAGCCAAAGATTGATCTTTTTTTTTTTTTTTTTTTTTTTTATAAATGCAAGGTATGAATGCAAATGTAGAATATCCCCTAAGATTATATTACCACACTATTTCGAGTCAGGTCTCAGCTAGTACGAGCTAGCAAATCCCCAGCAGAGTCGCCATTCTGTAGACACTGAAAATCGGCGCCTACGCTAATTTGAAAATGTTATGATTTGGTGGTGGGGGATTAGACTAACTTGGAGATGTTGGAGTCGTCACTAGTCAAAAAATCTCAGAATCCCATAGTCGGCTAGAAACCACGGAATATGTAAGGTTAGAGAAATCCGAAGATTCTCCGACCTTAGATTGACTCCTGATCTGCGATCCGGGATTCTGGGTAAGGGATCTCGGTTACAAAGAGGGAAGGTGTTAGGCACCCTCTTTGCCCATATCAATGTACGGTCTCTACTTAGTGTGGTAAAATAATCTCAAGGGATGATGATGATGCTGTGGTCATGATGGGACTAGTCACACGTGGATTTCTAATGTAGCAAGATCCAAGATTTCGGTAGGCCACAGAGCATACGTCCGACAATGTGTCTAGAGGACGAATGTAATGATGCTTATGCAAAGAGGAAAGAAAAATGGATTAGATCACCAGGAATTTCTGATGTGATAAGATCCGATGTACGGCAAGTCACAGAGCATACGTTCACTAGAGATCTAGAGAAGTAGGGGGGTTGAGAAGGGAATAGATGTCATGATGAATGCTTGTAGGATGGTGGATTTTTGGCTTGATTCTTGAGTAGGCTAAGACATAGAATGAACCATGATCAAACTGGCCTAGGCTTATGGATTGGAAGAATTGAGTGGAGGGCTAGGGGGTGGCTGGAAAAATCAGGACTTTGAGGGTTTGGGAGCTCCTTCCCTTTCCCTCACTCTCTTCCTCACTCACTCTTTTTCTCTCACTCTCTCTTTCTCTCTTTCTCTCTTAGTTGTTGTTGAAATGAGAAGGGGAGAGGGCTATTTATAGCCCTCTCCAATGGTTGAGTGGTAAATAAGTGATAGGTAAGGGTTAAGGTTTTGAAATGGAGGGTTGTGATTAGTTAAGGAGAGAGGGGTGACATGTGGCACATTCCCATTGATTTTTAGTGCTGGTAAAAAGGTAAATGGTGAGTTTTGGAGGGGTAAATCCATGGTAAAGTTGACTTTTGGACGGTGGGACAACTATCCACACACGGGCTGTGAGCGGCGGAGCTCGGAGTACCGCAGGCGGCATTTAGATTGCCGCCCGCGGTAGTTAGACTACAGCCTAAGCCTGGTTTGGGCCAGGCTCGCGCCTGCGGGTTTCATGTGGTGCTCTGGTTCATCCGGTGTTCTCCGTTTTGGGTTTCTGGGACTCAAAGTGGTGGGTCTAGGTACGAGTAGAGGGTATTGGCGTGGATATAAGGTATAGGCTAGGCTGTGTGTATAATAGATGGGTTGGATTACGGCTTCGGGTTGCGGATTGGGGGTTTTTGGGGACTTTTGGGTTAGGGTTCGGTTTAGGCTGGGATTAGGGTTTGGTTTAAGGTATGTTCATGGTTCATGGATGGTCTTATCCTTCTCAAAATATTGGCCTGGGTGGGGTGTCTACAGGTCTACACTAGTCCCTCACCAACAGGTTGGATGAAAAAAAAAACATTACAATAGACCCTTGGGACAGTTCAACAGTAGGCGTTCATTCACACTGCTTTCTGGGGGAGAGTTTTGCCTCTAAATAGGCCCTGTAAATGCCCCAAGGTAGGGGACCAAGATTCCCACTCATCCATCCAGGTAGAGCACTTAGACGAACCCCGACAAAACTGCAGGACCACACTGTTATCCATCTAGGTGCCTAACAAGGTACTGTTCATGCCTAAACTTGATCGGCCCACAATGGCCCGTGGCCTAAAATAATCTGAAGAAATAAATGGGCGGTGTGGATTCAACATATACATCATGGTGGGTCCCATGAGTGGGGCCCGCTGGATTGGCTGGTGTACCTCACACCATCTATATAGTTGCTACAGGTACGTGTCATGCGAAGACGAGCACTGACGCTGCTGGAGCTCCGAGTTGTACGAACGGTTCAAAGGAGATCAAAGTTACATTAGCCGTATTTATTATATTTACGCCGTTCATATATTTTTATATATCATTTTAGAGCATTTCAAAAAATGAATCATATCCAAAGATCATCTGGACCCCACTACAAATAGCAGCGGAAATAATGATTCGTAGGGCCCACCACAAATGAATTATTTATTAAATAATTCGTAGGCCCACCATAATGTTTATTTTCCATCCAATCTGTTCATTAGGTCACAAAGACCTGAAACGAAGAGGAAAAACAAATTTCATATTTATCCAAAACTTCTGTTATTCAAAAAAGGGTTTCAATGGTACACGTTCAATCCCCCACTTCCTTTTGCAGTATGGTCAACTTGATAGTTAGATCTGCCTTTTTTTTTGTCTCAAACCTTAAGACTAGCTCGCCATTTGGATGGACGGTTTGGATATAACACATACCTACTTGCTGACGTCAATACAGCAGCTATATAGCTGGTGTGAGGTACACCAGCCAATTCGCTTCCGTTCTTCCAACAGCGTCCAGGGGCCTCGTGGAGGACGCCCACTCCCACTGTTCGTGGTGTAAGATCTGGATCTCCCTCATTTTTTGGACCCTACCCAAAATGTCCTGTAGAATCAGATTGACACTTAAGCAACAAATACACCAATATGAACCCCACGAGTGGCCCACCAACTGGCTGTAGAAAGGGGGTAGCACCCCAGGCCCACTATTCTTAGACTCCTAGTGTTGTGGGTCACCTAAGATTTTGATCTTCTTGATTTTTAGGTGCCGGGCCTGAAATGATCCGAAAAAACTGAAATCCACATGTCATGGTGGGTCCCACGATTGGGACCACCTCTCCTTGCCCAAGGCTTCCACCACTCTCACGGATGCTGAGACACCGTCCCAGCGTCCATTGCAATGTTTTGTATATTTTTTTTTTGTAAATCCCTCCCTTTTTTTCCCTCAACTAAGCGGAGTCTGGTTGAAGGATCTAATCCGTCCATTGGGTTGACCAGCCCACCATGAACCCAAACAACCTGAACTTGGATAGTTTCCATGGCATACATACATCACAGCGGGTGCCATCATCACAATTGTTTTCTATGGTATGGCCCACCCGAGATCTGGATCTAGATAAGATTTGAGCCCTATGTCTAAAATAATATGGCAAAATGAATGGGCAGCGTGGATGACACTTATACATCAGGGTGGGCCCCACGAGTGAGAGCACCTCTCCTTGCCCAAGATGGCTTTCGCAACTCTCACGTCACTAAGTCACTAGGTATAATGCCATGCACGCGTGGACACTGGAGGGCAGAATCCCCAAGTGTGGATTCTAGAGGGCAAATTCCTCAAGGGTAAGAGAGATCTAATGTCTTCTTTGGATTGGTTGCCTTACTCGAGGGCTTTCATTAAAGGGTGTAAATGGTGTGGTATTTGACCAGAGTCGTCAGTAACTAATTTTTATGATTCTATAGTCATTTAGAGCCTGTAGAAATGTTTAAGATTGAGAACTTGAATATTCATAACCCTAAAATGACTCGTGTTTACGTTCCAGAGATTCCAAGTAATGTACCATAGTTGCAAAGAGGGAAGGTGTTATGCACCCGCTCTGTCCGTACGAATGTAAGGCCTTTACATCATAAGATCTGACTAATTTCTGAAGAATAAGGCTAGTTCTCATGTATAAGAAATATAATGTGATTCAGTAGTAGTGGTGTTTGATCGATCTAAATTTCTAATGGGCAGGTTCTAACTATATTGGCAAGCAGCAGAGCATACGTTTGAAACAATCAAGTGCAGGGTATATGTATGGAATGCTTATGATGTTGTATAGATGCTTATGATAAAACAACGATCAACCGACTAAGGTTTCTGGTGGACCTGCTGTGATTATATCAGTAGATCTTTAGAACATACGCCGGCTAGTCAGATACGATGAAAAAAGATGGAATGCAATGTATATGCTTAAATGACATCTAACTGGCTAAGATTTCTGGTGGGTAAGATCCGATTATATTGGCAAGCCATAGAGCATATGCTTGTCAGTCAGATGCATGCAAATGATGAAAATGCACTATGATGCTGATGTATATGAGGACCACAGGGGTTGAGAAGGGAATGAATGTTGCACGATGCTAATGCTTGGGTTTGATGAAATTGATTGAAGCTTGACTAGTTCGATGAATGGTAGTGTCACAAGACTTGATTGAGTGGCTTAGATTTAAACTTGGGTGCCTCAGGAGGTTTGGACTTTGGCTAGACTAGGCTAGACTAGGGTTGGGCTCTCTCTCTCTCTCACTCTCATGCTCCTTGATGGAGGGACAACTAGATGGCTAGGGTTAAGGGTTGGGATCTCTCACTCTCACTCTCACTCTTACTCTGGATGCTTTACTTTCCCTAGATGCCTTAAGGATGGAAATTGATGATTGAAATGAGAATAGAATGAGGCTATTTATAGTCTCACAACTCGATTTTCTGGTAATTTCTGGTGATCCTAGGGGCAAAAGGTGTTTAAATGGTTTGGATTAAAGATTTTCATATGACATCATCTCATGGGTTGAATGAGGTGGTAAAAAGGTAATTTTAGGAAAGGAGATGGCCATCAGAGTAAATGCACTTCAACCACACACTTAAGGTTTTTAAAAAAACGACAGTTCCGCATGCTTGAGGGATGCTGCCCCAAAGAGGGGGAGTGCCACGTGGCCAACGACATCTTGGCTACCACTGGTCCCCACTTTGAGTGCTTGCTTTAGCAGATAGCATCCTCCAAATGTGTAGAGACTTTGCTGTGAGAGTTACTGCTTTGAGGTTTCGGTCATTTCTCCGATTGTGCTTGGTTTTTGAGGTCGGGGTTGGGTTCAGGCTTGGTTTGGGCTTGACTAGGTGACTTGATTGGGTTGTGGGGTTGGTAGGCTGACTGGGTGAGTTGACTCGCTGAGTTAACTAAAGGCTCTAGGGTTTTAGGTTCTTAGGGTTTAGGGTTAGGTTGACTAGGTTGACTGGGTTGAATGGGCTAAGTTTAGGGTTTAGGACTGTGGTTCTTAGGGTGTAGGCTTATATGTTTAGGATTTATTATTAGAGTTCGGTTGTCCATACATCTGTTTAAACTCATCAGCTTATTATCCTGGGGTGGGTGTCTACAGATGCCCCTATTTGGTAGAGGTTGTGTGTAATCGAATGCTAAAGCGAGTGGACACCCCACCCCGCCTTTACTAATCAGTCATGAATTGCGATATGGATTTGTTTCCTTTCTATGTGGCTATGTCAGCTAGTTGCTTGAAAATAGATAACTCGCACATATCACAAGGGTTTGAGGAAAATGTTGCGATTGTCCCTGCGTGGGCCACCAATCACAACCCTTTCACTCCTGATTGGTACTAACATAGGAAAGGGTAAAGTAGAGCCTCATGCACTTTTTATGGCCTTACGAGGATACTGAGCCGGTACTAGATTATTCGTTGCTTCATAGATCACCCCAGGAGTACTTATTTTGTTTGATCGTCAAAGTGGTTACTTATCCCACAATTTTTATGGCCTTAAGGGGAACTCACTATATCGACTTGGACTTGATCAAATTTGGCAAGCATCCACGCCTAGGTATGTGCGGGTGACCTTTTTCATGCAATCTTTTGGTTTTGACACTTATGTTACAATTTATCTTTTTCGCCATTTTGATGATTTCTTTTGACCAATCTTGGCCTATCATCTTTTCAAAGCATTATTATTTGATATAATGGAGCTGACACTGGAGTTCACTCCAATCGTATTTTGATGTGCATTCAGATTTGATAATCTCGGGGGAAACCGCGAGATATCAGATCTTATTTGATTTTGTGGTAACTCCCACCCAAAGATATGAAAGATCTCTTAGTGCCTCGAAAGTTTTTGCTTTATTTTGAAAATATTTTGTGATTTTGGAAGTCACCCCACATTGGGGAGTGATACTCGGTAGGGTTTTTATTGCAAGATGATTTTGAAACGTGTTTAAATACAGGTCGTCTCCATTGGAGATGCTTACGGGAATTCGAGTAAAGTGGTTTTTATTGAAAATATGCGAGTGGTTAGTGTAATGCCTCGGTTTCTGAGACCCGAGTATATGACTCGTTTCCTGAAATTCTGGGTGTTAACCTTTAAAGATAGACAAATTCATGTATATATTTTTGCTTTTCTTTTCCTTTATCAGATTTAGTAGTTTAGCAGAAGATAAAGAAATCAAGCATAAAGGAAAGTTTACATATACATTCAAAATATACAAGCGGCTGCCCATAGAGCTTATACAAACTAATGACCCAGTGTTAACAAATAAATGAAAGAATGATTTAATACATGAAATAAATAAAAATGCAGCTAGCCTTAAGTTGCAAGGTCACACAGCTTCTCTTGGGCAGAGGCAGTAATGCATCCTGATAATTGTACCCTGCTTTTCATCAATCTGGATATTGATATCATTTAAACCACCTGTACTACTTGTACGATTATATATTTAAAGAATGAATGGCTAGCTCTGTGTAAATTCCCCTCAAGATTACACACCACCACATTATTTAAGTATAATTTAAACAAAAAATGTACAAAAAAATTAAGGGTGCAATCTTATTTAAATGCATGGCTACGTGAATGCAAATTAATTGGAGATGCTTATCTAGTTGGCTTTTGGGTACAACCCATGCATGTGGCCAACCACCAGCGAAAGTATATCAATTACATGCATAGTGATCCGCTCAACAAAGTGGGTTAATTGTCGGTGGTCTGGGAGCTAACGAAATGATACCATGATAAAGGGAATGTACTACAACATCTAAAATTAACCACCCATCATCGCCCATATGCTATGAATGCATGATTAACCCAACAATTATTATTCCAATTGTAAACAAGCAATTTAGGAAAGCTTAAAGGTCATTGTGGGGGGCTCGTCACCCAACATATGTCGACAGCTTGGGCATAGTACTCATACTACCATCCCCGGCTCATGAGACTTCAACATTAGGATGTTTAATGGTAATCTCCTCAACTAGTGGCTAATCGTAGTTCAACAAGTGGAACTTACCTTCGCAGAGTTATACAAAAATAATCCATCAAGCCACTTAGGGCAAATATCAAATCGAAGCCACATAGGGTAAATATCAAATCAAAGCCACAATGGAAAATATCAAATCAAATCCACATAGGCACAATGATCCACAAGATGGTAAGTCCACAACAAAATTCCATTTAATCCATTAGGCAAAAATAGCTACTAGGTCGAGGGTCCATTATAATCACAATCAGTCAAGTTACATCCCAAGTTTGGATGAACATATATAAGTGTAGTTTTCCACTAATAAATGTAGCAATTCAAGTTATACAAACAACCCACATGTATGAGAAGATATTCAAGTGCAACATATAAGTGTTTATACAAGATAAATATTGAGCGTATAATTTGAGGATCAATTCCAATAATTAGTACAAGTAAACATGAAATAGTGATATCAATTATCAGTCAAAATTAAAATAAAAACTATCATTTAAGCTAACAGGAAAGTAGAAAGCTCAAGGGGAAAAAGTTATCACCTTATAAGTCAAATCTCCTACTGATGTTGCTAGGAAGTGCGCGTGCCCTTAGAGTTGAATCCCTAATCAATTGTGTCAATCCGATCTGTAACTTGACCGGACCTCGATTCGAACTCCACGCTCTAATGTCACTTGATTGGACTCAACTGAACTTGCCTAAACTCAACCGCACTAGGCTGAACTTGGATAAACTCAAAAAATCCACCTAGCATCACCATTTCCTCTGCTTCCTCCTCTCATCTACATCTATTGGAGGCCCAACAACAATACCTAGTCCTCCAAACTCAACCTACCTCGACCTGAACTGGTGACCCACGCACGACTCAATGACGTAGACCTGATTGTGACTCGACCACAACTCACCTCCCTCTCCCTCTCTCTTCTTATTTCCTCTCTTATTGTTACTCATGCAAGTCCAGCCCTATCTACACTCATCCAATATTTGTCCCAGACTTTTAACTTAGCTTGACTTGAGACTTGATAATGAATTGAGCTTCTGGACTCAACCCAACATTCACACTACTGCCCCTACTACTCTCTCTCTCTCTCTCTCTCTCTCTCTCTCCCTTTCTCTCTCATTTTACTCAGGAAGGACTAAGACTGTGTTGGAACTCAGTCCAGCCACGCTCAACTCAACCCATAATTTTGCTTGACTCAAGACTCGACAATGAATCGGGCTCCCAAACCAGATCAGTTTCCAACAGCCGAACCACGATTGCCACTTCCCCGCCTCTCTCTCTCTCTCTCTCTCTCTCTCTTCACATCCCTTCTAGCTAGAAAAGGGGTCCAACAATGGCTGTCAAACCTATCCTGACTTAGCCCATCGCCTAAACGAGTTGACTTGGTAGCTCAGTTGGACTGGGTTACACTCGACGACTAGGCTTCCTCTCACTCCTTTCATTCTCTTTTCTTTATTTTCCTCTTTTTGCTAGAAAACTCTAGCAGGAAATTGACCAGGCCAGACTCTGAACCCGTCTAACTTGGGTAGGTCGACTCGGGGGCAAGCAACAACCCCCCACCACACTCTCTCTATATATTTTCTTCTTTCTCTTACCCTTCCCTTTCTTCTTCTTCCTTTTTAATCATCTAACTCCATCCATGTCTAGTGGGGTGGATGGATTAGACTAGGCCCACTTGACCCAACCCAATTCAACTTGGTGAAGACGACCGAGCTGGCTCGGCAGTGGGTCAATGCAGTGTGATCGCATTGGACATCAGCTCACCCTCCACATCTCTCTCTCTCTCTCTCTCTCTCTCTCTCGTTTTCTTGTTCTATGATATTTCTCTTTCTTTTTCTTCCTTTTCAGCATCTAAAAGCTCGGCCCGACACGCCTAGATGCACTAGAGTCATCCCGTGACTCGGGCGAGTCGAGTTGAGTCTGTACAATGACCCACTCGAAGTTTCTTTCCCTTGGTTTTCTCCATTTCTTTCCTCCTTTTTCCTTCTCTCTTTCTCTCCTTCCACTATGGCCAGCAGGAGCTCCCACTCGACCAGAACTTGCCCCGACTTGAGATTACTTGTTGTGGCTTCAACGTGGAAGAAGAAGGCGGCCATTAATGGTGTCCTTGAAACTACTGCTTCCTCCTCCCATCTTCTATATGGACCTTAGGAAACTTATGGACATGGTTCATTGAAGCTTGGAGGAGGTTGGGTTGATGGGTTCAAAGGAAGAAGAGTTCAGTCGATTTTCTCCTACAGTTGTAAAAAAGAAGAGAAAACTCTCTCCTATCCTAGTTCCTAGGGTTTCCCTATGCTTAAAGGCCTTTGAATGGATGGTCTAGATGGTTTTGGAGCAAATTCTATTGGGTGACGGATGGTCGAGGTGGTGCCAGATCCCAAACAAGAAAGATTCTTTCCACCCATTTATAGTTGTGAAACCTTAATGCCAAGGGGAGATACATGGCTAAGTTTTCTTGAAAATGGAGGGTTAGGGTTGAAGAATCCCCCAAAATGTGGATTGCCAATGTGGCAAGGAAAATCTAAGAGAGTTTTCACTTTTGAAAGATGTTGCATGCAGCTCTACTTAGGCCCATGTTCGTGCAACCACACGTGTGTGGAAATGCATGGAACCACTCGGGGTTTGGTTGGATTTGGATTCTCTATAAGATGAACAATTTTAATCTCTTTGATGAGTCTAGACACTGGCCCAAACCCAGATCGAATGCATGCTGCTTGTTCGCATTCCCGCTCACATGCCAACCTCTTGCACTCAACACAGTGCGCTCATACACAGGTAATAAAGTGCAGAAGTTTTGGGGTTTCACTGAAATTTCATGCACTAAATGATGGATGATTTTGATAATCTTGATGATCGCTCATGATGACCCACAATTCAAACAGTGGGGCACTTCTTTTCGATGGGAAAGAAAGAAAGAGAGAAATTCTCTCTTTTTGGAAAAGAAATTACAGGTTAACCCTAATTTGACTGGGGTTGTTGCACCAAAGTGGGGTCCATAAAGATATATTTAAAATATCTACTTTGTCCATTCCATTTGGAGGGCCCAATCAGTGCCTTTGACCAAACATCAAGCATATCCAAAGCTTAGGTGGGTGATACGAAGTGTTTCTTTTATCTTATTTTATTGACTTTTATTACTCTAGCGGTTGGATTGATTTCAATCCACACTCTAAGGGTCAAAAGAGTCCAAGGAATTCGTTTGGGTGATGACACTTTATAGCCCACAATGGACGGTTAGATCGAAGATCTTATGATTGAGCGGGCTCATGATTTAAACCAATGATTGATCTTATAATCATATGGTTGGTTTTGTATAAATTTTGAGTAGATCATGATATAAGTCAAAAAATTAGTGGATCGTGTGATCTGATGCCTGTGATAGATAATGTGTGATTCAATTGGCTAACATGGTGATTAAAATCCTAAATTGGGTTTTTCGATGACTTGATGGTCTATCTTGAAAACCAATGGATGGATGGCCTGATTTATAGATGAAGATTATTCCCAATAGTCTGATGTGGATAGATGTTCAATAGGCTAGTTTTTTTGTTTGTACTAGATTATGTTCTCATGATAACACCCGAGTATTGAAAAGTACATGGCATTACAGTTAGTGCGCATGCTGGTTATAATGGGGATTGACTTAGCTGGGGTTTATGGATTTTGAAGATATTGTGTTTTATTGCTTGGATTTTGATTATCGCAATTGGGATTGAGATCTGCTGGGGGATGGTTCATTTGATGCAAGTTTGATTAGTGGTTGTGATCAAGAATCTTATTTAGAGATGGTTAATCGGTTCTATCATCTCATGATGGAGTAATTAGACTTAATTATTTTTGGGCTGATTCGAAAGGTTGGCTGTGATTAGCTTCGGTTGTAGATCTGTCCATGGATGGAGATGATAATTTCAATTTATGACCAATTGACTCAATTGTTCCGTTGGTTTGTGGTCAAGATTCTGATCTATGATTGAACGGATTCGTCGTCCCACTATGTTGTGGTCAAGATTCCGATCGATGATCGATCGGATTCATCGTCCCACTGTGTTGTGGTCAAGATTTCAATCCATGATCGATCAGATCCATCCTCCCATTGTTTGTGGTCAAGATTACGATCCATGATCAATCAAATCCGTCGTCCCATAGTTTGTGGTCAAGATTTTGATTCATGATTGATCAGATCCATCTTCCCACTATATCGTGATTCTCTGTGGAAATGTTTTTATATTTTCAAAATGTGATCTAGTCCATCAGATTGCGAGTTGATGGTCGTGATCGATGCCGATTTTTATTGAAAGGAATCTAGTCCATTAGATCACGAATTAATGGTCGTGATCAATGTTGGTATTTTGGTTTTTTAAAAAGGATCCAATCCATTGGATCGCGAAATGATGGTCACGATAAATGCTGGTTTTTATTAGAAAGAATCCAGTCCATCGAATCGCGAATTGGAGATCGTGATCTATTTTGGTATTTTGGTTTTTGAAAAAAGGATCTAGTCCATCCGATTGCGAATCAAGGGTCGTGATCGATGCTGGTTTTTATTAGAAGAATCCAGTCCATCGGATTGCAAATTGACGGTCGGGATCGATGCTAGCATTTTTGTTTTTTAAAAATAATCCATGTAATAACCTATTTTAAACTTGACTGTCCAATTTTAACCATCGATTGAGGTACCAAACTAATCTAATATGACCGTTGATCTACGTGATCGACCTATCTAATCTTAACAGTTGATTTGAACATATTCAAATCCAACCATCCATTAATTAATAAATTCAACCATGCATCTGACCATCCATCCAAAGAAACACCCATCTAATTGTTCATATGCTTAAAATTGTCAGAATGCTTGTCATCCATCTAAACCAACCGTCCAACTTGCTGGTCATGTGGCCACCTACAATTATACTTGTCTGTTTGACCACATACCCAATGTGGGGTCTATACCAAAGGTGTGCACATCACTTTTTCTAGAAACCACCGTTCATCATCATTTCATCTAAACCATCCTCATATCCTACACATCCATCTAACCTCAAATCCACATGTACATTAAAGTCCAGTCGCTGATCACACAAAAGTCCACCTAACCATTCATCTATCAGTCCATCTAACCATATAATTCATCCATCCATCTACACCATCCTTCATGCATGCATCAAATATTACACACCATGTACACCCATTACATGTACACACACCTCCCACACACACACACACCACATCCATTACCATATACACATGCCACACATGGCACACATTTGGCACACATGAAACACACGTGAATGTAAGCTAGACAATGTGCTTACACATATTTTAAATGTGAAAAAAAGAAAAAGAAAACTGATGAATGGAAACGTAAGGGAGTAAATAACAAATGTTCTATTTTACATGTGTTACATGTGTGAAAGAGTTTATAAAATCAAGAGGGAGGCCTGAGAGATTGGGAGGTGTGGAGGTGCTTTGACATGAGACGTGAAGAGAGAAAGAGAGTAATACTTCTCCCTTGCTATTGATGTGAGGGATATTGAGGTGAGGAAGCAAGGGAAGAGAGAGAGAGAGAGAGAGAGAGAGAGAGAGAGAGAGAGAGAGAGAGAGAGAGAGAGAGAGAGAGAGAGAAATGAAAAAGAAAGAGTCTTTTTGGTTTTTTATGTAGAGAGAGAGGAAGAAAAAAAAAGAGCCAAAGGAAGAGAGAGAGAGTGAGAAAGAGAAGAAAATATGTGAGTTTTCTCTCACTTGACATTTAAGAAAATATTTTTCTTTATTTTTTAAATTTCTTATAATAAATTCCATTTGGTTTCCTTTAAAAAAATTCTTTTATTATTACGTGAATAATTCAATAATTTTATTAGCTCTTATTGATTTATCCATTTGATTTGTAATTTGTTGTGTATATTTATGATGATTTTTATTATTATGTCATTTAGATTATTTATTTCTTTAGTTATCTTTATTTTAATTATCAAGCATTGATTTGACTTTAAATTTAGATTATTGTTTAACAATGCATTCATAATTCTTTTATTATGTGATTTTAAGAAAAATAAGAATTTAGATATTTTTTTATTTAATTTTTTTTAGAAACTTAAAGTTTATATATACTTTTACAGACTCTCAGATCCGATGGATTGCCTTGCATATTTATTTTCTATGTGGAACTTTAATCATATACAAATGGTCTACAATGATTATATATATTTGGTCATGAAATACTAAAATCATGTATCCTTCGAACAATTTTTAGAACACCAGAAAATAGGTGGGGTGACCAAGTCCTCTGGGTTAAAAATCCCTAAAGCATAAATAGGTGGGGCATATTAGACCATTGGGTTGGAAGTCCCAAAATCCTAATTGGTACCTTTTGGAACCACTACCATAACCTTTGGGTGGGTTAGCATGTCAAGATTGCAAAAGGTTACTACTGTCAGGTTCGGTAGGGTAATAGTTTGACCAGCTAACGTACAAATGATCCCTCATCAAGTGCCTTTTGGATGAGTGTCCATGTCATGCAAAAGCTTCCCATTGCCAGTCTAGGTGTTGTATTAGTGCGGGCATTGGCCAACCGGTGTAAACTAGCCTTGGTGTTAAAAAGAATAACTACACTTATTATTATGGATTATAGTAATGTTGATTTTATTCATTCATTTTTAAAAAATTTACATTAAAAATATCTTTTTTTTTAACATCTCCATCTGTTTACTTTACATAAATAGGTATTGTATCTTTTAATACATTTTATTTAGATTATATGAGGTTATTTTTGAAACCTGTGCTGAGATTACTCGTTGGGCTTCGCAGCTTACCCTGTTGAGATTTTAAAATTTCAGGATTAGGATATCGTGGAGGCGCTTAAAGAGATTTTCTTTTATATTTATATTAATTTTAATTTCTTTAACATTTTCTGAATAAGTTGTAATGAACATTTAGTATGATAGTATAGTGATTACATGTGCTGAGTTACGAGTTTGGTGATAATCTTCAATAATCGAGACATGAATATTTTATTTTCTTTAAATAAATGTTTATTTATTTAATTTTTGGATGCTTATGTCTTATGAATGAGAATCATTTTGTCAATATATGTATGGATTATGAAATGTAAACATACAAAGTATAAGTCATGCCTTCAGGTACAAAATCGGGGTTGGATATACCCGGGTGCTGGATTTTGAGGTGTGACGGATTGATATCAGAGATAGGTTTATAATCATTGAGGACCAATGGTTTTGCTTAAAAACGTAGACAGTTTGAAAACTAAGATGTACCCCTGCATGAGTAGTTGTGATTAAAAAATTAATTTGTAGTATTTTCTTTGAGTGATCCACCCTTATGTGACATCTGAAGTTTATCGTTTGATTTAGAACATGTTTGGGTGTGTGCATGGAGATTGATGTAGAGGTAGAGTTAGTCCCGTCGTAGCCACATCGGGGTTTGCCAAAAGCGGCCGGTCACTTGATGGGGTCTTCCGTGCTTTAAGGGACATGACGACCATTCTTAGATAACACATTCGTGACGATAATGGAGGAGTCGTGTCAATTGTGCAGGATGACATTGGTGGCTTAGTAGAGAAATTTAAGATATTGAAGCTGCCTGCTTTCAAGGGTTTGTCGGACCCTATGGAGGCAGAAAAGTGGAAAAAGTAAATAGAAAAGAAATTCGTTGTTTTAGGATGTGATGAGGAGCATAAGATCACACTTGCAGTTTTCGTGTTAGAGGGAGGGACTGACCACTGGTGGGAGATAATTGCTAGAACAATTAAAGAATAGACCGCATGGATGTGGGATATGTTTTATGAGAAGTTTAACGAGAAATACTTTCTTGAGTGCATACGGGATGAAAAAGCAGAGGAATTCATAAGCTTAAAGCAGGGGGAGATAACTATAGGTCAGTATGAGTCCAAATTTGTTGAACTATCCCATTTCGCTCCATATATGATTCAGGATAAAGTTCGCAAAGCTAAGAAATTTGAGTGGGGTTCTAGAGGGTCAATTCGTAATAAGCTAACTCCACTTAAGCTCAGATTGTATGCCGATATAGTAGAATGAGTTCTAATGATAGAGAGAGATAAGGAAGAATTTTAGAAAAGTCGCAAACAGAAGAGAGAAGCGAAGAGCAATGCTATGGCTACACCGAACACGTCTCAAGCACAGGGCGATGCTTCCAAGAAGTAGAAGATGATGGTAACAAACACCTTATCTCCAACTCAACCAACGAATAGATTTGCAGGTAAATGTTATAACTGTGAAATGGAGGGTCACTCTGCTCATTTTTGTAAATGACTGGCAGCCATAGTATCAGGCACCCCAACACCGCACCTGAGACCTCAACCATAATATCAAGCATCTCAACCATAGTACCAGAGACCTCCATATTATTAAGCACCACAACAATATTAGAGACCTCTAAAATAGAGACCCCCTTAGCAACAACATCGCCCATAACAACAACACGATCAGCCGAGGCAGGAAGGCTAGGCTCCTCAAATGTAAACGCTAATGGAGCAGTGATGGAAGGTACTATAATTATCTATTCCTCGCCCACTCAAGTTTTATTTGATTTAGGAGCTATGAATTCTTTTATTTCGACCCCTTTCATGCATACATTGGTTCTATCTCCTGAACCCCTAGATAAAAAATTTAGTAATTGCTACACTAATAGGAAGCTCCGTAATATTAAATCAAATATGTAGATCATGCCCTGTCATGGTTGGAGATTCGGTATTGTTAGTCAATCTTATCATGTTAAAGATGCAAGAGTTTAATGTTATTCTGGGAATGGATTGGTTTGCTTCGTTCCATGCAAAGTTGGATTGTTTTAAGAAGACTGTGACCTTCTCCATTCCTAGATGATCGAGACTCCAGTTTCTTGGAAAGCAAAAGGAAGGAGTGTTATGCAATTTCTTAGCGCTTTTGGAAGATGAACCACAAGAAGTGGGTATCGATTAAATTCCAGTCGCATGTGAGTTTTCAAATGTATTTGAAGATATACTAGGGTTGCCTCCAAGAAGAGAGATCGATTTCAGTATATATCTTATACCCGGTATCTCACCGATCTCCATGGTACCTTATCGAAGGCTTCTCTCGGATTGCTGCACTGTGAACTTGATTAACCAGGAAGGGTGTGAAGTTCATTTGGGATGATGCTTGTGATCAAGCATTTTCAGAGTTAAAGATCCAGTTGACGACAACGCCTATCCCCACCATTCCTTCAAGTGGTGAAAAGTTTGTAATATTCAGTAATGCATTGTATAGAGGGTTAAGTTGTGTCCTTATGTAGCAACGTAAGGTCCTAGCCTACGCCTTTAGGTAGCTAAAAATGCATGAGCAGAATTACTCTACTCATGATTTGGAAATGGAAGCCACGGTTTTTGCTCTCAAAGTGTGGAGGCATTATATATATGGGGAGAAGTTTGAGCTCTTTTTAGACCACAAGAGTTTGAAGTATCTTTTCTCTAAAAAAGAGTTGAATATGAGAAACCTTCGGTAGGTGGAATTCTTGAAGGACTATGACTTCACCCTCCAGTATGATCCAGGTAAAGCAAATGTAGTAGCAGATGCCTTAAGTAGTAAGCCGCACAGAGTAATCGCTCATCTCATGATCTAACGGTGGAAGATGTTAGATACGATGAAGGATTTTGATGTCCAATTGAGTCCGTGAACATCTGTAGCTCGTCTCTTTAACCTAGTCATTCAACCCTCCTTAATTGGTAAGGTTATAGAAGCTTAACAGCAAGATTCATGGCTGCAAGCCAAGGTAATATAAGCTGAAGAAGGTGGTAAGTCAGAAGATGGTGGATTAAGTTCGAAGGAAGATTATGCATACTAAATGTAGTTGAATTAAAAAAGGAAATTATGGACGAGGCACATTGTACTAAGTTCACAAACTACCCTGGAGGTATGAAGATGTATCGTGATATGCGCATACAATATTGGAGGAATAATATAAAGAGGGAGATCACTAATTATGTGGCCAAATGTCTCACGTATCAACAGGTGAAGGCAGAGCATCAGAAGCCGTTAGGGATATTACAGCCACTGCCGATTACAATCAACTAATACAAGCATTTGAATACAGTGCTAAAAGGGAAATATACATATATCGAAAATCAAAGCTCCAGAAGACCGCTGTACGCTCCAAGCTTAATGCTGTTGCAACTAATGCTACCTGCACGCATCTATCATGCATAAGCTTATAGAAAGCTTAGAGGGTGGTGTAAGTGTGTAAGTAGTATATGCGTGCCCAGAATGTAATATCAGAGTAAACAGAAATACTAGTAAGTCCACGAACCATGCAATATCAGAGTAAGCAGAAATACTGACAAGTCCATAAAAATATCATTAACCTCATCCAAGATATGCGATGAAAAGAAATAGCAAGCCAATGTCATATACTGAGAAAGTAATGTAGGTCGGTTATGCAATGCGGAAACATAATGAACCAAATATCAGATATCGAGGATGCAATACAATATGCAATTCGAAAGAGCTACGAATACCATTAGCCTCATCTAGGTCATATAGATACAGAAACATAGAGGCCCAAAATGCCATATGACACTGATGTAATGCAATATGTGGTGCGAATGAAATGACCTTGCAGGAGTGTGAAGTCGGAATGATAGTACGTAGTATCACAAGCTGTGGGGTCCACTACAAGGGACTTCTATTCAAACTAGTCCTTTACCTAAATTTGGATAGTTAGACTCAATGTGGTAAACTCCTGATCTCAGGTTAATCGCGCGTCCCAATCGAAATCTTGGCCATTGTGAAGGTGTACATAACAAATAATTGCGCACTACCAGCCCGAGTGGATAGTGAATGAATGAATGAATGAGTATGCAACTCCTATTCAATAAGTCCACATAACAATATCGTACATCTCTGGGATTATCACTGGGGTCTAGTACACTCCACACCAGCTTGCCGCCCCATTAAGGGCATAACTAGATAAGTGGAAGAGACCTCACTATCGGCCTACCAATATCGGCCCGGCTCGTCGATAGCGGACCTATTCATGAGCTGGTCAGACTCAGGCTAGCATTGCCTACTCCCTCAGGCGGGTAAGGCCACACCCCCTCCTAACCGACCACAACACAGTGGGAGATGCAGCCTACTGTCATACGACCCTCATGCGCTCATATATATCCACTCGGTCTCGACGTTGGGGCGTCATCTGGTACTAAGAGGGTTTCTAAATTTTTACTTAGGGCCATCTATGGCGGCCCAATGCTAATAACAAATTTTCGGTGTCCCATCTAGCCATCCATGAGATGCCTGTGGAGGCTACAGCCCTGATGTCGCTAGGGCGTACAGTAATCACAACACATAATGCAAGATACATGAGTCATACAATCTAGTTATGCATCAATCCTGCACATGCCGTATGATCATATGAGACAATCTCTGCCTGTTAGGGAGTCTCATAACAACATGCCTAATGACATATGCAATGGTCAACCACATTTCATAACAAACATGCAGATGATGCATATGGGCATGTATCATGATGTTATACTGTCACATACTCATAATTGGCATCAATAATCGACCTTGACAATCGAAATCAGCCTCAATAATCAAAATTGGCATCGATAATTAGAATCAGCCTCGATAAATGAAATCGGCCTCGACAATCGAAATCGGAATCGGCATCAACAATCGACCTCGATAATCAGAATCCACCTCAATAATCGGCCTCGACAATCAGAATCGGCCTCAATAATCGGAATCGGCCTCAACAATCGGAATCGGCCTCAATAATCAGAATCAGCCTTGACAATCGGAATCAACCTTAACAATCAGCCTCGACAATCGAAAACGGCCTCGATAAACAGAATCGACCTCGACAATCGGAATCAGCCTTGACAATCAGAATCAGCCTCGACAATTGGAATCAACCTTGAAAATCGGAATCAACCTCAACAATCGGCCTCGACAATCGGAATCAACCTCAACAATCGCCCTCGACAATCGAAATTGGACTTGATAATTGGAATCGGCCCTAACAATCAGAATCGGCCTTGATAATCGGAATCAGCGTCAACAATCAGAATTGGCCTCGATAAACAATCGACCTCGATAATCGGAATCGACCTCGACAATTGGACTCAACCTCAGCAATCGGCCTCGGCAAATGGAATCGGCCTCGATAAACGGAATCAGCCTCGACAATCAGAATTGGCCTCGACAATTGGAATCAACCTCAACAATCGGCCTCAATAAACGGAATCGGCCTCGACAATCGGAATCAACCCCAACAATCAACCTCGACAATCAGAATTGGCCTCGTCAATTGAAATCGGCTTCAACAATCGGCCTCGACAATCAGAATTAACCTCAATTATCGTCCTCGACAATCGGAATCGGCCTCGATAATCAGAATCGGCCTTGACAATCAGAATCAGCCTCGACAATCTGAATCGACCTCAACAATAGGCCTCAACAATCGAAAACGACCTCCATAATAATTGTCGTCGACAATCAGAATTGGCCTCGATGATTGGCTGAATAAGGCCTAAGGGAAGGTCACAATGTGGACATTAAACCATCATTGCCCAACAATGTGGCCATTTAACCAACATTGCTCCTAAGAAGTGGCTCACATAGAGCTAGCGTAAAGTGGGCCCATGGCCTCACATAAGGGCCACACATACATCACATCAGGCCTCGACACATGGGCCATAAATACATCACATCTGGTGGTTCCACGGATCAAGCTAATAATTACATTTTCGCTTCAATAGGGTCTGCCCAAAACGGGCAGCAAGTGGGCAGCAAGGTGGGGCTCGGTTTGGTCCATTTGGTGCTCAATATGGATAAAATACATACATCATAAGTGGCCATAAAATCAGGAAAAAGAGTGGGTCCCATTACATGCATTATAACATACATCAAGTGGGTCCCATTACATGTGGGCCCACCAATTAAAATCAACGGGGGAGATCCCTTCTCCACCAAAATACAAGGTCTAGATGACCTTTCCAAACTAGGAAAATAAACATCACGATGGGGTCCATGGAGAATGGCCCCATCATGAGATGAACATATGAATCATGGTGGGCCATCGACCACACCTAGGGTCCAAAGTGAGATCCGTACCATCAATCGGTAGGACACACTTGGCCCATCATAAAAAATAAAATCTAAACCTATAAGAACACCCACCGTTTGATCTTCTTGGTCTGATAGAATGCGAAATTCCTTGGCTCTCTCTTTGATGGAAGACGATGAGGATTGGAGGGCTAGGATGAGGGATTTTGGGTAGGAAGTGGGCCACACACTTAGCTTATTTTCTCTCCTTAGGATTCTTCTCTCATGGTTGCTTAAGAAATGGTAAAGAATTGAGTGAAATGAGAGAGGAGTGGGGTTGTGTAAGAAGGATGGGATGAGACGAATGGGTAGTGTAAGAGAGGGATGGGTGTGTAAGAGAGAGTTGACTTATAGGGGGTGAGGTGGCATGGAATATGGGTTGCTTGTCTTTGTTGGTAAGAAAGGGATAGGAGAAGCATGGGTTGTGTACTTGACTAGTACTTGATTGATTGATGTGATGGGTTGTATAGATTCATTCCAAATTCACAATGCGCAACATTTCTTCCAAATATACGCGGGCCCACAACTCCTGGCCTGGGTATCGCATCGGTGCGTAAGATGCGGCGTTGGAACTGCGGTGACGGTGCGACCGCGATGGTACAAGTTCTGAGTCAAGCTGACTCAGATTTACGGGATGTAACTCAGGGTCACGCGCAAATGCCGATTACAGGTTACAGGTTGCCGAAATTCGATAGGGAGGATCGCGGGAGTCTACGGAACGTTACAGACTAGGATATGGGCCTTACATATAGGTTATAAATCGGTTCACTTGACTAGTCCTGGGTTCATCTGGACTGGTCATAGTTAAGCCAATTTTTAAAATTTTTGGCGCGATTGGATAAAACAGACCCTCGATTGGTCGAGTGAATAAAAATCGCTTTGTTGGAGTTTGAATCGAGCCACACTCGACTGGTCGAACCAGTCTCCACAACCGGTCGAGTAGGGTACTCGACTGGTCAAGGACCTACCAGAAAATTCTGAAAATTTGAATTTAAATTTGGACAGGTCACAAAAAACCCTAAATTGGTTGAGCCAGTGCCTGGACTAGTCGAACCAATACTAGGACTAGTTGAAGCAAAGCCTAAATTAAGTACAATGACCCAAATTAAACATGCAATGTTAATGACCTAATCCTAAGGTCTTTCTAGGGTCATGTATACCTTAAATGTGAGTATTAAAATTAAACCACTGGTCGCTTCGGTAGACAGGACACTTTGAAGCACATAAAGCTTGACCTTGAGTTCTTAAACTTGTCTCGAACTTGTGTCTTGAGACTTAATCAAATGTACTTGAGCTTGTTCTTGTGACTTAAGCTTGAAGTAGTGTAGTTGAGCTTGAATTTGAGACTTGATCTTGTGCTTTAACATAAGCTTGAACTTTAAGCTTGAGAATTGAAGTAATGATGCACTTGAGCTTGAGTACCTCGACTTAATGAACTTCAACTTGTTGTCATAGTTGAACATGCGTACTTGTAGAACAAATAATGTCGATGTAGATAACACCACGCTCATCTTTGAATGAAGGTGAACTTTCCATCAATTTGAACTTGAAGGTGAACTTTCCATCTATCAAAACAAGTCAACCATATTGAAGTGTTTTGGCACAACAAAATTTGACAACTTAGGGTACTAGATTTATAACATAGCACTTACAATCTCCCCCTTTGTCAAATTTGTGACAAAACCAACTTACAGAAGATTAACCTATTCTAATACATAGATTCACTCAGTTCAAACAAAATCTAACAACCACAACTCCCCCTCAATCAACTCCCCTTCAACTTAAGCTCAGTAGAGACCTGTATTAAGAGATACATATACATTTCCAAAAAAAATTCCTTTCCATGTAGTACATGCATATCCACATCTCTACATCTCATTTAAATAACCACATTATCATAAAATATATTAGAATATAAGCAATCAAATACCCAATTTCTCTCCCTTTTTGTCACAAAATGACAAAGGAAGAAAAGATAAAAATATGTGAACGTGGTAGTTAATAAGTGAAGAGACTAAGAAAGAGTATGAAAGTTATCAATTTAAACAATAATAAAAGGAGTATCAACATTAAACTAACTTAAACATATCCAAAATTCACAGTCACCAAGCAAAGTTAAGTATTACAAGTCCAACAAAAGTAAGAGAACTAACCAGAACCAGATGAAGAGGGAGGTGGAATGGATGGATCAATCTGGTCAAGTACATGGTCGACCGGTCATGCTACGATTGGTCGAGTAAGTGCTCGACCGGTCATGAGAGCACAAAAATGCATATATTATTATTTTTTCTCAGATATTAAAATAAAATAAATTCACACAAAAATACACAATAGTACAAGCATGTAATCATGAACATTTCAAGAAGAATTACACATACTAATATCCAATTTTAATTTGGAAAACCTGTTTCTGTCAAGTGGTTTAGTAAATATATTAGCAAGTTGGTTTTCAGTCTGCACATAGTCTAATGAAATAATTTTCTCTTCCACTAATTCCCGAATATAGTGATGCTTAATGTCAATATGTTTGTTACAGGAATGCTGGATGGGATTCTTAGAGATATTGATTGCATTAGAGTTATCGCAATATAGAATCATTGTATCTTGCACAATCCCGTAATCGTTTAACATTCTTTTCATCCACACAAGCTGAGTGTAGGCATTTCTAGCTGCGATATATTCAGTCTCAGCCATGGATAGGGATACGAAACTTTATTTCTTGCTATGCCAGGAAACGAAACAGTTCCTAACATAAAAGCAACCACCACCAATGGATTTCGATCGCCTATATTCCCAACCCAATCAGCATCGAGTATCCAGCTAATTGAACATTAATATCAAGTGGATACCATAGACCTAAATTAACTGTACTTGCGACATACCTGATAATCCTCTTAACGGCAATCAGGTGGAATTCCTTAGGTTCAGATTGATATCTAGCATAGATTCATACGTTGAATGCAATATCAGGTTGACTCGCAGTTAAATATAATAGACTGTCAATCATACTGCGATATATCCTAGGATCTATGCTCTTACCTGTTGCATCTTTAGATAGCTTAAGAGTTGTACTCATAGGAGTATAAAAATACTTACCACTTTCAAAACTAAACTTCTTAACCAAGTTTAGAGCATACTTGGTTTGAGAAATGAAAATACCATGTTTAAGTTGTTTCACTTGTAGACCTAGGAAGTAATTCAGTTCTCCAACCATGATCATTTCGAACTTGGACTTCATTAACTCTGCAAACTCAGTAGACAGGTTAGAACATGTAGAGCTATAGATAATGTCATCAACATATATCTGCACTATAAGTGTGTTTATTATTTTTCTTAACAAATAAGGTTTTATTAACACTCTCCATTTTGAAGTTATGACTTAGTAAAAACTTAGTCAACTTCTCATACCATGCCCTAGGAGCTTGTTTTAAACCATAGAGTGCCTTTTTCAGGTGATAAACATGATCAACGTGTTTAGGGTCTTCAAAACCCTTTCATTATTCTATGTAAACTTCCTCATGTAGATCACCATTCAAGAAAGCACTCTTGACATCCATTTGATAAATTTTAATTTTTTTGAAATAAGCAATGGATATGAATAATCTAATGGATTCAAGATGAGCTACTGGGGTAAAGGTTTCATCATAATCGATCCCTTCTATCTGTGTGTACCCTTGTACAACCAGTTTAGCCTTATTTCTTATGATATTCCCTAACTCATTAGACTTATTTTTAAAGATCCACTTGGTTCCAATGATATGTTTATCAGCCAGTCTAGGAACCAAATGCCACACATCATTTCGAATGAATTGATTCAGTTCATCTTGCATGGCTACAATCCAGTTTTCATCAGCAAGAGCCTCTTTTACATTAGCTGGCTCAATTTGGGAATTAAAAAATACATAATTGCATATGTTTTTCAATTATTTTCGTGTAAGCACACCAGTGAGAGGGTTACCTAGTATTTGATCAGTAGGATGGTCTTTAACTGATCGAAGTTCAGTGTTGACTTGATTAGATGAAGAGTCAGGTTTATCTATAAAATTGACTTCATCATCTTTTGAACTTGAAGGTGGTGTATTCAGGTGATCATCAATAATAACATTTATGGATTCCTGAATGACACCGGTCCTCTTGTTGAGAACACGATACACTCGAGTATTTAGAGCATACCCTAGGAAGATCCCTTCGTCACTTTTAGTGTCGAACTTCCCTAAATCTTCGTAGTCACACAAAATATAACACTTACTGCCAAAAACTCGAAAGTATTTAACTGTGGGCTTATTATTAAACCACATTTCATATGCTATTTTATCTTTTGATTTTCTGATGTAAATACGATTAATTATATAACATGTAGGGTTCACAGCTTCCGCCCAAAGAATTTTAGGTAACTTCATGCTATTTAACATAACATTAGCCATTTCTTGAAGCACACAGTTTTCCTTTCAACAACCTCATTTTGTTGAGGTGTCTTAGGTGCAGAAAATTCATGCGATATCCTGTGATCGTTACAGAACTTCTCAAAATTGCTATTCTTAAACTCCGATGCATGATCACTTAGAATTTTAGAAATATTTGTTTCCTTTTTAGTTTGGATACGCTTAAGTATCCTTTTCACTTCATCGAGAGTTTCAGACTTCTCTCTCATGAAAGCTACCCATGTATATCTGGTAAAGTCATCCACAATTACCAGAATGTATTTCTTTTCACCTCGACTCTCCATTCTAGTTGGTCCAACAAAATCTATGTGGAGGAGTTCAAGAGGATTAGATGTGGCAAAGGAGTTCACTTTCTTGTGACTACTCATTGTTTGTTTTTTGATTTGACATTCACCACGAATATTATCCATGTTCTTCAATTTGGGTAGACCTCTTATTAGATAGGCCTTGCTCAGTCTATATAGATTTCGGTAGTGTACATGTCCAAGGCGTTTATGCCATAATTCAGTCTCATTGGTTTGGACTATGTAACACGATAATTTATATGAGGTAGTATCACTTACAATATAGCAATTTTTAGATGTTCTTTAACCATTCAATATCACACAACCTTTTTCATTAGAGATCTCACATCCTTGATTAGTGAATTTGACACTATGTTTATTATCGCAGATTTGTGAAATACTTAAAAGATTATGCTTAAGACTTTCTACGAATAAAATATTTTCAAAAGGAGGAAGATTGAAAAGTTAAACTGTACCTTGGCCAATTATTCTGCTGTTGCTCCCATCGCCAAATGTGACTGATCTGTCAGCCATTTCTTTGTAGTTGGTGAACAAATCTCTGTCACCTGTCATGTGTCTAGAGCAACCACTGTCTAGGTACCACTTTGATTAACTTGAAGCCTTGAAAGCGGTGTGAGTAACTAGATAATTAACCTTTGGGACCCATTTCATCCCCATTTTAGGTTTTGGAGCACTGTTGATTTTTCTACGCTTGTAGTTATTATTAATTCTACCATACGAGTTAGTTTTCAGAAGCTCCTTAAGTAAATCAACAATCTTCTCAGTTAAGGGGTTATAATTCTGATTTCTAAGATTGATATGGTTGATATTGAGTTTGGTAGCTTGAATAGTTTTAGAATTTTTAAAACTATTTTGATTTAAGTTTTTCCCTTTTGAGTTGGAGGACTCTTCTTTAACAAACTTAGGAGTAGTAATCTTACTTTTTAGAGGCATGTTTTTATCATAGACCAGACCCAATCTATCTCCACATTTTCTTGATCCGGTTAGTAATTTTTCAAGTTTAGGGTCTCCCTGGACATACCTCCAAGTATCCTTTGAACTCAAGAGAAAAGAGACTTCCATTTTTTATTTCTCAATTTCTGATTTTAGGTTTTTAAGTTGAGATGTTTCGAAATTAAAATCTCATTTAGTTTTTTCAAAACAATCAGAAATATGCAATTTTTCTAAAACTAACTTTTCAAAATCCTCTTTTAATTTTAGAAACTTTCTTTTTGAAGTTTAAGCATAAAGGCAATCTTACAACTCTCCCTATATAGGGCATTGTAGGCATCCTGAAGATCGTCTTCGTTTTCAGGGTCACTCCTCAGATTTTCATATTCAGATGTATCACAACTATTTGTGGAAGTGACTCTGGCTAGAGTCATTAAGGCCTTGACTTCACTTGAAGATTCAGGTTCTGAATCATCTGACTCAGAAGAAGCATCAGAGGAGGATGATTCATCCCATGTGGCCAACATGCCTTTTCTCTTTAGCGTGTCCCTTTTAGGGCACTTATTTGCCAAATGCCCATATTCATGGCAGTTGAAGCATTTGCTGTCTTTAAGTGATTTCCAATTTGTAGTTTTACCCTTTTTCTTCTCAGAAGGTTTTTGAAAATCAACTCTCTTTTTTACTTTTAAAAATCTTATAAAACTTCTTAGCTAATAAGGCCATATCATCCTTTGAGTTTTCATAATCAGAATTATTACTGTTATCTTGAGAAATATATTTAGATGATTTAAGGGCTATTGAATTACCTTTAGGAGCCTTAAAATTTAACTCGTAGGATTGTAGAGCACCGACAAGCTCTTCCACCCTCATATTATCCATGTCTCGAAATTCCTAAATGGCCGTTACCTTAGAATTGAACCTCTCAGGAAGTGAGTGTAGTATCTTTGCACAAACTTTACTTTCTGGGATGCTATCTCCAAGATGCCACATAGAGTTAACTATGTCATTTAGTTTTATATAAAAGTCCATGAATGATTCATTTTCTTCCATATGTATTTCCTCAAACCTATTGGTGAGGTTATGAACCTTAGACTTTTTGACAATAGTCATTCCCTCGTGTGTCATTTCTAAGATATCCCAGGCTTGTTTTGCAGTATCACAAGATATAATTCTTTTGAACTCATCTGGTGATAGTACACAAGTGATTGCATTTAAAGCTTTGGCATTGGCACTGCTCTCATTTTTCTGAGGTGTGGTCATAAATAATAAGGCGATAGTTGCATGGACTAGGTTCCATCACTGCATAGAACTTTAGTCATTGGTGGCTTCCATTTGGTAATCGTTGCTTGCCACACAATTTCGTCAATGGATTTTAGAAAGATTCTTATCCGGGCTTTCCAATGAGCATAATTGGAGCCATCAAATGGTGGTGGCCTAGTAATAGAAAGGCTATCAAAATTTGACATATTAGGAGCTCGAGATCGCTTAGCTCAGGAAATTAATCCAATGGAATGAGCTATTAGGCTCTGATACCACTTGAAAAGGGCGGGCTCCAAGTCCGAGAGGGAGGGGGGGGGGGGGTGAATAGGACTATGCCAAATAAAAATAAAATGTTGAAAGATAACAAAGATAGCAGAAATATAAAGTAACTTCAAATGCACAAGTATTGAGAGGTTGATACAAACGTCGTTCTAAGGACAACCTTACACCAAAAACCAATGGCTTATGGTAGGACAACCTAATTTCTAGAACATTTGTGAGTATCAAAAACTCAAACTAAAACAGGGGCCAAAGAAATAAACTTAGCTATTACAACATTCACCACAAAAGCATAAAATAAATTACAACATTCACACACATAATCAAATACAATCATCCACCACAACTCCAAGAATTATAGTGGTTCGTGTGTGTATACTAACTGTTTGTAAATAGCCACACAACTACTCCACTCCTAATATCCACACCCACGGGATATTGGCTTTCACTAAGAAAGAAGGTTTCCCAAGGTTCATCTTAAAACCTTTACAGATGTGTTTTTCAATGGGCTTACACAATAAAAAAAACCCACGCTGAGATTTTCCTAGCTGATCTCAGTCAAAACCACAAATAGAGATTTACCTAGCTGAATCTCACAAACTAAAAATACAGAAAATTGAAATATAATACTTATCTGAAGAATGTTCTTCGATGTAGCCGGTAGAATTGCTTCTTTATAGATGATAATGTTCAATGTTCAATCTCATAGAAGAAGGGGTTCTAGGTGTAGATGAATTTTAAATTAAATCCAACCTTTGGCTACTTGGATTCAATTTTTTTGATCTTACAAAGGGTTAAATCAAAATTCCTTTTTAAATCAAATAGAATGGAATCAAGAGATCAAGAAGTTAAATAACCAAAAAGTTATTAAAATAAATTTTAAATACCTCACGATAGCTTCACAATAGTGGGGATTTATCTCTTAGAGTGGTGGCTTGAATTAGATTGGAATGAATGAAAAATTTTGAGAAATGCCCACTATTTATAGGGTGTAAATCGATTCACTCAACTGGTTCTGGGTTCGGCTCGACTGGTCCTAGCTTGTAACACCCTGAATTTTTGCCAACCTGGCGATAGAAGTCCTTAGGTGATGGGTTGATCCTAATACCTAATTAACTTCTCAAACACTTAATTCAAAAGTCTTAAATCCCTTTTCAAACTATTTTCTTCAAAATCTCATATTTCCTTCAAAATCTCACCTTTCACCACCTTATTCTTCAAACTTTTCCAAGAAATTTCATATTAGACACTAATCCTAATGTTTAGGTGATGAAGAATAGTACTTAAACTAAAAATTACTATGAATAGTAAATAAATAAATAAAATAAAATTTTAACCATTAACCGTTTTGGAATCTCATAAAATAAGTAGGCTACATGGATAGATCAGCTTCTCCTACCCCAAAAACATATATTGCACGTCGAATAACTCATCCCAGTTTGTAAAATACACCTATTTCGAATATCGAATGGTAAAATCACCCCAAACAGGACAGCGAGTGGCGAGGGGCTCGCCGGGTTGGCGAGGCCTCGCCAAAATGAGGGCCTGGCAGGGCCGTAGCAGGCCGGTGGAACATTTTCGGTAGAAAATTCTACAATTTTTATCCTACTTTGAAAATTCATATCTCCTTCATTATAACTCTGATTTAGGTGATTCAAAAGCCAAATTGAAGCTTGATAAGCCTAGTTTCATATAAAAATAAGTTAAAAATATAATAAAATAATTAATATAATTAAATATAGGTCATAGTGACAACTATCAGAAAGTCATTAGTTTGGACAACTGCTGCTTCTGGAATTTTTAGAAATTTTCTACAATACGAAACCTAATGAAATTTGGTGAAGATGAAGTAGACTTGATGATGAACTAGTAAAAAAATAATTAAAATAATAGACTAACTAAAAATGCCAGAAAGAGGCATAGAACTTCCCAAGAATCGTATTCTGTCATAATTGGGGTAGAATTTGGTTAAGTACTGAACTAAACAATCAGTAGAATTTACTTGAATCACTTTAAATACAATCTATAAGACCCAAAACTTGTAGAATTATCGATGCTACATTACCCTATAATCTAGGAGCAATCTCATTACCCAGTTGCTCTCGGTAGCATCATGAAACTCCGTATCGGACCTGGACCATACGTTGAAAGTCTGATTAATGCGAAGCTAAACGATTAGGACTGCCTTGCTGGGCTTGACAACCATCTCAGAAATTAAATCCAGATAGTGTCCCATGGCTATTCACTTGAGCCTGGAGCGAGGAGTGTGAGAAAGCCTGGGTTTCTTTAGAAATTAAATTAAATTTAAGTAATCTGAGACTTGATGTTTGCGGGCTAAAAATAAGCAATCAGACCATCAGAATCTGACCCAAATACACCTTCGGATCAGGGAACATTTCCCACACATGTTCATATACTTGTGGCCCTGATCGAGTACCCATGACTGTTAAACTGAAACCGGTTTGCCATGGTTGATCTGGGTATCCGATCGCACTGAAAACTTAGCTTGACCTACATCCAATGTCAGTGAGCTTAAGTCCGACCTTTGGCTCAGGGGGGGCTCTGGAAGTCCTCCGTTGAGCTGAAACAGGTACACTTTGGCTATAAAATAAGTATACTTTAGGTTCTGGGGCTATTGAGCTCAAAACAGAGCCTATATAAGGCCTTTAAACCCTCTCTCTCCCTCACCTACGAATTTGAGAGAAACCCTAGCAAAAGAGAAGAGAAAGAGAAGAAGAAAGAGAGAGAAAGTGAGTGAAGAGTGAGAGGTTCTTCTTAGCAGTTGTTCTGCTAATTCACGTGCTTCTTTCCTGCTATCAAATCGTCATTCCAACGATTCTAACTTCGTTCTTAGGTAAGAAAGACCTAACCCTAGCTTGTTTTAGGGTTTCCATTGATGTTAGTAGTTATATAGCTAACCTAGCTTGTATTACCGGTTGATATTCCACGTATAAGAAGACTTAGAGTCTTTGTTGAGTTCGTTACGCTTCTATGGCGTAAGGTGCAGATTTTAGATGCTTAGGTTGTCAGTTTTCAAAGCTTTCAATGTCGGCTAATGGTAGATTATTGACGAGGATGATATTTCACATGTAGAAAATGCTGTTCGTTTTCTATTTCGAATACATACGAAGTATATGGAATTTTATATATTTTAGGTATTTGTAGAAAATACTGTATACATATAAATTTTATAAATATGATTGCCATCAGTATTTGTCGTATATACATGCGAGTTATGGATACAGTATTTGTTTGGCGAAAGGATTCGTCCACGTATAAAATTTATAAATGTGATTGCCATGAGTATTTGTCGTATATACATGCAAGTTATGGATGCAGTATCTATTTAGCGAAAGGATTCGCCCAAATATAGGTTTTAGCCAACATATGATGTGTAGGCTAATATGTGTAGTCTAAGTGTTTGTATAAATGCTTATATGAGTATATACGTAGTAAATAATGCTTTACTTGGGTGTTGAGATAGGATTCTCAACTACCTTAACGATGTTTATGATTTCCTCAATATTAGTTGTTTAACTTAGTCGCTTTACTTTGAAATGCATGCGTATGGATTCTTGTTCATGTCGTATCTTATAACATGTTGGAAAATATGCTTGAATTATTTGGTTATTTCTGTTCTGGCTACTGTACATGTTTACTAGTTAATATGGAATGTGTTTGGGGCTATGTTATAGTCCAGGCAATCGGTAACATATTTGAGCTCGTGGTTAGCCTCTATTCGCTACACAAGACGTGTTTGACGAACCTGAGTCGTGCGTTGCTTGTCGGCAGTGGTTAGGCCACACGAAGTGCTTACGCACTTCATGTCGTACAATTCAACGGGCGCTCGTACTAGTTGAGCTTGTCAAGTAACCCGATTGACCTGATGTATGCTCACCATGTTTGGATGCCATTGCTTGAACCTATGGTACCAAACTTACCAGTGTAACCCCGTTAACCTTGGTACCTCGATCCGCTAAGACTCATGAGCCAGGCATGGTGGTATGGAACACTGTGGTCGAGCTGTCGGCCTACGCTAGGGCCACATGCCTCCCCGTAGTGACCAGTGAGCAACCCAGACTCGTGAGCCAAATACGGTGCTATGGGACACTGTATTCGAGCTATCAGCTTACACTGATTGGTGACGAGCCCTTTGTGACCTCAAGCATACTCTGAATCTGTGGAGAGGCGACGAGCCTTCCTGTAGTAAATGGAGTATAAACTAGGCCTGTATTGATAATGTGATGGGGGAGCGATGTAACGAGTGCGTGTAACAGCCCTGATAGCCCTTGCAGTGACCTAGAACCGCAACATCTTATGAGATTTACTAGGAGTGATGACCCTAAACAGGATCCTTGTTTGGGAATGATATAAGGGAGGTACCTTAGTTTCCCAATCTTGTTATATGAAAATGACTAATAACAACCCGGTAATCATATTCATATTGCACTGCATGTGCTTGGAAGATGCGGAGCACTGAGGGATGAAAGCATGCCGCAGACGTAAGATGGTGTCGCACGAGGGAGTATGTTGGCGAGGGCATGCATCATTATTGCATCTCATCCTTGCATTAATTTCAGTACTTAGGAATGTTTGATTTGCTTGCTTTATCATTATCGCTTGATTGATTTGATAACATGTTAATGTTTGCTCTATGATTCCATTGAGTTTGCTACTCACTCCCATGTTATGGGACGGTGCTTGCAACACCAACCAGACTGTCTTAGCTGCAGGTGATGGCGATGCTTATGAAGTAGAACCAGACTACTACTATGATGTTGAGGAGGAGTTCTCCTATATGTAACTCTCTGGCGGGTCTATGTATACCTGGAATTGCATTGACAGGGCTATGGTATTTGGGATAGAAGACATTACACTTTCTCGTTTTGTATATTTTGAAATCAAACTTGTAATTGTTAACTTAGTGACATTCATACTGCGAGGGCTTACTATCACTTTTATATCGTTTATATACTTATTACAGTCTTCTGCTTGCACAATTTAGATGCCTTGGGAGTATGATATGCTATTTTTGGTATAGTTCCAATCATGTTTAATGCGCTAATATAGACAACATTCAATCATCATTATTTATGTTGCATAAGTGATGTTTTGGAACTTGGGAGTTGGATTTCTACTCGACCCCCAATTTTCAAGGCGTTACATAGCTGAACCAATTTTTAAAATTTTTGGTACGATCGGATAAAACAGACCCTCGACTAGTTGAGTGGCTTGCTCGACTGGTCAAGTGAATAAAAATCGCGTTGCTAGAGTTCGAGTCGAGCCACACTCAACTAGTAGAACTAGTCTCTATGACCGGTCGAGCAGGGTACTCGACTAGTCGAGGACCTAGCAGAAAATTTAAAAAATTTGAATTTAAATCTAGATTGGTCAAGAAAAATCTGGACTGGTCGAGCAAGTGCCTGGACTAGTCGAACTAAGACTAGGACTAGTCGAAGCAAAGCCTAAATTAAGTACAATGACCCAAATTAAACATGCAATGTTAATGACCTAATCCTAAGGTCTTTTTGGGGTCATGTATACCTTAAATGTGAGTATGAAAATTGAACCATCGATCGCTTCGGTAGATAGGACACTTTGAAGCACTTGAAACTTGACCTTGAATTCTTGAACTTGTCTTGAACTTGTGTCTTAAAACTTGAGCAAATGTACTTGAGCTTGTTCTTGTGACTTAAGCTTGAAGTAGTGTAGTTGAGCTTGAATTTGAGACTTGATATTGTGCTTTAACATAAGCTTGAACTTTAAGCTTGAGGATTGAAGTAATGATGCACTTGAGCTTGAGTACCTCGACTTGATGAACTTCAACTTGTTGTTGTAGTTGAACATGCATACTTTAGTACAAATAACGTCGATGTAGATAACACCACGCTCATCTTCGAATGAAGGTGAACTTTCCATCAATTTGAACTTGAAGGTGAAATTTCCATCTATTGTGAAATTTCCATCTATTAAAACAAGTCAACCATACTGAAGTGTTTTGGCACAACAAAATTTGACAACTTAGGGTACTAGATTTATAACATAGAACTTACAAGTTGCTCAGTCCCGCGCAACTCCTCGGTTGTGCAACTCATCCGTGAGTTGCACGGGTGCTTTATGAAGCAACCATGTGTTGATTTTCAGGAGCTTTCCAAGTCATTGTAAATATTTCAAAGGGTACTGACATTTCCTTTACTATGTTAATGAAGGAAGAAATGAAAGGAAGATCTGCACAACTCATCTCAAATGGAGATATGAATGATATGAGATGGAATGCTGCCAAAATTCATATTTGAATATATTTAGTACTTTTTTTTTGTCATTAGGAACTCTATCCTGGAATCGAAGGATCAAAAGGATGTAATATACTTAGAATGAATAAATTTGATGATTATTCTCTTTTTCTTTCTTTGGTCATTGTTAAGTGAGATAATCCCCCTGAATTAAATGCTTTCATTTCTGGTCGAAACAAAATGATGACTTTGCTAGGAAAAATGCTTATCTTACTTAATTTTCATTCAGGAACAATCTGGAGAATTTCATCATTGTTGCTAAAATGGCGACTCTCGACAGGAACATCCTTCCTTTCATCTCCATAATAGAATGTGTTTGTAAATAATGTTAACTAATGGTGCTTATGTCCTATGACAGGATAATCGTAATAAAATGACAGTGAGTGCATCAATCATCTAAGAGATCATTCGTAGAGAAATAGGAAAGGGAAGAAGGAAATGGATGATGACCGTCCGTTGAGACGTACAGGAGAAGTTGTAGTAATTACATTGCGTTCAGGTGAAAGAGTAAAAAGTCCCTGAAAATAGAGAACTGAAATACAGAAAGGAGAAACATTTGGAGAATACCATGGTGACAACGGAGAAGATGAAAAAAACAAGATCGAGACGGTAGCATACGACATGATAAGTCATCCAAAAGGCATACCGGCTCAACTAAGTGTGTATGATGCGTTGCGACCGTCAGAAGATTCTCGACGTAACTTGATTCAAGCTCTATCCGATAATAATGTCAGAAAAGCATTGCTCACAGAAATAGAACACAAAGAGCGAAGCAAATGCATGCTAGTAATTTCCTTCTTCGATGATGATCTAATTTGTGATGAAGAGCATAATAAGCCATTGATGGTCGTAGGCCATGTTCACGGTAGGCAGATCAAACGAATAATGCTAGACAATTGGTCCGTTGTGAATTTAATACCATTGACGATGTTGAATGAATTGGGCCGGATATTGTTGTTCCCGTCTACGCCCTAGTGGAATGATGATACAAGGGTTTAATTAAGATGGACAACAGGCGCTCGGCAAGATCACGTTAACATTAGAGATAGGAGAGCTAATGATCGTCTGTCATGTCATCAATGCAATAACAACATATAACCTCCTCTTGGAAAGACCCTAGATGTATCAATATAACATTATACCATCGACCCTCCATCAATGCTTCAAGTATTGTAAAGATGGGGTGCAATATAAGGTAATGACCGACGCAAAACCGTATACGAAAGTAGAATCTTTCTTTGTTGACGCCAACTATTATAAAGGATTCGCCGTAGAAAATAAAAAGGGAAATGATGAGAGGAAAATGGTGTAGAATGAAGTCGCGAAAATAAAGTTATCTGAGAAAGAAAATATGAAGTAAAAATTTTATTTCGTACCAAAGCATTTAAGACAAACGAGAGAGCCTCCACTGACGTTATTATCATTTGAACAGTTGGAGATTCTACAGTCAAATTATACGATGCAGCTACCTCATGTAGAGAAAAAAAGTCATTTCTGGCTATGCCAAAAATGTTTCATGTTAAAGCTAGTTCAAGGAACCCGGAGCCTATTGAATTCTATGCAATTTCGGAAGCAGAATTAATATAGAAGGTAGATAATAAGGTGAATGTCGATAAGTTAACATCTGAAGACTTCGAAAGATATAGCCCCGTAAGCAGAAAAATGATGAAAAATATGGGTTTTGATTGCGAAGAACCAGTCAGACTGAATGGTGGGAAAGGTATTTTGATCTCAATTGGAGTCAATGAAGAGAAACAGAAGAAATCCCGTGGAATAGGGGAAGAATCTTTAGTAAATATGATCACGGTTGAATCAGTGGAAGAGATAGACCCTGAAGTAATCGAGCATCCTGAAGCAGCTCCAAAACAGAAAGAAGATGGAGGGCAACCGACCATTGATAGTTTACGAGAAATAAATTTAGGAACTGAAAAAGAACCACAAAACACATTCATAAGTGCCAGTCTCCCTAAACAAGAAGCTAATCAATATATTAAACTTTTAAAAGAAAATAATGACGTGTTTACCTGGACATATGCAGAAATTTCGGGCCTGGAACCATCAGTGGCAATGCATCGACTAAACATCTCCAAAGACAATAAATCGATTAAGCAAGTGCAAAGACGATTTCACCCAGATCTGGTTCCCCTGATCAAAGAAGAAGTAAATAAGTTGATTAAGGTTGGATTCATCAGAGAAGTCAAGTATTCCAAATTGATATCAAACATTGTCCCGGTGAAAAAGAAAAGCGGACAAATTAGAGTATGTGTTGATTTCAAAGATTTGAATGAAGCATGTTCGAAAGATGATTTCCCATTGTCGATAACTGAGTTATTAATCGACAGTATGACCAAGTATGCTGTTATGTCCTTTATGGATGGTTATGCTGGATATAACCAAATAAGAATGGCTTTAGAAGATGAGGAAGCCATGACCTTCAGGACGTCTCTGGAAATTTACTGCTATAAAGTCATGTCGTTCGGCCGCAAGAATGCTGGCGTAACATATCAGAGGGCAATGCGGAATATATTCCAAGATATGATGCACATGTATGTTGAATTCTATGTGGATGACTTAATAGTCAGATCAAAGGATCATGAAGAACATCGGGAACATCTGGCTTTGGTATTTCGTCGACTAAAAAAGAAACAGTTAAAAATGAATCCGTCCAAGTGTGCTTTTGGTGTCTCGTCAGGAAAATTTCTTAGTTTTGTCGTCAGACACAGAGGAATTGAAATTGACCCAGGAAAGATTAGAGCCATTCAGGAGATGTCGCCGCTAAAAATGTTAAAAGAATTAAAAAGTATGCGGGGCAAGTTGGCATATATTCATCCTTTTATCTCAAATTTGGTAGGAAGATGTCAGCCGTTCTCCCATTTGATGAAGGAACAAAATTTATATGGGACAAAGATTATCAGAATGCATTTGATTCAATCAAAGAGTTATTGAAGCATCCCCTAGTACTGGCAGCTCCTATGAAAGGTAAACCCCTCATGCTTTATATCTTTGCGACAAAAAATTCATTAGGGGCCCTACTAGCATTAGTAAATGAACAAGGAAAAGAGATTGCGCTATATTATCTGAGTAGAACCCTGATAGGTGCTGAGTGCAATTATTCACACATCGAGAAAATATGCCTGGCATTGATATTCGCTATACAGAAATTGAGACATTATTATCTTTCTCATCTTATAATCCTAATCTCGTGAGCGGATCCCATACAGTTTTTAATGATGAGACCGATGCTATCTAGGAGATTGGCTAAATGGATGCTTTTGCTTTTAGAATATACGATCACATACGAACCGAAAAAAGTGGTGAAAGAACAAGTAGTGGCAGATTTCTTAGTCGCTCACCCGATATCGGATAATGAAGTAATTAGTGATGATTTTCCAAATGAACAGGTCATGATGATAAAATCGCTTAATTTATGGCATATGTACTTCGATGGGGTTTCTAGGACTTCAGGAACGGGTGCCGGAGTGATATTCATCAGTTCTCAGGGTGATTTATTACCGTATTCCTTTACAATAGGGACTGCATATACCAATAATGAAGTCAAGTATCAAGCTCTCATTATAGGAATGGAAATAGCCAAAGAGATGAAAATAAAGGCATTGTGAATCTTTGGTGATTTTAAGTTAGTGATAAATCAGCTTACGACTGAATTTGAAATAAGAAAGCAGGAACTCCTACTTTATTACCGATAAGCACAACGATTGTTGGAACAGTTTCAAGACGTCGAAATCAAGCTTATACCGCGATAAAAAAATGCAAGAGCGGATGCTTTAGCTAGCTTGGCCATGGCCTTATCTTATCTTAATTGGAGTCCTCTTCAGATAACAATAAAAGAAAGAAGATTCTTGTCGTCAGCCGTGAAAGTGCCCTGGTTTGTCAAGTTATGTGTATGATTAGGTCAGACTGTCTACAGAGCTCGATAGGAAGAATAATTCAAGCGTCTACCTCAATCGGATGTGTGGAAGCTCGCCATAGGTAAATCAAAGCCTCACATCCCATGACCCAAAACACTAGGTAAAGAAAAACCCTTAAAAATAAGTTAGAAATCATAGGGTTTTAAGGTGAGAAAACTTTTTACAAATAGGAAAATCTGTAAGTTTTTCTCACCTCGTCGATTTTATCGATGCACCCTCGATATAATCGACTTGCACTGTCGATGTCCTCGATACCTTAACGATATTATCGATGAGAGGACCAAAAGTGTCCAGCAACTAAATATTCATCTGGACTGATTTATTGATGTATCGATACACCTATCGATATCATCGATAAAAGTACTAATATGTCCAACAACTTCATAACATAACTGGACGAATTATCGATGTATCGATACACCTATCAATATCATCGATATTCAAATCTCGAGTCCATCGGGAGTGGCTCGATAAGATTGACAGGCAGATTTTCGGCGCCCCTTTTTTTTAATGAAAATCTCAAATCCCTTCGATATATCGATGACCGTCCGATATGATCTGAATTCAAATATCGATAAGATCGGAGGTCCATCGATGATATCGATAGTGGGTGCACATTCCTTACAACAGATATTTCAGGTTATTTTTAACTATGATCGGGGGCATTTGATAGAATTGATATTCAAATATCGATGATATCGACACCAAGTCGATTGCATCGAACAAGGACACAAATCGTCCAGCAAGCTTAAAGACAAATCCGCTGGATTTATCGATGCATCGACTCTAATCTCGATATCATCAACATTCAAATTCTGATGATCTTGACGATTCCCCCGATCATTCATGAAAACCTGAAATATCTCAAAGTCAAGTCTCTCTTATTTTTCAAGTGTCGATTAATCGAACCTATCAGCGATGAAATCGGAGTTCGAAATCCGATGACATCGACAATAGTTTTGATTCATCGACCTATTGGCAAAGAGTTTCAAAAGCGTATGACATTGAGTCCAAGTCATCGAGCAGACCATCGATGCTATCCAGAGTATACAATTGATGATATCGAACCCTGTCATAAATGTGACAATTTTATATCCGTTGGAACTTTTTACCTATATATAGAGGACTTGTCTTTTGTTGTTGTGAGAGAAAGTAGAGAGAGCTTTTAAGTGTTTCAACTTATATCCTATATCTGAAGCCCTTTCTCTCAAGGGAGTTCATCCTCCAATCCACCCTCACCATTGACATTCAATAAAGTGGATTGGGGAATGAACTTCCGCATTCAAGGATCCTCTAGCTACTACCTTAATGGCAAATCATTAAGCTGGGATGCCTTGAATGCGTAAGTTTGGAATCGCTCTACATTCCTGATAGAAAAATATTTTGAGAGTAGGATTCCATCTTCACCTTGACCCAACCCGAAGCCTAGTATAGGTATATTATCTTGTGTTACAGATCAAGGGAGTAGAAGACTCTTCGTCAACAAGGAGGAGGAGATCTTCGACATTGTGCTAAATGGGACTCATCAACTTATATATAAGTATCTAGAATCTAGAGGACACTTGTGATCATTCCTTTCTAAGATTGGGTCTTAAGTGGTTCTCACCCTTTGAAGTCCTCAAAGAGGCCTTCGGCGGAAGTGTACGTGGTGGGTGCGTTGTGTGGACCCTTACTCTGTGGAGAGCATAAACGTCCGGGTGCATTGTGTGGACCCTTGATCTATGTAGAGCATAAACATCTGGTTAGGAGTGAACCGGTAAAACTCCAGGGTTAGAGGTGAACCGAGTAGAAACCTCTGTGTAAAGGTTGAAGGTGAACCTGATTTAAAACCTTAGGTTTGAGGTGAACCCTGGGAAACCTCCTTAGTGAAATCTAGTACACTCAAAGGTTGAGTGCGGCAGCCGGGAGTGGAGTAGACAAGTAGTCGAACTACTATAAAAATGACTGTGTTTGTGATTGGTAATCTTCTATGTGTGTGTTCTATGTCAATGCTTTCATATCCATATATATCTAAGATCACACCTCACACACTTACACAGTCATATCCATCATAAACTAGTTTGTATACTGTTTACTTCTTTCATAGTTTGTGATTGGATCCTTTACTGGGCTTGGAAGCCAGTAGAGCTATCTTTGAGTAATCCTAATGTATGTCTATTGTTAGGATTAGTGTGATAGGATTTTAAATAAATCATAAAAACTTTTAAAAGTCCTATTCACCCCCCTCTAGGACATATTGGCATATCCCTTCTTCAACTCAAGCGATCTTCACCGCCATTTCAAGCCGAAGATGTCGACGAAGTCTCTGAAGCACTTCCCGTGTCATGTTTGGAGATCACAATAGACGATTGGTGTCAGCCTTTCGTAGACTACCTCAAATATGATATTTTTCCAGAAGAGACAACACAGAAGCTGTAGATAAAGCAAAGAGCGAAGAAGTTCATTTTATGCAATGAAGAGCTCTACAGGAAGTCATATAATGAGGTGTTGTTAAGATGCTTGGACACGAACGAAGTGAATCAAATATTACGAGAAGCTCACTCAGGTGAACGCGGGGCTCATCAGGCTGGCAGGAATTTGTTCCATCGAATAGATCAGATGGGGTATTATTAGCCTACAATGTTCAAAGATGCGATTGAATATGTGAAACGATGTCATGAATGTCAAATACATGGCGACGTCATACGCGTACCTCCAGAAGACCTTCATCAATCGGTGACTTCTTGGCCCTTTGCAGCTTGGGGGCTGGATGTTTTTGGCCCTATAAATCCACCATCATATAAAGGGAAATAGTACATTTTATCGGTGACAGACTATTTCTTGAAATGGACTGAAGTTATCGCACTAAGAAATGTCAAAGAAAAGGACATCATGAATTTCATACGACACGCGATAATATATTACCACGGTATCCCGTAAAGGATCATCACTGATAATGGTACGCCCTTCAAGAACAAAGGCATGAAGTTATGCCGAAAGTTTGATATCCAGCATCATTTTTAATACCTTACTACCTGCCAGCCAATGGGTTAGCCGAAGTTTAATAAGACAATCGTGAAGATATTGAAGAAAACAATCATAGGGAATAAGCTCGATTGGGATGAAAAATTGCAAGAAGGTCTATGGGCCTATCGAACTACTTATCATACTGCTACGAAAGCCACACCATATTCTTTGGTTTATGGGGTTGAAGCTGAAAAGGCCGAGCTAAGAGTCCTAGAAAGGGGGGTGAATAGGACTATGCCAAATTTAAAATTAAATGCAGAATTAAGAAAGAAATATAAAAAGATAGCACTTATTAATTCCAAATAGTAGAAATAAATAGCAACCTCAAATGCACAAGTGTTGAGAGGTTGATACAGATGTTATTCTAAGGGCAACCTTACACTAAAAACCAAAGGCTTATGGTAGGACAACTTAATTTTTAGAACGGTCTATGTATCAAAGTCCCAAACTAATATAGAGGAATAAAGAATAAAATAAAAATAAATATCTACTGCTATTACAACATTTACCACATGTGCAGAAAATAAATTACAATCATTCACCACAAATGCATAATAATAAACATTCACCACAACTCCAACAATTATAGTGGTTCGCTTGTGTGTACACCAGCTGTTAGAAAACAACCACACAACTACTCCACTCCTAATATCCTCATCCATGGGATATTGGCTTCCACTATGAAATGGGCTTTCTAAGGTTCACCCAAAACCTTTACAATTGTGTTTTCAAAGGGCTACCACAATTAAAAACCCCACTCACTGAGATTTTTTGGCTTAGTCAAAACCAAAAATGAAAGATTTTCTGGCAATATTACAAACCAAATACAGAAAATTGAAATTATACTTTTCTGAAGAAAGTACTTTGTTGTAGCCTGGTAGAACTACTTCTTTGGAGACGTAGAATGTTCAATGTTCAATGTTCAATCTCTCAACTGATAGGGTTCCAGGTCTAAATGAATTTTAAATTAAATCCAACCTTAGGCTACTTTGGATTCAACTTCTTGGATCTCACAAAGGGTTAAATTCAAAAATTCCCTTTAATATCAAATATAATGGAATCAAGAGATCAAAGAATTAAATAACCAAAAAAGATATTAAAATAATTTATAAATACCTCACAATAGCTTCACAATAATGAGGACTGAGTTCTTAGAATTGTGACTTTAATATCTTTTAGAATGAGTTATGAAACTCTGAAAATTGTCCACAATTTATAGGCAAAAATACTGTTCGCTCGACTGGCCTAGTGGTCAGTTCGACTGGTCGAAGGACCAACAACATTTTAAAATTTCTGGTACGATAAGATAAGATTGTTATTCGACTGGTCAAATGGCTTGCTCGACTGGTCGAGCAATGCACTTGACTAGTCGAGTGGGACCAGAAAACCTTAATGGACTTTGAGTCGAACACTGCATGACTGGTCAAGTACTATTCACTAGACTGGTCGAGCAGTGTCCACGACTGGTTGAGAGTCCAACAAAAAATTTTGAAAAATCCACAACAACCTTAGACTGGATGATAGTCCAATAGAAAATTCTAAAAAATCACAACAACCTTAGACTGGTTGAGAAAATTCTTGGACTAGTCGAGCCAGTGTCTAGAGTAGTCGAACCATGACTAGGACTAGTCGAAAAATGACCTATAAAATTATCAAATGACCTATGATATAAATGTAAATTCTATGACCTATCCTAAGGTCAATTTAGGGTCAAACAAACCTTATATGTGAGATTGAATCATCACATATCATTCTCTTGAAGTAGTTGAAGCTTGAAGACTTGATCTAGTACTTGAACTTCTTGATGTTGTTCTTGAACCTCTTGATCTTGTACTTGAACTTCTTGATCTTGTACTTGAATGTAGACAAGATTGGCAAGGATGACATGAAGTTGATCTTACAATAACAACTAAACAAGATACAGATTTTCAGAGGTTTTGACACTACAAAATATGACAAACCTAGGAGCTAGATAAGATAACATTTACAATCTCTCCCTTTGTCAAATTCGTGACAAAACAAGCCAAGACTAAGGAATCATGCACCAGTTAGATCAATAATGAATAATGCACCAGTTGGATTAATAAAGAATCATGCACCAGTTGGATTAATAAAGAATCAAGCACGAATCAAGCATTAGTTAAAAACTGGTCAGCAAAAATAAAAAATCAGCAAACCAATACTCCCCCTTAATACATTACTCCATAGAATCCAAGAGAAGAAAAGAAATTTGCAGTAATTGTATGCGAACAAATACAGATCCAAAAAATAAACAATCCACTTCTCCACATCTTCCACTCCATAGAATTCAAAATAATTAAATAGACATACCAACATAAATTCTCTCCATTTTTGTCACAATATGACAAAGGAAAGAACATATAAATGATGGAAATATAAGAGTAGAATAAGAGCAATGAGTAATGAGAGTAAGAAGTAAGTTCAAGATAACATAAACATTGTCAAGATAACCATTAAAACATGTCCAAAATAACAAGAAAACATGTCCAAGCATATAGAGTTAAGAGAAATCCAAGTATAAAAGTTATTACAAATCAGAAATTCAACACTAATTTGAACCAGAGGAAGGAGCAGGTATGGAAGGATCTATTTGATGTAGTCCCTTGTTAATGTGCCTAAGATATTTGTGCATGTATTTAAATTGAGTTTCATGGGACACATGCATACTCTCTACCTTTTCCTCAAGGGAATTCAAACGCTCATCAAAGTCAGAAGGCTGAAAATCAGGATCAGTCGCAGAGTCTGACTCAATCTCTTCAAATATGTTATCCATATTGACATCATATAGAGGCAAAGCATCCTCCTCTTCAGTTGCTTCAGCTGCTCCTCCAGCACCCACATCAACTTGGCCTGGAGACAACCTCAAATTCATCTTATTTATGTTCGAGTTATTGAAGGAAAGATGGTTAATGAGAGCTTCTCCAACAGGCATAGCCACTAGACTATGGGTGCCTAAGACAGTCATAAGATAGGCAAATGGTATATCACTATGACCTGGATGAAGATGGAACTGAATCATGATGTAACAGATAAGAGATGAAAGACACACAGAGACACCAATAACAATAGAGTAAATAATGCGGATCATGAAAGTAGTGAGCTCAGTCTTGTTACCAGATCTAGGATAAACATTAGAAATGAATATACGATGGAGAACCCTGTATCTTAGTAACATAAATTTGGAACTGAGCGCATTCCCGGAACTCCATTCCGCATTCATGCTGTATAACACTCTAGTGAGCAATCTTTTCTCAGATTTAGATGGTTTTGCTACGAGAGTCGTAGTAATGGGAATACCGTCATCATTAACTGGAAGATTCATCAATCCAGATATTAAATGACTGTCCACATCAATAGGACCTTCTCTAGTAGTAATTGTAAACGTTAGATTCTCGGAAGAGAAGTTAGTTATGCAAGCATACATGTCCTGCGCAATGGAATGGTATGCCGGACCGCCCCAATTTAAAATGTTATCCCATCCTACTGTTTGAAGGAGGGGAACGATGCCAAATGGTTCTAAGTGATTAGAGTTGACCGTCCGTTCAACAATCACATTGCATAATTGAATATGCCACACATACTTGGGATCTTCTTCGGGTGACCGAACATGGCGCACCGTGATTGGAGCGGAACGAGAAGAAGGACCACGAGAACATTTCTTCTTATTTCTACTTTCCATTGCAACAAGAAAGATAAGGAATACAAGTAATGTAAGAAAGGAAAGAAAGGTTTTAAGAAAATCATATTTTTAGCTAGAAAACCCAACAAACCACCATAAACCTTGAAATAAACAACAAAAACAAGGAAATGGAAGAGTAAATAACTCGAATCTACAAGGAAATCGAAAAAGATGCACTAACCATAGAGGAATCGAAGGTGATTGTCGTGGTAGGGTTGGTTGGGGAAGATGAAGCAAATGAAAAAAGAATGCTTTTTAGGTAATAAAATCCCCCAAACCCGAGCGGGTCGACTGGTCGAGTACATACTCGACCGGTCGTGCCATGACTAGTCGAGTGTGTACTCGACTGCTCGTGCACCACAAAAATTCAGCAATTTTCACTATTTTTCAAATTTAAAAATTTGTAAAAATAAATAAAATAAAAGCATGCAATATATTATAAAAAAACACAAACATTTCAGTTCATATTGCACATACCCATATCCAATTTCAACTTAGCAAACCTGTTTCTGTCAAGCGATTTTGTAAATATGTCTGTAAGTTGATTTTTAGTCCGATTATAATCCACAGAAATAATCTTGTCTTTTACCAATTCACGAATATAATGATATCTAATGTCAATATGCTTAATTTGTGAATGCTGAATTGGATTTTTAGAAATGTTAATTGTGCTAGAATTGTCACAATATAAAACCATAGTATCTTGCGCAAATTCGTAATCACTTAACATTCTCTTCATCCACACAAGTTGGGTACAAGCATTACCGGCTGCAATATACTCAGCCTCAGCTGTGGAAAGAGATACAAAACTACGTTTCTTACTATGCGAAGAAACTAGGCAGTTCTCGACATAAAAACATCCACCGCTGGTAGACTTGTAGTCATCAATATTACCAACCCAATTTGCATTCGAATAACTGGCTAATTGAACATTAGTATCATGAGAATACCAAAGGCCAAACTTGCGACATATCTTAAAATGTGGTTTACAGCAATCAGGTGAGACTCTTTACAATCTGATTGATATCTAGCACAGATTCCTACGCTGAATGCAATATCAGGTCGGCTCGCAGTTAAATACAATAAACTATGTCACGCCCCAAACTTGAAAATTGGATTCATAGGAATCCCGATCACCAAATCTGGTGCCGACAGCCTCCATAGTACCCCATTCTTGGCTCTTAGGATTCATATGCCAGATTCCGATCCTGGGATCTTACAAGGAGGATTTATATATATATATATATATATATATATATATATATATATATACATTTAACTCGTAATAAACATAACCACAAGATTACCCAATACAAAAAAAAAGCAACATCAACATCACATATCCACTAATATAATCATTTGAGTACAAAGCTGAAAGGGAGATACATATATTAGAAATCAAATCTCTAGGAGACCGCTGCACGCTCCAAGCTCAACACTGCTGCAACCTAACATCACCTGCACGCATCTATCGTGCATAAGCTTATAGAAAGCTTATAGGGTGGTGTAAGTGTGTGCACAAGGTAAGTACCAAGTATTCAATACAATGCCATCATCATACAATACCAAAAATACTAGTAATCCATAAATCGTATAAAATCGAAATAAGCAGAGATATTGAAAAGATCATGAATTATCAGAGTAAGCAGAAATACTGATAAGAGCAGGACTTATCAGAGTAAACAAAAATACTGAAAAGATCATAAATCATACGATAACAGGTAAGCAGAAATACGGACAAGTCCATGGTTCAATCAATATCAGAATACTCAATATATAACAACTATGCAAATGAGGAGTCATAAAGAACTAAATATCATATGCCGAGGATGCAATGCAATATACATTTCCTGATGAGTTCACGAATAACGTCAGCCGTATCTAGACCATATAAATGTAGAAACACAGTAACCCAAAATACCATATGCTGCAGATGTAATGCAATATGCAGTGCGAATGGAATGACCATGCTGGAGTGTGAAGTCTAGATGATAGTACGTAGTATCGCAGACTATGTGGTCCATCACAAGGGACTTCTATCCAAACCAGTCCCATACCTAAATTTGGATAGTTAGACTCAATGTGGTAAACTCCTGATCTCAGGTTAGTCGCGTGCCCAACCGAAATCCTAGCCATGCGAAGGTACACGTAATAAATAGTTACGCACCACCAGCCCGAGTGGATAGTGAATGAATGTGTATGCAACTCCTGCTCAATAAGTCCACATATCAGTATGGTTCATCTCTGGGATTAATACCGGGGTTTAGTACACTCCAAATGGCACTGCCGCTCTCCCAGCCGCATAGTCCAAGTGAGAGTAAGAAACCTAACTATTCGCCTGGCCAATAGTCTGCCAATACCTATCCGGCATGTCGATAGCGGACCCATTTACGAGCTGGTCAAACTCAGCCTAGTATTGCCCCCTACCCTGGGGCGAGTAAGGCCACACCCCCTCCCAATCGACTACGACACAGTGGGAGACGTGGCCTCCTGGTATTCGGCGCTTGGGTGCTCATGTATCTACTCAGTCTCGACGTTGAGGCATCTCCTGGCCATGGTGGTTTAGGAATTTTCACCAAGGGACATCTTTGGTGCCCGTATGCTAGAACCAAACATTTCTGGTGTCCCATCTGGCCATCCACGATATGCCTATGGGGGCTATGACCCTGATGTCGCTACGGTGTACAATAGTCATATCACAAAATGTGTGATGCATGAGTCATACAATCCAGTCATACATCAATCCTACGCATGCCGTGCGCTCATGTGAGATAACCTCTGCCTATCAGGGAGTCTCATATTAACTTACCCAATGACACATGCAATGGTCAATCACATCTTATAACAAACATGCAGATGATGCGTATGGGCATGTATCATGATGCTATGCTGTCACATACTCAGTGGACCTTACTCACAGGCCACATATACACAATAGGTGGGCCTTACTCATGGGCCTCAAATACGCCATGCTCATGGGCTCGAATACATCACATGTGGGCCTCGACAAATCGGAATCGACCTGTATAATCGGCCTCGACAATTGGAAACAGCCTTGGCCTTGACAATTCGGAATCAGCCTCGATACTTGGCCTCGACAATCGAAATCGATCGATAATCGGAATCGACAAATCCGTCACGTAAATCGGCAATGGTCACGACAATAAAAATTGACTAATAATCAGAATTGCAAATCGGTCACGTCAATCAGAACCGATAATCGGCCATGACAATTGGGATCGATCGATAATCAGAATCAGCAAATCGGTCATGACAATTGAAATCGGCTGATAATCGGAATCGGCAAATCGGTCATGTCAATCGGAATTGGGAATCAGCCATGATGATTGGGGTTAATCGCTAATCAGAATCGGCAAATCGGTCATGACAATTGGGATCGATCAATAATCAGAGTCAGCAAATCGGTCACGTCAATCAGAATTGACAATCGGCCACTACAATTGGGATCGATCAATAATCAGAATCGGCAAATCGGTTACGTCAATCAGAATCAACGTAACAAACGGCCTAAGGGAAGGTCATAATGAGGACATTAAACCATCATTGGCCAACAATGTGGCCATTTAACTAACATCGCTCCCAAGGAAGGGCCCATACAAGGAATTCATGCACAACTTAACGGGCCATACATACATCACACTAGGCCTCAACCATGGGCCTTGGATACATCACAATGCACCTTGCCAAATGGGTCGAAAATACGTCATAATGGGCCACGACATATGGGTTGGAAGTACATTTCAATGGCCCTAATCATATGGGCCGGAAACATATCACAATGGGCCACGACACATGGGCCGGAATTACATTACAATGAGCCTCGCACATGAGCCTATTATACATAACAAGTGGGCCCCGCACATGAGCCTATTATACATAAGAGGTGGGCCCCGTACATGGGCCAAAGATACATCATGATGGGCCGATCAATGGGCCTAGAAAAGTGGATGAACCGTGTGCATGCAACACACACACATCATGGTAGGCGGCATAAATGAACGACATAGATATACAATACATGCATCAATGGTAGGTCCCACGTGGTGCCGTCCAAAGGGGGACGGTGTGGATATAGAGTACGTACACCAAGGTGGTCCCCACCACATGAGCCTATTATACGTAATAGGTGTGCCCTGCATATATAACAAATGGCCCCCACCAGATGGGTAGCGTGGATACAACATACATCGCGGTGGAGCCCATGGCACTGTCCAAACATTGTCTAGCACTGTCCAACACTATCTGGATAGTGTGGATGAAAAAAAATACATAATGGTGTGGCATTCCACTGTCCTAGTCAAGCGGACTGTAGGGATCTAGAATACGTAATTCAAGGTGGCCTCGCATGGGATCCATGGATGCACGGAGTGGATACAACGCTACTCAGGGTGGACCCAACCACAAATGGATAGATGGTGTAAATATAGTACATACATCATGGTGGAGTCCATGATCTGGATGGTCCATCAAGGCAGGCCCCACATGATACATACAACATGGTGGATTCCACACGTGTGTGGGAGGCCCACGCTACAGGGCAGCATGAATGAAACACAAATATCATGGTGGCGTCCCACATCACCAGTCCAGATGGATAGTATGGATAAAGCAGATACATCAAGGCGTGTGTCCCGCCTTAGAAAAAAAAAACAGATGGACAGCCAAGAGAAAACACATACATCATGGTCGGCCCATACAACACTTGCTACCCTCAATACAGATGGACGGTTTGGACATCACAAACCTTTGATCAGGCCCACAGTACTGCTGATGTCAGTACGACAACTGAATAGCTAGGCTGCAGGTGGACGGTTTAGATTAAAACACATAGATCATGTGGTCCTACGCCCATCAGTTGATTGGACGACGTGGGTATAAAACATATACATAACGGTGTGGCCCAGCATCTAATTGGACGGTGTGGATCACGATTAGACCCACAAATTAGTTGACATTACTACAATAGCTATATAACTGCTGTACACCTACCAACCCTCTGCCAAATACGGTGGGTCCGAAGTAGGGCCATCATATATATATATATATATATATATATATAATATTTTAACATTATCTACAGCTTGCCTATGCCAGTGACCACCGTCCATTGGACTGGACGGTGTGGGTATACATACATACATTAGTGGGTACCACGTGGGGCCCACCATAACGTTTATATACCATCCAAACTATTGATAAGGTCACGCAGACCCAGATGAAGAGAGAAAACAAATTTCATGATGATCCAACACTCCTGTGACAACCCCAAAAGGGTTTTAATGGCAGGCGTTCAATCCCACTGTTTCTTGCCGTGTGGGCCACCTGAGCCCTCATACGCCTGATTCTTAAGATGACCCACTACCCCAAAGGGGGCCTATCAAATGCATGGTGTTGATGTTCAAAGCACATCACGGTGGGGCCCACACATGGGACCCACGTCCCTGTCCTCGCCAACGTGCAACAAAGGACGCTGCTGCAGTGTCCTCTGGACGTCAGCAGTAGCAACCCTGCTGCATGTTTGCTTATTATTATTTTTTTTGAAAAAAAACTGAAATTTCATGGTTTCTCGTACGTAAAGCCTGCTTTAGGATGATCCAGTCCAACCATTGCATTCTACGGCTCAAGACAGTTCAAACTAACCCAATATTCAGTATGTTTGACATGTAGAAAATTTAAAATGGCCCTTAATGAATTTTAACGGTAAAAATCACCATTTTCTATGCTATGGCCCGCCAGAACATCGGATTAACTTCATTTTTCGGCTTAATGCCTAAAATAAGATGGGGAATGGAATGGACGGCGTGGATAAGGTTCATACATCAAAGCAGGGCCTATATGAGTGGCACACCCAAAAACCTTAACTTCAAGTACCTTTTTATTTATTTATTTATTTTTTGTTTTAATACATCCACTGTCGGTCACACTCCACTGCATGTCCAGCGGACGCATGCGTCTGGGCTGCGTGGGTATATATGTCATCAAGGTGGGTCCCACGTGTGGGGTCCACAGCTAGTGGGTCCCACGTGTACGTGATCCACTTGATCAATCTAATATTAATTGTTTCGACAAGGAAACAAAAGTATTTGATTTGGGAGAATAATCTTATTCAAACATAACAATGAAATAATCATAAAGACAATCGTCATACTTTATTGATTCTGAATTCATTTACATCCTCTAGTATCCCTTGATTCTAAGATAGTTTACAAAGAACTTATTACAAATGTCAATTATTATAGCTAAATATAATTTTCGGCAGCATAACGGCAATGATCTCAATCATCTCCAATGACTTAGGAGGAATAGACAAGTTGATCATCAGTCTTCAAGAGAATGAAGATTCCGGCAGCATTTCGATGCTATTTTGGTCATCCCCTGAAATTTAGGAGGAATACGTCTCTTCGTTGATGACTCTTCCTTTCTCTTGATTAAGAAGAACTTGAAGCTTTGAGGACTCCAATCATTCCGAGGACTCCGATCATTCCGACAGCATTTCAGCCCATTGCTGTCAAAAACTGCCAATCAATAGGTTTGCGCGGGTCCGCGCAAACGATATGCTTTGCGCGGGTCTGCGCAAACCATAAAAGCACTCAGCTGCTTTGCGCCGACTGGCGCAATCTTCCAGGAGTCCAATACTCCTTTGCGCGCGGTCGCGCAAAGCGGGGGAGTCTAGTACTCCGCACCTTCTGTCTTCTCTTTCGTCTTTGCTTTACTTCTGAAATCTTCGAACCCCTTTTTAGAGAAGGAATGGGGTATTTATAGACAATTTCACCAGTGGAAATCTCTAATCTGGTCGATGTGGGACAAAAATATCATTCAACCACTTTTATCGCACTATCATGGACTTTGCGCGGACACGCGCAAACGATATTCTTTGCGCGGTCACGCGCAAACCTTCAATCTCGCGCAAACTGTCTTCTTTCCTTAACCTGCGCAACCCTTACACTTTGCGCGGTTCTGCACAAGTATTTCTCTTTGCACGACCCCGCGCAAAGTGGTCTTCAAGTTGTTTCTTTGATGTTTAAAATTGATTTCTTGATCTTTCTTATCTTTCACTTTCATGCTTATTTTATGCCTCAACATTAATGTTTTTTCCCATCCTCATTTAGGTAGGGCCCACATGGTTTGGAACGGTTGGATAAGACATACATCAAGGTGGGGTACATCCGGGTGGGCCACACGGCCATATCATCACATCAAAATAATGAAAGAGAGAGAGAGAGGGAGAAAGAAGCACCCAATTTTGATCTTCTCGGACTTCTTCCGTTAACACACTCTAGAGCTCCAATGAAACGATTTCGACAGTTGAGATGGACTTTGGATGGTGAAGATGGGAAGTAGGGGGTAGGCCACACATGGCTTCTCACATGGAGGTTTGGACGTTGGAGTCTCATGGTTGCTTGAAAAAAGAAGAAAATGAGAGAGAGAGAGAGAGAATGGGATGGGTGAGTGAGGTGATGGGTGTACTTGTGTAAGGGAGAGAGTTGACTTTAAGGGGGTGGTTGTACTTGGGGATGGGTGTGAGTGATGGGAGTGATGTGTACTTGATTGATGTGATTGATGTGATATTTTATAGGGATTGCAATGCGCTGCGTTCATCCTGAAACTGAACGCGGGCCCACATCTCCTGGCCAAGGTATCGCCTCGGTGCGCGAGACGTGGCATCGGAACTGCAGCGACGGCGTGATCACCAAGGTACAAGTTTCGAATTGAGCTAACCTCGGTTTGTGGGACTTGGCTTAGGATTGCAAAAAACGTCGGATACGAGTCGAGAATTGCCGGAATTTGTCCGGTAGGATCACAGAAGCATACGGAACGGTACGGATTAGGGCACGGGTCTTACAAACTACCTATCATGTTACGATACAACTTAGGATCTACACATTTACCTGTTGAATCCGTAGAGAGTTTAAGTGTCATACTCATAGGAGTATCGAAGTTCTTACTGCTCTCAAATCTAAATTTTTTCACCAAGTTTAGAGCATACTTGGTTTGAGAGATAAATATCCCATCAGCAAGCTGTTTCATTTGCAGACCTAAAAAATAGTTCAATTCTCCTACCATACTTATTTCAAACTTGGACTTCATTAAATTTGCAAACTTAATAGATATGTTAGCACAAGTAGATTCATAGATAATGTCATCAACATATATCTGCACTATTAGAATGTAATCATTGTATTTCTTTATAAACAGTGTCTTATCAACACTCCCCATTACAAAGTTATGACTTAGTAGAAACTAAGTCAACATTTTGTACCTTACCCTGGGAGCTTGTTTTAAACCATAGAGTGCCTTTTTTAGGTGATAAACATGGTTAATATGTTTAGGGTCTTCAAAACCCTTAGACTGTTCTACATATACTTCCTCATGTAGATCACCGTTCAAGAATGAACTCTTGACATCCATTTGGTAGATTTTAAAATTTTTGTAGCAAGTAATGGATATGAATAGTTTGATAGATTCAAGATGAGCTACTGGGGTAAAGGTTTCATCATAATCGATGCATTCTATTTGAGTGTACCCTTGTACAACCAGTCTCACCTTATTTCTTATAATGTTACCTAATTCACCAAACTTATTTTTTAAGATCCACTTGGTTCCAATTATATGTTTATCATCAGGTCTAGGAACCAAATGCCATACATCATTTCATACAAAATGATTAAGTTCATCTTGCATAGCTATAATCCAGTTTTCATCAGCAAGTGCTTCTTTTACATTGGCCGGCACAATCTGGGAAGTGAAGCACACATGGTTATGTATGTTTTCAAGTTGTTTACGAGTGCGCACACCGGTGAGAGGATTCTCAAGTATTTGATCAATTGGATGGTCTTTAACTGATTGCAGTTTAGTGTCATTATTTTGACTAGATGAAGAGTCTGTTTTATCAAATAATGAGACTTCATCATCTTCTGAACTAAAGTTGATGTATTCAGATGATCATCTATGACAACATTAATGGATTCCAAAATTACACCGGTCCTCTTATTGAGAACACGATACGCTTGACTATTTAGAGCATATCCTTGGAAAATACCTTCGTCACTTTTAGTGTCGAATTTTCCCAAAATTTCCCTGTCATGTAGAATATAGCATTTGCTACAAAAAACTTGAAAATATTTGACTGTTGGCTTCTTATTGAACCACAGTTCATATGCAGTCTTATTATTCAATTTTCTAGTATATACATGATTAATAATATAACAAGCAGTGTTCACAACTTCAGCCTAAAGATTTTTAGGAAGTTTCATGCTATTTAATATAACATTAGCCATCTCTTGGAGAATTTTTTATGCAAAAGTAACTTGGACAGGGGATATGGTTGGTCTCTTCGAAATAACCTATGCCTTGGTCTTCCTGATAATTCTTTACTTGTGGTGGAGGAAGGTATATGGCATGATTTTCTGGGTAATATCTACGTTCCAAGTAGTATTGATGAGCCCACCAGCGCATCCAGGAGTAAGAAGTATGAACAGGATAGTTATAGTCAGGAATTATGAAATGAGACCCAGTATTGACATTTAAGAGCTTCCTCCATATTAAAGCCCAATTATATGGCCCAATACCGCAACTCCTCATGGATCTCGTAACAATATCACAAGTTTCGGGCACGGTCTAGTCAAATCCAAATTGACGAGCAAATCTACTCAGATAATAGGGTTCATGCCAGAATGTGCTACCATCTCTCATTGGGAGAGTACTAGATCTAATGGAAATAAGGAATGAATGTTTGCCAAAAGAGATAGCATCGTCATCAACAACTTTTATGCCTTCCGGATGGCTAGTGAATGAAAATTGATGAAAGTCGATAGGATCACCATTTTCTATCTTTTCAGTGACCTAGCTTTCTGATTTCTCGATCATCCTCCTTAATTGATAATGCTAAAGAGGGAACCAGTGGGGATCTAAATATGCTCATTTAGAATTAGTAAAGGTCCAAGGGAAGTATACTCCTACCCAGCCTATAAAGAAATGCCAAGGAGCACAAACTAGAAAAGATTTAATCATTGAATCTACAGGGCTGGAAACTATGTCCCCAAAAGCGTGATATAAGGAGCATAGAACTGGAGGAGCTAACGAATATATCTGACCCTCCACCATCACACTTACGACTACAAAGAGGGATGGTCTGATGACGTCCATTTGTTCCAGGTCAGGATATATTACTAAGCTCAGCCAATAAGCTAAAATAGCAGCTAATTTGCAAGAACCACTGTATTCAGCGGTGCTCGTAATGTTTTCACGAATGGTATTGAGGTCCCAATGATTATGGCCTGCAAAGCTATCAAAGTAAAATAATATGGTTATTTAGAAGAGAGATGAAGACTTGAAAGACCTGAAAAGGAAAGCGCAAAAGCAAAGAAATATATCGTAGTTTTTGAGAAAAGTGAGCCAACCATTCAAGGGAATTAATATGTTCAGACTGTGGGAAGTTGGTCAGTTCTCTGAAGAGTTCAAGTACGGTCTTTGAAATCTTAGATTTGCTATTTTCCATAGAAGCCAGAGAAAGTTCTTTGTTTGAAGGGATATAAGCATCAAAGATGTCACCCATGATGGGAAGACTTGCTATATAGAGAAGATCCCATAGAGTAATGCTCATCTCGCCTAAAGGAAGATGAAAGGAGTTGGTGATTGGGGACCAGTGATTAAGAAAACCCTTGAAGATAGCTGCATCTCCATGGAAATGTTCTGATGTGGCTATAATGGCATCGAGAAGGTTAATATATTCCAGAATGGTAGTATGTTTTTGAACAATGGTCTGGACCTAAGCACTTTGAGGAGATAAAAGACCCTTAGCTAGAAAATCATTTATTCTCCAGGGTACATGACCATTGAAGAGATATTGCTGGGAAGTTTCAAAGAAATGAGTTGGGAGGGGCTGATGAAGATTATGGCAAGGACGTAAAAATTGCATTTTATATATCATACCAGTCTTTTGGCGTAATTCTTTCCCTTTCAAAATCCTTGGTTCCCTCATAATCCATTTGTCTATAGAAGTAAGGCTACTTTGATAGGTGGATGGTTCACTACGCAGAATTGGTCACTGGCATCATAAATTTATAGGGATGATGATGGTTTCGCCCATAGAGGGGTAGTGAACCTCCAAAACTTCTTCATTGATTTCTACGCAATCCTAAGTATGGTAAGAGGGCTGTTCAAATGCTGAAGAAGATGAAGGATTCTCTCTTCTTGAAGACGAAGCTTTCGAATGTTTCATGATTAAGGAATGAAGATTATTAGAATTGAATATAAGATTTTGAGGAGAAAAGAGGCGATTTAGAGTCCAAAAGAAAATTAGGCAGAATTCTGGAACACTTGAAATTGCACTAAGTGTAGACAAGTTGCGCGGGATTGCAAGTTACGCGGATTACAAGTTGCGCGAGTCTGTAAGTAGCGCAGAAAAGGAGTTTGGTCTAAAGAAAGATTTCAAAGTGAAGAAATGGTTGGAAGTTCAGTATTTATAGCCAATTTGGGGTTCGGTTGAAGTTGCGCGGGGTCCAATGAAGGGGAAGTTACGCAGGTCCGCACAACTCGGTTTTAAAGATAGGTTATTTGATCCTTCGCTTTACTTGATGAGTAGGAAAATCTCATATCAAGGGGGCACTTGTTGGAGCATAAAATTTAGTTAAGGAAAGAATCAGAAAAGGAAGATTGAAGATTAAAGCAGAATGCAAGAGAAGTGAGTTGCGCGGGGGAGAAGTTGCACTGAGGCAGGAGTTGCATGGGACCACCCAACTCGTTATGGGTCTGCTGGTCTGCACTAGTCCCATTAAGGATTGTTGGATCAAGAATGTGAAGTGGGGTCCACAGCTTAAGATTCGAGGACCCACATGTGAGGAAGCCTATAAATAACCCCCTACCCCCTCATTTGGAGGATCAGATCTCCAGAAGACCAGTGCCTCTGATAGGTATTGGAGAGGAGAGAGAGAGAGAGAGAGAGAGAGAGAGAGAGAGAGAATGGAGGTTGGGCCGTGCTACTCTTCATGAGTTGCGCGGGCCTGCGCAACTCCTCGGCCACGCAACTCATCTGTGAGTTGCGCGGGTGCTTTATGAAGCAACCATGTGTTGATTTTCAGGAGCTTTTCAAGTCATTGCAAATATTTCGAAGGGTCCTGACATTTCCTTTATCATGTTAATGAAGGAAGAAGTGCAAGGAAGATCCGCACAACTTATCTCAAATGGAGATATGAATGATATGAGTTGGAATGCTACAAAAATTCATATTTGAATATATTCAATACTTGTTTTTTTTTTTGTCATTAGGAACTCTATCCTGGAATCAAAGGATCAAAATGATGTAATTTACTCAGAATGAATAAATTTGTTGATTATTCTCTCTATTCTTTCTTTGGTCATTGTTAAGTGAGATAATCCCCCTGAATCAAATGCTTTCATTTCTAGTCGAAACAGTTACTGGATGAGAGTTCTATGTTAGGACCCTACAAAACAGAAAACAATGTTAGTTTCTAAAAAAAAAAAAAAAAATACAGGAAAAATCCTAAAAACAAAGTTTTAAAATTAAAAAGTTCTAAAACCCCTAGATTAAAAAAAATTCAAAAAATAAGAAAAATCTAACCTATTCCTAAAAACAAAGAAACCTAAGTCAAATAGGAAATCTAGAAAAGAAAGGAAGAGAATTAGAAAGAGATTACCAAATTAGAAGTTTCTATATTAAGATCCTGCAAAGTAAAAAAACAAATTACTTTCCTAAAACAAATTAGGAAAGTTTCTAACCTAGAAATAGAAAGTAAGTTAGTTTCTAAAAATAATTCAGAAAAACCCTAACCTAAAAATAGAAAGTAAATAAACCCTAATCTTAACCTAATTTCAAAACTAATTAATCTCAGAAAAACACAATTGTTAGACCCCGGCAATGGTGCCAAAAACTTGTTCACAACCCCAAGTGTAGGGTCGCGATGTAATAATAATCTAGGTAAGACCAAGGTCGAATCCACAGGGACTAATCTTGTGAGTAATTCTGAAAGTAACTAGAAGTAGAACTAGAAGAAGAAGTAAATCTAAATATGGAATTAAAGGGAGTAATTGTAATGTGGGTAATTAGAAACTTTAGAAATTTAAAGGTGAGAAATAGGGTTTCCATGGATCCACTTGTAGAGATCAGAGAGATCTATGCTTGATTCAAGGACACAGCTAGAATTAGAGTCCTATCTTATCCAATTGGTAAGAAGAGATTTGTCAGATATCTGAACTTCTCATGGATCTAATCATCAATGGATGAGAATTGTGAAGATTTGGAAGTGATTCTATCACCTAACCATGCCTAGGAGATAAGGCAAATAACAGGATTTACCAATCCCACAACCAATCATAAGAGAATTGTGAAGGTTACGAAGGATTCCATCATCCTACTATGCCCAAGGGACAATGGTGAACAACAAGATTTTTTAATTTCACAATCTCAATTCAGGAAAAGAAGATATTTCAAGCTATTGCATATTCGTTGTAATTTGTCACAACAAACCATTAAAAACTAAAAATATTCCTTAATAATCATATTAGAATCTAAGAGAGTTCAACAAAACATGAATCAAAACAAAGCAAACATCTCAATCATACTACAAGCTTCACCTCTTAGCCCTAGTTAAGAGGTTTAGCTAACTATAGACATGATTGGACTAAATTCTCTTAAGAAAAGCATAAAAACAACTAAGGAAGAAGAAGAAAAACTCTTGGCAACGACTTCTCCACCCTGTCGCTCCTCTCCTTAAACCTTAAAAGATGCTTAGGAACATCATAGGGACTCTTGTTTGTAGTTTTGTAACTCCAACTTTCTCACCGAATTAGAAAAATCTAGAAACCGCCTCAAATTTACGCAGTCTGTGTGCTTTCACATAACCTAGATGAGTCGAGGAAAACCTTCTACTGGTCCAGGGCACCTTTGACTAGTTGAGGAAAGTCTTCGATTGGTCGAGAATCGCGTGAAATTAAAAGTGCATGTTATTGTAGTTCGAGTAGAGGAATCTTTGACTAGTCGAGTAGGGGCCTTAGATTGGTCGAAGGAGGGCTTAGACTAGTCGAAGCAGGAAAATTTTTAGGGTTCCTTTTCTTCACTTCAAGTCTTCAATTCTCTTCATTCCTCACTTAGTTTTCTTGGATCTTTAGCATGTGAATTCTTCATTTTTGGTCTTCTAAGATCCAACCTTGGCTTTAGTGATTCTTGAGTGTTAAATCCATGCTTTTAGCATCCTTTTCAATCCAAGCTCTTAAATTCACATTACAACACAAACATAAGTAAAATAGAAAATTAAGCAGTATCATGTTCATAAAACTAAGATATAAATGAGGTCCAATATATGCAATATTTAACCCTCAAAACAATTCCCAACCATTATTTTGCTAGTCCCGAGCAAAGTATGTGAAAAATAAATCTCAATGCTTAATGTTAGAAATCCTTTTTAGAAAATAATCTTTTGTGCACTCAAGGATGAATGGGTATAATTAAAGTACGAAAGTGAGATTTCAAAAACCTAGAACTAATTAAATAAGTTCTATATCCAATAAATCAAAGCATAATTTATATATCAAGTTTTTCAATCTGCTTAGTGAAAGTCAATTTACTTCCCATACAAATCCTATTAAATCATCATGTTAGCTATGCTCATCACTTCAAGATTTGTTTGAAACTCAAGTACTAATTCCGAACTTATCCCCTTTTCCTTCTTTTTCCAGTTTTTGATTTTATATTGACAGTCAATTTTTATTCATTCTTTTTATTTTTGCATTCTTTTTCAGTCTTTTCATATTTTTCATTCTTTTTCATGACCTCTTTGTCGATCTCCTCTTTTTTAACTGGTTCTTTTCTTCTTTTAAGGTGGATAAAATTTTTCAGACTTGATTTTCACCATCTATCAATGATTCACATACTAACAATCAGAAATTCTAGTGCGTCTTACAGAAGGTATTATTGAATTTAATGTGTCTTGTGATTTAAATTAACATGATATTCAAACTACCTCTTAATCAATTGAGCACAAGAACTTAGGTGATAAGTTACTTAGATGATTAGACTCCAGCAATTCAAGATTCAATCTCTATCTTATCATAATCAAAGCATTCTTAAGTACACAATTCATCTATTCTCAAACAGATTTCAACTTGATACATTGAAAATTTTTAAAAATTTTGTTCAAAACTGAGAAAACACTGATTAGGTTACCTAATTGCCCATCCCCAAACAAAAAATCTACATTGTCCCCAATGTAAAAGAATAATCATGCAATGCAAAAAAAGGTAATAAAAAGAAAAGGGAAGTGATGGAAAGGTGTTGAGGGTCAAGTACTGCATATTGGACTTGATTTATTACTTAGTTTTATGGACATGATAATGCTTAATATTTTATTTTAATCATGTTTGTGTTATAAGGTGAATTTAAGAGCTTCGATTAAAAAGATGCTAAAAGCATAGATTTAACACTCAAGAATCACCAATGTCGAGGATGGATCTTATGAGACTAAAAATAAAGAATTCACATGCCAAAGATTCAAGAAAAGCAAGTGAGGAATGAAGAGAATTGAATAATTGAAGTGAAGAAAATGAACCCTAAAAATTGGCATCCTTCGACTAGTCTAAGCTCATCCTCGACCAGTCGAAGGATCCTGCTCGACCAGTTGAAGATTCCTCGACTTAAATTCCGGTGATCAAAATCCTTTAATTCTCGCATCCTCGACTAGTCAAAGGAAACCCTCGACCAGTTGAAGGCTATCCTCGACCAGTCTAAGGTTACACAGACAGCACATGAATTGCGAAAATTTGAGTCGGTTTCCAGATTTTTCTAACTCAGTGCGAAAGTTTGAGTTACAAAACTATAAATAGGGGTCCCTAGGATGTTCCTAGGCATCTTCAAGGGTTCGAGGAGTGGAGCAAAAGCATGGAGAAGCCGTCGCCAGGAGTTTTTCTTCCTTTTCCTTAGTTGTTTTTATGCTTTTCTTAAGAGATTTTAGTTCAATTATGTCTATGATTGGCTAAACCTCTTAGCTACAGCTAAGAGGTGAAGCTTGTAGTGCGATGGGATGTTTCTATTGCTTTGATTCATGTTTAAGTTGAACTATCTTTGATTTTAGTTTGAAATTTAAGAAATCCTTTTAGTTTTTAATGGTTTGTTGTGACTCAAATTACAATAGATCTGCGATAGCTTTGAGTATATTCTTTTCATGTATTGAGATTATGAAATTAGGAAATCCCGTTGTTCACCATCGTCCCATGGGCATGGTTGGGTGATGGAATCCTACCTAATCTTCCCAATTCTCTTATGATTGGTTGTCGAATTGGTAAATCCTATTGTTTGCCTTGTCTCCTGGGCATGGTTTTGTGATGGAATCACTTTCAGTTCTCACACCTCTCATCCATTTAGAATTAGGTCAACAGAAGTTTAGATTTTGTTTCACTGTGATATCTTCCAATTGGATAAGATGGGACTCTGATTCCAGTTGTGTCCTTAAATAAAGCATAGATCTCCCTGATCTGTATAAGTGGATCCTTAGAAACCCTAATACCACCTTTGAATTTGTTAGTTTTTAATCACTTTAATCACAAATACTCTCTCAATTAATTCAAATCTAGATTCACATCTTCTTCTAGTTCTAGTTACTTTCAGAAGACAGACAAGTTTAGTCCCTGTGGATTTGACCTCGGTCTCACTGAGATTATTACTGCATCGCGACCCTACACTTGGGGTTGTGAACAAGTTTTTTGGCACCGTTGCCGGGGACTAAGGGTTGCATTTTTCTGAGATTATCTAGTTTTAGAATTAGTTTAAGATTAGGGTTTTTCTATTTTTAGGATTAGGGTATTTTCTATTTTATTTTAGAAACTAAGCTTTCTAATTCTAGGTTTAGAAATTTTCTTTTTCTATTTAAAAAAACTACTTTCTAATTTTAGGTTTAGAAACTTTCCTAATTTCATTTTAGAAACTAACTTTTCCTCTTTTAGAAACTTTCTATTTTCTGTTTTTAGAAACTTTCCTTTTTCGTTTTTAGATACTAGGTTGCTTTCTTATTATTATTTTTAGAAACTAACTTATCTTTCTATTTTTGGTTTTAGAAACTTTCTAATTTTAGAATTTTTGTTTTAGAAACTGACTTGTTTTGTTTTATTTTGTAGGATCTTAATTTAGGAACTTCTAATTGGTAACTTCCTTCTAATTCCCACTCTCTTTCTATTTCTAGATTTCTATTTCCCTTCTTTCTTTTAGGTTTAGGTTGGAATTTGAAATTGAGGGCTGAGAGTGTTTCATTCCCAAGTGGGTTCATGACAACACTCAACGTCTTTTGAGTGAAGGAGGATTGGTTGAGGGTTATCTATCCATCACAGGATTAGATACCACTCGAGATCCTCAGAATTAATTGAGGTTATAGCTGCCAATCAACCGGTTAATTAACCGAGAGTGTTGGAGCATAAAAATCATTAAGAGGAGAAGAAATTTAAGATTGAAAACTGGACATGGAATGAAAGGGATGAATAGAGGAACTATCTGGTTAGTTGCCTGGGTCACACAATTAAGAAGCTCAGTTGTGCAGGTCGCGCAACCGGAAAGCATCGTTACATGCATCGCGTAACTAAGGAGGTCCGTTGCATGGGTCGCGCAACCAGTGAACACTCTTGCGCGGTTCGCACAATCAACAAAAGGAAAAACGTTGTTGTAAATGGACTTTCCTAATGCAAGAGTGGGTCCACTGGCATGAGAATTGAGGATTGGCAAGTGTGGAGAACCTATAAATATCCCATTCCCCCTCTCATTTGGGATTGGAGATTTTGGAGAACAGAGCAGAGTGATCGAAGGTATGGAACGGAAGGAAGGTTCGGTTGCGCGGATCGTGCAACAACTCTTTCGGGTTGCACGGATAGTGCGACACGTCTATTGATTGCACGGATCTTGCAACCCGCGTATCAGTTGCGGGGATCGCGCAACTAGTTCACAGTTCAGCCAAACATGTTGTCGGAATTGCAGGGAGCATTCAACTCCAACCTTCCAGCCAAGTATGTTGTGGGAAGAGATTCCTCCTAAGTATTAGGAGATGAACAAAATAGCACCGTAATGCTGTAGAATTTTCTATCTCTTTAAACATCGAGCAAATCTAATTCGGCCAACCTTATTCACATTTTCATCATCTGTCATTGACTGGTGTACTGTTAATCTTAGCCATGCGACTTGCATTTTGATCGAGATGACGGCTTCAACACCATAAAGTAATGAATACGGTGTAGCTTTTGTCGCAGTGTGATGAGTAGTTCTATAAGCCCATAAAGCCTCTTGCAACTTTTTGTCCCAGTCATGCTTATTTCCTATGACAGTTTTCTTCAATATTTTCACAATCCTCTTATTGAATGCCTCTGCTAACCCATTGGCTGGAGGGTAGTAAGGTGTTGAAAATGAATGTTGTATGCCAAATTTCTGGGATAATTTCTCCATGCCTCTATGTAACACCCCAAACTTTTCAATAACCGAGTATTGAAACTTCTCGAGTGTTAGCATGAAATTTAACTTAATATGTACATGTGTACGATACCAATTTAGTTATCCCAACCTTACATCTATTCTCTAACATGAATCAAGGCGTTGAGAATAGTCTTTATTATGTGGTCATCCAAAGAAAGTGGGAAGAAGAAAGAAGGGTCCACTACCTGGCCTTCCAAAGAAAGTGGGAAGAAGAAGAAGAAGAAGAAGAAGAAGAAGAAGAAGAAGAGAGCTTTCGGGTCAACTCAGTCCACTAACGAGTTGGGTCTGAGTTGGAATGATTCTAGCTAACCACTTCGGCGGGTAAGATCTAGTGCCAATTTTCCTCCAACTTTGTATTATGCATAAGCTTTCCATTATGATTTGAGTTCATGATTAAATAGATTGATTAGTACGTGAGTCAAATCTAGTTGACTCAGTGAGGAAATTCATTTAACTGTAAATTGTTGAATTAAGAACATTGGCTGACTAAGGTTGTTGAATATCTACGATTCAATCAAATTGAAACTCTCAATTAGATTGAAAACTACTTCAAAACCTAGACCTAAATCTACATTTATACTAAATCATAGCTTGATATTGATAATAACCATGCAATCTATGTAATATAATGATCCAACCATATGAACCATGTTAATTATGCTAGAATTGGGTACAACAACGCATATATTCAAATCTAGCAATGTTAGACTGTGATCAAGTCGAAGAGGTGAGGGTTTTTCCTTTAAGCTTACTTTAATTTAAGTTGATATGAATTATTTTGCCTTTTACCTATTCACATGTTACTATGATTCTCTTTCTGCAATTGTTAATTTACCATTAACAATTCCTTATCCTTTGAGATTATGGTATGATGATTACGAGTGATCTTCATTGTTTTTATGTGGGGCAATGGATTCAAGCCTTGCCCTTGTCTTTATCAATTTTATTGAGTTAGCCCTAACTACTCTCCTTTTATTGAGTTGGACATTGCCACTCTCCTCTTTGTTGAGTTATTCATTGCTACTCTCCTCTTTGTTGAGTTAGACATTGCTACTCATCTCCTTTATTACATTAGCCTTGTGCTACTTACCTTCATGGCTTGGGCATGTGTCTTGGAATTCTAAAGCTCCCACGATTCAATTGATTTCCTCTTTGGTGCAAGTACTATATTGGGAATCTCACTTCTAACAATTAAATAAATATCGTAGACGTAATGCGTTTTCAGTAGCGGCCCCTAAGGCGACATATAATTCCATGTTTCATGGGTATTAGAGTACAAATAGATGTAAGTAATTCGCAATGCGTGTTACATCACTTCCGGGATTGGATATCACAAATAATTGCTCCATAAACAAATCTTATCACGTAATTCATCAGTCATGTGTTGTGTTCGTCTTGAGATAACCGCGTAAAATCATGTTAAATGTGGGAAACGCCGACGAATCTTCGTAGAATGGGATCGAGGCGAGTCGGATAACTCTAATCATTTTCCACATTCTAGCAATTGTTAAGTGTGATAAACTACATAGACTTTGCTAGGCATGCATCTCATGTATATTGCTTGTGTATATTGATACCTCTCGTAGTTGTGGAGTACCGGATGTATCAGAACCTTTATATCACTTTTATGAATCTCTTGAATTATTATTAATCTCGAAGGATAACCATCACTATGAGTAGGGAGTTGACCCTCTCCAACCGTACAGATGATGTGGGTGATGTACAGATTGAAGACCTTGAGGACCATCTTGAAAGTGCCCTGGTTTGTCAATTAGCGTGAGAGTTGAGTCAGTAAGACAAGTGGGCCCCATATGAAGATCATCAAGCGTCTGCCTCAACTGGATGTGTGCTCAGAACTCATCAAAGGTAAACTTAGCCTCACATCTCATGTCCCAAAACACCCAAGTATATAAAACCCTTAAAATGAAAATGAGTAGAACAACATAGGTGTTTTAGTATGAAAATTTATTTTGCAAAATAGAAAATTTTCTAAGTTTTCAATCTTTCTCGATATATCGATACCACATCGATGTGATTGAATACCTGTTATCGATGTCTTCAGAAAGTACTTGATATCATCAAATTGAGGACCCCTTATGTCCAGCAACCAACTTGATCCTTGGACAAAATTCTCAATGAATCAATGGACTATTCGATATCATCGGAATTCAAATTCCGATTACATCGAGACAGCTCGATATAATCGAATTCTGGCTAGTTTGTGTCTAGCGTGCTATTAAGGAAAATCTCATATTTATCGATGACTCGAAGAGAGCCTCGATGCCATCGGAACTCAATTTCCAATGATATCGAGGGAGCTTCGATGTTATAGAATTTGGACCAAACTAGTCCAGCGAGCTCAATAGGAAAAATCCTCTAGAAATGACCGAGGAATCGACGATGTCTCGATATGATCATAATTCAAATATCGATGAAATCGATATATGTTCGATATCATTGAAATGGATTAAAGATTGTCTAGCAAGCTCTTTTGAAAATCATGTGGAAATGATCGATGTATCAAACAGATTGTCAATGAAATTGGAATTCAAACTCCGATGACATCGACGCATGCTTGATGGCATCGATCCTCAGGTAAAAAGCTTCAGGTATATATGGAGTTGGTATCTTCGAACCTTGCTTCGAAGTCATCGAAAGTATACGTTCGATGACATCGAAGCAGGCCCGATGATATCAAACTCAATCAAAATCTGACATCTTTATTACCGTTGGAACTTTTTGTCTATTTAAGGAGATCTTGTTCTTGGTTGGTGTATTGAGAAAAAGAGAGAGAGCTTTGAGAGAAAAACTACATATCATCTACCCTAAGCCCCTTTTCTCATGGGAGTTCATCCTTCAATCCACCCTCATCATTGATATTCAATAGAGTGGATTAGGGAATGAACTTCCGCACTTAAGGATCATCTAACTACCACCTTAATGGCAAATCATTGAGCTGGGATCCCTTGAATGCCTTAGACCTTGGAATCTCTCCATTGCTTTAATAGGTAATATTTATTAGAGTAGATTTCAAGATAACCATGACCCAACCCGTCACCTTTATTGGTACATCTTCAAGTGTTGCAGATCAAGGGAGCTAAAGAATTTTCATCATCAAGGAGAAGATCTTCATCAACATGCTTAATGGGGCTCACCTACTTATCTATAAGTCAATAGAGTCCAAAGACCCTTTTGATCACTCCTTTTATAGGTTTGGGTTAAAAGTGCTTCTCGCCCCTTCCAAGTCCTCACAGGAGGCCTCCGATGGGAGAATACGTGTGGGTGCTGTGTGTTGACCCTTGCTCTTGTGTAGGGCAAAACTTAAGTCCTTAATGTATGTTCTTGGCCTGTGTGGCCTAAAAGTTAGGTTCCTTGTGTGGATCCTTTGCTCGTGTAAGGCATAAAACTTAGGTGTTGCGTGTTGACCTTTGCTCTTATGTAGGGCATAAACTCTAGGGTCCTTATGTGGATCCTTGGCCTGTGTGGCCTAAAACCCTCAGTTCCTTATATGGATCCTTTGCTCTTGTGTAGGGCATAAAACATGGGTGTTATGTGTTGACCCTTGCTCCTGTGTGGGGCATAAACTTGTGTCTCGTGGAGACATGTTAGGTACCTTGTATAGGTCTTAGAGTCAGCCTTGTGTAGGTTGTACTGGTTTAAGGTAAACCTGATTTGAAACCTCTGTTAGTGAAATCCGATATACTCAAGAGTTGAGTGCGTCCGCTGGGAGTGGAGCAGGCATATAATCGAACCATTATAAAACGACTGTGTTTGAGATTGTTATTTGCATATTCTCTCATTATGTTTGAATGATCACATAATGCATGATTGTTTAGAACTAATAAGTATCACATCTCATACACAGTCACTCAGTGCATCCATCATAGACTAAATTTATATACTATTTAGATATTGAATAGTCTTGTGATCAGATCCTTTATTTGGCTTGAAAGCCATTAGAGTTAAGTTGAAGATATCTTGATAAATTGTTATATTAGATCAAGATAATGGTAATAGGATTTTAAATAGTCATAAAATTTTATAAAGTCCTATTCACCCCCGGACACTTTGACCTATTCCTACTTCTACTAGAACGGTCATTACCGCAATTTCACATCTCCCTATGGAAGACTATACTGAAAGAATATGCAAATAGTTTTATGATTTAATTTTATATTTGAATTGTTGTTAATCTTGAAGGATAACCATCACTATGAGTAGGGCATTGACCCCTCTCCAACTGTACAGATGATGTGGGTGATGTACAGATTGAAGACCTTGAGGACCATCTCCCTATGGAAGACTATACTGAAAGAATACGAAGATAGTTTTATGATTTAATTTTATACTTAAATTATTGTTAATCTTAAAGGATAACCATCACTATGAGTAGGGCGTTGACCCTCTCCAACCATACAAATGATGCGGGTGATGTACAGATTAAAGACCTTGAGGACCATCTCCTTATGGAAGACTATATTGAAAGAATACAAAGATAGTTTTATGATGTAATTTTATACTTCTGTTCCAAACTCAATAAATGTAATAAGCTTCCATTGAAGAGGCATTTGATTATTTACTGAATTATGTTACTCTAATGAATTAATTAATACAGTTGATTTTACTCTCATGAATGGTTACCATCGGGGATGTATCTAGATGGGATCTAAACGAAAAAAGAAAAAAAAATAGGTTGCGATTTCAAAGCATCCAGTTTATACATTATTATCACCCAGTTTTCTTGGACACGAGCATAAACTCTAGCTGTGAAAATTCGAGATGTTATAGTTGGTATCAGAGCATGAGAATGAGATAAACTGAGCCTGAGGGAATGGACCATCATATGCTTTACGCGACTAGGATATGATTATGAATTAGATACATAAACACAAATTGAATTCTCAAAGGAAAGTGAGGAATTAGAAACCCATATTCAGATTCTCCATTGGAAATTTTAAGTTAAACGTGGAATTTAGAAACTATAAATCTAGGTACCCCCATAATAAATCCCCGAAATTTTAAATAAAACTTTTTCTGAACTAAAAGTCATCCTTAAATAGAGTCACAATCAAGACGAACAAGTTTCCCTTATAGGAATAGAGATTTTCTAATTATTCCAGAATTTTTGACTATTTCGATGAAATTCTGACATGTTGCAAAATCTCTACTAGTTGTAGAAAGAAAACACATTTAAAAAAATTTGAAAATTTTCCAATAGATCATTTAGGTCTCCATCAACCATCCTAAAATAATTTTATCTCGATTGGGTTTGTATAAAATTTCATAAAAATCCGACAGTAGCAAAAATTAACAGAAATTGCTGCTGGACAACAAGTTTTAATACACGTCACAAGAGCGAAACACCTCCCAAACCATGGAATCTTACCTCAAAAACTTTTCTGTAAGTTTAAGAATAAGTCAGGGACTAAATTCTCAAATTTTGAATAAATTAGACATATGGGTCAGAAGTTAAAATTCTTGGAGTGACAGACTACCAATATAAAATAATTTTGGGAATTTACAATATTCATATAAAGGACAACACTGAAGCTTAGGTTCAACAAGGAATAGATTATAAGTCCTTTTGTAAGAATTAGTTAGAAATGTACCTATAACCATGTAAAACCATTAGATTTCACAAAACTCTTACATCAGCAATAATTATGAAAATGTCATTAACTTATACCCTTGAATTCCAAATCACATGGTTCTCATGATTCGTTTCATGTGAAATTTTATACCGGGCCTAATTATCAAAAATTAACACTACGTTTTAAAGTTCAGCCTTTAGATCATTATAGAAGTGGCCTAATTAACAAATCAGCCCTTAATTATTGATTTTGGTGTCCATCAACTGAGGAAAGCTTATAAGTAGTCATAGTACAATATTTTCCTCTATATGAATGACTTAGATTAGCCATCATATGGACTAAGTGTAAAATATGAAGACCCCACTTTGGTAGGCTTTTACTTAGCCGTCAAGTTATCCTTTTAGGGTTTACCAACTCTGCATAAACCTAGATCTTCTTATCTAACCACTTCCTGTCGTCCATCACAACTCGAAATTGGACCACACTTTGGCCTCACATGACTACGAGATCATATAAAATTTAAAGCCCGATCTATGATCGTACACCATTGAACGCAGAATCCAACTCCTTCCTTTTGACGTAAAAGGTGAAATTTTAGATCTAGGCCTTTCCCACCATTGATCAACCACCAAACTTTGCCCAATCGTCTGCTTATCCTAACTACACATTCCTCCCAAACTTGGACCCGGATCATTGAGTGTGAACCATTAATCTAGATCAAGTTCATCTCTGGCAACTGTAAGGAGATCTTTGAGATAAGCTAAACTAATACTCTGATCGACTCCATATTTGAGCCCCTACCATAAAATAACTCTCCAAACCTGATGAATGGAGTGGATTGCTCAAAAAAACACTATAGTGGACCCCACCTGCTCCATACAATTGAACAAGAGGGAGAAGTCTGCACACTGTAACAGAATCCGCAGAACTTAGGTGCGCGAGAAACTCTCCCACCAGAACTCTCCTGCTCGGCTCCTCTATTAGATCCAAACCTTTCGACCACCATTATAGAGGATTCCAACTCCTCTAAACGATGTAAAAAACAAGAAAGGTGTCAGATTTTTCAGTCTTTTTGAGACTGGTTGCGGAAAACCACCTAGAATGCGATGATATCCACTTATCTGAACCATCTAACCAAGGAGGAAGGTAATTGCTACCCTTTCAAAGGATTCCGGAAAGCTTAAGTGATGCTCCATCTCACTGGAAATATCTGGATCATTTACACATTGGCATGAGATGCAAAAAAATGTTCGCAACGCGGCCTTGTGAAGGCTATCGGCTAAGGCATCTATAACATCTGATTTATGGGACCCACATGTTCCCTGAGGACCATTTGAATCACCTCCAATCATCGGATTGAAGGATAACTCGATGGCAGACAATCTGCCATTAAAACTAGGGCCACCTTCTTCATTCAAGAAATCAATTTCAACTCGCAGGCTGCTTCACTATATAGTGAACTGATCTGATCAAACAGTAGCCCAACAAAAACTGACCCAACTTCCAAAGGTAACGAGAAAGAATCCTATTGGAAGTATGCCCGTGTAGCCACCAACTAGCGCTAGCATTGTTGGTCTTTACACGTTGCAAACAGCACACGAATTCTGCAAGAAACACTCTAGAAGCAATACAATGCTATAAAAGCTCCACACCATCCATTAGAGGATGCACACATCCAAAAATAGAGAGAGAGAGAGAGAGAGAGAGAAAGAAACGAGAGGAAGAAGGAAAGAAAGAAGTAAACGAGAGGAGGAGAGAATGATATGACCCACTGAACCGAGTCGACTAAGTTGGGTCTAGCCAGGTAGGAGTTCTGTTTCTTTTCATGATCCATTGTGTCGCCGTCCAAAGAAAGTGGGAAGAAGAAAGAAGTGTCCACTGCCTAGCCTTCCAAAGAAAGTGGGAAGAAGAAGAAGAGAGCTTTTAGGTCAACTTAGTCCACTAACGAGTTGGGTCTGAGTTGGAGTGATTCTACCTAACCACTTCAGCGGGTAAGATCTACGTGCCAATTTTCCTTCAACTTTGTATTATGCATAAGCTTTCCATTATGATTTGAGTTCATGATTAAATAGATTGATTAGTTAGCAAGTCAAATCTAGTTAACTTAGTGTGGAAATTCATTTAACCGCAAATTATTGAATTAAGAATGTTGGCTGACTAAGGTTGTTGAATATCTACGATTCAATCAAATTGAAACTCTCAATTAGATTGGAAACTAATTCAAAACCTAGCCCTAAATCTATGTTTATACTAAACCATGCTTGATATTGGTCCTAACCGTACAATCTATGTAATATAATGATCTAACCATATGAACCATGTTAATTATGCTAAAATTGGGTACAATAATGCATATATTCAAATCTAGCAATGTTAAAGTGTGATCAAGTCTAAGAGGTGAGGGTTTTTCCTTTAAGCATACTTTAATTTAAGTTGATATGAATTATCTTGCCTTTTACCTATTCTCATGTTATTATGATTCTCTCTCTGCAATTGTTAATTTACCATCAACAATTATTTACCCTTTGAGATTATGGTATGATGATTACGAGTGATTTTTATTATTTTTATGTGGGGCGATGGATACAAGCCTTGCTCTTGTCATTATCAATTTTGTTGAGTTAGCCCTTGCTACTCTCCTTTTATTGAGTTGACTATTGCCACTCTCCTCTTTATTGAGTTCGCCATTGCCACTCTCCTCCTTTATTACGTTAGCCTTGTGTCATTTACCTTTATGGATTGGGCATGTGTCTTGGAATATCAAAGCTCCCACGATTCAATTGATTTCCTCTTTGGTGCAAGTACTATGTTGGGAATCCCACTTCTAGCGATCAAATAAATATTGTGGACGTAATGCGTTTTCGGTAGCGGCCTATGGGGCGACACGTAATTCCATGTTTTATGGGTAGTGGTACACAAATCGATGTAAGTAATTCACAATGCGTGTTACATCACTTCCAAGAGTGGATGTCACAAATAGTCACTCCATGAACAAATCGTTACATGTAATTCATCTAGTCATGTGTTGTGTTCGTCTTCGGATAACTGCGTAAAACCATGTTAAACGTGGGACACGCCGGCGAATCTTCGTATAATGGGATGCGGGGTGAGTCCGATAACTCTAATCATTTTTCACATTCTATCCATCGTTAAGCGTGATGAACCGCATATACTTTGCTAGGCATGTATCTCATGTACATTGCTTGTGCATATTGATACCTCTAGTAGTTGTGGAGTACGGGATGTATCAGAACCTTTATATTGCTTTTATGAATCTCTTGAATTATTATTAATCTTGAATGATAACCATCACTATGAGTAGGGCATTAACCCTCTCCAAGTGTACAGATGATGCGAGTGATGTACAGATTAAAGACCTAGAGGACCAACTCCCTATGGAAGACTATACTGAAAGAATACGAAGATAGTTTTATGATTTAATTTTATACTTCCGCTGTAAGCTCAATAAATTGAGGCATTTGATTATTTATTGAATTATGTTACTCTAATGAATTAATTAATATAGTTGATTTTACTCTCGTGAATGGTTACCATCGTAGATGTATCTAGATGGGATCCAAATGAAAAAATAAATAAATAGGGTGAGATTTTAAAGCATCCAGTTTATGCATTATTAACACCTGGTTTTCTCGGACACAAGCATAAACTCTGCCCATGAAAATTTGAGATGTTACACTATGTTCTTGAAAGGAGTATCATTATTAGTGACAATTCTTCTCGGAATGCCATGGTGATATATTATCGCATGTCACATAAAATTCACAACATCTTTCTCTTTGACATTTCACAGTGCGATTGCTTCAGTCCATTTGGAGAAATAATCTGTCGCTGCCAAGATATATTATCGTCCTTTGGATGAAGGTGGATTTATCGGACCAATGACATTAAGTCCCTAGGTGGAGAAAGGCCAAGAAGCTACCGATTGATGAAGGTCTTCGGGAGGCGCATACATGACATCACCATGGATTTGGTACTCATGACATCATTTCGCATAATCGATAATGTCTTTGAACATTGTGGGCCAGTAATACCTTATTCGATACACCCGATGGAATAAATTTCTGCTGGCTTTATGTGCTCCACTTTCTCCATAATGGGCTTCTTACAATATTTGATTTGCTTCTTTCGTATTCAGACATCATAACAGCATTTCGGTATAAGATCTTCTGTATAACACTTCGGTACACATAATGAATTTCTGTGATCTTTGCTTGATCTGCAACCTTTGTGTTGGGTCCTCTAGAATAATATCGTATTTGAGATAATCTACAAAAGGCTGGCGCCAATCGTCTATTGTGACCTCCAAACATGATACAGGAAATGTTTCAACAGCTCCATTAATAATTTCAGATGATGGTAAAAACCTTCTTTCTTCTATTGTTACTTAAAAGGGACTTCGATCTGGACAAGATAAAGCTGCTACTAGGCTAGCTAAAGCATCTGCCCTTTCATTCTTGCATCGCGGTATATGTTTAATTTCAATGTGATGAAATTGCTCTAGTAATTGTTGTACTCATCGACAGTATGATAAGAGTTCTTTTTTTCTTATTTCGAACTCGGTTGTCAACTGGTTTATGACCAACTTGGAGTCCCCAAAAATCTGTAGTGCTTTTATTTTCATTTCTTAAGGTATCTCCATTCCAATGATGAGAGCTTTATATTCGGCTTCATTATTTTTACATGCAGTACCTATTGTGAAAGAGTAAGGCAGCAAATCACCTAGAGGACTGATGAATATTACTCCAGCACCTGTTCCATAAATCTAAGAGGCACCATCAAAGTAGATTTACCATGAGTTTGGCGATTCAATCATCATTACTTGTTCATCTGGGAAATCATCACTGATCATTTCACTATCTATTACGAGATGAGCTGCCAAGAAATCTACCATTGTTTGTCATTTTACTGCTTTTGTCAACTCATAAGTAATTGTATATTATGAAAGCAATAACATCCATTTGGCCAGTCTTCCTAATAACATCGGCCTAGTCATAAAAATTTTTATCGGATCCACTCGGGAGATTAGAATTATATCATGAGAAAGGCAATAATGTCTTAGTTTCTAAATTGCAAATATTAATGTCAAGCATACTTTCTCAATTTGTGAATAATTGCATTTTGCACCTATCAGAGTCTATTTACACGATTTCCTTCCCGTGTTCATTTTCCTGTACCAGTAGAGCCCCTAATGAGTTTGGAGTTACAGATATATACAGTATGAGTGGTTTACCTTTCACAGGGGCTACCAATACCGAAGGCTGTTTCAACAATTCTTTAATTGAATTGAACGCATTATGACACGAATGATCTCATATGAATTATATTCCTTTCTTCATTAGATGAGAGAATGACTAACATCTTTCGTCCAGATTAAAGATGAAACGGTGAATGTACGCTAGTTTCCCTTGAAAACTTTTTAGCTCTTTCAACGTTTTAGGGGGTGGCATGTCTTGAATGGCTTTGACTTTCCCTAGGTCGATTTCAATTTCCCTGTGTCTGATAACAAAGCCGAGGAATTTTCCTGATGAGACACCAAAAGAACATTTAGTCGGATTCATCATTAGTTGTTTCTTTTTGAGCCGGTAGAAGACTGAAATCAAATGTTCGCGATGTGCTTCATGGTCATTCGATCTGACTACTAAATCATCAACATAACATTCAACATGTTTATGCATCATATCTTGGAAAATATTCTACATTACCCTCTGATATGTTGCTCCAGCATTCTTAAGACTGAACGACATAACTTTATAGCAATAAATTCCCAATGAAGTTTTGAATGTTGTGGCTTCTTCATCTTCTGGAGCCATCTTTATCTGATTATATCCAGCATAACCATCCATGAAGCACATAAGAGCATATTTTGTTGTACTGTCGATAAGTAATTATGTTATTGGCAACGGAAGTCATCTTTCGGATAGGCTTCATTTAAATCTCTGAAGTCGACGCATACCCTGATTTGTCCACTTTTCTTTTTCACCGGAACAATAATTAATACCATTTAGGATATTTGACTTCTCTGATGAATCCGACCTTTATCAACTTATTTACTTCATCTACTATCAGGGAAATTAGATATGGATGGAATCGCCTTTCTGCTTGTTTAATTGGACTTTTAAGTTTGGAGATATTTGGTTGGTACATTTCTATTGATGATTCCAGTCCTGGCATTTTTGCATATGTCCAGGCGAATACGTCTTTATTTTCTTTCAAGAGTTTGATATATTGATCTATTTCTTGTTCGGTTAGACTGACATTTATAAATGTATTTCGTGGTTCTACTTCTGTGCCCAGATTTACTTCTCCCAAACTGTCAACTGTCGGCTGCCCCCTGTCTTCCATATGTTTTGGAGCTGTTTTAAGATGCTTAATTATTTTAGAATCTGTTTCTTCTACCGAATTGACTGCAACCATATTTACTGAAGATTCTGCCCCCAATCCGCGGAATTTCTCTCACTTTTTCTCATTTACTCGGATTGGAATCTGGATTCTTTTTCCATAGTTCAAGACAGTTGGTTCTTCATAGTTAAAACCCATGTTCTTCATAATTTTTCTGCTGGCAGGACTGTATCTCTTGAAATCTTCAAATGTCAATTTTTCACAACTTATAGTATTATCGGCTCTTTCTTCTACTTTCATTTCCCAAGGTGCATAAAATTCGATCAGCTTGGGATACTTTAAACTGGATTTGACATGAAATCTTTTTGGGATAGCCAGGAACGACTTGTTCCTTTCAGCATATGGCAATGTTACTATATAATTTGATTGTGAAATCTCCAGCTGCTCGGGTGATAATAATGTTAATGGAGCCTGTCCCAGTTGTCTCAAGTGTTTTGGCATGAAATAAAACTTCTTTTTCGTATTCACTTTCTCAGACAATTCTATTTTTGTGACTTCTTTCTCTATTATTTATGTGTGATTATTTCTTGGGGTTTTATTTTCATCATTATTCTCCACATCTTCTGTGGCAAATCCATCGTAGTAACTGGCATTGGCGAAGGAAGCTTCTACTTCTATACACGATCTTGGATCGGCTATTGTCTTGTACTAAATTCCATCTTTGTAATATTTGAAGCATTGGTGCAAAGTGGATGGTATAATACCATACCGATGCATCCACAGCCTACCCAAGAGGAGGTTATATGTCGTCATTGCATTAATGAAATGACAAATGACATTTGTCGTTAACTCTCACCCAGCGCGTGTTGTCCGTCTTAGTCAAGGCCATGTATCATCATTCCACTAAGGCATAAATGTGAGCGACGATTTCTGAGTTTATTCAACACTGTTAATGTCAATAGGTTCACTGCTGATCCATTATCCAACATTATTCATTTAAACTGTTTACCGTGAATGTGACCCATGATCATTAATGGCCTGTTATGCTGCCTATCACAAGTCAGATCATCGTCGGAGAAGGAAATGATAGGCATGAAATTGCTTTGTATCTCTTGCTCTGTCTTTCCATCTCTATGAGTAATGCTTTTCTAACCTCATTATTGGATAAGGCTTGAATTAGAGTGTGTCGACAATTTTCGAATAACTGTAATGCATCATACATACTTAATCGAGCTGGTATACCTTTCATATGGCTTATCACATTTTAAGTCACTTTTTTTACTTCATTCTTTTCTTCTTTTCTATTGTTATCAATGTGTATCCCGGATACTCTTTCCCACACCACTTCAGCTTTTTGGTTTTGGAGAGGACTTATTACTCTTTTTCCTGAGCGTAATGTGATCACCGCAGCTTTACCCATTTGTTCTGCAGCATTATCAGTATTTGTACTGCTATTTTCCTTCTTTTTCAGTCCTCCCTTTTTCTCGTATATAATCTCTCGGCCAGAGATCATCTTTATTGATGCTTTTCTTCTTCTTTCTTTCTCTTTACCTATTATAATCTCACCTCTGTTTATCATCTTCTAAATTATGCATTTCAATATAAAGTAATTTTCTGTGGGATATCCCAACAGATGGTGATAATGGCAGAAATTTATTTCTTTCATCTTTTCTACTTCTTCGGCCCGTTTAGATGGGGGTAATTTTATTGTCTTTACACTTAGCAGTTGTTTTATCATGGGGTGACATCTCCTTACTCAAATGTAAATCTTTGTTGAGAATTACGGGATCTTGGCCTCTTATCGTTGATTCTGCCTCTATAACGATCTAACTCCTCTTTTTTCTGTTCTTTTTTGTCACAGGGAATATCATTCTTCTTTTGTCGATCCACAACATTTTCCATCAGTCTTCCGTGTCCTCTCATGCCTATCTCGTAATGAAATGTCGGCATTTTCTTGGTCATTAATTCCAACGCGTGGGCTTTCATAACTAAATCACAGAAGGTTCTTATATTGACACTAGTGAGGCTAAATGCGATTCTAGTCTTCATAGAATTTAAGCACATTTTTACTTGTTCTTTTTCTTCGGGTAACCATCTACATGAGGCTCCCAATGTCTTTCATCTGTCTATGAACTTTTCTATGGGTTCGCCTTCTCTTTGTCATACAGAAGGTAATTCTGTAATGATGACGTCGCGATCTAATGAGAAGAAATTTGACATGAAAGTGTCATGCATTTGTTCCCAAGTTCGTATTGATTTTGGAGTTAGGCTAGAATACCATCAAAATGACTTTCCTGTTAATGAAGAGCCAAACATTCATAGACAATATTGTAAAATGGTAGAGAAATTTCTTGTCATGCCCTAAAGCCGGAAATCGGATTCACAGGAATCCTGATCGCCGAATTCGGTGTCGACAGCCTCCATAGTACCCCATTCTTGGTTCCCAACACCCATATGCCAGGTTCCAATCCTGGGATCCTACAAGGAAGATTTTCTAACATACATTTATCTCGTAAGAAGCATAACCATAAATTTACCCAAATTACAAAAGCAACATCATCATCAAATATCCACTAATATAAACTTTGAATACAATGCTGAAAGGGAAATACATATGTCAAAATAAAATCAAAGCTCTAGAAGACAGCTGCACGCTCCATGCTCAACGCCGCTGCGACCTAACATCACCTGCACGCATCTATCGTGCATAAGCTTATAGAAAGCTTAGAGGGTGGTGAAAGTGTGTACACAAGGTAAGTGTCAATTATTCAATACAATGTGGAAAATATTAGCAAGATCATGAATCATATGATATTAGAATAAGTGGAAATACCGACCAGTCCATGAGTCATACAATTTTAGAGTATGCTATGCAGATCAGCTATGCAAATGAGGAGTCAAAAAGAGCCAAATATCATATGTCGAGGATGTAATGTAATATATAATTCCTAATGAGTTCACGAATACCGTCAGTCGAATCATACCATATAAATGTAGAAGCACAGTAACCTAAAATGTTATATGTCACGGATGTAATACAATATGTGGTGCGAATGGAATGACTATGCTGGAGTGTGATAGTACGTAGTATCACAAGTTATGGAGTCCATCACAAAGGACTTCTATCCAAACCAGTCCCATACCTAAATTTGGATAGTCAGACTCAATGTGGTAAACTCCTGATCTTAAGTTAGTCGCGCACCCCAACCAAAATCCTGGCCATTGCAAAGGTATACGTAACAAATAGTTACGCACCACCAGCCCGAGTGGATAGTGGATGAATGAATGAGTGAGTATGCAATTCCTACCCCATAAGCCCACATATCATACAGTTCCTCTCTGGGAAATCACTGAGGTCTAGTACACTCTAAATGCAAATTACAACCCACTAACGTGCGACCATGCAAGTGGAAGAGACCTCACTATCCGCCTGGCCAGTAGTCAGCCAATATCTACCCGGCACATCGATAGCGGACCCATTCACGAACTGATCAAACTCAGCCTAGATATGCCCCCTACTCTTGGGCGGGTAAGGCCACACCCCCTCCCAACTGACCATGACACAGTGAGAGATGTAGCCTCCTGGTATTCAGCACTCAGGTGCTCATGCATCAACTCGGTCTTGACGTTGGGGCATCTCCTGGCCTCAGAGGTTTAGGGATTTTCACCCAGGGCCATTTATGGCAGCCGATGCTAGTAATAGATTTTCGATGTCCCATCTGGCCATCCATGATATGCCTGTGAAGGCTACGGCCCTGATGTTGCTAAGGTGTACAATAATCTCAACACACAATGCAAGATGTATGAGTCATACAATCCAATCATGCATCTGTACTGCGTATATCATGCGCTCATGTGAAATAATCTCCGCCTATCAGGGAGTCTCATAACAACATGCCCAATGACATATGCAATGGTCAACCACATCTCATAACAAACATGCAGATGATGCGTATGGGCATGTATCATGATGCTATGCTATCACATACTCATAATCGGTATCAATAACCAGCATCAACAATCGATCTCGACAATGTGGACATTTAACCAACATTGCCCCCAAGGAATGGCCCACATAGAGCCTAACATATAGTGGACCTATGGCCTCACACAAGGACCTAATATACAACATCATGGGCCTCACTCAAGAGCTTAATACACATCACGATGGGCCTCTCACATGGGCCTAATATACATCACAATGGACTCCATCGCCTGGCCCTCAAATGCATCACAATGAGCCTCATTACATGTACCTCATATTCATCACATTAGGCCTTAAACACGGGCTATATATACATCACATAGGTCTCGATAATCGGCCTTAGCAATCGAAATTGGCCTCGACAATCGAAATCGACCTCCACAATCAGAATTGATAATCGGAATTGGCCTCGATACTCGGCCTCAACAATCACAATCGGTCTCGACAATCGAAATCGGCCTATACAATTGGCCTCGACAAATCGGAATCAACCTCGATACTCGGCCTCGACAATCGGAATCGGCCTCTACAATCAGAATCAACCTCGATACTCAACCTCGACAATCAATATTGGCCTCAATACTCGGCCTCAACAATTGGTGAGAATGGACACAACAAGGCCTAAGGGAATGTCATAATGTGGACATTCAACCATCATTGCTCCCAAGGAGTGGCCCACATAGGACCAAACATAAAGTGGGCCGGAATACATCACATAGGGCCTCCCACAAGAGCTTAATATACATCACCATGGGCCTCACTCAAGGGTCTTATACATCACAATGGGCCTCATCATGTGGGACGAAATACATCACAATGGGCCTAATCATATGGGCCGAAAATGTAACATCTCGAATTTTTGCCAACTTGGAAATAGACGTCCTTAGGCAATGGGTCGATCATAGCACCTTATTAACTTCTCAGAACTCAATCTCAAAGTCTCAAATCCCCTTTTCGACCCATTTTCTTAACAATCTCACCTTTCACCACCTTGTCCTTCAAATTTTTCTAAGTACTTTCACATTAGACACTAATCTTAAAGTTTAAATGATGAAGAACAAGACTTAAACTAAAAATTACTGTAAATGGTAAATACATAAATTAAATAGGCTTTTGACCATTAACCTTTTGGAATCTCATGAAATAAATAGGTTATTTGGATAGAGTAGCTTCTCCTACCCCAAAATCAAAAATTGCACGTTGAGTAACTCATTCCATATTGAAAAATATACCTGTTTCAATTATTGGGTGGCGAAACCACATCTAACGGACTCGGGAGGCCAAACGACACAAATCGGGGGGGGGGGGGGGACCCGAGGTGGGTCCCGTACATTTCTAGCACCCCCGCGGGGGGATGGGGGGATGTCATCGCCCATGGGGCGAGGGCTCACAAAAGGTCCAGGGACTGGTGATGGATCGGCGAGGCCTCGCCGTCCAGTGGGCCGGGCAGACCATTTTCTGCCCATTTTTCTATAGTTTTTCATCCAACTTCGAAAAGTCATATCTCCCTCGTTATAACTCCAATTTAGGTGATTCAAAAGCCAGATTGAAGCTTAAAAAGTCTAGTATTATATAAAAATAAGTAAAAAATATAATAAAAATTTTAATATAGTTAAATATAGGTCATTATGATAACTATCCGAGAATCATCAGTTTAGACAGCTGCTGCTTCTAGAATTTTTAGAATTTTTTTACAACATAAAATCTAATGAAATTTGGTAGAGGTGAAGTAGACTTGATGACGAACTATTAAAAAAATAATTAAAATAATATACAAATTAAAAGTACTAGAAAGGGACGTAGAACTGCCCTAGGACCTTATTCTTTCGTAATTATGGCATGATTTAGTTAAGTACTAAACTAAGTAATCTATAAAATTATCTTGAATCACTTTCAATATGAACTGTAAGACCCAAAACTTATAGAATTATTAACGCTACATCACCTTGAAACCTAGGATCAATCTTTAAACCCGTTTGCTCTCGGGAACACCTTGCAACTTCATATTGGACCTGGACCGCGTGTCAAAAGTCCATTGACCACGAAACTATACACTTATGACCGCCTTACTGGGCTTAAAAATCATCTCAGAAATCAAATCCAGATAGTATCCAGAAACGCACAACTTGAGCCCGAAGTGAATTGTGTGAGAAACATGAATACCTTTAGAAATTGAACTCAGACTTAAGTGAATTGTGTCATTTCACTTGCAGGCCAAATCTAAGGATTCAGATCATCAGAATCTGACCCAATTACACCCTCAGATCAGGGGAAATTTTCAACACATGTTAGTGTACTTGTGGCCCTTATCAAATACCGATGACCGTTGAACTGAAACAGGTCGGCCACGGTCGATCTGTAAATCCGATCGGATAAAAAACTTAACTCGACCTAGATCTAATGTCTGGGAGCTTAATTTCGACCATACGCAGAAAAGGGGCCTCTAGAAGTGCTCCGTTGGATCGGAACAGTCCCTATTTGGCTATAACCTAAGTATACCATGGCCATGGGGCCATTCCCATCACTTTTAGGACTATATAAGGGCCTTAAACCCTCTCTCTCTCTCATTCCATATGAATTTGGAAAATCCTAAGAGAGAGGAGAGAAAATGGAAGGAAATAGAGAGAAAGTGAGAGAGAAAGTCAGCATTTCTTCCTGGGATTCAATCCCATGACTCCACGTGCTTAACCACCACACCTGTATCCCTTTTTCGGTGATTCCAACTCCGTACTTGGGTAAGAAAACCTAACCCTAATCTGTTTTTAGGTTTTCAATAGTGTAAGTGATGAAATAGCTAACATATTTCATGTTATAGGTTGTCGTTGGGTCGTAGACAAAGGCTTAGTGTTTAAACTGAGCTCGTTACAAGTCTACCGGTGAAAGGTGCGGACTATAAATGTTTAGGTTATGGTTTTCAAGGCTTTCAATGTTAGTTAATGATTTATAACTAACTTGCTTGCCGTTTCATATGCTAGATGCGTCGTTTCCCTCGCTTTACAGATATATATGAATTATGTTAAATATAGTGTTTTCCATGTGTTTGTTGAAATGTTTGAATAGGTATGGAATTTGGATTCGTGCTTGCCATGATTATCCATCGTGGATATATGATTGTTGTATATGTGACAACTCCTTGGTGAAAGGATTTGCCCTAATACATGTTATGGCCATCATACATCATGTATGTTATAGTGTGTAGTCTAAGTGTTTGTTGAAATGTTTGTATGAGTATGGAATTATGATTTGTTCTTGCCATGATTCATGTTTGAGGATATATGATGGTTGTACGTGTGGCAACCCCTATGTGGAAGGATTTAGTATAATATGCGTTTTAACTAATTTATTACATGTATGTAATATGTAAAGTCTAAGTGTTTGATAAAATGCCTGCATGTGAAAATGCTTGTTTAAATGCATGTGATGAGGGTGTTGAGATAGGATTCTCAATTCCCTTACTATGGTTATAGTATCATCTATATAACCTATCTTACTATTATGGGTTGTATGAATGAAATGTCTGTGTATGATAATATGGGTAGTATATGCTTGTCAAATTGCTCAAGTAAGATTTATATCTGATTTCAGTTGTCACATGCTAATTTGGATTACTATATGTGAATGTTGTTGTTTGGAATGTTTTTGGGGCTACGTTGTGGTCCAAGAAATCGGTAATGATTTACAACCGGTGGCTGAACTGTTTTAGCCACGACAGATGCGTTCGACGAATCCAAGTCGTACATCGCTTGACGACAGTGGTTAGGCCACGCGAAATGCTTATGTACTCCATGTTGATTAAGTATATGTGTGCTTGTACTAGTCGAGCTTGTCAAGTAACCAGATTGGCCTAATGTATGTTCACCATGTATGGACGCTACTGCTTGAATCTAAGGTACCAAACTCACCAGTGAAGCCCGTTTAACCTTGGTACCTTAATCCGCTAAGACTCATGAGCCGGACATGGTGGTATGGGACACCATGGTCGAGCAGTCGGCCTACGCTGGGGCGACGAGCCTCCCCGTAGTGACCAGTGAGTAACATCACCTCGTGAGCTGAATACGGTGGTAAGGGACACTGTTTCGAGCTGTCAGCCTACACTAATCAGGTGACGAGCCCTTTGTAGTGACCTCGAGCATACTCTGAGACTACGTTGAGACGACAAGTCTTTCCATAGCAGCTAGAGTATAAACTAGAGTTACACTGATAAGGTGGCGAGCCCTTTATAGTGACCTAGAACTGCAATATCGTATGAGATTTACTAGGACAGATGACCCTAGAATGGATCATAGTTTGGGCACATGATACAAGGGAGGTACCTTGGGTTCCCAACACTACTGTATGAATCAATCTAATTAAGTATTGGCTAACATGAGCATGCACCGCATTGCATGTGCTTTGGCGAGGAAGAGCATTTTCAAGAGTTTGCCATGCATGCCATGAGATGAAGACACTGAGGGAGTGTAGGCGAGGGCATGCATCATTATCGTATACCATTCTTGAATTAACAAGAGTATTAAGGACATGATTGTTGTACTGCATTATCATTACTGCTTGATTGAATTGATAACATATTAACCTTTGCCTTATAGCTCCACTGAGTTGATCACTCACTCCCACATTCTGGGACGGTATTTTTAAACACCAACCAGACCCTGTTGTAGTTGCAGATGATGGCGATGCTTACGAAGTAAAGCCGGACTTTTATGACGACGAGGAGTTCTCCAACATGCAACTATCAGGTGAGTCTATGTAGACCATGTTCTGATCGACGGGGCTTACAGGGTTGCTGGTTAGATGACATTACACATTTTGTATTTACATGTAATTAATTGACCTGGTAACATGATCATACTCAGGAGACCTATAATCACTTATATGCATTATATACACTTATCACAGTTTTCTGCTTATGAAACTCAACTGTCTCTGTAGTATGATATGTTATTTTGGTATAATCTCATTCATGTTTAATACACTAATACGGACAACATTCAATCATCATTATCTATGTTGCATGAGTGATGTTTTGGAACTCAGGAGTTTGAGCTTATGCTCGACCCCCGATTTTCAGGGCGTTACAAGATATATCACAATGGGCCTTGCCCATGGGCCTCAAATTCAGGCATATGGGCCCCATCAATGGGCTGCACTAACAGGCCTCGAATACATCAAGTGGACTGCATCACATGGGCCGCAGTAATATATCGAGGTGGGCGGTTGGGATAAAACACTTACCTCATGATCAAATCCACAGAACGTGTTGGTGAGGCTCACTCATATGGATGGCGTAGATGGAACAGATGGACGACATGTAATACATACATCAAACGGGCCCCACAGAAACTACTAACGTCAATACACAGCTATATAGCTAGTGTGAGGTACCTTTGCCAATCCGTCCAGCAGGTGGGTCCCACATGGGGCCCACCACATACATATATATATATATAAATAATATATAATATAATATAATATAATATAGTATAATATAATAATTATATATGTGTGTGTATATGAAAAGGGGGGCACCAGCACCTAACGTCCAGGCCTGGACGGATGGCCTGGATACAGGACACATGCATCACGTGTGGAGTCCACACGTGTGTGGATGGTGCAAATAAGACATAAATCATGTGGGTCCCATCAGACAAATGACCCAGTTGAGACACATACATTACAATGTGAATCCCACCGTCCATTGTTGGACGGTGGTATAAAACACTTACATCAGGGCCCTATGTCCACGTGTGGAATCAGTGGCCATCTCACAGCAGGTGGGTCCCACCAGACGGATGGATAGTGTGGCTACATGCATCAAGGTGAGATCCACTGTTAAAAGAGCTGGACGGTGTGGATATACCCCACGTACATCGTCAAGGCCCACCTTCCATCTGGACGGTGCAACCACAACAAATACATCAAGGTGGGCCCCATCCCACACGTGCAGCACATGTGGGGTGGGCCCCACACACACCAAATGGGTGGACGGTTGTAAATAAAATAAAAATAAAAATAAAACATAAAGGTGGGTTCCACGTGGGGCCACCAGCTATAAGCACGTGTGGGGTGGGCCCCACACACACCAAATGGGTGGACGGTTGTAAATAAAATAAAAATACAAATAAAAATAAAAATAAAACATAAAGGTGGGTTCCACGTGGGGCCACTAGCTATAACATTTATTATATATTATATTATATTATATTATATATATAATATATAATATCACATGTAGTCCAGTCCAGTGTCCGGATGACGGTCTGGACGGCTGATATACATTACCAGGGGGCCCACCGTCCAGAGATTTGGACGGTGTGGATGACATGAACATCACGGTGGGTCCACATGGTGTGGATAAATAAATCAAGGTGGACCCCACCTCACCTGAAAAATGGATGGATGGTCTGGGTGAAACACAAACCTCATGATGACACCCACAGAACTGCTGAGTACAGCAGCTATATTGTTGGTGAGAGGTAGACCATCCAACCTACTTCATTCAGGTGGTCCACATGTGTGGCCCACCAATCCATTAAAATGGACAGACGGTGTAGATATATACAATAAGGTGGGTCCCCACCGTCCTACAGCTGGACACACCACACATATCCAATAGGTGGGACTGTGATCTAGACGGTGCGGATGCAAGGCATAAACATCACGGTTGGCCCCACAATATGGATGAAACGCATGCATCATTGGTGGGCCACACATCAAGAGAGAGAAAGAGAGAGAGATCGGACAGTGGGGGGACCCCGCCACTATGGGCCCCTCATATGATCACAACACATACATGAAATGGGTCCCACTTGTCTCAAACATCAAAGGTCAAGATCTACTTTAGAACACCCACATCGAATTCCTTCATTTCTCCTTCCGCTTATAAGTTCTAAAGCTCCAAGGGATGTGATTCAACGGTCGAGATCGGCTTTAAAGGGTTGGATTAAGTGGTAGGGAGTGGGCCACACAATGCTTCTCTCATGGAGGTTGGGACATTGGAGTTACTCCCATGGAGCTTGGGAGAGAAATGAGAGAGAGATGAGAGAGAGAGAGGTGATGTGAGTGATGGAGTGATGGGGAGAGGGATGGTGAGAGATGGGTGATGGGTGATGGATGTGTACTTGGTTGTAAGAGAGAATTGACTTTAGGTAAGGTTTTATTAAGAGGGATGGGTTGGGTTACTTGTACTTGATTGATGGATTGATGTGATGTGTCGTAGAGATTCCCTCGGTATTTACAATGCGCAACATTTTTCTCAAACTGAACGCGGGTCCACATCTCCTGGCCTGGGTATCATCTCGGTGCGAGAGACACGGCGTCGGAACCGCGACAACGGTACGGTCGCAAGGGTATAAGTATTGAGTTGAGCTAACTCAGATATGTAGGACTCGGCTAAGGATCGCGCACAAACATCAAATACAGGTCGAGGGTCACCGGAATTCGACTGGGAGGACCACGGAAGCCTACGGAATGGTACGGTCTAGGATACAGGCCTTACATTTCCCATGGTCATAATGAAGTGCATAAGGTGTTCATCCGACAACCTATCCCCATTGATTTTTTAGAAATCAAGATGCTTGAAATTGGCCAAAAATGGTATATCTTATACTTCCCTTGGATATGGTGTTCTATAGCAAAATCTCCCAATATTTTCAAGTTCTCTTTCAGTTTTAACAGCCTCTGCAACCACTTTTTGCTACTTCTTCTTGAGTTATCTCTCTTATTGCAAGAGCAGATCCATGTGATCCTACTCTTGGTGGCTGTGTGCCCTTAGGTTGTCATTCACGTTCATTTGTGGCAGCCATCATTAGGGGAGCTACAATCTGAGCCACGTTATGTGCCAGAGTGGTTAAAGCTTTTCTAAGATTCCTGCATTCTTCCATCAGTGTTCTCTGAGCTTGTGTCATCTTGGCTATGCGATCTTCTGCAGTCAGTGGTGGGCCCCTGTTCTTGTGATATATAAGCTAGCTTCTCCACTTCTTAACAAAGCAGTCATTGGAGTAGAGTAGGAAAGCTTTGGCATGATAGGGCTAAATGAGAGAGGAGTTCCATTTGGTTCTTTTGTGCTTCCGTGAAATTCAGATGATTGTGATGCGACCTGTGGAGGTGTATTTTGAGGTATTATGGGGACTGATGTGCTTCTCATAGGTGATTTGCCTTTTTCATTTCCTGTCCATCAAGTGTTAGCCATAGGCAAAGCTGGGAAGTCCTGCAATGTGAATGAAGGAACTGATTTACCCGAGTATAACGCTGGAGGAGCGAGTTCAGGGTTCTTTTTGGCTACTTTCCGCATTATTGGTCCCCTGACTTTCTGTAGAGACGGACTCATCCTGACAGTTGCAGTGTTTCGGGCTCTTGTTCTTCGGAATGACACGACAATCCGGTCATTATTGTTATCCTGTGCCAGCGGCGAGACGATTATAACTCCGACAGTGACTAGAGACTTATCATTTTTACTTGTCGTAGATTGACCTTTATGATTCAAAGATTGATTCGTAGCATATTCTATTACGAACCCAATTGTCGTGAAGTAAAAATTCATTTCGTTTCTAATGGTTGTCATTGATTGTAGTTTGGAATTCTATCTTGTATTCTGTAATTGAAAATATGAAATATCAATTAACATTTGAATAATAAAATATTCTATCTCATGGATGAAGGGGAGGATGTTCTCATTGAGAGTTGCCATTTTGGCGTCGGTATGATGCCAAACTATAATGAAATTCTCTAAACTTCTTCTAAGTTAATATTAAATAAGATAATATCCCAGTGGAGTCGCCATTTTTTTTTTAACAAGAAACGAGAGGTATTTGATTTAGGAATCATCTTATTCGATCATAACAAAGAAAGAGCATATAGAATAATCATCAAGTTTATTTATTCTGAATTCATTTACATCCTTTTGTTTCCCTTGATTCTAAGATAGAATATTAAAAAATACAAGTACATAACAAATTCGAATACTAAATTTAGCAGCATTTTGGCTTGTGATTTGTTCATCTTATTGAGAGGAATATTGTATAGATATGATCATCTTGTATCTTCTTCTTCAGCTCATAACCATGGCCCTGAATTGAAGAAAAGCTGGCCTACTCCAATAATTTTAATAGCATTTTAGCTCTTTAATATCAATCCATGTGCAACATCATGTTGTTGAGCAGGACAACGTAATGGAAGAACACCATTTCTTCTTCTCCTCTTCCTTCTCTTCATAATACCTTCATGGTCTTCGTCTTCTCTGGAGCTTTGAGATTCTTCGTCGTCTTCGTTGTGTTCAAATGAGAGGGGGAGTGGGGTATTTGTAGGCCTCCACACGTGCGAACCCTCTATCTTAGTGCTGCGGGGCTAACTTCTCACAATATCTCAACCATCCGAACCACCTTAATCAAATAGTCATTGCACAAACGAGCATAACCAATATGTGTTGAGCAAGTGCGCACAACACAATGAATTTCCTTTCTTCCCTATTTTCTCTAAAAAAAATTTTGCACTTTTCTTTCAATCATTCTTCTAATTTATTTTTAAATCTTTATTTTTTTATACCTTAACAATGGCTTGGGCATGTGTCTTGGAATTCCAAAGCTCCCATGATTCAATTTATTGCCTCTTTAGTTCAAGTACTATGTTGGAAATCTCACTTCCAGTAATCAAATAAATATTGTGAACTTAATGTGCTTCGGGTAGCGGCCCACTTGGTCTACACGTAATTCCATGAATCTTGGGTAGTGGTTCACAAATCGATGTAAGTAATTCACAACGTGTGTTACATTTCTTCCGGGATTGAATGACATAAATGTCGCTCCATGAACAAATAGTGTCACACAATTCATCCAAGTCATGTGTTGTTGCCTCGGGATAACTGCGTAAATCCACATTAATGTGAGACATGCTCACAAATCTTTGTAAAATGGGATGCGAGATGAGCCGGACAACTCTAAATCATTTTCCACAAGTTGGCGATCGCTAAGTGTGATGAACCGCATATACTTTGCTAAGCATGCATCTCATCTTGGTTGTTATGCATAATGATACCTCTCGTAGTAGTGGAGTACAGGACGTATTAGAACCCTTACATTACATTTATGAATCTGTTGAATTATTGTTAATCTTAAAGGATAACCATTACTATGAGTAAGGCGTTGACCCTCTCCAACCGTACAAATGATGCAAGTGATGCATATATTAAAGACTAAAGGACCATCTCCCTATGGAAGATTATATTGAAAGAATAAAAAGATGGTTTTATGATTTAGTTTTATATTTCTGCTGCAAACTCGATAATGTAATAAGCTCCTATTGAGAAGACATTTAATAATTTGTCGAATTCTTTTAATCTAACGAAATAATAAATACAGTCGATTTTATTCTCATGAATGGTTACCTTCATGAATATCATCTGGATGTGTTCTAAACGGGAAAAAAATGTGCAATTTTTAAAGCATCCAATTTATTCAATTATTAACACCGAGTTTTCTACGGCACGAGTATAAACTCTGGCTATGAAAATTCGAGATGTTACAGGTGGTATCAGAGAATGAAAATGAGATTAATTGGGCCTGGGACTATGGACCATCATAAGCTTTACGCGACTAAGATAGAATCATAAATTAGATACCTATACTTAGTATTATTTCTTAAAGGAGTTAGGAAGTTGAAGAATTAGAAACCCATATTCAGTTTTCCATCAAGCGTGCTAGACGTGGAATTTAGAAACTATGAACCCCCATAATAAAAACCTCAAAATCCCAAATAAACTTGTTCTGAACTAAAATTCATCCTTAAATAGAGTCATAATTAAGAAGAAAAAGTTTCCCTTATGTGAATAGAGATTTTCAAATTATTCTAGAATTTCTGACTATTTCAATGAAATTCTAACATGTTGTAAAATCTCCACTAGTTGCAAAAAGAAGACATATCAGAAAATTTTGAAAATTTTCCACTATATCAAATAGGTCTCCATCAACCTTCCTTTAAAATTTCATCTCGATTGGTTATTACAAAATTTCATAAAAATTCGATAGTAACAAAAATTAGTAGAAATTGCTGCTGGACAACAAGCTATTATACACCTCTTAAGGGTGAAACAACCCCCAAACCAAACAATATTATCTCAAAATTTTTTTATAACTTTAACAATAAGTCATGGCTTAAGATCCGAATTTTAAATAAATTGGATGTATGGATCAGAAACTAAAATTTTGGGAGTGACAAGTTGTCAATGTAAAACGATTTTGGGAATTTAAAATCTTTCAAATCAAGGACGACACCAAAACTTAGGTCTAACGGGGATTGGATAATTTAGCCAATCCTTTATGAAACCTAGGATACTTTTATGGTGAATTTTTTTTTTATTGTATTCCCCAAGGATTTAGAATGATCGGCATGGATTTACGGACCATATTCAAGTAAGGCATAAGGGGTTTAATCCAAATACCAAATCTCGGGTCAAGATTTTCATTTAAGGGGGGTAGATTGTAGCGTCCTAATTTCATATAGCCAATTACATGCACACCTAGACATATATATCCACCTCACAAGGAATATAGTAAAAAAAATAATAATAATAACCAAATGAATCAGTGTAGATGGTACAAGTAATTAAAATTTAATGACGAAATTTTACTTAAAGGGGGTAGATTATAACACCCTGAACTTTTCAATACCCGAGTATTGAAAGTTCTCGAGTGTTACCATAAAATTTAAATTATTACGTACATGTGTACGATGCCAATCTAGCTATCCTAACCTTACATTTATTCTCTAACACGAATTTGACTATTGGGAATAATTTCCATTCATAGGTCAAGCTATCTGACCATTGATTTTAAGATAGGATCATCATATAACTAAATATTCTCACTTGTCCATCATAACCAACCGCTCAATCAAATATGCATTGCTAGATAGAGACATCTAACCGTCCACTTTGATTTTGGACCACCCGATCGTAGTAAACCAGCTTCTTGATCTCTGCATCCGCTCATACACATATCGAATTAATATTGTGATCCATTCATCTTGTTCATCACCTATAAATATGTTTAACCCACTGTCAGAACTACAATCTGAGAAACTTACACATGTGAACAAAACAATCGAATCTAATGATACACAAGTTCTACCACCTAATCATTCTAGAAACTCACCTTGTGTTCTTCCATTTACAAAACAGACCATACATATACTTATATACACTGTGAGAGTACCAAACATCAAATCTTCATATTTTAACATATCATCTGACCATCTATTATGTTAATTAATATATGTATGTTCCCTCAGTTAATTTGGTGAATACTTCTTTATTCATAATGATTTAGATATAAGTTCATTTGTAAGAATTACTTAGAAACGTTCATATAACTATGTAGAACCATTAGATTTCTCAAAACTCTCATATCAGCAATAAATACAAAAATATCATTAATATACACCCCTGAATTCTAGATCACATGGTTCTCATGATCTGTTTCATGTGAAACTTTATACCATACCTATGCATCATAAATTAAGCATACATGTCGAATTTCAGCCATTAGATGATTATATAAGTGGCCCAATTAACAAATCAGCCTCTTAACCATTGATTTTGGTGTCCATCAAGTGAAGAAAGGTCATGGGTAGTGGTAGTAGGATATTCCCTTTCATATGAACAACTTAGATTGCCCATCATATGGACTATGTGTGAAATATGAAGACCCCACTTTGGTAGGCTTTTCCTTAGGCGCGAAGTTATCCTTTCGAGGCTTATCAACTCATAAATTTGGATCTTTCAATTTATCCACTTCCTTCCTTCCATCGCAACTCAAATTTGGACCACATTGTGGTCTCATATGACTATGAGGTTATACAAAATTTAGGCCTCGATCTATGATCCTATAGCATTGAAGGTTGAAGCTAGTTCCTTCATTTTGGTACAAAAGGTGAAACTTTAGATTTCGGCTTTTTCCACCATCAATCAACCGCCAAATTTTTTCCAACTATTTGCTTATCTTGACTACACATTATCCTAAAATTGGGCCCTGATCATTAAGCGTGGACCGTTAATTGAGATCAAGTTCGTTTTGGCACTCATTAGGAGAATTTTCAAGATAGGCTAATCTAAATTTTGCATCACCAAGAAAATCATATACCCCCGCCCTATTTAATGACCCTGACACAATGGATGAATTAGATTTAAAGAAAGATCGTTAGAAAAGGAAAAATTAGAGAAACACATTCCAAGTGTGTGTGAAGAATGCCCCTTTAACATGCCCCCTGCATTTAAAAAAGGGCGTGCATTCCCCCTTCCACTCACACGCCAACCTCTCAAACGTCTAAGGAGAGAGAGAGAGAGAGAGAGAGAGAGAGAGAGAGAGAGAGAGAGAGAGCTCCCCTTGCAATGATGTGGTGGTGAACCTCTCATTCTAATTCAGTGCTCTCCGAACCGTGCGGGAAGGTTTCCCATCACACGGCTCACCAACTTGATCTTCCGCGGGAACCGTATGTCCGAACAGGCCTGGAAAAACAGGTACGGTCTCGCTTTCCTTTGCCACTCAAGTGTACGGCATCTGCCGTGCTTAGGCCCCTTCTTCCCTTCCCTAATTAAAGAGTCCACCGCCTGCCCTTCTTCCCTTCCCTAATTAAAGAGGCGTGCAGGCCAGCCCCCTTTTTTAGTAGGTGATTAACTACCGAAGCGAAGAAAAGGCTGGATCAAGAAAAGGGGGAGAGAGAAAGACAAAGAGAAAGAGAAAGAGAAGGAAAAAAGAAAAAGACAAAGAAACAAAGAGAAAGAGAAGCCTAGACGTCTATCATCCGCTTCCTTCTCCAACCATCTGGTATTTCCCTCTTGCTTAAGCAATGTCGTGATTCATGTATAAGCTTTCCTACATAGATATCTACCTAGGGTTTAAATCTAAGGCTAAGGTGAGGGATTCCTTTAAGTTTATATTAGCTTGAGTTGGTTTGATTTATTATGTGCCCTCACATTCTTTGAATTCTCTCTGCAAATATTTAATTTACCACTATCAATTATTTAATTGTTGGGAATAATGGTTAAGGTGTGATGTTTATTATGCATCATCTTTATGAATTTATGTGAGGGATTCCTTTGAGCTTACATTAATTTGAGTTGATATGATTTATCTTGCCATTTACATGCTTTCATGTTACTGTAAATTCTCCCTGCAATTGTTTAATTTACCACCATCAATTATTTATCCTTTGGGAATAATGGTATAACTTTAATTATGCGTGATATTTCTGAATTTATATGAGGCCATGGATAAAAGCCTTCCCCTTGCCTTTACTAAATTTATTGAGTTAGCCATTGCTACTCTTCTCTTTTGTTGAGTTAGCCCTTGCTACTCTCCTCATTGTTGAGTTAAGCATTGCTACTCTCCTCTTTGTTGAGTTAGCCATTGCTACTCTCCTCCTTTATTATGTTAGCCTTGTACTATCTAACTTTATGACTTAGGCATGTGTTTTAAAATTCCAAAGCTCCCATGATTCAATTTATTTCATCTTTGGCGCAAATACTATGTTAGAAATCCTACTTCTATCAATCAAATAAATATCATGGACATAATGCAATTCAGGTAGTGACACCCTTAGTCGACACGTAATTCCATGAATTTTGGGCAGTGGTGCAAAATCGATGTAAGTAATTTGCAATGCGTGTTACATAACTTCTAAGATTGAATGTCACAAATAGTCACTCCATGAACAAATTGTGACACGTAATTCATCCAAGCCTTGGGATAACCGCATAAATCCATGTTACTGTGGGACTCCCCCGTGAATCTCCTTAGAATGGGATGCGGGGCGAGCCAGATAACACTAAATCATTTTTCACATTGTGGCAATCACTAAGTGTGATGAACCACATATACTTTGCTAGGCATGCATCTCATGTAGGTTACTTATGCATAATGATACCTCTTGTAGTAGTGAAGTACGGGATGTATCAGAACCCTCACATTACTTTTATGAATCTTTTGATTTATTGTTAATCTTAAAGGATAAACATCACTATGAGTAGGGCATTGACCCTCTTCAACCGTACAAATGATGCAAGTGATGCACAAATTGAAGATCTAGAGGACCATCTCCCTATGGAAGACTATACTGAAAGAATAAGAAGATGGTTTTACGATTTAGTTTTACATTTTCGCTGCAAACTCGATAATGTAATAAGCTCTCATTGAGAGGACATTTAATAATTTGTCGAATTCTTTTACTCTAACGAAATAATAAATACAGTCGATTTGATTCTCGTGAATGGTTACCTTCATAAATATCATTTGGATGTGATATAAATGAAAAAAAAATATGTGCAATTTTTAAAGAATCCAATTTATTCAATTATTAATACCTGGTTTTCTCAGGCATGAGTATAAACTCTAGCCGTGAAAATTTGCGATGTTACAGTTGATATTAAAGAATGAGAATGAGATTAACTAGGCCTGGGGGCATGGACGATCATAAGCATTATGTGGCTAGGATAGAATCATGAATTAGATACCTATACTTAGGATTATTTCCTAAAGGAGTTAGAAAGTTGAAGAATTAGAAACCCATGTTCAGTTTTCCATCAAACATGCTAAACGTGGAATTTAGAAACTATGAATCGAGGTACCCCCATAATAAAACCCTAAAATTCCAAATAAAGTTGTTCTAAACTAAAAGTCATCCTTAAATAGAGTCACAATCAAGAAGAACAAGTTTCCCTTATGTGAATAGAGATTTTCAAATTATTCCAGAATTTTTGACTATTTCAACAAAATTCTGACATGTAGTAAAATCTCCACTAGTTGTAGAAAGAAGACAAATCATAAAATTTTAAAAATTTTCCAATAAATCACATAGGTCTCCATAAACCTTCGTTTAAAATTTTAACTCGATTGGGTTTGTACAAAATTTCATAAAAATCTGACATTAGCGAAAATCAGCAGAAATTATTGTTAGGCCATTAATTGAGATCAAGTTCATTTTGGCAACCGTTAAGAGAATTTTCAAGATAGGCCAATCTAAATTCGGATCACCAAGAAAGTCATATACCCCGGCCATATTTAACGACCCTGATACAATGGACAAATTAGATTTAAGGAAAGGTCGTCAGAAAAGGGAAAATTGGAGAAACCCAATCCAAGTGTGATGTGAAACACGCCCACTCCATTTGAAAAAGGGGGCATGCATTCCCCTTTCCACTCACGCACCCACCTCTCAAATGTCTAAGGAGAGAGAGAGAGAAAAAAAAGAGAAAAAGAGAAAGATAAAGACAAAGACAAAGAGAAAGAGAAAGAGAAATAGAAAGAGAAGCCTAGACATCCATCATCCACTTCCTTCTCCAAACATCTGGTATCTCCCTCTTGCTTAAGCGATGTCGTGATACATGTAGAAGCTTTCCTACATGGATATCTACTTAGGGTTTAGATCTAAGGCTAAGGTGAAGGATTCCTTTAAGTTTATATTAACTTGAGTTGGTTTGATTTATTCTGTTCCCTCATATGCTTTGAATCTTCCCTGCAAATATTTAATATATCACCATCAATAATTTAACCTTTGGGAATAATGGTTAAGGTGTGATGTTAATTATGCGTAATCTTTCTGAATTTATGTAAGGGATTCATTTAAGTTTATATTAATTTGAGTTGATATAATTTATCTTGTCATTTACATGCTTTCATATTACTACAAATTCTCACTGCAATTGTTTAATTTACCACTATCAATTGTTTATCCTTTGAGAATTATGGTATGGCTTTAATTATGCGTGATCTTTATGAATTTATGTGAGGCCATGGATACAAGTCTTGCCCTAGCCTATATCAATTTTATTGAGTTATCCCTTGCTACTCTCATCTTTTGTTGAGTTAGCCCATGCTACTCTCGTCTTTGTTGAGTTAGCCATTGTTACTCTCCTCTTTGTTGAGTTAGCCATTGCTACTCTCCTCCTTTATTATGTTAGCCTTGTGCTATCTGCCTTTATGACTTAGGCATGCGTCTTGTAATTCAAAAGCTCCCATGATTCAATTTATTTCCTCTTTGATGCAAGTATTATGTTAAAAATTCCACTTCCAGCGATCAAATAAATATCGTGGACATAATGCGATTTGGGTAGCGGGCCCCTTGGTCGACACATAATTCCATGAATTTTTCGTAGTGGTGCACAAATCGATGTAAGTAATTTACAATGCGTGTTATATCACTTTCGATATTGGATGTCACAAATAGTCCCTCCATGAACAAATCGTGTCACATAATTCATCCAAATCATGTGTTGTGCTGCCTTGAGATAACTACGTAAATCAACGTTAACGTGGCACGCGCTGGTGAATCTCCGTAAAATGGGATGTCGGGCGAGCTGGATAACTTTAAATCATTTTTCACATTGTAGCAATCACTAAGCATGATGAACTGCATATACTTTGCTAGGCATGCATCTCATGTAGGTTATTTGTGCATAATGATACCTCTCGTAGTAGTGAAGTACGAGACGTATCAGAACTCTTACATTACTTTTATAAATATCTTAAATTAATATTAATTTTAAATGATAACCATCACTATGAGTAGGGCGTTGACCCTCTCCAACTGTATAGATGATGCAGGTGATGCACAGATTAAAGATCTAGAGGACCATCTCCCTATGGAAGATTATGGTTTTATGATTTAGTTTTACATTTTTGCTGCAAACTCGATAATGTAATAAGCTCCCATTAAAAGGGCGTTTGATAATTTGTCGAATTCTTTTACTCTAACGAAATAATAAATATAGTCAATTTGATTCTCATGAATGGTTACCTTCACGAATATCATCTGGATGTGATATAAATGAAAAAAATATGTGCAATTTTTAAAGCATCTAATTTATTCAATTATTAACACCTGGTTTTCTCAGGCACAAGTATAAACTTTGACCATAAAAATTCGGGATGTTACAGTTGGTATTAGAGAATGATAATGAGATTAACTAGGCCTGGGGGCATAGACCATCATAAGCTTTACGCGGCTAGGTTAAAATCATAATTTAGATACCTATACTTAGGATTATTTCTTAAGGGAGTTAGTAAGTTGAAGAATTAGAAACCCATATTCAATTTTCCATCAAATGTGCTAGATGTGGAATTTAGAAACTATGAATTTTGGTACCCCCATAATAAAACTCAAAAATCTCGAATAAACTTCTACTAAACTAAAAGTCATCCTTAAATAGAGTCACAATCAAGAAGAACAAGTTTCCCTTATGTGAATAGAGATCTTCTAATTATTTCAGAATTTTTTACTATTTCAACGAAATTCTTACATGTTGTAAAATCTTCACAGTTGCAAAAAGAAGACAGATCAGAAAAATTTAAAATTTTTTCAATAGATCACATAGGTCTCTATCAGCCTTCCTTTAAAATTTCATCTCGATTGGGTTTGTACAAAATTCCATAAAAATCCGATAGTAGCGAAAATCAGAAGAAATTACTGCAGGACCATTAATTGAGATCAAGTTCGTTTTGGCACCCGTTAGGATAATTTTCAAGATAGGTCAATCAAAAATTTGGATCACTAAGAAAATCATTTACACCATCCTTATTCGACGACCCTGACATAATGGACAAATTAGATTTAAAGAAAGATAGTTAGAAAATGAAAAATTGGAGAAACCTAATCCAAGTGTGATGTGAAACACACTCACTCCCTTTTAAAAGGGGGGCATGCATTCCCCTTTCCACTCACACACCCACCTCTCAAACGTTCAAGGAGAGAGAGAGAGAGAGAGAGAGAGAGAGAGAGAGAGAGAGAGAGAGAGAAGAAAGAGAAAGAAAAAGAAAAAGAAAGAAAGAGAAAGAGAAAGAAAGAAAAGAAAAAGAAAGAGAAAGAAAGAGAGAGAAAGAGAAAGAAAGAGACAGAGAAGCCTAGATGTCCATCATCCGCTTCCTTCTCCAAACATCTGGTATCTCCCTCTTGCTTAAGCGATATCGTGATTCATGTAGAAGCTTTCCTATATGGATATCTACTTAGGGTTTAGATCCGTTGAGGCATAAAAAATGATGAAAGGATTGAAGTAAAAGAAGATTGTAAAGTATGATAGTAGAAAGGAAAATGAAAGAAAAAAGAGAAGCGACTTTGAGGATGTTTGCGTGGGTCCACGCAAAAGATATCCATTGCCCGGGTCCATGCAATCTAAAGATCAGTTGCGCGGGTTCGCATAACTAGTTTCAGGATTGATTCTTTGGTAAAGGACCTGAAGCATTGAAAGGTGGGTCCCATGGCACCGAATTCGAGGTTTCACACATACGAGGCCCTATAAATACCCCCTCCCCTCCTTCATTTGGACGGATTGAAGATTTTGGAGAGGAAGCAGAGTACGAAGGAAGACTGAAGGTAAGAGAGGAAGCTCCAGTGGATTGTGTGGGTCCAAGCAACTAGACTGCTCTATAGTCTATGAAGCTAAAGGGCCAACATGCTGCTGAAATGGCCAGTCTCCAGATTTCTTCTGTTCAAGTTTCAAGTGCAAGAAAATCAGTAGAAGAGATCTATGTAATATTCCTCTTAAAGAGATGATCAAATCATAAGACGAAATGCTGTCGGATTTGATATCTGACTTGGACATTTAAACTTTATCAATTTCTGTATTCTAAATAATCTATCTTAGAATCAAGGGATGTTTGAGGATGTAAATGAACTCAGTATTAATAAAATATGATAATTATCTTCAATACTCTCTCTCTCTCAGTTATGTTTGAATAAGATAATATCCCAAATCAAATGCATTTCTTTCTTCTTCGAAACAAAATGGCGACTCTGCTGGGGACTTTATCTTATTTAATATTAACATTGAGATAGTTACAGAACTTTCATCATGAGTTTGGCGTCTTTCCGATGTTAAAATAGTGACTCTTAGTGGGAACATCCTCTCCTTTATCTCTAAGATAAATTATTTAGTTCTTCAAATGCTAACTATGGTTATGTTTCATGTTTGAAGGTTTCTAAATTCAGCCTCAAATTACGACCAATGGCAACTCCTATAAGAAAAACGAACTTCTGTTTCACTCTAACTAGATTCACAATAGAGTACGCACCGAATCAAGCCCCCGTATAAATGACTCAACTGCCTGTAAATAAAAACAACGTGACTCGAGCGACAGCTGGGGTTATTTTTGCTTCGCCGCAGCCGTTAGATGGCAAGGAAGGTTGGACTGTCGTAATGTCTTGCAGAATAAGACCACGAAATGTGAGAAGCCCCAAGATGGATCTTCCCTCGCCAAGAGTTAGGGGACCGATAACAGGTAATACGGCTAGGAAGAATCCTGAACTCACTCCTCCTGTGATATATCCTGAGCAAGTAGTTCTGTAGTTAGCATCGCGTGACTTCATAGGTTTGATCGCACCAAGGGTCAAATGGAGGAGACAACAGAAAGGTCAAGCGTTAATGGTAAGTTCACCCATATCTGTATCACCCCAGACAAGTTCGCCGATGTCTGTATCACCCCAATCGATCAATAGCACCGGAAGTGTGCAGAAGTCGAATGGAACTCCGTACTTCCCTCTCTTAATAAGTCCTATTACGTTGACATATTCCCGCCCCACTCCAACCACGGCTTCGTCAAAGAGAGGAGAAGTTGTGGTACATATGACCGGGGCAAATCAAGATAATACGCCTACTACAGAGGTTCGTATCAATGAGATGGCAGAAGCACAAAGAGCACTAATGGATGAGTGCAGAAATCTCAAAGAAGCCTTAGCGACTCTTGCACATAATGTAGCTCAGATAGTGGCTCCTCCAATGATGGGCACAATGAATGGACAAGAAAATCAGCCTGAAAATTCTCAACCACAAGGGGCAGGATCGGGAGGGTCTGTTCCAGCTGCAAGAACCGTAACATAAGAAGAAGTGAGACAAGTCATTGAAGAAGCTGTTAGGGTAGAAAGAGAACGTGAAAATACTGGCCGTTTCAGATATCGAACACCGTATCCAAGGGAGGTAGAAGATATCCCCTTTCCAGCCAACTTCAAGCATCCAAATTTTCAGAAGTTTAATGGGGAAGGATCGCTAGAAGAACATCTAATGCACTTCATAACTAGCATGGAAAATTTTTCTACAATACCGTAGTATTGCTTACGATTGTTCGGGTCGTCCTTGACACACAAAGCATTCTGATTGTATTCCAGCCTGGCTCCAGGGTCGATACGTACTTGGGAACAAATGTAGGACGCCTTTATGTCGAACTTCTTCTCTTCGGAGCGTGATGTTAGTATTACAGAATTGGCTTCCGTGCGGCAGAGAGAGGGAGAACCGGTAGAAAAGTTTATAGATAGGTGGAAGACATTGGGATCCCAGTGTAGGCAGTTGCCAGAAGAAAGGGAACAGGTCAAGATGTGTCTGAACTCTATGGAAACGGGAATCGTATTTGGACTCACTAGTGCCGACATCAGAACTTTACATGACCTGGACACTAAAGCTCATGCTTTGGATTTAATGACTCATAGGATGCCAGCATTTCACCATGAGACAGCTAGGAGAGCACCCAGCAGAATATCCGTAAATACCATCGATCATGATAAGAGAAGCAAATATACTAGGGATTCTAGGGAAAAGAGGTCAAAACGAAAAGAAAAATGGAACCAATCAAGAAATAGGTACAGTAGAAAGAGACCTAGGATGCTCAATTCTCATGAGGGATTCACGTTCGACAAGGAAGATGTTATTCTTATGATGGACCAACTGCTAAAAGCCGACACAATAGAGTTACCAAAACTTAAATGCCCTGAGGATATGACAAGAACCAGAGAGAGATTTTTGCCACTATCATCGCCTAGTGGGACATCTAATGGAGAATTGTTATACATTGAAATGTATAATACAACGAATGATAGACATGGAGAAATAGTAAATGATAAAGAGAAAGAGAGGGGTACGATGGCAATGGTGAATATGTTTACAATCTGGGGAAAGGCCCGAGAGGTGAGAGAGAAAGAGGACCGTGAGGCAATGAAGAAGGTAGCAGTGATTACGTTGCGATCAGGAATGAAGACAACAAGTACTATGAAGTAGAAAATAGGGATTATAAGGAAAGAGGTCGTTGAAAGGCAGAATAATGGTGGGAAAGAAAAGATGAGTGAAACAACAAAGGTGTCCTATGATGTAGTAAGTCATTCGAAGGGTATACCGGGTTGTTTAAGCATATATGATGCGCTTAAGTTATCAGAAGAATTTCGGTAGAGCTTGGTCCAGGCGTTGTCCAATCATGAGGTTAGAGAAACTTTACTGCTATAGTTGGAACACGAAGAGCACGGTGAGCAAGAAAATTGCTTACCAGTTGTTTCTTTCTCCGATGACGATTTGATCTGCGAGGCAGAGCATAACAGACCTCTAATGATAGAAGGCCATCTCCGTGGAAAGAAGGTTAAGCGAATTATGATAGATAATGGGTCTGCGGTGAACCTCTTACCGCTCTCGATGTTGAGTAAACTGGATTATCGTCACTCAAATCTATGCCCTAGCGGAATAATGATCAAGGCTTCAATCAGGATGGGCAGCATGCACTCAACAAAATTACATTAATGTTGGAAATAGGAGAGCTGACCACTAATGTTGTGTGCCACGTTATAAATGTCGTGACAACATACAATCTTCTCCTAGGAAGGCCATGGATTCATCAGTATAGCATTGTACCTTCTACTCTACATCAAGCTTCAAATACTGCAAGAATGGAGTACAGTATAAAGTGATGGCCGATGCAAAGCCATATATAGAGGCCGAGTCCTTCTTTCCAGACGCCAGTTATTATAAAGGATTCGCTAAAGAAGAAAGAAAGAATGATGAGAGCAAAGTCCTAAAGGACAGTCAAGTAAATATGATTAAAGAAACTAAGAAGGCAAAATCATCAAGAATTGCCGAAACCAAGAAGAAATTCTATTTTATCCCGAAGCACTTAAGACAACTAGGACAGCCGCCGCTGACCCTATTGTCGCCCGAGTAGTTGAAAATTTTACAATCTAATTATACAGTGCCTCTACCATATGTTGAAAGAAATAAGCCATTTTTGGTCACTCCAGGAAGGTTTCAAGTCAAAGCTAGCGCAAAGTACCCAGAACCAATAGAATTTTATAGTGCGGTAGAAATAAAGGCAGGAGAAGAGGCCAAGGATAATGTGTACCGCGATAGGCTAACGCCACATGATCATAGAAAATATAGTCCGACAAGTAAGAAAATCATGAGAAACATGGGTTTTGATTACGAAGAACCCACCGGTCTGAATCATGGGAGAGGAATTCAAATCCTTATTGGGGTTGGTCAGGAAAAGTAAAAAGAATTTCAAGGACTGGGGGGCAAGGTCATCCGTGAACATGGTTATAGCCACAGTCATTAGAAGAGGATCCTAAGACAATCAAAGATCCTGAAATGGTGCCAAAGTAGATACAAGATGGGGGGCAAATTTGAGCCTCAATAGGATGGGTCGTACATAATAAAAGAAGTATACACCAATGGCGCATACAAAGTCGTAGATCAAGATGGACAAGGTATCAATATATCGGTCAATGCTCGCTTCATCAATAGATATCTTCCCTGCAGATGTTACTGATTTTGATCCAGCATAATGATTCTATATCAAAAGGGGGCAAGAATAAATAAGACAATGTCTATGTATCATCAGATGAATGATTAAAGAAGAAATTCACGAGCATATCAAGACTATGTATCAACAAGTATTGTGAAAAGAAAGTGACCATCGTCATCATCAAGCAAGCTCTGCAAAATTCTATCGAATTGGTATTGTCACCAAACTGATATATCATGAACAACATAGACGGTTCCCCTTGAAGATGTTATCAAAAGTGGTGACATATCAATCTCAATCAAATACGTCTATAATTCTCATAGCAACGATGATCACACTTATTGTTGTCTTTTAAGGTATTTTAAGGCACTCTAGCCAAGCCTCAAAAGGGCCAACTACGCATAAGAGCTATTATTTTTGTCATTCGGGTAGCTAACGGAGCCAGTGACTAAAAGCCTAAAAGGCCAAGAAGTCCTCAACGGCCAGTCATGCGTAAGACCAATGCTGTCTGTATAGCTTTCCGGCAACGTCACGAGGAATGGAGGAAAATGTCCTCCCGTGAATGGGCTCAACCTTACAAACGAAGGAAAAGAGGGTCGCAGTGTGAGCTCTTTGGCCATGTCCATAGATAGGCCAACCATGCGTAAGACCCCCTAGATCTTTGGCTTGATTTCAGTATAAATCATGAGGAGGGGCTTAAACCTACTCATTGACAAACTGGCAGCCTTAGATTTGGTACCTGAAAGGTCGCCTTACGAGCTCTGTGAACTCTAGAGAGTTACCGCGGCCAACCTTGGGCGTAATTTCAACCGAGTTCACGGCCCTAGTAGCTTTATTGGGCCCCTCTAATGGATCGCGGTTTGTGAACTCCCCAAGCTGTGAGAAGTCCAGTGAACTCCTAAGAGTTACAGAGACCATCATGTGAGACCTGACTCCACTACTCAAGAGTCTAAAAAACTGCGTGGGCTTCACTACTCAAGAGCTTAAACTATGTGTAACTGACTAAATTAAAATTTAGCACCGCCAATTCAAAAAATAAATCATATAGGAAATCCCGTACTAATAGTCGCAGTAGGTTAATGCTTTTATTTTAATTCTTCATTCAATATCATATCAAAATGATCGCACAAATGAATATGCTTGAAATGAATTATTTGAAATATGCCAAAATATGTCAATTGTTTGATATAATAAAATGAATCGCAAAGTTCCTTATGCAGGATGCGTTTCTTCTAAAAGTAAATAAAATCACAATTATATTAAGATTAGATCAAAATATCCAATGTTTGGAATCTCTTACTTTGAAGTCACATGTTTCAAATTATGTTTATTCTTCTAAAGAAAATAAGTCTTCAATGATAATATGTTTGCCCTTCTGAGGTGGATGACGATGTCCTGACATTTCTTGCCTTTCTGATGATGAAGGAAGATTATTTTGTAATATCTACAAAGGTGGAGGAGGATAAAACTGTAAAGAATCATCATTCTTTGTAGTATTCATCAGGGGAGTGTCGAAAGCTATCTATCCTTCGAGGGTATCAGCAAGCTTCGCTTCATGAATGGCATTTTCTAAGGAGATCTTCGTACTAAGTTGATCTGGAAAGGGGGGTGGGCTTGTTTCTTCAAAGTAGTCAATACCTTGGTCTTTTTTATAATCCCTGAAGAAAAGAGGAGGAATCCACATGACATGATCTACTGGAAGATAATTGTCTACCAAGTAATGTTGGTAAACTCACCATTGCATCCAGCAGTAAGAAGCGCTAACTGGATAATTAGAGCCAGGAATTATGAAATGCGATTCAGTCTGCACGATCAAGAGTTACTTCCATATCAAGGCCCAATTATAAGTCCCAATGCCATAACTTCTCATCGCTCTTGTGACAATGTCACGAGTCTCAGGTATAGCTTGATCAAAGCCAAACTGGCGAGCAAATTTATTAGGGTAGTACGGTTCATGCCAGAATACGCTACCTTCTCTCCATGGAAGAGTACTAGATCTGATAGAAACAAGGAAGGAATGTTCACCGAATGAAATAGAATTATCATCAACAGTGTCAACGTCTTCAGGATGGTTAAATAATGGAAAATGGTGAAAATCAATGGGATTATTGCTTTTTATTCTTCTAGAAATCCATCCACTTGATTGCTTAATCATATCTCTCAGTTGAAAATGTTGAAGAGGAAGTCGATCGGGGTTCAAGTATGCCCTTCCAGAGTCAGCAAATGTCCAAGGAAAATATACTCCTAGCCAACCTACGAAGAAATGCCAAGGAGCACAGATAGGAAAAGCTTCGGTGACAGGATCTTTCGAACCAGAAATAACATCTCCAAAGGCGCGATAGAGAGAACACAAAACTAGAGGAGCTAGCGAATATTTCCCGCCTTCCGTCATTGCTCCTGCGATCACGAAGAATGAGAGCCCAATAATGTCTGCTTGATTAGGATCAGGGAATATCACTGAGCTTAACCAGTAAGCAAGAAAGGCAGCTAATTCACAAGAAGGACTGTGTTCCGCAGAATGTTTTTTTTTCTTACGAATGTCCTTAAGTTTTGAATGGTTGTGGCTTGCAAAGCTGTCAAGACAAAGATGCAATACTTCAGCAAAATTATTTAAGAATGGGATTACGAAAATAGCAGGTAAGAGGAAAGGAGTATACAGTAATTTTTGAGAAAAGTGAGCTAACCATTCAAGAGAAGTGATGTGATCAGGATGAGGGAAGGCAGCTAGTGCATTGAAAAGTTCAAGGGTAGTTCTAGAAATTTTGGATATACCTCCTCCCACAGATGTCAGAGCAAGCTCTTCATTAGATGATATATATGCGTCAAAGATATCGCCCATGATGGGAAGACCTACTATACAAAATAGATCCCATAAAGTGATGCTCATTTCACATAGGGGAAGATGAAATGAGTTGGTAATTGGAGACCAATAATTAAGAAAACATCTAAGGATAGTAGCATCTGCGTGAAAGTGTTCTGATGTGGCTACGATTGCATCAGAAAGCGTAATCTGCTCCAGTGTGGCGGTATGTTTCTAGACGATAGCACGAGCCCAAGCACTGTAAAAATCACGGATAGGCAATATGCCTGCGACTGTGAATCTCCCTGTGCTCCAAGAAAATTTCTCAAGAAAGAAGAGTTGTTGAGCTGTTTCGAAATAGTGGGAAGGGGAAGGTTGCTGAGGATCATCGTGTGGACGTAAAAATCTCATCTTGTGAATTCTACCCGCTTTTTGACAGAGCCCATTTTCTCCCAAATATCCTGTCAGAATTCTCGGTTCTCTCATGACCCGGTCATTCACTGAGACAAAGATATTCTGTTGGTCAAAGGGTTCGCTATGTAAAATCAACCAATGACATGGTAAATTGATAGGAATAATGGTTTGACTGCTGGTGAATGGGTGATGGAGACCCAAAGTGTCTTCATTTATCTCCACGTGCTTCCAAGAATAAGGAAAAGGTTGTTTCAGCCCAGAAGAGGAGGTACGGTTCTTTCTTCTAGAAGAGGAAGCTTGAGCACGGGACAAAATAGAAAAGGGACTTGTACTTGAAGAAAAAGCTCGAAAAGTTAGAAAATTTCACCAAGTTCTAGTTGCGCGGACTTGCGCAACCGAAGTCAGTTGCGTGGGTCAGCACAAAGGCCAAAAGGCTTTGCGCGAAGAAAGAGTTGTTGCGCGAAAGCGAAGTTCATTGCGCGGGGGAGAATCGTCGAAGTAAAGGTTTGCTACTAATTGAAGGGAAGTACAAAATGAGAAAAAATTGGGATATTTATACTTACAGGGTCTAGTACGATATGCTGGTCTCGGTTGCGCGGACCCACGCAAATCCTGCCAGGGTGACCTTTTTTTATCCTTTTTCTTTGATTTTGAGGAAATAAAGAAAGGATCAAGGGGGCATCTGTTGAGGCATAAAAAATGATGAAAGGATTGAAGTAAAAGAAGATTGGAAAGTAAGACAATAGAAAGGAAAATGAAAGAAAAAAGAGAAGTGTCTTTGAGGATGTTTGCACGGGTCCACGCAAACGATATCCATTGCGTGGGTCCACGCAATCCAAAGATCAGTTGCACGAGTTCGCACAACTGGTTCCAAGACTGATTCTTTGGTAAAGGACCTGAAACATTGAAAGGTGGGTCCCATAACGCCGAATTCGAGGTTCCACACGTGCGAGGGCCTATAAATACCCCCTCCCCTCCTTCATTTGGATGGATTGAAGATTTTGGAGAGGAAGCAGAGCAAGAAGGAAGACTGAAGGAAGGAGAGGAAGCTCCAGTGGGTTGCGCGGGTCCGCACAACCGGTATCCGTTGTGCGGGTCTGTGCAACCAGACTGCTCTGCAGTCTGTGAAGCTAAAGGGCCAAGATGCTGCTGAAATGGCCAGTCTCCAGATTTCTTCTGTTCAAGTTTCAAGAGCAAGAAAATCAGTAGAAGAGATCTATGTCATATTCCTCTTAAAGAGATGATCAAATCATAAAACGAAATGTTACCGAATTTGATACCTGACTTGGACATTTGAACTTTATCAATTTCTGCATTTTAAATAATCTATCTTAGAATCAAGTGATGTTTGAGGATGTAAATGAACTCAGTATTAATAAAATATGATGACTGTCTTCAATACTCTCTCTCTCTCTGTTATGTTTGAATAAGATAATATCCCAAATCAAATGCATTTGTTTCTTGTTCGAAACAAGATCTAAGGCTAAGGTGAGGGATTCCTTTATGTTTATATTAACTTGAGTTGGTTTGATTTATTATGTTCCCTCATTTGCTTTGAATTTTCCTTGCAAATATTTAATTTATCACCATCATTCATTTAACCTTTGGGAATAATGGTTAAGGTGTGATGTTAATTATGCATCATCTTTCTGAATTTATGTAAGGGATTCATCTAAGATTACATTAATTTGAATTGATATGATTTATCTTGCCATTTACATGCTTTCATGTTACTGCAAATTCTCACTGTAATTATTTAATTTACCACCATCAATTATTTATCCTTTCAGAATTATGATATGGCTTTAATTATGCGTGATCTTTATGAATTTATGTGAGGCCATGGATACAAGTCTTGCCCTTACAAATATCAATTTTATTGAGTTATCCCTTGCTACTCTCCTCTTTTGTTGAGTTAGCCCATGCTATGCTCCTCTTTGTTGAGTTAGCTATTGCTACTCTCCTCTTTGTTGAGTTAGCCATTGCTACTCTCCTCCTTTATTATGTTAGCCTTGTACTATCTACCTTTATGACTTGGGCATGTGTCTTGTATTTCAAAAGCTCACATGATTCAATTTATTTCCTCTTTGGTATAAGTATTATGTTGAAAATCCCACTTTCAGTAATCAAATAAATATCATAGACATAATGTGGTTCGGGTGGCGGCCCCCTTGGTCGACATATAATTTCATGAATTCTGGGTAGTGGTGCACAAATCAATACAAGTAATTCACAATGCATGTTACATCACTTTCGAGATTGGATGTCGCAAATAGTCTCTCCATGAACAAATCATGTCACATAATTCATCCAAGTCATATGTTGTGCTGCCTTGGGATAATCGTGAAAATCCAGGTTAACATGGCAAACGCTGGTGAATTTCCATAGAATGGGATGTGGGGTGAGATGGATTACTCTAAATCATTTTTCACATTGTAGCAATCACTAAGCGTGATGAACTGCATATACTTTACTAGGCATGCATCTCATGTAAGTTGCTTTGCATAATGATACCTCTCGTAGTAGTGAAGTGAGAGACATATCAGAACTCTTACATTACTTTTATGAATCACTTGAATTGTTATTAATCTTAAATGATAACCATCACTATGAGTAGGGCGTTGATCCTCTCCAACTGTACTGATGATGCAAGTGATGCACAGATTGAAGATCTAGAGGACCATCTCCCTATGGAAGATTATACTGAAAGAATAAGAAGATGGTTTTATGATTTAGTTTTACATTTTTGCTGCAAACTCGATAATGTAATAAGCTCCCATTAAGAGGGCATTTGATAATTTGTTGAATTCTAATGAAATAATAAATACAGTCAATTTGATTCTCGTGAATGGTTACCTTCACGAATATCATCTGGATGTGATATAAATGAAAAAAAAATATGTGCCATTTTTAAAGTATCCAATTTATTCAGTTATTAACACCTGATTTTCTCAGGCATGAGTATAAACTTTGGTCATAAAAATTCAGGATGTTACAGTTGGTATCAGAGAATGAGAATGAGATTAACTGGGCCTGGGGGCATGGACCATCATAAGCTTTACACGGCTAGGATAGAATCATGAATTAGATACCTATACTTAGGATTATTTCCTAAGAGAGTTAGGAAGTTGAAGAATTAGAAACCCATATTCAGTTTTCCATTAAACGTGCTAGACGTGTAATTTAGAAACTACGAATCTAGGTACCTCGATAATAAAACTCCAAAATCTCAAATAAACTTGTTCTGAACCAAAAGTCATCCTTAAATAGAGTCACAATCAAGAAGAACAAGTTTCCCTTATGCAAATAGAGATTTTCTAATTATTCCAGAATTTTTGACTATTTCAACAAAATTCTAACATGTTGTAAAATCTCCACTAGTTACAGAAAGAAGAAAGATTAAAAAATTTTAAAAAAATTTCAATAGATCACATAGGTCTCCATCAACCTTCCTTTAAAATTTCATCTCGATTAGGTTTGTACAAATTTCCATAAAAATCCGACAATAGCAAAAATCAGTAGAAATTGTTGCTGGACCATTAATTGAGATCAAGTTCGTTTTGGAACCCGTTAGGAGAATTTTTAAGATAAGCGAATCTAAATTTTAGATCACCAAATAAATCATATACATCGGCCCTATTCGACGACCCTAACACATTGGACAAATTATATTTAAAGAAAGATTGTCAGAAAATGAAAAATTGGATAAACCCAATCCAAGTGTGATGTGAAACACACCCCACTTACACTCCCACTCCCTTTTAAAAAAGGTGGCATGCATTCCCCTTTCCACTCACACCTCCACCTCTCAAACGTCTAAGGAGAAAGAGAGAGAGAGAGAGAGAGAGAGAGAGAGAAAATGAGAGAGAGAGAGAGATAAAGAGAGAGAGAAAGAGAGAGAGAGAGAGAGAGAGAGAAAGAAAAAGAACAAGATAAGAAAGAAAGAGAGAGAAAGAAAGAGAAATAGAAAGAGAAAGAGAAGCCTAGACGTCCATCATCCGCTTCCTTCTCCAAACATCTGGTATCTCCATCTTGCTTAAGTGACGCCATGATTCATGTAGAATTTTTCCTACATGGATATTTACTTAGGGTTTAGATCTAAAGCTAAGGTGAGGGATTCTTTTAAGTTTATATTAACTTGAGTTGGTTTGATTTATTCTATTCCCCCATATGCTTTGAATCCTCCCTGCAAATATTTAATTTACCACCATCCATCATTTTACCTTTGGGAATAATGGTTAATGTGTGATGTTAATTATGCATAATCTTTCTGAATTTATGTGAGAGATTCATTTAAGCTTACATTAATTTGAGTTGATATGATTTATTTTGCCATTTACATGCTTTCATATTACTATAAATTTCCACTGCAATTATTCAATTTACCACCATCAATTATTTATCCTTTGAGAATTATGGTATGGCTCTAATTATGCATGATCTTTATGAATTTATGTGAGGCAATGAATACAAGTCTTGCCCTTGCATATATCAATTTTATTGAGTTAACCCTTGCTACTCTCCTCTTTCTTAAGTTATCCATTGTTACTCTTCTCTTTTTTTAATTATCCATTGCTACTCTCCTCCTTTATTATGTTAGCCTTGTGTTATCTACCTTTATGACTTGGGCATGTGTCTTGGAATTCCAAAGCTCCCATGATTCCATTTATTTCCTCTTTAATGCAAGTACTATGTTGGAAATCCCACTTTTAGCAATCAAATAAATATTGTGGACGTAATGCGGTTTGAGTAGCGCCACCCTTAGTTGACACATAATTCCATGAATTTTGGGTAGTGGTGCCAAATCGATGTAAGTAATTCACAATGCATATTACATTACTTCCAAAATTGGATGTGGGAAATAGTCCCTCCATGAACAAATTGTGTCACACAATTCATCCAAGTCATGTGTTGTTGCCTCGAGATAACTACGTAAATCCACGTTAACGTGGGACACGCCGGTGAATCTCCGTAGAATGGGATGTGGGGAGAGCTGGATAACTCTAAATCCTTTTTCACACTATAGCGATCACTAAGTATGATGAACTGCATATACTTTGTTAGGCATGCACCTCATGTAGGTTACTTATGCATAATGATACCTCTCGTAGTAGTGAAGTACAAGACGTATCAGAACCCTTACATTACTTTTATGAATCTCTTGAATTATTATTAATCTTAAACGATAACCATCACTATGAGTAGGGCATTGACCCTCTCTAACCATACAGATGATGCAGGTGATGCACAGATTGAAGATCTAGAAGACCATCTCCCTATGAAATACTGAAAGAATAAGAAGATGGTTTTATGATTTAGTTTTATATTTCTGCTGCAAACTCGATAATGTAATAAGTTCCCATTAAGAGGACATTTGATAGTTTGTTGAATTCCTTTGCTCTAACGAAATAATAAATACAGTCAATTTTATTATCGTGAATGTTACTTCCATGAACATCATCTGGATGTGATCTAAATGAAAAAATATATGTGTGTGTGTGATTTTTAAAGCATCCAGTTTATTCAATTATTAACACCTGGTTTTCTCAAGCACGAGTATAAACTCTGGCTGTAAAAATTCGGGATGTTACAGTCGGTCAGGTATTGCCCTCCCCACAAACCAAATGCTCCTCAAATATCGAGTGTTGCATCGAATTTTTGCATCCATGCTTATCCTCAAGCCAGGAATAAGACTGATCTTACTCCCTTCATGGTTAGAGTCTTTCATTCTTTTGTGTCGGTATGCGTGTCTACTTAGCATCTTTGATTTGCTATATCATTATTCAGTTTCGCTTACAACCCAAGTATGGTTTGATTCATTTTTCCTATCTTATGACGTGTCTTGCGTTTCATTATAGTGTTCAAATTTCATCGGTTGAGGCACCAAAATCTGAACTTCCATTTCGTAATTCCAATCTGAATATGATGAACCTTAAACCTCTTCCTGGACAAGAAGAAGAGGGAGTACAGCCAACTGCAGACACCACCATGGAAGATATCTTTAATGAGTTGGGTGATGATTTTGATGATCCAGCTGATTCCGACTACCATCCCTCTCAGGTTGATGAGTGACTTAAATTACTAGAGGAGAAAGTTGAAGCCTTGCATGTGTTCCAGGATTCATTGCCCAAACCCAGAAGTCTACAATGAAGTACGTGAAAAAATACTTTCATCGCATCACCCCGCGTTTGAGCCAGAATGATCCATCGATGCCTGCTCCTTCTTCCTCTAGGTCAGATTGAGACAGATTTTCTTTATGTTTTAAGACTTATTATGAGATTTTAACTTAACTTTACTTTATGTCGTGGTATTTAGATGGTTTCACTAACACTTGCTACCCCTAAAACCTTTAACAAATTCCTATGCTTTCCTTTATAATTTCATATGCTTAATACTACTCTCTTTTACAAGCTCTTTGGTATTGATTATTTCATATGCTTACTGATATTTATCTCATTCTTCATTGTCAATGTATCAGATGCTTGTAGCAGTAGAACCTCTTTCTTGAATGTAAATTGCTCCTTGTTCAATCAGATAGAAAGGGTCTAGGCTGCTATTGATTTTAAGTAAGTCAAACCCAATACGCTGCTTGAATCAATTCTCTTAAATTTCAAAAGAAGAGTATAGTTTACTCTCTCAATAATCAAACTTGAAAGATTTGAGATTAAGGGAATTGAAAGAAAAAGCTATAAATTAAATTATCAAAACAGTTTAATAGCTTGTAAATAAATTGAGCTTCTCTCTCTCTCTCTCTCTCTCTCTCTCTCTCTCTCTCTCTCTCTCTCTCTCTCTCTAGCAGAAGGATTTTAATAATTAACTTGTATACTTCGGAATGAGAGAGGAACTCAATTTATAGGCAAAGAAGTTGAATCTTCTACTAGCCCGAGCAGACCAAATTCAATTCAATGGCCTTCAGATAGTGCGGGATAAGATCTATCCAAAACTTGGATGGCCCATGGTCAATTCCCCCCAGTTCAGCTGACTGAATTCATCCAAATTCCAAAAGATGTAGTTGTTGGAATACCCAAAATTTCTTGGGCTAGCTGAATTTCCAGCTAGGGCTAGCTGAATTTAATACTAAAAATCAATTTTGCTTCAAGCTTGAACTTGGACTAGCTAAGAAAACTTAGGCTAGCTGAACCAAAAGTTAAGCTGGATGAATTTCAAGCAAAATAAGTATAAAAATCTAATTTTAAACATATTTGAAAGCACCTAGTCCTAAGGTCTTTCTATGGTTTTATACCACCTGAGATATATCAAATATTTGTTCTTCTTTGACTTGAACTAAGTCTCGGAGTTCATATTGACTTTTGAGCTTGATCTTTTATTGGACTTGAGGTTGATCTTCTCTTGATCTCGAGCTTAATTTTCTCTTGATTGAGATTTATCTTCTCTTGATCTTAAAGATCTATTGTCACGTTGTTTTGGCTATATGAAATTTAACAACTAAAGTGTGCTCAAACAATTTAGCACTTACAATCTCCTCCTTTGTCAATTTTATGACAAAACAAATAACATAACAAAGATGTAATCACTGAAGTCTTGTAAAGTATCTTCTTAAAATCTTCAGTTTACTAACTGATGAAATTCAACTAGCACTCCCCCTTTGGAATAGACATATAGCATACATAGCATTCATGTCGTTCATTCCTGCTATTCATTCCATTCTTACACACTACATTTTCTCAATATAATATAGCAATAGAAGTAATATGACATAGCATTAGTAGTTTGATGATAAGTACTCTCCCCCCTTTTGTCAAAAGTTAACAAAGGAAGAATGAGATAAATATTAGTAAGCATATGAAATAATCAATACCAAAGAGCATGTAAAAGAGAATAGTATTAAGCATATGAAATTATAAAGGAAAGCATAGGAATTTGTTTAAGGTTTTAAGGGTAGCAAGTGTTAGTGAAACCATCCAAATACCACGACATAAAGTAAAGTTACAATCCCATAATAAGTCTTAAAATAGAAAGAAAATCTGGCGCAATCCGACCCAGAGGAAGAAGGAGTAGGCATTGATGGATCATTTTGGCTCAAACTCTAGGTGATGCGATGAAAGTACCTTTTCATGTACTTCATTGTAGACGTCTGGGTTTGGGCCAATGAATCCTATGTTACATGCAAGGCTTCAACTTTCTCCTCTAGTGATTTAAGTTTTTAATCAACCTAATAGGGCTGGTAGTCGGAATCAGTTAGATCATCAGAATCATCACCCAACTCATTAAAGATTTCTTCCATGGTGGTGTATATAGCTGGCACGTCCTAAGATAGGCAAAAGGAATTAAACCGTGCTTGGGGTGCAAGCAAAACTGAATAATGATATAGAAAATCAAAGATGACAAATAGACACACATACCAGACACAACATAATGAAAAATTCTAACCATGAAGGGAGTAAGATCAGTCTTATTCTCGACTCAAGGATAGACGTTAGATGTGAAAATTCGATGCAATACTCGATACTTGGGGAGCATTTGATTTGCGGGAAGGGCATTAGCCGACTGCCATTCTGCATTAAAGCCACATAATTTGCCAGTGATTGCTTGTTTTTTAGAGTTGGACATTTTCTCTGATAATGTGGCAATAGGTATGCCATCATCCGCACAAACTACATCCATTAATGCTGAAATAATTTGTGGCATAATTTGGAATGTCCCTTCAACAAATTTAATTGAGAATGTCACATTCTCTAGAAAGACATCACAAATCGCACATACATCCCTTGCACAATGGAGCGGTAAGCCCATCCACCCCATCCCAAAATGTGTTCCCAACTAACTTCAGACAGAATGGGAACAAGACCGAAATGAGCAATGTAGTCTAGATTAACCATTTTTTCAATGATGATATCTCTTGTGCGGAAATCCAGAACATGGTTCGGATCATCTTCCGACGACCGTAGGGTTCTCACACCAATAAGAGTTTATCTAGAAGAGGAACTAGTATGATTTTTGTGTGTTATTTTCTTAGATCTATACTTCATACTAGTTTGCACAAGAAAAAGATCAAAGAAAATGGTAGGAAAATGAGTATATTAGATTTTGAATAAAACCCACCACAAATAGGATTTCAAATGATGAAAAAACTACTCAAATGTCATTTACTAGCAAAAGACCATTAAATACAAGAAGAAATTTGAAAGAAAATCACTTACTAGTAAGTTTGAAAGATGGGTTGGTCGAATGGGGCACCGGCTAGCCGAGGAAGAAGATATGAAATGAATATGATTTGAGATTTTTCCCTTTTTTAGGTGGAATTCGTGCGATCTTCGTCTAGCCTGAGCATGTGCTCGACCGGCCGAAAAATTCAGTTAGCCCGAGCATGTGCTCGGCTAGTCGAAAAACCTCAAAATTTTATAATTTTCTTAATTTTTTAATTTTTTTCTTAAATTTTATTATCATTTCATTCATTTCATTATTGAATATAAACATAAACATAAATGCATAAAAAGAAATAAAATAATTATTAAACAATACACAAACTAATATCATACTTCAAGTTAGAAAATCTAGTTTTATAAAGCGGCTTAGTCAGTATGTCTGCAAGTTGCTTCTCAGTTTGAATGTATTCTAGCATGATAGACTTATCTTCAACCATTTCTTGAATATAATGGTATCATATGTCAATATGTTTTGTACAAGAATATTGGATTGGATTTTTGGAGATATTAATTGCGGTTGAATTATCACAATTGTCACGCCCCAGACTAGGTAACTGAACTCACAAGGAACCCGATGGCCGGTTCTAGTCGCAACAGCCTCCGTAGTACCCCATTCTCAGCTCCTGAGGCAGATTCCAATCCTGGAATCCTACAAGGAGGATTTTCATAATAGTATAATCATTTCAATACTAGCACACTCAATATCACAGCAAGTATATCTAAGAATAATAAAGGCATACATCACAAAATCTACTATGAATTTGAACTTTTACAAGCTTTCATAAGGTCCAAAAGGACATACATAAGATGATAGGAAAAGAGAGAAAAGTCAGCAATACTGGAGTCCTCAAGCTCAATTTCACACCAACCTCTGCGTCTACGACATCTGCCTAGGATCTCCTGCATGCATCAATCGTACATAAGCTTATAGAAGCTTATAGGGTGGTGAAAGTGTGTGATAATGGTGAACAGAAGAATAGCAGGAGGTATAAAGAGAGAAACATGCTCAATAACAATATCACAAGCCTTACCAAGGCTTATCATGAATACGATGCAATGAGTACTAGGTGCCATACTAAGGCAATGCATGAAGGGGCTTATGCAGCCAATGCTAATGCAATGCAAGTAATGTCAATGCTCATGTCTAAACTATATGTCAAGTACATTTTCAATCATAAGAAAATCACCGGGGTCCATTATACTGTTAAATGACTACTGCTCTACAGACCACGCATAGTCAAACGAGCGTAAAAGACCTCACTACTCGCTTATGGACAGCCAATCACCAACAAGGCTCAACGGCAGCAAACCCATTTCATGAGCTGGTCAAACTCAGCCTAATAATGCCCTCCCTCACAGGTGGATAAGGCCACATCCCTACCCAACCCACTATACGACAATGGAAGTCGTGGCCTAACGGTATAAGGCCCTTGTGCGCTCATAGTTTTCACTCGATCACGGCGTTAGGGCTAATCCTTGGTACCATGGAAATTTTAGAAATTTCACCCATGGGCATCCTATGCACCCGGTATGCTTAAGTATCATTTCCGGTGTCCACACATCCAGTCATCCACGAATATCCCTGTGGAGGCAAGTCCCTGATAAAGCATGGGCGGTATTATCATGAAATGCGATACCAATGCATGAGTCACACATACAGATCATGCACAAGCTTCACGCACTCATTGTGTATGAGGGGAGAAACTCTATCCCTCAATGACCACCATACAATGTAGTCAATTCATATAGATGATGCATATGAGTCATAATGATGTAAGTGCACTACCTGTAGAATATATTCCTCCTTCCCAAGGAGGGATAAGGTCTAGATACATAAACAGGTATTCTAAGGAGAAGTGAAGTCCTCTAGTGGGGGCCCAATACTTTGGGATGAACCACAAGCTAAGAGAGTCGTAAAGTCTTAATGAAGGAAACAGTCTTAGCCAGGTCCAAGGTGGGCCTTCAACCACCTATAAGGGCCCTATGGGCCTACCTTAGGGCCACCAAGAAGGACATCCAACCTCAACTGGGTCCCAACAAGGTAGCCCGCTACGCATATAAGTAAGGCATAAGGCCTAAGCATTGCATGGCCTAATGGGCTATATACAAATCCCAACTCATAGGCAATATGGTGGGCCCTCAAGCAAGGTTTGGGCCAAACCATAAAGGTCATAAACCCACATATTGTGGTGGGCCTCATGGGCAGCCCAGTAGTTCTGTGGGCAATTTCACACTTAATACTAGTGAGTTGGGCCTCACTTCTTAGCCCAAGTACAGGGTTAATTTGGTGGGCAACCAAGGGCTCAACTACTCGTATATTATAGCCTATAAACTCATCACAATAAGTAGAAGAGTACAGGCCCAAAAGTTAATGGGTCTACTGAAAAGGTTCTAGTCTAAAAGCCTAAGGAACTAGTCAATTAACCATATACAATGTTCCAAATAAAAACCCAACTTGGGTAGGCCTCAGATGAGCACTAATTACACCCAAAAATACTGAAGTAAAATGCAAGATAACTGATTAAATCATCCTCAAATCTGATGGGTCATGCTGCCCCAAAAACAACATTTATGGGCAGCAATATTGGGCCTATTATTGAATTTCTAGCCCACCTACTTTCTAGATATGTTGGATCTCCACAAATAATTTAATTTATAGTGTATTTAATTCCTAATGGCCCACACACATCACTGTGGGTCCCACCAGATGAGAGGGGGATGTATAACACATATATCAGGAGGGCTACGCCGCCGGAATGCGGGCCCACCACAACCCAAGGTGGGGACGGCCCAAGGCCATGGACACCCCTTGCCCTAAGGTGGGCTCCACACATCCCAAGTGGGCCCACATGGGACATCCACCTAGGGTGGACTACATGCACATGCGAGCCCCATAAAATAGGAGGACGACATGAAGGAAAAACATACATCATGGTGGGCCTGACCAAGGACGATCAGCCCATGATGGGCTTCCATCATGGACAGCTGGTCCAGCCACATGGGCCCACAATTATGGCCCCCAAAGGCCTATGTCACTCCTTAAGATGCACCCCATAGACATGCATAAAATCTCCAATGGGCTGGGCCCAATAAGACCCATAGTTGCAAAGAAGATAGCAAGGTTAGAATAAAAAATCTGCAACATACATGTGGCTATCCTGAATTTGGGCCATCCAAATGGGTGGGTTCTAGGCCTCCAAAATTTCTGAAATTTAGACCCAAGGTCCCTCATCAAGCCTACAACAAGGTGGGATCCAGAAAGATGGCCCACCATTTGAGAAAGTATTTTTAAATTTTAGTTTTTGAGGAACTATGCTGCTGGACTGCACAGCAGAAATTTTTGGCAGTCCACTATGTTGGTCCACCCTTTTGGATGCCCAAATGGAGTCCAATGGGGTTGAAATTTGGTATGATTGTAGGTGGGTCATGTAGCTACAGGAATCACATATTATTTGTATCAGTCTTCCCAACTAATAACCAGTAATCAGGCCCCAAGGTGGCCCAAAAATCTGTCCAGACAGTTTCTGGACAGTAACATTACATTGGAATAAAATAATTATAAACACTAATAAAAATGGGATTTAATCCCCTGAAATTAGAGGATGGACCACCTTAGTGGGCCCCACAAATATCCAAGCCATCCTACCATCCAAAACACCTTTGCATGTGCCCCAATTAGTTTGATTTTGGGGCCACATGTCATAGGGTGGGATGTCATGGCGTCCTCCCTTTTTGGATGGCTGGATTTTTATTGGTCCACAAGGTGGGCCACACACCATTATTAGGAAATACAAATGAGGAAAAGGAAAGAAAGAAGGATGATCTAGCCATAGGGAAAGGGCTCCACCACTATTGAGCCCTTCCAAGAAGAATCCCACCACACATCATACATTGATATACATCCACAAGATGAATCTCGCACATGCATGGCCAAAAATTTAAATGGATGGTTGGGATACCATTCCCACCATGATCATAGGGTCTAGATGACCTCTTCATGCAATGAAATCAAGGGATCCACCATGATGGGATCCATAGAGAAAATCTCATGCATGGGATATGCATGCATAAGGTGGGCCATCTGGCCACACCGATGGGGACGTGTGGGATCTCCACTATTGATTGGTGAGTCCAACACTTCCTTCATGAAAGAAATGAAAGATCTATATCATAGAAATCAAATTTTATATCTTAAAGAAGCACCCACCTCAAAGATGATCACCAAACTTCCACACTAAGATTCTCTAGCACCAAGGGAAATAGATCAATGGTGAAGATGGGGTTTCGAAGGTTAAATGGTGGGGGATTTAGGAAGAAGGGGGCTGAAGAAGAGAATAAAATATGGACGTTAGAGGGAAAGAAATTGCTAGCTTAAGGGAAGAAAATGAGAGGGAAGGAAAGATAAGGAGAGAGAGAGAGAGAGAGAGAGAGAGAGAGAGAGAGAGAAGCCATCATGGGTTTGTAAGAAAGTAATGATGGCTATGAGAGGAGATTACTATGTTTGTAGGTTTTAGACTAGGCTTGGGTAGTGACTTGAGTGGGTGGTGTTATTCCATGGGATTGTGTAGTGTGTGTGTGTGGTGTGCATGGGGAATTGTGCCATAGAGGTGACCCACATGCATTTGCACAAAAGTGGGCCACATGATTAAGGGTCATATTATGTAATACTCATAACTTTTGATCCATAAGTCGGATGGACATATAAGACACGTCGTTGGAACCACAATGACGATGTGAACAAGATGGCATAGGTCTTGGATCGATCCGAGTCGGGTCTACATGACCGGACTCAGACCGCAAATATTACCTGACGTTGCAGATCATCAGGATTTGACCGGTAGGACCGTGAGACCAAGATGAATGGGATGCATAGTCACACACACTCATGCACACATACGAACTCGGGTCGGGTCTCATAGCAATACAAAGTCACTGTATCTTGTGTAATTCTATAATCATCTAGCATTCTTTTCATCCAAATTAGCTGAGTGCAAGCATTTCCTACTACAACATATTCAGCTCTAGCTATAGAGAGATACGAAATTTCATTTCTTACTGATCCAAGATACTAAGCAGTTTCCAACATAGAAACATCTACCATTGATAAATTTTCTATCATCAATATTTCCTACCCAATCTACATCTATATATCCGGCAATTTGTACAGATGTATCATGTGGATACCATAGTCCTAAGTTCGCAGAACTTGCAACATATCTTATAATCAGTTTCACAGCAATTAAATGCGTTCTTTAGGATTAGATTGATATCTAGCACATATTTTAACACTAAATGCAATATCAGGTCAACTAGCAGTTAAGTACAGAAGACTACGAATCATACTTTGATATAAACGAGAGTATACACTTTTACCTGATTCATCTTTTGAGATTTTAAGTATCGTACTGATTAGAGTATAGAAACTTTTATCATTCTCAAAACCAAACCCTTTTAGAAGGTTCAATGCATATTTGGTTTGTGAGATGAATATTTCATCTTCAAGTTGTTTCACTTGTAATCCAAGGAAATAGTTTAGTTCCCCGACCATACTCATTTCAAACATGGATTTCATTAGATCTGTAAACTCAATAGATAAGTTAGCACACATAGATATATAAATGATATCGTCAACATAGATTTGAACTATTAAGATATAATCATTATGTTTTTTGATGAATAAAGTTTTATCAACACTACCCATAAAAAAATTATAAATAAGTAAAAATTTAGTCAATTTTTCATACCATGCTTTGGGACCTTGTTTTAAACCGTAAAGAGCCTTTTTAAGATGGTAAACATGAGATAGAAGTTTTGGATCTTCAAAACCCTTTTGTTGTTCAACATATATTTTCTCATTCAAATCACCATTTACAAATGCACTTTTGACATCTAGTTGATAAATTTTGAATTTTTTATGGCATGCAATGGAAATAAATAGTTTGATTGATTCAAGGCCCGCAACTGGTGTAAAGGTTTCATCCTAATCAATAACTTCTATTTGAGTATACCGTTGTTGTTGAGTGTGAAATATTGCATATTTCTCCCTATCTATACCTTAGTTTTATAAACATGATAGTGCTTAATCGATTTAATCATGCATGTTTTCATGTGCAAGGTGATTTCGAGAGCTTAAGGTAAAATTGATGCCAAAAGGAAGATTTATGCTGAAAAGATTATTAAATGAAGATTTAAATATTTGAAAGTCATTAATGAAGAATTCACATGCCAAAGATCTAAGAAAATCAAGTGAGAAATGAAGAGAATTAAAGATTTGAAGTGAAGAAAAGAAATCCTAAAAATGTCTTGAAAACAAACATATTCCTGAAAGTTTCCTATAATATCCCTAATTTTTTCCAACCTGGAATTAGACGTCCTTAGGCAATGGGTCGATCTTAACACCTTATTAACCTGTCAGAACTCAATCCCAAAGTCTAAAGCAGCTTTTGAACCCATTTCCTTCACAAATCCCACCCTTCACCACCTTGATCTTTTAATTTTTCTAAGTACTTTCACCCTAGATACTATCTTAAACTAGATAAGTAGTATAACTTGGATCACTTTATATACAAACTACAAAAGACTAAGTATCACCTCAGATAGAAATCTTATAGGACTAAATCCTTTAGAAATGAGACAAAGTAAATAAGTGCTAAACTAGATTAGCTATGAAATCCATTTGATCCACTTTAAATACGATCTGCAAGACCCAAAACTTGTAGAATTATTGACGCTAGGTTACCCTAAAATCTAGGATCAATCTCATTACCCGGCTGCTCTCGGGAGCATCTCGAAACTCTGTATCAGATCTGGACTGCACGTCGGAAGTCCGATTAACACGGAGTTAAGGAATTAGGACCGCCTTACTGGGCTTGACGACCATCTCAGAAATCAAATCCAGATAGTGTCCTAGCGCTATTCGCTTGAGCTCTGAGCGGGGAGTGTGAGAAATGTGAAAATAATTCTAAATTAAATTCAAAATAATGAAATCTGAGACTTGTCGCTTGCGGGTCAGTATTAAGCAACCAGACCGTTAGAATCAGGCCAAATTACACCCTTGGATTAGGGATATTTCTCCAAACATATCCATGTACTTGGAATCTCCGATCGAGAGCCACTGACCGTTGAATTAAAACTGATCCGCCACGCATGATTTGGGAACCCGACTGAAATGAAAACTTAACTCGACTTAGATCCATAGTCTGTGAGCTTAAGTCCGGCCTTTGGCTCAAGGGGGGCCACCAGAAGTGCTCCGTTAAGCTGAAATAGATGCCCTTTGGACAAAACCCAAGTATACCTTGACCTGAAGTCTATTTCGGTGAGTTTTATGCTATATAAGGACCTTAGAACCCTCTCTCTCCCAGCCATACGAATTTGAGAGAAACCCTAGAGTGAGAAGAGAGAAAAGAGAGAGAAAGAGTGAGAGAAGTGGAAGGATCTCCCTGATGCTCTACCCTGCCGTTGTGCAAGCACAACCACCCCTATCTAATTGCTTTTCCGGCGATTCCAGCGTCATTTCTAGGTAAGAAACCCTAACCCTAATCTGTTTTGGGGTTTTAGCAGTTGTAGGTTATGAAATAGTTAACTTATTTCATTCTATAGGTTACCAAACTGTCGAATACGAAAGCTTAGCAAACCTATCGACTCCGTTACGATTCTACGACAAAAGGTGTGGACTTTAGGTGTATAGGTTATGGTTTTCAACGCTTTCAATGTCAGATAATGATATATTCATGATCTACATGCAATTGCACATGTACAAAGTGCTGTCTGTTTTCCGTTTCGATTAAAGATGAAGAATATGGAATTTTACATACTCTAGGTATTTGTAGAAAGTACCGTATACGTATAAATTTTGAAAATGTGTTTGCCATGATTATTTGTTGTATGAATATATTATATATGGATAAAATACTTGTTTGGCGAAAGGACTCTCCCTAATATATGTTTTGCTAATATACACTATGTATGTGAAAATAGTGTATTCTAAGTGTTTGTGAAAATGACTAAATGAGTATAGAATTCTCATTCGTGCTCGCCATGACTAATTGTCATGGATATATGATTGTTGTATTGGCGATACCCCCTTTGACGAAAGGATTTGCCCTAAATCACGCCACGGCCAATATACACTATATATGTTACAATGTGTGGCCCAAGTATTCGTGGAAATGACTGAATGAATATGGAACTTGGATTCATGCTTGTTATGATTATCCGTTGTGGGTGCACGCGTGTTATAATTGGGGCAACTCCCTAGTGAAAGGATTTGGCCTAATGCCTATGTGATCAACATATGTCATGTATGTTGATGTATGTAGTTTAAAGTGTTTGTTGAAATATCTGAATGAGTAGTAGTTAGTAAATTGTAATATATAAGGGTGATGAGAAATGATTCTCAACTTCTTTAACTATGTGTATGATTTCTTTAGATATCTGTGTGATTAAGAATTGAATATGTACAAACTCATGCTTATGTTGTACTTCATAATATGCTCAACTGATTGTATGATTTTATCTGTGCAATGCATATATTTAAATTCATGTTTATGTTGTATTCCATAAATGCCGTGAAGGGTGATGGGGGAGTGGTGTAACGAGTGTGTGCAACAGCCCTGGCAGCCCTAAGCGGATGTTATCAGACTTTGATTGTATGATTTGAATCTTGATCCATTACTACTTTACCTATCTGCAATTGAATGTGATTGGGGCTATTGTATAGTCCAGGTAGTCGGTAATGGGATCGAATTAATGGCTGAGATTCATTTGCCACGTAGGATGTGTTTGACGAACCCGAGTCATACTTCGGTTGGCGACAGTGGTTAGGCCACACGAAGTGCATAAATGTGTTTAACGAACCCGAGTCATACTTCGGTTGGCGACAGTGGTTAGGCCACACGAAGTGCTTATGCACTTCATGTTGTTCAGTTACTTGTACGCTCGAGCTAGTCAGGCTCGTCAAGTAACCCGATATGTCTAATGTATGTTCACCATGTTTGGATGCTACTGCTTAAACCTAGGGTATCAAACTTACCAGTGAAATCCCGTTAACCATGGTACCTCGATCCGCTAAGACTCATGAGCCGGGCATGGTGGTATGGGACACCGTGGTCGAGCTATCGGCCTACGCTGAGGCCACGTGCCTCCCCGTAGCGACCAGTGAGCAACCAGACTCGTGAGTCGATTATGGTAGTATGGGACACTATATTCGTGTTGTCAGCCTACATTGATAAGGTGATGGGGGAGTGGTGTAACCTTTGTGCGTAACAGCCCTGGAAGCCCTTTGTAGTGACCTCGAGTATACTCAGAATTTACAGTGAGGCGACGAGTTTTACTGCAGTGTATAGAGTATGAACTAGGCCTGTATCAGCTTAGTGATGAACCGTTAAAGAGGTGATGGGGGAGTGGTGTAACCATTGTGCGTAACAGCCCTGACAGCCTTTGCAACGACCTAGAAATATACTATCGTATGAGATTATCTAGGATTGACGACCCTAGAATGGATCATGTTTGGGAATGATACAAGGGAGGTACTTTAGTTTCCCAATCCTACTGTTTGAAAGGACTAATAACTACTTGGTAATCATGATCATCATCGCATTGCATGTGCCTGGTAGATGTGAAGCACTGAGGGATGAACGCGTACCACGAACGTAAGATGATGTTATATGAGGGTGGTTTGGCAAGGGCATTCATCATGTCATTTCATACTTGCATTAAATAAGAGTAGTTAGGATTGTTTGATTGTACTGCTTTATCATTACTGCTTGACTGAATTGATAACATGTTAACCTATACTTTATTGTTCCACTGAGTTGATCACTCACTCCCACGTTACAGGACAGTGTTGTATACACCAACCAGACTTGTTTGAGTTTCAGATGATGGTGATGCTGCAAAGCGGAGCCAGACTTTTATGAGGATGAGGAGGATTCCTCCTTTATGTTGTTTCAGGCGAGTTTTTGTGAGCCGTGTCCTGATCGACTAGGCTTTTTAAGATATTGACTAGAGGACCTTACACATTTGGTATATTTTAGGATTGTACTTGTAATTATTTAACTTGGGAACCTTATCACACTCTGGAGACTTACCATAGTTTATATATTATATATATCTATCATAGTCTTCCGCTTGCAAATTTAACTATCTCTGGAGTATGATATGTTATTTTGGTATAATCTAATTCATGTTTCAATGCTCTCATCATAATCATCATTATCTGTGTTGCATAAGTGATGCGTTGGAACTCGGGAGTTGAGCTTTGCTCGATCCCCGATTTTCAGGGCGTTACATTCCTAAAAAGCATATTCTGAAACTCGGAGTCTATTTTAGCTGTGCAGAGTAAAGCATATTTTGAAAAACTGCACAGAGTGAAGTTTAATTTAAAAAACTACGGAGAGTGCGTAAATTTGAGGCGGTTTCAAGATTTTTCCAACTAGGTGCGAAAGTTGGAGTTCCACAACTATAAATATGACTCCCTAGGATGCTCCAAAGCATCTTCTAGGATTTGAAAAGGTCTCAAGGAGCATAACACAAGGGTGGAGGAGCCGTCAAAGAGTTTTTCTTCTTCCCTAGTTTATTGTTCATGCTTTGTTTAAGAGATTTATTTTTAATCATGTCTATGGTTGGCTAAACCTCTTATATAGGGCTAAGAGATGAAGCTTATAGCGTGTTGGGATGTTTATTTTTCTTTGATTCTTATTCTTATTGAACTTCATTGATTTCTAGGTTGATGTTAAAGAAATATTTTCAGTTTTCTATGATTTATTATGACTCAAATTACAATAGATGTTGTGATAGCTTTGGATATCTTCTTTTCTTGTTTTGAGATAGTGAGATTGGTAAATCCCATTATTCACTATCGTCTCCTGGGCATGGTAGGGCGATGGAATCCCTTCCAATCTTCACAATTCTCCTCCATTGAGAATTAAATCAATGAAAAGTTCAGATTTGATTTAAATTATTTTATCTTCCAATTGGATAGGATAGGACTCCAATTTCAATTGTTTTTATTGAATCAAGCAAGGCAGCATCCTAATAGCTACAAGTGGATCCTTAGCACCCTATTTCCCACCTTTAATTGATCGTTTAAACATTATTCATAATTACTCTACTTTATTCTAGAATTCAAATTTAGATATTCTTGTAACTCTAGTTCTACTTCTTTTCAGAATACGTACAAGTTTAGTCCCTGTGGATTCGACCTTGTTCTCACGAGTTATTACTACATCGTAACCCTACAGTTGGGGTTGTGAACACTTGTATGACTAGTCATGCCTTATTTCTAATAATATTTCCTGTTTCATCAGTTTTATTTTTAAAAATCCACTTGGTTTCAATCACATATTTATCAGTAGGTTTAGAAACCAAATACCATACATCATTTCTAATGAATTGATTTAATTCTTCTTGTATATAATTAATCCAACTTTCATTAACCAGTGCTTCATTTACACTGCCTTATTTAATTTGGGAAGTAAATCAGACATGGTTACATATATTTTCTAGTTGTCTTCTGGTCTGAACGCCAGTGTGAGGGTTACCTAGTATTTGATTAATAGGATGGTCTTTGACTAACCTTAACTCAGTATTGTCTGATTTAGATGAAGAGTCAGGTATATTAATCAAATTGACATCATCATCATCATCATCTTGTTTAGGACTGGGTGAGATCTGTTGATTATCTATTACAACATTTATAGATTCTTGTATCACCTCAGTTCTTTTGTTAAGAACACGGTATGCTCGACTATTTAGAGCATAACCAAGAAATATTCTCACATCGCTCTTGGCTTCAAATTTTCCCAAAATTTCTCGTCACGTAATATAACCATTTGCTTCCATTTAAAAATATTTAACCGTGGGCTTTTTATTAAACCATAATTCATAAGCTGTTTTGGTTTTATCTTTTCTAATATAAACACGATTTATTATATAACATGCAGTACTAATAGCTTCGGCCCATAAATTTTTTTCTAAATTCATGCTATTTAGCATTACACTATCCATCTCTTTTAGAATTCTATTTTTTCTTTCAACAATTCCATTTTGTTGAGTGTTGAGTGTCAAATATTGCATATTCTCCCCTATTTATATCTTAGTTTTATGAACATGATAATGTTTAATGGTATATTTTATACATGTTTGTGTTACAATATAAATCTAAGAGCTTGAATTAAAAAGATGTTAAAAGCATGGATTTAATGCTCAAGAATCACTAAGGCAAAGGATGGATCTTAGGAGACCAAGAATGAAGAATTCACATACCAAAGATCCAAGGAAACCAAGTACAAATGATGAAAAAAAGACTTGAAAAACTTCATAATCTACTACAGAAAACAAACAGGTTCGGTCCGACCAAACCCATGTTTAGTCCAACCGAACTTGCACAAAATAGTCCAGTGACAAACGATGGAATTTAGAAGCTAATTTAGTTTAACCGATGAACAATTCGGTCCGACCGAAACCCAGTTCGGTCCAACCGAAGGCAAGGATTTGACGCGACCGAAAGTGCACAAAAAGCTCCAGCATTAAAAGGAGTTAATTTAGTTTGACAGAAGATCAATATCGGTCTGATCGACAACTTAAGTTCGGTTTAACTGAACACAGCTCGGTCCGACCGAAATCAAGCAACTGCTGAAATAGATTCCTTTCTGAATTCGAACTCGACTTTAGATTCGACTTTGGTCCAACCGAAGGTGACTTCAGTCTGACCGATGCATAACATGACTGTGGAAATTGAGGCGGTTTTGCGATTGGATTGTAAAAATTCTAAGTCGGTGCATAAGGTGGAGCTTCATAACTATAAATAGGAGTCCATAGGACGTTCTTAGGCATCTTCTAGGGTTCGAGGAGTGGAGCAAAAGGGTGGAGAGATGTCGTAAAGAGTCTTTCTTCTTCTTCCTTAGTTATTTTTATGTTTTATTTAAGAGTTCTTAGTTCAATCATGTCTATGGTTAGCTAAATCTCTTGGCTAAGGCTAAGAGGTGAAGCTTATAGCGTGATTGGGATGTTTACTTTGCTATGATTCATGTTTATGTTGAACTTCATTGATTCTAGTTGATTTAAGGAATATTTTAAGTTTTCAATGGTTTATTATGACTCAAATTACAGTAGACACTGCGATAGCTTTGAGTAACTTCTTTTCTTATTTGAGAATATGGGTTTGGTAAATCCCGTTGTTTGCCATCTTCGTCTGGGCATGGTTGGGTGACGGAATCCCTTTCAAACCTTCACAATCCTTCTCCATTGAGGCAGGATCAATGAGAAGTTCAAAGATTTTACCATCTCTTTCTCTAACTGGATAACATAGGACTTTGATTCTAGATGGATCTCTTGAATCAAGTAAGGTAGCATCTTAATGGCTACAAGTGGATCCTTGGCACCCTAGTTTCCACCTTTAAATTCACAAGTTTCAATCTACAACATCACAATTATTTCAATTATTCCAGAATTTAAATTTACATCTTTTTCTTCTTCTAATTCTAATATTTTAGAATACGTACGAGATTAGTCCTTGCGAATTCGACCTCAGTCATACCGAAATTATTACTACATCGAGACCCTACACTTAGGGTTGTGAACATTGAGATGCTTTTGGAGTAGAGAATTCATGCAATATACTATGATCATTGCAATACTTCTCAAAATTGTTATTTCCAAATTTGGTACCATGATCACTACTTATTTTGACCACAGATAACTCTTTTTCAGTCTAGATACGTTTTTAAAAAATTTCGACTTCATCAAGAGTATCTGATTTTTCTCTTAGAAAGGCTACATGTATATCTAGTGTAGTCATCAACTACAACTAGAAAATATTTTTTTCCACCTCTACTCTCCATTCTAATTTGTCCGATTAAGTCCATATGGAGAAGTTCAAGAGGTCTACCATGACTAAGGAGTTCACTTTCTTGTGACAACTCCTAATTTACTTGTTAATTTGACATACGCCACACACTTTTTCTATCTTTTTCAGTTTGGGTAAGCCACTTAAGTGATCTCTTTTGTTCAATTTATATAGATCTCTATAGTTTACGTGTCCAAGACGTTTATGTCATAGTTCAGTCTCGTCTGTTTAGACCATGTAACATGATTAGTTTGTTGAGCAAGAGTTATCAATTATATAGCAATTTTCAGATGTTATACAACCATTTAATATTACACTTCCTTTCTCATTAATAATCTCACATACGTGATCTGAAAATTTTACACTATGCTTATATCATAAATCTGAGATATACTTAAAAGATTATGTTTTATCCTTCAACATATAGCACATTTTCAAAGAGAAGCAGGTTAGGAAGTTATACATTACCTTGGCCAATTATGTTGTAATTGCTTCCATCTCCGAATGTGACTAAGCTGCCATTTATTTCATTGATATTTGAGAATATCTCCTTGTCACCTATCATGTGTCTCGAACATCCACTATCTAGGTACCATCTTGAATGGCTAATGGTTTTGAAAGCTGTGTGGGCAACAAGACACTTACCCTTTGGAACTCACTTTATTACGGTTCTAGGTTTAGGAGTATCTCTTAATTTTCATTGTATTTGGGAGTTAGGATTTCTCCTTTTTCTATAAACTCCTATCTTATCCGAGTTGGATTTCAGAAGCTCTTTAAGCAAGTCCATAATTTTTTTCAACTAAGGGTGGTTTATTATTCCTTTGGTGTTTATAGCTGATGACATTATTACTTATTTTAAAAACTTGAAAAGGTTTTAAGTTTTAGAATTCATTCATTATACAGTTATAATCTCTTAGAGTCTTTCCTTTAGAGTTCGAGGATTCTCCTTTAACAAAAGTAGGAGTTGAATCCTTAAGTTTCAAGGAATTGCTTTTAATATAAACTGGACCAGATTTGTCACCACATCTCGTCGATGAGGTTAACAATTTTTCAAGCTTCTAGTCACCAAGGGCATATTTCCAAGTGTTCTTTGAACTCTGAAGAGAAGAAACTTCTAGTTTTAGTTTGTCATTTTTTGTTTTAAGTTTTTGCAATTCAAAAGACTTAAAACTCAAATCTAATGTTTTTTTTCAAAACAATCGGAAAAAATGAGATTTTTCTAAAATAGCTTTTTTCAAGTTCTACTTTTAGTTTAGCATAATTTTCTTTTTGAATTTTCAACTGAACAGCAATTTTACAACTCTCTCTATATAGGGCATTATAGGCATCTTGAAGATCATCTTCATTTTCAAGGTCACTTCTTAGATTTTCATAGTCAATCATATTACAACTATCTTAAGAAGTAACTCTGGCTATTGTCATAAAGGCATTCAGATCATTTGTATTTTCTTGGTTTGATTTATCATATTCAGAATTAGATTCAAACTCAGATGATTCATCCCAAGTAGCTATTATGCCTTTTCTTTTAGATTTATCCTTTTTAGGACATTTATTAGTCAAGTGTCAATATTCATAATAGTTGGAACATTGACTGTCTTTTGTTTTAGATTTTTAAGAATTTGATTTTCCTTTTCTTTTATCAAATGGTTTTTGAAAATCTGTTCTTTTCTTGTTTCCAAAAATTCTATAAATTTTCTTAACTAACATTGTCATATCATCTTCATTTTCTTCAAAATCAGAATTAGTATTACTTTCTTATGAATTAAATTTAGAAGATTTAAGAGCAATAGACTTGTCTTTAGGAGCCTTGAAATTTAACTCATAAGTTTGAAGAGAACCAACTAACTCTTAAACTTTCATAACATCAGTATCCCTTAACTCCTGTATAGCAATGACCTTTGAATTAAACCTATTAAGAAGTGATGGCAGTATTTTTTCGCAAACCTTGCTTTCAGGGATTCTATCTCCAAAAACCCACATGGAATTTACAATGTCATTTAATTTCGTATAGAAGTCCATAAAAGACCCATTTTCTTCCATACGAATCTCCTCAAATTTGGTTACGAGGATTTGAATATTAGAGTTTTTGGCAATAGTAGTTCCTTCATGTGTCATTTCGAGAATATGCCATACTTGTTTAGTTGTATCGCAAGAAATAATTCTTTTGAATTCATCAGGCGATAGAGCACAAGTTATAGCATTTAAGGCTTTTGCATTAACACTACTTTTATTTTTCTCAACCGTGGTCCAAAAAGTAAATGCGGTTTCTTTTATTGATTTGGTTCCATCATCAGCAGTTACTTCTATCATAAGAGGGATCCATTTAGTCAAAGTGGCTTGCCACACATTTTCATTTAAGGATTTGAGGAAAATCCTCATCCTGGCTTTCCAATATGAATAGTTAAAGGCATCAAAAGGTAGTGGCCTAGTAATAGATAAGCTGTTGAAATTTGAAATAATAAAGATCTGGATCTAACTCAAGGAGATAAATCTAAACAATAGAGCAACCCTCTCAAATACCACTTGAAAAGGAGAGCTTAAGATGTCATAGAGGAGGGGGGGGGGGGGGGGGTGAGTAGGACAATGCCAAATAATCGAATTAAGTGTTGAATATGTAAATAAAGTAAAGATATCAATTCTTAAGTATTGAAATGTTGATTCCAAATAATACATAGGACAACCTTCACCTAAAGTTTTAGGCAGGACAACCTTATTTCATGAATTTCTTTAAAATCAAAATCTCAAACTTGTAAGAGTAATAAAAATATTACACCATTCACCACTCAACTGAAATTAAATACAATCTTTCACCACAAATAAAATAAAGGCATTCACCACATATCACAAAGGATTATAGTGGTTCGGTGTTTTAAAAACAGTCACACCTACTCCACTCCCAAAATTACTTTCCTCGTAATTTTGGTTTTCACTATGAAAAGGTTTTCCCAGGTTCACCTTAACAACCTTATACAATTCTTGTGATTTTCATAGGCTATCACAATCAAACCCACACTGAGATTTTCAAGCTATCTCAAACAAAACCTAAACTAAGATTTTAACTGGATATTCAGAAAAACCAAAAAGATTTTGGAAGGTATACTTATCTTCACTATAGAAGACGTATCAGAAGCTTATAGCAGTAGAACCTCTTTCTTGAATGTAGATTGTTACTTATTCAGTCAGATAGAAAGGGTCTAAGGTTCTATTGATTTTAATTAAGTTAAACCCAATAAGCTACTTGAATCAATTTTCTTAAATCTCAAAAGAAGAGTATAATTTACTCTCTTTAGAATCAAATTTATAAAATCTAAGATTAAGGGAATTGAAAGAAAAAGCTATAAATAAAATTATAAATATCATTCAATAGCTTGATAATAAATTGAGCTTCTCTCTCTTGCAGAAGGATTTTGATAATTAACTTGTGTAATTCAGAATGAGAGAAGAACTTAAATTATATGCAAAAAAGTTAAATCTATAGCTAAACCAAGGTAGTCTTCGACTAGCCCGAGTAGACCGGATTTAGTTCAACGGACTTCAGATCACATGGGATGAGATTTATCCAAAATTCAGCTGGCCCGAGGTAAGCTTTGGCTAGCCGAACAACCCAGTTCAGCTTGCCGAATTTGCTCTCCGGCTGGCCGAATTCGTCCGAATTCTAAAAGATGTAGTTACTCGAATTTGACCCAAAATTTCTCAGGCTAGCTGAATTTGCAACAAAAAAAAAAAATCAGTTTTTGCTTCAGGTTTGATCTTGGGCTGGCCAAGAAAACTTAGACTAGCCGAACCAAAAGTTGGGCTAGCCAAATTCCATGCAAAATAAATATAAAAACCCAATTTTAAACTATAATGCCCTAAATTTTCACAACTAGAGTTTATACTCGTGCTCGAGAAAATTCAGGTGTTAATAATGTGTAAATTGGATGTTCTAAAAATTGCACCTTATTTTTTTCATTTAGATCACATCCAGGTACATTCATGAAGGTAACATTCATGAGAATAATATCAACTGTATTGATTATTTTATCAAAGTAAAAGAATTTAATAAATAATCAAATGCCCTCTTAATGGGAGCTTATTACATTTATCAAGTTCGCAGCGGAAGTATAAAACTAAATCATAAAATTATCTTCTTATTCTTTCAGCATAATCTTTTATAAGGAGATGGTCCTCTAGGTCTTCAATCTGTACATCACCTCCATCATCCGTACAGTTGGAGAAGGTCAACGCCCTACTCATAGCGATGATTATCCTTTAAGATTAACAATAATTCAAGAGATTTATAAAAGTAACGTAAAGGTTCTGATACGTCTCATGTTCCACTACTACAAGGGTATCAGCATGCGCAAACAACCTACATGAGATGCATGCCTAACAAAGTGTGTGCGGCTCATCATACGTAGTGATCATCACAATGTGGAGTATAATTTACAAAAAACTCGACCTGACCCGCATCCCATAATTACGGATATTCGTCGGCATGAACAACGCTAACATCGATTTATATAGACATCTCAAGGTGACACAATAACACGGTTGGGGGATTTACGTAACACAATGCGTTTATAGAGAGACTATTTGTGACATCCAATCTCAAAAACGTGATGTAACATGCATGGTGATTTAATTATATTGATTGTGCACCATGCCAACCAAGCCACGGAATTACATGCCGACCAAGAGGGCCACTACCTATAATGCATTACATCTATGATAAATATTGAGTCACTAGTTGTGATACCTCTTAACATATCACTTGCACATAAGGAACGTAAACAGAATCATGGGGTTCTGGAATATCAAGACACACGCCCAAGCCTTAAAGACAGATAACACAAGGTTAATATAGTAAAGAGAAGAGTGACAATGGTCAACTCAACAAAGATAAAAGTGGTAATGGCCAACTTAACAAAGAGGAGAGTAGCAATGCCTAACTCAAAAAATCGTAGAGTGGTAAGGGCCAACTCAAAAAGAGAAGAGTGGCAAGGGCTAACCCAATAAAGAGAATAGTAGCAATGGCTAACTCAATAAAGAGAAGAGTGACAATGGCCAACTCAATGCATTTGATAAGGTAAGGGCAAGGCTTGTATCCATCACCTTGCATAAATTCATAAAGATCACTTGTAATTAACATCATATCAAAATTCTCAAAAAGGGTAGGTAATAATTATAGGAAGAAAATCATAGCAACATGAAACATAGTATATAATAGGTAAGGTAAAGCACTTTAACTTAAATTACCGTAAGTTTAAAGGATAAAACCCTCACCTTAAGGTCGAATTACCCTTCCGTTAGGCTAAGATCTTGAGTATGCTTCTAGAGTTAAATTTCTATTATGAGTATACAGATTACATGGTTAGATCGTCAGCCTAAGGTTTAAGTTTGGTTTCCACTATTGTTGTCTACACGGAGATTTAAGCATAATTTGGATGAAATTAAGCCAATTCTCTTAGATTATCTACGTGGAATCTAGTCTTTGACAAGGTTTCGAGAGATGGCAAACTTACCTCATTTTGTAGCCAGCCTCCACCAGTGCAACCTGGAGTTTAAGAGAACATCCGAGTTGAGTAGACTCGCTGAGTGGCCTTGGCTCGATTCTCCTTTTCTTCCTTCTTCTTTTCCTTTCTTTCTTTCATTTTTCTTCCTTTTTCTTTCTCCTTCTTTTCTTTTCTTTTCCTTTCTTTTCCTTTCCTTTCCTTCCTTTTCTTTTCTTTCTTTCTCTCTCTTTCTCTCTCTTTCTCTTTCTTTTCTTTTCTTTCCTACTTTGTGGCCAGCTATTCCCGACGGGGGCTCTATTTATATATTCTATCAAGAGGGTTAGAACCTTCTTATGTAGCCCTTGTTACGTAGCCAAGAAGTAGGTATATTATTTACACAGTTGCTATTTGCACACAGGGAAAAACTTCGCAGTCATCCTGCTTGTGAGCTCAGGTTTGCGAAATGGTTGTAAAGATCGTTCCCACCTGACTGTTAGGGTAGATTTTCTTGAAGAGAGCCATTCAATGGATGTTTCTGATCATCCTTGAATCTTCTTTTTGTTTCTATTGTTTTGATTGGACAGACGACCATTGTTTTACTGGCAGATTGACTCTCATTCCTTCTTGGTTTGGAACTGCCCTCTTTGGATGGTTTGATATTGCTACCCAATGACCCCTGGCCCACAGGATGTTTGATCTGATTACATTTCTTTCTTGCAACATAATTTTCGAAAATCCTACAGACGCAATCTCCGGATATGTTATTAGCGTAATACGTAACTTCCTCTTCCTTGTGTTCCTTTCAAACTACTTGGGTGGGGTCGGAATCACCTTCTCCATGATTTAGACAGCTTGGATTGAAGCAGGTTCGAGGATCGGGTCGTAACAAAAGGTTGGGTGCATCTCAGTTTACCACTAATTGTGGTTGTTGTGGAAGAGGATCGGTTTTGGTCTCTTGCTTAGATTTGGTGTGGGAATAGTTAGGTTTAGGTCGATTTTGACCCACAAACATGATGGACGGTTCAGATTTTACAGTCATCCGGTTGTGGTGGGCCACTGGTGTTGTAAACAGACGCAGTTCGTTTGAACTGTTGTTGACGGGAAAGAAACGGAGAAGAAGAAAACCCCTTCGTTTATAGCGGGTCAAACCTGGTTTGACAGGGCTTCCCAGTTCAGTGTAGCGTGGTTCAACACCTATTGTGCACATGCACTTCGTAGGGTGGGTCCACCGTAATGACCGTGAGAAATCTACTCCAACCATTAGGTTTCTTAGGTCCAAGTAGGGCCCCTAGGCAGAGATTGAGCAGATCTAGAACTCAAGTGGGCCATCCTCAGGTGACTATTCGATTTACCTGCTGATCTTGCTGATCCAAGGGTTGAAATTTGTTATGTACAGTTAATTTGTGATATATTGGCATGGTGAAAGGTTTCTCATCAAACAGATCGTGAGAACCTTGTGACCTAGAATTCAGGGGTCTAAGTTAATGGCATTTTCATTATTATTTTTGGTCTAAGAGTTTTATGAAATCTAAAGGTTCTACATGGTTATATGCACCTTTCTAAATAATTCTTGAAAACAAACTTACATCTAGATCATTACAGATAGGGAGCTATTCACCAATTCATTCAAGGAAAGGTACCTACGTCAATTCACATGATGGATGATCTGGTCTTAAAATCAGCTGTTAGATGGCTTGGTCTATTACATGAAGATCATTCCTAACAGTCAGGTTCGTGTTGGGAGATAGATATAAGGTTAGGTTAGCTAGATTAGTATTTTACGCATGTACATCTCACATTAAATTTCATAGTAACACTTGAGAACTTTCAATACTCGAGTATTGAAATGTTCGGGGTGTTATATAAACATTTTTTAAAGCACCTAGTCCTAAGGTCTTTCTAGGGTTTAATACCCCTAAGATATATCAAATATCTGTTCTTCTTTGACTTGAACTAAGTCTCGGAGTTCATCTTTACTTTTGAGCTTAAACTTGATCTTGATCTTCTCTTCATCTTAAGCTTGATCTTCTCTTAATCTTAAGCTTAATTTTCTCTTGATTGAGCTTGATCTTCTCTTGATCTTGAGCTTGATTTTCTCTTGATTAAGCTTGATCTTCTCTTGATCCTGAAGATCTATTGTCATGTTATTTTGGTTATACGATATTTGACAACTAAAATGTGTTCATCATTTTAGCACTTACAAGTACATATTATACACTCAAGCATGTTATCTTTAACGCATAATTACTAAACAAGCTACACATGTTACCAACACAACAGAGCGCAAGTAATGATAGCATAATAAACAAACAGTTTCCTAATATATTTGGTTAGTATATTAATGTGATGATGAAATGATGTATACTCCTCACAATCCAACTCTCCCTCACAAGCGACTACCACTCCTATTTCGGAAATGCCAACACCCCCTCACAAGCGACTCTAATGCCAAATCGCAACCTATCCTATGACATGCATGATTAGCCAAGTGATTATTAGTCCTAGTTCATACAATAGGTTGGTGAAGCTAGGATACCGCCAATATATTATGAGTCATTATCTGGATCACATGGTTTGTTGTGGCATGTGGTGGCACCTCACCAGTGTCCCTTAATCCAAATTAAGGCATCAACAAGGTACGGGTCATCACCTAATATCGAGTATAAACCATCAATTCAAAGGTGCGGTCTTGTTACTCAAAACTAAATAAATACAAAGGAAAGGGCTCATCACCCAATTATATTCACACTCGGTCGTTCGAACGGTACTCTGGCACACAACCATCGGTCGGGTAATTTGATAGGGCCGTTTGAACAACATTTTATCACCTCTATCATTGCTCAATGGTTACTATGGGAAGGCTTGTCACCCCATCATAGGCCGACAACTCGAACACGATGTCCAATACCACCTTGCTCGACTCATGAGTCTTTGGGGATTGTAACGCACTAATGGTTATGAGTAGACTAAATCAATGGTAACAATGATATTCCAGATTCTATTGAATGTTATACAATCATCAACCACAAGAATGATCAAGCTTACATTAGACTGATGCGATCGACTACGGAGGACCCCGGGCATACCGGCATTAGGTACAAAGCATCCCGCATAGCTTCAACAACTGTCGATCATCCATGTTCAACTACGATCGGCCATATAAGCCTGGGATGGCCTCCCTAAAGTGGGTTATCTGCATATTTAGATAATTTGTAAAGCTCGATCTATCGCAACAACACAATTCAATCATCCTAATATTTCTAAGCATTCAACATCCGAGAATTTTATAATATTAAGAGTTTCATGTCATTCAAACATTTCATTGAGCATGTTATCAATCAAATAAAAAATAAATATATTTAATTATTTTAAAATGTCAAGTAGAAGCTTGGAGTAGATCTTCACCTTAAAGTCAAAATCCTTAACTTGGATGTGGCCCTAGCGTCAAAAATTTAGGAAAAATTATCTAAACCTAAATTAAAGTATAAAACTACCGTTAATAATGTGGATTTAGTCCTAATTAAATATTAAACAATAAATTATGGCTTAAGTAACTCAATTTGATTGATCCATCAACTCAGTTCGATGAATCAAGACCCAAAATCGGAGCACAACCGAAATCCTAACGGTGTCAAGCTCGATTACGGCTCCCAGAAGAGTATGGACTGCTCCAATCGATAATTGTGACTTAAAACACTAACATACTCCACCCTAACATTAGGGTTTATGAGAATTCACGGAAACAAAAGAGGGTTTCTAACCCTAATGGCTCAAAATGATATAAATGAAAGAAAGAAATGGAAAAACATGTAGGAAACCTATTACCTAGAAAGGGAGTGGAGAATCAACCCAAAATCTTTGGATTTCATCCATAGAAGACATGAGACCCGGAATAGAGATGAGGTCTTGCACAAATCCAGTGAGCACAGGGATTTGATGGTGTGATCCGGCACCAGGCCCCACAATTTCTCTAATTTCTCTCTTCTTCTTCTCTCTCTCTTTCTCTCCTTACCTTTGGAAAAATTCTTATGGGAGAAGGGTGTGTGAAAATGAGGTTCTTTTATAGAACCAAAGTTGATGAAAATGGCCCTAATGGCTCTTTATTCAATATACTAACCCTAGAGGGGGTTGTTTCCAACTAATCAGACCCACCAGGAGGTGAACAAGTCAATCTAAGTCATGTGATAGGTGTCTCACTAGGTGATCTATGTTTAGACACAACCATCCGATGATCGGACATGCCGATCAACAAGAAAGGCCCAAACCCAGATCGACAGTCACCGAGCATCAATCAAGTCTTCAACCATAAGGATTTGTGTAGGACATTAATTTAAGTTGCTGCCTTAAATTTAGTCACAATCTAATGGTCTGAAAGCCATAACTTCGCGAAAGAGCAGAGAGCCCAATTCACTTAAATTTTAGGTTTCTGCTCAGGGCATTCGTGTATCCCAAGCACACAACCTTTAAACCAAGTTGAGCATTTATGGGAACTTTCTTACTTCGCTACCTGCGATGAACGTCAAGCCCACTAAGACGAACGTCTTTATATAGTCTTGGGTTTAGTGGCTTACTAATGAGCGGTCTAGAGCTTGTTCGGATAATCAAGGTATTTTCGGAATGAAATGGGTCTCGAGATTTTTCATGCACAATGATTGGGGTTTGGATTAGCTAAATTCATAGTGTGGCCTATTTACAATTAGTAGAAATGGTGATTCAACTCTAATTATCCTAATTAAACTATACTAGAAACTATCCGAATTTGTAAAATCTACTAAAAATATAAAATATTAATTTAATGATTTTGGTATAGTTTCCAAAAAGTCGTAAAATTCAACCAGAAGTATTAAAAAAAAAAAAATCCCTAGAAACTAATGATTTTGGTATAGTTTTCAAAAAGTCATAAAATTAACTCCTTTAGTTTTTATTTTTATTTTTTTCCATAAAATGATACTCATCAAGCTTCAATCTAATTTTTGAATCACCTCAATCAGAGTTGTAGAAAAATATATATGAATTTTTGAAGTCAGTGCACTGAAACTGTGAAAATCTAAATGTGCATAATATTACTGAACAGAGTTACTCGGTTACACCGAGTCCCACTTGGTGTAACGGAACCCTACTTTCCAAATTTTCTCGGTTGCTCAATGTTTAGTCAGTGCAACCGAGCAGTGCTACCCCAGTTGCCCCTATTTGGTCAGTGCAAACGAGTTCCACTCGCTGCAACCGAACCTTGTTGTCCTTATTCTTCAAAATTCTCAAATTTCACTCAGTCGAGCGGTTTTTGTGGATCCAAGGTCAATCCTTTTGGTCCCAAACATGTACAAATACACACACGGACATGCACTCAAGTCAATAAATCAAAGTTATTGCCCAAGGACATCCAATTCCTAACTGGAAAAAATCTAGGGCATTATGCTAACATGAACTTGTGCATGATAATATGTTAACATTTTGATTTTGCTATAATATATGTTATTAGTTGGATATGGATGCTCACATGTTTAAAGAAATGTTTAAGTGTAGAATGTGTTGGTTGTCAATACTCACATGCTTGATTTATTGCATAAATGATTGTATTACTTTATGCATGCCCACATATTTGATTTAATGCTTTAGTGAATGCAATATCCTATGGATGCTCTTGTGTTTGATGAAATGCCTAAGTGGTTGCATAGTGAAACTTATGCTATAATTGTGTGATATAAAGTTTAGTCCATAAAAATACTTAGGTTTGCTAAGATGTTGGGTCAATCGGTAATCACTCAAATCAAGGGGTGGCCCGAGTTAAGTTGGCCACCCTAGGCTTGTTCGATCAACCCGGGCTAAACATGGATGATCGATAGTAGCTGGACTACATAAGATGCTTGCACCCAATGCTGATTGTGCCAGGGTTCTCCCAGGTCAATCAAATTAGTCCACTAGCCGGCTAATCATGTATGTTCACAATGTATGGCACAATCAAATATAATTTAAGATACCTCGTTCCCAATGGATGAGTCCATTCATAACCGTTAGTGCGATACGATCTCATTAAGACTCATGAGTCGGGCATGGTGGTATGGGACACTGTGTCTAAGATGTCACCCTATGTCGGGGTGACAAACCTCCCCGTAGTGACCAGTGAGCACTGATGGAGGTGAGAGATTATTATTCAAACGGCCCCGTCAAAATACCTGACCGATAATTCCGTGCAAGAGCATTATTTGAACGAACTGAGCGTGAATGGAATTGGGTGACGAGCCCTTTCCTTGTGGTAATTTGATTTGTATAACAAACCCTCACCTCGGATCTGAGTGATCATACTCGGTTTGGGTGACGACCCATACCGAGTTGATCCTTATACATTTGGGTATCATGTCATACCTTTAGAATCATTGATTTATGATATAAATAGGTGAAACCTAAATTTGGATTAATGGATACTGATGAGGAGCTGCTACATGATGCAACGAGCCACATGATCTAGATAAGGACTAGTGATATGACGTTAGTATCCTAGCTTTCCCAATATGCTAGATGAATAGAACTTAATAATTACTCAGCTAACATACGCATTCACTACATTGCATTAGATGGGATTTTGTGAGTTGGTGTTGGAGTCGCTTGTGAGGGAGTGTTGACATTTACAAAATAGGCATTGAAGTTGCTTATGAGAGTGTTGGATTGTAAGGCACATGCATCATTACATAATCTCATTTGTGCATTTAATAAGAGTATTCAGGAAATGCTTGATTTCTTATTTATCATTAACTGTGTTAATTGAGTCAATAACTATGAAACTTAGAACTAATGAAACCATTGAGTTAGCTACTCACTCCCACCTAGGATGGTGTTTTAAAATACCAACCAGGCATTATTGTCGATTCATGTTCTATTGAGGCCTCCGGTGGGTAGACTTGGGTCGACTTATACTTTTGTCATAATGCCTTAGGAGCGTCGGGCGAAGCTGAAAGACCTTATTTTTATTTTAATTTTTGTGCATGTATATGTTAGTCCCTGATCGAGCGTGCTTTATCTGTAAGTTTTGTTGTATGTTCATTGTGGCTTGTATAATCCCCATTTTGGGTGACCACCACTATTGAAATTTTATTTTTGCCCTTTAGCCTTATATTTATCGATTTTTGTTATTTCTACTTCACTTTGTATATGCTAAGTTGAACTGTGCTACTCTGATTATTCGTGTGTGGAATTAATGTAAATCTGAATGAGGACACATGTGCATTTCATTAAGTTAACACTCGGGAACTCGGGATCGTAGTCCATGTACTCGGGTGCCAATTTTCGGGGCGTGACAAATAAGGTTCAACGTCATCATATTTCTATGGGACAATCCTCCTAATTTCTAACAACGCTCGCATGCATTACAAAATTCGTGTGTATCCTTGAACATATTCAGCCAATAAAAGCCACACTGCAGGATTTTTTTGTGGTCTTCTTAGCCGAGAAGTGGCCACCACAAGTGTGCGAATGGAAAAAGGAGATGACGTTATGTTGTTCATCGTCAAGAATGCATCTCCTAATGATTTGATATGGACAATATTTTAAAAAATATGGATCATCTCAAATAAACTTACGTACCTCGGTGAAAAACTTCTTATCTTATGTTGTCCAGTGAGTAGGTGTGATACCTGTGGCAAGATAATTAGTAATGTTAGCATACCAAGGTAATTGGGATACTTTAAAGAGTTATTGACACGCCCCAAACTTGGAAACCGGGCTCACAAAATTCTCAATCACCGAATCCGGCAACGACAACCTCCGTAGTACCCCATTCTCGGCTCCTGGCACCCATATACCAAGTTTCAATCCTGGGATCCTACAAGGAGAATTTTTATAACATATGTTTGTTTCATAATCAGCATAACCAAGATCATAATCCACAATTAATAACCACAGGAACATCATCACAAAATCCACTAGGAATAAAAACTCTTACAATACAAGACATATAAAGGGAAAGATACAATGGCTATAATAAAACTCCAAAAGCTCCGCGGCACGCTCCTACTCCTACTCAGCTACTGCCTAGCATCACCTACATTCATCAATCATGCATAAGCTTATAAAAACTTAAAGGGTGGTGTAAGTGTGTGCAAGACAGATGCCAAGTATGCAATATCAGAGTATGCGGAATATGATTGCAAGACCATGAATACCACTAGTCATAACAAGGCTATGCAATACAAGACAGGAATGCCATCAGCCATCCCAAGGCTATGCTACACCAAGCATGAATGCTATCAGTCACACCAGGGCTATGTAATTGAGGGGCCTATATAACCAAATGTCATATGCAATATGTAATGTGATCATGCCAGTCCTCATATCAAGTCCACATATCAGTACAGTTCCTCTTTGCAAAATCACCAGGGTCAAATACACTTCACACTAACTACCGCCTCCCTAGCCGCACAGCCCAGGAGCAGAAGAGACTTCACTACCCACCTGGCCAATAGTCTGCCAATCTACCCAGCTCGTCGATAGCGGACCCATTTGCGAGCTAGTCAAACTCAGCCTAGCTTACAGCCCCCTCACTCGAGCGGATAAGGCCACACCCCCTTCCAACCGACCACGACATAATGAGAGACACGGCCTAATGGTATTCAGAACGGGTGCTCATGTTTTCACTTGGTCTAGATGTTGGAGCATCTCGTGGTACTAAAAAGGTTCTGTGACTTTCACCCAAGGACATCCTACGTGCCCACGGTGTTAAAACTAAGCATTTTCGATGTTCAAATCTAGCCGTTCACGATGTGCCTGTGGAAGCTACGGCCCTGATAACACTAGGGAATATAATAACTGTGCAATGCAAATGCGAGATGCATGAATCATACTAATCAACCATGCATCAGTCCTGTGCATACAGCGTGCTCATGTAGGGAAACTCCATCACTCAGGGAGTCCCATAAACAACCTGCCTAATGGCACATACAATAATCAATCACTCTTGAACCAAGCATACATATGATGCACATGGGAATGAATCATGAAGATAACTAAGCATAACATGCGGTGATGATGTACTCTCCTCTTAGTAAGGTTGGGTCTAGGTACTTAGACGATTCTACATGGTATGGAAGAAGCATAACCAATAGTGGGGGCCCAATAGTTTGGGGTAGCCCTAGGTACTTAGACGATTCTAAATGGTATGGAAGAAGCATAACCAATAGTGGGGGCCCAACAGTTTGGGGTAGCCCATAAAGTCTAAGTAAGCAATACTATGGGCCCAATAGATGAGAATGGGCCTAATAAATGGCCTAGAGAGGTTTACAATGTGGACATTTAACCACCATTGTTCCCTAAAAGGTAGCCCAAACAGGAATCTAGTTAAAACAAGGCCCATGGCATGCATACAACTATGAAAGAAAATGGGCAGCAATCCATAACATCTCATACCACATGATGGGCCTCAAGAAACGGCCTAGAGCCTACATACATCAACGTGGGCTCAATGGGGCAAACCATGGCCCAAGTACCATGGCCAACAAATGTATGCATTATGATGGGCCTCATGGGCAGCCCATATGCCTAAATACATAGGTAAGGCATATCCAAGATTCACCAAGATGGGCCTTATAATTCAGCTCAAGACTGGGTAACAAGGATCCAATTACATGTAACATATCAACCTACAAGGTCCAGCACAATAGGTAAGCAGCCCATATACAAAACTGGGCTCAAGGCTAGACATCCAAAAATCTAGACTGATGGTCCCCAATCAATCAAATAAATGGTGGGCCTCACAAGGCACTAATGGGGCCCAATATTCCTAGAAATACAAGCATGGTGTGTGTGTACACAACACTCTCAATCTGGTGGGCCTCACATCTTCACAACATCCAACTACATGCAGAAATTTCTTTAAGGCCTTGTTGGACATTCAACACGTCTAATTTCTTGGGTCTGCTGGGATCCCGCAGATGGTAAATATGAATAAAATAGATACTCCATGGTGACCTATACATGTCACAATGGGCCCCGTCAGATGGAAGGCATACTTATAACACAAGAACCAAGGTGGGCCTGCTGCTGGACTGTAAGTCTAGCAGTACCCAACTACCTGGGGCATCCTAAGGGGCCTGGACGGCTGGCCTATTGAGCTCAAGGTGGGCCCCACTTGTGGACATCCCACCAGGGAGTGGGCCACGTCCAAGTGGGCCACATAAATGGAGTACAGTGTGGGTCATAAACAGCATCGAGGTGAGCCTCAAAAGGGGTGGACAGTCAGGCCCTGCTAGACGTTGGCCCAGCTGAGACGTCCAACAGGTGGGCTGCTGGCCCAACTGATGGTGTCCCACAAATGGACAGCCTGGATTTCTCACATGCATCTGAGATGGGTCTCAGCTAAGTGGGCCACAATAGAGAAGAAAGGAGAAGCTAAGAACACATACAACATCAAATAAAAATTATGGATAACAAGGCATAAAAAATAAAATGTTACTGGAATTGTTGTTGTCCCTGAATTGTACACCCAATGGAGTGGGCCCAGGCCTGCTTAAACAAGAGGAAAATGGGTGGTTAGCATGCACCCATAAATGTGCAGCAAGGTGGGGTCCACAAAAGTGGCCCACCATTCCAAAAATCAAGCAGTTATATATGTTTTCCCTCCATGCAGAACTGCTGGACGGTCCAACCCTCCATGCAGAACTGTTGGATGGTCCAAAAACTTGGACCATCCAGCCCTCTTGGGCCTGCCCCATGGGCGTCCCATCAAGGATGGATGGAGTGGGTTTCATCATACATCAAGGTGCAGTCCACACCTTAGAGAAATACCCCACATCAGGAAGAAAATGAGGCTACAAACAAGGCTAAACTCCATACAAAAAAAATCTGGACAGCAATATGTTGTTGGATATTCCAGCCCATAAGTTGCTGGATAGGGAGAAATACTTCAAATAAAACATGGTGTGGCCTACATTAGTGGGCCCCACAAACCCCAAACCAGGACTCTGGTATTAGATCTCTTTGCATGCCAAAAATGGATAGCAAGTGGGACGCCCAATGTCCAGAAAATGGACAACAAGAACATCTCACCTTGCTGGATGGTCTGTGCGTCCTAGATGCACCAGGTGGGCCACACACAATTAGGAAAAATAAGAGAGAAAGAGAGAGAGAGAGAAGATCACGGCCATAGGAAGGGCTCCGCCACTATGAGCCCTTCTGAACCAATCACAACCATACATCGAGATAATATATGGGTCCCATGCATGCATGGACCCTACAACTAAAAATTTGAGGTGGGGATGGATCTAGGGTCTAGATGACCCATCAAGCTATGGATCAAAGGAAAACATTGTGAGGGGGTCCATGGAGAATGGCCCCATCATGGCTCATGCATGCACAAAGGTGGGCCATTGGCCACACCTATAGAGTAAAGTAGATTCTCCACCATTGATTGGTGGGTCCTACATGCTCCCATGAAAGAAAAACAAGTTTCAATAGAAGAAAACAAGAAATATAGTCCTAGGAGTGCACACACCTCAAAGCTCTTCCTTCTTTTTCTATCCTTGAGTTCTCTAGCTCCAATGGGGTAGTTTCAATGGTGGAGATGGGTGTAAGAGGGTTAGATTGATGGGAATCAAGGGAGAAAGGGGCCGGATAAATGAGGGAGGGTTGGACGTTCCAACCTCTCTAGCAATGGAGGGATAGGAGGAAATGAGGGAGAAAGAAAGGGAGGAGTGTTGTAGAAATGCCATCATAGCAATGTAAGGTGATAATGAGTTTTGGGAAGAAAAACACTCATTGCTTTTTGGGAAGAAAACTAATTGACTTGTAAGAGACGGTAGGCTAGGCTAGGCTAGGGCTATAGGTAATAGGCTACGTAGCAATCATAGGTAGGCTAGGTAGCTATATGTAATGATGAAACTAGGGTGAGGTCACCCATCTAGGAAAACATGCACAAGTAATAAGGTGGGTCCCACATCATGATCAACGGTCCAAATATTGTGCGTAGTACATATTTTGATCTACACCTCGGATTGGTGCACGAGATGCGGCGTTGGAACCGTGTTGATGATGCGGTCGAAATGGCATAGGTTTCGGCTCGAATCCGTTCGGGTTTACAGGGCAGAACTTAGGGATGATTGCAAACGCTACCTATAGGTCGCGAGTCACCGAAATTCAACCGAAAAGACCACGGGACCCAACGGAATGGAATGGATACTAGGTTATGGGTCTGACAGTTATTCAGTAGGGAGCATGTCATTGATAGGTGTCGCTTCTATGAGATTCGATAAAACCAGCCGCGAGAGATAGTTAGCCACTACATTCTATACTCCTTTCTTATCTCATATTTATATGTCAAAGTCTTGGAGTAAAAGGATCAATCTTAATAAATGTGACGTAACATCCTTCTTAGAAAGAATGTACTTCAATAGCTTAACATCCTTTTTAAATATGTCATTTTTTGTTGTCTTTAGTTAACATGACTCAATTTGACTTTATTATTAGCTTATTGCTAATCCTGCTTTAAAATTTTATTTTTATTTTTATTTTTGATTTAGATTTTTTTTGTTAAAATTATTGCAAACATCTTAAGTTAATATATAATTTTTTAGATTCTTAAATTTGATAAATTATATTGCACGTTTTTTTTTTTTTTACATACAACTTTAATCATGTACGGATAATTTACATTGATTGTAAAGTTTGTTTTTAGTTTGATAAATTATGTATATCACATATTATGGATTGATCGAAGAATAGTGGTCATTGAAGATTTTTAGAAATATTGAATTAATGTAATATTAAAATCATGCATAATTGAAATATGTATAAAATGCCATAAAATAGATGGGGCAATCAAGTCCTCTAGGTTGAAAATTTCTAAAGTGTAAACAAGTGGGGCAACTTAGACCCTTAGGTTGGAAGTTCAAGAATCCAAATTGGTACCTCTTAGAACCTCTACCGTACCCTTTGGGTGGGTGAGCATGTCAAGATTACAAAAGGTTTTTGCTGTCAGGTTCAGTAGGGTAGTAGTTTGACGAACTAATGTACAATTGGGTCCCTCACCAAGTGCTCTTTGGATGGGTGAGCATACCATGAAAAAGGTTCTCATTGTCAGGCTAGGTGTTGTATTGGCGTGGGTATCGACTAACCAGTGTAAACTAACCCTGGTGTTAAAAAGAATAAACCACACTTATTATTATGGATTATATTATATGTTGATTTTATTCATTCATTTCTTTTTATAATTTACATTGAAAAATCTTGTTTATTAATATCTCCATCTGTTTACTTTACATAAATAGGTATTGTATCTTTTAGTACATTTTATTCAGATTATATGAGGTTATTTTTTAAACCTATGTTGAGATTACTCGCTGAGCTTCACAGCTTATCTTGTTAGGATTTTAAAATTTCAGGTTCATGATCTCATGGAGACGCTTAAAGAGATTTGCTTTTATATTTATATTTATTATTCATTTCTTTAACATTTTTTGAATAAGTTGTAATGAACATTTAATATGATAGTATAGTGATGATATGTGCTGAGTCATGAGTTTGGAGGTGATCTTCAATAGTCGAGATATGACTATTTTATTCTTTTTCTTTACATAAATGTTTGTTTATTTAGATTTTGGATGGTTATATCTTAGGAATGAGAATCATTTTATCAATATATGTGTGTATTATGAAATGTAAACATACAAAATAAAAGTCATGCCTTCGGGTACAAAATCGAGGTCGGATATACCCAAGTGTTGGATTTCGGAGCTTGACAAATGTATTGGTGGATGGGCTCCAAAATGTTGAAGTTGTTGTGAGAAGGGCGTGGAGAGTTTGGTGCACTCGTAAAAACCAGAATTCCTCCATGCCACCTCATATTGAGATGAGAGACAGGTGAACTAGGTATCCCATTCCGACAATGGTCTGCGCCAGGAGCAGGGATTCTTTAAAGCATTTGAGGTTTCATGGATAGATTTGGAATAGATCAACGAAATCTCGCCTAGACACATTGGAAATAGATGATTCATCATGCTAATTTCATTAGCATCTACCGCAAGAAAGAATGTTGTTCCCATATAATAATAGTCTCTGATGGGCAATTTAAAGACTATACTATTGAAGTATTTTTCAGAAAGGGCATCTATTATAGTAACCAAGTCATCTTAATGAAAATATGGGGAAGAAGATGACGAGGCATCCATTGTTAGGGTACGAGAACGAGAGAAGAATCAAAATATTTTGAGGAAGAAAGAAGTGTGGGACGAAAGAATGATGGAACGACGCTTATATTGGTCAAAGTGGTGGAGCATTTATTAAGGTTGTTGAGTGTCAAATATTGCATATTCTCCCCTATTTATATCTTGGTTTTATGAACATGATAATGCTTAATAGTCTATTTTGTACATGTTTGTGTTGCAAGGTGAATCTGAGAGCTTGGATTGAAAAGAACGCTAAAATCATGGATTTGATGCTTAAGAATCACCGAGACAAAGGATGGATCTTAGGAGACCAAGAATGAAGAATTTACATACCAAAGATCTAAGGAAACTAATTACAAAGGATGAAGAAATGACTTGAAAGAATGCAGAATCTGCAGCAAAAAAACATGCAGTTCGGTCCGACCGAACTCGCACAAAACAGTCTATCGACCAAAGATGAAATTCACAAGCTAATTCAGTTTGACTAATAAACAATTCGGTCTAATCAAAACCCAGTTCAATTCGATCGAAAGGAGGATTCGGTGTGACCGAAAGTGCACAAAAAGCTCCAATGAAGAACGATGAATTTTTGAGTTAATTCGGTTCGACCGAATATTAATTTGGTACGACCGAACCCATGCTCGGTCAGACCGAAATTGAGTAACTGATGAAACATAATCTTTTCCAAGCTTGGTCTCGACTTCGGTCTAACCGATGCGTAACGCAGCTGCGTAAATTGAGGCAATTTCATGATCGGATTGCAGAAATTCCAAGTCAATGCGTAAGGTGGAGCTTCACAACTATAAATAGGAGTCCCTAGGACGTTTCTAAGGATCATCTAGGGTTTGAGGAATGGAGCCAAAGGGTGGAAGCCACAGCCAGGAGTTTTTCTTCTTCTTCCTTAGTTTGTTTTCATGTTTTGTTTAAGATTTTTTGGTCTAATCACGTCTATGGTTACTTAAACCTCTTAGCTAGGGCTAAGAGGTGAAACTTGTAACATGATTAGGATGTTTATCTTGCTTTGATTCTCGTTTATATTGAATGTAACGCCCTGAAAATCGGGGGTCGAGCAAAGCTCAGCTCCCGAGTTCCAACGCATCACTTATGCAACACAGATAATGATGATTATGAAGAGAGCATTGAAACATGAATGGGATTATACTAAAACAGCATATCATACTCCAGAGACAGTTAAATTTACAAGCGAAAGACTATGATAGATACGTAAAATATATAAATTGTGGTGAGTCTCCAGAGTGTGATAATGTTACCAGGTTAATTCATTACAAGTACAATTTCAAATTATACCAAGTTGTGTAAGGTCATCTAGTCAATATCCCAGAAAGCCCCATCGATCAGGACACGGCTCACAGGAACCCGCCTGAAACTGCATAAAGGAGTAATCCTCCTCATCCTCATAAAAGTCCGGCTGTAACGACCTGTAAATTTCCGTACATTGGGTCGAGTACCACCTCGACCAGAAATCACGTAGGATTAAATCCTTTAGAAATTTAACAAAGTTAACTAAGTACTAAACTCAATTAGCCATGAAATCCGTTGGGATCGCTTTAAATACGATCTGCAAGACCCAAAACTTGCAAAACAAGTGACTCTAGTTTACCCTAAAGTTTAGAGCCAAACTCATTACCCGGCTGCTCTCGGGAATGAAACGAAACTTCGTATTAGGTCTAGACCGCACATCGGAAGTCCGATTAACACAAAGTTAAGGAACTAGGACGGCCCCACTGGGCTTGACAATCATCTCAAAAATCAGCTCCGACCGATGTCCCACGGCCATTTGTTTCGATCCGGAGCGAGGGAGTGTGAAAAACACTATTCCCATCCTAATAAAAATATCAGGAATAGTGATCTGGCATCGTTCGGTTGCACGTCAGTATTAAGCAACCTGACCGTCAGAATCAGACCAAATTACACCCTCGGATTAAGAAAAATTTCAGGAACATTTACATGTACTTAGAATTTCTGATCGTGGCCCACTGACCGTTGAACCGAAAGTGGTCTGCCACGTGCGATCTGGGAATCTGATCAAGTCGAAAACGTAATCCCACGTAGATCTATAGATGGTGAGCTTAAGTCTGACATTTGGCTCAAGGAGGGCCACCAGAACCTCCCTTTTTGAGGCCGGAAAAGTGGCGAAATGCCTATATAAGCGATCACCCTTGAACCTGAGTCTATTTTGGGAATGTTTTTGGCTATAAAAGGGGCTTAGAACAGCCCCTCTCACAGCCATACGAATTTGGGAGAAAAACCCTAGAGAGAGAGAAAGAAAAGAGAGAGAAAAGCTTGGAATTTGTTGCTGATCTTCCTCCTACTGCTTTGGGTTGTCGCACGGCCTACACCGCCCCGTTCTAGGTGTTTTCCCGGCGGTATCCATCCCATTTAAAGGTAAGAAACCCTAACCCTAGGTCTGATTTAAGGTAGGATCGTTGTGGGTTATGTAAAGGCTAACCGATTCCGCTCTTTAGGCTAGAAAACTCCCGTATACGGAAGCTCTACTACCCTTGCTGATTCGTTGGAATTCCAAGGGCAAAGGTGAGGACTTTAAGTGTATAAGTTACGGTTTTCAACGCTTTCAATGTCAGATAATGATAGATTCATGATCTGCATGCAATTGCACATGTACAAAGTGTTTTCCGTTTCCTGTTTCGATTAACGTTGTAGAAATTGGAATTTCACATACTCTAGGTATACGTAGAAATACCATATACATATTTTTTTTTGGAAAAACGTTTGACATGTTTATTTAATATATGATTATATGATATATGGATAAAATACTAATTTGGCGAAAGGAATCGCTGAAATACATGTTCATGTGTAAATGCTACGTATGTTGAAATAGTGTATTCTAGAAATACCGTATACGTATTTTTTTGGAAAATGTTTGACATGTTTATTTAATGTATGATTATATAATATATGGATAAAATACTAGTTTGGCGAAAGGAATCGCCAAAATACATGTTCCCTTGTAAATGTCAAGTATGTTGAAATTGTGTATTCTAGAAATACCGCATATGTGTAAAATTTGGAAGTGTAATTGTCATGATTATTTGTTGTATGAATATGGTATACGGGTAAAATAACCGCTTGGCGAGAGAATAGCCCTAACACGCGATTTGCTAACATACGTCATGTATGTTGGAATGGCGTACTCTAAGTGTTGTGTAAGTGCTTGTGTGTGTAAAGGCTTGTGTATTAGTGCCTTAGAAAGGTGCTGATATGGAATTCCTGACTCCCTTAGAGACATGTAGGATCTCCTCCATGCGGTGGTTCGCTAGAACCACTCCCTTGTAATGTGTACGTAATTATATCCCTATGTGGATAGTGCTTTACTACATGCTTCACAACATGCTTTACAACATGCTTTACATCATGTTTTACTTCATGCTTTATGACATGCCTGCTAACATGCTTGTATTGCTTGTTTATTATACTTTACTCCACATGTTATTGATGAAAACTGTTTGAGTTTGGGACTATGTCTATAGTCCAAACATTCGGTACCAGACTTGCGGTTGTGGCTGAGATTCATATCGCCACAACGGACGTGTCTGGCGAACCCGAGTCGTACTTCGGTTGGCGATAGTGGTTGGCCACACGGAGAGCTTTTGCACTCCATATCGCTCAACTTGTGGTGCGCTCGAGCTAGTCAGGCTCGTCAAGTAAACCGAAATGTATTGTGTGTTCACCATGTTTGGTCGCTACTGCTTGAACCTAGGGTACCAAACTTACCAGTGGCGATCCCGTTTAACCATGGTACCTCGATCCGCTAAGTCGCATGAGCCGGGCATGGTGGTATGGGACACCGTGGTCGAGCTGTCGGCCTACGCTGGGGCCATGTGCCTCCCCGTAGTGACCATTGCGCAACCAAAACTCGTGAGCCGAATACGGTGGTATAGGACACTGTATTCGAGCTGTCGATACTTACGGCGAGAGCCGAGTACGGTGAGACCTGTGCTCGTGCTGACGGGCGACGAGTCCTCCGTAGTATCATCGAGTGTACTCCAAGTGTCTGTGATTGGCGACGAGTCTTTCACAGCAACTAGAGTATGAGTTGAGCCGAGTACGGTGAGACCTGTACTCGAGCTGACGGCTAGTGATTGAGCCGAGTACGGTGAGACCTGTACTTGAGCTGACGGCCAGCAATTGAGCCGCATACGGTGAGATCTCAGTATCCGCGCTGACGGTGACGAGCCCTTTGCGATGCCTTCACTACGCTTCTCAAACCATAATATCGTATGAGATTAACTAGGATTGACGACCCTAGAATGGATCATGTTTGGGAATGATACAAGGGAGGTACCTTAGTTTCCCAATACTGCTGGTTGAAATGGACTAATAAAAACTTGGTAATCATGAGCATCATCGCACCGCATGTGCTTTGTAGATGTGGCGCACTGAGGAAGTAAGCATTCGCGAACGTAAGAGGATGTCGCTTGAGGGTGGTTTGGCAAGGGCATACAGCATCATGTCATATCATTTTTGCACTTAACAAGAGTAGTTAGAAATGTTTGATTTGTACTGCTTTATCATTACTGCTTGATTGATTTGATAACATGTTAACCTATGCTTTATTGTTCCACTGAGTTAGCTACTCACTCCCACGTTACGGGACGGTGTTTGCAACTCCCACCAGACTCTGTCACAGGTGTAGATGGCGCCTTGGTTCAGGAGCCGGAGCCCGATTTTGATGAGGATCAGGAGTTCTCCTTTATGCAGTATTCTGACGGCTTTGCTTAGGCCGGCTGCATCGCGGGATTCTCAGGGCCTCTCTTGAGGATTGTATTTTGATTTTTGACTTAGAAACAATACATGTATATTGGTACTCAGTTAGTACTCATACTCTGGAGTTCATAAAATTTTGTTACTTTACATACTTTGAATATAAAATTTCAGTCTTCCGCTTGCCTTTATACAATTGAACTGGAGTATGATTTACTGTTTTGGTATAATCTCATTCATGTTTATTGCTCTAACTCAGACAACATTTAACCATCATTGTGTATGTTGCATAAGTGATGCGTTGGAACTCGGGAGTTGAGTTCATACTCGACCCCCGAATTTGAGGGCATTACAAGTTGGTATCAGAGCATGATTTTGATTAAACCGGACCTGAGTTATGTCCCCACTACGTACGCTGACGTGTTACAACCTAGGAGGGTGCGCAAAAATGTAGAAACAGTCTTAGGGTCTCCCGATTTCACCGTTCGGCGAAATTCATTAAAAACGAACGCGTTGATCGAGTCTGTACTCGATCCTGACCGCACATACGGACTCTAAATCACTCCTAGACCGTCTATTGACGTGTCCAGGTCACTATCCACCCAAAATCAATCTTCAAAAATCAGGAAAAATCATATTAGTTTAGAAAATTTTTGGAACTAACCGTTCTGGAGCTGAACTGAGTTTGGGGGCCCCCCACGCTAATCCATTAAGGTTCCCGATCGAACCAGGGTGCATTTGGCACCCTGGACACATGGCAAACAGGGCCTCACTACGGCGGCGCGGTTCCGGCCAAGTCCGACCGCGGCGGAGCCGCGGCACCAGCGGCGGACCGCGGTCCGGTCGACTTTCTGAGGTGGGTCCAAGCATGAGGTTGTTCGGCCCAACCTCCTACACCCCCTGGCACGTGCCATTTTGGCAATGGGTTGGGTTTTAAAGGGCTGAAGCACCCTTCTTCCTCATTTCACCCATTTTCAAGCACCTCCAAACCCATTTTCGATTTTTCTCTAAACCCATCCCTCCAAACCTTGCAATCTTCCATTTTCTTCCATAACTCACACACCCCAACCTTCCACAACAGCGCTAGCTTCCTCCTTTCCCCATTTTCTCAAGTTGGAGCTCTCATACCCCTCCTTGGAGCTCAAAAATCGGGTAATCTCCTAACCCATTCCATTTTCTTTTTGTTCCTTCTTCCTTTCCTGCCTCTAAAGCCCCTTCCACACCTATTGGATTGTTGCTTGTGGTGGATAAAAGAGATCAGCCCCTTTTTCCCCATTTTGACAATTTTTCATGGCCCTCCTTGGTGTGGTGACTACCATTTTTTCCATTTCCTCCATCCTATCTCTCATGGGAAAGAGGAAAACTGCGGCCGATGACGCCGGCCCAAGTAGGCCAGCCCATTCCCGAAGAAGATCCGACATTGGGGCCGGCACTAGCACCGTTCGGGAGTTTAGGTCGAAGCGAGACCTGGATCCTGACCATCCCGCCAGAAATGCTTATCCGATAGGCATCGAATACGAGCGCTTCGCGGGCCGCAAGGTTGTGTTTGAAGCTCATGTGGATGAAAGAATGTTTGGCCTACACCCGATGATGGACCACTTGGTGGATATCGGATGAAATTCTATTTTTGAAGGCGAGTCTCCCGCATGTGAGAACACGATTCGCACTTTCTACGCTCACATTGTGGACTCATCAGTAGAGCCTCTTCAGTTTACTGTCTCTGTGAGGGGCATAAGGCGCACAATCACTGTGGATGAGGTGGTTCGAATCACGAAGATCCCGCTTGGTCAAGTGCATCCTAGTGATGACTTTTCTAGAAGTGCGCGGGAAAGGGATCGTCGCACGCGATATCTCTGTGGTCGCCGGGTTACTTGGAAATGAGGAAATTGTATTACGGCGACAAAGATGACCGAAGACTTCCGTTTACTCCATCACATTTTCACATACAATGTATACCCACGGTGGGGTAACCGCACGGAGTGTACTCGGGTGATGGTGGACTTTCTGTACAAGATGGGACGTGGGGACAACATATGCCTACCCACATTCATCCTATCCCCGATAGTTCATGTTGTTCGTTCTGCCAGGAACGATCTTTCGCTCCCATTTGGCCGTCTGATCTGCAGGATGGCTCGTGATGTAGGTTACAGATTGAATATGGAGGATCTTGCACCAGTCCGAGTCATAAGTGAAGCGACACTCAAGAATATGAAGATCGGCCCTCAACAGCTGCAAGCCCGACTCGACAAGTCTGGAGATGAGTCGGATAGCACCGGCGAGGAGAGTGTTGACCTCCAGGCAGAGAGTGATGAGGAGCGTGGTGATGACATACAGGAAGAAGAATCTGAGGCTCAGGACACCGAGGAGAGTTCACCCCCTGCGGCTCAGGAGCAGGGTGTGGATCGAGAAGCTCTTGTTGCGCGATTGGCCCGTCTTGAGGAGGAGCAAGCCGCCCTGCAGCAAGAGATTGGTCAAGTTCGAGCCAAGCTTGAAGAGAATGAAGCCTACATGAAGAAGAGTTTCAAGAAGATGTCCTGTACGTTGAAGGCCATCCTGTGCTATGCGCAGGACAAGAACGCTCCTCCTCCACCGCCTACTTCGTATGCTTAGTCATCCATGTTGTTGTATGTTGTGTTTGCTTTGGTTACCGCGATAGGCGGTTTATGTTTTCATGTAGATGAAGTAGTAGATAGTAACATGTTTTAGGTGTTTGATGTAGTGGATGTATTGGCTATGATGTGAATTCTGTCGTGATTCATGTAACTCTGTATTCCATGTATTATGACAATTTTGGGTAAATGAAAAGCATATAGCCTCTTTTGTTTTGATGATGTGTGGAATGCTTAAATGCTTTTTGGAGTGTATTGTGCCTTATCTCACAAATGATTCTATCCTATGTTGTATAGGGCATGCCGCGACAGTATACGCGGAGCATGGCACATCTTCTTCTGACCGGCTCTATGGACCAGACTCCTTCTGGTAGTAGCGGTCCTACGGACCGAGGGTTGGGATCTGATCAGCCTCCTGGTGGTCCTATCGGTGGACAGCTACCTTATACGCCCCCGGTCCGTGAGCAGTATCGGCCGTCTTCTTCTGCGCAGCATGACTCTCAGGCTGCTCCGTCGACTGATAGGTTTGAGCAGCTGATGATGATGCATCGAAGGCGGTCTGATGCAAGAAGAAAAATGCAAAGAAGAAGAGCCAGAAGCCTTTCAAGCAGCCTTATGGCCACTATCGCTGAGGCCTTGTCCCGTGGTGGTAGTGCGACTCCACCTACGACATCTGCACATCCGGATGAGCATTCTGAGCCTCCTGCTCAGGTTGAGGATGTGCCTCTGCCCCCATCCGTCACACCTCCTACTGGAGAGGTCAGTACTCGTGGTTTACTCGAGCGATTTCAGCGCTTGAGGCCTCCCTCATTTATGGGTTCTCACAGACCCGAGGAGGCAGAGTTCTGGCTTGACAGCATCTCTAAGATGCTTCGGATGCTACATTGCTCGGAGGCGAGCGTGGGAGCCGGGCCGCTTTCATGTTTGAGAGGGAGGCCAGTTTATGGTGGGACAGCGTGCTGCGCACGGTCGCAGTAGATATCTTGTGGACCTGGGAGGCTTTCGAGTCTCGGTTCCACGAGAAGTACTACCCGCAGACGTATCGGCATGAGCGGGAGGATGAGTTTCTGTGCCTCAGGCAGGGAGGCATGACGATCACGAAGTACGAGCACCGCTTCACAGAGTTGGGCTTCTTTGTCCCGACTATACTGGTGGATGAGCAGATGCGGATGCGTCATTTTTCCTTGGGTTTGCGACCGGAGATATGGTCGAGGATTTGCTGCCTCAGTATCCCCACCTACGTGGCATTGGTCCACATGTCTATGACGGCCGAGCAGGATGTGTACCGATTGGCCAGATTGCGTGGTGCTATGGTTGCGAGGCCACGCCAGGATTTGCAGAGCAGGCCTATCTTAAGCAAGAGGCCATGTGCTGATTCGCCCCCCAGGGCCGCAACACCTGTTGTTCCTATGAGACGCCCGTTGGTGACCTGCACGTATTGCGGGAAACCAGGACACCCTGCTGAGAGCTGTTTCTCGCGCATGAGGGCTAGCGGATTTGCGCCACCGCAGAGATTGGATCGCCCTTATCCACAGGCCATATCAGCTCCACCGCTACAGACTGCTCCTGCACATCCTTCCTTCCGACCTCCTGTGTCGCGCTTCAGGCCGCCACAGCGACCCTTGGCTCCTCAGCCGAACCGCCAGCAGCAGGCTCGCGTGCACACGCTTGTTGCTGAGGCACCAGAGACGTCGATTTCGGCACCGACGGCTTTTGAGGGTACGGCTCATGTTCATGGTACTCCCGTTTCTTTATTGGTGGACACTGGGTCCACTACTTCTATTATTTCTTGTGGGGCGGTGAAACGTCTATCTTTGCATACGATTCCCACTAAGGGAATGAGACTCACTACGGCTACCGGGACCTGTTCGGATGTCACACGGTTCTGTGAGGGTTGCTCGATAGTTTTGGGTAGCAGCACAGTGCTCGTCGACCTTATTGTTGCTCCGCTATGGCACTACGACGTTATACTTGGCATGGATTGGCTCGCCAAGATGAGGGCGGAGATAGATTGCGATGCTCGGATCGTGACTGCCTATGGACCTGACGGCACAGCTTTCCTTTCACGTTCCCGGTGCGGTCAGTTGGCCCCGTCGAGTTGATTGTTATGCTGCTTTACTTGTGCCGATTGATGGTCCGACACTGGAGGGTACGCCAGTGGTTCGGGAGTTTGTTGGAGTCTTTAAGACTATCCCTGGTTTACCTCCTCGGCGTGAGATTGATTTTACGATTGACCTTACGCCTGGTGCGACGCCCATCTCGTTGCCTTATCGTATGCCTCCATGTGAGATGGAGGAGCTGCGGAAACAGATTGACGAACTTGTAGGGAAAGGTTTTATTCGACCTAGTGTGTCTCCTTGGGGAGCACCTGTGTTGTTCGTGAAGAAGAAGGACGGGTCGCTACGGTTGTGTATTGATTACCGTAGGTTGAACCAGGTCACGGTGAAGAACAAGTATCCTTTGCCCAGGATTGATGATCTGTTCGATCAGTTGAGGGGGGCGAAGTATTTCTCGAAGATTGACCTTCAGTCAGGGTACCACCAGTTGCGCGTGAGAGAAGAGGACGTGCAAAAGACAGCCTTCAGGACGTGCTTCGGGCACTATGAGTTTTTGGTGATGTCGTTCGGTCTGACGAACGCACCAGCCGTGTTCATGGATCTGATGAACCGGGTATTTCGGCCCTTCCTTTACCGATTCGTCATCGTCTTTATCGATGACATCTTGATATACTCCACGAGTCGGGAGGAGCACGAGGAGCACCTGCGAGCAGTATTGGGTACATTGGAGAAGAACCAGTTGTTTGCGCAATACAAGAAGTGCGACTTCTGGCAGGAGGAAGTCAAGTTCCTGGGACATGTAGTGTCCAAGGATGGGATAGCAGTGGACCTTGCTAAGGTAGCCGCGGTTTAGGATTGGCAGCAGCCTGAGTCGGTTACTGAGGTGAGGAGTTTCCTTGGTCTGGCTGGGTATTACAGACGTTTCATTCGGGATTTCTCGAAGATCGCCAGGCCATTGTCTCAGTTGACTCGGAAGGACCTGAAGTTCGCCTGGAATGAGAAGGTGGAGGCAGCTTTTAAGGAGCTGAAGGACAAGTTAACGTCCGCCCCTGTGCTTGTATTGCCAGAGCAAGGGGTGAAATACACAGTGTATACTGACGCGTCTCACGTTGGTTTGGGTTGTGTGCTGATGCAGAAGGATAGGGTGATTTCGTATGCCTCGAGACAATTAAGGAAGCACGAGGAGAATTACCCTACACATGACCTGGAGTTGGCAGCTGTCATCTTTGCATTGAAGCTCTGGAGACATTACCTCTACGGTGAGGAGTTCGAGCTTTTCTGCGACCACAAGAGCCTTAAATACATATTCACACAAATGGGATTTGAATATGAGACAGTACGATGGATGGAGACCTTGAAGGACTTTAAGTTCGAGGTTTCCTACCATCCTGGCAAGGCGAACCTTGTGGCAGACGCGCTGAGCCGCAAGAAGGCGATTGCATTTGCGGCACCGCTGATGATAGCCAAGTGGGACATGATGGAGTTTGTGCGGAACTTCGAGCAGAGACTCACTGTCGAGGAGCCTTTTGAGTGTGTTGCGCACGTTCGGGTGCGGCCACTTATTGACGACAGGATTGTTGAGGCCCAAGAGGGCGATATACGGCTGTCTGAGCTTTGAGAGCAGGCTAGCGACGCCGTGGACTCCGAGTGGAGAGTTGGTTCTGATGGGGGTTTACGATTCCGTGGCCGCCTATGTGTTCCTGATGTGGCTGACTTGAGACGCGAGCTTCTCGAGTCCGCCCATAACTCGAAGTTTGCGATGCATCCTGGTAGCACGAAGATGTACCAAGATATGAGACGGACGTATTGGTGGGATAACATGAAGGCCCACATTGCTGAGTATGTGTCTCGATGTCTGACGTGCCAGCAGGTCAAGGCAGAACATCGCCGACCTCCTGGACTACTTCAGCCCATGCCTATAGCGGAGTGAAAGTGGGACTTCATCTCCATGGACTTCATATCAGGGTTGCCGAAGACGAGGAAGGGGCACGATTCCATTTGGGTGATTGTAGACTGGTTGACCAAATCGGCCCATTTCCTCCCTATCAGAGTTACGCACTCTGCAGACGAGCTGGCTAGATTGTACATCAGGGAGATCGTCCGTCTGCACGGGGTTCCTTTGGAGATCGTGTCGGACAGAGACACGCGGTTCACATCTATCTTCTGGACTCGTATCCAGGAGGCGATGGGTGTGAAGTTGAAGTTCAGTACATCGTTTCATCCTCAGACTGATGGGTAGACAGAGCGGGTGAATCAGATTCTGGAGGATATGTTGCGAGCATGTGTGTTGGACTTCAAGGACAGCTAGGATGACTGTCTTCCGTACGCAGAGTTCGCCTACAACAACAGCTTCCAGGCGACTATTGGCATGGCCCCATATGAGGCTCTATATGGTCGACCTTGTAGGGCACCACACTGTTGGGCAGAGGTTGGCGAGCGTAGTCTGATTGGCCTAGAGTTGGTACAGGCGACTACAGAGAAGGTAGACATTATCAGGCGTCGATTACTCACAGCGCAAAGCAGGCAGAAGAGTTACGCCGATACGAGGCGGCGACCGCTGGAGTTCGAGGTCGGGGATCATGTGTTCCTTCGGGTTTCCCCTATGAAGGGAGTCCTTCGGTTCGGGAAGAAGGGGAAGCTCACACCGAGGTTTATCGGTCCATTTCAGATATTGGATCGAGTGGGTGATGTTGCGTATCGTCTCGCTTTGCCCACACCACTTGCGTCTATACACAACGTATTTCATGTATCTATGCTGAAGAAGTACGTTCCTGATCCTTCGCATATTATCAGATGAGAGCAGGTACATGTAACGCCCTGAAAATCGGGGGTCGAGCATAAACTCAACTCCTGAGTTCCAACGCATCACTTATGCAACAAAATGAATAATGATTGAATGTGATCGGTATTACTGCAATGAACATGAGTGAGATTAAGCCAAAACAGCATATCATACTCCAGAGACAGTTAAATTTGCAAGCGGAAGACTGTGATAGATAGATAAAATATATAAATTGTAGTGGGTCTCCAGAGTGTGATAAAGTTACCAGGTTAAATAATTACAAGTATGATTTTAAATTATACCAAGTTGTGTAGTGTGATCTAGTCAACATCCCTGTAGCCCCGACAATCAAGGCACGGCTCTCACGAAGCCGCCAGAAAACAGCATATACGAGGAAGCATTCTCGTCGTCATAGAAGTCCGGCTCCACCTCAGAAGTAGCGTCGCCATCTGCAATCAGACAAAGTCTGGTGGGTGTTCGGAACACCGTCCCGTATCGTGGGAGTGAGTGATCAACTCAGTGGAACAATAAAGCATAGGTTAACATGTTATCAATTCAGTCAAGCAGTAATGATAAAGCAGTACAATCAAACAATTTTAACTACTCTTATTTAATGCAAGTATGAAATGACATGATGTATGCCCTTGCCAAACCACCCTCATGCGACAACATCTTACGTTCGCGAATGCATAACTCCCTCAGTGCCCCACATCTACTAGGCACATGCGGTGCAATGATGCGCATGATTTCCGAGTTGTTATTAGTCCGTTTCAAACAGCAATATTGGGAAACTAAGGTACCTCCCTTGTATCATTCCCAAACATGATCCATTCTAGGGTCGTCAGTCCTAGTTAATCTCGTACGATATTATGGTTTGAGAGGCGTAGCGAAGGCATCACAAAGGGCTCGTCACCCGTCAGCACGGATACAGATCTCACCGTATGCGGCTCAATTGCTGACCGTCAGCTCGAGTACAGGTCTCACCATACTCGGCTCAATCACTAGCTGTCAGCTCGAATATAGGTCTCACCGTACTCGGCTCAACTCATACTCTAGTTGCTGTGAAAGACTCGTCGCCAATCACAAACCTTGGAGTATACTCGAAGATACTACAGAGGACTCGTCGCCCGTCAGCACGAGTACAGGTCTCACCGTACTCGGCTCTCGCCGTAAGTATCGACAACTCGAATACAGTGTCTCATACCACCGTATTCGGCTCACGAGTTTGGGTTGCTCAATGGTCACTACGGGGAGGCACATGGCCCCAGCATAGGCCGACAGCTCGGCCACGGTGTCCCATACCACCATGTCCGGCTCATGAGTCTTAGCAGATCGAGGTACCATGGTTAACGGGATTTTCACTGGTAAGTTTGGTACCCTAGGTTCAAACATTAGCGACCAAACATAGTGAACATACATAAGACACACGGGTTACTTGACGTGGTCAGCTAGCTCGAGCGCACAACAAGTTGGGCGATATGAAGTGCAAAAGCACTCCGTGTGGCCAACCACTATCGCCAACCGAAGTACGACACGGGTTTGCCAAACACATCATGTGTGGCTAGATGAATCTCAACCACAATTTCAAGTCTAGTACCGGATGTCTGGACTATGGACATAGTCCCAACCCCAATCAATTCTCAACCATAGCATGTGAAGTAAAGCATGAAAAATAAAGTAATTCAAGCACACTAGCAATCATGTCATAAAACATATTATAAAGCATATTATGAAACAAGTTACAAAGCATATTAAAAGGCATGTTATGGAGCGCAATACAAAGGGGGATGTAAATACATATGTTTCATAAGTGAGTGGTTAGAGTAAACCACCACATGGGGGGTATCATACGTGACTCTAAGGTAGTTGAGAACCCCATCTCAGCACCTACATAAGGCACTAACACTTAAGCACTTATACTCACAAGCAATTTCACAAACACTTAGAGTGCACTATTTCAACATACATGACGTATGTTAGAGGAATGTGTATTAGGGCTGTTCTTTTACCAAACTAATATTTTATACGTATATATCATATTTATACAGCAAATAATCATGACAATCACATTACCAAAATTTATACGTATGGGGTATTTTCTAGGATACACAATTTCAACATACATAGTGTATACAAGGGAACATGTATTACAGCGATTCCTTTCGCCAAACAGGTATTTTATTCATATACTATATAATCATACAACAATTAATCATGACAAACACATCACTAAATTATACATGTATACGGTACTTCTTACAATACCGTATTTCTACATACATAGTGTATATTAATAAACATGTATTTAGGCGAATCCTTTCGCCAAATAAGTATTTTATCCATATATCGTATATCCATACGACAAATAAACATGTCAACCACATTTCCAAAAAAAATACGTATACGGTATTTTATACGAATACCTAGAATATGTGAAATTCCATATTCTACAATTTTAATCGAAACAGAAAACGGAAAGCACTTTGTACATGTGCAATTGCATGCAGATCATGAATCTATCATTATCTGACATTGAAAGCATTGAAATCCGTAACCTATACACCTAAAGTCCTCACCTTTTGTCGTAGAATCGTAACGGAGTCGATAGGTTCGCTAAGCTTCCGTATACGGGAGTTTGGCAACCTAGAGAACGAAACAGGTTAGCTATTTCATAACCTACAACCTATACAACCCTAAAACAGGTTAGGGTTAGGGTTTATTACCTAGAAACGACGCCGGAATCGCCGAAAAAGCGATAAGAATCAGGCGGTGGAGCCCGAATAGCGGCAGGGAACAGCAGCAGGGAGTTCCTCCCACATCTCCCACACTTTCTCTCTCTTTTCTCTCTCTCAAATCCAAATTCGTATGGCTGAAATGGGAGAGGGTTTAAGGTCCTTATATAGTCTAAAACTTCACCAAAATAGACTTCTAGACAAGGTTCACCCAGGTTATAACCAAAGCGGAACTTTTTCAGCTCAACGAAGGACTTCTGGCGGGCCTCCTTGAGCCAAAGGTCGGACTTAAGCTCACCGACACCGGATCTACGTTCTATTAAGTTTTCATTTCAGTCGGATTTACAGATCACGCGTGGCAGACCAGCTTCAGTTCAACGGTCAGCGGATCTCGATCGGAGATTCCAAGTACATGTAAATGTGTATGAAATTTCTCCTGATCTGAGGGTGTAATTTGGTCTGATTCTGACGGTCTGGTTGCTTAAAACTAATCCGCAAGCGACGAGTCTCAGATTACTATTCAAGATATTTATTTTGGAAAGAAAAAGGTGTTTTCACACTCTCTCGCTCCGGACTCAAGCGAACAGCCGTGGGAGCCGAGCGAGGCGGTCCTAATTCCTTAACTTCGTATTATTCCGACTCCCGACGTGCAGTCCAGATCCGATACGGAGTTTCGAGATGCTCCCGAGAGCAGCCGGGTAATGAGATTGATCCTAGATTTTAGGGTAACCTAGCGTCAATGATTTTACAAGTTTTGGGTCTTGCAGATCGTATTTAAAGTGATTCAAATGGATTTCGTAGCTAATCTAGTTTAACACTTAGTTAACTTTGTCAAATTTCTAAAGGATTTAATCCTAAGTGATTTCCGTCTGAGGTAGTATTTAGTCCTTTGCAGTTTGTATCTAAAGTGATCCAAGTTATACTACTTAGCTAGTTTAAGATAGTGTCTAGGGCGAAAGTGCTTTGAAAAATTGAAAGAATAAGGTAGTGAAGGGTGGGATTTGTAAAGGAAATGGGTTAAGGAGCGATTTTAGACTGTGGGATTCAGTTCTGACAAGTTAATAAAGTGTTAGGATCGACCCATTGCCTAAGGACGTCTAATTCCAGGTTGGCAAAAAATCCAGGGTGTTACAGTACAGTTGAGCGAGGATGCTACATATGAGTTGCGCCCGACGCGCATCCTTGACAGGAAGGAGTAGGTACAGCGTAGCAAGGTCATCCCACTTGTGAAGGTACTTTGGACACATCATTCCGAGGAGGAAGCTACCTGGGAGACTGAGGCCGAGGTCAGAAAGAACTACCCTCAGATTCTCGAGGACTACGAAAATGTATAAATTTTGAGGACGAAATTTTTTATTTAAGGGGGGTAGATTGTAACGACACCGTAAATTTCCGTACATTGGGTCGAGTACCACCTCGACCAGAAATCACGTAGGATTAAATCCTTTAGAAATTTAACAAAGTTAACTAAGTACTAAACTCAATTAGCCATGAAATCCGTTGGGATCGCTTTAAATACGATCTGCAAGACCTAAAACTTGCAAAACAAGTGACTCAAGTTTACCCTAAAGTTTAGAGCCAAACTCATTACCCGGTTGCTCTCGAGAATGAAACGAAACTTCGTATTAGGTCTGGACCGCACATTAGAAGTCCGATTAACACAAAGTTAAGGAACTAGGACGGCCCCACTGGGCTTGACAATCATCTCAAAAATCAGCTCCGACCGATGTCGCACGGCCATTTGTTTCGATCCGGAGCGAGGGTGTGTGAAAAACACTATTCCCATCCTAATAAAAATATCAGGAATAGTGATCTGGCATCGTTCGGTTGCACGTCAGTATTAAGTAACCTGACCATCAGAATCAGACCAAATTACACCCTCGGATTAAGAAAAATTTCAGGAACATTTACATGTACTTAGAATTTCTGATCGTGGCCCACTGACCGTTGAACCGAAAGTGGTCCGCCACGTGCGATCTGAGAATCCGATCAAGTCGAAAACGTAATCCCACGTAGATCCATAGATGGTGAGCTTAAGTCTGACGTTTGGCTCAAGGAGGGCCACCAGAACCTCCCTTTTGAGCTGGAAAAGTGGCGAAATGCCTATATAAGCAGTCACCCTTGAACTTGAGTCTATTTTGGGAATGTTTTTGGCTATAAAAGGGGCTTAGAACAGCCCCTCTCACAACCATACGAATTTGGGAGAAAAACCCTAGAGAGAGAGAGAAAGAAAAGAGAGAGAAAAGCTTGGAATTTGTTGCTGATCTTCCTCCTACTGCTTTGGGTTGTCGCACGGCCTACACCACCCCGTTCTAGGTGTTTTTCTGGCGGTATCCATCCCATTTGAAGGTAAGAAACCCTAACCCTAGGTCTGATTTAAGGTAGAATCGTTGTGGGTTATGTAAAGGCTAACCGATTCCACTCTTTAGGCTAGAAAACTCCCGTATACGGAAGCTCTACTACCCTTGCTGATTCGTTGGAATTCCAAGGGCAAAGGTGAGGACTTTAAGTGTATAAGTTACGGTTTTCAACGCTTTCAATGTCAGATAATGATAGATTTATGATCTGCATGCAATTGCATATGTACAAAGTGCTTTCCATTTCTTGTTTCGATTAACGTTGTAGAAATTGGAATTTCACATACTCTAGGTATACGTAGAAATACCGTATACGTATTTTTTTTTGGAAAAACGTTTGACATGTTTATTTAATGTATGATTATATGATATATGGATAAAATACTAATTTGGCGAAAGGAATCGTTGAAATACATGTTCATGTGTAAATGCTACGTATGTTGAAATAGTGTATTCTAGAAATACCGTATACGTATTTTTTTTGGAAAATGTTTGACAAGTTTATTTAATGTATGATTATATAATATATGGATAAAATACTAGTTTGGCGAAAGGAATCGCCAAAATACACTTTCCCTTGTAAATGTCAAGTATGTTGAAATTGTGTATTCTAGAAATACCGCATATGTGTAAAATTTGGAAGTGTAATTTTCATGATTATTTGTTGTATGAATATGGTATACGCGGGTAAAATAACCGCTTGGCGAGAGAATAGCCCTAACACGCGATTTGCTAACATACGTCATGTATGTTGGAATGGCGTACTCTAAGTGTTGTGTAAGTGCTTGTGTGTGTAAAGGCTTGTGTATTAGTGACTTAGAAAGGTGCTGATATGGAATTCCTGACTCCCTTAGAGACATGTAGGATCTCCTCCATGCGGTGGTTCGCTAGAACCACTCCCTTGTAATGTGTACGTAATTGTATCCCTATGTGGATAGTGCTTTACTACATGCTTCACAACATGCTTTACAACATGCTTTACATCATGTTTTACTTCATGCTTTATAACATGCCTGCTAACATGCTTGTATTGCTTGTTTATCATGCTTTACTCCACATGCTATTGATGAAAATCATTTTGAGTTTGGGACTATGTCTATAGTCCAAACATTCGGTACCAGACTTGCGGTTGTGGCTGAGATTCATATCGCCACAACGGACGTGTCTGGCGAACCCGAGTCGTACTTCGGTTAGCGATAGTGGTTGGCCACACGGAGAGCTTTTGCACTCCATATCGCTCAACTTATGGTGCGCTCGAGCTAGTCAGGCTCGTCAAGTAAACCGAAATGTATTGTGTGTTCACCATGTTTGGTCGCTACTGCTTGAACCTAGGGTACCAAAGCACTTGTAACGCCCTGAAATTCGGGGGTCGAGTATGAACGCAACTTTCGAGTTCCAACGCATCACTTATGCAACATACACAATGATGGTTAAATGTTGTCTGAGTTAGCGCAATAAACATGAATGAGATTATACCAAAACAGTAATTCATACTCCAGTTCAATTGTATAAAGGCAAGCGGAAGACTGAAATTTAATATTAAAATATGTAGAGTATCAAAATTTTGTGAACTTCAGAGTATGAGTACTAACTGAGTACCAATATACATGTATCGTTTCTAAGTCAAAAATTAAAAGACAACTCTGTAAATAAACCCTGGAATCCCCGCGATGCAGTCGGCCTAAGCATAGCCGTCAGAGTACTGCATAAAGGAGAACTCCTCCTGATCCTCCTCGAAGTCGAGCTCCGGCTCCTGAACAGAGGCGCCATCTACACCTACGACAGAGTCTGGTGGGTGTTGCAAACACCGTCCCGTAACGTGGGAGTGAGTAGCTAACTCAGTGGAACAATAAAGCATAGGTTAACATGTTATCAAATCAATCAAGCAGTAATGATAACGCAGTACAATTCAAACATTTCTAACTACTCTTGTTAAATGCAAAAATGATATGACATGATGTCTTTGTATGCCCTTGCCAAACCACCCTCAAGCGACATCATCTTACGTTCGCGAATGCTTACTCCCTCAGTGCGCCACATCTACAAAGCACATGCGGTGCGATGATGCTCATGATTACCAAGTTTTTATTAATCCATTTCAACCAAAGCGGTATTGGGAAACTAAGGTACCTCCCTTGTATCATTCCCAAACATGATCCATTCTAGGGTCGTCGATCCTAGCTAATCTCATACGATATTATGGTTTGAGAAGCGTAGTGAAGGCATCGCAAAGGGCTCGTCACCCGTCAGCGCGGATACAGATCTCACCGTATGCGGCTCAATTGCTGGCCGTCAGCTCAAGTACATATCTCACCGTACTTGGCTCAATCACTAGCCGTCAGCTCAAGTACAGATCTCACCGTACTCGGCTCAACTCATACTCTAGTTATTGTGAAAGACTCGTCGCCAATCACAGACACTTGGAGTATACTCGAAGATACTACGGAGGACTCGTCGCCGTCGGCACGAGACGAGTCTCCACGTGTCTCACCTCGCCGTAAGTATCGACAACTCGAATACAGTGTCCCATACCACCGTATTCGGCTCACGAGTTTTGGTTGCACAATGGTCACTACAGGGAGGCACATGGCCCCAGCGTAGGCCGACAGCTCGACCACGGTGTCCCATACCACCATGCCCGGCTCATGCGTCTTAGCGGATCGAGGTACCATGGTTAACGGATCGCCACCGGTAAGTTTGGTACCCTAGGTTCAAGCAAGATGGCGACCAAACATGGTGAACATACATATACAATCCGGTTTACTTGACGAGCGACTAGCTCGAGCGCACCACAAGTTGAGCGATATGGAGCGCAGTGCACTCCGTGTGGCCAACCACTATCGCCAACCGAAGTACGACTCGGGTTCGCTGATCCACGTCCGTTGTGGCGATATGAATCTCACCACAACCGCAAGTCTGAGTACCGAATGTTTGGACTATAGACATAGTCCCAAACTCAAACAGTTTTCATCAATAACATGTGGAGTAAAGCATGATAAACAATCAATACAAGCATGTTAGCAGGCATGTTATAAAGCATGAAGTAAAGCATGAAGTATAGCATGAAGTAAAGCATGTTGTAAAGCATGTTGTAAAGCACTATACACATAGGGATACAATTACATACACATCACAGTGAGTGGTTATAGCGAACCACCACGTGGAGGGGATCCTACATGTCTCTAAGGGAGTCGGGAATCCCATATCAGCACCTCTCTAAGGCACTAACACTCAAACATTTACACACACAAGCATCTACGCGAACACTTAGAATACACTATTCCAACATACACGACGTATGTTAGCAAATGCGTATTAGGGCTATTATTTCATCAAGCGGTTATTTTATCCGCGCATACCATATTCATACGACAAATAATCATGACAATTACATTTCCAAAATTTATACATATGCGGTATTTCTAGAATACACAATTTCCACATACATAGTGTTTACAAGCGAACATAGATTGCGGCGATTCCTTTCGCCAAACCGATATTTTATTCATGTATTGTATAATCATATATTAAATAAACATGTCAAACATTATTCCAAAAGAAATACGTATACGGTATTTCTAAAATACACAATTTCAACATACGTCGCATTTACAAGTGAACATGTATTTTGGCGATTCCTTTCGCCAAACTAGTATTTTATTCATATATTATATAATCATACATTAAATAAACATGTCAAACATTTATCCAAAAAAAATACGTATACGGTATTTCTACGTATACCTAGAGTATGTGAAATTTCATATTTTGCAACGTTAATCGAAACAGGAAACGGAAAGCACTTTGTACATGTGCAATTGCAAGCAGATCATGAATCTACCATTATCTGACATTGAAAGCGTTGAAAACCGTAACTTATACACTTAAAGTCCTCACCTTTGCCTTTTGAAACTCAACGAATCAACAAGGGTAGTAGAAATTCCGTATACGGGAGTTTTCTAGCCTAAAGAGCGGAATCGGTTAGTTGTTACATAGCCTACAACGATCCTACCAAAATTCAGACCTAGGGTTAGGGTTTCTTACCTTCAAATGGGATGGATACCGCCGGGAAAGCGCCTAGAACAGGGCGGTGTAGGCCGTGTAACAGTCCAAAGCAGTAGGAGGAAGATCTCCCACAAAACCTAAGCTCTTCTCTCTCTTTTCTCTCTCTCCCTCTAGGGTTTTTCTCCAAAATTCGTATGGCTGTGAGAGGGGCTGTTCTAAGCCCCTTTTATAGCTAAAAACATTCCGAAATTAGACTCAGGTTCAAGGGGTACTGCTTATATAGGCATTTCGCCACTTTTCCAGCTTAAAAGGGAGGTTCTGGTGGCCCTCCTTGAACCAAACGTCAGACTTAAGCTCACCATCTATGGATCTACGTGGGATTACGTTTTTTACTCGATCGGATTCCCAGATCGCACGTGGCGGACCACTTTCAGTTCGACGGTCAGTGGGCCACGATCAGAAATTCTAAGTACATGTAAATGTTTCTGAAATTTTTCTTAATCCGAGGGTGTAATTTGGTCTGATTCTGACGGTCAGGTTGCTTAATACTGACGTGTCAACGAATGATGCCAGATCACTATTCCAGATATTTATTTTGGCATGGGAATAGTGTTTTTCACACTCCCTCGCTCCGAATCGAAACGAATGGCCGTGGAACATCGGATGGAGCTGATTTTTAAGATGATTGTTAAGCCTAGTGGGGCGGTCCTAGTTCCTTAGCTTCGGGTTAATCGGACTCCCGATGTGCGATCTAGACCTAATACGAAGTTTCGTTTCATTCCCGAGAGCAGACAGGAAATGAGTTTGGTTCTAAACTTTAGGGTAACCTAGCATCAATGATTCTGCAACTTTTGGGTCTTGCAGATCATATTTAAAGCGATCCTAACGGATTTCATGACTAATCGAGTTTAGTACTTAGTTAACTTTGTTAAATTTCTAAAGAATTTAATCCTACGTGATTTCTGGTCAAGGTGGTACTCGACCCAAGGTACGTCCATCATTGAATTAAACATCATTTGAGATCCTCTGAGTCAGTAGAAGTTATGGCTACAAATCAACCTCAACCTCCAGTTGAGGAAATTCAAGATGAAAACGAGGTGCACAATGCACCCCTCCTCGTACTTTACAAGATTATTTACAACCAGCGGGGGTGAGCACACCTTCTTGTATGATTTTTTTTTTCAAAAAATATAAGAAATATATTTATTAAGTTAGGGGTGATCCAACTCCTTCCAAAGTTCCATGGACTTAAAATCTGAAAGTCCATATCTACACATGAAAGAGTTCAATGAGATAATAGCCACTTTATACTTTCCTAATGTGTCTGAGGACATAATCAGGCTGAAACTTTTTCCCTTCTCTTAAAAGAAAAGGTTAAGACGTGGTTGCACTCACTACATCCACAATCCATTGGCAGATGGAACGACATGACAAGAGAGTTCATAAAGAAATTCTTCTCATGACATAAGATGAACACCATCAGGAAGTCGATCATGAACTTCGCCCAAAATGAAGATGAGACATTCTTCCAATGTTAGGAGAGGTTCAAGGATCTTGTCAGTTCATGCCCACAACATGGTTTCGAAACATGGCGCATAAAAAATTTCTTCTATAACGGACTGACATCGTTCATGCGCCAATTCGTTGAGATGATGTGCAATGAGGAATTCATGAACAAACATGTTGATGATGTGTGGGACTACTTTGACAAACTTGCTGAAAATGCACCATCATGGGACATCTCCCCAAAACTGAGCACCACTTTTAAGCCTATTTAATCAAAGGAGAGGGGAGGAATATATATTTTGAAAGAGGAAGATGATATAAATGCTAAAGTTGCTAATCTCACAAGGAAAATTAAGGTCATGAAACTTAAGAAGGATAAGGCATAGGAAGTTGTTTGCAGTATTTGCGCTTGCAACATCCATACAACTAAAAATTGTCCAACAACACCTGCTTTTCAAGAAATATTGAATGACCAATCGAATATCGTGAACAACTACTAAAGGCCTTTCAAAGGACCCACTTCAAACATATACAATTCAAGTTGGAGAAATCATCCAAACTTCGGTTGGAGGAATGGACAAACTATTACTCCTCAAGGAATCCCTAACCAATTCTCGAATCAAGGGAAACCTTAAGAGGAATCGGTTCAAAATCCCACACAAACTCAAGAGCTCATCTAGCAAAGTACTCTCCAAGTCTTACAAGAACTTACAAAGGCTATATAAAAGATAGGCTTACGTGTTGTGGTTATGGAAAAAAGTATCCTTCTAGGTCAAACTCTCCCCAATCCTAAACCGCAATATAAAATTAGTGACCCAAACTCTTTAAATCATATGGAGCAAGCTAAGTCTAACACCACTTTTAGGAGCGGAAAGACAATTGATAAATCTATTCCAGTAAGAGCTGAAAATCCTAAAAACCCGAAACAAGATGAGAATGATAGACCTAGCACTACCCCACATGGGTTAGAACTAGAACCTCAAAGTAAGTCGATTGGTCCATTCCCCCAACGGTTGATTACACCAAAACCTCTAGCTAACTCATAGGATATTCTAGAGGTGCTTAAGCAAGTGAAGGTTAACATCCCTCTACTGGATGTTGTTAAACAAATCCCTTCATACGTCAAATTTTTAAAAGATCTATGCACTACCAAAAGACAGCAAAACATACAAAGAAAAATCTTTTTGACAGAAAAAGTGAGTGTCATCCTAAAGTAAGATGTTCCATAAAAATACAAAGATCCCGGTAGCCCAACCATCACTTGTGTAATTGGGAACTACCAGATTGAGCACGCACTTCTTGACTTGGGAGCGAGTGTTAATCTAATCCCTTACTCGGTATATGAACAATTGGGTCTAGGTGAATCAAAACCCACTCAGACCACATTATAACTTGTTGATCGCTCAGTTCATGTACCGAGAGGGATAATTAAAGATGTGTTGGTTCAGGTTGACAAATTCTACTATCCGGTAGATTTTGTCGTCCTAGATACTCAACTCATCATGAATATGAGCACTCAAATCCCTATCATCCTTGGTCGTCCATTCCTTGCTACATAAAATGCAATCATTAATTGTAGGAATGGAATCATGAATCTATCTTTCGAAAATATGACATTGGAGTTCAATATCATTTTCAATATGAGAAAACAGTCAGATGATGATGATGATACACACGACGTTAACATGATCAATTCTTTTATGGAAGATAGAGCACTCCTGACTCTATACTCAGACCCTTTAGAGACGTGCTTGGCCCACTCCCCTTATTTGTATGATGATGCGATTAAGGAGATGAATGCCAGGCTTGATACTGCACTAGTACTTGAAGTTAACCGGTGGAGGCTACAATTTGAGAAATTGCCCCAAACCGACGTAGTGCCACTACCGTCTAACCTCAAAGCACCAAAGCTTGACCTAAAATCATTGCCCGTTGATCTTAAATATGTCTACTTAAGTCAAAATGAGACATACCCGGTGGCGATTTCTTCCCACCTTGAGAAAGAACAGGAGAGTGCTTATTTCTACTCTCATTGAGCATAAAGGAGGTCTTGGATAGTCGATTGCAGATCTCAAGGGAGTTGATCCTTGATTTGTACTCACCGTATTCATTTAGAGGATAATGCGAAAACCTTTCGACAACCATAATGTCGATTAAATCCAAACATGAAAGAAGTGGTTAAAGGAGAGGTATTGAAATTGTTGGATGTGGGTATCATATACTCTATATCTGACAACCAATGGGTGAGTCCAACTCAAGTGGTTCCTAAGAAATCCGGAATCACCATTATAGTCAATGCCGACAATGAACTTGTGCCAACTAGAGTCACTACTGGTTGGCGAATATGCATTGACTACGGAAATTGAATATTGTCATGAGGAAGGACCACTTTCCTTTGCCCTTCATTGATAAAATTTTGGAAAGGCTAGCTGGTCACTCATACTATTACTTCCTTGACAGGTATTCAGGCTATAACCAGATAGAGATAGCCTTTGAAGATCAAGAAAGGACAAAATTCACATGTCTCTTTAGCACTTTTGCTTACCAAAGGATGCCATTTGGACTATGTAATGCCCCTGTCACTTTTCAGTAATGCATGTTGAGTATTTTTTTATATAGAGGGGAAATATTTAAAGGTCTTCATGGACGACTTCTCTATCTTTGGTCCATACTTCAGTGATTGTTTGAAAATTTTGAAAAATGTGTTGAAGCGATATGAAGAAAAGAATTTGGTATTGAATTGGGAGAAGTGTCATTTCATGGTTCCTAAAGGAATAATGCTTAAACATATAATTTCGTCCAAGGTAATCGAGGTAGATAAGGTGAAAATTGATCTTATTTCTAACCTATTGCCACCCAAGAGCATACGTGATGTGCGATCTTTCTTAGGACATGCCAGATTTTACAAATGATTCATAAAGGACTTTAGTCACCCCTCTCGTCTTTTATGCAATCTACTTCAAAAGGATGTACCATACAAGTGGAATGAGCAATGTCAGGAAGCATTTACTAAGCTCAAAGGCATATTGACTATCGCACCTATCATGTAGCCACCCGATTGGAGCATCCCTTTTGAGATTATGTGAGATGCATCTGACTATGTTATTGGGGCAATGTTAGGCCAGAGAAAAGACAAGAAGCCCTACGTTATTCATTAGTAAGTAAAACTCTAAATCCTGCCCAAGTGAACTACTCTAGTATGGAGAAGGAACTCTTAGCAGTAGTATTCGCTTTAGATAAATTTAGGTCCTACTTGATCGGATCTAAGATCATCATCTACACTAATCATGTGACGCTAAAATACCTTCTTTATAAAAATGATGCTAAGCCCCGCTTAATAAGATGGATTCTCCTACTCTAGGAATTTAATGTAGAAATATGAGACAAAAAGGGAGTAGAGAATATAGTGGCTGACCACCTCTCTCGGCTTGACCTCTCTAATTCCCTTGAGCCGACAGCTATAAACGATATATTCCCTAAGGAATAATTATTTAAACTCTCCCGATTACCTTAGTTTGCTGACATTACTAATTATCTTGCCACAAGTTTCACGCTGACACATTGGACTACATAAGATAAGAAAAAATTCTTCGTCGAGGTACGTAAGTTCTTCTGAGATAATCCATACCTATTTAAATACTGTCCAGACCAAATTTTAAGGAGATGTGTGCCAAATAATGAACATCAAAGTGTCATCTCCTTTTGTCACTCTAAGGCTTGTGGTGGTCACTTTTCTTTTACTGGCCCACTATGTTCAAGGACACTCATGAGTTTTACAAAGCCTGTGAGCATTGTAAAAACTTAGGAGCATTGTCCCGTCAAAATATGATGTCTCTGAATCCCATTCTGATCATTGAAGCATTTAATTACTAGGATATTGATTTCATGGGACCATTCCTCCAATCCTTTGGGAATATTTATATTTTGTTAATAATAGACTATGTCACTAAATGAGTTTAAGTAATCCCGTGCCAGAACAATGACCATCGAACGGTCATTAAGTTCTTAAAAGAAAACATCCTTTCTCGGTTTGGAACTACTCGAGCTATAATTAGTGATGGAGGTTCACACTTCTATAATAAGCCATTTGAGAATTTAATGAAGAAGTATCGAATCTCTCATAAGGTGAGCACTCCATACCACCCACAGACAAGCGGGCAAGCTGAGATTTCCAACAGGGAGATTACACAAATTCTGGAGAAAATGGTTAACCCTGATCACAAGGATTAGTCAATCCTTTTGACTAGTGCTTTATGGGCATACCGAACAGCCTTTAAGACCCCCATTGGAATGTCCCCCTTTAGACTCGTCTATGGAAAAGCTTGTCACTTACCTGTAGAGTTGGAACATAGAACCTACTGGGCTATATAAAATCTGAACTTTAATTTGGACAACGCTGGCTCGTTTCAAAAACTTTAATTGAATGAACTTGAGGAAATCCAAAATGATACATACGAGAATTCGAGAATTTACAAGGACATGATGAAGGCGTTCCATGACAGGAACATCCATTAGAAATCATTCTAAACCAGTAAAAAAGTCCTCCTGTACAATTCTTGGTTACAGCTTTTTCCCAGTAAACTCAGATCTCGTTGGACCGACCCTTTCACTGTTACTAATGTCTATCCTCATGGGGCTGTCAAGATAAAGAACCCAACTAATGACAATGTTTTTAAAGTAAATGGACATCATCTAAATCCATTTGTTGAAATGTTTGATTCAGAGGACATGTTTATACCTCTGGCTGATCCTGTGTACCAGGATTAACCTCTAGTCTGATGGAGGTATAGTTAGGTTTATTGTTTTCATAGGATTTAGGACTAGGATAGTTTGCTTTCATTTGTTTAGTCGTTGTGCTAACCCATCTTCATATTGAGAAATTTGGAAGAGCTGCAATTCGCCTTCTTCAGGTACTACCTTTCCATCACTTCTTCATTCTTTTCATTGTCTCATTTACATTGCATGCTTATATCTTTTACATTGAAGTCAATGTGGATTTTAGGTTGGGGGTGTAGATTAGGTAAACTAATCAGTATTTCCTTGATCTTTGAGCAAAAATTTTGAAAATTTTCAATTTCTCAAACTAAAAACCTATTTGGAAGGCAATAGCTTTTGCGCTTGAGAATATTTTGAGTATGATAAGATTGAGATTGAACTTTGAATTGTTTGAGTTTGATCAACTAAGTAACCCATCACCTAAGTTCTTGATTCACTTGATTAAGAGGAAGTTTGGAATATTGTATTAATCTAAACCACAAGACATATTCAAGTTGTTTTCTATAAATTATGCTATAGTTTCTGATTATTAGCAAGTGAATCATTGATAGATGTTGAAGATTAAGTCTGGAGAATTTTATCCACCTTAAAAGATGAAAAGAACCAATTAAAAAATAGTAAGATTGATTTAAAAAAAAAAAAATGTCAGGTACGATGAACAGACTGAAAAGTTTGAAAAAGAATGAAAAATTCTGAAAAGAATCTAAAAAGAATGAATAATTAAAAAGGATCGTCGATATAAAATCAAAAAACTGGAAAAAAATGTCACGCCCCAAACTCGAAAAACGGGCTCACGAAATTCTCGATCGTCGAATCCGGTGCCGACAGCCTCCATAGTACCCCATTCTCGGCTCCCAGCGCCATACGCCAGATTCCAATCCTAGGATCCTACAAGGAGGATTTTCAGTATGAATTTTTTTTATATAATGGAGCATAACCACAAGCATAACCAAGTCACAAAACAACATCACCACATATCCACAATATCAAAAACTTTTAAGTACAATGTGGAAAGGTAAATACAGGGTGATCAAAAAGCTCCAAAATGATCAGATGTGCGCTCCTACCTCAGCGCTGCTGCTGTCCGACGCTACCTGCACGCAACGGTCGTACATAAGCTTACAAAAGCTTAGAGGGTGGTGTAAATGTGTGCGCAAGGCGAGTGCCAAGTGTACAATATCAGAGTAATGTAGAAATATGCGGCAAGTCCATGAATGCTATCAATTATACCAAAGTTATATGATGCAAGGCATGAATGCTATCGGCCATACCAAGGCCATGCGATGCGAGGCCTATGTAGCCAAATATCATATACGAGATGCAATACAATCATGTTAGTACTCATCAAGTACACATATCAGTATAGTTCCTCTCTGGATATCACCGAGGTCTAATACACCTCACACTGACTGCCTCCTCCCTAGCTGCACAGTCAAGCAAGTGGAAAAGACCTCACTATCCGCCTGACCAGTAGTCTACCAATACCTACCCGACTCGTCGATAGCGGACTCATTTGCGAGCTGGTCAAACTCAGCCTAGCTTATAGCCCTCTCACTCGAGCGGATAAGGCCACACCCCCTTCCAACCGACCAGGACACAGTGGGAGACACAGCCTACTGGTATTTGGCACTCGGGAGCTCGTGTATCCACTCGGTCTAGATGTTGGAGCATCCCCTAATACCAAAAAGGTTCTGAGATTTTCACCCAAGGACATCCTAAGTGCCCACAATGTAAAAGTTAATATTTTCGGTATTCGATACGACTATCCACGATGTGCCTGTGGAGGTCACGGCCCTGATGTCGCTAGGGCATGCAGTGAATCACGACACACAACGCAAAATGTATGAGTCACACCGTCAGTCATGCAGCAATCTCGCACGTACCACACGCTCATGTGGGGCACTCCGTCTCATAAGGAGTCCCGTAAATGTCTCAGCCCAACGGCTTATGCTATGATCAAACATTTCTCATATCAAGCATACATATGATGTGTATGCGCATGAATCATGGAAGTGTACTAAGCATGTTATAAAGTAATGAACTATCCTTATACCGAAGATGGGCTTAGACGGCCTACACATAACCAGTATGGGCCTATCAATGGGCCCAAGGGAGAGTTATAATGTGGACATTTAACAACATTTTCTTATAATGTGGACGTCAAACCAACATTGCTCCCAAGGCATGGCCCGCGACAAGCCATGGAGAAATCACGCATTGCAATGGACCCTAAGGACAACGCATTAGGCCTCGACCCATGGATCTTAGATACATCGAATGGGCCACAGCATATGGGCCTTATATAAATCAAGTGGACCACATCAATGGGCCTTATGTATATTGCAATGGGCCATATCCCATGGGCTTTTGAAAACATCATAATGGGCCTCGTAACATGGGTCTCATATATATATCAAAGTGGGCCTCAACCACGGGCCACAAATAAATCAAGATGGTCCCCAAATATATACCAAGGTGGGGTCCATTTGAACTACAGATCTGTCTTATTTTTAGCCTCAAGCTATTAAGATAAGCTCGGTTTGGATGCAACACATGCATCAAGGGTGGGGTCCACTATACTATGGACCTGACTCATTCTTTAGCTTATGCCCAAAAATGAGCTTTCAAAATGGTTGGACAGTTTGGATGCAGTACAAGCATCATGGTGGGGCCCATAGATGGATGGCGAGGGTGAAACAGGTGGGGCCCACATAGCCGTCCAATAGCCAGCCAAATGGCTAGACGACAGTGATAAAATGCATACATTTTAGTGGGTTCCACCGTCCCCTGGCCGGTGTGAATAACCCACATATATCACTGTGAGCTCCACCGTCCACCTGGATGTTGGGAATAAAACACATATATCATTATGGGTCCCATGTGGGGCCCACCATAATGCTTAATTATCGTCCAACCTATTGACACAGACCCGGACGAAGAGTAAAGACAAATTTCATATTGAATCAAAACCTCTGTAACCAAAAAAGGGTTTCAATGGCAGACGTTCAAACTCCCACTGTTTCCTATGATGTGGGCCACCTGAGCATTGGATGTGGATGATCTTTGGAGGGGGCCCACTTCAGGAAGGGGCCCACCCAATGAACGGGTTGGATGACAAATATACATCATGGTGGGGCCCACGGCAGGGGCCGTGGGTCCCTGCCTTCCGCCCGTCCACCCGCCTACAGTGCAGGCGCTGCCTACGCCTCTAGCAGTAGCAGTGCCTGCTGTATTGAAATTTTTAATTTTTTAAGAGAGTTTTTGTGCGGTTTTTCATGTATGGGGCCCGCATCAACAGGATCCGTCCCACCCAATGGATTTTACAGGCTGTAACCAATCCATTAAGACCAATATTGGGCATCTTTCAGTGTGTGGAAAATTTTAAGTGACTTTAAATGGTGAAAATCACTGTTTTCAAAAATATGGCCTCCCAGAAGATCGGATCAGCTTCATCTTTTGTCTCAACGCCTAAAATGAGTTGGTAAATAGGATGGATGGCGTGGATTGAACTCATACATCAAGATGGGGCCTACATGAGCGGTCCACCCCAAAACCCAAAGAAAATCTCTTTTTTTTTTTTCTTTTTTTGTTCAGCTAACGTCCAGCGTCCCTGGACGCTGGACGATTTTGGGCAAATGGCTTTACAAGGTGGGCCCTACTCAGGTGGGCCACCAAATGATGGGTGGTGTGGGTACGACACATACATAAAGTGGGCCCCGCCTACAAATGGCTTGGCTAAAAATACATGCTTCATGGTGGGGTCCATCCAAGTGGGCCACACGGCCATATCATCACATATAAAAATAAATAAATAAAAAGAGAGAGAGAGAGAGAAAGAGAGAAAGATGAAACATGCATGATGGAGGGCTCCGCCACTATGAGCCCTCCCTTACAAGTAATCATACATCGAGTGGGTCCCATTGCATGTGGGCCCACCAAATCAAGAATTAACAGTGAAGATCCCTTCTCCACCAAAAATGAAAGGTCTAGATGACCTCATTCAACTAAGAAAGTAAACATCATGATGGGGTCCATGGGGATTGGCCCCATCATGGAATGATCATGAGAATCAAGGTAGGCCATCGGCCACACCTAGGGTCCAAAGTGAGATCCACACCATTGATCAGTAGGTCTCACTTGGCCCATCAAAAAAATATAAATATTAGCCTATAGAGCACCCACCGTTCGATCTTCTCGGCCTGTTGGAAAGCTGGTCTCCTTGTGCTCCACTTTGATGGTGGAAGATGAGGTTTGAATGGCTAGGATGATGAGTTTTGGAATAGGGAGTGGGCCACATTCATCACATTTTTTTTTCTAACTTGGGAAAGCCATGGACGTCCACATTTTTTTTCTCTCTTTGGTGTTGCTTGAAAAGTGTGGAGAGAAAGAGAGAGAGAGAGAGAGAGAGAGAGAGAGAGAGAGAGAGGGTTGTAAGGAAGAGAGAGTGATGGATGTGAGGTGAGTGATGGGTGAAGTGAGTGATGGGTGAGGTGAGAGATGGGTTGACTTTGGTGGTTGCTTAACTTGTAGAGAAAGAAAGCATGGGTTGCTTTTGTACTTGACATGATGTGATTGATTGATTGATGGATGTGACATGTTGTAGAGATTCTCTTAGGATTTGATATCGTGGTGTTTTCCTCAAACTGAACACGGGTCCACATCTTCTGGTCAGGGTATCGAATCGGTGCATAAGACGCGACATCGGAACCGCGGTGACAGTGCAGTCGCAATGATACAAGTCTCGAATTAAGCCGACTCAATTCTACAGGATACGACTTAGGGTCGATCACAAATGTTGATTATACGTCGCAGGTTGTCAGAATTCGACGAAACAGTACGGACTAGGATACGGGTCTTACAAAAGGGGATAAGTTCGGAATCAATACTTGATTATTCAATTAATCTTGAGGTGATGAGCATGGCTAACATTATGAATTAATAGTATTTTTATGGAAAGTAAGTTGGAATTCACAGAGCACGTTGGAAAATTTTGATATGTGAACTTATGCTCTTGAATGATTAATGAAGAACTTATTTGATTGATTGCTCACTTGGTTCAGCTCTAGGTTTTCAAATTTTCACTCTCGCTTCTTTGGATTACACTAATTCATACTCATCTACATAAAAGATTATTTTCTGAAAGAAGTTTTGAACTTTGAGAACGGAAGATTATTTCACATATGTTTTGCTCGGGACTAGCAAAATGCTGGTTGGGGAGTGTGTTGAGTGTTAAATATTACATATTCTTCCTTATTTATATCTTGGTTTTATGAACATGATAATGCTTAATGGTCTATTTTATACATGTTTGTGTTATGAGGTGAATCTGAGAGCTTGGATTGAAAAGAATGTTAAACGCATGGATTTGATGCTCAAGAATCACCAAGGCAAAGGATGAATCTTAGGAGATAAAGAATGAAGAATTTACATACTAAAGATCTAAGGAAACTAAGTACAAATGATGAAGAAAGGACATGAAAGAATGCAAAATTAGCAGTAGAAAAACAGACAGTTCGATCTGACTGAACTCACACAAAATAGTCTAGTGACCAAAGATGAAATTCGGAAGCTAATTCAGTTCAACCAATAGACAATTCAATTTGATCGAAAGGAGGATTCGATACGACTGAAAGTACATAAAAAGCTCTAGTGAAGAACGATGAATTTTAGAGTTAATTCGGTTCCACCGAAGATTAATTCGGTCCGACCGACAACTTAAGTTCGATTCGTCCAAACCCATGCTCGGTCCGACTGAAATCGAGTAACTAATGAAATAGAATCATGTCCGAGCTCGGTCTCGACTTCGGTCCGACCGATGCGTAACACGGTTGTGTAAATTGGGGCGATTTCACAATCGGATTGCAAAAATTTCAAGACGATGCAACTACCAAAAAAAGAGGCAAAGGATACAGACCATGTTAGTTTTTTGCTACAGATATAAACCTTAGCTACAGTTACTACAGTTTTAATCCGTAGCTAAAAGGTTGACACACCGTTAATAATTAATGGTGTTGTAAGGGGCTCTATGGGGCCTTTTACAAAAATATGTTCTATCTAAGCGGTCCATATATTTGGAAATATTACTTTAGAGCGTGAAATCAAAAATCAGCTAGATCGAAGGCTCAAGTGGACCACACAGTAGGAAACATGGATATTAAATCATATTTGTTTCTTATGGTGTGGTTCACTTAGGCCTTCAATCTACCTTAAATTTAGGATCATAAACTAAAATAATTTAATAAAATTATTGGTCGAAATGGATAAACCAAATACATCATGGTTGGCCCCACGGAGCCCCTGTCAGGACCGTCCACGGTCCACGCCCAAATTTGGGAGCGAGCTCAAAACAGAGCCGCGCCCAAAAAGGGTTATCTCTCTCTCTCTCTCTCTCTCTCTCTCTCTCTCTCTCTCTCCTCTCTCTCTCTCTCCCCATTCCCTAATCTCTCTATTCCCTAATCTCTTCTTTCCCCAATCCTCTCTCTCCCTCCCGGTCTCTGCTCCATCTCTCTCATTCTCCTCCCTCTCTCTCCAATGCATCAGCCATGAAGAAACACACGCCGTGAAGCTCCTCTTCTATCTCTCTCCATTACAGAGGGATGGAGATGGATTCACGATGATGTCTGCATGGATGGGTTCAGCAATCACGGGCTGCAAGTGTGGTCACTAGAGATGAGAGACAGAGAAGACGAGGGTTTGGGTTGCACCAAATCTGCCGAAAACAATGGCTGTTAGCAAAGTCGGGGGGTTTTTTTATTTTCTCAACAGGGGGTGATGCTGGCTGTGGACCTTGGTGGATTCAGGCAGTGCTAGTGTATTCCGGTGCTACAGACGAAGATGACGGTGATGAACCACCTCTGGTATTATTTTTCTTGGATTCCTATTTTTTTCGTGATAAATTTCATGTGGAGATTTAGGGCTTTGGAGTCTGATTTCGGTTCCTAAGTATTGCCATATTAGAATTAAGGATTTGCAGCGTGGGTTTTCGGTTGCATGTTCTATGTTTCCATATAGGGTATTGCACGGATGTGTACAATGGAAGATAAGACTTTATGCAGTCAAGCATATGGCTTAGCTGATCCACAATGGTTATGTGCCATTATAGGCATGAGATGTGGCTATATGCATGTCCTGCAGCATGTAAATTGAGGTAGAAAATGCAAGAGGGACATGGCTAGGTCTCTGCACATTTCACAATGTGCATTTGGTTAATGGCCAGACACTAGCACTTTAAGTGGCTGGGATCTCTTGTTGTTTGATTTACTGAATATGAGGAAAGTCACTCTAGGCATATTAAATCCATTCTTTCTAAATCATGTTTTATGGGTTCTTCTAAGTAGATCTCAAAACTCTTAATTACTACTTGTCATATAAGCATCAACATTCCTAGTTTTTTGAGACTTGGTTGGGATAGAAAGAGTTTGGTGCATAAATAAACATAGTAGAGCAATAACACAAGGACAGGTGAAAAGAAGAGAAGAACAGAAAGTGATTGAGGGTTTTGGGGCATTAAGCTTATTGTGTCAATAGAAGGGTGGGCTCTGTTGTTCTGGCATCCAGACCATTTATTTGATGTGTCCCTCCATAAATAGATCATGCCCTGAAGAGAACTCAAATAGGAAGAACCGAGAACATGTGTTTGCAAGTACTTACTGCCTATTTCCTAGCCTTTATGTATGTCTGCATTTGTTTCAAGCTGTCCCTAGTTTATTGGCGAATGTTGCTATCTGATTATCCTGCTCTATGTCAGAATGTGATTGTTTGGACGATTCGGTTTTTGGATTTTCCTTTATCAGTGGTACTTTTTGAGCCTTTCTTTCATATTTTATCTGAACTTCAAACTTACAGTACTCCAATGGCATGATTTGGAGAAAGTTATTGACTACTCTAACAAGGCACTGTAGGGCTCAGGCATATATCTGTTGCCACTACAAGGTTCAATATTGAAATGGTAAAGTTTTTAACTATTTATTTTATCTTTGTTTCTTCCTATTCTTCGTAAATAATTTGATGTCTGAGCCTCCTGTCATTAATAGCTAGTCTTGTCGCTATTTGTACATATGTCATCTCATGAGTCTTACTTTTTGTAATTTTCTTACCCCTGTAGTGATTATCAGAAGCAGTGGACCATCATTGAAAGATTACCCTTATAGTGAGTCCAATCAAGGTATGGATAATACATGGTTTTAGTTCAGGGTAAATGGTACCTTTTATTGTGGATCACCCCTGGACCAAAGACCTGGTACCTTTTGTTGTTGTAAGTTCCTAATTAGTTTATTTCTGTATTTATCTCGGAGCTATCCGGATGTTGAGCAGGGGTCTCTGGAAGGTGGGAACCACTGTTATGGCCATGATGAAGCTGTCAATTTCCTATGGACAGCAATATGGGTGGCCTGGCCATTTGGATAGGCTCTTATTTATGTATTATCTCGAAATTAATGAAGTAGATCCGGATGTGCATCGGAGCTATCTGTATGTTGAGCGGGGGTCCCTGGAAGGTAGGAACCGCTGATATTTATTTTTTCCCTTCATCACTGTCTGTGTGATCTCGTAAACAGGTTGGATGATAAATCAACATCACTACAAGCCCTAGAAAGGTTTCAATGATGGAAATCATTATACCTACTGTTTCTTGTGGTATGGTCCACCTGAGTTTTGGATATGATTCAATTTTGGTTTTAACTCCTTAAATGATTTGGAAAAGCATATGGACGGTGTAGATAAACTACATATATTTATAGTGGGTACAATGATTTCCTAACCCTAAACCTAAACTTGAAAACCTAAATCTAAACTCGAACCTGAACCCGAATTCCTAAACCTAAACCTATAACCTATAAACTAAACCTAAACCTATAATCTATAACCTATAACCTATAACCCTAAACCCTAAACCCCAAACCTAAACCTAAACCCGAACCCTAATTCCTAAACCTATAACCTAAACCTAAACCTAAACCTATAACCTATAACCTATAACCTCAATCTAAACCTATAACCTAAACCTATAACCTATAACCTAAACCTAAACCTAAACCTAAATCCAAACCTATAACCTATAACCTATAACCTAAACCTCAACCTAAACCTATAACCTTAACCTAAACCTATAACCTATAACCTAAACCTAAATCTATTGTCAAATCCCTAAACGTAAACCTAAACCTATAACCTAATATATATATATATATATATATATATATATGAGAAACATTTTGGCCTAATTTTTCTCTCCTCTTTTTCTTACTCATATCTTTCTCTCTTACTATGTAATGTTTCTACAAGTATGTTCCAACTTTGTTAGTTATATATGTAATAGCTTATTGAGGACATGCAGAAAGCAAAGGAATAGATGGAAAAACTGAAAGGGGAGGCACGAGACAAAAAAGATCACATGCTACAGGTGGTTTGGATTTTTTACTTGGATTTATTATCTGATACTCTTAAGGATTTAAATATTTTATGATATTTTTTTTACAGTATAAAGAAATATCAGAAGTGAATGAAGTTGCATTGAAGCAAATTGAATCTACTCATGAAAAATTCAAGGCTAAGGTACATCCCTGTATCCTGAACCTCATTTGTTTGAAAGTTGCAATCCCTGTTTTTAGTGTTTTTTTTTGTCTTTGTTTCTTTTGAGATGTGTACAAAGGCATGCTTGTTTGATTGTGTCTACAAATGTTGTTTTATACAGGCCGACAAGCTAAAGAAGTCATTGGAGGATGAAATTCATTTTCTCAACGGAAGGGTTTCAAAACTTGAAAGTGATCTTGTGTCAAAATCCACAGAAGTTACATCTGCAGTTTCAGGGAAAGAAGAAGCTCTATCTTTTGCATTTGTTGAAATTGACCATCTGAAGGAAGAAAATTCTGTAAAAACGTGAGCATTATTGCATTATATGGAGGGTGTTTACTATGTTGGAGTGTATTTTTTTCTTGCACATGAAGGCATGCCTTAGTTGTATGCAACCACTCTTCTTGTTGTAGGTCTCAAATAGTGGAATTGCAAATTCATATCTCTTCTTTGAAGGAAGATCTTGAAAAGGAGCATCTACGCTGGCGTACTAGCCAGAGCAATTATGAAAGATATGTTTACTCTTAATTTCTTGTCATAATTCTTATTTCCCATCTCATTCATGTGCAATGGGATATGGAAGAACTTTGTAGGAAGTATTTGGAGATGGAGTCGAAGCTAAAGTTCGAATAAGTTCCTTTTTATAATTTTTTTGATAGGTTGAGCAAAGTGAAGTATTGTTTATTTAGAAATATGAATGTGGGATGCATTGTATGATTTGATTGTTATTTGTAATAAATGCGTCATTTTTTTCCTGATTGCATTTTATGTACTATTCCTATACGCATTAAGCTTTGATGAGTTATCAATCACAGCAGGTTCTTGCAATGGAAACAGCCACCATTATTATAATTTTTTTAATTTTTTTTTTTTAAAATAGCTATGGATTTTAGTCGTAGCTCTTGTTCTGAAAACCGCAGCTATTGCTAACTTCAGCATATTTCTACGGATTTCATTCCACTTTTAGCTACTGATAATATCCGTAGCCATAGGTACATTTCGCTACAGAAATTATAGCTACGGCTTTTTTCTGTAGCTAGTGATATCTATTGCTACGGATGTAATCTATAGCTGTAGGTATATTTCGCTACAGAAATTATAGCTACGGCCTTTATCCGTAGCTAGTGATATCTATTACTACGGATTTAATCTGTAGGCGTAGGTACATTTCGCTATAGAAATTATAGCTACGGCTTTTATTCGTAGCTACTGATCTCTATTGCTCCGGATGTAATCCGTAGCAACCAGTTTTTTGACCTTTAGCTACACCACCGATAGCTACGGACGTGCTACGGACTAGATCTATAGCAATAGGCCTTTGGCTACAGTTTTAATCCGTAGCCTTTGCCCCTTTTCTGGTAGTGTGCGTAAGGTGGAGCTTCACAAATATAAATAGGAGTCCCTAAGATGTTCTTAAGGATCATCTAGGGTTTAAGGAGTTGAGCCAAAGGGTGGAGAGCCGTCGGCAAGAGTTTTTCTTCTTCTTCCTTAGTTTGTTTTCATGTTTTGTTTAAGAGTTTTTAATTTAATCATGTCTATGGTTACTTATACCTCTTAGGTAGGGCTAAGAGGCGAAGCTGTAGTGTGATTGAGATATTTATCTTGCTTTGATTCTCGTTTATATTGAACCTCATTGATTTCTAATTGATTTTAAGGAATATTTTCAATTTTCTATGGTTTATTGTGACTCAAATTACAATAGAAAGTGCAATAGCTTTAAATATCTTCTTTTTTTATTTGAGATTATGAGATTGGTAAAATCCTATTGTTCACCATTGTCTCTTAGGCATGGTAGGGTGATGGAATCCCTTTCAAATCTTCACAAACCTCATCCATTGAGGCTAATTCAATGAAAAGTTCAGAGATTTGATCATCTCTTCTTCCAATTGGATAAGATGGGACTCTGATTCCAATTATACCTCTTGAATCAAGGTAGCATCTTGATAGCTACAAGTGGATCCTTGGCACCCTAGGTCCCACCTTTAAATTCACAAGTTTAAATCAACCTTATTCACACTCACTTTAAATTACTTCAGAATTCAGATTTAGATCTTTTTCTAATTCCAGTTCTAATTCTTTTTAGAATATGGTCCCAGTGGATTCGAACTCAGTCTCACTGAGATTATTACTACATCGTGACCCTACACTTGGGGTTGTGAACAAAGGCATCATTAAAATTTCACTTTGTACGATGCAAATACACGTGTCGCAATAGGTTTAGCTCGTATTTCAAAAAAGGGTTGTAGCTGATGTGTAGGGATGTAATGGCCAGAGGCGGTTACTATAGTGTTGCCACGTGTATAAGAGGATATTGTATTAATGAGGTGTCATACGTCACTTTCACCTTTTTCCAAAGGTGAAGTGACATGGGGGGCAATGTTCATCCCCATGTAGCCAAATCTTATGAAAACTAATCAAAGAAAGTTACGTGCGATCTGGAAGGCTTTACGTAGTGTACCTGGAGATCTACGTGGGTATACGAAGGGGATTTTAGGATAGTATAGATAGAGCATATCAAGTGACGCCACAATCTTGAATAAGCAGCCGATGGAAGAGCAATCGTGTAGAAGCAATTACAGGACAGGGGACGAAAGTAAGAGTAAAGAAGGCCAAGTGGTTATAGTAATTGTCACGCCCCAAACTCAAAAACCGGGCTCACAAAATTCTCGATCGCCGAATTCGGTGCCGACTGCCTCCATAGTACCCCATTCTTAGCTCCTGGCACCCATAGACCAGGTTCTGATCCTGGGATCCTACAAAGAGGATTTTCCAACGTACATTTTCTCATAAGAAGCATAACCACAAGTTTACCCAAATCACAAAGGCAACATTATCATTACATATCCACTAATATCAAAACTTTTAATTACAATGCATAAAAGAAAATACAATAACAATATCGGAAGATCTAGAAGTTTGCCGCATGCTCCAAGCTCAATGCTACCGTGACCTAACGCCACCTGCAAGCATCTATCGTGCATAAGCTTATAGAAAGCTTAGAGGGTGGTGTAAGTGTGTGCGTAAGATACGTGTCATGCACATAATATATCAAAGCAAGTGAAAATACTAACAAGTCCATAAAATATCATCAACCTTATCCAGGATATGCAATGCAAAAACATAATAAGCCAATGACATATACTGAGAAAGTAATGTAGGTCGACTGAGCCAAATATCAGATACCGAGGATGCAATACAATATGCAATTCTAAAGAGCTACGAATACCATCAGTCTCATCTAGGCCATATAAATGCAGAAACATAGCAACTTAAAATGTCATATGCCACGGATGTAATGCAATATGTTGTGCGAATGAAATGACCAAATTGGAGTGTGAAGTCGGGATGATAGTACGTAGTATTGCAGGCTATGGGGTCCATCACAAGAGACTTCTATCTAAACTAGTCCCATACCTAAATTTGGATAGTCCGACTCAATGTGGTAAACTCCTGATCTCAGGTTAGTCCCACGCCCCAACCAAAATCCTAGCCATTGCCAAGGTACACATAATAATTAGTTGCACACCACCCGCCCGACTGAAAGTGAATGAATGAATGAATAGTTAAAATGCTGAGTATGCAACTCCTACTCAATAAGTCCACATATCAGTATTGTATATCTCTTGGATCATTAACGGGGTCTACTACACTCCAAGCTGGCTACGCCCTGGCTAGCCACGCAGCCCAGCGAGTGAAAAAGACCTCACTACCCGCCTTCCAGTAGTATACCAATGCTTACCCATCTTGTTGATAGTGGACCCATTTAGAAACTGATCAAACTCAGCCTAGCTTATAGCCCCCTCACTCGGCCGGATAAGGCCACACCCCCTCCCAACCAACCACGACACAGTGGGAGACGTAACCTACTAGTATTCGGCACTCGGGCGCTCATGTATCCACTCGGTCTAGACTTTGGGGCGTCTCCTGGCCACGGAGGTTTGGGGACTTTTACCCACAGACATCCAAAGTGCCCAGATGCTCGAACCAAACATTTTCGGTATCCCATCTAGCCATCCACGACATGTCTGTGGAGGCTCTGGCCCTAATGTCGTCAGGGTGTACAGTAATCATGACATACAATGCAAGATGCATGAGTCATACAATCTAGCCATGCATCAATCCTGGGCATACTATGCACTCATGTAAGACAATCTCCGCCTATTAGGGAGTCTCATAATAACCTGCCCAATGACATATGCAATGGTCAACCACATCTCATAATAAACATGCAGATGATGCGTATGGGCATGTACCATGATGTTATGCTCATAATCGGTATCAACAACCGGCACTGATAATAGGTGTAAGACCCGTATCCTAGTCTATACCATTTCATAGGCTTCTACGGTCCTTCCAGTCGAATTTCGTCAACCCTCGACCCATATCCAACGTTTGCGCTCGATCCTAAGTCGAGTCCTACATACTAAAACCGGCTCGAACCGAAACCTATCCCTTGGTGATTGCGCTGTCACCGCGGTTTCAAAATCTGACTCGAGCACCGAACCGATACCCAGGTTAGAAGATGTGGGACCACGTTCATTTTGAGAAAAATGGCGTGCATTGTGAACTTCGAGGGAATCTCTATAATATGTCTCATCAATCAATCAATCACTCATGTCAAGTATAAGCCATACCCAAGTACAACAACCCATCCCTTTCCATTCCCAAAGTCAACTCTCTCTCTCTCTCCACCCATCACTTTCTTACAACCCCATCACTCCACCCATCACCCATCACACCTCACCCATCCTTTTCACCCATCACTTCTCTCTCTCTCTCTCATTCCATCTCTTCACTCCCAAGCATGCCACGTCTGACCTCTCTTCTCTCCCAAACAACAACAACAAGTGTGGCCCACTTTCCCTACCCTCTTATCTCTCATCCACACCATCAAAACCCCATCAACCTCCATCAAAAGAGAAGGCAAGGAGCTAAGGAGGCTAAGGGACCAAGGAGAAGGCCTAGAGGTGGGTGATCCACCATTGATTTCAACTTTAGGGCCACTTAATTGGGACCCAAATAATATATGCAATGTAGAGAGGGGCCCATAGTCGCAGGGTCCCTCTATCACCATGTCTTTCTCTCTCCCTCTCTCTCTCTCTTTAACTTTCTTTTCTCCCCTCCCAAGAATGTAGTGGGCCCCACCGATTTATGTGAAATCTACTCCATCCATCAGACGGTGTGGCCCACCGCATTTCAGGAGAGATCCGCCATCTATATAACATATTATAGTATATTATACAAATATTATATATATATATCTGCATGGTGGGCCACGACCATGTGGGACCCACCTTGATGAACGTGGGCCACGTACATGTGGGACCCCCCGCCATGATGCTTGTATTATATCCATGCCGTCCAGCGTCCCTGGACACTGGATGTGTGGGTAACATGGAGTGCATGTACTGACAGGGGTGTGTACTAACAGTTAAAAAATATATATTTAAAGGTTTGGGGTGGGCTACTCATGTAGGCCCCACCTTGATGTATGTATATAATCCACGTCGTCCATTCCATTGCTCAGCCCATTTTAGGCGTTGAGCTGAAAATTGAGGCCAATCTATTCATCGGGCGGGCCATAGTGTAGAAAACAGTGGCCTTACCATCAAAATCCACTCCGACGTTTCTATACACCAAAACACGCCATATATTGGACTCATTTGGTCAGTCTTGAACCGCAGAATCCAATGGTTAAAGTGGATTCACATGATGCGGGCCCCACCTATAAAATTCCTCAGAAAATCATATTTTCAAAAATAATAATAATAAGCGGCAGCAGCAGCGTCTGCTGCTGCCATCCTAAGGACAGCGTCCTCTACGCGCATGGATGAGGAGGTAGGGACCCACAGTCCTAGCCGTGGGCCCCACCGTGATGGGTGTATTAACACTGTGCATTAGGTGAGCCCCTTAGGGTAGTTGGCCCCCCTCCCAAAAATCAGCTAGATACAACTCGGGTGGTCCACACAACTGGAAATAGTAAGGATTGAATGTTCGTCATTAAAACCCTTTTTGGGGTCAGAAGTTTTGGATCAAATATGAAATTTGTTTTTACTCCTCACCCAGGTCTGTATGACCATATCAATAGATTGGGTGGAAAATAAACATTTTGGTGGGCCTAGGTCTGTATGACCATATCAACAGATTGGGTGGAAAATAAACATTTTGGTTGGCCCAAGTCTGTATGACCATCTCAACATATTAGGTGGAAAATAAACATTATGGTGGGCCCCATGTGGGACCCACTGATGTATGTGGTCCACACTTTCCATCAGTATGGCCCCCATCATGAGGCATGTGCCTTATCTATGTTGTCCGTCCCTGTGAGACCCACCATGATTCATGTATAGCACCCAATCCGTTAACCATTTTTGAAATAGAATTTTAAGGATTGAAATAAAAAAATAAGACAGATCTATTTATCAAGTGGACCACGCTGCACGGTGAGGATTGAACGTCTACCATTGAAATCCTTTGGGACCTTATGATCAGATTGGATGGGAAATAAATGTTGTCATGGGCCTTGGGAATTTAATGGTGGAAATCATTACCACCACTTATATTTGGGTGTGGCTCATTTGATATACATGTGGCCCATGTGGTGTGGCCCACTTACCATATTTATGGCCCATTGTTGAAGCCCACCTTGATTTGTATGAGGCCCGTTGTTGAGGCCTGCCTTAATAGATATGAGGCCCATGTGATTAGAGGACCATCTTGATGTATTTGTGGCCCGATGTTGAGGCCCACCTGAATATATATATATATATATATATATATATATATATATATATATATATATATATATATATATATATATATATATGAGTCCCATGTGACACGACCCATTTGATGTATTGGAGTCCTTGGGTCGAGGCCCAACGGGATGTACATAACGCCCATTGCAATGTGCGATTCCTCCATAGTTTATGTGATGTTGTTTTAACGGCCATGCCTTGGGAGCAATGATGGTTTGACGTCCACATTGTGAGAGCAATGATGGTTAAATGTCCACATTGTAACTCTCCCTAAGGCCCATTGATAGGCCCATACTTGTAGTGTGTAGGCCGTCTAGGTCTATCTTTGTTATGAACAGAGCCCATCACCTTATAACATGTTTAGTATAGATCCATGATTCATGATCATATGCATCATATGTATGCCTGATATGAGGAGTGACTGATCATAGCATATGCCTTCGGGCGGATTGTTTATGGGTTCCCTGATAGGCGGAGTTGCCCTACATGAGCGCGCATGATTGTCGTATGTTTGGTAGGGTGATTCATGCACTTGCATCGTGTGATTGTGATTATTGTATGCCCTAGCGACATCACGGCCACAGCCTCCATAGACACATCATGGATGGCCAGATTGGATACCGAAAATACTATTTTTAGCATCAGGGCGCCATAGATGTCCTTGGGTGAAAATCCCTAAATCCGATGGTACCAGAGGATGACTCCAATATCGAGATCGAGTGGATACACGAGCGCACGAAGGCCGTATACCAATAGACCGCGTCTCCCACTGTGTCGTGGTCGGTTGGAAAGGGGTGTGACCTTACCTACCTGAGTGAGGGGGCAATTTCTAGGTCGAGTTTGACTAGCTTGAGGAATTGGTCCGCTATCGACGATCTCTTCCACTCTCCCAGTTGTGCGTTCGGATAGGGGCGGCAAGCTGACGTATAGTATACTAGACCCTGGTGATTATCCAGAATGAGAACCGTACTGATATTTGATGCTCTAGTGATGAGTTGCATTAATATGAGGATTGACATGCTTGAGTTGCATCTCATATTGCATGGTCTTATTATGGTCGATCGCATTTATATCTTGCATCGCATAGCCTTGGTACGACTGATTACATTCATGTACTCATCGGCATGATTCCGCATTACTTTGACCTTGCATTTTGAGCACGCTCGTATTGCGCACATACTTACACCACCCTTTAAGCTTTCTATAAGCTTATGCTTAGTTGATGCGTGCAGGTGACGCCAAGACGCAGCCATAGTCTCACCACGGTTGGAGCATGTAGCCGAGCTTCTGGAGTTTTTGTTACTCTCATTATATTATATTTCCCTTTCATACGCCTTGTACTCAAAGTTTTTGATCATAGTAGATTTTATGATGGTGTTCTTGTAGTTATTGTTCGTGGGTTATGCTTATGATTATGCTCATTACAAATCAAATTGATGCTTAGAAATCCTCCTTGTAGCATCCCAGGATCGGAACCTAGTGTATGGGTGCCGGGAGCCGAGAATGGGATACTACGGAGGCTGTCGGCGCCGGATTCGGCGATTGAGAATTTTGTGAGCCCGGTTTTCGAGTTCGGGGCGTAATAATCGGCATCAATAATCGGCCTATATAATCGGCCTCGATAATTAGAATCAGCCTCGATAATCGTAATTAGCCTCGACAATTGGAATCGGTCTCGATAATTGAAATCGGCCTTGATAATCAACATCGATAATTGGAAACGGCCTCGATAATCGGAATCAGCCTCAATAATTGGCCTCGATAATCGGAATCGGCCTCGATAATCAGAATTGGCTTTGACAATCGGATTCGACCTCGCCAATCGGTTAGAATCGGCCTTGATAATCGAAATCGGCCTAAGGGAAGGTCACAATGTGGACATTTAACCATCATCGCCCATCAATGTGAACATTTAACCAACATTGCTCTAAAGGAGTGGCCCACATAGAGCCAAACGTATAGTGGGCCCATGGCCTCACAAAATGGCCTAATGTACATCATGATGGGCCTCACTCAAGGGCCTCATGTACATCACAATGGGCCACATATATGGGCCTTGAATACATCACAATGGGTCACAACCCATGGACCTCTAACTCATGGGTCGGAAATACATCACAATGGGCCTCATCATATGGGCCGAAAATACATCATAATGGGCCTTACCAAATGGGCCAGAAATACATCACAATGGGCCTCATCATATGGGCCAAAAATACATCATAATGGGCCTCGTACACATCAAGTTGGGCCTCATCATATGGGCTTCAAATACAAAACAGGTGGGCCTCATCACATTGGCCAAAAATACAAACAGGTGGGCCCTGCACATAGGCCAAAAATACATCATGATGGACCTCATGGATGGGCCGCACCAATGAGCCTCAAATGGGCTTGAACCACACCAAAAATTATTTCACTAATTGCAAGTGTAACATGTGTATCACTGTATACTATCATTCTATGGGGCACTTGACACTATAATGATGATCAGCATTGCCCAAACATTGCCCATGTAAATCAGCATTGTCCAAACATTGACCAACACCGCCCAAACATTGTCCATGTAAATCAGTACCATCCAGGTGGGGTCCATGCAAGTGTGGCCCACCTGGTTTTAAATCAAGCTGATATTTACTTACTTATTTATTTATTTACTATTATTATATTAGATCCAGTCCACGTTTGGATGGATGGTATAGATATAACAAATGCATTGTGGTGGGGTCCACACATGTGGCCACCTCACATGGCGTGGGTAAAATACATGAATCTTGGTGGGGTCCGTATAGATGGACGGTAGGGATGAAATAAATACAACACGGTGGATCCCCACCGTCCACATACTGGACGGTGGGATGCAACAAATACATCAACGGGTCCCACCTAGTGGGACGTTATGGATAAAGCACAGACATCAGGTGGGTCCCATGTAGGTGGGCCACCCCACCTCTCTCTCTATATAAACACACACACACACACACACACACACATATATATATATAATGTTTTAAAAAAAAACTAAATCACGCCAGTATCCTGCAGCTACTGGATTGCAGCACGCTGCAGGAGATGGACGGCTGGATATATAGTTACATCATGGTGGAGTCCCACCGTCTAGCAGCTGGATGGTGGAGATGAAACCATACATCAAGGTGGGTCCATACGTATGGGATCCACCAGCTTTTAGATTAAGCTGATATTTATGTTCTCTTCATTCACGGTCAGCAGCATTGCTGCTATTACGGTGCATCCCACATCTGCAATGGATGAATGGTGTATATAATATACATCATATATATAGATCAAGGTGGGTTCCACGTCCCTAGACGATGACATGGATTAAACCATACATCACGGTATGGTCCACCGTCCAAACATCTGGACGGTGTGGATCATCACATACACCATGATTGTGGCCTACGGAACCTGCTGACGTTTCAGCAGCAGTGGGACCACCGTCCCTACAAAAAGAAAATGGATGGACGGCATATATAAAACGCATACATCAGCTGGGTCCCACAGACTTTGCTAACATCACAGCAGTGAGACCAACAGAGCTTGGTGGCGTCAATACACCAGCTATACAACTGCGTAAGGTACCCAGCCAATCCATTTCCCCATTTCAGGTGGGTCCCACGTCCAGTGGACCACACGATCGGACAGTGTGGATTTCACACATATGCATGGTGGGCACCACTACACATAACATCGTCATCATCGAAGAAAAGTAGATAGAGAGAGAAGGAACAGATGGTGATGGAGGGACCCCGCCACTATGGGCACCTCTTGGATACAATGCATACATCAAGATGGGTCCCACCACAAGCAGGCCCTCAAATCATCAAAATCACACAAATCAAACCCTAGAAGAATACCCACCTTGAATTCCTTCCTTTCGCCTATAAGCTTTAGAGCTCCAAGGGGGTCGATCTAATGTTGAGATCGTCTTTGAAGGGTTAGATTGGGTGGTAGGGAGTGGGCCACACAAAGCTTCTCTCATGCAGCTTGGTTTTCTCCTCTCCTTGGAGTTGCTTGAAAATGGAGAGAGAGAATGAGAGAGAGAGAGAGAGGTGATGGGAAAGAAGTGATGGGAGAGGGATGATGAGTGATGGATGGGTGTACTTGATGAGTGGAGAGAGAGAGAGAGAGTTGACTTTAGGGGTTGCTTGGGGATGGGTGTTGTACTTGACATGATGGGGTGGAGTACTTGACATTTAATGTAATTGATGGGACATTCTCTTGGGATTGCAATGTGCAGCATTTTTCTCGAACTGAACGCGGACCTACATCTCCTTGCCCAGGTATCACCTTAGCGCGCAAGACGCGGCGACGGCGCGGTCGCAAGGATACAAGTCTCGGGTCTAGCCGACTCTGGAATACGGGATACGACTCAGGATCGCACATGAATGTCGGTCACAGATTGCAGGTCGGTGGAATTCGACCGAGAAGACCGCGAAAGCCTATGGAATTGTACGGACTAGGATACGGGTCTCACAGTAACCGTTAGAACGTGAGAATGATCTCGATGGTCAAGGTAAAGCTATAAATAGTAGAGGGATTCAACAAAGAAAAGGGTCTCATAGCAACCCAATCAAATCCATTATACCTTTCAATTATCCTTTCAATTGCCCATCATTTACATTCATTAGTGTAATCAATTCTACTTTTCTGCCAAGTAAATTACATTTCTTAGTGTAATCCTTTATTTTTCACCTGATGTTTACATTCCATAGTGTAATATATAGCGTTAATCAAGTAGTTGATAATCTTAGTTGTAATTTGGGTATACGCTCGTATGCTGAATTTAATTTCTCATCCCGAAAGGTATTTCGCAGCCATTCTCTATGACCAAATGTAAGAATTCATTTCTCACTTATTTTTACCTATATTGAATAGTCATTTCATACGGAAAGCAAAATATAACCAACCATTAGAGGATGAACTCTATCATCTAAGTATTGCTTATTCTATTTACACATTAAGTGAGTGGTTGAATAAGTGGTGGAATTCATTTTATATCAGTCCTACATTATGTTTGTGCTTATATTGATACTCGGGTTCATGGTTATTCCGTTTGAATCGAGACACAAATTCAATTCCGACGAACTGGCACCTTTTTTTTACACACGCACACACACCTCACACACTCACGCCGTAGTGGAATTACACCACCCATGGGTACTCAACCCTTGACCGGGTGTTGAAACTCGTGAGAGTCTAACCCACAAACCAGCATTTACGACGTGACCAATCGCGGAAAACAATTAGCAACAAGTGGTACCCTTCGGATGGATGGCCTGGATATTTCACCAGGATGCCGTTGGATAATTTCAACGCTTTGATCACCGGGCTCTTTTGCTTTCAACATTAACTTTCACCGTGACCTTTCGTATACTCAAAAGGGTTGAAATATCCAATTCCAGAGTGTTTTCCTGACTACCCCCGGGAGCCATATCAAATAAATGGTGTGGATCATTGAAATAACCAAAATCCAACGGATATAGTCCCGTCGTATATTACTGCAACACGTCGGGGATGTATGCCAGCAAACCGCTTTGCAGCATTGGAGTGCATGGCGAACCATGCAACGAATAATTTAAATCGGGTACTCTTTCCTCAAATTTCCATAACACCCCTACGGTAGAGTTGCACAACCGTTTAGAAAAGGGGCATTGATATGGACTTTTTCTCAATAGCGAAAGGTTATATCAGTCATCCCAAGAGGTCAGGTAGAAGAGGCTTTGATAGCGTGCGGAGAATCGCACTTGAAAGTGACGATTCTACCCCTTACTACAGTATTAATGATCGAAGATACTGTAGCGGCTGAGAATCCGCCGATGCATGCGAGAATAATAACCGATCACCTACATAGACAAGGTACCACACATGTGGCACCGAACATATTCTCGGTCAGCATGCTACTTTTATAGGACATCAGTACCATTGGAACGGTAGGCCACACCACGAATAATGATTAAATGTCACAAAAACCTGCTCATCTTCTCATCAGGTGGGTCACACCTTTAGATTCAATGTGAACCATCGGTTTGACTCAACATACGTTTCTGGTACACCGAGAGAGTGGATCAGATTGATTTTGATAAAGAGATTTGCAGGGTGGGCCTACATTTTTATATTGTATTTGTGTTATATATATAATTTAAATATTGTCGGGGGAAGTTGGTACGGTACCACAAGTTGTGGTACGGCTGGGTGTAAGGGATCAAATCTCATAGCACGACGCGAAGCGAGAGTACGTAGAGGGGCATTTCGGGGATCCTAAAGAAAGGGAGGGGCAGTGCCATTTTTAGCAAATTCCACTCAACGGGCGAAAATGAAAAACCAAAATTTCGTTCCGTTCCCTGGACGGACTGATGCATTACACACCCTTTGCAAGCCTCCTCCACTGACATGCGCTCAGAAGTGTGAGGTGTAGTTGAGCGCGTGCATTTTTGTGGTGCTCACCGCTTACACGTGCAAACCTTGCCAACGTGCACGAGATCCAAGCTGCTCAACGGACGACGGGCTCCACTGTCTTTTGATCCCAGTGGAAGAATTTATACATGTCTGCCGATACATTAAGGGCGTGTTTGGACGGGGCCATCCCATGGGATTGGATTGTATGAGGGTGGATGGAAGTAATGTTGACTGTGTCAGTGAATTGCTGAGAGATTGTTATATCCAAGGAATTCAACACAGTATGTTTGGCTCGCCTGGCCAATCCTAAGATTACGTCAGCCAATCGGATGACTCCGTCTAACCAAACATATCCCAAGCAGAATAAATGAGATTAAGGGCCAGTTTGGCCCGGTGACTTGGAAGGGAGTGAATGTTATTAGGTGGATGGCCTGAATTTCTAAGTAATGATGGTATTGTCAGCGGATTGTCTTGAGATCCATGGGATTGCTATATCCCGAGATTGATACAGCCAGTCTATTTGGCATGCCGGGCCAAACCGGAGATTAAAGCTACGGATCCAACCAAACACGTTGCAAGCTAATTTGAACGGATTAGGATGGATTGAATGGGATTTAAAGGTAATGATGATGTTGTTAGTGGATTGTCTGTAGATCCATCAGATTTGGATCAAATCACCTACACTGTCTGGCACGCCAGCCATTCCTGGGCTTTACCATCCAATCCCTTCCACTACCATCTAATCCCTTCCAATCCAACCGGCCAAACGGGCCCTAAGAGGGATTGGGTGGATATCAAGGTAATGAAGGTGATGTCAATGGATTGCCGAGGATTGCTATATCCAACTTCTGCCTGTTTGGCACGCCTGACCAAATCCCGGAATTGCTCATTCCAATCCATCCTAATACAACCTAATCCCATCCACCTGCCCGGCCAAACAGGCCCTAAGCCATGCATGTACTTTTGTTGTGGGCCGTTGGATAATTCCTTTAACCAGTCAAGTCTCCTGTGCACGCTTGGCATTCCTGCTGAGCACAGTGGCCTATTTGCCAGCCAGTGAATCTACCGGTAGGGGATCCCACTGTGATGTATGTGCCTAAAGGTAATTCTGAGGCATGATTCAAAAAATGAAGGGGATATCCAAATATAGGTGGACCATAATATAGGAAATAGAAATAGTATTAATTGACTATCAAATTCTTCCTATTGACCATAAATGTTTTGAATTAAGTTAATAGTTGTGTGGTGGTCTCTCCATCCCAGTTTTTATGACTTTATAATCAGGCTAGGTGGTGAATAAACATTCCGGTGGTCCATCAAGTTTTTAATGCCAGATTCAATCGCTACTGTTTCCTAAGTAATAGTCCCTTGAGATTTGAATTTGCTTGGCTTTTGGAATACGTCATTGAATCAGCTTTCAGAATAGATGGAATGCATGGATGCAAGGCACATACATCACATTGGCCTAATAATCTTTCTCTTCCCTGTACCACTTCGAAGTTAAACCACGCAAGTGTGAAGCGACTCCAACCACGCCATATATGATAAAACAAAGCAGCATCTGGTGAGTACGCGTGCTCCGGATCGTTCATCAGGCATCGCAAGCGAATGATAGACTAATCCATTCAACGCTGATATACAAATTTTCCCTCCGCCGCGGCTTAGTTTCAGTGTGTGCCGCCATTGACTGGTGCCCACGTATTGAAACGGTACGATGATCTCAACCATCCATTATCGTACATAATCTGTTGTCTCATATCTTCGGTGATGAGACCTTTTTGGTTAAATGCAAGCCACTGGAAACTCCCCTTTATTTTTCGAAATTCATCTTACGGAAAATTAGGATCACAATCATCCATTCAGCTCAAGTTTCTTAAGATGACCCTAGGGTTCACAGCATGGACGGCTCTGATCACCTGACCACCAAATAAGTGGACCTGTTGTGAGGCGATGCATGCTGAGGGAAAACCAACTTATAAGAAACATGATCAACGATTCTTATTTACAAAAAGGTGCGGCCCAACCAATGATGAGTGGACCGGCTCGATATCGTTGATGGGCCGTCCGGACCCGTAGTGTGCCACGCTGGCACAATGACCACACGTGCGAGTAGCATTTGCGTCGTCTATATATATATGTATAAAATATGGTTGAAGGGACCGTTACATGGAAGGGGAAGGGTCGACTTTAACATGCGCCGGCAAACCGTCTGCGCATTAAAAGCCATCGATTTGACTCGCACCTCCTCTCAGGGCCGCGAAACCACCAAAGTCCTTCTAAAGCCCGGTTGCCGGTAAGCGGTTTCAGGCAGCAATTATCCAGAAAAGACAAGGGCACTAGTCGATTACAAGAAGAAAGACAGGAGAATCTCTTTTTCCAGTTTCCAACAGTAAAAAGGGCAGACTGCACTTGTTTTCATTTTCTTCTCTTCCCTTTCTGCCCTTCCCCAAAACCGGTTTTGCCCATTTTCCGACTGCTATGAACAGGACAGGCGACAGGTTTCCGGGGATTCTCGACCCTGGAGCAGAGGAGTTCCGGCCTCAGAACCAGTTTGCCCTCCTCCAACCCCAAATTTACTACTCCTACCCGGTTTCCTTCTACGAGGGCGGGGGCGTCGGATACCAGGAGCCACCTCCGGCGCAAGTTAGACCAGCGCCGACAGCGGCGGCGACGCGGGCGCTGCTTCTGAGCTTGGTGCCAGCGCATGTTACAGAGTCGAGGGTGAGGATGGAATTGGAAGTGTTTGGAGAGGTGAGGGCGGTGCAGATGGAGAGGTTGGGAGAAGGGATCGTGACCGTTCATTTCTACGATCTGAGGGATGCGCAGACGGCGCTGGTGGAGATACAGGAGCAGCATATGAGGCAGCAGAGCCGGTTGGGGCAACATTACTGCTCGTTGGTGATGGGGAATTGGGGGTGTGAAGGTGCGAATTCTGCGGTGCGCATGCCGTTGCCGTTGCCCGGCAGTCGTGGACTTGTAGGAGACCAGGCCGTGTGGGCCCAGTTCGCAGTACCGGCGATGATAGCTGAGGTTGCTGATTGGCAGAATCAAGGGACGCTGGTAGTTTTCAATTTGGATTCGGAGGTCTCCTCCAGCAACATCAAAGAGATTTTCGAGGCTTTTGGTGAGAAGATGAAGATGAGACAAACCACAATCTCTCCCTCTCTCATATCACTTACATCTTCATTATCTTGTGTTGTTTGTGCAGTTTATGTTTTATCGAATTATCATTCCTAATTGTCGATTTGGGTTTTTTTTTTTTTCTTTTTCTTCTTTTTTCTCGTGTTATTCCTTTCATCTGAGTGCAATTGATTTTGTTTTTTTGTTTTTTTTTTCCCTTACTTTTTCGGTTTTCGTTTTGGTTTCTTTGGTGTTTTTCCTTTCATTTTCGTATTTTGTTTTGGTGGGTTTGTTTCTTCCTGGGGTTTTATTAGGGTTTTCAGTGAGAAGAAAACTGAGTCTCTGTCTTCCTCTCTCCTTACTTTTCTTGAGTTGTTTCGGCAATTTCTGCATGAATTTTATCTTGTGTATGGATTGATTTTTCTTTGTTTGCTAAGGTGGGGTTTTACTTTTTGGGGTTTTATAGAGAATAACTGGGTGACTTTCTCTTGCAAAACGCCTTTGTTTGGGAATGAAAGTCCTAAGAGACATGAGAAGCTTTCGGTAGGGAAGAGTATAAGAGGAGAAAATAGAACAGTTGGGGGAGTCTTTTTAACTCTTGTTTGCTTTTGTTTCTTTGCTTGTGGCATATGTTGGATGCTCTTTTACGGGTTTTCTTTTTGTGCAGTGGTGGGGGCGCTGTTATTAGACCATGGTTTTTCTTCTTCTCCTTATTCCCATGCATCATTGTATCAATTTCTGCGTTGAATTCCTTTCCATCTCATGCAAGTTCATCTGGATTTTCTTTCTTTTCAACAATTTCATCTTCTTTTCTGTGGATTTTTCTTTGTTGGGTGTTTTCTTCTTCTCATCATTGTTTATTATCCTCTCCAGGGCCTATTAAAGAATTGAGAGAGACGCCATTGAAACGACAGCATCGATTCGTTGAGTTCTATGATGTTAGAGATGCTGCTCGAGCTCTTTCAGAGATGAACGGTAAGGAAATTAATGGAAAGCGCCTGGTGGTTGAATTCAGCCGGCCTGGTGGCCAGGGAAAGAGGATTGCTGCTGCCGCTGCCGCTGCCGCTGCCTCAACACCATCATCATCCTCACCATCATCCAACATCTATTACAGGAGAAATGCCAATTACCCACCGGCGTCACTGCCCTTGCCACCAAGGCTACATGGGCTTTCTTTGGATGCATTTCCCCATCAACCTCAGACCCTCCAAGCAATGAAGAGATCCATTTTCGGCAAAGGAAGAGCTTCCTCACCATCGTCGCTAGCCAGCAGCAGCAGCAGGACTGCAATTGAAGGGGAGCAAGACTATCCATTGAGGAGGAATGCAAGGAAGAACCCCACCAACTACCCGCCATCTCAACCAAAGCCGTCCGCTCGTCGATCTTCCTCTTCGAAGAGCCATCACCAGAAGAAGCAAGCAGATGCCAATTTCCTCTTCAGTGAAGAAACCATCAGCAAAGACACCAGAACGACTGTCATGATCAAGAACATACCTAACAAGTACAGGTATTGAATTGTAAGAAAATTAATCTCATTGATTTTTTGAACTGTTTGGAAATCTGATGTTGGTTTTTTTTTTTTTGTTGGGTTGGTGCAGTCAGAGGCTACTGTTGAACATGCTGGACAACCACTGCATTCACTGCAACGAGCAGATTACTGAGGGAAAGGAAGAAGACGAGCCTTTGTCTGCCTACGACTTCGTGTATCTGCCCATCGATTTCACGTAAGTAAAATTCAAAGAAAGTAAAATTCAAAGAAAGAAGAGAAAAATACATGGATTTTGAAATACATGGTTGTATGGGGTTTGAGGAAAAACTACATGTCTGTTATAGGAACAAGTGCAATGTGGGGTATGGGTTCGTGAATTTAACGTCTCCCAAGGCAGCATGGAGACTCTACAAATCTTTTCACTTGCAGGCGTGGGAGGTCTTCAACTCCAGGAAGATCTGCCAAGTCACCTACGCTCGGTTGCAGGTTTCTCTCTCACTCTCTCTCTCTCTCTTTGTTTAAGGGTTTTTTTTGAGGGTTTTTCGATGTATTTAGGGTTTGGAAGCGCTGAAAGAGCATTTCAAGAACTCCAAGTTTGCATGCGACACGGACGAGTATTTGCCTGTTGTATTCTATCCACCTCGAGATGGGAAGCAGCTGACGGAGCCGATTGCTATCGGTGGGCACGCTACCAAGGTGAAGAAGACCGCGAGTGGTCTTGGAAGGAGGAAGAAGGTTGATGAGCAGATGGACGGTGGGGATTCGTCTACCACCACGACGTCGAATCAGGTAGAGGTTGGTGAGGATGACGACGACGCTGATGATGGTGATGAATCGGACGGTGATGAAGATGGGCTTCCCGAAGTGATGTTGAGTAGCTGCTCGTTAAGCAATGAAGCTCAGCAGCAGCCCAAGACTTTGAGCTGTGCTCAGGTTAGCTAAGCTAGTCTTTCTCTCTCCTCTCTCCTCTCTCTTTGAGATGGGATTTTTCCTTTTCTTTATTTTATTTGTATTCAAATTTCAACATGCATTTGCATTTACATATATCGAGGATTTGATGATGGGTTTTACACATCGGGAAGATATAGGCATCTCTCCTGTCCTTGTACTCCCTCCCTCTCTCTCTCTCTCTCTCTCTCTCTCTCTCAAAAGCAATGTAATGTGACAGACCCACCACCCTCAGTGGCCGTTCCGTGGCGGGCAACAAATCACTTGTCCCTGTTGTATTGGTACCTATGCATCCGGCTCACGTTAGCGGCCAACCTAGCTATATGCTAACATGCGCTGTGTGCGGGTGCATGCATGGCAAGACTGGCCTGGAAAATGTAACAGGTTGCCTTGTGTGGTTTGTGCAATTGTATGCTTAGGATGATATTGAGATTTGACACTTTTAAGATATAATTGGGAACATTTTCTGTGGCCTGCTGGACCACACAGATCAGTGGGCCCTTGTTTTCTGATTCAGATACAGTATGTGGTCCAGATCAGTGGGCCCTTGTTTTCTGATTCAGATACAGTATGTTCTAGAAAATATATTTATTAAGTGATAGTTTCCTCTGGCGTTAATCGAGTAACCATGAGGACAATCCCTCACATTGTGGCTCTTTATTTGCTGATGTGTTGCATTCGCCTCACTAAGCCTCGATCCATTGAATTATTTGAAGCAGCCAACTCATTATTATCTTTCTAGTGATTTTTTTTTTAATTAAAATTTTTTTGGACCTGTGGACAGCTGGTGAATTGTATTAGGCCCCATCTGTTATCACTTATTCTCATGGGGTTCTTTTATTTATTTATTTTTTATTTCTGTGCATTTTGCAGGCCCTCAAATGTGGCTGGTTAGGCTTCTATTTGCACCATTCTCAATCTAGAATTCCATCCAAACATGCACTTGGAATGGAAACCAATGAAGAATTTATAGAGTTCAAGCATCTTCCAAAAAAATACAAATTGAAAAAAAAAAAAAAAAAAATTGTAAACTAGCCTACTTAGGTAAGATGCACAAATATGTGACTCGGGTGAGCCTACTTAGCTTAAGCATTGTTTTCTACTGCGTTTTTAGAGTTTTTTGGCGACCAGGGACATGTCTGTGTCAAACGTAACTTCATGTTATTAAAACAGGAGTTAACATTTTTTTTTAAGGTAAAGCCAAGTTACATATGTGATATTAATATTAAAATATTTATGATATTTTAATAGGATGTATGAGCTTTTAGTTGCTGAGTATCCTTTCAATTTCATCTTTTATGTTCTCTTTTGTTTTCAATTGGGCGGCACAATTCCATTGACAACTAATGGTTACAGTTAACCCAATCAAACAAGGGTCCTACTCATGGCTTAGTGGTAGACTCACAAGAGTTTCAACACTAAGGTCATGGGTTTGGGTACCGAATATGGCGTGTGGGGGTGTTTGCCTAAAATAAGGGCGCATGGATGAAGTTAACTGATATTTTCTCTTGCATTCCTTTATTATTATTATTTTTAGAGACACAGCTATCGTTTGTGATCTATTCTGATAACATATGATATATATACTTATGTATATAAACCCAAATCAAGTCAATATATATATATATATATATATATATATATATATATATATATATATATATATATATATATATATATATATATATATATATATATATAGGCTTGTGTCATAGACACCTAAAGGTGAGTTCATCTCATTTTAGTTGTTGATGCAAAAAATTGATGAACCCTCTTTCGATCTACTGCCTGCACAAGGATGAAACAAAGGCGACCCTGGCTAGAGCCGGGGACTCTCCGATGCTAAAGTCAGTGACTGGACAGTATAGAAGGGGTTCTGGGAGAGTTTTTGCGTACCTTTGATCTTGGGGACATCCTCCTTTTATAGGAGTGAGAGGTCCCGCTGTGCAGAGATTCTCTCCCCAATCTTAGGAGATTTGATTTGATTGCAATCCGCTTACGGATACTTTCCGATCCGGAGATTTTCAGGGTCGAGAATCCTTTCACAAGATTTTCGGGACGATATTCATTCTTACACCATCTCTTCCTTGCTTGGCTCAGCCTCGACCAACTCTAGTAATAGATGAGTCTCGTCTGGCTATAAAAACAGGGCTTTTCATCTTCCATCGGTTGAAACAGAGTCGGCTCGTAACCGATACTCCTTATTTCAATAACTGACATTAAAACTGACTTAATATGACTCGGCTTTATGATCGATTGGGCGACTTTTAGCCTTTGGACCTTAGTTGATCCCCTTTAGATGTTGTTGGCTTGTTATCTAAGACAACTTTATGTGTCTTACATTGCCTACGGCTCTTGACTCTTTATGTCTCGGTCGGGATCAATTTCCTACAAATCCGAGCTAAGTATCTCCTTTAGGCTTTGTCTTGTCTCAGTCCAACCCGTTACCTCGGACTCTCGGGCATTGTCAGTAGAGTTGGTCCATTCCATAATCGGGTCTCGGAACTTGTCATATTTTTCCCTAACATTAGTTAATCGAAGTGATGTATTTAGAGATCATTACATAAATATGATTAACAAAAAATGAGATGAATATGATCTCTAGTACATGATTTACGGTTAATTAAAATGAGATGAACTCGTTTTTAGGTGTTTACCAAAGAGGCCCTTATATTATTATACTTCTATATTTGCATTGTATTACATGATAACAAATAGCAATTTTATAAGCTTGCAAGGACTGGTGAGTGACTTGCAGTCCAACTAGCTCTCAGGATTGGACTGGTTTGCAAGTGGCCCGCATTGATATGTGCCCATGCAGTGGTGCTGTTTATTTATGTAAAATTTGTTTTATTTATTGGTATAAAAGCTTATATTATAGGAATGATGAATTTTTATACAAGTAATTGGTAATTTTAAAGCTTGTGAATGCTTCTTTTTCATAATGATATCAAACTAATTTAGTAGAAAAACACGACTCAACCGTGCTACTGTGGTGACCCCACTGAGCCGAATATGATTTGGTGGCCTGAGTTGAGTCTTTTACGGTTTGTCTAGAGTTTGCCAACCGCAATTCAGGCACCAAAAAGACCATTCAAAATCAGCTTAGAGGAATCATTTTTGAACTGACAACCAGAGTGTCTGGTTAATTCTCATAAGACCGTAAATTAAAAATGACAGAATATACAGATATAAATGATTTTCGACCTGTGGTTCATGCGTACATACTACTGGTGTGTATGATCGGAATTTCTCAAGTCCAAACTAGTTGGAACATGAGTTACCTCCCATCCAACAAAAAATTATGATGTAGGGAAGAGCGTTAAAGGATAATGAGAAAGATCACCGTGTCTTCCTCAAGCGATTAAAACATCGAATCCATAAAAGTATTTTCTTGAATCCACGAGGGGAAGAAAATGAAAATTGAGAATTTTATTAATAAAAAATTGTCCAATGTGTATGTGTCTCAATTACACCATTAATAAAGAAAAAATAAATTCAAAATTCTTAATTACCAAAAATAATAAAATTCTAACTCTAATAAAAGTCCTAATTTTAGTAAAACTCTTCTAATTTCTAAAAATAAAAATTTCAAATAATTTTTTGTTAAAAGATCACAAGCTATTTCTATATATATAAAAAAGAAAACAGTCAAAAACTCTAAAAATAAGGATATATTACATAAATCGGAATTATTAAAAATAGTAATTGTTTTTTTCTAAAATTTCGTTTTTGAGTGAGAAGTGTGTGTTTTCTAACAAAACAAATTCACCTCGGATGACTCGTTACAGTAAAGATTGATAGGTTGTGTGTCCTGTAACGATACTTGGATCAAAAGTTATGGCCAATTTAGGAGTCACCTTCTTTTAGTCTAACTATGCTTGAAACGTATTTATGTCACGTCTTACATCAGACCCCTCTACTTGAAAAAAAATTCATTCTCGAATTACTCAATGGACTTCGGTCATGATACTCAAATAATTTATGGTGGCAATGTTTGTCAGCATTTTCCTTATACTTTGCATTTGCTCTTGAGCTGACACAACACGTACTCATGCTTTATTTAACTTGAGCCGTATGGATCAGTTTCTCTACTTGCACCGGCAAGATCGCACACTCCTTATGATAATGTGGGCAATTAGGCAAACTTACCTGTAAGACAAGATCAATGTGGTTTTTTATATCTTGCCTAGGAGGTAACTCCTTAAGAAGTTCATCAAACATAATCACCTTGAACTCCCGCAACACTGGTTTCAAGTTCCCTGGGTGTTCATGGGTTCCCCATCTTTGTCCTTTTCAACTAATGCACATACATCTCCTGTCTCCAATTGTGTGATGAAATTCTATTTGGTTATGAGGAATCGTCTCTCCACTTTAGAAGTTTTGAATTGGTTCTTCATTCCCATTGGGCCCATAGTAATCTTTTGATCGTCTTTGATAAATGTAAATACATTATCCCAACCTCTATGCTTAACATCAATATTATATTACCATAGTTGATCAAGTAATATGTGAAAAGCTTCCATGTCGATTACGTTACACATTATTTCATCCCTATAATATTTACTAATGGAATTTGATATACAATATCGTTCAGTTACTTCTGTTTTATTGACATCCTTGATCCATCCAATTGTGTATGAAAGGGGGTGTTTTTTTTTTTTTTGTTTTAAATTGCAGCTTTTTCACAATTGTTTTCGACATGAGATCATTGTTCCACATGACATCGATGATTGTATTACAGACCTTTTGGTTTATAATGCACATGTTTTTGAAAGATGTTGTGCTGTTGTAAATTAGTATCTCTACCTTTGGTACATACAACGAATATCTCATGTTACTAGTGTTGTACCACAAACATGATTATCGCAAGCTCTATCACCAATCTTATATTATATATTATTATGAGCATGGATCTATCTTACGGCTTTCGTCAAATGGTTGATTGCTGCCTATAATCCTTGCATGGCTTATCGATTCTTCCGATAGAAAGCTTCAAACACCACTATTGTTATAGGATTATTCCTTAGAGCACCATTCATGTGATTATTGCTCGCACTTAATGCCGTTGTCCTGAGGAAAAGCCTCGCTCTGATACTGACTAACACAGGGAAGAGCGTGAAAGGATAATGAGAAAAATTATCATCTTCCTCAAGTAATTAAAACCTTAATCCATAAGAAAAAAAAATGAAAATTCAGAATTTTATTAATCAATACTTGTTTAATGTGTATGTGTCTCACTTGTACCATTAATAAAGAAAAAATAAACCCAAAATTTATAATTACAAAAAATAACAAAATTCTAATTATAATAAAAGTCATAATTCTAGAAAAACTTTTCTAAAGTCTAATTTCTAAAAATAAATATCCAAATAAACTGTTAGTAGGAGAGTCTAACAAGATTACAAGCTTTTTCTTTAGAAAAGAAAAAAATTTTGAAACTCTAAAAATAAGGAAATATTATATATTATTATTATTATTATTATTATTATTATTATTATTATTATTATTATTATTATTATTATTATTATTCAAAATTTTCATTTTTGAGCTGTAAGTGTATGTTTTCCGAAAGTGCACATTTTCTGACAAAATGAATAGATGCAACTTATTTTGTGGGTCGGTTCAATCTGGATGACCCACTACAGTAAAGATTGATAGGTTGTGTGCCCATAATGATACCCACATCATAAGTTATGACAAATTTATGATTCACTTTCCTTTGGTCCAACTATGCTAGGAATGCATTTGTGCCACGTCATATGTTAAATTATTTACCCATAACATGCTCATTTGCCTCATCCAACTCTTAGGATACATTAGTCCTCAGCTGCCACGGACACTATCTACTCAATATCCATTCATCGGTGAGCCACACCACAAGAAACAATGTCTAGCCATTGATAAATAAATAATACAAGTATGGTCTACGTCGCACATAAATGAGAGGTTCGAAGTACCTGTTGGAATACATGAAAGGTTCCAAGTATCTGTTTTGTGGTTGATTACTTAACAGTTCAACCAGTTGGGGTTTGAGATCTTCTCTAAAAATAAATAAGTAAAAGAAAAGAAAAAATTATGGGGGGGTTTTATGAATAAATCTGGAGCTTTGACACATCTTAGATGAGAATTATAAGGTTCTGCATGTTGAGGCGTGTATGGCCATATTCATGTGGCCATCATGTCCTCAAAGACTGATTTGATGAGCTCACTGATTTGGTGGCCTATAAGTTGATTGTTGGAAGAAAATTATAGCGATCCTGTCCACATTCAATTGACAGAGTCTATTGTGTCCAACCGTCTGCATCTTCTGATCCTATCTATCCCTCTGTTTGAATGAGGTCCATATCCATTGTTTTGCTGTCGAAAAATGGCCTCACACGTTCTCCAAGTGCCTTATATTTCATGATCAGTACCCTTAACGTTTGAAATTGGGTTGATCTTGGGTCAGGGCGCGGATGTGTGATCAACGGCAGTCTTATACACGTGTGGCACGTGCTGCATGATGTGGTTGGGACAATAGGAATGTGTTGAGTGCCCCCATGACGTGACCAAATTGTGATGTGGTATACTAGGTTGATAACATGCGCTCATTTACCATATATTGAGGTTTGTCAACATCAATAGGATGATGTTGTAAAATGGATGTCTTAAATTTGATTTTCATTGTGTTGCTTGACCAGTCGAGGGGCTGGCTCGACTAGTCGAGGATCCTTTCGACCAGTCGAAGCCCGCTCGATTCGAAGTCCTGCAATGATGTATTTGAGATTTCCAGGTCATTCGACCAGTTGACGGACAAGCTCGACTAGTCGAATGTTACGCAGATGGTGCATGGATTCTGCGCGGACTACATAAAGTTGAGACAGTTTCAGAGAGGTGCGTAAGTGGAGTTTCCTAAACTATAAATAAGGGTCCATAGGGCCTTTCTAAGTAATTTTAAGGCTTCCTAAAGGGTTTCTAAAAGTTTCTAAAAGGGTTCTAAGGTTATCAAAGGGTGTAGCAATGGTAAGATTTGAGGTTATTCAAATTGGGTAAATCATCTCTCTTTTTAATTTCTATTTTCATAGTGGAGATCTGTCGCTTTGTACCGTAGTTTTTTTCCGAAAGGGTTTTCCACGTAAAATCTTTGTGTTCTCTTGTGTTTGCTAGGTGCTCTTGGATTGCTATCCTAGATCTAGATCTGTGTGATTCCGCGGCACAAATCCCAATAAGTGGTATCAGAGTAATCGTTGGGGCATAGATCTGAATATGAGGGATTAGCATCAATGGGAAGCACTAGGTATGCAATTAAGAAGTACTTAGGAAAAAATAATTTTGAGTTATAGAAGATCAAGATGATCAATTCCTTAATCAAGCCAGGCGAAGATGTTGCTCTTGAGGAACAAAAGTCTACTATGACTGATGATGATTGGAATACTCTTGATAAAAATGTCTTATCTTCGATCCGTTTATGTCTCACAGATGAGGTTCTCTATAATGTCATGAGGGAGAAAACTGCGGTTAAGTTATGGGCAAAGTTAAAGGATGTCTATGCGAAAAAATTCTTTGAAAATCGCTTACACTTGAAGCGACAATGGTATAACTTCAAGATGACAGAGGGTGAAAATCTGGAGGCCCACATCAGCAACTTTAATAAATTGGTTTTGCAAATTGCTGGATATAAAAGAAGTGATGAAAGATGAAGAACAAGTATGTTGCTAAATTCTCTTCCGGCATCGTGTGAGTCATTCAAGGACACAATGTGTACCACAAATAGAACTCTGAGTGTCGACATCGTTATCTCAACCCTTCAAAGGAATGCTATGAGAAAGCTTAACGTCGACATGAGGATATCTTCTAATGCACTGCTTACAAGGGGTAGGAATTCTGAACAAGGTACATGTTCTTCAGGTTTTAGATCCAAATCCAAGGATAAGGGCAAAGGAAAGGTAAAGTGCTGGAACTGTGGAATGGAAGGACATGTGAAGAATGATTGTACAAATCCTAAAATAAGAGAGAAGAATCTGAGGCTTCGTACAGGGAGGCCAACGCTGCCATGTCAGATGGATCGAGTGGATGTGATGGTGATGGCTTGTTTGTGTCTACGATTAGACGCCCATATGATGATCGTAGGAGCGAGTGGATTCTAGACACAAGAGCATCATTTCACATGACTCCTCATCAGAGTTGGTTCACCACATACAGGGAGTGCGTAGTGGATAAGTATTTACGGGCAATGACAATGCTTGTAATGTTGTGGTTATTGGTATGATGCGTGTCAAGATGTTTGATGCGACAGAGCGTACCCTAACTGAGGTGAGGTATGTTCCTGATATGAAGAAGAGCCTGATTTCTCTCATTGCATTCGAGGTTATAAGGTCTAGTTTCACAAGTATTGATGATGTCCTTAAAGTATCTAAGGGGGCACGAGTAATCATGAAAGCACAACTACTCGATAATGTTTACAGGTTGATCGGAAGCACTTCAAAAGGTGGAGCTGCAGTGCCTGTAGTGGATTCCACCTCTGCACGTGTGTGACATGCTGGGCATGACCACATGATCGGGTAGGGCAAGAAGGCTGAGACGCACGGATAGGGATACAGAGCAAGTGGAGCAGCCACTTGTGAGAATAATCACATGGCATAATCACAGGATATCGGTGACGTACATGGACGACTCCAATATCGCAGGGGATCCGTCTTCTATTCAGATGGCTTTAGGTAAGCCTGGTGCTGAGAAGTGGAAGGTGACTGCAGGCGATGTGATAGACTCGTTGTACCAGATCGACACATGAGAGCTAACGGAGCGTACAGTGGGCCGGGAAGCGGTTGGATGCAGGTGAAGTTTCAGGAGGATACAACATAGATACAAAGCGAGGTTAGTAGTGAAGGGTTATGCTCAGAGAGAAGGGGTCAGCTTCTCAGAGATATTTACGCTGACAGTATAACATGTGTCTATTAGATTCGTGATAGGCGTTGGTTGGCCAATGAGATCTTGAACTGAAAGGATGGATGTGAAGTCTGCATTTCTGCAAGGAAAATTGGAAGAGCAGATCTACATGAAGCAACCAAAGCGGTTCAAAGTTAAAAGGGGTTAAAAAAAAGAGTTTGCAGGAAGTCGTGGTACGACCTGTCACCTAGGCAGTGGTTTGATTCTTTCATGGTGAGTCAGGAATTGTATGATGATGCCATGTAGATCGCCAATTATGATATGTCTGAAATCAATGTACTAAAGACTCGGTTAAGTGGGACATTCAGGATGTATGATTGGGAGGTCGCAAAAATGATTCTCGACATTGAGCCTAAAAGAGGAGTAGACTTTGGTTATCTTAGATAGAATACCTTGGGTAGGTATTGATCAAAGATATGATGGACCAGGCAAAGCCGGAAAGCGTTCCCTACGTGCCTCTCCTCAAGTTTTCCTCAGGACATGTCTCGAAATAGATGAGAAAAAACAGGATATATCTCATGAGCCTTATTCGAATGCGGTTGGTAGTGCATGCCATGGTCTGTATTAGACTGGTTATTTCGCAGGCTATCAGTGTTGTGAGCAAATACCCCAACAAGCAATGTTGGGTAGCGGTGAGATGGTAAGAAGACTATGTCTTTACTTTTGGAAAGATAGGAGCAAATGTGGTTGGGCATGTGGATTTAGATCCGATAGACATGATTACCAAGGTTGTTCGTGTAGAGAAGTTCAAGTTCTGTGCAACTTCTCTAGGTTTGGCAATAGCGTAAAAGGAGGACAGAGCGTGCACGAGAAGCTATGATGTGATACAAAGATAAGAGAAGATGTTAAAAAGCTACACAGTTAAATATTGAAGACATGGTGGAAATTGTTGTAAAACAGATGTCTTAAATATGATTTTCACTGTGCTGCTCGACCAGTCGAGGGGCTGACTCGACTAGTTGATGATCCCTTCGACCAGTCGAAGCCCACTCCACTCGAAGTCCAGCGATGATGTATTTGAGATTTTTGGGTCCTTCGACCAGTCGAGGGACAGGCTCGATTAGTCGAAGGTGTCGTTTGACCAGTCAAAGTCTAGGCTCGACTAGTCGAAGGTGTTGTTTGACCGTCTTAAATTTATACAGTCCGCGCAGAATCCGCGCACCATTTGCGTAACCTTTGGCTAGTCGAGCTTAAGCTTTGACTGGTCAAATGACACCTTTGACTAGTTAAAGGTTACGCAAATGGTGCGCGAATTCTGTGCGGACTGTATAAATTTGAGATGGTTTCAGAGAGGTGCATAAGCGGAGTTTCCTAAACTATAAATAGGAGTTCATATGACATTTTTAAGTAATTCTAAAGCTTCCTACAGGGTTTCTAAAAGGGTTCTAGGGTTATCAAAGGGTGTAGCAAGGGTAAGATTCAAGGTTGTTCGAATCGAGTTAGTCCCCTCTCTTTGTAATTTATATTTTTATAGTAGAGATCTGTCACTTTCTGCCGTGGTTTTTTTTTGAAAGAATTTTCGACATAAAATCTTTGTGTTCTCTTGTGTTTGCTTATGCTCTTGGATTGCTATCCTAAATCTAGATCTTTGTGATTTTGCAGCACAAATCCCAACAATGATCCTAGCCGTAAAGTGAGTGTCCATCGAATGTGTGGTTAAAATATAGCAGTGAATGGTTTATTCTTAAATAAGCATGCATGCATGACACATATGGTGTGTTGTACGTGCGAGGATATGCACGATGGTTGCATACCATCCATTGAGTTCATTTGGGCTAAGCGTGCCTGATGAGTATATACCGTTGTGGGGCAGACACCGTATCACCATTTGAAAAACAGTGCGGTAACTTTTCAACTCTACGGCGGTTCAGATCCAGACCAATCAAAATCGCTGAATCATTGCGGATGGAAAAGACACCAACCGTCTGGTTCACTGCCCGGAATGTGGATCACTCACATATGTTGATTTCCAACATTCATTTTACAGTCCTTTAATATAAATTGGATTTTCAGGATTTCTTCATCGCTGTGAATGAATTATCACGGGAGAGAAAGAGACTTTGATATTCTTGATTAGTGGATATTTATTTGACGGTTGAATTAATTCCAGCTAATATATACTACGTATGCTGTGTGCCTGCTTATCAACCGTTATACACGGCCGGAGTATCAAAACAACACTCCCCAAAACAGACGAAACAAAATTACGATGGTGTGGGCACATTACTCCCTGGCGCATGTTAGAGAAAACGACGGTGAAGGAAAAACCCTGATATGTCCGGATAATTCGATGTCTCCGAAAACAAAGAAGCATGGGAAGCGGGGGCTCGGTTTTCCACGCAGTGGGAGCTAAAAGAAGAAAAATAAAGCCTGGCCCAATCACGAGCCTTGCTCTCCTGACATCTTCCCCAGATCCCTCCACGTCATATTACGTGATGACGTGGCCTTCTCCAGCTGTCTTTGCCTTTGACCGCGGCCGTGCTGTCAGCTTTACTCTCACTCTCTCTCCCCCTCCTCTCTTTGCTCCACGTCACCGCGTGTATCCTAATCCTTCCTGTTACAAATATATACACGCAATGCCCTATTTAATGCTGGACTGTTGCTGCGTTTCTCTCTGCAGAGACTGCTGCTCTCCCTTCTCGCTCTCTCCCGCGCTTACCTTCTCTCTCTTCTTTGATGTGACAGCGATCGACACGTTGCCCAATCAGAACTCTCCACGTCAGCCGACGACATTGCCATGTAGAGCTGTTTTGTGGCGCACAACCTCGTATTGTTGGTATCAATGATGACAGCTACAGCTGTGTTGACCAATCATGCGAGACAAAATTCACCAGAACCTTATGTATTCGATGGAGTGGCCCTGGACATTCGGGCGTATCATCGTACACGTGGTTTACGTACACACTAATCCGGACCATTGGTGTTATGAATCTACGGTGGATGGGTTCGTGTACAAGAAATTTCACTGATCGGACGGTCCAATCCATTCATCCTGAAACGTTGAAGCTGGAACGTCTTTTACATTTATTTTTTTTAAATTTTGGGCTATTGATCAGGTGGCTCCAATCAACTGTTTCATTGGTGGAGGTTGACACGCTGGCAGATCCTAGCCCCATCTGTACGTAATGAACGTGGCAATGTGATACATTTGTGCCTATATGATACCTACGTTCATCTGGTGGGCCACTTTTAGTTCCTGCAGCCCATTCAAATGAAAAATTGACCACAGTAGACGCCACCTTTTAGCCAATGGTCTTTCATAGAGCATATGAAACTTAATTTTCCAACTTGGACCCGTTCTCTTCCTTTTTCCTTCAACAACGGAAAACCCACGCGTGCATTTGCAAACCACGCTCCATTGCAACGGAAAAATTGGACGAACACACATTTCTTTTTCTTTTCATTTTCCCTACTAAAATCTCTATTTATCATCTACATATTATCATTCTACTTTTGTCACTTTCCATCTTAGTTAGGGTTACGTGAAATCCTCAAAACTGGTTACATATGCAATATCTAAAAATGTTCGAATTATTCCCTCACTCCAAAGCATCCTTCCTCAACTTGCATTTGACCGGTACTACAGTTGCTAGAGGTAGATATATTTAAAAAAATCCTAGTGTAGTTTATAGGTACTTTCCTTTGAAGTATTGAATGACAAATCAAAGACAATTCATTGACTACATAAGGAAATTTAGCTAGTAATTTACCGAGGGTGCTTGGTCAAACTTAGCCATCGCACGCTTGAATTTTAAGAAGAACTCACGGAAATCGAGTCGAGCCCAAGTTGATGACAATTGATCGACTACTCGTTCAATTTCATGTAAAGTTCAGTCAATTCCATTTAAGATCAGTAAATTTCATGTCAGGCTCTTACAATTTCATTTGTTAAGCTTAGTCAATTTTATGCATTAATCGTTCAAATTCATGTGAAACTCGCTCAATTCCATTTAAAGCTCACTCAATTTCATGCTAGAATCGCTCAATTTAATGTTTACCCAGCGCAATTTCATGCTAGGCTCGCTCAATTTAGTATTTGCCTCGATAAATTTAATGCTAGGCTCGCTCAATTTAATGCTAGGCTCGCTCAATTTAATGTTTGCCTTGATAAATTTAATGCTAGGCTCGCTCAATTTAATGTTTGCAGTCCATTCACCATTGTGGGACCCAAATTATGAATAGACTGGATCATTGTGGGACCATCTCATGAGTCTCACTGAATTTCATGTTTGCGTTGCTAAATTTCTAGCTTGCCATGCTCAATTTTTAGTTTTCCTCGGTCAATTTTCAGTTTGCCTCACTCAATTTCTAGTTTTCCTCGCTCAATTTTTGCTCTTCCCTCGCTGAATTTCTAGCTTGCCTCGCTGAATTTTCATGCTTCCCGCACTCAATTATTTGTTTTGCCTCGCTCAAATTCAAACTTGCCTATCTCGTTTTCATGTTTCCCTCACTCAATTTATAGTTTGCTTTGCCCAATTTCTAGTTTTCCTTGCTGAATTTTCGCTCTTCCCTCACTCAATTGAATGTTTGCATCATTTAATTTATAAGTTGTGTCGCTGAATTTATATGCTTCCTTCCCTCGCTCAATTATTTATTGTCTCGCTCCAATTTGAACTTTCCTCGCTCAATTTCATGTTTCCCTCGTTCAATTTCTAGTTTGCCTCGCCCAATTTGTAGTTTGCCACGTTGAAATGCATGTTTGCCTCGTTTAATTGGATGTTTGCCTCAATCAATTTCATGTTTGCTTCGCTCAATTTTAGTTGAGGTTTATTCCATTTTATCTGAAGCTCGCTCAAATTTATCAAGTGCTTGATTGTTTAGTTTATGTGTTTATGTCTTATTTCATCTGAATTTCATATTTGCCTCGCTCGATTTCATATTTACCTAGCTCGTTTTCATGTTTGCCTTGTTGAATTTCATGTTTGCCCCGCTCGATTTCATGTTTGCCCCACTGAAATTCAAGTTTGCCCCACTGAATTTCATGTTTGCCTCACTGAATTTTTTGCTTGCCCCACTGAATTTCATATTTGCCCTACTGAAATTCATGTTTGCCCCGCTCAATTTCATGTTTGCCTCACTAAAATTCAAGTTTACCCCCTCAATTTCATGTTTGCCCTACTCAATTTCATGTTTGCCTCGCCGAAATTCTAGTTTGCATTGCTGAATTTCATGTTTGCCCCACTGAATTTCATGTTTGCCCCATTGAATTTGATGTTTCCCTGCTCAATTTCATGTTTGCCCCGTTGAATTTCATGTTTGCCCTGATGAATTCATGTTTGCCCCGCTCAATTTCATGTTTGCTTACTCAATTTCATATTTGCCCCGCTGAATTTCCACTTTGCCTCGTTAAATTGTCATGCTTCCCTCTCTCAATTTCTAGTTATCCTCGCTCAATTTTCATGCTTCCCTCCCTCAATTTCTAGCTTGCCTCGCTCAATTTTCATGCTTCCCTCGCTCAATTTCTAGTTTGCCTCGCTCAATTTTCATGATTGCCTCGTTCAATTTCTAGCTTGCCTCGCTGAATCACTACAAGAAAAATAGGTAAAGGCTACGGCCAAAAACCTTTTGCTACGGATATAATCCGTAGCACGTCTGTTGCTATTGGTGGTGTAGCTAAAAGTCTAGCTACGGATTAAATTCGTAGCAATAGATACCAATAGCTACGGATTAAATCCGTAGCAATAGATACCAATAGCTACGGATATCATCCGTAGCAATAGATACTAATAGCTACGCGTATAATCTGTAGCAATGATACCAATAGCTACAGATATAATCTGTAGCAATAGATACCAATAGCTACGGATATAATCCATAGCAATAGATACCAATGGCTACGAATTATATCCGTAGCAATATCTTTAGCTACCCCACCAATAGCAACGGACGTACTACGGATCTCATCCGTAGCAAAAGGCATTTTATCCATAGCAATAGATACCAATAGCACTAATAATATCCGTAGCAATAGATACCAATTGTTACGGACAAGAGCCGTAGCTATAGCTACGGATTATATTTGTAGCTATTTTTTAAAAAATTGTAATAATACGACCTGTTTCCATTGCAATAACTTGCTGTGATTGATAACTCATCTAAGCTTAATGCTGATAGAAATAGTACATAAAATGCAATCAGAAAAAAAAAATGATGCATTTATTACAAATAGCAATTAAATCATACAATGCATCCTACATTCACATTTCTAAATAAACAATACTTCACTTTACTCAACCTATCATAAGAATTACAACTAAGGCGTGCCCTGCAAGAAACAAATACACTCCGACACAGTAAACACTCCATATGCATTCAATAATGCTCACATTTTTACAGAATTTTCTTCCTTCAGACGGTCATTTCAGCAAATGCAGAAGATAGAGCTTCTTCTTTCCTTGAAACTGCAGATGTAACTTCTGTGGACTTCGACACAAGATCACTTTCAAGTTTTGAAACACTTCCCTTAAGAAAATGAATTTCATCCTCCACCGACTTCTTTAGCTTGTCAGCCTATATAAAACAACATTTGTAGACACAATCAAACAAGCATGCCTTTGTACACATCTCAAAAGGAAGAAAGACAAAAAAAAAAAACACTTATATATGAAGAAATAAAAAATGTACCTACAAATCTTCTAAACTATGGCAAAATCTAACATGAGTAATGTGTTCAAACCTAAGATGGACTTTTAAACTCAAAACTTAGGTTTAGGTTAAGGTTATAGGTTTAGGTTTAGGTTTAGGTTTACGTTTCAAGTTTAGGTTAAGGTTATAGGTTTAGGTTAGGTTTAGGTTATAGGTTATAGCTTTAAGGAATTGAGAATAGGTTAAGGTTTATATTTAGGAAATCGGGTTTAGGTTTGGGTTTTCAAGTTTAGGTTTATGTTAGGGAGTTGAGATTAGGATTAGGTGTAGGTTTAAGTTTAGGGATTTGAGAATACGTTAATGTTTAGGTATAGAAAATTGGGTTTGGGTTCGAGATCGGGTTTACGTTTGGGTTTTAGGTTTAGGATAAGGGTTTAGGGATTCAGATTCGGGTTTGGGATCGGGTTTAAGTTTGGGTTTTCAAGTTTAGGTTTTGGTTTAGGTTAGGGAGTTGAGATTAGGATTAGGTGTAGGTTTAAGTTTAGGGATTTGAGAATACGTTAAGGTTTAGGTATAGGAAATTGGGTTCGAGTTTGAGATCGGGTTTACGTTTGGGTTTTAGGTTTAAGATAAGGGTTTGGGATTTAGATTCGTGTTCGTGATCGGGTTTAGGTGTGGGTTTTCAAGTTGAGGTTTAGGTTTAGGTTAGGGAGTTGAGATTAGGACTAGGTATAGGTTTAAGTTTAGGGATTTGAGAATACGTTAAGGTTTAGGTATAGGAAATTGGGTTCGGGTTCGAGATTGGGTTTTGTTTGGGTTTTAGGTTTAGGATAAGGGTTTAGGGATTCAAATTCGAGTTCTGGGATTAGGTTTAGGTTTTCAAGTTTAGGTTTAGGTTAGGGAGTTGAGATTAGGATTAGGTGTAGGTTTAAGTTTAGGGATTTGAGAATACGTTAAGGTTTAGGTATAGGAAATCAGGTTCGGGTTCGAGATCAGTTTTACGTTTGGGTTTTAGGTTTAGGCTAAGGGTTTAGGGATTCAGATTCGAGTTCGGGATCGAGTTTAGGTTTAGGTTTAGGTTTTACGTTTAGGTTAAGGTTACAGTTTTAGGTTATAGGTTTAGGTTTAGGTTATAAGTGCGGAGTTATAGGTTACGGTTTAGGGAATTGAGAATAGGTTAAGGCTTAGGTTTAGGAAATCGTGTTCGGGTTCGTGTTCGGGTTTAGGTTTGGGTTTTCAAGTTTAGGTTTAGGTTAAGGAGTTGAGATTAAGATTAAGTGTAGGTTTAAGTTTAGGGATTTGAGAATACATTTAGGTTTTAGGTTTAGGTTTAGGTTTTAGGTTTAAGTTATAGGTTTAGGTTATATGTTATAGCTTTAGGGGAATTGAGAATAGGTTAAGGTTTAGGTTTAGGAAATCGGTATCGGGTTTAGGTTTGGGTTTTCAAGTTTAGGTTTAGGTTAAGGAGTTAAGATTAGGATTAGGTGTAGGTTTAGGTTTAAGGATTTGAGAATACATTTAGGTTTTAGGTTTAGGTTTAGGTTTTAAGTTATAGGTTTAGGTTATAAGTATAGGTTTAGGTTTAGGTTTTATGTTTAGGTTAAGGTTATAGGTTAAGGTTTAGGGAATTGAGTTTAGGTTATAGGTTAAGGTTTAGGTTTAGGTTTAGGTTTAGGTTATAGGTGTTGGGATTTGAGAATAGGTTTAGGTTAAGGTTATAAGTTTAGGTTTAGGAAATCGCACTACAAGAAAAGCCACTTTTACCAACGAAAATTTTCGTAGGCAAAAGTCTGATTTTCGTAGGCAAAGAGTTTTACTCGCGAAAATTTTCGTTGGCAAATTTCTCGCTAAAAGCTCGTGGGGAAAAGCTTTTGCCCACGAAAAAAAAATTTCGTTGGCAAAGATAAGACTTTTGCCAACGAAATTTTTCGTAGGAAAAACGTTTTACCAATGCTAATTTTCGTTGGTAAAAATATTGATAAAACTTTTTACCTACGACTACTTTTGTAGGTAAAATATTTTACAACACTTTTTAGCTACCAACAATTTCGTAGCCAAAAATATTTAAAGACTTTTTATCTACAAATATTTTGGTAGCTAAAAGTAATTAAAACACTTTTTACCTACCAAAAACTTCGTAGCTTAAAATATTTACAAGACTTTTTACCTACCAACAATGTCGTAGCTAAAACTAGTTAAAACACTTTTTACCTACCAATAATTTCTAATAGCTAAAAATAATTACAAAACTTTTTACCTATGAAAATTTTCGTAACTAAAAATATTGAAAGACTTTTGCCCACAAATATATTTGTAGGTAAAACCCTTAGAAAACTTTTACCTACCACTAATTTCGTAGCTAAAAATTCTTTTACCTACGTATATTTTCGTAGGTAAAAATAGTTACCTAACATTTACCTACAAATACTTTCGTAGGTAAAAACATGGATGAGAATTTTAACAACGAAAAGTTTCGTAGGTAAAAGCTTGATGAAACTTTTGCCTACGAAAATTTTCGTAGGTAAAAATTTGATGGATCGTTTACCTACGAAAATTTTCGTAGGTAAAAGTTTTTTTTTTTTTTTTTTTTTTTTGGCAATTCCAAGACAAAATTCTTGATATACACCTTTGATACACTTTACAATATAGACTTGTTATGTAATATATTTCATCATATTCCACATTCACATCCATTTAACTCAAGTACATAAATAAATCCATCCAAACATAGATTACATCATGCATTTACATATAAGTTTAACATCATAAATAAAATATAAAAAATCACAAAGATGGAGGCGAGGTGGTGGGGCATCGATGGGTAAGCGTGCGGCAAGAGCACAGAAACATATCCGCTATCCGTCGCTCATGCTCCACCCGCATCTCCTCCATCCTCCTCTCCTGCTCCTCCCTCGCCCTCGCATGCTCCTCTATCCTCATCCTCTCCTACGCTCCTCCCTCCTCTCGCCCTCGTCGTCGGCTCCTCCATCCTCCTCTCCCCGCTCCTCTTTCTCCCTCGTCGCCTCCTCCATCCTCCTCTCTCTGCTCCTCCATCCGCTCTCTCCACCGCTCACTCTTCCTCTCCAAATTGCTCTCTCGATGTCATTGACGACGACATGTAGTTGCTGAACCTCTCTCTCTGCAATATCAGCTCGGTGGGTGGTACTCTCACCAACGACGCTGATCGGGCACAGGCAGCTCTAGCGGGTGCCATGAGCTTGGCACCATGGCCAAGCCCACGCACATATCCAGAACGGGTGCCAAGCACCTCACTCAAGATCTCTGGCTCACTCCGCTGAGTACCACCGGGAGTGGGCTGACTGCGTAAGGTGTCCATCGCCGCCTGTAATGAAAACATATGAATTTTTTCAAAAAAAATGACATTATTATAATTTAATGCAATTAAATTTGACAATGTAAGAATTTTTACCCAAATCTCGCCGGCACTAGGATGTACCCAAGATCCCGTCGCCTGCCGACAGTGAGTCCCTTTGTAGAGGTCTATTGGTCCAGGCTCCTGACCAATGATCGGAATCTCGCTGCGCAATCGAAAGGACAATAGAGTTAATATAAAATGCATTAAAAGAATATATCAACTTAATAATTACTAGTAATTTCTTACCATGTCGTGACGAATTTGTACAAATGACTTTGAACCAGCTACGTGGTTCACTGCTAACTTTCCCCTGTTGTTAGAATTTATTTTGCTCCTCTTCTGAACACATTATTCATAATACATTGTTATTAATTATGAATTTAATTGTTACCTTAAAGATATCGTAAATATGTAAATATTACCTGAAAAGAATCAGACGAAAATCTATCGCAGAGTATCGCAGCTCCATCACGGTCACGTGCGGCATGCGACAATGCGCCCTCCTCATTGCTCATACACTGCTTGTACCGCTTATGTAACAAGGAATGGTACTCCTTGAACCGCTCCTTGATCATATCGTCAACGGCAAAGGAAACGTGCGGAACACTCAAATTTAATTCAAATTTATCCTTCAATTTCGTAAATAATAGATTAAGGCAATAAACTTATAAAGAAAATAACTTAACCGTAAATGAACTTTTATCAAATAAATTAAGATTTATAAGTATCGGTTTAGGTTTAGGTTAAGGTTAAGGTTAAGATTAAGATTAAAAGGTTAAGGTTTAGGTTTAGGTTTATAGGTTTTGGTTAAGGTTAAGGTATAAGTTATAGGTAGGTTATAGGCTATATAGCTTTAGGGAATTGAGAATAGGTTAAAGTTTAGTTTAACGAAATCGGGTTCGGGTTTAGGATCTGGGTTTATGTTTAGTTTGGGTTTCCATGTTTTTAGGCTTAGGTTTAGGTTAGGGAGTTGAGATTAGGATTAGTGTAGGTTTAGGTTTAGGGATTTTAGAACACATTTAGGTTTTTAGGTTTAGGTTTAGGTTTAGGTTTTAGGTATAGGTTATAGGTTATAGCCTACAGTAGGGAACCGAGAATAGGTTAAGGTTTAGGTTTAGGAAGGGTTTGGGTTCGAGATCGGGTTTTCGCTTTTGGGTTTTCAAGTTTAGCTTAAGTTTAGGTCGTGGAGTTGAGATTAGGATTAGGTGTAGGTTTAGGTTTAGGGATTTGAGAACACATTTAGGTCTTAGGTTTAGGTTTAGGTTTAGGTTTTAGGTCTAGGTTATAGGTTATAGTTGTGGGGAACCGAGAATATGTTAAGGTTTAAGTTTAGGAAATCGGGTTTGGGTTCGGGATCGGGTTTTGCTTTGGGTTTTCAAGTTTAGGCTTAGGTTTAGGTTATGGAGTTGAGATTAGGATTAGGTGTAGGTTTAGGTTTAGGGATTTGGGAACACATTTAGGCTTTAGGTTTAGGTTTAGGTATAGGTTTTAGGTCTAGGTTATAGGTTATAAATAGTAGGGAACCGAGAATAGGTTAAGGTTTACGTTTAAGAAATTGGGTTCGGGTTCTGGATCGGATTTTGCTTTGGGTTTTCAAGTTTAGGTTTAGGTTTAGGTTAGGGAGTTGAGATTAGATTAGGTGTAGGTTTAGGTTGAGGGATTTGAGAACACATTTAGGTCTTAGGTTTAGGTTTTAGGTCTAGGTTATAGGTTATAACCAGTAGGGAATTGAGAATAGGTTAAGATTTAGGTTTAGGAAATCGGGATCGGGTTTTGCTTTGGGTTTTCAAGGTTAGGTTTAGGTTTAGGTTAGGGAGTTGAGAATAAGATTAGGTGTAGGTTTAGGTTGTAGGGGTTAACCGAGAATAGGTTAAGGTTTAGGTTTAGGAAATCGGGTTCGGGTTCGGGTTTTACTTTGGGTTTTCAAGTTTAGGTTTAGGTTTAGGTTAGGGTGTTGAGAATAGGATTAGGTGTAGGTTTAGGTTTAGGGATTTGGGAACACATTTTGGCTTTAGGTTTAGGGTTAGGTTTAGGTTTTAGGTCTAAGTTATAGGTTATAGCTGTAGGGAACTGAGAATAGGTTAAAGTTTAGGTTTAGGAAATCGGTTCTCTGGGGTCGGGTTTTGCTTTCGGTTTTCAAGTTTAGCTTTTCGGTTTTCAAGTTTAGGTTTAGGTTTAGGTTAGGAGTTGAGATTAGCATTAGGTGTAGGTTTAGGTTGAGGGATTTGGAACACATTTAGGCTTTAGGTTTAGGTTAGGTTTATGTTTTAGGTCTAGGTTATAGGTTATAGTGTAGGGGAACCGAGATTAGGTTAAGGTTTAGGTTTAGGAAATCGGGTTCGGGATCGGGTTTTGTTTTGGGTTTTCAAGGTTAGGTTTAGGTTTAGGTTAGGGAGTTGAGAATAAGATTAGGTGTGGTTTAGGTTGTGGGATTTGAGAACACATTTAGGCTTTAGGTTTAGGTTTAGGTTTAGGTTTTAGGTCTAGGTTATAGGTTATAGCCGTAGGGAACCGAGAATAAGTTAAGGTTTAGGTTTATGAATGGGTTTGGGATCGGGTATTGCGTTGGGTTTTCAAGGTTAGGTTTAGGTTTAGGTTAGGGAGTTGAGAATAGGATTAGGTGTAGGTTTAGGTTGTGGGATTTGAGAACACATTTAGGGGTTAGGTTTAGGTTTTAGGTCTAGGTTATAGGTTATATGTTATAGTAGAGAATTGAGAATAGGTTAAGGTTTAGGTTTAGGAACGGGTTCGGGATCGGGTTTTGCTTTGGGTTTTCATGTTTAGGTTTAGGTTTAGGTTTAGGGGGTGTTGGGAATAGGATTAGGTGTAGGTTAAGGTTGAGGAATTTGAGAACACATTTAGATCTTAGGTTTAGGTTAAGGTTCGGGTTATATGTAGGTTATAACTATAGGGAATTGAGAATCGCTTATGGTTTAGGTTTAGGAAATTGGGTTTGGGTTCGAGATCGGGTTTTGCTTTGGGTTTTCAAGTTTAGGTTTAGGTTTAGGTTAGGAGTTGAGAATAGGATTAGGTGTAGGTTTAGGTTGAGGGATTTGGGAACACATTTAGGCTTTAGGTTTAGGTTTAGGTTAAGGTTTAGGTTATAGGTAGGTTATAGGTTATAGTTGTAGGGAATTGAGGATAGGTTAGGGGTGTGGTACACTGCAAATACAGATATAAACATGGCTCTGTCCAAATGGCCAGAGCCCTTCCAATGGCTTGTCCATAGGAAATGAAACTTTATCATGGTCATTATAGTGGTTCCCACCTTCCAGAGACCCCGCTCATCCGGATAGCTCCGACGCACATCCGGTCTCTGCTCCATTAATCTCGAGCAAATACATAAATACGGCTGTCCAAATGGCCAGTTCTTCCAATCCGTCCATAGGAAATGGAAAGCTTTATCATGGTCATAACGGTTCCCACCTTCCAGGGACCCCGCTCATCCGGATAGCTCCGACGCACATCCGGTCCCGCTCAATTAATTTCGAGCAAATGCATAAACACGACTGTCCAAATGGCCAGCCCTCCAATGTCAGTCCATATAAAATAACTTAATCATAAATGAACTTTTATAAAATTAATTTTAATTTACTAAAATTTACACAATGCGCTGACGAATGAGCTGCCGCACATCATCTGTCACGTCTGCCCAACGGGGGGTGGTGGCGGGGATCAGAGATCGGCATAAGACACCGACCTCGACGTAAACAAGCCGGCATTGTTCCCAACATGTCTAATACGATCTGTGGGAACTCTACCGTCACCCTACCCTCATGTGTAAGTCGCTCTAAAAGCAGCCCACGCGTGGGTCCACGTCCTCGTCGACTGGTCGACGACGCTGTTGCAAAAGAAATATGTAAGTCTAAACATAAATAGAAGTCATTAAAAAAATATGTGTCTAGACTTACATGTTGTGCTTGGTGTATGCGGGACTGAGAGATCAGACACCTGTGATGCAATATGTGACGGCGATGTTGGCTCCGTCGCATAACGGGTCGAAGGGGTAGATCTAGTGTGCGAACGGCGTGGTCTCCCACCTAGTGCCATCACTGAATATGTACGAGCTACGAACTTATAAATTTAAACAATGTCAATATAAGTGGAATATACTAAAACATTATACAATGCATTTGTGCTTCTACTTAGAGAGATGATTAAAATATGGTTAGACCATTACACTATAATGCAAGCAGAATATAATAAAACCGTAAACTTTAATCTATAACCCTTAAAAATTCCATTACACATTGTCATTCTATATTAAATACACATATTTCATTGTAATATGAAACAACTTTGAGGTAAACTATCTAAAGTACTCCCTGCGTAAGTTATCGTATGCTTCAGAAGTATATGTCATCCTGTGTGAAGCAGTGGACATTTTTATAGCCAGCATGACAGTCACAATAGGAGAAAGCTGATCTCTCGGGACTCCATTTAGATGTGCAAGTGACAGAGTCGCATCTTCCATATCTCGTTTCCCACGATTATATATCTCCACCAGCTCTGAAATTTTTTTGAGATCGTATAATCTTTTTCTGAGTCGTCATTGATATATTCCACTCTACACTCATCGACCAAACCGGGTATCTCTATGGCCCTACCAGAAGAAGATAGGACTGGAAAGTCCATCCGCAATAGTGATGAAGTATGTTGCGTACTTACGCTCCTGGTTTGAAGAGGACATTATCAGAAATTGACTCAACTGCAAATATCGATTATAAACAAGTTAATAATAGGAATATATCATGACTTGTAATTTTCATGTATACATGGAATACAAATTATTTGAATTGAAAAATAAAATGTAAATCATGTGTACATTAATAATCGTCGTCTGTATCACTATCGCTTAGGACTATTTCTTCTTCACCATTACTATCGCTTGATCAAGATTTCCTCTTCATTGTCTACAACGTTGTCATCAATAAAACCGCTATCATCTCTAACAATGTCATCTATTATTGAGGCATCAACATGATCAGGTGGCATATCATCTCTGTCCAATTGCATCACATCAATATCAACACTTGAATCAATCCCTATATCAACATGTGACGGCATGTCTTCTTGATATGCTTGTTCAACCCTAGCCGTGTCATTTTTCCCGTCCTCCTATCTTCAACTTCTCGCACGGAACGTCAAATACATTCCTGGGCTTTATTTTACGCACCACGTGCCAAGAGCCGCCCTAACTTGGTGTCGGTGAGGTAAAATACTTGTTCGGCTTGGTCAAGCGAAGACAAATGGGTCATCCTTAAACCACTTAGAGATAAATTTACTGGTCGTAAAGTAGTTGTCAATCTGTATTCCCAACTTCTTATTTCCAATGTCCCACCAATCACATCTAAATAAGTACACCCTCTTTCTCATACAATAATTCAGCTCAATAATATCCGTCAAAATGCCATAAAAGTCAATTTCATCATCGTCATTCGTTCCCTTCACAACCACCCCACTATTTTGTGTGGTCTTGCACTTGTCGCGTTCTTTCTGTGGAACCGAATCCCATTTACAATACAACCTGTATATCTAGATACACGTCTATCAGGGCCACATGCCAACGAGTATAGTGCATCAGACGCATCTGCAGAGTTTCTTGTACGCAACGTCTTCATCTATTATCATGTATAGAATGTAATTGTTTAGGGATTTTCTTAGATTCAAATAATGTGCATTACAACGAAAATTCTAAGTGTGGTGAGATACAGTGTGAAATCTTACACGTTTTTCGAACCATTGTGGAAACTGATCCTGATGCATTCGATCATAACTTGTGGGGAATTTGGACTTCATCTCGTCTTTGTGTTCGCTACACATAAATGACACGTCAGCAACAAGAAACATTAAGATCATCGTATGTAGAGAAAACAATAATCGAGGGAAGACTTACTCCAAGTATGACTCTATTTCTTCACAATTATGCAACACATACCACCTCGCCTTTGCTAAATCCTTAAGGTCCATATCCTGAAATGTCGAGGATCCTAAAGGACGAACGTTATGTGCAAACACAGATATGAGTCCTTGTTCATGCTCCTGCCCTTCATCGGCATTCCGATCTTCTCGATTGAATCTAGTCTTTATGCCACGAAGATACATAGAGCAAAATGGAAGGCACTCATTATCAATGTACGCCTCAGCTATGGATCCCTCCGGACGCGCCTTGTTCCTCACAAATCGTTTGAGTGTGTGAAGGTATCTGTACACAAAACTACTATGTTAAGAGTATGAAAACATGGATATATGTAGTTTACGGAATGAATAAAAATTTTAATAGGTTCTACCACCTTTCAATCGGATACATCCAACGATATTGTACTGGGCCTGCAAGCTTCGCCTCATGTAGTAAGTGAATTGCTAGGTGTACCATGACATCGAAAAATGCAGGTGGAAATATTCTTTCAAGTTTGTAAAGAATTACGGCAATGTCCCTCTCCAGTCGTTTAATAACATCTACATTCAACGATTTTGAACACAAATCCTTAAAGAATATCCCCAACTCAATTAGCGCCGCACTAATATCCTTGCTTAGAATCCACGAATCGCAACCGTGAGGCGTTGCAGAAGGACGTGACAATCATGACTTTTCATTCTTGTTACCTTACAGTCCGTAACATTTATGCACCGAGATATGTTTGACGCATACCCATCGTGGGAACTTCACCGATCTCAACCATTCACATAAACGCTTTCTCTCTAGTTTTGTCAACGTGTAGCAAATTTGCTTTGGTATAATATACGATTTCCATGTGGTTGCAAGTGCAACTCTTTCCTTAAACCCATTTCTTGTAGATCCAATCGAGCCTTGAAACTGTCTTTTTTTTTCTTCTCTATGTTCATCAATGTTCAAGACATTGTCACATATATTTTTCTCAATATGCATGACATCCAAGTTATGTCGCAATTTCAAATCACTCCAATAGGGCAACTCAAAAAAGATGCTCTTCTTCCTCCAGTTATACTCCAATACTGTACGTTTCCTCTTTTTCAAGTGCGATGCCTTACCAAATCTAACTTCTCCAATGTTACTCAATTGTTGCATCACATCTTCTCCAGATAGCTCTTTCGGGGGTGGCCTATGATCTTGTTTGCCATCAAAGATCATCGTTTTCCTACGCCAACTATGATCGCTTGGAAGGAAGCGACGATGGCCCATATAACACGTTTTTCTACCATGCTTCAATGACAATGAACAAGTCTCAATACCACATGTAGGACACGCCAACTTGCCCTTCGTGCTCCACCCAGACAAATTTTCATACGCAGGAAAGTCATTTATTGTCCACAAGACCGCTGTATGCAATCGAAATGATCTGTCCTACAAATGTGTCATACGTTTCTACACCTTCACTCCACAACTCGTTTAACTCATCTACTAATGGTCGCAAATACACATCAATGTCATTCCCAGGTGACCTGGGTCCAGAATAAGCAATGACATCATGAAAAATGACTCCTTCATACATAACCAAGGAGGTAAATTGTAGGGCATAAGTACCACTGGCCAAATACTATACGAGCTACTCATATTACCAAATGGATTAAAACCATCACTTGCAAGACCTAGTCGAACATTGTGAGAATCCTCTGCAAACCAGTCATGTTGCTTGTCAAAATTTTGCCAGGCTTCAGAGTCCGCAGGGTGCCTCAGTGTACTATCATCATGAACACGTTTCTCCTTATGCCACCTCATATCTTCAGCCGTCTTACGAGACATAAACAATCTTTGCAATCTGGGTTTCAATGGAAAGTACCTTAACACCTTTCGGGGGATTTTCTTACTCGTGGCTTTGTTATTCTTCCACCTAGACTCTCCACATTCTTTACACTGATCATCCTTATCATACTCTTCCCGATACAATAAACAATCATTTATACATGCATGTATGACGGTGTAACCAAGGCCCAAGTCTCGCATCAAGGATTTTGCCTCATAATGAGACTTAGGCAATGTCTCACCGTCCGGTAATGCTTCTTTCAACAACTCAAGCAACATGTCAAACGATTTGTTACTCCAATGATTTATTGTCTTCAAATGAAGTAACTTTATAAGAAAATTCAACTTGGAGAAGTTCTCACACCCCGGATAAAGTGGACGTTGCGCATCCCTCAACAACCTACTCAACTTTTCTGATTCGATATCACCCATTGGAGGAATATCTTGGCCTTTGCTTGTCATTTCGCAAAATCGGTATCATAACTGTTCCCCCGAATACATCACCTATGATATCTTGCATTTCGTCAACGTCTTCATCCTCGTCATCCAAAGCTAATTGGGTCTTCGTTGACTTCGGTGGCTTCAACTTTATGGGTCATATCTTCACCATGATAGATCCACCAAGTGTAACCCTGGTCAATCCCAACTATGAACAAATCGTCCTCTACTTTGTCTAAAGTCTTATATATGATGTTCTTGCATTTTCGACATGGACACCTAATCTTATTCTCTGAATCATGATTTACAGTGCAAATTCCATGAACTCTTGAACCCCTTGTTTATACTCTAGGCTAAACCTATTCTTAGCTCGCATCCAACTCTTATCCATCTCTAAAATGAAAAAACTAGAGTCAGTTTATGGAAATAACTTTAAGATTAGGCTAGGTTATAGGTTTAGGTTATATGTTTAGGTTTATGTTATAAGTATAGGTTTTGGGATTTAAGAATAGGTTATAGGTTATGGGATAAGGTTTAGGTTATAGGTTATAGGTTAAGGTTCGGGTTCGGGATCGGGTTTAGGTTATAGGTTTAGGTTTAGGTTATAAACATAGGTTTTGGAATTTGACAAAGAGGTTTAGGTTCAAGTTATAGGATTAGGTTTAGGTTTTTAGGTTTAGGTTTAGGTTTAGGTTAAAAGTATAGGTTTTGAGATTTGAGAATAGGTTTAGGTTATAAGTTAGGTTTAGGTTTAGGTTAAGGTTATAAGTATAGGTTTAGGTTATAGGTAGTATAGGTTTAGGAATTTGAGAATAGGTTTAGGTTAAGGTTATAAGTTTAGGTTTACGTTTAGTTTATAAGTTTTGGGATTTGAGAATAGGTTTAGGTTAAGGATATAAGTTTAGGTTTAGGTTATAGGTTAAGGTTTAGGTTTAGGTTATAGGTTATAGCTTTAGAAATTGAGAATAGGTTATAAGTTATAGGATAAGGTTTAGGTTATAGGTTATAGGTTAAGGTTCGGGTTTGGGATTGGGTTTAGGTTATAGGTTTATGTTTAGATTTAGGTTAAGGTTATAAGTATAGGTTTTGGGATTTGAGAGGTTTAGGTTAAGGTTATAAGTTTAGGTTTAGGTTTAGTTTATAAGTTGTTTATTTTCATTTACATTCGTAAATACATTCATCATCCATCCAAGAAAATTGAAACAAGTTCTGTCACTCTATGACTAATAATTGAAAAGGAAAATCATGCATCTGGGTCTTCTACCACATTTTCTAAGCTCAACATTCGGATAGCTCTGATGCAAATCCGGGTCTGCTCCAACATTTTCTAAGCTAATACAATTAAATCCTAAATTAGTTACTCATCCAAGGTTGGATAGATTGTAATACTTTCATATTCCCATTTAAACATCCATGCCGAAAATCCGGCAGCATCTCCCCATGCCTCTCCAGATAAGTTGATCTTACGTTACATTTCGATGTCAAATATCTAAAGCAATGTAAAGATATTTAGCATTGGATATGGAACGGAAGAAACATATCCAGAGAGAAACGAGAAGATGGACCACGGATCAAGCATGAACATTTAAATAGATTGTATGAAAGCATACTTTCCATCTAACCTTGAACTGTCCAAAATGGGACAATTTGAGCGATTTCTATGCCACCAAAAACACACTATATCTATGTATGGCCCCATAGAAATCCTCAAACGAGTAACTAATTATCTAACTTAGAAATCTATAAATTACATGTCACAACTATAAACTAACTAATCACAATAATAATTTAAGACAAAAAAATGTAATATACAAGCTTATGAAAGTTTGCAAGGACAATAGACCATGGAAAAGTAATTAATGAACCAAATTTACAACGTGTGTTCACTTGCACACATATATAACCAGAATGTCACGTGTAAACAGTGTATATGGATGGACAACATGGATAAACACATACATTAATGTGGGGCCCACATGTATCCTCTCTAAATTTTGGATGGAATTGCACGGACCAAATGCAATTCTATCCCACCTAATCCCATCTAATAGCGTGAGCCAAACGCCCCCCTAAAGCCTATTATACAGTTCTAGTGGGAATTTGAAAATGAGGGCCCTATCCACATACATGGTAATTGATTTGTATTGAGCTGGGCCATCTGCTTCACTTCTATACTTATTTAGTAGATGGGTCTTAGTGTGGAGTACATGTATTTGATAGTCTCTTTATGAGCCCTACACATAACACCATTTCTTTCCTAATAAACTCTTCTTTTTCTTGTCAAATAAATATTCATTTTTCAACTTATTATTATAAAACACTTTTATGATTGGCTTCTATTAAAGCATATACATAAATTTATTTGACTACATAAAATGACGCTTCTATTTTTTAATTTATAAAAATAAGGAAAAATTCTCATTTTCCCACATTATGAGAAATTTGGATCTCACCCAAAACATTTTCATATCCAAACAGGGCAAAATGAAAATTTCTCATCTCTACAAAGTCATGGATAAAAGTATCATTTCATGCGATAAAAATCACCTATAAAAATCAACCACGTCTATAAAAGCCAGCTAAGACGAAAGTTCACTAAAGGTGTTTTATAACCACATGTGAAAAAAAAAAGTATTTGATAATACTTAAAAATGAGTTTATTAATTAGATATAATACAAAGGGAGAGTGCTATATGTAAAATAATAATAATAAAGAAATAAATAAAAATGAAACTCCAACCCAAGTTTTTCCTTATCTATATGATCCAAAGGCCATTCTACATGAACGTACAACATTTGATCGTGATCATTTCTCGACAAGAAAAGCTAAGAACACAATCATATGAAAACACCCTGATAAAGTCAAAGTGATAATGCATTAGAAATCAGAAATGTTCCAATGAAAAAGAAGAAGGCAACCATGTGCTTTCTCCACATGGACCACATGCAAAACTTTTCTAGCCATTCCTAATGGGATGAAGAGAAAAAACTAAAAATATAACCTCATGCAAAACTTTTCTGGCCACACTGAATGCCAACTTGTTCCTCTCGCACATTCTGAAATCAGATCGAAAAAACGAATGTACGGCGTTGATTTCTCACAAACATTTAGGTGAACCCATCCTTGCGCAAGAAGTTACTACGAAAGGCTTCCCTAGGAAATCCGTGTCCTTATGCTGTGTATGTATGGTGGACGAAGATGATGGTAAACTATCACATTAATTACATTTTAAAAAAATGTTGCTGCTGCTGCATAGTGTATGAATTCATACGCATACACTTAGAAACTGCACGCGTGGAATACATCTAATGCAATAAAAACAGACGCGGATTGCGTCCTACCCAGTCTGGTCTCCACATGGGAACGGACGGAGCTTTGAGCGGCTACCGTGATGTATGGGTCTTATCCACACCATGCATCCATTTTTCCATATCATTTTAGTGGCTACCTGATTGCGTCCTACCGTGCCTGTCTCCACCTGGGAACGGACAGGATCTTTGAATGGCTATTGTGTGTAAGTCCAAAAATGAGGTAGATCTAAGTCTAAATTGGACCACACCACAGGAAGCACCCATGTCAGTACACACACTCTATGTTAGCCACCCCCACTAGGGATCGATACCAAGACCTCAAGTGTTGAAACGAGGTATCTCCCATTGTGTAGTTCACTTGTACTTTAAAAATATACTGAAAAATGAATGGACGGTGTGGATAATATCCATGTATCACGGTGGCCACTCAAAACTCTATGCATATATGCATTTACTTAGCTTTGGTTAATTTTCTTTTGTTGACTAAATGCTTAGCATGGTCGTGTGATTAGGTAAATCTCATGAACGAGCACATCAGGAACCCATTCGACCACATCACCACCATTCAAAGCATGACCAAGTTTAGTATATTTCATGCCACTTATCTAATTTGGAGTAGTTAGCATCAAGGAAATCAAGCATTAATAAACAAATGATGATATTTTACTCAGCGGAACTGAGCCAATTCCTTCTTTTACATAGGACTGAAGAGGAAGAAGTCTTGGATTTCAAATAATAATAAAAATAATACGACCATTTCAATGACAAACATTTCAGTAACCCCAATATAAATACTAGCCTAATCCTCTTACATAACCCACAACCAAAAACATTTCTCATTATAATATTTAGAGTTTCTTAGCATACATATATACATACACAATTCTAGATAGATTTTCAAGATGTCTACCGGCTTTATTCTCTTAGCATTCATTGCATTTAGTTTCTCCTTTACCTCTGCATCGGATCCCACCCTTTACAGGATTTCTCACACAATGATGCAAAAATCACACTGATTGGATATCAAAACCGTCTAGATTAGGCCTTATTTTTATAGCCATCCTTTTTCCAAGCCATAGATGTGACGGGTTACTATTGTCTAATTAAAGGAATTCATTAGAATCATAAGCAATCCAGATGGTCTTGAGATGGATCAAATTGTTGATTTGACCTATATTTCTGTAAATTATCTTGACCGTCCATATTAAGGTCAATTGATCAAATGGTTCATATTTGTTAGATCGGCATGCTGTTATACATGGTAGCTTTTTTTTTCTTTTTTTTTTTTTGGGTTTTGCTTTTGACCTTGTGCTGAACTAATGAACAATCTAGATTAATGGATTGCAGTGTCTAAGTGTCCCAATGCAACTAAGAACACTGGCCCATCTATCTTTATTAATGATGATCATTTCCAAAATCCAATGACACTACAAAAAAGAGGGTTTTTAGCGACAAAACTTTTAGCGACGAAACTACTTTTCGTCGCCAAAAGTCATTTTTAGCGACGAAATAAATTTTCTTAAGCTAAAAGCACACTTTTAGCGACAAAACTTTTAGCGACGAAAATTTTCGTAGCTAAAAATAGGACATTAGACTTTTAGCAACGAAAATTTTCGTCGCTAAATACTTTATTAATTTTCGCAGCTAAAAATACTGTATGAGACCTTTAGCGACGAAAATTTTCGTCACTAAAAACTCGAAACATTTTCTTAAACTTTCAACGGCGAAAATATTCGCTGTTAGAAGGCTTGTAAGGTACAAGACTTTTAGCAGTGAAAAGTTTCGCTGCTAAAAGTCTTGTACCTTACAAGACTTCTAGCAGCGAATACTTTCGCTGCTAAAAATAAACTAAAATATCTTTTAGCGACGAAACTTTTCGTCGCCGAAGGTTTCTTTTTTTAAAAAAAATTATTCCAGTTCAAAATCCTTACAAAATTTCTGATATACACCTGTTAACAATTAATTTCATCATATTCATCCTGATATCAACATTTTATCATATTCACTACATAAACTTTTAGTCATGAAAATTGTCGTCGCTAAAAACACTATTCAAAACTTTTAACGAAGTGAAAATTTTTCTTTGCGCTAAAACTAAACTAACATATCTTTTAGCGAAAAAATTTTCGTTGCCAAAAGTTTCTTTAAAAAATATATATTCTAACTCAAAATCCATACAAAATTCCTGATATACATCTATTAACAATATATTTTATCATATTCACATTCACATCGAACTAAACCCAAACTACATAAAGTTTTAGCAGCAAAAATGTTCGTCGCTAAAAAATACTATACAAGACTTTTAGCCATGAAAAGTTTCATTTGCTAAAAATAAATTGACATATCTTTTAACAACGAAAATTTTCGTCAAACGTTTCTTTTAAAAAACAAATATTTCAGCTCAAAATCGGTACAAAATTCCTGATATACATCGGTTAACAATATATTCCATCATATTCATATTCACATTCACATCCGTCTAAACCCAAACTACATAAAGTTTTAGCGGCGAAAATGTTCGTCGCTAAAAAATACTATACAAGACTTTTAGCAACGAAAATATTCGCTTAAAAATTATCTTTTAGCAACAAAAATTTTTGTCGCCAAAAGTTTCCTTTAAAAAAAATTATTCCCCCTCAAAATCCGTACAAAATTCTGATTTACATCTGTTAATAGTATATTCCATCATATTCACATTCACATCCATCTAAACTCAAACTAAATAAAGTTTTAGCGTGAGAATTTTCGTCGCTAAAAAAATACTATACAAGACTTTTAGCAAAAAATTTTCGCTGCTAAAAATAAATGACTAACTTTTAGCTACGAAAATTTTCGTTGCCAAAAGTTTCTTTTAAAAAAATATTCCAGCTCAAAATCCGTAAAAATTCCTGATATACACATATTAACAATATATTTCATCATATTCATCCTGATATACACATTTCATCATATTCACATTCACATCCATCTAAACCCAAACTACATAAACTATATTCATCCAAACACAAACAATCTTATCTGTATCACATTCATTCATGCATAAATACATATAAACTTAACATCATAAACAAATAAACAAAAAATCACAAAGATGAAGATGGAGGTGGTGGGGCATCGGTGGGTAAGCGTGCGAAAAGCCTGAAACATCTCTGTCATTCGTCGCTCATGCTCCACCCGCATCTCCGCCATCCTCCTCTCCTGCTCCTCCCTCTGCCTCACCAACTCCTCCATCCTCCTTTGCCTCGCCAGCTGATCCTCTATCCTCCTCTCCTGCTCCTCCCTCTGCCTGCTTGACTCCTCCGGAGTTTAGGTTTAGGTTATAAGTATAGGTTCTGGGATTTGAGAATAGGTTTAGGGTTTAGGGTTTAGGGTTTAGGAAATCGAGTTTGGATTCGGGATCGGGTTTAGGTTTGGGTTTTCAAGTTTAAGCTTAGGTTAAGGTTAGAGAGTTGAGATTAGGATTAGGTGCAGGTGTAGGTTTAGGTTTAGGGATTTGAGAATACATTTAGGTTTTAGGTTATAGGTTTAGGTTTAGGTTTTAGGTTTGGAGGTCTTGTTAGGTTATAGGTTATAAGTTTAGGTTTTGGTTTAGGTTTAGGTTATAGGTTTAGGTTTAGTTTTAGGTTAAGGTTTAGGTTAAGGTTATAAGCTATAGGTTTAAGGAATTGAGAATTGGTTAAGGTTTAAGTTTAGGTAATCGGGTTTGGGTTCGGGATCTGGTTTAGGCTTGGGTTTTCATGTTTACGTTTAGGTTTAGGTTTAGGTTTAGGTTAGGGAGTTGAGATTGGGATTAGGTGTAGGTTTAGGTTTAGGGATTTGAGAATAGGTTAATGTTTAGGTATAGGTTTAGGTTTAGGTTTTAGCTTATAGGTTTAGGTTTTGGTTTTAGGTTTAGGTTATAGGTTAAGGTATAGGTTATAGGTTTTCGTTTAGGTTGAGGCTATAGGTTTTGGTTTTAGGTTAAGGTATAGGTTATAGGTTTTCGTTTAGGTTGAGGTTATAGGTTTTGGTTTAGGTTTAAGGTATAGGTTATAGGTTTTTGTTTAGGTTTTATAGGTTTTGGTTTAGGTTTAGGTAGGAGATTTTAGTTTATAGGTTTAGGTTATAGGTCATAGGTTTAGGTTAAGGTTTAGGTTAAGGTTTAGGTTAGGTTAAGGTTATAGGCTTTGGTTTAGGTTAAGGTTTAGGTTTTGGGTTTATGTTAAGGTTATAGGTTAAGGTTATAGGTTTAGGTTTAGGTTTAGGTTTAGGTTATAGGTTATAGCTTTGGGAATTGAAAATAGGTTAAGGTTTAGGTTTAGGAAATCGGGTTCGGGTTCGGGTTCGAGATCGGGTTTAGGCTTGGCTTTTCATATTTAGGTTTAGGTTTAGTTTAGGGAGTTGAGATTGGGATTTGGTGTAGGTTTAGGTTTAGGGATTTGAGAATAGGTTAAGGTTTAGGTATAGGTTTAGGAAATCGGGTTCGGGTTCGAGATCGGGTTTACGCTTGGCTTTTCATGTTTTAGGTTTAGGTTTAGGTTAGGGAATTGAGATTGGGATTTGGTGTAGGTATAAGTTTAGAGATTTGAGAATAGGTTAAGGTTTAGGTATAGGTTTAGGAAATCGGGTTCGGGTTGGAGATCGGGTTTAGGCTTGGGTTTTCAAGTTTAGGTTTAGGTTTAGGTTAGGTTAGGAGTTGATATTGGGATCGGGTGTAGGTTTAGGGATTTGAGAATAGGTTAAGGTTTAGGTATAGGTATAGGTTTAGGTTTTAGCTTATAGGTTTAGGTTATAGGTTTAGGTTTTGGTTTTAGGTTTAGGTTTTGGTTATAAGTTTAGGTTAAGGTTATAAGTTTAGGTTATAGGTTATAAGTTATAGGTTAAGGTTTAGGTTATAGGTTTTAGTTTAGGTTAAGGTTATAGGTTTTGGTTTAGGTTAGGTTTAGGTTTATTTAGGTCTACGTTTTTAGTTTTAGGTTAAGGTTTAGGTTACTGAGGTTTTGGTTTAGGTTAAGGTTATAGGCTTTGGTTTAGGTTAAGGTTTAGGTTTTGGGTTTATGTTAAGGTTATAGGTTAAGGTTATAGGTTTAGGTTAGGTTTAGGTTTAGGTTATAGGTTATAGCTTTGGGAATTGAGAATAGGTTAAGGTTTAGGTTTAGGAAATCGGGTTTGGGTTCGAGATCGGGTTTAGGCTTGGGTTTTCAAGTTTAGATTTAGGTTTAGGTTAGTGAGTTGAGATTGGGATAAGGTGTAGGTTTAGGTTTAGGGATTTGAGAATAGGTTAAGGTTTAGGTATAGGTTTAGGTTTAGGTTTTAGCTTATAGATTTAGGTTTTGGTTCTAGGTTTAGGTTAAGGTTATAAGTTTAGGTTATAGGTTAAGGTTTAGGTTAAGGTTATAGGTTTTTTTTGTTTAGGTTTAGGTTTTTTTATAGGGTTTAGTTTATAGGTTTAGGTTATAGGTTTAGGTTTTGGTTTTAGGTTTAGGTTAAGGGTATAAGTTGAGGTTAAGGTTTAGGATTCTGAGTTTTGGTTTAGGTTAAGGTTATAGGTTTTGGTTTAGGTTAAGGTTTTGGTTTTGGGTTTATGTTAAGGTTATAGGTTAAGGTTATAGACTTAGGTTAGGTTTAGGTTTAGGTTATAGGTTATAGCTTGAGATTTGAGAATAGGTTAAGGTTTAGGTTTAAGAAATCAAGTTCGGGTTCGGGATCGGGTTTAGGCTTGGGTTTTCATGTTTAGGTTTAGGTTTACGTTAGAGAGTTGAGATTGGGATTTGGTGTAGGTTTAGGTTTAGGGATTTGAGAATAGGTTAAGGTTTAGGTTTAGGAAATCGGGTTCGGGTTCGGGATCGGGTTTTGAAGTTTAGGTTTAGGTTGGGGAGTTGAGATTGGGATTGGGATTAGGTTTAGGTTTAGGGATTTGAGAATACATTTAGGTTTTAGGTTTAGGTTTAGGTTTTAGCTTATAGGTTTAGGTTTAGTTTTGGTTTTAGGTTTAGGTTATGGGTTATAGGTTAAGGTTTAGGTTATAGGTTTTTGTTTCGGTTAAGGTTATAGGTTTTGGTTTAGGTTTAGGTTTAGGTTTTAGTTTATAGGTTTAGGTTATAGATTTAGGTTTTGGTTTTAGGTTTAGGTTAAGGTTATAAGTTTAGGTTAAGGTTTAGGTTTTTAGGTTAAGGTTATAGGTTTTGGTTTAGGTTAAGGTTTAGGTTTTGGGTTTATGTTAAGGTTATAGGTTTAGGTTGGGTTTAGCTTTAGGTTATAGGTTATAGGTTATAGCTTTGGGAATTGAGAATAGGTTAAGGTTTAGGTTTAGGAAATCGGGTTTTAGTTCGGGATCGAGTTTAGGCTTGGGTTTTCATGTTTAGGTTTAGGTTTAGGTTAGGGAGTTGAGATTGGGATTTGGTGTAGGTTTAGGTTTAGGGATTTGAGAATAGGTTAAGGTTTATGTTTAGGAAATCGGGTTCGGGTTCGGGATCGGGTTTTGAAGTTTAGGTTTAGGTTTAGGTTGGGGACGTGAGATTGGGATTGGGATTAGGTTTAGGTTTAGGGATTTGAGAATACAATTAGGTTTTAGGCTTCCATTTAGGTTTTAGCTTATAAGTTTAGGTTTTGGTTATATGTTTAGGTTATAGGTTAAGGTTATAGGTTTAGGTTCGGTTTAGGTTCAGGTTATAGGTTATAGCTTTGGGAATTGAGAATAGGTTAAGGTTTAGGTTTAGGAAACTGGGTTCGGGTTCGGGATCGGGTTTAGGTTTGGGTTTTCAAGTTCAGGTTTAGGTTTAGGTTAGAGAGTTGAGATTAGGATTTGGTGTAGGTTTAGGTTTAGGGATTTGAGAATAGGTTAAGGTTTAGGTTTAGGAAATCGGGTTCGGGTTCGGGATCGGGTTTAGGCTTGGGTTTTCATTTTTAGGTTTAGGGAATCGGGTGTAGTTTTAAGTTCGGTTTAGGTTTAGGTTATAAGGTATAGGTTTAGGGAATTGAGAATTGGTTTAGGTTTAGGTTTAGGAATCGGGTTCGGGTTCGGGATCGAGTTTAGGCTTGGGTTTTCAAGTTTAGGTTAGGTTTAGGTTAGGGAGTTGAGATTACGATTAGGTGTAGGTTTAGGTTTAGGGATTTGAGAATACATTTAGGTTTTAGGTTTAGGTTTAGATCTTAGGTTATAGGTTAAGGTTTAGGATTTAGGTTTAGGTGAATGGTAGGTAATAGGTTATAAGTTTAGGTTATAAGGTTTAGGTTTAGGTTTAGGTTTTAGGTCATAGGTTTTGGTTTAGGTTAAGGTTATAGGTTTAGGTTAAGGTTTAGGTTTAGTTTTAGGTTCAGGTTCAAGTTTAGGTTTAGGTTATAAGGTATAGGTTTAAGGAATTGAGAATTGGTTTGGGTTTAGGCTTAGGGAATCGGGTTTAGTTTTAGGTTCAGGTTTAGGTTTAGGTTATAAGGTATAGGTTTAGGGAATTGAGAATTGGTTTAGGTTTAGGTTTAGGGAATCGGGTTCGGGTTCGAGATCGGGTTTAGGCTTGGGTTTTCAAGTTTAGGTTTAGGTTTAGGTTAGGGAGTTGAGATTAGGATTAGGTGTAGGTTTAGGTTTAGGGATTTGAGAATACATTTAGGTTTTAGGTTTAGGTTTAGGTTTTAGGTTATAGGTTAAGGTTTAGGTTTTATGTTTGAGTTCTTGTTAGGTTATAGGTTATAAGTTTAGGTTATAGGTAATAGGTTTCGGTTTAGGTTAAGGTTATAGGTTTAGGTTTAGGTTAAGGTTAAGGTTTAGGTTTAGGTTATAAGCTATTGGTTTAGGGAATTGAGAATTGGTTAAGGTTTAGGTTTAGAATCGGGTTCGGGTTCGAATACGGTTTAGGCTTGGTTTTCATGTTTACATTTAGGTTTAGGTTAGGGAGTTGAGATTGGGATTAGGTGTAGGTTTAGGTTTAGGGATTTGAGAATAGGTTAATGTTTAGGTTTAGGTTATAGGTTTAGGTTTTGGTTTTAGGTTTAGGTTAAGGTTATAAGTTTAGGTTATAGGTTATAGGTTATAGGTTAAGGTTTAGGTTATAGGTTTTTGTTTAGGTTGAGGTTATAGGTTTTGGTTTAGGTTATAGGTTTAGGTTTAGGTTTTAGTTTATAGGTTTAGGTTATAAGTTATAGGTTTAGGTTCTGTTTTAGGTTTAGGTTCGAGTTTAGGTTCTGAGGTTTTGGTTTAGGTTAAGGTTATAGGCTTTGGTTTAGGTTAAGGTTTAGGTTTTGGGTTTAGGTTAAGGTTATAGGTTAGGTTTAGGTTAGGTTTAGGTTATAGGTTATAGCTTTGGGAATTGAGAATAGGTTAAGGTTTAGGTTTAGGAAACTTGTTCGGGTTCGGGATCGGGTTTAGGTTCGGGTTTTCCAGATTAGGTTTAGGTTTAGGGATTTGAGAATAGGATTAGGTTATAGGTATAGGTTTAGGTTGGGTTATAGGTTTAGGTTAAGGGTGTGGTACACAAAAAATACGGAGACATAAATACGGCTTTGTCCAAATGGCCAGAGCCCTTCAATCTTGTCCATAGGAAATGGACTGACTTCATCATGGTCATAACAGCGGTTCCCACCTTCCAGGGACCCCCGCTCTTCCGAATAGCTCCGGCACATCCGGGTCTGCTCCATTAATTTCAAGCAAATACATAAATACGGCTTTGTCCAAATGGCGAGCCCTTCCAATGCTTGTCCATAGGAAATGGGCAACTTCATCATGGTTATAATAGCGGTTCCCACCTTCCAGGGACCCCGCTCTTCCGGATAGCTCGACGCACATCCGGTCTGCTCCATTAATTTTGATTCCCACCCGATCAGTGGCTCAACCTGATTTAATAGAGGTGAGTAAGCCACTGTTTTCTCAGCTAGGGTGTTCTACATGTGTGACATTTTTGCAGAAAATGTGGTCTAGCATGATAAGCATAGCTGTGTATACTCATCCTTTGCAAGGATGGTGGGAAAAAAGCTCAGGCAAAGTCATCTTGCAACAAGGAAATTTACATATGTAAAATATGTAATCAACTGTGCCAATGAAATCTCAAGTGTAGTTTGTGAACTACGATTCATTAGTCATGGGGTCCATTCTCCTTCTTTGTTGCTCCAAACCAATTCCAACTCCCACCATCCTTGCAAAGGATGAGTATGCACTGACCTGCAATAAAAGCCTAGCAATGTAAAAGAAAAGACTTATGTGAATAAATGTCAATGCCTAACAATGTAAAAGAAAAGAAAATGACACAACTCACCTTGACGCCCTTTTCGCTCAGAGAAGATTCGAAGAAGTATCTCTTCCATCTTGGAGAATTTGCACTACGAGTCCTCCTGTGTTTTGTTGAAGTTGAAGCCTTTGCAAATGTTTTAAAGAAATTCATCTCTGCATTGATCTTAGAATATCACTTCCAAAGTGAAAACCATGTAGAGAACATCATAATTTCTAACTCACTTTGTTAATTTAGAAGGAATACAATAGAACGCATAGCTTGGGTGTCAAGTAGGCGTGGGGATTACACAGAGAAACAAGATACAAAAACCCGCATGTAGAAATTTCTTCTCAATGACCCACCCACAGCCTTGTGAAAGGAGTCCAACTGAATTTTTCATTTCATACTTGTAAATGATATAATTTTTAGAACAAAAAAAGGCCCCGTCACTTTATTTATGTAATACAACTAAGTTTTGCACACTTAAGTGTGACAGTTTTTCCATAATGCTACCAGGAAAAAATTCGAATGCAATTTACATAACAAAGCACTCTCCCAAAGCCTAATAATCAATACAAGATGGTTCGGCCACTTGTGCAATTAGGGAAGGTTCAAAAGGACATACATATTTATTATTTTTTAGTGATTTAATTGCTTATGGGAGATATGTAACACTTTAAAATGCATCTCCAATCAAGATTTTGGAATTGGGGTTTGATGAAATGATTCTTTGATTTTATTTGAATTCTTGTTTTTCCTATGCTTATGGTTCTTTTCGATGATTGAAATGCATATGTATGTCTTTCTTTTTTTTCGTGCATGTGAATGATATAAAGCATTATAATTCAAGGTTCTTGTAGTCTGGTTCGATGAATTAATAGTTTGGGATTGTGTGATTTGTGCCATTGCTATGATTCTTTTTTCCTTTTTTTCTTTAATATATATATATATATATATATATATATATATATATATATATATATATATAGTGATACCAATGCTTGTGGGAGATTGGCATAGCTCTTTATAGTACATGTAAATGCCATAAAACATCTAAATTCATGGCTTTACTTCTATGGGTCGATTGAATGAAAAGGATTTCTATGAACTGTTAGTGTCTTTCTATCAAAAAAGAAAAAAAAAAAAAAGAAAAGAAAAGAAAAAGGCTTTTTATCTGCTCTCTCTCTCTCTCTCTCTCTCTCTCTCTCTCTCTCTCTTCTTCTTCTTCTTCTTCTTCTTCTTCTTCTTCTTCTTCTTCTTCGGTGATTTTAAATGCTTCCGTGAGATGGTTATGTAGTCATTTTTAAGTACATGTAAACACTATAAATTAATCCATGGGTTTACTATCTGGATCTGATGAAACAATGCCAAGAATTGTATCGATTCTGCTATTTTTGTTACAATTGTTTTTTTTAGTTTTTCTCAAATGAAAAATTAATGAAAAAATAAATAAACAAATCACATAATTACCAAAATGTGAAAACCAAATTCACATCATTAAGCAAACAAAATTTTATGTTACAATGAAATTGCTTTTTGTTTATCTTAATCATCTTTCGGTCAACCAAATTGAAATCACTTTGGAAGAGCTTACCAAAGAAGGATCTTTCATCATGTTCTCATTTGCCCCATAGATCTTTGAATCCTTGGATGCATGCGGTTGTTGCAACCGATAATCGATTTCAGTCAACGATGATTTTTCTTAGTGGTACTACTTCCTACAATAAAGAGAGGAAACAAGTATTGAATAACTGCCTCAAGACTACAAGGTTACCAAATGGAGTTTTGGTTTAGCATATGTAGAAAAACAATCAGCTTTAACTAACTTGAACAACTAATTGGTCCATAATTGTATATCTTCTCATATATAACTTTTTCAAATGAGAAAGAGGGGAGGAGGAGGAGGAGAGGCGAATTTCAAAATGGAAGCATGGAACGAAAACAATAAAAATGATGATGATGAAGAACAAGAGATCAACATGCATGTGGGTCCACACACACAAACAAAACATCCAAATTCATCATATTTCTTATCAAAAAATAAAAAGAGAGAGCATTCTCATTTTGCCTTCTTTATGAAAATTCCACATTCAAATTCACCATTGCTTAAGCACCTTTTTCATTTTGATCTCCTCCAAACATCAAAACCCACATCCAAATTCTTCATTTTATAGTTAAGAAAAGTGCATCATCGAACATTTACAAAGTGCAAACCAAAACAGAAAATTGTGAATCTGTTTGCTTAAATTCATTTTTTAACAATTTCTATATGTTCTACTTCCATTTGGTTGCAGTTGCTTCCAAGCCTGCTTGGTAGACGTCTAAAAATGAGTTAAGATACAAAGGTAAAAAAGAATGTTTTCCTATATTTATGTGGGAGATGGCCTCATATCCCAATAACTCTGTTTTTTTTTTTTTTTTTTGTTATCATTGAAACCTTAATATTAATTAAATGTGTCCGCTTGTTTTTCTCAAGTCCAACTTGAAATCGACTGAATTACAATTTAGAAGTCAGCCTGTCGAGTGCGTTTGGATGCACTATCAAATTGAATCTCAAAACCTCTGTGGGTTCCACCATGATGTATGTATCTTATCCACGCCGTCCATTCATGTTGCGAGCTCATTTTAGGGAATGAGACCAAAAAATGAGACAGATCCAAAGCTCATGTGGGCCACACCACCGTGGAAACCTTCCTAGTGCCCACTCAGAATGTTTATTTTCCATCGGACCTCTTCATAAAGTCACGTAAACCTGGATGAAGGCAAAACAGAAAAATCTGCTTTATCCAAAACTTTTGTAGCTCACTGGAAGTTTTCGACAGTAGGAATTCAATCTCCACTGTTTATGTGGTGTGCTCCACTTGAGCTTTGGATCTGCTTCACTTATGTGATGATGATCTAAAATGACTTGGAAAAATGGATGAACTGCATGAATGGTTGGCACTAGAGGATCACTACAGAATCTGAGTCCTCTCACCTCCTTCCTCTCTCTTTAATCACTTTATGTTAAAGCTAAAGGTGGCTTCTTTTAACCGATCTCCGACGACAAAACCCCTTAAAATAATAATAATAATAATAATAAATAGAAGAAGAAGCAGAAATCACTGAAACCTACCTTTGTTTTTCACCGCAGTTGAGCTTTATAATATGACAGAAGAATCAACAAGCATCTCAAAATGTGAAATTTCAAATGCCATTTTGATATGCATGTGAAAGACTCTCAACTCTGCATCTATCAGTAAGAACTATGTGATTTTAAATTGGAGGGATAAGGAGCCATTCAGTCTCTTATATTTCAAATCCAAAACCTCCAGATTGCATGTTTGGAAGTGTGACTGAGGCATGGCCACTGAATCCATTTCAAAATATTGTTTTAAACTGATGTTATCAATCTAGATTTAATTTCTTAAAATGGCCAGCCAACCAAATTCCTAAAATCCTCACATCCTTTATTCATAAAATCCCCAAACCCCCAATTTTTAAAATCAGAAAATCCACAATTTCAAAAGTCCTCAAATCCCCAAAATTCTAAAATCCCTAAATCCCCAATTTGTAAAATCGAAAAACCCATTTTGGAACATTCAAATCGAGAATCTACAGACTACTAACTCCCAATTTCCTAAATCCATTTTGGATTCGTACCAAATGTCATCTCAGTCTCGTTTTCACATCCACAGACCCTAAAGCCAAATCCATACAAATCCGAAACAGAGTACAGACAAACAAAGCACATGAATGCGGGAGCCAAAGAGAAAGAAGATATCAAAACCCTGGAAAAGGAGAGAATGAGAGAGAAAAACCTTGCTTCATCCGCTTCGAACCGACGCCATTTCCATTGAAAGCATCCGGCCTTACCCTCTTGCGTGCTTGGATCCATCGAGCTGACGAATAGATATCCGAACGAAGATACCCTCTTGCGTGCTGGATCCATCAGCGTCTCCTTCCCTCCCTCTCTCTCTCTCTCTCTCTCTCTCTCTCTCTGTGGCAAGGTAAGCCCTAACCCTTGTTCGTTTTTCTTTTTTCTTTTTTTCTATTTTCCTTTCCCCTCTCCTTCTGCGTAAAACATGAAACGCATTGTTTTGCAGGGGCGATTTCTAATGCCTAACTGCACGGCCCACAGTTATGTACTTTCCTTACATCCACACCGTCCATCCGTATTGAAAGCTCATTTTAGGAGATGATCAAAAAAATGAAGCTGACCCAAATCTCAAGTGGGCCACCCAACAAGAAACAATCTCAACTAAATTCCTACCATTAAAAACATCACGGGTCCACTTAAATATTCATGTGCCATCCCGGGTAATTTTAGGAATTGAGCCCAAAAATGAAGCATGTATAATTTTCAAATGTACCACACCATAGGAAACAATGGACTTGAACTTGTACCATTGAAAATTTCTTAGGGCCACGATAAGTTTTGGATCAGCTTAAATTTTTGTTTCCCATACATATGTTTGTATAATCTTATAAACTGGTTGGATGACAAATAAACATTATTGTCAGGCCTAAAAAGGTTTCACAAGTGGAAATCACTATCCTAATTGTCATGTGGTATGATCCACTTCATTTTTTTATGTGCGTCAATTTTGGGCTTAACCCCTTAAATTAGATGGAAAAACGTATGGACGGCATGGATAGACCACATACGTTCAAGGTGGGCCCAACCGAGTTTACTCGGTGCGATAAGAGCGTACCGAGTAACTCAGTACTCAATCCGATTTACCATCCAACCTATTGACAAAGAAATCAGATCTTTTATCGTGCATCGAGTAAACTTAGTTGGCCCACGATGAATGTATATGATTTATCCATGTCGTCCATCTATTTTTCCGGCTTATTTATGGGATTGAGACCAAAATTGAAGCAGATACAGAGCTCAGGTGGATCATACCACATGAAGCGGGGAATAATGATTTCCACCACTAAAACCTTGTTAGGCCTCATAGTCATGTTTATTTGACAACCAACATGTTCATAAGATCGTATAAACATGGACGAAGAGAAAAATCAAATATAAGCTTGATCCAAAACTTCTATGGCCCCGATGATTTTTCTACGGTAGAAGTTCAATTCATATTGTTTCCTATTGTGTGGCTCATTTGATATTTTGATATTTTTCATTTTTGGGATCAAGATTTAATTTTATATGGTAAAATGGATGGATGGATGCGGCCAAAATTGGTCGACCCCTCATCCAAGTGGGACACGAGATAATGAGTGGGTTGGATACACATCATATAGTTACCGGCATCAACTTTGTACCCTCGGACCTTTTTTTGATATCTTGTCTGAAATGATTTCGGAAATAGGATGGGTGCCTCGGCATCTTATTGCTTAGGATAAACACCTTAGTTGTAGAATTAGCTTGTTCTGCTAATGTTGCAGAGAAACCATAAGAAAATACGTGGTTTTAGTATTTATTTTGTTAATATAAATCTTATTGCAATGTTGCAACCTAGGTGATTAACTAAATGACCATATTCAAGGATGCATAAACACCAACGCCTATGGCTTAAATGATCCAAAAAAACGTGTCTTATTTATCCTGTCCATCCATTTTGCCAACTTATTTTAGCCAATAAGGCCAAAATTAGGGCAAATCCAAATCTCTGGAAAATTATGGAAACTTTTTGGGGCCACAAAAATTATGCATCATGCTGATATATGTGTTTTCCTTTCATCCATGCCTGTGATGTTATCAACAGGTTAGATGAGAAATAAACATTACAGTAGGCCATAGGAAGTTTTTAAATGTTGACGTTCGATCATCATTGTTTTCCTACGGTGTGGTCCACTTGAGATTTTAATCTAATTCATTTTTGAACTTATGCCCTAACTTTATATAGAAAAATGGATGGACGATGTGGATAAAACACATACATCATCGTAGCCTATAGAGCTTTGACTCATGGACTGCTGGTGTTGGGGTCACTTGCCAAACCGTGTGCAAATCATATACCTCCACTCTGTCCATCTATTTTAACATATCATTTTAGGTTATGATACCAAAAAGGAGGTAGATAGGAGACTTTGGTGGACCACACCACAGGAAACAGGGGTTACAGCTGTAGTCATTTAGGTAGGGCCTATATAGTTCCATAATAATGTCCACCACAAAAATTCATCTATATAGATTATTACAGGGCCTCGGTCAAAGAAGGAGGTAGATCAAAATCTTAAGTTGATCCACCACAAAAAAAAAAAAAAAAAAAAAAAAAAATTGTGGGGATTGAACGCTTACTAATAAAAAATTTTAGAGGACTACAGAAGTCTTGGATCAAGCTGATATTTGATTTTTCTCTTCATCCGTGTCTTTTTTTTTAATTTATTAACAGGTTAGATCTCAAATAAACATCATAGTGACCCTAGGAAAGTCTCAACGGTGGGTGTCACTGTCCCCTGGCGGGGCCACTTAAGATATGGATCTGACTCATTCTTTTGATCATCTCATAAAATGATCTCTCCAAATGAATGGATGGGACCTATATAATACATACATCATAGTGGGGCACATAGATCTGACTCATTTTTTGGATCAACTGTTAAAATATTCTGTTAAAATGAATGGATGAAGTGGATAAATAACATACATTACGGTGGGCCCCACAAGACTTAAAAACTAGGAGACAGATTAGCTACTCCCCCTGACATCAGCCTGTGGCTAGTGGTCGGTGCTCCGTGGGGCCCACCATGATGTATGTATTTCATCCATTCCATTCATCCATTTTTACAGATCATTTTAGTAATTTACAGGAAAAAAATTATAGGATATAAATCTTAGGTGGACCACACCACTGAAAAAAAATAATGATTGGATAGCCACTATTAAAATCCTCCTAAGGCTTAATGTATTGTTTATTTGACATCCAATCTGTTGAGTAGGTCATAAATACCTAGATGAAGGGAAAAAATAAATATCAGCTTGATCCAAAACTTTTATGCCCCCAAAACGTTTTATTGGTCAACGTTCAGTAACTATTTCCTGTAATGTGGTCCACTTGAGATTGAGATATAACTCAGTTTTTCATAGGAAATCGTGGGAATAATGTTTCTACCATTGAAACCTTTCTATGGCCCCCGGTGATGCTTATTTGTCATCTAACCCGTCCCTAATATCACAAAGACATGGATGAAATGAAAACACAAATATTAGATTGATCTAAAACTTTTGTGGCCCCCATGAAATATCATCCATGTCGTCCATATATTTTTACAAATAATTTTACAATATGAGACAAAAAATGTGACATCCAAATCTCAAGTGGACCACGTTACAGGAAACAGTGTTGAATGAGCGTCGACCATTAAAAACATTTTGGTAGCCATAAAAGTTTTCGATCAAGCTGATTTTTGTTTTTTCCCTTCATCGATCTGTATGACCAAATCAACAGATTGGATGTCAAATAAACAGTACAGTGGGCCTTATGAGGATTTTAATGGTGGATATCCAATCACTATTGTTCTCATATGGTGTGGACCACCTGATATTTATATCCCTCTAATTTTTGGCATAAAGCTCTAAAATGATCTTTAAAAATGGATGAACAGAATGGATGAAACACATACATCATGGTAGGGCCCACAGAGCACTGTCCATGGTCCCGCCTAAAATTGAGCGCGCGCTCAAAACATCATCGCGCCCAATCTCCCCCATTCTCTCACTCATCGCCCTCCCTCTCTCTCTCTCTCTCTCTCTCTCTCTCTCTCTCTCTTCCTCTCTCACCGCCTCTCTCTGCCTCTCTCTCCGCCTCTCTCTCTCTCTCTCTCTCTCTCTCTCTCTCTCTCTTAGCCCCCTGAAAACCCATTCTTGTTGCCACCATCGTCTCGGGCGTTCAAAACCTGTCCGATGCAACCCACCATCATTCAAAACCCCCATCCTCTACATCCCGATTCAAAACCATAGCTGCCATTACTGAAACACCCTACTCACCAACCCATCATCCAAACCCATTTGAACCCACCTTCAGTGCAGCGATCAATGCCGCTAGTATTACAGTCCCTTTCGCTATTCCCGCATGCGATTCCCGCTTCCCACAACTCTAACCCTTTCCTGCCATTACTCATGCAAGATGTCCTCTGCCATTGCTCACAAAAGTTGTTCCTCATCCCAGATTCGATGATTAACTCCTAGATTTGAGTTTCAAGAGGTGACAACCCTCTCTCTCTCTATTTGGCCATTTGTATTGTCAAATCTCTAATTGGGAATTTGTATTGTCAAATCCCTAATTAGGGATTTACAATTTTCGAAATCTAAATAATGGTAGGCTTTTGACTTGTATATGCATGTGGGCTTAGGAAAGCTCTATAAAATTTGTTGTTGAACATTATAGATAGCTGTAACTGAATGTTTTCACTGCAATATACCATATTGAGGCATGCTAACTCATAATGGAAATGACAGTGTCAACTCCGATTCACCCACAAGTCTTATGTCTCTTACAATTGCCTGGAATCATTGTTTTCTAACTTCATAAATATGCTCTCTATGTTGTTGAACATGTCTATTATTTACTGTTATGAGTTGTGTACACTCAACCATTGCTGTTGTGCATCAGGTTAGCCTAGCTATGGAGATAATGTGGTCTAAAATTCAGGATGGTCCACTCGTTAGGTTAGCCTATTCTTTTGAGAGCAATAGAGGCCCATCTTTCTATCTTCAATCAGAATGCATTTAAAACAAATATTGTTTCTTTAAAAAATAAAATGAAGTAAAAATAGAAGAAAATGGAGTGGTAATGTGGCCAATTTCTTCTCACTAAGAAGTTCAATTTCTTCTTCCCTAATCACTATTGTTGTTGTCATGAGTTTTTGTTTGATGATTCTATTGGATGTCTATGAACTTATCCACTATTAAGGTTTTGAAAAGTTGGCCAGTTTTTTTTTTTCCTAAAGAACATCACGACAGTGATGCCTTTTTTATTTTAATATATCAAATATATGATAGCTTGATTAATACAATGGCTGTGATGGTCTTTATATCAGCTCATGACAGGTCCAACACTTCATTTAAATTTTTTTTTTTTTTTTTGCAGCAACTGATGTCATATATGTTAAACCACCACCATATGTTGGAGATTGGAGATGCATCGGCAATTGAGGAATAAATGGTTTACACTTTCTGTTCTCCTTAAACACATGCAACAGCCGATCAATTAATTAATAGCTCTCTAATTAATCTCTAGTAATCATCATGCCATGATGTTTCCCATATATTTGACTGTTCCAGATGTATGTGTTTTATCCACCCAATCTATCCATTTTAACAAATCAATTTATGTGATGTCGCAAAAAATGAGGCAATTGTTGGACCAAGTTGTAGGATCAATTGTCTTACTTGGCCAATAGTGCTGCATTAAAAAGTCTCCTTTTGATTTGACTTTCAAAGTCATTATATTGTCAGACTGTTGTAATTTGGCAAGTTCCTGTTTTATGTTATTGCTTGATTTATAGTGGCTAGTGGGTTCCTTTTTGTTGGAAAATTCTTAAAGAATGATGGTCAAGGATTTATTGGAATTAAGGATTATTTTGTTGGAACTTTTAGGTTATGGTGTATGATATTTTAGGTTGTTTATTGCAGAACTTTTACGGTTTTTGCTATTGAATTGATATTAGAACTTTTGGGAGCAGTTCAAATCTTGTCTGATGGACTGCCAGAAGCTCTCCTTGGAAGCCCGCACGCATGCCACTCAAAATCAACAAGGTTATGGTGTATGATAATTTCTTTTTGCCAAAGTTGGTTTATTTTAGAGTCCTAGAGGTATCAGCTCTTTTATTCTCTTCCAGTAATTATGTTGCTACAAAATTGTGCTATCCAAGCAGAGCATTAATGCTTTTTTTTTTTTCCACAAATTGATATGCATATATCTGTATGCCTTCAAATATGAGAATGGCCCAGAAGCTAGGGTTATTCCTCTCCCTGTTACCTGAAGGCAATGGTCCTGCGCCTGAGCTTCAGGCTAATTGCCAGTCGACTGTTGTTTCTAGGTAGCTCCACTTGATGTAGTTCATGAACACAATTCTGCTAGTTGGCAATTTTGGGTATACTAATACAAGTTGTAAGTCTATTCCTAGTAGTGATTGCATCCCGTGATCTAATTTAAAAAATGAATTGCATCCAGTTTGCACTTTCATGTTGCCAACTGACTCTTAAATGGATTTGTGGAACTTTACCCTGCATATTATCTATAGGGCTCTTATGGTGGTTTTTTATATCACATTTGATGCAGATTAAGCAGGATGATATATATATATATATATATATATATATATATATATATATATATATATATATATATATATATATATATATATATATTCCAATGATTCTTGTTCCTTGCTAGTTCCAATCTAGATAGTGTCTATTACATTAAGGTTTTGTTTCATCTTTCTCTCACTTTTAGAATTCCTTGCAAAATCTATTTACCTTTTCATAATAGAAAAATACTTGCCGATAAGAATATAATGGGAGCTCTTGATTTATGATGTAACTGATAGTAAGTCTTATTCTTGGGTTATAGACTGCAAATCTTGATGAAGAAAAATTTGGTATTTTATTTATACAGATTAGACTCTTATGTGGCAGGTTATAAATTATTCATGTGGTATTTTATTCAATGCCATGTGCAATTGATATGTTTTTATGCTTGCCTATTGCAATAGCATAGTATCTTTAGAAAAGAGACCTGGTTTGTTTGCAGGATTACATTGGTGAAAGAGTGCAATGTTTTATCTTTTTATTTTCTAGATATATGGTTGCCATAGGAACTTTATGCTGAAGTAATGAATAAGCAACTTTGCCTTTTGAATTTTAGGTTAATTGGAGAAAAGTTTCCTTGGCTGCTCCTCACCATTTATTTGGTTATTTAGGTTGCTCTAACACAAATTCAGATGCAATGACCAGCAATTGAATTGACAACTTGCCAAAATAAAAACAGGTTTGCAGCTGGTAATTACCAACTACTTCATGTGCATAAGGTATAAGTGCACAGGATTCCATAGCCTGAAAATCATGCCATTCAGATGATGTGGTTTGTCTAATGGATGGCTTAAAAATGGATGGTCAAAAGAAAATATGAGCAGCAGTCCACTTCCACTGGGAAAAGGCCAATCAGTCAGACATGAATTGGCTATAATGTTATATTGGGCTTGTCTAGACGATGGATTCCACAAAATTAATCGTTTAGATCTCTTACATGTGTATCAGGTGTATGGCTGTAGACTGAGGGGCAACCCATGTTGCGAGACACGAATGTAGCCCTTATTTTTACTGTTTTTTCTTGTGAGAAGGGGAGGATGGATAAAAGGAAATGTAACTACCTAGCTTGTTCAGAATCAGTAATGCCTAACCCAAGAAACTGTATTTTTTTTTTTTCAGAATAGTTTTGGCACCATTGACGAGGCAAAGATCTTATGGAAATGTCCCTCAACCACATGCCATCTTGTATTACTCTGAAAGAACCACCAAAGGGGGCCTTTTAATAGCTGAAGCCACTGGTATATCTGACACAGCTCAAGGGTAGAACTCAAAGTTGCAACTTATCTCTCTTTTTTTTTTTTTTTTTTGGTTCTTTTTGTTTATGTCTTTGTTTTTAGTTTACTAAGAGGCAATGATCTTTTGTATATACCATATCACCAGATTATGTACATAAACCGCTTTGTACCATCTGACCAGTGCACATACTTGTCAATTAATGGATGGCCCCGAAAATAACATCAATTCAATATCCAAACCAACATATCAATGGATTCATTTTGTGGGTTGTCATCCTTAACTCTCTGATGATGCTCCAAAGCAGGCTGTGATCAGACTGTTAAGAGCATCTAAGTGGTCTCATTTAGGCTTTGTCAACAAATTGGTGGTCCATTGATTTGTGTGATCTAGATTCATGAGCATGTGCAATGGTTGGACAGTGGGGATGGTTTACACATGGAGGTTCATGTGTGTTTTATGCTTTACACAGGAATAACTAAGTCTCTGTTTGGATGCGGCATTGGATTGAGTTTCCTTAATTAGTTCAATAATGTGGAAATAGCCAAATTATGGTTGCATCGTCATTATTCATATATAAGGACTGGGCCTCAAACTGCAATCACATGACTTTCAATTAGGACTTGAAAGGAATGTACCATGATTATTTTTGAGAGACGGCACTAGAAAATACCATTATATTTCACCCTCCAAAATAAAAAGAAAAAAAATACTTTGTTACATTTGCTCATGATTAAACGAGTGTTCACAATTCAACTCACTTGGAACTACTGAGTCATGATGCATCAAAACTAGAAAATTATCCTAAGCTGCCATTTTGGGCAAGTATAGCACATGGTTCATTGATTTTGTTGGATCCATTGCAAGTGGGAGATGAGCCAAAGTTCTGCCAGATTATATTGGAAGATCCTAGTCATTGAACCATTGGCTATCTTCTGAACCATTCTTTGTATTTTTTCTTAAGCTTCTATTTGTAGGCAACTCATCAAAATTATAGGGAACATCTAATCTGGCAGATTTTGAGGAATCCCCTGTAATGGTATTGATGGTTTGGATAACTGAAAAATGGGTCCCATTAAATATATAATGGTGAATTAGGTCACTATTGACATCGTTTTGATGCACTAGGGCTTTATAGTTTCTCCCAAACTTGTGCAGCCATATGCAATTTGTTTTTCTGATGTCTATGTATTTTTCTTCCCTATCTTCAAGGTACCCCGAGACATTTGATGCACTGGGGCTTTATAGTTTCTCATCTTCTTGCTACTCAATCATTGGGTTGATGCTTTTGTTGGTTTAGTAGGACATGAAGGCCTCCCCCATCTCATTTGTCTTTGAAGTAATTTGATATAATTCCTGTTTACAGGATTTCAGCCCATTACGGGCAAGCTCCCATCTCCTCTACTGACAAGCCACTGACACCTCATCTTCATGCTAGTGGTGTCGATGTTGTAGAGTTCTCAACTCCGCGGCGGTTAAGGACAGATGAAATTCCTCAAGTCATCCACGATTTTAGAGTTGTTGCTAGGAATGCCATAGAGGCAGGTAAGAGGTTCATTTCATCCACAGTGGGAGAAGAGAATTTCAAAATTATAGATTCAATTTCTTTATAGTCGTATTAAAAAAGTTTATGAATGATCTGTATAGTATTGTTTAATTAATGAGTTATGGCATGTTCAATCCAGTGGATGGGACAGAGCTCTATAACCATGCAAAACAAACTTTGTCTAATTGGTGCAAACAAATTGGCCATTAAAAACAAATATGTCTGGCCATCCACATTCAATGGTTCAAAGTCGACATGATGCTCCACTGTTATCTGGTTGTTATATGATATTTGCATCATGGCCCATAAACATAGATATCAGATGAACAGTCCCGCCTTGCCAGACCATTTTGGCCACTTGTTTTTTGCTTTGCATCTAGAATAATCGCATTTCGTTTGATCTTTCATGTGTTGTAGTTTCCTCTACATGAGCAGCATAGTAATGTGATTGCGACATTGTTCTGAACGTCAGAAATAAGCTTGCATCCCTTTCAATTAGCATATACTATTGTATTATTATTATTATTTTCTTGTAGTGGATTTTGAGTTTCTAATGAATAGATTTGGCAGTTGGAGAGATATCGGATTTGCAAGTATCTCATCATATCCTATTGTATTATTATTATTATTTTCCATTGCGGCGGAGCTTGATTGAGATGTTCACATTGTCGGGATTTCTGGCTAGGTTCATGGTTCATTACTTACATAGGTGGTCTTTGAATAATGATATTCATGGGCTCCTCTGCAGAGGATTTCTTGCTCTCTATACATAGATGAGGGGAAGTGCTATTTAGACCCCACGTTTTGCAATGAAGTCCTCTTTTTCTACTTTTGTGATAGGCGTCTAGTATACTGCACTTATGTCTAGTAGCAAAAGTAGAAAAGGTGTATCAACAAAAAAGTGTGTTGAATAAATGGCTCTAAAAGTTGTTTAATCAAATTACATGGTAATCCTGTTTTTATATTTTGTCTTTTGTTTGTTTGATCTTTGAATTTAATAAAAAATTATATAATATAATATCTGATATTATCTATGAATTTGCATTTGCATCTTGCTGAGTTTGCTCCTTTTTTTTTTTTTTTTTTTTTTTTTTTTTTTTTTTAAATTCTTATATTTAACAGTTCATGTTATTCTATAATCAATCTGATTGGACATTGAAATCTGCACCCACATATTTTATAAATCCAACCCATCTTTCCATTTGTTGTGATATAGTAGTACAACTCTTCTAATGTTTACTTACCAAAAGTAGAAACTAGTGCTTGTTGGAAAAGTGCTATCTTCTTGTTAATTTTTATATTTTTATATTTATGTCATTTTATAATCAATCCACACCATCTACTTCTCATATCATCATGTCAATAGGTGTTGATATCTACACCCACCCTTTTTTATAAATCCATCCTTTTCTTTCCAATTTTGTGCAGTAGTACAATTATTGCTATTGGGAAATCTTATAAAGTATTATTTTATATAGTTCATGTCATTCCTAGAATCAATCAACGCCATGTATATCTTCTATCATGATGTTGATATGTACATCCACCCATTTTATAATTCCACCATATTATTTCCATTTCATGATTTAATGGTACATCCACCCATGTATATCTGCTAACTGTTTTCCCAAAACAAGACACCCCATGCTTTGTACCTGCACCACAAAACCTCTCAAAGATATGAGCACACGAATAAACAGATTCAATTCATCCACAAAAAGATAGAAATTGTGCCAAATGTAAAATTCTTGAATTCATATTTCTACTGCGCAATTTAGAAACATTAAATTAAGTGCCTTCATAGGTATAAAATGACTTCAAGATTATGTCAATTAGGGGATGGTGCAAATGCACGTCTTGCAACAATGATGGTGATCATCTATCTCTTCCATTTTACCTTCTGGTATCATTTTGTAGGTCCCAAGTTAGTTACCTACCAAAAGGCAAAGTCAAATAGGTTTAATAGTCACCAAGGTTGGAAGTTGAAGAACAACAGACTCATTAGAGCCATCAAGTCCAATCGATTATGCACAAGATCAAGGGCTAATGATTAAAAAAAAATGGAGGGAAGGTAAAATTTTTTTTTTTTTTTTTTAAAAAGGTCTCTTCATCAAGTACTCGAGGGTACTTGAGAACAGGTAATTCCTTAGTTGGAATGGCCATTCTTAGTGGCCAAAATTTGCACTTCAAGTTCTAAAATCATGCTACACATCATATCCTTTTGGGAATGATTCCTTCATTACTAGTTTCTATGCCATCGGCAAATGCATCCATCTTCTTGGATTATTACAACAAAGTCATTAATTTCATAAAATGCTCTTGTTCTATGAAATCCCAAAAGCTGGACATCAACTTGATGTCCAGTTCAAAGATTTACTTTGACACTATGTCGAACCTTACAGACTCGACTTTGATCTATCGTGGATTACCGATTAGAGGAGTCAGTATTGTAGCAGTCTATATTGGGTTATGGTGGATGTATGGTGGTCATGTTCAAAGAATTAGGCTTTCTTGTCTGCTTATGATGGATCTATAGTTGGGATCAAGAACACGGCTGCGTCCACTTACAATGCTTAAAGTACAAACAACTACACTTGTTAGATTACTCATAAGTTTCATTCCCAAACAAGTCGCAATATACATGTGTGTGAGACAAGTACATGCAGCAAAATGCAACAACATTGTAGTGGATGTTACTCATCCACCTCACTGCCTAACTTGTGATAAGATCTTCACCACTTGCTACAAATTATGATGCAACAACCATTTCAATTGAGTTTCTCTATTTGATTTTCATTTTGTTTTCATATTTTTATATTTTTTTGGTAGGCTTTTTAACATCGTCACATCACTATTATCATCTATGCCTTAGCCCAATTAATTGGGGCTGGCCACATGAATCTTGTTTGGCCATTCCACTCTATCAAGGGCTAGACCTTCAGTTAGTTTTTTGGTGAGCTTTATATTTTTTATAATTGTCCACTTTTGCTCATTCTTTTCCACCAAATGTCTGCCTGTTAGAATCTCATCTATGACTATATGCTAGTGTAAAGGACTGAGTAAGTGTTGCAAACAAGTCCCAAATCAATCGGTCTTCTCATCTTAAACCTATGAAGCTAGACAATTGCTCTATGTGCAAGATGGGACAGCTTCTATACTTGGATACCAGGGAAATGCATGCAATATTCCACTTCCTTAGACATGTTTCACACGCTCCATAACGCTCAATAATTGAGAAACAAAAAATATTCAGTGTCTTTCTGTTCTTCACTTTGTTATTGTTTGAGGAAAATCTTCTTTTATTGGATTAAAAATGTAATTTTTCATCCATTCTACTGAAATATTAGACAAGTTTTAGAGTCATTCAAAAAAAAAAAAAAAAAAGATCTTGACTTTCAATATTATTTTAATGGTTTTTGTACAGTTCTTGATTTTGATATGGTTTCTTGGATAGTTGTTATCTTGCTTGTTGATTGGTATTCTTGTTCTTTACTCCTCTAACTGTTTTGTTGTATCTTTATTTTATTTGTATTGTTTAATATAGTGCTTTCAAACCTTTCCCCAATCCTTTTGAGTTGTTTGTTTTTTATGATTATTTATTTTCACACTCCTTTGTTGCGTTTGATCTGTGCAAGCAGAATTCACAAGGAAGAATGGCTAATTGCTAGTAGTTTGAGCTGCTAGCACAAAAAGAGGAAGATGTAAGATAGTTTTCATTTCAATTATTTAGATATGAATTTCGTTTCATAGATGGATTTTGCAATCGGGATTTTGATTTTTTTTTTTTTTTTTTTTTAATTCCATTTTCTTTTATGGTGGGTGTTATTTGATGTTTTAACCAGTTCTCTATATGAGATTTCGGCTTTTTAGTACACAGTAAGGGTGGTATTTGGTCTTTCAATGGCGGATTGTATTGGGCCACGACTGTACAGTTGCTACAATTGCGGAAACCATGTTTCCTTCACGATGACATCATTTCAAAAGCTTTCAAGGTGCGAGCTAATCGATATCTGTGAATTTTTGTTGATTTTTTCTAAAATTCAGAGATTGGATGTATCCAAATTTTCATTTAATGCTTGTTTTGGTCTGTCATGCTTTCTGTTGATTTTTTTTTAAAGATAAAAACTTTATTAAGGCACAAAGCCAAAGAAGACAAACAAAACACAAAACCAAAAACAAAAGCAAACAAACGAAAAGAAAATACAACCCTGCCCAAAAACCTCAGGGCAACCAATCAGACAAACTGAGAAAGCCCGGCTAAAACAATCATGCTTTCTGTTGATGAACTGATATAATGAGAAAATTAAGAAATATGGTAGAGGGTATGGATCAAAGGGCTTGTTTGATACTGTTAAGATTGGATTAAATAGGTTATGTTTAAAACTTTAAGTTTAAATATATATGGACCCATTTCTCTTTGCTCTTCCACTTTTTTGAGAAATACCATTGATTCCAAATGTTTTGTAAAATATTCTTTAGGGGAGAAATGGCGAGCCTTTCTGTTTGCCCATGCAATGAACATAGATATAGGGTCCGAAAGAAGACAGGCACTCATGACCGGATTGCACACGTCGCTGATGTTTACTGTTGTGATTGCCGTGAAGTGTTGGGTTGGAAGTATGTAAGAGCTTATGAGGAAACACAAAAGTACAAAGAAGGGAAGTACATACTTGAGAAGTCAAAGATTGTTAAGGAAAACGGTAGCTTCCACGGCTTGATGTTGGTAAAGCTTGTAAATTCCAAGTTCCTGGTTCTTTGGTGATGTACGTGTGTTTATGCATTCATCAGTTCATTTTGTACACAAATCCTCATCGATTGAAAGATTTAGTTGTTGATGATTGTTCACTGTTGTTACCATGCCATGTCTGGAAATTGTGTAGTGGACTGTGGAGACTTTATCAATTTCGCTTTGTGAATAAAATTGTGTGGTGTTGTTCATTTCATACCTATTATTGTCAAATTTTGATTGCATTTCTGATGGAATTTCACCATTGAAGCACTTGATTTTGCATTCATATATTTATTGACATATAATGAAATTATTAAAATTTCAATAGGAGAATGCAAATACATCTGATCTAGGCTGCTAGTCTGCAATACAAAGACATGATTCAACACACACCTCTCTCACGAGTCACAACAGTTTCTGCATGATGTTTCACATATTGGGCCACCCGAGTAAATGAAATGTTTAATCCATAAGCAAGAGTGGTCTCATTGTAATGAAAGCAAACTTCCATGGGAATCTACTATTTCTTGAAGCCCAAGCGGTAAACATTCATTGGTTGTGCATCAAAAATGAGGTTTTTGGAAAACAAAGCAAAGAAATATTTGTAACGCTTCTCTCAATCCAAAGCTTCTGTCATATCCATCTCGTTCACTCTGCTGGGCCACTGAAAGTCTTGTAATTGATTCCTTTGTCATTAAGAATGATGCTTCCAATCCCACCGGGCTGTGTTCTCTAAGAATCACAACATTCACTTGAAATGACTCATGAGACTTTAGTTTGGTCTTTTGTGGTTTGTGTATTGATTGAATTGCTACACGCCTGGTATGTTATGGGTAAATTGGCTAATTTGTAACCAACAAGAACTCACTATGGCAGAAGAATGGATTATTTAAATGAGAACATCAATTGGCACTTTATTGTTGAAGATCTGTTTCAGTCAAGGTGTTCCAAAACGGTAATAGTGGCCGTAACAGCCACCACTGTTACCATTATGATACGGGCCGTAATGGACGTTACGGCCCCCATATCGCCTTTACGTCCCTTTTTAATTTTTTGAAAAAAGCATTATAGGGCCTTTATGGCTTTTTTTTTTTTTTTTTTCTCCTAATGGCCGTCATGGCCATTTTGACCCCTTAATGCATAATGGTTATGACCATTACTTTGTTATGTAATGGCCGTTATGGCGGTTACGTAACTGATTTTGAATACCTTGGTTTAGGCCTTACCTTCCAATTTCATACTAAAGGAAACAGACCAACGAGGGCTTGCCACCCTTTCCTTAAATTGGTTGCTAGCCCAACTTGTGCAAGTTTGAGCCACGACGCCTTTATACACACAATTCATTCCAGTCTTTGCCACCTTGCAATGGATGAAGAGGCGTGCCTTACATTCCTCGTATTTGCGATGATAAATTTTTTGCATTGATTTCTCGACCCACACCTTAGTAGGATCTAGAAGACTGAACTACACTTGCCACTTCTCATGACAGTAGCTATTGAGAAATCTTACAGTAGCTATTTGAGGAATGTATCACACGCTCCATGAATGACATGGTGTATTTGTATGACGTGAGTTTTGTTTTTAGCATTCTTTGAGTTGCTTGATTTGGAGATAAGTTTTGAAACATCTGTTCTAAGATACCTTTGTACAAAGATTCCTATTGCATTTGTTTTTTCTCCCATGGTGTTTTGCATTTAAATCTTGGTCATTTTTCCAGGAAAATTTTCTCGCATGGCACATATTGAGGAATTTTGTACAAAGCTTGCTTCAGTATGCAATAGTTTTTTTTTTTTTTTTTTTTTTTTTTTTTTTTTTTTTTTTTTTTTTTAAAGTTTGGAACTGTGTTCTTCACTTGTGTAGGAAGAAGAGGCTTTCATTTCAGCTCATAGAAAAAAATTGAAGAGACGATGGAGATTGTGCGTGGAGTAAGTCTATCCTACATCGGCTCTCTGCTACCCTTTTAACTGTCGATATGGACTCCACTATAAATTATTGCTAATGGCGAGTTCTTCTTCTTTGTAGATGCTTTCAGACTCACCGAACAAGTCAGTAGTTGTTCATCAACCAAGCAAAAGTCATACCCAAATCTTGCATTGTGACTTTGTATTATTTGTGGAACCTAATGTTGTGTAATAGTTTGATTGAGTTTGTTTTGAAAACTTTAAATAGTAAACAAGTGAGATTGATTGTTTGATTGAGTTGTTAACTATTTTGTTGGTATTATGGCTTTCATGATTGATTGTTTCATGAGTGGATTGAATGAATGGATTAGTAGTTTAAATAAATATTTAAAAAAATTAAACATTTTTAGCCTCTATTTGTAACCGAGGCTTGGATGGATTTACTAGTTTGGGTTTAGCTGGATGTGAATGTGAATATGATGAAATATATTATATAACAGGTGTATATTAGGATGAATATGACGAAATATATTGTTAATGTAGTATATCGAATTTTGTGCGGAAATTTTGAGTCAGATATTTTTTTTTAAAAAATACTTTTAGCGATGAAAATTTTTGTCGCTAAAAGTGGAACAATTTTTGTAGCAAATAAAATTTTCATTTGCTAAAAATCTTGGAAATTTTTTTTATGGCGAAAATTTTCATTGCTAAAGGTCTTAGAAAGTTTTAGCGTGAAAATTTTTGTTGCTAAAATCTTGAAATTTTTTTTTTTTTTTTTGCAAATGAAACTTTTCATTTGCTAAAGTTTTGGATGTTTTTAGGCGGCGAAAATCTTTGCGCTAAAACGTCTTGAAATTTTTTAGCGTGGCGAACTTTTTGTTTGTTAAAAGTCTTGTAATTTTTTAAAATGAAAATTTTTTGGTACAAAATTTTCGCAGCTAAAAGTCTTGAAAATTTTTTTCGTATTTTTGGCTGCAAAAATTTTCGCTGCTAAAAGTCTTGTAAAATTTGTGAACTTTTCGCTGCTAAAAAGTTTTAGATATTTTTTTGGCGGCGAAAATTTTCGCTGCTAAAAGTCTTGTAAGTTTTTTTGGCAGCGACAAGTTTTGCTGCTAAAAGTCTTGAAATTTTTTTTTGCGGCGAAAATTTTCGCTGCTAGAAGTCTTGAAATTTTTTTGGCATCAAAAATTTTCGCGGCTAAAAGTCTTGAAAAAATTTTTTAGCAACGAAAAGTTTCGTCGCTAAAAAGCTTGCATTTAGCGACGAATTGAATTTTTCGCTGCTAAAAGCCTTGTGCATCGGTCTTTTAGCGACGAATTTATCTACGAAAGTTTTCGTCGCTAAAATGTTTTAGCTGCGAAAATATGACTTTTAGCAACGAAAAATTTCGTTGCTAAAAGTGGTGTTTCTTGTAGTGTGAACAGTATAGATTAATGGATCAAACAATATTTTATATTCAAAATTTAAAAATTATTTAGTAATCTATAATAAATATTTTATTTATGCAAGAAATTAACTAATAATATTGTAAGAAAAATGTCCAAATCTGAAAACCTCCCAAGAAATTCCCAGGCATTATGATATATTACAGGATCCTTCAAACAAAAATTCTAGAAAAGAAAGAAAAAAATAAATAAAAAGGTTTTTCAACCAAGGATCAAACAAAACAATATTTCATCTTACCTACAAACATGAAAAGGTGATTTGTCATCGAAACAGTGCGTGTGTGTGTAGGGTGTGTGTGCATGTGGCGTGAGTGTGTGGGGGTGTGTGTGCGTGTGTAAAAAAAATAAAATCACAACAGATTTCAGAAACAGAGAGAGAGAGATAGAGAGAGAGAAACTTACCGTCCTTTTTCTTCTCCTTCTCCTTCTTCTTCTCCTTCTTACGGTGAAAGGGGGTTTTGACAACAGAGTTAGGGAAATGTGGCCAATAAACAGGGAGAGAGAGTGAGGGAGAGCGGGAGATCGAGAGATGGCAAAGGAAAGAGAGAGTTGAGTGCGAGAGAGATGGAGAGAGAGATGGGTTTTCGTCTGGAAGGGTTTTGGAAGAAGGGCGTTTTGGAAAATGGTTTGGGGAGGGTGTTTTGGAAGAGTTTTGGAAGCAGAGTGTGTACTGAGTAACGTACTGACTAAACTCTGTGGGTCCCACAGTCATTCTTTAATTTCATCCACTCCGTCCATACATTTCAAAAGATAATTTTATATTTTTAGCCAAAAAACGAAGCATATCTAAAGCTCAAATAGACCACACGACCGGAAACAGTGTGAATTCAACAGCTACCATTGAAAATTTTGTGGGGGCCATAGAAGTTTTAGATCAATATGATATTTGTGCTTTCACTTCTTCCATGTCTTTGTGATATTATGAACAGTTTGGATGACAAAGGAACATCACTGGGGGCCATAGAAATGTTTCAACAGTGGAAATCATTATTCCCATGGTTTCCTATGGTATGTATCCACTTCATTTTAGATATACCTCAATTTTGGTATCAACCACTAAAATGATCTGAAAAAAACGGATGGACGAGTGGATAAGACAATTGCATTCATGGTGGGCCCAATTGAATTTAATCAAGCGGTAAGAGCATACCATGCAATCCCACCTCGGACCTGATTTCTGTGAAAGCCTTCGTCGGGAGTTCATAAACTCTGTGATTCTCGATGGGCCCCACTGTGATGTTTGTTAGAAATCTAACCCGTCCATCCGTTTTTTGAGCTCATTTTAGGACATGAGGCTTAAAATTATTAGGATCCAAAACTCAAGTGGGCCATATTAGATGAAACAGTGGGGAAAGGAATTCCTACCGTTGAAACCTTCCCAGGATCCACCTTGATATTTATATTCCATCCAAACCGTTTATAAGGTCATTTTCACTGAGATGAAGTGAAAAAACCAAAAATTAAACTGATACAAAACTTTTGTGGCCATAGAAATGTTTCAACGGTGGTCACTAAATCCCCACTGTTTCCTCTGGTGTGCCCACTTGAGTTTTTGATCCTCCTTATTTTTGGTCGCATGTCCTAAAATAAACTCTAAAAACGGATGGACGGATTGGCTTTCTCACAAACATCGTAGTGGGCCCCACACAACCTTCCGCAGAAAGGTTCTGCTAAAGGCTTTCGGCTTTGAAACTGCAGTCCGTTTCGACGGAAACGGATCGCTACCCCCGCCACTTCATTTTAGATATCCGGCCCCACCATGATGTATATGTTTCATCCACGCCGTCCATCACTTTTTCCAGATCATTTTATGGTACAAGACCAAAAATGAGTTATATCCAGATCTTCTAATCCAGTTATTTGATACTCCCGCAATGTATGGTGTTTGATACACAGGCACTCAGGAATTACATACGTGGGGCATACATTAACTCCTACTAAACCGACTAAAGCGTGGAATTTGTAATCACTAAGGGTCAGTTTGGGCGGTGGGATTAGAAGGGATTAGGTGGGATAGGATTCATCTGGTCGTGTGCCAATTCCACTCCATGTTTGGGATGGAGGGAAAAGCATGGAATTACATTAATGAAATTGCATTCGGTTCAGTGCCAATTTCACTCAATGTTTGGGAAGTTGTGTAGGTCCCACCATGATGTGTGGGTTATATCCACACCATCCACCCATTTATCAAGATTATTTTAGAGCATGGGCCAAAAAATTAAGTAAATCTAAAGCTCAAGTGAACCCCACCATTGAAAGCAACAGGGATTGAATACTTACCGTTGAAAACTTCTTTGGGGCTACATAAGTTTTGGATCTACCGCATTTTTAGGCCCATGCCATAAAATGAGGTTACAAAACAAATGAACCGTTTAGATATAACACATGTGTGTTATTCTCAGTAATTTCAAATGATGATGAGTATATCCATTCAATGTACCACCGTATTGTCAACAAAGCATGGCATTAATTTTATCCCACCGCAATAGGGGACAATCCCAGCCATTGGTAATAGTTTTGTTTTTTAAATCCCATCCCACCTAATCCCTTCTAATCCCACTACCCAAACTGACCCTAAATCACAAACCGAAAATTAGACTGGCTAAATAATCATAACCTCTGATCATTAGACAGTCACTTTTTGAAACAAGGCTTTGAGAATTTTTTTTTTTTTAAAAAACTGACTAATAAATACCCACCAATCAGATTGTCAGATAATCAAATAAGCTCAATTTTTTATTCATAATATATATAAATTGGGACCATTAATTTGGACAGTTCAACTTGATTTAATTTTATTCCACGTATGCAATTTCTAAGTGCCTGAGTATCATCCATCACACTGCCAGGTTATCAAAGTTTACATCAACGTATATTGTATAGAGAAATTTACGTTGTACACCCATTTATGGCCCATTCACGAGACCAAGCCCACCTCATTTTACCTTACAAAAATAAGCCCCAGGTACATGCGGATGCCTTCCCAAAGGTTGAAAATGCCCCTCCTTTTTCAATTTCGGTCAATTCTCTCATTTACACACAAAAACATGTTCGGACTCATCTCTATCAACCGTATTTCTTATTTTCACATATTTTCTTCCCTAAATTGCCATATTATCTTCATCATGCTATCACATTACATCTTCCTTGTTACATTCTCCTCAAGCCCAAGTGCATTCTTTTCACGAGAGGACGCGAATGCATTGATGAACGTGAAATCTTGAAGACCTTTCTCCAAAGAACGTGTTTCAGATCAATGCACTCTATTCTTTATCTCGAACACGGATTTCACTGAGTGTTAGGGAGTGATTGGAGTTCATGGTCAACTACATTGAAGTTTAAATTCTAGGTAAATTCTTAAGTGCTTACCTAGAAGACCATGGTCAAAATCATGCATTGCTGAGTCAATTTCATATATGTATTCTGTATCCACGCCGTCCATCCATGTTTTCAGATCATTTTAGGGCATTATCCCAAAAATGAAACAGATCCAATTATCAGGTGGACCATACTATAAGAAACAGTGGTGATTGTAAGCTCTACCATTAAAAATTTCTTAGGGCTCACCATAATATTTCCGTAGTGTTTATTTGACCGTGTCCCATTTAATAGAAGAGAGTATATCAGTTGGTGTTGAATGGACGGTGTTGATAAACCCATACATCACGGTGGGCCCCTCGGAGAGCAACCTGTTCCGAGTTCGGTAAATGCGGGGTAGTACCCAATCCGTGTCCATTTTAACAGGCAGCCCATATAATTTCGGTTGGAGGATCCTGACCATACATCTAGTTGTTTCAGTCGTAGATGGTCCATGGTATAAAATCGAACACAAAATTTTGGATGTGTATGTTGTTTATAAGTATATGTTTATGTAAAACATTGAATTTTTATATGTTTGATTTTATTTTTTTGAGGTGTCATTGATTGTGGACAGTTGTTTTTTCTAATGTTGGTATGAGAATTTGGGGATTTAGAGACAATAGATATTGAAATCCTCCGTATTCTCATTCTTAATATTTTTACGGGTTTAGCCAACTATGGGAATGAAGCAATTAGCAAGTGACAACTTTTATAAAGTATAACACCCTCTCATGCATCACATTTCAATGTCACTCAACCCTTGTGACATTGATCCACCCGTGATCCAGTGTCCATAAGATGATCGAGATCATGCGGTGGTGGTGGTCGGTGGAGAAGATGGTGGCCCGTTAATGGCATATGTGAAGATTTTCGAGATCATACGGTGGTTGTGGTCGGTGGAGAAAATGGTACCCGTTAATGGCAAATTGACTTAGAGGGTTTTCTTCGTAATGATCTCCATGGTATGGATTAGTCTAAAGGAGCTTGTAGAATCCTACAATTGAAGCTTGGATGTGGTTATCCAGTGGGGTTCAAGAGCGAAACATTTCTGACAGTAGCCACATGCTACTATGAATGGAGGAGTTCAGATACTGTTCTTTAGGGTTTGTGTCACGCCCCAGACTCAGTAACCGGACTCACAAGGATTCCGATGACCGGTTCTGAACGCAACAGCCTCCATAGTATCCCATTCTCGGCTCCTAAGGCAGGTTCCGATCCTGGGATCCTACAAGGAGGATTTTCATAACAGTATAATCATTCCAATACGAGCATGCCCAAGATCATAGCAAGAACATCTGAGAATAACAAAGGCACACATCACAAAATCCACTATAAATTTGAACTTTTACAATCATCCATAAGGTCCAAAGGACATACATGAGAAAAAAAGGAAAAGAGAGAAAGGTCAGCAACACTGGAGTCCTCAAATGCTCAGCTCTACTCCATGCTCTCTGGCGTCGTGTCGCCGCTTTAGAGGATCTGCACGCATCAATCGTGCATAAGCTTATAGAAGCTTAGAGGGTGGTGTAGGTGTGTGATAATGGTGCACAGAAGAGTAGTAGGAGATATAAGGAGAGAAGCATGATCAATGAGGATATCACTAGCCTTACCCAGGCTTATCATGAATAAGATGCAATGAGTACTGGGTGTCATGTCAAGGCAATGCATGAAGGGGCTTGCACAACCAATGCTAATGCAATGCAAGTAATGTCAGTGCTCATATCCAAACCACAAGTCATGTACATTTCCAATCATAAGGAAATCACCGGGTCATTACATTCTTGAATGACTGCCGCTCTCTGAGACCACTTGCACGATCAAACGAGCTTAAGAGACCTCACTACCCGCTGCGGACCCAATCACCAACAAGGCACTGAAGGTAGCGGACCCATTTACTGAGCTGGTCAGACTCACCTAGCAATGCCTCCTCACATCAGGCAGGTAAGGCCACACCCCTATCCAACCGACTACACGACGGTGGGAGACGCGGCCTAATGGTATAAGGCCCTCGTGCGCTCATATATTCCACCCGGTCACGGCGTTGGAGCAAATCCTTGGTACCATGAAAGTTTTGGGAATTTCACCCATGGGTATCCTATGCACCCAGTATGCTCAACTAATATTTCCGGTGTCCACACATATGGCCATCTACGAATACCCCTGTGGAGGCAAGGCCCTGATGAAGTAAGGGCAGATATCCATAAGCTATGCAATACCAGATGCATGAATCACACAATCACCCATGCATCAATCCCAAGCATCCATTTCTCGGGGAGATACCAACATGTCCTATACAATGACATAACCATGGCCAATCATACCTCAACCAAGCATGCATATGATGCGTATGGGAGTGGGCCATGAAGATGAATAGGGGTGCCAATGAGGTGAAGATGAACTCTCTACCTAACCATGAAGGGTCTAGGTACTAACCAATTCCTCATAAGGAAAACAACCTCTAGTGGGGGCCCATATACCTGGGGTAGCCCACGAGACTAAGGAGAACAATAATATGGGCCTAAATAGATGAAATGACCCTAGCAAGGATCTATGGTGGGCCTTTAACCACCCATAGAAGCCCATGGGCCTACCTTAGGGCCACCAATGTGGACATCCAACCACAATTGATCCCCAAGAGGTAGCCCATCTCTAATTGATTACGGATCAAGGCCCAAGGCCCACACAACATTAGAAATAAGAAATGGACAGCCATTACATACCACATACATTCATGTTGGGCTTCAGAAAGGCGGCCCAAGGCCTATCCAAAACATGGGTCCATGGGGAACACACATAGCCCAACCCATATATACCACTATGGGCTCACAGGGGAAAGGTTAGGGCCCGACATAAAGGCTACTAATCCCATATATTGTTATGGCCTAGTGGGCAGCCCATTGCTCAAATCACATGGGCAAATGTCATGTTCTTAGTCAAGTAAGTTGGGCCTACAACCCGGCCCAAGTATAAAGTTGATTTGGTGGGCAATCAAGGGCCCATATACTTGTGTAATCTGGCCCACTAATCCAACACAATAGTATGGTAAAAATGGCCCAAGAGTTCAATGGGCCTATCTAGAAAGTTCCAGCCCAATTGGGCTCAAAGAGTTCAACAAGTAGCCACATTCATGGACCCAATTAAATTCAACTGTGGTGGGCCTCAAAAGTGTATTTATTAGGCCCAACATTTAAGGAACTAAATGTATAAATTATTACCTCTAAGATTCTTCACAATGTGTTGGGCCCCACTCCTCAAAATTTCAGCCCAAAGGCCAAACATAATTATAACATGTTGCTGTCCTAAATTTGGGCACTCCATTGGAGTGGGCCCAGGGCCTCTAAAACTCTGAAAATTGAGGGCCAAGGTCCCTCATCATGCATACAATGAGAGAAAACCCAAAAAGGTGGCCCACCATCAGAGGAAATATTTTTGAATTATGGTTTTTTATCAAGGCACATTGCTGGACTGCACAGCAGAAAAATCTGGTAGTCCAACTATTTTGGCCCATTCTTTTGGATGCCCAAACAGGGTCAGTTGGGGCTGAAATTTTTCAGAGTGATACTTCAATAGGTAGGACATACCCCCACAAAATTTCAGAATTTTTGGATATCCCTAAGTATTTTAACTTATTTAAACAAGACAGTCTGTCCAGAAAATCGGACAGACCTGGACATCCCAATGTGGTGGGCCAGTCCGGCCCTCGCCACGATATGCACAGGGGTCCATTGGCCATGAAAGTTGGTAGGTAAGTCCCAACATGGGTGGACCAAAACTTCACAAAATTTTAGAATTTATGGACACCTAAAAATATTTTAGTTTATTTAAAGAAATCAATCTGTCCTGAAAATCGGACTGATCTGGACACCATATTGTAATGGGCCAGTCCAGCCACCACCATGATGTGTACAGGTTTCCATTGGCCCCAAAATTTTGTAGGTTGGTCCCACCATGAGTGGACCACCTTCCTGTAAATTCTTATAATTTTTAGATACCCAAAAGTATTTTAATAAATTTCGGAATTCCAACCTGTCTAGGGTGGAATGTTGCTGGAACAGTGCAGAAAAATCCAGACTATCCACCTCATTTGGACCACACCTTTGGGACCCCAATGAAGGTCAGATGGAGCTGAAATTTGGTATGGTTGTAGATGGGTCATAAGGCTACAAGAATCACATATTATTTTGTTTCATTATTCCCACTAAAGACCCATAAGTCAGGCCCCAAAGTGGCCCAAAAATCTGTCCAGGCAGATTTGGACAGCAATATGTAATAGAAATGATTAAAATATAAACATGGTTTTTCATGGGATTTAACCCTAGGAATTTATGTGGTGGACCACCCCAGTGGGCCCCACAAATGTCCAGACCTTCCCCATCATCAAATACCCCTTGCATGTGTCCCATTTAGATAGATTTTGGGGCCACATGTCTAAGGATGGACTGCTATAGGTGTCCAAGCTCCATGGTTGGTCTGGATTTTTGTTGGCCTACAAGGTGGGCCACACATGCAAGATCAAAATTCTATCATAAAGAAAAATAAAATAAAATAAAATAAATGAAGAATCGGCCACAAGAGGAGGGGCTCCGCCACATTGAGGCCCTCCCCTTCATCAATCACACCATACATTCCTTTTATTCATAGGTTACAACAAGATCCACCACATGCATGTTCTAGATTTAAGATCAATGGTTGGGATGACATCCCAACCATGATTCTAGGTCTAGATGACCTATCATGCTATGAAATCCAAGTAATCCTCCATGATGGGGGCCTATAGAGGGGAAACCCCATGCATGGACATGCATGCATCAAATAGGCCATTTGGCCACAACTAAGGGATGATGTAGGATCTCCACCATGGATTGGTGGGTCCTACACTTCCCACAAAAGAAATCTAAGTACATGAAAATAGAAATCCTAATTTCTAGGATTACACCCACCTTAGAATCTCCAAATTTGGACCTTCTAGCTCCTAGTGCACCAAGGGATCCATCTCAATGGGTGAGATTGGATTTAGATGGTTGGATTTGGAAGATTAAAGGGGAAATGGGGCTGGAGAAGAGAGGGAGATGGGAGAGAAGTTGCTGGAGAAGAAGAGAAGAGAGAGAGAGAAATGAGAGGGAAAGAGAGGGAAAACCTTTTTAAGGGAAGTAATAATAACCTATGGTGACAATAACAATGTTGCTAGGGTAGGTTAGGTATGGGTAGTGTTTAGGGTGGGTAGTGTTTATTCCATGCAATAGTGTAGTGTGTGTGTGTGGTGTGCATGGGAAATTGTGCCATGGAGGTGGTCCACATGCTTTTGTACAAAAGTGGGCCACATGATGAAATGCTCATAACTTTTGATCCATAGGTCGGATTGACGCACAAGACGCGTCGTTGGAACCGCAACGACGATACGAACGAGATGACATAGGTCTTGGGTCGATCCGAGTCGGGTCTACATGACTGAACTCAAAGTGACCATAAACACAATTTGAAGGTCGCGGGTCGCCGGAATTCGACCGGTAGGACCGCGAGACCATGACGAACAAGATGCATACTCACACACATACATGCAAACATGGGAACTAGGGTCGGGTCTCACAGTTTGGGGCCTTCTCAGGTACCATCCGAGGTTCTTATATCCGTTTTAGATGATCTTGATGCATTTTTGTAGTGGCGGGTGCTTTTGGAGTTGATGGAATGGAAGAAACGGAAGTGTTGTAGTTAGAGAAGGATTCGGCTGAGAGTCGATTCGTGGCTGATTAGTTCCCTGTAGAGGTTGAGCCTTACGATGGGAGCCAAGTGGGGTCCCCCATGATGTTTGAGAGAAAATCTACTCCGTCCAAATGGTTCACCGAGTTGTGTTGAGACATGAGTCCAAAATGAGGTAGATTTAACACTTAAGTGAGCCCCATAATGGGAACAGTGAGGATGGACACTAACCATTTAAGGCCTCTAACGGCTACCAATAAAATTATTTGTTAACATGGATGAATGGAGTGGATAAAATAAATCAATAACGGTGGACCCCACAGTTTACTCGGTAAAGGTAACGGCAATCTGCAACTTAAATGTAGTGGAGAATGGTTTCCTTACAACATTTGTAATCATATATTGGGCCCGGCTAAATGTGATTCACATATCCAACCCACTCATTATGTGTGTCCCACTTGGATGAGGGGTCAGACCAAGTTTCAACATCCAAAACTCATGTTGGCCCCATCAAGTGCTTTTATATTTTTTACGATGTCTTCACATAGTTTTAAATGGTATGGCCCACTTGAGTTTCATTTACCGATGATTTTTGAGATATCTCATAACCTAAAGGGGACACATCAATTCCACGGTGTTGATGTTCGACAAACATCATGATGGGGTCCACAAAACTTACTAACATCAATTCTTAGGTTCTCACGAGGTCAGTAAGTTGGGTCACAATTATAACCAGAATATTTGGCTCATTTTACATGTCGATGCATTCACTCTATTTTATTGATCAATACTCTCAATTTGACTAATTACTCGACTCAATTAAGCTACATATGAGAAAGATATTGGGCATACAAGATTGATCAACAATTTCAGTGAAATTTGATTTAAACATTTGAAGTTATTTACTCTTTAATTTAAATTAATTAGATTGTCAAAAAATGATTAAAGATTCAATTAGTGGGTGTGCCTAATAATTTAGTAATTTTATTTTTCACAAACAAATTTAACATTTTTTTAAAAGGTATATTTTTTTTACTCTTTTAAATAAATAGCATTTTTATTATAAAATATTTCAAAAATATTTAAAAATAAATTTTGAATTTTTATTTGCAAAATCTCAAAAAATTTCTCATATTTTAATTTTTTCTCAAAAATTTCAAAATGCCAATTTTTCTTTTCAAAAGCATTATTTTGTTCTCAAAATATTACTTAAACATATTTAAAATTTTGTAACTTTTCAATATTCTTTTTCATGTGATATTACAAATTTTTTAAATACTACCTTTTAATTACACACACACACACACACACACACACACACACACACACACACACACACACACACACACACACACACACACACACACAAACACACACACATTTAGGTTATAGACAAAAATTTTAAAAATTAAAACAATTTTTAAAAATATTTACGTAAAACTTTTCCCAACGAAAATTTTCGTCGGTAAAAGTCTTCCCGCCAACGTTTTCACCACCCCGCGAAAATTTCGAAAATTTGCAAAAAGTAAGGTTTTAATATTTGAAAATTTAACGGACCCTTTAGCTACGAATATTTTCGTAGCCAAAGGTGAGTTTTACCTACGAATTTCAATTTCGTAGGGAAATGTAAAGTTTTTTAATTTTTGTTGGTACCCTGCGAAAATTTTGAAAGTTTGCAAAAAGCAAGGTTTACGTTATATTGAAATTTCAAGAGACCCTTTAGCTACGATTATGTTCGTAGCCAAAGGTGAGTTTTTGGCAATCAATGAATAGACCTTTACCTACGAATTTCAATTTCGTAGGTAAATGTAAAGTTTTTGAATTTTTGTCTCGTTGAAGGTGCAAAAGATGCTTTCAATTTTTCGTGCATTAGAAAATTTGAACAGACCCTTTGGCTACGCATTTTTTGGTAGGTGAATGTAGGTTTTACAGTAAATTCAAAATTGAAAAGACCCTTTAGCTACGCATATTTTCATAGGTAAATATTGGTTTTACCTACGAAAATTAATTTCGTAGGTAAAAAGTAAATTCAAAATTCAAAAGACCCTTTAGCTACGAATATTTTTGTAGCTAAAGATTGGTTTATGATATTCAATTTCGTAAGTAATAGTAAAGTTTTTGTTTTTTGAAATTCAAATGACCTTTTAGCAACAAATATTGTCATAGGTAAAGATAAATTTTACTTAGATAAAAGTAAGGTTTTCGATTTTTTTAAATTCAAATGACCCTCTAGCTACGAATATTTTCGTAGGTAAAAATGGATTTAGGTAAAGTTTTTCATTTTTATATTTTAAAAAATTAATTACACCCTTTAGCTACGAAGCTATTTGTAGGTAAAGATGGCTTTTAGTAAAAGTAAAGTTTTCCATTTTTTGTTTTTTAAAAAATTTAAAACACCCTTTAGCTACAAATATACACGTAGGTAAAGATGGCTTTTAGCTACGAAATTAAATTTCATAGGTAAAAGTAAAGTTTTTCATTTTTTATTTTTAAAAAAATTAAAAACACCCTTCAATTACAAATATAAACGTAGGTAAAGATGGCTTGTAGCTACGAAATTAGATTTCGTAGGTACAAGTAAAGGTTTCCATTTTTTATTTTTTTAAAAATTAAAAACATCGTTTAGCTACGAATATATATTCGTAAGTAAAGATGGATTTTAGCTACGAAATTTGATTTCGTAGGTAAAAGTAAATTCAAAACATGATTTGTTGTTCAAAAGGCCTTTTTGCTACGAATATTTTCGTAGGTAAATAAGGGTTTTACCTACGAAATTGGTTTTGGTAGGGAAAAGTAAACTTTTTAATTTTTTGTTTTTTTAAAAATTCAAAACACCATTTAGCTACGAAGACTTTCGTAGGTAAATATGGGTTTTACCTACGAAATATGATTTCGTAGGTAAAAGTAAAGTTTTCAATCGTTTGAACGTTGAAAAAGTCAAAAGATCCTTTACCTACGAAAATTTTCGTAGGTAAAGATGACTTTTCCCTACGAATTTAGATTTCGTCGGTAAAAGTAGGCTTTTACCTACGAAAATAAGTTTCGTCGGTAAAAGTCATCTTTACCTACGAAAAAAAATTTCGTAGGTAAAAGTTTCGTAGGTAAAAACCACATTTCTTGTAGTGTCGAGTTCGGGTTCGGTTTTAGGTTTGGGTTTTCAAGTTTAGGTTTAGGTTTAGGTTAGGGAGTTAAGATTAGGATTAGGTGTAGGTTTAGGTTTATAGATTTGAGAATACGTTAAGGTTTAGGTTTAGGAAATCGGGTTCGGGTTCGAGATCGGGTTTACATTTGGGTTTTAGGTTTAGATTTAGGTTATAGGTTTAGGTTATAGGTTATAAGTGTAGGTTTAAGTTATACATTTAGGTTTAGGTTTAGGTTATAGGTTTTGGGATTTGAGAATAGGTTTAGGTTATAAGTATAGGTTTAGGTTTAGGTTTTATGTTTAGGTTAAGGTTATAGGTTTAGGTTTAGGTTATAAGTGTAGGTTATAGGTTTAGGTTTAGGTTAGGTTATTGGTTAAGGTTTAGGGAATTAAGTGTAGGTTATAGGTTTAGGTTTATGTTAAAGTTTAGATTTAGGTTATAGGTTTTGGGATTTGAGAATAGGCATAGGCTAAGGTTATAAGCTTAGGTTTAGGAAATCGTGTTCGGGTTCAGGATCAGGATCGAGTTTAGGTTTGGGTTTTCAAGTTTAATTTAGGTTTAGGTTTAGGTTTAGGTTAGGGAGTTGAGATTAGGATTAGGTGAAGGTTTAAGTTTAGGGATTTGAGAATATGTTAAGGTTTAGGTATAGGAAATCAGGTTCGGGTTCGAGATCGGGTTTACGTTTGGGTTTTAGGTTTAGGCTAAGGATTTAAGGATTCAGATTTGGATTCAGGATCGGATTTAGGTTTAGGTTTAGGTTTTATGTTTAGGTTAAGGTTACAGTTTTAGGTTTAGGTTATAAGTATAGGTTATAGGTTTAGGTTTAGGTTAGGTTATAGGTTACGGTTCAAGGAATTGAGAATAGGTTAAGGTTTAGGTTTAGAAATCGGGTTCAGGTTCGGATTCGAGTTTAGGTTTGGGTCTTCAAGTTTAGGTTTAGGTTAAGGAGTTGAGATTAGGATTAGGTGTAGGTTTAGGTTTAGGGATTTGAGAATGCATTTAGGTTATAGGTTTAGGTTTAGGTTTAGGTTATAGGTTTAGGTTAGGTTTAGGTTATAGGTTATAGGTTATAGGTTATAGCTTTAGGGAATTGAGAATAGGTTAAGGTTTAGGTTTAGGAAATCGGGTTCGGGTTCGGGATTGGGTTTAGGTTTGGGTTTTCAAGTTTAGGTTTACGTTAAGTAGTTGAGATTAGGATTAGGTATAGGTTTAGGTTTAGGGATTTGAGAATACATTTAGGTTTTAGGTTTAGGTTTAGGTTTAGGTTTTAGGTTATAGGTTAAGGGTATAGGTTTTAGTTTAGGTTAATTAAGGTTAGGTTATAGGTTATAAGTTTAGGTTATAAGTTATAGGTTAAGGTTATAGGTTATAGGTTATAGGTTTTGGTTTAGGTTAAGGTTATAGGTTTTGGTTTAGGTTTAGGTTTTGGTTTTAGGTTTAGGTTTTAGGTTTAGGTTATAGCATTAGGGAATTGAGAATAGGTTAAGGTTTAGGTTTAGAAATTGGTTTCAGTTTGGATCGGGTTTAGGTTTGGGTTTTCAAGTTTAGGTTTAGGTTTAGGTTTAGGTTAGGGAGTTGAGGTTATGATTAGGTATATGTTTAGGTTTAGGGATTTGAGAATACATTTAGGTTTAGGTTTAGGTTTTAGTTTATAGGTTTAGGTTATAGGTTTAGGTTTAGGTTTTAGGTTATAGGTTATATGTTTAGGTTAAGGTTTAGGTTATAGGTTTTGGTTTAAGTTAAGGTTATAGGTTTTGGTTTAGGTTATAGGTTATAGGTTATAGCTTTAGGGAATTGAGAATAGGTTAAGGTTTAGGTTTAGGAAATCGGGTTCGTGTTCTGGATCGGGTTTAGGTTTGAGTTTTCAAGTTTAGGTTTAGGTTTAGGTTAGGGAGTTAAGATTAGGATTAGGTGTAGGTTTAGGTTTGGGGATTTGAGAATACATTTAGGTTTTAGGTTTAGGTTTAGGTTTAGGTTTTAGGTTATAGGTATAAGTTTAGGTTTAGGTTTTAGGTTATAGCTTTAGGGAATTGAGAATATGTTAAGGTTTAGGTTTAGGAAATCGGGTTCGGGTTCAGGATTGGGTTTAGGTTTGGGTTATAGGTATAGCTTTTGGGATTTGAGAATAGGTTTAGGTTAAGGTTATAACTATAGGTTATAGGTTAAGGTTTAGGTTTATGAAATTGGGTTCGAGTTCGAGATTAGGTTTGGGTTTTCAAGTTTAGGTTTAGGTTTAGGTTAGGGAGTTGAGATTAGGATTAGGTGTAGGTTTAGGTTTAGGGATTTGAGAATACATTTAGGTTTTAGGTTTAGGTTTAGGTTTAGGTTTTAGCTATAAGTATAGGTTTTGGGATTTGAGAATAGTTTTAGGTTAAGGTTATAAGTTAAGGTTATAGGTTATAGGTTATAGGTTTAGGTTAAGGTTTAGGTTTAGGTTTAGGTTATAGGTTATACGTATAGGTTAAGGTCTTGGTTTAGGTTATAGGTATAGGTTTTGGGATTTGAGAATAGGTTTAGGTTAAGGTTATAGGTTTAGGTTATAGGTTATAAGTATAGGTTAAGGTTATAAGTTTAGGTTAAGGTTTATGTTTAGGTTTAGGTTATAGGTTATAAGTATAGGTTTATATTTAGGTTAAGGTCTAGGTTTAGGTTATAGGTATAGGTTTTGGGATTTGAGAATAGGTTTAGGTTAAGGTTATAAGTATAGGTTATAGGTTAAGGTTTAGGTTTATGAAATCGGGTTCGTGGATCGGGTTTAGGTTTTATGTTATAGGTTATAGGTTTAGGTCTAAGTTTATGTTATAAGTATAGGTTTTGGGATTTGAGAATAGATTTAGGTTAAGGTTATAAGTTTAGGTTAAGGTTATAAGTATAGGTTATAGGTTAAGGTTATAGTTTAGGTTAAGGTTATAAGTATAGGTTATAGGTTTAGGTTTAGGTTCAGGTTTAGGTTATAGGTTTTGGTTTAGGGTTAGATTTAGGTTATAGGTTATAGCTTTAGGGAATTGAGAATAGGTTTAGGTTATAGGTTTAGGGTATGGTTTAGGTTAAGGGTGTGGTCCCTACAAATACAGATTTAAACATGACTTGTCCAAATGGTTAGGCCCCTCCAATGCTGTCTATAGGAAATGGACAGCTTCATCATGGTCATAACAGCGGTTCCCACCTTCCACGGACCCCCGCTCATCTGGATAGCTTCGACGCACATCCGGGTCTGCTCCATTAATTTTGATCAAAATACAAATATAAACACTGCCTATCCAAATGGCCAGACCCCTCCAATGTTGTCCATAGGAAATGGACAGCTTCATCATGGTCATAACAGCGGTTCCCACCTTCTAGGGACCCCCGCTCATCCGGATAGCTCCGACGCACATCCAAGTCTGTTCCATTAATTTTGAGCAAATACATAAACACGGCCTGTCCAAATGACCAGGCCCCTCCAATGTTGTCCATAGAAAATGGACAGCTTCATCATGGTTATAATAACGGTTCCCACCTTCCAGGGACCCCCGCTCAAATCCGGATAGCTCCGACGCACATCTGGATCTACTTCATCAATTTTGAGATAATATATAAACATGGGCCTGTCCAAATGGCCAGGCCATTTCATCAATGAATCATATAGTATGAAGGAAAGAAGACTCACCAATTTAGCTAGCAAGGAGAGAAAGTTTGAGTGCTTGGAATGTCGCCCTTTCTTTGAATAATGGATGCATATTCCACAATGCAATCTGAGAATGAATAAGTTTTTTAGTTTCTCCGACAATGCATATGGGCACAGATTTACATATAAAGATTTTAAAGATTGTAAAACAAAGTAAATGATTATATTAACTTCCATATTGGGATATCCCATATATGATAGATGTCTTTTGAGAATACAAAAGCTTACCCGCTCATATGTAGTTTGACAAAGGCACGTATGGGTTAGTCTTCTATATTTCTAGCAGCTTCCTGGTGAACGGGCCTCTTTGGATTGTCGAGAGCCTTTGATATAGCCTGTAGTACCTACAAAAGAGTTTTTTAAATATGTATTACATAAGAAGCTTTTGCAATCAGCTGACATGAAAAGGCATCGACTATCATAAACTGTCCAACAAAATGCACATAGGGGAATTCATGTCGTTGAGTTTACAAATGTAAAGGGAAACCAACTTGCGGTCTCATGGGATAAATTGTCACATGGTGACATGGCTACAAGGCATTGAATTGCTGTTTAGTGCCGTCCATCTGACAACATTCTAACCCAATGATAGCCTTTAATTGTATATCCGACAACATTCTAACCCAAACTCTAGCACAAAATCAAACCTCTCGTCAAACAGATTGGCTAATCTCCAAGCATCGGATCCATTGTTAAACCACCTAATTGCATCAAGCAAATCAGTCATAATTACCAGCCAATTTTCTTTTTTCCTTTTCACTATTCCACAAAATGGGTTTTTACAAGTTCAGTTTCATAAAGAGAATATAAAAAGTTTTAAGATGTTTCCTAATAGTCATGACTCATGATGCATGAGTATATATCAAGTTGCAGTTAAGTTTCACACAAGTCCAACTTGAAAGTAATATATTGCAATTTGATTCCCTGAGTCCAAGATACTTAGAATGAAGAACCAATCCGCCTTGTAATTGGGGTGAGAGTACTGTGAAGCCAGAACTACATCAGGCAGGATCCCATTTTACTCCATGTAGCAAGTAAGATAGGAACAACACTGAAAGTTATTATTATTCCACCTGCAATTATGGAGGAGTGCATCCAGTCAACTGCAAATCAAGAAATTCCAAACAGACTCCTAATTTAGGCGATACAATTGCATGAGATTCAAAGAAATAGAGAAACATAAACAACAAAACAGTTTTACCAATAATATATCTTCAAATATAGAGTGGAAATTGAAATATATATATATATATATATATATATATATATATATATATATATATATATATATATATATGCACCACTAACAGAAAATCGATGCCATGCAAGAAAGACTCACCTTCTCTAGAGCTTCCATGTGTTGTTTCAGATTGTCCTCCGATGCCACCTCCTTATGAATTACAATGATTGTTTCAAAACTGGCTTTGACAAGCAATACAGAAAAATCAATATATGGTGTCCCATAGTGATTGATATTAAAGATGCAATTACATGGATGGTTTAGTGCTGTCTATAGTTGTAATGTGAATGTTTTGTATTAAGATCCCGCATGGAGCATTTATATGAAGTGATCTTACCCCTATCAATACAAGTGAGACTGATGGTTCGGCAATCCAAACCATTGACATGATGGTCTCAACCATGGGTTACACATGCACCAAAAACCTACCATGTTGGAAGATCCATGTATCCTGAATGTGGATCTTTGCTATATTTTCTTTACTAGTTGTATATTTTTCAAGCCAAAAATACCAATTGTAGGTTTAGGATTTCCCTACCTAGGAGGTTTTGGTGCATAGATCAGCCACAATGGAGCCATAGCATCACTGGTTTGGGTCAACTAAAGAAATCTACCCAGATGTAAATAATTTTGACTCGACATTTCATAGTAATTCTTTTTTTCTTTTTTTTGGGAGGGTAAACTGAAGTTGGGCTCAAACCCAAGACCTCAATGTTAAAAGGAAAGTTTCTTCTTCCATTCAAATTAAATAAATTAACAATTAAAGAAGATCTTACTGAAAGCCATGAAATAAATGGATGAAAATCTCAAACTATAAGGGTAATCTTTCAATGATGACCCACTACTTCTGATAATCACTACATGGGTAAGAAAATTACAAAAAGTAAGACTCATGAGATGACATATGTACAAATAGTGACAAAACTAGATGGTAATGACAGAAGGCTTTATATCATCAGCAGTCACTTGACCATGCTTCAATTTTTACATCATAGGCTGATTTCAGTTTAGTTACTGGCATCTACTATAAATGATGAGACAAAATGTTGTTATCCCTTTGTTTTACCAGTGAAATTAATAATCTAATCCTTCACAAAAATTGTAATCATTTAGACAAGAAAAGATCAAATTAATATTTTTAAAAGGACTTGAAAATTCTACTAGAATATAACAAACCTTAGCGTTGCTGGATTTATCGAAAGAGCCCAACTTGCCACAAAAAAAAAAAACACTGATGCCGTTTGTATTGGCAATTTGCACACAAGAAGTTTTGAATTTCCTGTGCCAAACCAACAATGTGAAGGTGAATGCCCCAAACTTTTGGAAGCAAGATGAACAAAAACATGACATATAGTAAAAACGACAGATGGTTTCATAAGCGTGCGTACTTTCACTTGAGCCTTAGACATGCCAAGAGATTTATAGGCTGAGTCAGCACCAGCATCTTTAGTTGCATGGAAGGACCTCAAACACCTCCCTTCACAACTGTATAAAAAATAGAGTGAAATGCATGTGTCATTCAGTCATGGAGAGACGCAAAATAGAAGGAACGAAAGAAAGAAGCATCAAGCGATGTTTAATGCTGACTTGACTGAATATCAAGCCTTGAGCAGGAATATGGCCTGATACCATTAGACAAAAAAATAAAATAAAATTAGATCTCATGTCACATCAACAAATTAGTTATAGATAAATAATGAGGGTAAACTGTCAACATTCTTCAAAACAAAATTCTTGATTCATCAAGGCATAAAGGTTGTGCACTAATTAGAGTGGTTGTCCCTAGCTCAAGCCCAATGGGTCGTGTTAAGTTGACATGGTCAACAGAATCAGTCGTCCAGTCCTACCAATTCTGTTGTAAATCTTCTAAATAAGATTTTTATTTTTTTTATAAAAAAAAAAAGATAAAAAGAAAATGAAAAAGAAGAAAGAAAAAATCTGTTCTAACCATGTTAATATTACTTACATAGAATGCAGTTACTGTTCCAGTTGAATCTCCCAAGAGCATCTTTATTCTCATGCTGAAGTGGGCAAACACATAAGAGCCCTTGGATTGAAATCCAGTCCCTTTAAACAAAAACATAAAAAAAAAAGAAGAAAAATCCAATCCTTGGATTGAAATCCAGTCCCAATTGTAATTAGATTGGCACTTAGATTTGCAAATTAGCAGATTTCAATCTATTTATCAAGTAAGAACGTTTTTTTCCTTCTTTGAGAAATGACACTAAAGTGACCCAACAGAAGCTCGGTAAGTGCACTCAATTTTGCATTAAGTCCATTTGTACCATTGATCAGATGACTAACATAGTCAATTCCCCTGATTTTTGGGCTATGGCCCATCTGTATGATTGTGTAGGCCACTACATATGGGACAAATTGATGGCTGTCCAAGCATGTTTTAGTTGTCCATTTGTTTTCTTGACTTTGCTTCATCTAATGGATCGACTGCTAATTTGATTAGGAACAGGGCCCAACTGATGGACAGCTTGGATCTTGCAGTTGTTTTCTATCTAAGCACATGTGATGGCATGTAAAGCGGTTGTTGGATTGTAAATGCTTGAGATTTTCAGGTCTCATTACATCTTCAAGCATTCAAAGAAAGGATAGTAAGTGTACGACTGTAGTTATGGCCCTTGATAGAGTGGAATGGCGGGAAAAGATGTATGTAGCCAACCCCAATTAGTTGGTATAAGGCTTAGATGACCTGGCATGCATTTGGTGTATGTGGAAAACAACACTCACAGTAATGGGCTTCCATTCTTTCACATTTTCCCCTCCAAATTACAAGATATCCACTGGAAGATCTAGAAGATATCTCACTCAGGAACTGGGAGTTTCTAATATATCCTTAGAAAATTGAAGCTTCCAAAAACTAATAAAACTGAAAAATATTAGCCACCCGTGCAAATCATGAATAAGCAAAATGCATGAGAGGAGAATTGATTTCAAAAAGTGAATAGTGAAGCTAAGAGAAATGCTTTGGTTTCCAATTATGAACTAACACTCAACACTCTCAACATAAATATGTCATCATATCAGGATCACACACATTATATTATATAATGAGATCATTTTAATATTTCATAAGGACGTGACAACATTTTGACTTTACTAAACTTCACAATTCTTACACCGAAACATGAGACACTTCCCAAGTTACAACAATTACTTACAATGCTATGTTACTGAGAAATAAAGGTTTGTGGTCTGGAATTGCTAAAGGCTTAGAGCTATACAATTTTCTAAAACCTAAAATTTAGGAAGCATGTGTGGTTCCTTGTCTCTATTACTATTACAAGAGACTGCCCATTACAGAATACAGAAGTGTTGTAGCCATACTGATACATGATTCATATACTACATAACACTTTAATTATTGAAAAAAAAGGTAATTCATATACAATATAACTATCACTTTGAAGGTCCAGCTAAATAATACATAACATAGTTGTATTAGTATATGAGTTAAGAGGACTGTTGTGTTAGTCATGTGGTTTGCTAGAGAAGAGTATGACCTGCCACAAGCTACAACAATGTCATCAAATCAACTTTCGCCAAACCCATTTTGAAGTTGCTGCTCTATCTTCCTAATTGCTTCAATGTAACCCTTGAGAAATAAATAATGAAAAGGGAAGCAAGAACTGTTATATAATCTATATGCTGTACAGAGTGGATGAACCAAGCATACACCTATTCAAGAATAAGATAAAGCACAGTCATCAAATTTTATCAATTACATGCATTATTTTAAGATTTTTTTTTATGTGGCCAACAATCTTTTACCTTTACAATTGACTATTGCTACATTTGGATGCACAAGTTATTGATGATCATATAAAAAAATACAGAAACAATCAATATTGCAACTACCGCCCTTACAATTCATATGAATGAAATAGGCTCGAAATTGCAATTATGTTGCTTTCTACTAAGACTTGAAAGGAAGATAACCAATCCTCCATGCTTGTCTATGCATATGAAGAAACTCTATAGATTGGAAGCAAAAAATTGCGTCACCAGTCCTCCATGCTTGTCTATGAGTATCGGGTGTTGTATCTATCGTTTTGGGTTCCAAACCTGTTCACAACATGGCTTTGGGTTCAAGTCACCAATTGGAGTATATTTTGCTCTTTCGTGCTTGGTGGTCAGCTTGAGAATGTGTAAATCATGCATGGAACAGATCTGGAAAATTCCCTAGACAATGGAGCGGCCAAGACTCTTTTCTATTCCACATTGTCCATAGACTCTTTCTGTTCCACATTGCCCATCCTATTTCTCTCTCTTTTTTTCTTACATGGGATTCTTATTATAGGTAGAACTGAAAGTGAGTTAATGATTATGAAACTCAAATGAGAGTAACAACCAACCCCAAACTTAAGCCTTGGTGGGAGAGAACAGAAGGATGGTGTTGCTAGGAGATAACCTACCCGACACATACGAATACCATACTTTGTTCGGTGTTAAAAAGAAAACTCTGTTGGTGTCATAATTGAAATGCGAGATTAAGGTGAAGCTTGCTCACAGCTTCAATCCCATTCTTTTTCCACCTCCTGAAGCAATTTTCCTTTTTGGACTGCTTTCAGCGCATATTGATAAGTATTTCTTGTTCCTTAACATGCATATTTTCTTTTAGACTTTGACATATTCAATTTCCTTTTCTTTTCTTTTTTTAAATAACTCTTACTCAAGATTTCGAGCATGCTTTTTAAATGATTGTTCAATACTTATGCCCAGTGTGTGGGATTTATCTCTCTAGATATGAATACTGGAGGCAATTAGTTCCAACTTAAAGTTTTAACTTCAGTTTTCATGTTCTTCCTGCTGGACAACCATAGCTCTTTCAAGATCATAAACCCAATAGAGGTGATGAGCGTAAAGAATTGAGAATGCTTTGAGGAGTTGTTATGTGGGATGGTAAGTCTTAATTTTATTCTAACTAGTCCTTGCGTAACTCGAACTTGGTGTTTATGTTTTACAAGAATGCACACAACTCTAAAACATCGTTGCTCAACCACTAATGAAATCGACAAAATATGCATTCTCGATGCTTGCTACAAATAAAAACCAAAACTCGCAATGGTGTTACCCATAAGGTAGGCCAAAATAGACTCATTTAAAGAAAAGCAAAAGAAGCAAAGCAGCTACAGATTCTTGCGCTGATAGACCAGCTTCATTGATGTCCGGTATGCGCAAACTAGACAAAGATAAATCTCATTTTAGAATGGCTAGCCACCACACACGTTGACAGACCTTGGGCCAGCCCAATGCATGCAGGAATGTTAACTGCAGACACCTATCTACAAACACCAAACAAGCACCACAAGCACAAACATGGCACACACATGTGAGCTTGGAGCCCTGTTCATCATGTGGGCCCGTGGTTTCCACACCCATGTTGTTGTATCATGTAAACAGTGATTGGAAGTTGGAATTTTTCTTAATCTGGGTACTGACATGAGTTTAAAAAAGAGAACTGATATGATCTCTCTCAAACCTACCAATCGTGTTGAACATCCAAACTATGAACATGTTATGCCCCACCCTACTTGTTGATCTGCGCTCTAGGTGGGCCACACCAATATGTCAAATCAGATCGTCATCTGTCCATTGATTCCAATAGTTTGGCGCATCTGATGAGCAGACTGTCCTGATTTTTGTGCCAGGTGAACTTCATGATGGGGCCTACCATTTTCATGTTGACAGGAAAGATGGCATGGCGCCACAAGGGCAATGATTTATCTTGAAGGTGATCCATTCTCTACTGAAAAAGTGTAGTTTAAGAAATGATCTTCTAAAAGACTAATACATTAAACAGAGGAATTTTATCAAACAGATAACATGCATGAAATCTAGCCATTTCATCAAACAGAGAGCATGCCATTTCATCCAGCCATTTCAACAAACAAATAGCAGGTCATTTCATCAAACAAGTTAGCATGTATCAAATCGAAAGACTCGAGAAAGAGAAGAAGATATCAAACCTATGGAGAGGAGCTTCACGACGTTTATTTTTTCGCAGGAGCTTCACGAGAGAATGGAGAGAGATAAAAGAGACGACAAAGATGCATAAGAGAGAGAGGGAGGAGAATGAGAGAGATGGAGTAGATATCGGGAGGGAGAGAGAGAGAGAGAGAGAGAGAGAGAGAGAGAGAGAGAGAGAGAGAGAGAGAGAGAGAGAGAGAGAGAGAGAGATAACGACCTTTTTGGGCGTGGCTCTGTTTCGAGCGCGCGCCCAAATTTGGGCATCGTTTGGTGAGACGGACCGTGGACGGTCCTGATAGGGCCTCCGTGGGGCCCACCATGATGTATTTAGTTTATCCATTCTGACCATTAATTTTATTAAATTATTTTAGTTTATAATCCTAAATTTCAGGTAGATAGAAGGCCCAAGTGGACCACACCATAGGAAGCAAATGTGATTTAATCTCCATGTTTCCTACCGTGTGGTCAACTTGAGCCTTCGATCTAGCTAATTTTTTTATTTCATGCTCTAAAGTAATATTTTCAAATAGATGGACGGCTTAGATAGAACATATATATTTTTTTAGGCCCCATAGAACCCCGTACAACACCATTAATTGTAAATGGCGTGTCAACCTTTTAGCTACGGATTAAGTCCGTAGTAACTATAACTATGGTTTATATCCGTAACAAAAAACTAACGTGGTTTGTATCCTTTGCCCCTTTTTTTGGTAGTGAATTTTCATGCTTGCCTCGCTCAATTTTCATGCTTGCCTCACTCAATTCCATGATAGATAGCGTTGTTGAATTTAGCGAGCACCACATAAAGTCATTTGTATCTTCGAAGCCTTAATCCATATAAGCTTACTCTCTCCAGTTGTTTATTTAAAAAATTAATACATTGCTTACTCTTTATTTCCTTAAGTTCTATATCATTCTCATCTATTATGGAACGTGAGTACTCGGTCCTCTATTATTTAATCGAGTTTTGTATTATGGTAAGCTTACATTGCTTAACAATTCAATAATATAATGTTATTATATTGGTTTTCAGATAATGGCTACGAGAATCATCTGCTGTTATGGCGGGGAGTTAAAATGCGAAAACAAGCGATACTCGTACACTGGTGAAAATTTGAAAACTTTTACACTACATGTTGAGACTACGTATGAGGAGCTTCTATCTAGAATTTATAGGATTATTAAGAGTAACCCAACAGATTATGATATTAGTATGAAAGTATTGTATCCTTGCTCAAATGAATCAATCCCTCCAACTGAAATCGAAGACGACGATGACGTGAGAGAGTTCCTGGCAATACAGTTGGAACATTTGGATAAATTCATCCCTTTAGTCATCGAGACAACGCAACACATCAATAGGACAACACACGTGGACAGTGTAACTGAGGAGCATGGCATGGAATTTGAATATATGGCATCGCCATTACAAGTGGGAGTAAGCAACGATCAGCTGCCCGAGCTGCCTCAAACATCAAACTTTGTAACTAGCCAAGTCAGCGGGGCATGTGACCTTAGCCTCATTTATGAATACATGACACCACCTGTTTCGAACAAGAAACAAATGCATTCAATTTGGGGATTTCACTCACTCAATAGTCAACAAAAGGAAATAAAGAAGACAATCACTATATTTGTTTATTCCGAATTTATTTACATCATTTCTCTCCTTTGACTCCAAAGTAAAATATTTACAAATTATAATACAAAAACTAGAATGCGAGTATTGAATCATGGTTTTTAATATATTTCGGTGTGTTGGCATCAATGCGCCAGCATGACATATGTCTTGATTGATCCTTCTATCTGATCCGAAGCCTTTCATTAATCTCTGATTCTGGAGAAATCATGCATATGTCACTGTACATGGGTGACATTATGCTTAAGAAATAATCACTATGCGCTGGTAGATGATCACTGTGCGCTGGCGAACATTGTACGCTCATTCATGTTGTGTGCTCATGCACATTGTGCGCTGACATGGTTGTGCGCCTACACCACTCGTTCCGCACAACAGGTGTGGACGCTACCTATATTCGCCTGAACTCCATGTCTCTCCTTCTCCTTCACTTGAATCTCGTGCTAATGACCCATATAGAGGCGTGATGGGGTATATATAGCCTTTTCACACGGGTGAACGTACCAACATGTCCATTGTGCATTGATCCTTGTGCGCTATCCTTTGTGCGAACCCCTTTGTGAGGACCCCTTTGTGCGCTGACCCTTGTGCGAAGTTCATTGTGCGGCCCAATCTGATGTAGCGCACAACACTATAGCGCGCAACATAAATCTCTTTCTTTTTTATGCCTCAATAGATGCCCCTTGATCGTTGCATTTTTTATTTTTATTTACAAAATAATAAAATGTGGGATCAATCACTTAACATTTCAATTAATCTACTCCCCTTTCTTCGTTGTGCGTAATCTTCAAATCTGCGCACAACGGATTTTGTGCACAAAGAAACCCGCAAGCCTATATAAACCTGGTCAGGGTTCATTTTTCACATTCTTCGCTTCGTATCGCTCCTCTTTTGCCTAACCTTTCCTGCGCACAACAAGAACTTGCGCACAATGAAAATTTGTGCACAACGACAATTTACACACAATACTTTTCGCGCACAACAAAATTTTGCGCACAATGAATAGTTGTGCATGGTAAACTCCTTGCGCAAAATAGACTTGCGCATAACAGACTTCATGCCTTATTAGTCCCTTGCACATAATAGACCTGCACACAACAGGATTTCCGTACATGTGACTTTGAACTTTTACATATCTCAAATTTCTTCCAATGTCTTAGTTTATTTACTGAACCTCTATATTTATAAATTTTGCAGATCTCCCATGCCCCACTCTAAGAGACCTCATATTTCCCTAGATGTTGTTGAACCATCAGACCCTCGGCCACTTGAGACTCAGACCCAGAAGAGGGTTAGATCATCTGAAGGCTACTTTTTTTTCTTCAAAGAACCAACCCTTTCTATTATCAACTTCGCTGACCGAATTCAGCGCCTGTCTGATCACATTCGCATAGCCGTTCTAATGAGAGAAATAGAAGGACCCCCTACTGAAGGTCAAGAATCCGATTGGGAGAATTGGTTAAAATCTACTACCAATTTTCGAATAGACGAAACTCGCCTTGCCCTCGCTGAAACCTCCCCTTCTCCTTCAATTTTGAAGCAAAAGAGGGAAAAAAGTAAAGACGAAATCTTCCAAGAGAAAATCCAGGAGCACAACAAGAGACCCTTCCAGAACGCTTGGGATATGATGAAGTCCCAGGCGGACACAATCAAATTCAAAAATCCCTACAAAGACGAGACCACAACCATCCCTCTACACCTTCATCGTCATCTGTCAATGATCCAGAGTGAACGGTCTGATTATATGACACAGAACTGGCTCCCATATGTGTCAAACTAGGTCATCAAAGAGCCGAAAATTCTCGAAGGCTATCTCACAGAGAAATGCTTAGTTTAGAAGACAGGGCAAATATTGTACATGCATTTTCTTACACCATGCTACAGTCCTCACACCATATATCCCACCCATTATTTTGAGACAATCCAATAACAATTTCATGCTCGTGATTCTTTGTGGGGGAAGGATGAATTTAGGACATGTGGTCTCTGGGCTGAACGCCCGTATTATAGTTCATGGACTAAGGCAATTCTAAAGAAATATAAGGATGCTCTTGTCACAGCGAACATATACAAAGCTATTAAATTTACTTCTGATTTCTTTCACAAGGATACCCCAATTTACAAAGGCTTCCTAAAGTATTGGTCTTCCGCCACAAATTCCTTCCACCTCCTGGTTGGCAAAGTGAGCATCACTTTGTGGGATCTGCACAGGATGGAAGGTTTGCTTATCTCTGGGTCTTTTTTGGACGAATATGTTCCTACAAATGAGGAGTTTGCTAACGTTGCTCCTGGTAGAGTACGTAAGATCTGAGCCTCCACCATCGAACTTTTCCGCGAGATGTCCTATTTCCCCGATGTTCACAAAATATCCCCATTCCAGTGGCTTGTGCATTTCTCGCGATTCCTACCGTGATTATTTTAACATCCTTTCTCTTTTTCAAATGCATCTTATATATATATATATTCTTATTTTCATATCTTTTCTCCTTACAGGTTTTCTAGCAGCCACTCAGCCGAATTAGAAGCCACTCGCAAGAAGATAAAAGGTCCAGCTAACTTCACTGCTGAAACTGAACTAGCTACTTTCTTGGCTTATTGGCTAAGTTTGGTCGTTCTACCTAGTTTGAAGTGTTCAGATTCTATTAGACCAACCCTATTTGTAGCAGCAGGCGCCATGACAAAAGACAAGAAGAAGTATTCTTTGGCCCCTCCCGTGCTATGTTCGCTGTATAAAGCTTTTGGAAATGCTACGACGCATTGCTCAAGCCCAGCTATTGGAACTACATCTTCTTTTACTCCGTGGCATTACTTCTCAGGTTGGCTTGGTGTATATATTTCCCTTGGACTTATGGTGATCCAAAGAAGGCTTATGTTCACCCTAAACAACTACCTTTATGGTATTTTCTCAGATGGAAGATGGTGAGGAAGGGATATGAATGGATAGTAGACAAGATTGATAATACAAAATCTATCGATTTCTTTCCCTTTTATTTTGGATCATCAAGCTAAGGACAGAGAAGTCGAAGATAACAATAATCTGGAGCCCATTGAAAGGACTTTCTTCCTTTGCATTCGCTCTTGTAGCTTGCCTATGCGAGAAGGAGTAGAATTCTGGAGAGAGCCATACTATCTGAGTAGGTTCGCTAGACAATTTGGTTATGACCAAGCCGTGCCTCAGGCAGGAAAAGAAGTTACGTGGATAATGAGAAGTTACGGGGTTGGCCCATATAATTGGGCTCTAATATGGAAGCAGCTTTTGACGAGAAACTTTGGCACTCGTTTCCTCCTCCTAGGGTTCAATGATCAGGTAACAACCTCATACCCTTGGATGTGATGGTGGACGCACCACTATTACTTGGTGCACAATTGCTTTCCTGTGGACCGTCCTATCTAGGTTCCTCCTCCACAGTTGAGAAACTATAGACTAGATCAAGGGATCATATATTTCATTGAGAAGGATCATGCTGCTATTCCAGGGCAACTTTGTCATAGAATTTTCGTATAAGAGCCGATCAGAGAAATAAAGCCACTAAACACTTTGGAGGGATGGGTTGCTTTTGGATCTCCCATTGATTTAATAAAACGAAGAGGAAGACAGGCCACTCCTCATGATGAATTTGAAACTCCAGGCGGCATTCTGACTTCCCCCACTCAAGAAAGAGAAGACCAGCCTGATCATCCTACCCTTGCAATCTCTCTTGCCATAGAGCCCACCACAGCTACAATTTCTCCTGTTACAGATCACACAGCAATCGCGGTCTCCCCTGCCGTAGGTCACACAACAATTGTGATCTCTCCTGTTACAGGTCATGCAACGACTGTAATTTCTCTTGCCATAGATCGGGTTGTTGCCACCACATCGCCTATGACTCACTCATGTGCTAAGTTATTATTTCCCGAAGTTCTAGCACACCAATTTCCTTCTCTTGTTCGAAGTGCTCGTCTTCTCCCTGTGAAGACTGTTTACAGGGGAAACAGACCATCTCGGAGGAGGATAGTTCATTAGACTATTCGGCCAATACTCCAAGCAACGAAACATCTTCCTCCACAAGTTTGACTGACGAAGGGGATGTCCTATTGAATCAAGGAACTGATGCTGAGGTAGACATTGAAGAAGAAGGTGAGGTTAGGGCTGAATCTCCATCCCCTGAAATCCAATCTAGTCATCCGAATGTTCCTCCCTCGATTGCGATGACTTCTTTCGAAGAAGAACAACTTGACAATGGAGGGTCTAACTGTTCTCCCGGAGCTAATATTTTCATTTCTTTTGATGCTTCATATTCTCCATGCATTATAGAAATCGCTGATGTAACTGGTCACGAGGCATCTAGAGTGAGAGAAGCAGAAATCCCTTCATCAGAGGTTCAAGTAGGAGTGGAAAATATATTTCTTCCCCAAAGCGCGGAGGTGAGTCAAGACATCGCAGAGGTCATGCCCGTGGTCACTGTGACGTCTGACATTCATGTGCACGCCGATAGATCTCCTACTGTGCGACCTCCTCCTATTCAACCAGTAGCTTGGAGTTTGGAATTCTTTTCTGATCCGGTTGATGTTCTGACTCCAACGACTCTGGATTCGAGTACTGGAGGAGCTCATGAGCTTTCTTTCAATGTTGCCGTGGTTACGGACATACCCATATCTTCAAAACCAGGAGCCTGTTCTGCTCAGGCTACTTTTGCAATTGACTCTAGACAGGGTATATACTCTTTTTCTTCTTTCTTTCATACTGCTAGATATACATATATCCGTTTCTTCTCTCTTTAATTTGTATTTTTTTTATTTTTAGCTACAACTATACCAACTCTGAGTGGTTCTGAAGGCTTTAATTTAGTGGCTGCATTTTCTGACAGGCTTTTATTGGAGAAAGTATCACCTCCCATGCTGGTGTTCTTTAAGAATGCAATCTCTGTTATCATAAGTGCTTTTAAGAATCCAGCCCAATGACCCTTTTTGGATAGTGCTCTAGTTGTTCTTAACCATTCAGCTCGTTTGGCCCATATCAATGTTCAATCTCTTAATGACTCCTTATCGCAATTCTATGATTGTGTTAATACTCTAGAGGTAGCACGAAAGGTAGTTGTTGCTCCAGAGATTTTGGATCGTCAAAGAGATTTGATGCTGCTCAAGGAAAGGCTTTCTCGAATAGACGACATTCTCTCTAATTGTTATGTTGTTAATCATTCTCTTCATGAAAGGTTAAAAGCTTCCGACGAAAATAAGATGATCATCGACAACCAAATTACCCTCTTAGAGAAGCAGATTATGCTGCTCAAGGCTCGAAGAGAAGAAGAAGAGTTGAACATTTGCCAAGTCAAAGAGGAGCTTGAAACGAATGCTCGGATTACTAATTTCGAAAGAATTGAACATGCAAGGAACAAGGAAGCTGTTGCTTCTTTGGAATAGGAATTGACCAGTGTTCCTGATCATGCCAAGGTCATTCTTGAGGCTGAACGAATGACTACTACAACACAAATTCAGTTGAAAGAAGATTTGCAGCACTATATAACAACATTGGGCATGTCTGAGGATCTATAGAAATTGTATTTTTCATGTAAATTTCTTTGCTATTCTTTTTGTGTGGTAACGTATAGATGAATTGTAATGTTTTGTTCAAAGTAAACATATTCTTGGCAATGCAATCATCGATTTTGGATACATATTGATGCAATATTTACATGATCATGCTTCGTCATATCTACAATTCATCATAATTATGAATCACAAAACACTCCCATGTGATGTTCATTTTAATGGGCGAAACTATTTCTGTTTTAGAGTCAGTAGAGTCAGTTTTGCACATAGTTTAAGCTCTTGAGTAGCAGAGCAATCACAGTTTTTTAGACTCATAAGTAGTTGGAGTCAGGTCTTATGTGAATGACATCTGTAACTCTCTGGAGTTAACAAGGCTTATCACTGTCGGGGAGTTCACAAACTGCGATCCATCTGAGGGGCCCAGTGAAGCTATCGGGGCTGTGAACTCAATGAGATTTACACATAGGGCTGACAATAACTCTTTAGAGTTCACAGGGGCCACAAGTGCTACCTTTAGGTACCAAATCCAAGGTCACCAGTCCATCAATGAGTAGACTAAAATTTCTTCCTCATGAGTTACTACTGGAATCAAACTAGGAATCTGGGGGGTCTTACACATAGTTGACCTAGAAGACACACTGCGGCATGCTTTTTCTTCGCCTGCAAGGTCGGACCCATTCATGGGAGGGTATTTTTATCCTTCCCCATGACGCTGTCGGAAGCTCTACAAGCGGCATTGGCCTCACGTGTGATTGGCCATTGGGGACTTTTAGTCATTGGCTTCGTCTGTTGCCCACATGGGTATACATGTGATGTGGCCTATACGAGCTTTTTAGGGCCACTGGCTCCACATTGCTGCTCGAATAACATATATATAGCGCCGATGATGATAGGTCTTATATTTAGTTGGCCGTTGAGGGCTTGACTAGGCTACCTTAAATGATAAGCTACCATCGCTGTCATCAACTTTTTATGTGGTCGGCTATATAGTTTATTTCATTGCTAAAAATGGTGAATCAATAATTGATATTTTGCCACTGCTGATAATGTTTTGAGAACATTCATATTATGTTTAAAATAATGTATCAGCTTAGTGATGATAGCAATTTCAATAAAATGAGTTTGTACGAGCGATTGATGACGACAACCATGGTTGTTAATTTTAGCGATAATCATCAGCGTGTGGCGATAATCATTGGTAATTGGCAAATTTGACAAAAATCATCGGCGCGTGGTGATACTTGATAAAATTCGTCAACGTTTGACGAATTTGACAACAACAAATGCTTGAAAGTAATCATCAATGCTTGACAACAATCACTAATGCTTGATAACAACCATCAATGCTTGACAGCAATTATTAATGTGCTCAATCTTGATATGGCTGATATGCTTTGAGAAGCTTTGCTTGAAAATTTGCGCCTTTTATTCATTCTTATGAAGGAGAGTACATGACTTTGTCTTTTGCGTTCCTTTCATCCCTCTACTTGTCATGCCCCCTTTTGATTAGGAAGCATTATTCTAATAATCTTCGTAATCAAAATCTCTATGTCGCGACCTTTAACAAATATACTGATACTACATCATTTCATATTGATCGTCCTTAGATTAGCATTGCCCCCATTCTTGCACTAATCTAGCCTGTGTATTCTTATTTTTTCTTTTATTTCATACACTTTCCTTATAACAATTTCACCTTTATCAATCATCTTCTGTAATTTAATTTTCAAGCTGAAACAATTTTCTGTTCGATGTCCGAGGAAACGATGGTAATAATAATAATCACCTTCACTTTTTTTCTTCAGTTCCTTTGGACATTTCGGCCATGGAAATTTAATCTTTTCGGCTGCCAGCAATTTGTTCAGCATAGGAAGTATATCATCTTCCTCGAATGAATACTTCCTACAACCCTTGGTCTGTGCAAATTCTTTCTTCATTTTCTTGGTTGTATGTTCATTCATGTTTCTTGTATTTGAACCTCCTTGCTCATTCTGTCGATTCTTCGTTTCTCTTTCTTCCTCAGTCATATCAGTTGGATTTCTCATGAGGTTCGGAACCAACTGGCTTATATAAAAGTCAGACACTTTTGTAATAATCCTTTATAAGCTGCAAGCGTCTTTAATCAGATCTTGAAATGTCTGTTTATTTGAATCTACGAGACTTAACGCAATACTCGGCCTTATGCATTCCAAGCATAACTTAACCTGTTCTTTTTCTTCTTTCACTAATCGTGAACGTGATGCCCCCAGGATTCTCCATCGATTAATGAATTCTCCAACCAGTTCATCCTCTCTCTGGCGAATAAAAGCTAAACCATGACTGACTTCTTTAGAGGATGATTCAACAAATTGTGAATCACTACAAGAATTTCTGAGCGAATCCATCGCTGCCAGCCATTCACTTATTGCAACAGCCTTCCCTTCATCTTTTCCAATCTTCCGTGGATCTCCTATAAATGTGGCATTCACAGTCATTTTCTTATCTCATTTCTCATCCTCTTTCATTACTATTTCACCTTGTTTTATCATTCTTTACAACATATCTTTTAACGTAAAACAATTTTCTGTTGGATGTCCAACATAATGATGATAATGGCAATATCTCTTCTCTTTAGTCATTTCAACTTCCTCTGGGCGCTTGGGCTAAGGTATCTGAATAGTTCCGGCGGCCAATAGCTGTTCCATCATTGGTATGACATCTTCTTTTTCAAAATCATACTCTTTATGATAGTCGTTTGATCGAGTTCGCTTATCATTTACTTGATCTTTATACTGATCTGAATCTTCTCTTTTTCTTGCTTCTCGCTTATTATAGAAAGTATTTTTCTTTCTTTCTCGAATAACGGTATTTACCAACAATCTATTCGATCCTCTCCTTTCTATTCTGATATGAAATGTTGACATTTTCTTGGCCATTAGTTCCAATGTATGTGCTTTTGTCGCTAATTCTCAGAAAGTTTTTATATTAGTGCTCGTGAAACTGAAGGCAATTCCCGGCTCCATAGAATTCAAACACATGTTCACTTGATCCTTCTCTTCTGACAACTGTCTGCATGAAGCTCACAAAGTTTTCCACCTCCATAGGTTCGTTTTCTCTGTCTCATAGAAGCCAATTCCACAACATTGACGTCGCACTCTGATGAGAAGAAGTTGGATATGAACGTGTCCTGCATCTGTTCCCAGGTCTGCATCTGTAACGGCCCGCACTTTAGCGTGCTTAGGTGTTACTATTATAGTCCTGATTAACAGGTTATGTGATTAAATAAAATAATCTATGTTATTCATCATCCTCTGATAAGCCACAAACCATAATTAAAATTTCAATAGTTAGGATATCAATATTTTAAATCCAACTGTTAATAAATCAATAACCATATATCGTGGACGACTTACAAAAATAAAATAAAATAAATATATATATATATATATATAATATATATATATATATATATATATATAATTAGGCCATTCGATCCATAACCTAGCCATGGAATTCTTGTTAGGTAGTCCATTGGACCCTCCTAACCGTTGAAATCCAAATAGGGAAGAATCCAATTGTTGAATTAATAAAGATCAATAAAATAAACTCAAAATTTCCTTGTGTGGCCCACTTAAACTTTGGAACCAACCAATTTTCAACCAAGGACGTTTAATGGACCACCCAAGAAGATTGGGCGGTGTAGATTGGCATAGATCACCATGTGGACCCCACATCCAATTAGTGCAAGTGCACGGATGATGTGCACACGCCGCGCATGAAACTGAATATCGGGTCAAATGCACTTTGACCAGATGAAAAACCAAAAATTTCATTTTCAAATGAAACTCCTGCCTGTCGCCTGTTCAAACTTGACTGTCCATTGGACGGCATAAATGACCAAATCTGAATACGAAGGTGTGATCCACACCGTCCATCTGATAGCCTGGGTCCCACCAACCTTGATCTTGATGAGCTAGCGATTGAAAACCACTCACGCCACCTCTTATAATGAATCAGCAGACAACATTCGAGGGAGTTGCTGACGAGGAATTTGTATCCACCTACGCCACACTCTGACCAATCCGACCGTTGGAAACAGTCGGACGGATACCATGTACGTGGAGGAAATCCGCGTCAGCCCTACTATTTCCAAAAGGAAGCCCCCTACTCGTCAAAAAGCGGAGGAATTCTTTCCACTTATAGACTTTACATCCCACCCGTCCTTCATCTTCCAGAAGCTTCATTTAAAGAGATCTGGGACATTCGAAATTAAGGCTGCTTGGGGTATCTCGTAAGAGAGCAGAGAAATCGGTGAGATGCAGCCGTGTCTCGAACTGACCCTCAACTTAGCAAATGCACGAATCAACGGCCACCCTTTACCGTGTAATGGACCCCACCTTGTATTTAAACCATATCAGGACTGCCCAAACGGCCCTGATCCATAGATAAACCACCCATTATGGATCTACCATTTTTGCACCTCATCTTCCTCGAACCAACTGAGAAACCCATTTTCTACGGGAGTGGCCCATTCACCCATCCGAGACGTAGTGGCCCATTCACCCATCCGAGATGTCCGTTGGGTTAAATAGTAGGGGAGACGCTATAAAAGGGCTATAAAAGGGCTAGGAATTAGTTCGTATCCCAAGATAAGAAAGAGAAAAATGGAGAGTGTGAGTAGGCACAACTGGAGCGAGTTGCTGGTTTGATAGCAACTCGACTTGGTCCATATCATTCGAATATTGGAAATAGAGCAGAGAGAGAGAAGTAAGATTAAGGGAGATGAAGGAGTTGTGGGAGAGATAGAAAAAAAAGGCGAGCATCAGTAGTCACGGCTGGGGCCGATTTCCAATAGCTTCTTCTGCCATATTCGTCAACCTGGAGCAGAAATCCCAGCTCTCATCCCCCTCTGCAATTCAGGTAACGAAACCAACTCCCATCCCTATTCTAAAACCATACCAAACCAGTCTATAAAAGACCCCAATCTGCTGTTGTTACAGAACGTTTCACCTCGAAACGGCAACCACAACCGACTCATGGAGATGCATTTCGAATCCCGATGAACCCAGAGCTAGCTCATCGTGTCCAGATCCTTCCCACATCCAAGTGAAACCTCTGATCAGGTAAATCCATCTGTTTTCCCCCCCGATCTTTGAAAAAATCCACCCACTAACCGATCGATTGTGCTGTCTGCTCAACTCAGTTACGAGTCGAGTGACTCAACACCCTCTCAGCATGAAAATCCCAATCTGCCATCATGGCAGTAATTGGTTTTCCCTGGAGTTGGGACCGGTGCTGCAAGCAAAGCTCTGGTCTACCAGATATAGGGGACGGAAGCACCATTCGCACTTGAGTCGCTACCAAGTTAATGACTTGGGTACAACGCTGGTGAGTCGATCCCAACTCAGTGGACTTGGGGAGCTGGTACCCTGGTTAAAAACTAGTCAGGAGCAATCATGACTCATCTGACGTGGGGACTGACCCAATCTTTCACAACTAACCAACTCAATGCTCCTTACCGAACTGACTCAATCAGTTTTCCAGCTGAGTCAAGCTGACTCCAACCAGTTGTAGATGATGTTGAGAAGCGTCAGGTCCAATAGACCCATGATCTAACCTCGTGGTTAACAAAACCTTAAAGCAAGCCCAAATGATCATTAGTTGAGAACCCCGACCGAGTCAACTCAGTACTGACTCATGGAGATTCTATAAACTCTGATCAGGGACTGTTTTCAATAGATATTCTTGAAAGGGCATTCTCCTTCAGGAAACCTCAAACCAAGAGTTCATAGACTCACCTCATCCATTCAAGGTGAGGAGCATCCCCTATAGCTTCTTCCTTTCACAAATTGCCATGTAGATTAAATCTCTAATGTATAGAATTTTAGAAAATTATTAATTCCTAGCTATCTTGAATTTCATGAAGTAATTGTCTTAATGCCATATTTCCTTATAATTATGAGTATGATGTATTGTCTTGCAAACTCTATGACACATTATAATTGTTTTCTTATGTTGAGAAAGGAAAGCTTTCATACTAGATCATTTGCGAATTACGAGATATCTCCTTAATGACTGTCTACATTCTTTAACCTCTAATTTAGTTGGCATTATCATGTGGATAGATCTTACAATACAGGAAATGAAAATTGTTTACATGTGGTGTAAAGTGATGATTGGAATTCCATCTTTCATAACTATCATGGGTTTGTCATAATACAAAAATTCCTCTTGTCATCTTTACATCATGAACATAACTTTAATGAGACGACTTGAGTTTTATAAACTCTTATTTTATTATACATTGTGAGTAGTATGAAGATCGAACATGGGAAGAGTCCTTAAGAGATATAGAAGGACTCTTAGATAATCCGAATGATATGACCTCACTTGAAAAGTTACATGACTCTTGGTGAACCCTCCTTTGAATGTAAAGAGATCATGGAAGTTCATATGGAACGATTAGTAAGATATTTCCTATTTGAAAGTTGAAGGTCATTCCTATACTATCAAAGTAATGTATATATGTGTCATGGTGCATAACATCAACGCATGATATGTGAGCTTTTCTGAGTGTTCATCGTAAGTCACATCTTGTTGGGTTGCACAAGGTTCTATTACCTAATAAGTCCAACCATCAAATTTGTGCCCTTGTACACTTTGGGCCGCTCTTTCTTTACACGAGGATTTTTCGAAATTTTATACCTCCTTGGGCATACTCCGAGTATTTCTCCAGGAGGTCATCCTTAGGCGCACTCACCTTCATGGCCTTTTTCAGGTAGTCTACCTACCACGGGCGGTCTTTTATTTTGACAGCTGGATTGGATACCCAGATCTGTGATTTGAACATACATTCATACATTCATGCAAATGTATATGCATTGTATTGCCCTATGAATTAAAATTGTTAATCTATTTTGGATTGATGTGTTATGGTTGAATCTATGAGGAAACTTTTCACTGAGTTTTCACTCACCCAATAGTGCGGTTGCACCAAATAGATGCATGTATGACTGAGGAAGATGACGCCCATGGTGACACCCCTGGTATAGCTAATGAAGAGTACAGCGAGGAGGGCCCGTTCACTAATATGGTTGAGCCGTTGGAGCTCAACTGAATGTTTAGGACTTATTTACTTTCATACTTCAGATACTATTTCCTTTTGTTTAGTTTGAAATTTTGTAATTAAAAATCCCCTACTGTGGGATCTTACTTTACTTGTTACTCTTAGTCACATATGTTAAACTCCCTTCACTAGTTTATATAATGGTATATCTTGTTGTTATGAATCATCTTGATAATTAGTCGAATGATAGTTTGATCTCATGACGTAACCCTTGGATTCTCGTACTCGAGCACTCATCCTCGGGTCACGAGAATCAGGGTGTTACAACATCGATCCCGCTGCTAGGCTAGAGTACTATTTAAATGCATTACCAGTCAAAGAAGACCTAAACAGCCGGAGGCAATATTGCGGTACTATAGAAAAATTCCCCATACTTGTGATGAAGTGCATGAGATGCTCCTCTAGCGATCCATCTTCATTGAACTTTTGAAAATCAGGATGTTTAAAATTGAATGGAAAGGGAATATCTTCCACCTCTCTTGGGTATGGAGTTCAGTATCTGAACCTTCCTGTACCCTCACATTCCTTTTCTGACTTGACTGCTTCCTCAATGACTTGTTGCACTTCTTCCTGAGTCATCGCTCTCGTAATAGGGGCAGATCCGTGCAATCCTGTTCTCGGTAGCTGTGACCCTTCGGGGTGTTGTTCTTGCTCATTCGTGTTATCGGCTACTGGGGGCACCGCCATTCGGGCTACGTTATGTGTAAGAGTTCCCAGAGCCTCCCGAAGGTTTCTGTATTCTTCCATCAGTTCTCTCTGTGCCTGTGCCATTTCGGCTATGCGATCTTTTGTAGTCGGGGAGGGCCCTTGATTTGTCTCGTCCATATAAACAACAACCTCTCCATTCCCTGATGAAGTGGTAGTCGAGGCTGAATGCGAATGCATTGATGTTATGGGGGTTACTGAAAGAGGAGACTCGTCTGATCTCCTTATATTTCCAGCGTAGCCAGTTGATCGAGGTGACATGAAGATTGGCGAGCCTGTCAATAACGACTTGCCTTTCTGTTCCCTTATCCACCGAGAGTTTCTAGTAGGCAGAGCAGGAAAATCGCATATTGTTGAGGGGATAATAGTTCGCTTAGGGTAAATCATCGGCGGAGCGAGTTTGGGGTGTTTCCTGGCTGTATTTCATGTTATCGGCCCCCTAACGCCTCTTGGTGGTGAACTTGCCCTGGCAGCAGTGACATTTTGGGTTCTTGTCCTCCTAAGTGTAACAACGATCCAGTCATTTCTTTCGTCTTGTGCTACCGGCGAAGCATTTATGACTGCGATAGCTGCTCATGGTTTTATGCGCTTGACTGACACTGATTTTCCCTTATGACACTCAGCCCGTTCATCGGCATATTCAATAACAAACCCTGTTGCAGTGAAGTAGAAGACTATTTTCTTCCGAATGATTGCCATTGGTTGATTGTAATTTCTTTGAATCTGTATTCAGTCATAAAAGAAAGCATAAGTCAGTAATTGAATTAGATTACATTCTACTTTGGAGATGAAAGGGAGGATGTTCCCGCTGAGAGTCGCCATTTTGACATCTTAACGATGCCAAACAATGGTGACTGTCCTCCGTATAATCCTTAAGTTAATATTTAATGAATATGATCTCTCCAGCAGAGTCGCCATTTTGTTTCGAACAAGAAACAAATGCATTCGATTTGGGGATTTCACTCACTCAATAGTCAACAAAAGGAAATAAAGAAGACAATCATTATATTTGTTTATTCCGAATTCATTTACATCCTCTCTCCTTTGATTCCAAAGTAAAATATTTACAAATTATAATACAAAAACTAGAATGCAAGTATTGAATCATGATTTTCAATATATTTCGGTGTGTTGGCATCAATGCGCCAGCACGACATATGTCTTGATTGATCCTTCGATCTGATCCAAAGCCTTTCATTGATCTCTGATTGCTGGAGAAATCATGCATATGTCACTGTACATGGGTGATATTATGCTTGAGAAATAATCACTGTGCGTTGGTAGGCATTGTGCGCTCGTGGGCATTGTGCGCTTATGCACATTTTGTGCTGACATGGTTGTGTGCCGCACACCGCTCATTCCACACAACATGTGTGGACGCTACCTATATTCGCCTGATCTACACGTCTCTCCTTCTCCTTCACTTGAATCTCATCCTAATGACCCATTTAGAGGGGTGATGGGGTATATGTAGCCTTTTCACATGTGTGAACGCACCAACGTGTCCATTAGGTGCTGACCCTTATGCGCTATCCTTTGTGCGCTGACCCTTGTGCGAAGTTCATTGTGCAGCCTAATCTGATGTAGCGCACAACACTCTTGCATACAACATAAATCTCTTTCTTTTTTATGCCTCAACACGGCCTTTAACAATAATAGCAGATCTTCCATCATCATCCACCACCCGAGCTGTACGTGTAAGTGACATTCCGCTTTCAGACCTTGCTGAAACATCAAACTTCATCACTCATTAAGTTCCCGAGCCATTCGATGATGCTGTATTCACCAATGCAGAAATATTGGAATATACGGATTCGTTGGGTGAACTGATCGATATAGCCATTGGGCAAACGTTTAAGGATAAGAGTCGGTGCCAGTATGTTTTAAGCCAGTTTGCAATTCGCAATAACTTCCAGTATAGGGTACTGTACTCAAATTCTAGGAGATTCACTGTGAGGTGCTACGAAAAGTCATGCAAATGGAGGGTTCATGCATCTCGGGTGAATGTTGCGGGGATATTCAAGATATAGAATTATACATCAAAACATACATGCAGCATGTCATGGATGAAGAGCGATTGTCGGCAAGAAAGCAGCAAGTTAGTGTGTGATCTGGTAGTTAACCGCATAGAGCAGCGCCTAGGGTTAAGGCCACATGATATTATCTTCGCTATGCAAGAGAAATATAATATTCTTATTAGTTATAAGAAGGTATGGAAAGTTAAGGAGCTCATAATTAATCACGTGATGGGGTCTTACGAAGGCTCTTACAGTCAACTCCCATCGTATTTACATGAGTTGAGGGTGGCTAATCTGGGGACGGTGACTGTTGTGGATGTTAACCAAGAGACTTTCAAGTTCGAGAGGTGTTTTGTAGCGCTCAGACAATGCGTTCGAAGTTTTCAAAATTCTATGTGGAGGGAATTGGCCATTGACGGGACACACTTAAAGGGCAAATACAAGGGTGTTCTATTCATTGCCACGACCTTAGATGGGGACAATCATATATTTCCAGCTGCGTTTGGCATCAGGGAATTAGAGAATAACAACTGCTGGAATTGGTTCCTTAACTACCTCAACCATACATTAGGGTCTCTTCCGGGTCTTGTGATAATATCTGACCGACACGAAGGTTTAATGAAAGGGGTTCCCCAAGTCTTCCCACATGCAATCCATAGCTACTACACGTACCATATCTATAGAAACTTGGTGGACACTTTTAAAGACAAGTCGTTGGAGATGTACTACTGGAGGGCTGTGAAGACATGTAGAATGGCTGAATTCAAAATGTTAATGTATGATATCGAAATGGCCAATCCCCCAGTTCATGCATGGTTGAGAGAAATCGGGTACGAAAGATGGGCGTCTTCTCACTTTCCAAGTAAAAGATTCAACCTGGTCACTACAAACATAGCCGAGTGTATCAATTCTCTCTTCAAATAAGCACATGAATACCCCGTTACTAAATTGATAGAGGCGGTAAGATTTAAGATATAGGAATTGTTTTATAAGAGAAGAGAATCTGCAACATCATTTGTAAGTCCATTGACACCATGGGTAGAGGACCAATTAAAGGATCTTATACAGAAGGTGTGAGATGTTCATTGTCATGCTATTTCTCGAGACAAGTACTATGTTATGGGCGACTATAATGATATAGTCAAGCTCAGTGAGCTTTGGTGTATATGTCGGGAGTTTGACGTGAAGGGGTACCCTTGTATGCATATCCTGTCAGCATGTATAAATTACAATCTTCCTTATTACTCATACTGCTCCCCATTCTACACGGCGCAAAATTACTTGACCACATATAATGAATCGGTGTACCCAGTATGTGACAAGAGTGAATAAGAATCTACAGTTGCCTTCAAGGAGTATTGTGCGAAGATTAAACCTTAGGACAGAGGAGGTCATCTGGATGACCAAAAAAGTAAAGAATTCTCTCACGTGGAGAAGAACGACAAACAGTCAGGTGCGGGCAATACAAACAAACAGGGCATAATCGCCGGAAGTGCAAGTTTCTTATACCTGATGTATAATATACTTTGTAATTTATTTAGTGTTTTGTATGATATACAACTTGTAATGTATTTTATGTATTGATGTCCTTGGTCAATTTTGCCTTGCTGAAAACAACTCTATGCCTTTGGAATTAAGTATTTTCATACATACAATTCATTTGTCTTTTTTTTATTTCAGTCATTTTTATCTTATTTTTTAAAACAGAAATTTATAGTTTTTTTTTTATTTTAATTTCCAATCATTTTAGTAAGCATTTCTTTTTCACTTGGTGGCCATTTAGGGTTTCACAGTTCTCCATTAAGATCGATCCGCACCATTTTAGTTTCATTGATCAAATGCCTCTCCCTAAAGCAGTAAAAAATGTAGGCAAAGCACTTTATACTATTTACAAAACACACATAGCCAATTGTTGCACAGTTGCTTTATTCAAGAAGTCCTAAACATGAGTTTAAGTGACAATAAAGAATCATGCACCAGTTGTAAATTCAGCTAATGAGTACAAATCCTTAATAAATAAGGTAAAGCACTTTATACTATATAAATGGTTAAGATCACTGTAAATATTGCCACCAATGATGATGGAAATGGCCCAATGTTTTAAAGGTTTTTTTTTTTTTTTTTGTTAGCATGTAATAAGCATATGCCCCACTTTGGAATCGATACCAAGACCTCAGTGTTGAAAATGAGGTTATTCTCACTCTGTCTACCACTTGAGTTATAATTCAGGTCATTAAAGGTTATATGCTGGATTTCAATTTAGACAGAGTCCAATTAGATGCAAGACTTTCCTCTATATTAAAAGACTGTTTTTGTTTGGATGCCTTGGATATTTCAATTACCAAGTATTGCAATGTTGGGTTATTGTAATTGCAAGCAATTATAATTTCTCCTCTTTCCAATAGCCCAAATATGAAACTAGAATCTCTTTCTCAGAGAAACTGTTTCTTGGAAAACCTTTCTTTCCATCTTCTAGCCTTCTCATGGCTAAATCACCCACAAATAGTAAAAATCAATTTCCATAGAATCATACATGTTAAAAAAGAAAAAAAGAAAAAAAAGAGGCATCAAAACATTTTTCCAAAGAAACCTTGAGCAATGGTGGGAAACTTTTTACCATTGTATTACCCTCCCTTTTTGGTAGTGTATTACCTCCACTTAAGCATTCTAAGTAATATGCAAACAAAATATTAGTGTATGCCTGCGCACCAATAATTTGGACTAACCACAAGTTTTTCATGATTCAAGTATGATCATTCCAAACAACACATATGGAAATGAAATCAAATTTAAATAGAAAACAACATTCCATGCCAAACAGTTGAAATATGCCTGAAATAAAAAATAATAATAAATAAATAACACAACTTGGGTTTGGGTCAACCTTAAGCCAATTGACCCAACCCAAGTGTTCGGGTTGTCAAAGTCCTTTGGTCAGGTCTGGGTTGGAGAATGCCAACCCGATTAGGTTCCAGTTTGAGCAAATTCAGGTCATCCATTGTACCCTCACCCAACTAAGAAATTTCTGAGCAGTTCCCCTCACCTCACCTATAAAGAAAGGGGCAGAGGCAGAGCTAACCCTTTCATTTAACCCGCTCCTAGTAGGAGAACATAGTACTAGGACTTACTAGATTAAACACCGGTAATTGATTGGTGAAGGGTGAAGAGAGTATTGACGCCTTAGGTAGCTGCTATCTATTGTAAGCTTAGAAAAGTAGGACAAAGCAGGTCGTTAGGTAGACGCCCCATTGTTCGATTGAAAACACGATGGCGCTCAGGCTGTGCGGGAGTTACAAACTCCCCACCCGCGAAGACCGTACGGTCTGCGCATGGTGCCAAGCAGAAGGCAACTTAGCTAGTAAAAAGAGAGATGTTGAGAAGCAGAAATGATAAGAAGTTGGAGTAAGATAGTCACAATTGAATAATGTGGCGTAAATGCATGCTGAGATGAATTTAGAACCTGCTCAACATTAGACCCACTGTGAATGGAACATGGCTGAATCAAACTGATGGATCATAATCATTTGATTTCACATGTTGGATTTAAACTACTGACTATTTTTTTAGTAATTGTGCAAGTCATGGCCATCAATATGGTCAGTGTGATGGGCACATGATTTGCATGGTCTGCTGCTAATCTCAGGCTGACAAAGTGGTAGTGAGCTTCTCCCTTGAAGACAAAGGTCAGTGGCTTGAGATTGGCAGGCATATAGGATTTGGATGGCCTGGGTTGTCATGCATGCATGCGACATGTCAGTTGCACAACTTAGTTCTGGCAAATGTACATCCTGTCTTACTATGATTAGTGAATCTGGATTGTTTGGGGTTGTTTGTTTGCAAAGATTTTGGGTAAATGGATTCAAAATCCATTTCATCCCATTTTAAGGACATTTGACAGCAAGAACTTCAAAGGATTTTGACTCCTTCAAGGACTCCAAACCATCAAAAGGGGCATTTTGGAACCACCCTAATTGTTGTTGTGCAAAATCCCACCTTTGCTAATATACAGTTGCAAGATCAGTTTGGTTATGTTGAAAATTTTAGGACTATTTACATCATCAAATTCATTTTTCACATGACATCTAGGCTGTGAAACAAACTTTCTGCATTTCACAGAATTCAAAATCCAAGCTGCCTCACACACCTAAGAGATTCAAAATCACAATGATTTGAAAATCCTGAAGATTTTGAATCCAAAATCCCTGAAATGACACTTCCAAACAACCCCTTACCTGACATCTTCCATACTTCTCTTTCCTTCAATATTTGCACATGAGTTGGGTTATGCTGATTTAGATTTCTGATGTCGTTGTCGTTTTATCATTCAGACAGTGATATCCGCCCTGCAATCAATTCTACAAAGAGGATTTCAAGGCAAGTGAAATTGAGGTATCACTTTTTCTAAATCCTAAATTCGTGCAAATGAACAAAATTTTCAGAATTAAATCAATCAGCAACAAAATGAAATGGATCAAAAAATCAAAAAATCAGGTCATCCTAAATCTTGAAATGGTATGTTCATTAGAATAGTTTGTATATAAAGGGCAATCGGAGTTAATAGTGAGAGATTTCATTAGAGCATAGCATTTCAAAACATTACCTAAATTTAGGCAACCTCAAGCATTTCATTAGAACAAAATTGTCAATGATACACATTCGAAGGCATTACATGCACAAAGACAGAAAATGCAAGGGTCGCCGGTAACTAGAAAAGCTTAGCGAAAACTACGACTTAAAACAAGTAAAGAACCCTATCCAAAGCTATTAACTTAAGAAGGCGACTACGGCGTCACACTTCTAATCCTCCAACTCTGTCGAAGGATTGCCTTCATTGTGTGGGACAATTCCTTCAGTCTCCTTTCCAGGTTTCCCAGGTTCTCTTAGATCTTAGCCATGTGGGCGTCGAGCGCATCTAGAATCTTGCGCTCGCTACGAGTGGCAGGAGGTTCCTAGTCAATGTCTTGGGCCTCTCATTCTTCTTCTCCCTCGCCCTCCTCTTCATCTTCGCACTTTCTTCATATTCGCTCTCTTACTCCACTTTGTCCCCGAACTCCTCTATGCAGGCCCTACGCTGCTTAGGGCTTATATTCATGTTGTTGAAAGTGTTCTCACTGATAATCTTAATCGGGACAGGGAGCTATTCATCCTGTCTGTACCCATAATTGTGGGAGATCTTATAGATCAACTGGCCAAATGGGAGTGAATGTTTCTCTTAAGGGGATTGCGCAACCTTCACAATTTGAGTTAGCACGAGAGTAGGCAGGCAAACCTTCTCTCCCTGTCCCACTTGGTAAAGAAAGTCTATCATAAACCTGGAGCATTCCGTGCGGTTACTCGACCTTGGATATACGTTGTAAGTGTAAATGTGGTGGAGTAGACGATAGTCAGGGGTTAGGTATGATGACTTGATGCTACTTTCCTGCCTCTACTCAACAAGTCGGTTGCATAAGTGGCGTGTGTGGTGGTCCCTCATCAGCCTTTGCGATATGTTATCCTCACTGGCATGCACGACCCCGCACTCTACCCCAAGGATGCGTGCAATCACATCCACGTTGATGCGAGCCTCTTGTCTGCCAAGACCAATGGAGAACCTAAGCGGCTCGAGAGAGGGTTTCCACATACGCGCATAAAAGGTCTGCACTAGACCCTCGTTGGCCCGATACTTTCCTTCTAACATCGGGCCCTAACCATTCTCGAGGAGGTGGTTGAGTAGTTAATGCTCGCCTAATAGCTTTTCATCCACATGCGCTTCGAAAACGATCTTGTGGTTCCTAAACTTGTCGTACTCAATGCCCGGTGGTACCACTCTCGTAGGAGGGACTAGGGGATCGAGTTCTCTTTTTGATCTACACTCATTGCTCGGGCCCGCACCGACATTTTATTTCTTCTTGGACCTCCTCTCGTGACTCGGCCTATCTTTGTCGAGGGTCGCCTGTTTCTTCCCCATGAGTGATAGAGCATGAAGACGGAAAAGATTGACGTTACTACTTCAAAGAGGGCCATGAAATTGGATTTCCACTCCTTTGCTCAAGAATGAAGCAAGGGATGGAAGTTTCTTAGAGAGAAGGTAGCTAGGTGATGGGTTTAAGGGACTGTGGGTTGTGGGCCCCCTTAGAGGAGGGGTTTTAGGCTTAAATGGGCAAGAATAGGTGGTTAAAGAGATGATTTGGAGGATTTGGGGGTTGGAGTGGGTTGAAGAAGGTGCATGCAAGTTAGGAGATGGGTTTAGGAGCTTGGAGATGAGGGTTTGAGGGTGAAGAAAGGGGTAGGAAGGGTAAAATGTATAGGAAATGCCTTAGGGGGAAGCCCTTAGGGCTCTTAATGGGTTTAGAGGTGTGGAGGGGCTCCCCACGTGTGGGAGGGCCCCACATGAACATAGGATCGGCGGCAGCCCAGCCACCATCTGGACTGGGCGGCGGCCCCGCTATGATCTATTGGGTCCGGCGGTGGCCCCGCCACCATCTGGACTGGGCGGCGGCCCCACTATGATCTATTGGGTCCGGCGGTGGCCCCGCCATTCACTGGTCTCCCTGGCGGCGGCCCGCCCCAAATGGCGGTGGCCCGCCATTCCGATGTGATTCTTTTCTTTTCTTTTTCTTTTCTTTTGTTGTTTTGTTGAATAAATTCTACGTTGAAGAATTTCTTTTTATCGCTTTTGTTTCGTAATTCACATGCTCCTGTATCTAATGAATGAAAAGGAGAAAATGGAAATAATAGTACTAAAAATTCAATCGAATTGTAAATTGTTTGAGGCCATTGTTAATGAAACTATATGAAAGTGGAGGATAACAAGGGAATATAAGCACATGCCGTTTTTTCAGCGATTCATGAAAGTGGGCATATGAATCATGACATTTCCTGTATTCTGTTTTAGTGGGTGATTAAGGCTCAGTTCAGTAGGAGAATATTGGGCTATCTGGATACTAGATTCTTGGGAGTTTGGTGTGTCGTTTTACTAGAGGTGCCCAAAAAATCAAACCCTGTTTCTTAATTTATATGATATTTTCAAGCGCCTACCACAAAATGACATGCTAAAGGCTGATGTTGCCTCCACAACTAGCTCTGCCAATGTCCTAAAATTATCTTACAAAGTGATGTTTTCATAGGGTAATTCATCCGCATGTTTATTTCATGAAAATAAGAAAGAAATTACTTAGGGCTGTTTGTAGACACCTATAAATTGGTATCTCATTTTAGTTAATCATAATTATGTTTTAGAGATCACTATCTCTCATACAAACTTATGATTATATCTAACAAAATTATGATTAACTTAAATGAGATTAAATCATTTTTAGGTGTTTACCAAACAGGCAGTGAGTCTTTTGTTTTAGTTTCTTGTGAATCGGATATATGGTGATGAGAGGTACTGAGTTATAGAATATTGGTCTTGTTTCTATCACTACAAAAAATCCCACCTTTAGCGACAAAAATTTTCATCGCTAAATTCGTCGCTAAAAGACCCAAGTAAATAGTTTTTAGTGACGAAAAATTTTAATCGTCGCCAAAGGGAAGCTTTTTAGTGAGGAAAATTTTCGTCGCAAAAAAAATTTTGCAAAACTTTTAGCTATGAAAATTTTCTTTGCTAAAAAATATTTACATAACTTTTAGCTACAAAAATTTTCATTGCTAAAAAATGTTTGCAAAACTTTTAGCTACGAAAATTTTCGTCGCTAAAAAATATTTATAAAACTTTTAGCTACGAAGATTTTCGTCGCTAAAAATATTTTCCAAAACTTTTAGCTACGAACATTTTTGTTGTTAAAAAATATTTGCATAACTTTTAACTACGAAATTTTTCGTCGCTAAAAAATATTTGCAAAACTTTTAGCTACGAAAATTTTCATCACTAAAAAATATTTACAAAACTTTTAGTTATGAAAATTTTTGTCACTAAAAAATTTTACATAACTTTTAGTTGTGAAAATTTCCGTCGCTAAAAATATTTTGTGAAACTTTTAACTACGAAAATTTTCGTCGCTAAAAGTCTCTCGTTTTTTTTTTTTAAATATTCCTACACAATTCCTGATATACACCTATTACAATATATTTCATCATATTCATCCTGATATACAACTATTATATAATATATTTCATCATATTCACATTCACATCCATCTAAACCCAAACTAGTAAATCCATCCAAACATAAACTACATTCATCCAAACACAAACAATCTTAAACCACATCACATTCATTCACGCATAAATACATATAAGCTTAACATCATAAATAAAATTACCCTAAACCTAAACGTTAACCTAAACCTAAAACCTATAACCTAAAACCTATAACCAAAACCTAAACCTTAACCTAAACCCAAAACCTATAACCTATAACCTAAACCTAAACCTAAAACCTAAACCTAAACCTAAACTATAACCTATAAGTTTAGGTTTAGCAAATCGGGTTCGGGTTTGGAATCGGGTTTAGGTTTGGGTTTTCAAGTTTAGGTTTAGGTTTAGGTTATAGGTTTTGAGATTTGAGAATCGGGTTTAGGTTAAGGTTATAAGTTTAGGTTTAGGAAATCGGGTTCGGGTTCGGGATCGGGTTTAGGTTTGGGTTTTCAAGTTTAGGTTTAGGTTTAGGTTAGGGAGTTGAGATTAGGATTAGGTGTAGGTTTAGGTTTAGGGATTTGAGAATACATTAAGGTTTAGGTTTAGAAAATCGGGTTCAGGTTATAGGTTTAGGTTTAGGTTAGGTTAGGTTATAGGTTAAGGTTTAATAAATTGAGTTTAGGTTATAGGTTTAGGTTATAAGTTAAGGTTATAGGTTAAGGTTTAGGTTATATGTTTTAGTTTAGGTTAGGTTATAGGTTTAGGTTATAGGTTTTGGGATTTGAGAATAGGTTTAGGTTAAGGTTATAAGTTTAGGTTTAGGAAATCGGGTTCGGGTTCGGGATCGGGTTTAGGTTTAGGTTTTCAAGTTTAGGTTGAGGAGTTGAGATTAAGATTAGGTGTAGGTTTAGGTTTAGGAAATCGGGTTCAGGTTATAGGTTTAGGTTAGGTTATAGGTTAACGTTTAGGAAATTGAGTTTAGGTTATAGGTTAAGGTTTAGGTTATAGGTCAAGTTTTAGGTTTAGGTTAAGGTTATATAGGTTTAGGTTATAGGTTTTGAGATTTGAGAATAGGTTTAGGTTAAGGTTATAAGTTTAGGTTTAGGAAATCGGATTCGGGTTCGGGATCGGGTTTAGGTTTGGGTTTTCAAGTTTAGGTTTAGGTTTAGGTCAGGGAGTTGAGATTGGGATTAGGTGTAGGTTTAGGTTTAGGGATTTGAGAATACAATAAGGTTTAGGTTTAGGAAATCGGGTTCGGGTTTAGGTTTAGGTTTAGGTTTAGGTTTAGGTTAGGTTATAGGTTAAGGTTTAGGAAATTGAGTTTAGGTTATAGGTTTAGGTTATAAGTTAAGGTTATAGGTTAAGGTTTAGGTTATATGTTAAGTTTTAGGTTTAGGTTAAGGTTATAGGTTTTGGATAGGTTTTGGAATTTGAGAATAGGTTTAGGTTAAGGTTATAAGTTTAGGTTTAGGAAATTGGGTTCGGGTTCGGGTCTTTTAGGTTTGGGTTTTTTTAGGTTTAGGTTAGGTTAGAGAGTTGAGATTAGGATTATGTATAGGTTTAGGTTTAGGGATTTGAGAATACGTTAAGGTTTAGGTTTAGGAATCGGGTTCGGGTTATAGGTTTAGGTTTAGGTTTGATTATAGGTTTAGGTTTAGGAAATTGAGTTTATGTTATAGGTTTAGGTTATAAGTTAAGGTTATAGGTTAAGGTTTAGGTTATAGGTTAAGTTTTAGGTTTAGGTTAAGGTTATATAGGTTTAGGTTTAGGTTATAGGTTATAGGTTTTGAGATTTGAGAATAGGTTTAGGTTAAGGTTATAAGTTTAGGTTTAGAAAATCGGGTTCGGGTTCGGGATTGAGTTTAGGTTTGGGTTTTCAAGGTTTAGGTTTGGGTTAGGTTATAGGTTATGGTTTAGGAATTTAGTTTAGGAAATCGGGTTCGGGTGATAGGTTATAGGTTTAGGTTTAGGTTATAGGTTTTGGGATTTGAGAATAGGTTTAGGTTATAAGCATAGGTTTAGGTTAGGGCGTAGGTTAAGGTTTAGGGAATTGAGTTTAGGTTATATGTTCTAGGTTTTTGGTTAAGGTTTAGGTTATAGTTATAGGTTTTGGGATTTTAAATAGGTTTAGGTTATAAGTATAGGTTTAGGTTAGGTTATAGGTTAAGGTTTAGGGAATTGAGTTTAGGTTATAGCTTTTGGGATTTGAGAATAGGTTTAGGTTATAAGTATAGGTTTAGGTTAGGTTGTAGGTTAGAGTTTAGGGAATTGAGTTTAGGTTATAGGTTTAGGTTATAGGTTATAGGCTTAGGTTAAGTTTTAGGTTGTAGTTATAGGTTTTGGGATTTGAGAATAGGTTTAGGTTATAGGTTAAGGGTGTGGCCCCTGCAAGTACAGATATAAACACTACCTGTCCAAATAGCCAGGCCACTCTAATGCTGTCCATAGAAAATGGACAGCTTCATCATGGTCATAACAGTGGTTCCCACCTTCTAGGGACCCCCGCTCACATATCCGGGTCTGCTTCATCAATTTTGAGCAAATACAGATATAAACATGGCCTGTCCAAATGGCCAGGCCACTCCAATGTTGTCCATAGAAAATGAACAACTTCATCATGGTCATAACAGTGGTTTTCACCTTCCAGGACCTCCGCTCCCTATCCAGATAGCTCCGCTCATATCTGGGTCTGCTCCATCAAGTTAGAGTAAATATAGATATAAACATGGCCTGTCCAAATGGTCAGGCCACTCCAATGCTCTCCGTAGGAAATGGACAGCTTCGTCATGGTCATAACAGCGGTTCCCACCTTCCAGGGACCCTCGCTCAACATCTGGATAGCTTCAATGCACATCTGGGTCTGCTCATTTAAATAAAATGGATTATTAAGATCATTTAAATAAAATCAGGTCCAATCAATAATTTGACCTGGAGGATTCTATTAGCATTGTTGACGGCACTTCGAATCTTGTTTTAGGGCCTAGAAATTCAAAATTAGATACAAAAATTAGAAAAACCAAAGAAAATTAAGAAAGATAGTCAAAGTCCATGTGAATGAGCATAAGTATGCACCTACATATGAATTTTGAAAGGCTATTGCATATCACAAAAAAAATAATAAAATAATAAAAAAAATCCTTGCGTTTGGATATTCAACAAAATGGGTTAGAATGAACTCATTTGCCTAATTCATGAAAACCTTGCGTTTGGATATTCAACAAAATTGAATTGTAATAATTCAATTCAGTTCAATAAACTTAGATTTCTGAGAAGGATATAATGGTTTTAAATCCATGGTTTTCTGGAAAAGGTCCATTTCCTGGACGTCAAATTCAATGGGGAAAGTAAGATGGTTAATATTACTTTTCACAGTGCAAAGTTTCAGTTGTCTCTTCTTTTACCTTCCATTTTCTTCTTAACAAGAAAATCCATATTTATTAATATTCTCATTTTTCTATTTTTCAAAAGAATGAGTTCGGACTCTGAAAGCGTCAGCTCCAACACTCATACTTTCAGCCCAAACCCTAACCAAGGACTCCAAAATTACCAAGTACTCATAAACATTCATTGCAAGCATTTTCTGTCTATGTGCATGACAACCATTCTATTAAGATCAATCCTCTTATTTTCATTTACAGAAACTAGTGGATGACAAATTATGTGTAACATACAGAGATGGTTCAACCACTTGTACAATTAGGGAAGGTTCAAAAGGACATACATATTTGAAAATTGGTTAAATCATAAACAGACGTATTATGGACGGAGACATTGTTTTCATTAATAAGCTACCTAGTACTCATAAAAATTCATTGCAAGCATTTTCTGTCTATGTGCATGATGACCATACTGTTAAAATCAATCCTGTTATCTTCATTTACAGAAACTAGTGGATGACAAATTATGTGTAACATATAGAGCTGGTTCAGCCACTTATGCAATTAGGGAAGGTTCAAAAGGGTCAGATTTCCACATCAAGCATCACACTATAAGAAAAATAGGCATTACCGGCGGCCAAAACCACCCCTAAAAGTCCTAAAAACTGCCGGTATAAGCCCGTGCAAAAAGCGCAAGTGTCACCCATATATCTTCAAGGGGAACCCATATATCTTCCAATTCTGCAAATGTCTGTTTTAGAGGATTGATCTCAGCATGCAAAAGAGAGTCAACTCTTGGATTCTTTTGTGTGTCAAACACATAAATATGACTTGACCTAAAGAAAAAAAAGGACCAACTATTCAATGATGGTGAACTGCAGAAAGAAACAGACACTTGTCTTCTAAACAATATCTTCTGATAAAATGAGTTTTGATGAACTACAGTTTCACATAACGTGATTTTCAGAACTAATTTCTGATTTGTCATCCAAACGAGATCTAAGCATTAACTTCTACAGAAAAGTGCAAGCAGCGAGTACGTACCACACCCTTAAGTACAATATTTGTTTAAGTGTCCTTGTTGTGATAAACAACTCCAGGACAGTCGATTAAAAAGATACTTTTCATTAGTGTTATGCACTGCCACACCTTGGTCTCACCTAGAATGGGAGCCACTTTGCAGACCTTGAAAAATAGAAGGCAAAACAACTCTGTCAAATTGGACACTAAATAAACAAGCAGCATTATCTAAATCATGAAATGATATACTTCACATAAATAATATGAGAAATATCTGATAATCTATCTGAACATTCTCATTTCAGCTATGTAATCATCCTAGATATTTACAGAGTTGTGTCATTTTTTTAAATGATGGAATTTTATTAATAATCCAAAAAGCCACACATATACCTGCAGTTATAAACAAATTACTATTGCAAGCTTACCTACAGGAGGAATTGAACCAACAATAATGCAAGGTAACAATGCAAGGTTTCTCAAATTACTCGAAGCATGAGGAATCAGACCAGTCAGATTGTTTCGTTGCAACGTCAACTCAACCAAATTCTTAAGATTCCCTAATTCTGTAGGAATTGTACCTGAAATCTGATTTATAGAAAAATACAAAAGTTTGAGTATGGCCACATTACCCAAAGCAGGAGGAATTGGACCAGTCAGAGAGAAGTTGAAGTTCCTTTTCTTTTTCAAATAATGAAGCAACAAGGGAGCACTTCTTACTATTGCATTACACCGATGCTAAGCCAATATGGGAATTCCTTCACCATCTCATAATATGATACAAATACATATTTTTTACAATTGGAATGGTCATCTTCATTGTAAAACTAATTAAGAATGCCTCATGAGTTTAGCAGTGTAAGAAATCATTGAATAGAGGATGATGCATAACCACCTCGTGGCGGCACCCATTGATCGTCCCCAAAGCCCTATGCATGAAATTTGCTGGTTGCTTCGTAGAAAAGAAACCACTGTATTCAAATCATCTTTCGACATGAGCAGACAAACAACAAGAATAAACAATAAAGAAAATCAATTGAGCATTAAAACTAGAGAATCATTAAAGAAATCACAAGGGCCATCATACCTCATGCCAACCAGGGCTGACATAATCTCCACCAGAAAAGCCCGATCTAGAAAAATCAAGAGTAAATATAGTAATATTAGAAGGAAGTAGGATTGCAACTGCATCATTTGCAGGTCATTCAGTTGTAAAATAAACTTACTCTACAAGGACTTAGAATGAACAACTAGCCTCTTTCTGTACCAAGAATATGTTGTTCATGTTAACTCTGCAATTTTCCTGGATTAATATGGTAATTGAGCGGGTCGAATAAGAGAAATGCATAACATTCAAGGCATATATGTATATTTGTCTCACATGAACAACATTGTACATGGAACAGTTTCCACAACTTATTATATGACCTATTCACACGCACTAGCATACATGAATGAGAAAATATACACCCAGTACATATTGCAACATATCTGTCAACAACTTCTCTTGATTCTCTCTAAATATATGATTTCCAACAAAATTTTATCAGCAAGGACCCGCATCGACCTTTACAATCATATGTACATAGAGGTATTGAATGTATGACTCCTTGAGGATGCCTTCAAATCTAGTTGATTCCTATTGTGTAATCTGTAATTGTTGAAAAATGGGAATCCATTTATTAAAACAAGCAAGATTGTCCCTTATAAAGGTTAAAGAACTGTCAAAAATTTATTCAGGTAAATGAGTACAAGGAGTGCATTTGCAGTTCGTTTTGTATAAGGGAGCAAATGATGATTGCTTGGTGTTTGTTCATGTGAGAAGAAATTTCTGTTCAATCTATTAATGAAGGCCCATCTAACCATCTTATATATATTAGCAGTAGAGAATCCAGGTGAACATAACAGGGATGCTATCCATCATTCGGGAAATGAGGCACTTTGTGGACTTGAACATCCAACTGTCATGGAAATTGTAGTCCTTTTTTTCTACATTTGGATTGTGATGTCCATCTACTAACCATTAATACCTTGGATTGTAAATGTTGGGACTGATGTTCTTTCCATTTCTTTTGGTAACTCCAATAGGAATGTTGCTACACATTTTAAAAGTCACACTTTACAATTCAGAATGAGATCCAAGTAGTTAATCAAGTGGGCATCTACTATGCTCATAAACTGTTAGTGCTATATAGATCAAGAAAGCATGAATTACTATAAACCTGGGAACCCAAATCCCCAAAACACAAAACCCATCATACCCCCAAAAGAAAATGTTGAAACAAACAACAAAAAGAACCCACCCTCAAACCCAACACGATCAGACCCCAAAATAAACCATAAAAGTGATTTTTACAAAAGCCCAAATCCTTTTCCCATTACAGATTTTAGGAAAACCCTAATTCAAATATTGTAAAATATGATAATATGCAGATTTGCAGATCTAGAAATACAAACCCTAAATCTCCATTTGAGAGAAATGAGTACCTGGTTGGGGAAAACTAGATCTGGAGATGATGCTAGAGACGATGTCTTGAGAGAGAGAGAGAGAGAGAGAGAGAGAGAGAGAGAGAGAGAGGCGAGGGCGAGCGGAGGCAAGGGAGTGCGAGAGAGGGAAAGTGAGGGCGAGAGGGAGAGGGAGAGGGAAAGGGAAAGTGAGGGCGGGAGTGTGTGGAGGTTTCTTTTACCAAAAGAATGACCTAAAATTTTGGGGACCATTACATGGACAGTCCTGTCATGGGCTCGTGGGGCCCACCATGATGTACATGGTTTATCCAATCCATTCATTCATTTTAGAATCTAATTATATGCGTGATAAAAAAAAAGGAGGCAGATTGAAGGACCACGTGGGTCACACAAATATAAATGGCGGCGACTTAATATCGACTATGGCGACTTAATATTGACTATTTCTAATGGTGTGGCCCACTTGAGCCTTCGATCTGCCTCCTTTTTAGGCTCATGCCTTAAAACGAGCTGTCCAAATGGATGGACGGCTAAGATAAAACACACATGTTGCGTCAGGCCCATGGAGGCTCTTAGGGTACTGTGGAATGGTGTGGCCCAAAAAAGTCATGGATTGACTTGATTTTTAAGCCCCAAGCCCACCATGGAATGGTGCATCTGACTAATTGGATAGATGTTCGACACCCATCAGGGTGGGGTCCACACAGCTCGACTGTATGAGAAGTTCCATGAGCTCGATCGAATGGAACCTTTTCCCATATATATATATAATAAATTATAAAATTATTATATATCCATCATTAAAATCCTCCTAAGGTCCATATTACTGTTTATTTGACATTTAATATGTTGATTAGGTCATACAGACCAGATGAAGGAGAAAAACAAAAATCAGTTTGATCTGAAACTTTTATGGCCCCAAAATGTTTTTTAATGGTTGACGCTCATTCAACACTGTTTCCTGGAATGTGGTCCACTTAAAATTTGGATATATCTCATTTTTAGTCTCATACTGTAAGTTGATCTTTAAAAATTGATAGACGACATGGATTAAACACATACATCATGATAGGGCTCACAGAGCACCAAACACCACCCATTGGATGGTGTCAGGGGGAGTAGCCAATCCATTTCCCTTATTTTTGGTGTGGTCGATTTAATCTTTGGATATAATTGTCATGGGTTACTGCTTTAAGAGTCACCAGATTGTGTCACGTGAGCTTGTGATATATCTGAAAATTGCCTATTGCTTGTAATTAATGGATGATATGATCAACAATTAAAACCCTAACATTTCGACCAGATTAGAGCTATGAAGGTAAAAAAAAAAAAAACATGATTAAGCCATAAACATCCCAAGATCCGAGCCAAGGTTAGGGAAAAAACACCCCTACTACTGTTGATACATCTCCGATTTGAGGTAGTTTCATAAGACCTATGATGATCTTCTCGTTCCTCTCCTCTTCCTTCATACTACTCATTTTTAAAAAGGGAATTGAAGAATCGAACCAGAAAAAACTAGAGAATCGGCAAAAATCCCCACATTTTTTTTGTGGTGTATCAACTTGAGATTTTGATCTGCCTCATTCTTTGACCCATGCCCTGAAATGATGTATATGGATGAATTTTTGTGGTGGACATTATTGTGGAACTATATAGGCCCCACCTAAATGACTACAGTTGTGATCCTTGTTTCCTGTGGTGTGGTCCACAAAAGTCTCCTATCTGCCTCCTTTTTGGTATCATAACCTAAAATGATCTGTCAAAATAGATGGATACAGTGGAGGCGTAGGATTTACACGCGGTTTGGTAAGTGACCCCAACACCAGCAGTCCATGAGTTAAAGCTCTATAAGTTACGATGATGTATGTGTTTTATCCACATCATCCATCCATTTTTCTATATACAGTTAGGGTATAAGCTCAAAAATGAGTTAGATTAAAATCTCAAGTGGACCACACGGCAAGAAAACAATGATGATCGAACGTTAACATTTAAAAACTTCCCATGGCCTACTGTAATGTTTATTTCTCATCCAACTTGTTGATAACATCACAGGCATGGATGAAAGGAAAACACATATATCAGCATGATCCATAATTTTTATGGCCCCAAAAAGTTTCCATAATTTTCCAGAAATTTGGATCTTCCTTATTTTTCATGATTTTCATGCCCTTTGAACTGTCAATGTCATCGGTAAAACTTTTCTTTTGTGGCACTTACAGGTGGAGATCTATATGGAGAAAGTAAGGTTTGTAACTTATTGAAACAGAATATGTGCTCTTTCACAGTTTTGCATATCCTCATTTTTTGGATATGTACTTCCCCTTGATTCTTTAAAAAATTACACTACTGATAAAATAAAAATAAAAATAAAAAGATTAAGAAAGCTACAAATTATTAAATCATGTTTCAATGTAAGAAGTGTATCTATATATATATATATACATATAATAAATTATAAAATTATTATATATCCATCATTAAAATCCTCCTAAGGCCCACAGTACTGTTTATTATATGTTGATTAGGTCATACAGGGCTAGATGAAGGGGAAAAACAAAAATCAGTTTGATCCAAAACTTTTATGGCCCCAAAATGTTTTTTAATGGTTGACGCTCATTCAACACTATTTCTGGAATGTGGTCCACTTAAGATTTGGACATCCAATTGTCGAACATCAACACCGTGGATTTGATGTGTCCCCTTTAGGTTATGAGATATCTCAAAAATCATCTGTATACAAAACTCAAGTAGGTCATACCATCTAAAACTATGTGAAGACATCCTAAAAAATATAAAAGCACTTGGTGGGGCCCACATGAGTTTTGGATGCAGCTGAAACTTGGTCTGACCCCTCATCCAAGTGGGACACACATAATGGATAGGTTAGATATGTGAATCACATTTAGGTAGGCCCAATATATGATTATGAATGTTTTAAGGAAACCCTTCTCCACTACATTTAGGTGAGTTACTCATTACCCTTATCAGAGTAAACTCTGTGGGGTCCACCATTATTTATTTATTTTATCCACTCCATTCATCCATGTTAACAAATAATGAAGTAGATCCAAATCTCAAATAAGAAACATTGTTTGATTGAACGCCCAGGATTAAAAACTTCTCATGGCCCATAAAAGTTTTGGATTAAGCTGATATTTGTTTTTCCCTTTGTACAGGTCTGTATGATTGTGATCAATGTGTTTGATTTCAAATAAACATTACAGTTACCATAGGAGGTTTTTAATGATGGACATTCAATAACTACTGTTTCCTGTGGTATGGTCCACTTGAGATTTAGATCTGCCTCATTTTTGGGATCAAGCACTAAAATGATATAAAAAAATGAATGGACGGAATGGATAAAAGAAAAAATAATGGTGGGACCCACAGAGCACCGATCAGTAGCCACCTGGCTACTATCGGCAGCATTTACTGGATGGTCAAGATAAAAAAATCCAATGGCCTAAATTAAGCGGACAAGTATACTCGAATCAGAGGTTAAGATTTTTCAACTAATTTAATTTTTAGAAGATGGCTTATATACAACAGGTCACTCAGTTTGGACAGTTTAATTTGAGTCAATGTACGTGCAACATGTGCAGTTCTTAGCTGCTCGTGTATCAACCGCAACAGTATGCCAGAGTATCCAAAAAACTCCTCAACCCTCAAAACACCTCCTCCCTCTCCTGCAGTCTCTCTCTGTCTCTTTCTCGTTTTGGGTGAAGAAGAAGAACTCTCCCTCTCTCTCATTTTGGGGGCGAAGAAGAAGAAGAGAAGTGGTATGGATTTTTCCTTTTAACTGAGATTTATATATATATATATATATATATATATATATATATATATATATATATATATATATAAATATAACACTACAATTAGATCACATCTCCTATTTTTTCTTTTTGGGATATTTTTTGTTTAAATTTTGACCTAATTTCAGCCATCCAATCTGCTGGATTGGACACAAGGGCTGAGAAATTCGATCATTCATCAGATGAGCACTTCCCACGCACGCCCTCTCTCTGTCTCTAAAGCTCGGTGAGGTATCTCTCTCTCTCTCTCTCTCAAACTCAATACTGATTTAGGGATTTGGGGATTTAACAATCTATGGATTTATGGATTTAGCAATTAGTTGAGCTTGGTCCAGTTTTATTATGTTTAAGACTAGACAATGCTCTTTCTGTGCTCTTCTTAAAACCCTTTCCGTTCACTTCAACTCTCCCTCCATTTTCTATGTATCTTTTTCTTTTGGTGTTCTAAGATGAAATGGATTCTGAAAGAAGCAATTTCAATGACTTTTCTCTGTCAATTTCTTTACCAAAAAGAGCTCCCTTCCATCCATTTCCATCTCTCTCCTTCAATCAGGTAGCTTTCTTCTTCTTCTTTATTTATTTATTTATTTATTTTTAAATTTAAAAAATAAAAATAAAAATAAATTTTAATTATGTTTTTTCAAGATCTGTTTTTCTCTGTCCGTATCCAGTTGAGGAAAAGAAAAAAGATAAGCTGTTGGATTGGATGGCTGGGATTATTCTATGGAGGAGATCTTTTTGTCCATTGTCCATTGATCCTTGATGGCAGGGCATGTATGCAAACTATCTGGAATGCTTGAAATGATCTTCTCCCCAGATCAAAATGCAGTTGAGATGGGTCATGCATTGTACAGTTCCTCAAGAAAAGGAAATGTAAAATGTTTTTCCCTAATCAACTGTGTTTTAGTTTGGACAATCATTTGTGATCCAAGCAATTCATCTGATATACCGCATTAAATGATGAGAAATCCTACCAACTGTTTATGCTCAATGTGGAAATGTCCCCCAATCGGTTGGCTGAGATTGTCTAGTGGAGGAGGCTTTTAATCTAACCCAGATGAACAGTTTGGTTGATAAAATGTGGGCTTGATACAGAAACACCCCCTTTTAAGTTATGTAGTGTATATGATACCTAAAAATGAAAAATTTGTAGAAGCCTTCTCAGGCCTACACTATAAAGAAATTGCTTCTTATTTCAACTTTCAACCAACATTTTGCAGTAAATAATGCACACGGTAGTTAAAACTTGAAAGTTATGTGCTAGAATTTGGTTGCTTAAATCTATAAAAGAATTGAAGCATATGCTTAACTTTGAAAACTAATCATGGATAAAATAGGAAGTATAAGTTCCTATTGCATTCGGTCCATGTGTTTTGATGTGAACTACAAGTTAAACCCAATAGTTTTGAGATCCAAACTTTAATTTAATGGGTTCCACAATAGATGGAGGGTGCTCCAAAACTCTTACAGATAGAATCTCCTAATCTGTCAATTAATATCCTGCGAAAGACGATTAAGAAAATAATACAACAATAGCCTGGGAAAAGATAGCTAAACATTGGATGGTAAGGAACTCCTAATTAGATTTGCTCGAGTCATGATAAATAGAGGACTTTTAGAAGTTGTAAGAATATCACTAACAGGAACACATTTCAAGCTCAGGTTGTGAAATTACTGTACTCATCCAAAATGGGCTTTAAAGTATGGATTGAATGCAAATAAATCTAGGTGCATTGGCTCCTCAGTTAGTTCCCTATATACCAAAAAAAAAAAAAAACACTACTGCAGTTGAACATTATATATGACGTAACACCAACTATCATATGGGATCAAACAAATCAAAATCCATATGAAGTAAACAAAAAATAGGGGTTAAACCAACATGTGTTTGAGATCCCAGCTTTCCTTTAGATGAGCCACGCCCAAGAATTAGGCCTTTTACACCTAAAGTCAGGAACAATGTAAACACAGGGGTCATTTGGATGCTTGAAAATGTGGCTAACTGTAAATGATTTAGAGGTAAATGGTTTACAGTCTATGTTTTCCCTTCATTCATGTCTGTGTGAGCTTATGAACAAGTTAGATAAGAGATGACATTAGCACACAGAGATATTAAAACAAGTTCCAGCCATATGGAACCATTAATCATGCATTATGATACATTTCAAATGATTTCTTCTTCTTCTTTGAATTTTGTATTCTAAGTTGAAATTTTTTATTTTATAGATGTTGAATTCCTTTAGAATGGGGATTGCTTCTTGTGTGGATGGCCTGATGAATAGTCTGGAAGATTGATGGAGTGGCCTGGCCATTTGGACAGGCCGTGTTTATGTATTTGCTTGAAATTGATGGAGCAGACCCGGATATGGGTTGGAGCTATCCGGATGTTGAGTGGGGGTCTTTGGAAGGTGGGAACCACTGTTATGACCATAATGAAGCTGTCCATTTCCTATGAATAACATTGGAGTGGCCTAGCTATTTGGACAGGCCGTGTTTATGTATTTGCTCGAAATTAATGGAGCAGACCCGGATGTGCATCGGAGCTATCTGGATGAGTGGGGGTACTTGGAAGGTGGGAATCGCTGTTATGACCATGATAAAGTTGTCCATTTTCTATGGACAACATTGGAGGGGCCTGACCATTTGGACAGGACGTATTTATGTATTTGCTCGAAATTAATGGAGCAGACCTGGATGTGTGTCGGAGCTATCCGAATGATCGAGGGTCCCTGAAAGGTGGGAACCGCTGTTATGACCATGATGAAGCTGTCCATTTTCTATGGACAGCATTGGAGGGGCCTAGCCAATTGGACAGGCTGTGTTTATATCTGTATTTATAGGGACCACACCCTTAACCTAAACCACACCCTAAACCTATAACCTATAACCCAAACCTATTCTCAAATCCCAAAACCTATAACCTAAACCTAAACCTAAACCTAAACCTAAACATATAACCCATAACCTAAGCCTATACCTAAACCTCTAACCTAAACCAAAACCTAAACATATAACCCATAACCTAAGCCTATACCTAAACCTAAAACCTAAACCTAAACCTAAACCTATAACTTAAACCTAAACCTATAACCTATAACTTAAACCTATAACCTAAACCTGAACCTAAACCTATATAACCTAAACCTTAACCTATAACCTAGACCTATAACCTACATTTATAACCTAAAACCTAAACCTATAACCTTAACCTAATCATAAAACCTAAACCTAAACCTATTCTTATAACCTAAACCTATACTTATAACCTAAACCTATTCTCAAATCCCAACACCTATAACCTAAACCTAAACCTTAACCTAAACCTATAGCATAAACCTAAACCTAAAACCCAAATGTAAACCTGATCTCGAACCCGAACATGATTTCCTAAACCTAAACCTTAACCTATTCTCAAATCCCTTACCTAAACCTACACCTAATCCTAATCTAAACTCCTAACCTAAACATAAACCTATACTTGAAAACCCAAACCTAAACCTAATCCCGAACCCGAACCCAATTACCTAAACCTAAACCTTAACCTATTCTCAATTCCCTAAAGCTATAACTTATAACCTAAACCTAAACCTATAACCTAAAACCTATACCTAAACTTAAAACCTAAATGTATTCTCAAATCCCAAAACGTAAACCTACACCTAATCCTAATCTCAACTCCCTAACCTAAACATAAACTTAAACTTGAAAACCCAAACCTAAACCCGATCCAAACCTTAACCCGATTTCTTAAACCTAAACCTTAACCTATTCTTAATTCCCTAAAGCTATAACCTATAACCTATAACCTAAACCTAAACATAAACCTTAACCAAAACCTATAACCTAAACCTTAACCTATAACCTATAACTTATAACCTAAACTTATAACCTTAACCTAAACTTAAAACCTAAACCTAAACCTAAACCCTAAAACCTAAATCTAAACCTAAACCTAAACCTAAACATAAAACCTAAACCTAAACCTAAAACCTAAAACCTAAACCTAAACCTAAACCTTAACCTAAACCTAAAACCTAAACCTTAACCTAAACCTAAAACCTAAACCCAAACCTAAAACCTAAATGTATTCTCAAATCCCTAAACCTAAACCTACACCTAATCCTAATCTCAACTCCCTAACCTAAACCTAAACCCTAAACTTGAAAACCCAAACCTAAACCCGATCCTAAACTTGAACCCGATTTCCTAAACCTAAACTTATAAGCTTAACCTAAACCTATTCTCAAATCCCAAAACCTATAACCTAAACCTAAAACTAAACCTATATAACCATAACCTAAACCTAAACTTAACCTATAACCTAAACCTTAACCTATATCCTTAACTTTTAATTTAAACCTATAACCTAAACTCAATTTCCTAAACCTTAACCTATAACCTAACCTAAACCTAAACCTATAACCCGAACCCGATTTCCTAAACCTAAACCTTAACGTATTCTCAAATCCCTAAACCTAAACCTACACCTAATCCTAATCTCAACTCCCTAACCTAAACCTAAACCTAAACTTGAAAACCCAAACCTAAACCCGATCCCGAACCCGAACCCGATTTCCTAAACCTAAACTTATAACCTTAACCTAAACCTATTCTCAAATCTCAAAACCTATAACCTAAACTTAAACCTAAACCTAAACCTATAACCTTAACGTAAACCTAAACCTATAACCTAAACTTAAACCTTAACCTATAAACTAAAACCTAAACCTAAACCTAAACCTAAAACCTAAATGTATTCTCAAATCCCTAAACCTAAACCTCAACCTATCCTTAATTCCCTAAACCTTAACCTACAACCTAAACTTAAAAATCGAAACCTAAACCTGATACCGAACCCGAACTAGAACTTGATTTCTTAAACCTAAACCTTAACCTAATCTCAATTCCCTAAACCTATAACCTATAACTTATAACTTAAACCTAAACCTAAACCTATAACCTAAACCAAAACCTAAACCTAAATGTATTCTCAAATCCCTAAACCTAAACCTACAACGAATCCTAATCTCAACTCCTTAACCTAAACCTAAACTTGAAAACCCAAACCTAAACCCGATCCCGAACCCAAATCCAATTTCCTAATCCTAAACCTTAACCTATTCTCAATTCCCTAAAGCTATAACTTATAACCTAAACCTAAACCTAAAACCTAAACCTAAACCTAAACCTAAACCTATAACCTCAACCTAAAACCTAAAATCTAAATGTATTTTCAAATCCGCAAACCTAAACATTAACCTATTCTCAATTCCCTAAACCTTAACCTATAAACTAACTTAAACCTAAACCTATAACCTACACTTATAACCTAAAACCTAAATGTATTCTCAAATCCCTAAACTTAAACCTTAACCTATTCCCAATTCCCTAAACCTTAACCTATAACCTAACTTAAGCCTAAACCTAAACCAGATCCTGAACCCGAACTCGATTTCCTAAACCAAAACCTTAACCTATTCTCAATTCCCTAAAGCTATAGCTTATAACTTATAACCCATAACCTAAACCTAAACTTAACAAAAACTTATAAGCTAAATCTATAACCTTAACCTAAACCTAAAACCTAAAACCTAAACCTAAAACTATAACCTAAACTTATAAACTAAAACCTAAACCTAAAACCTAAATGTATTCTCAAATCCTTAAACCTAAACTTAAACCTAAAACCTAAATGTATTCTCAAATCCCTAAACCTAAACCTAAACCTAAACTTAATATCAACTCCCTAACCTAAACCTAAACCTAAACTTGAAAACCCAAACCTAAAACCAATCCCGAACCCGAACCTAATTTCCTAAACCTAAACCTAAACCTATTCTCAATTCCCTAAAGCTAACCTATAACCTAAACCTAAACCTATAACCTTAACCTAAACCTAAACCTAAAACCTGAATGTATTCTCAAATCCTTAAACCTAAACCTTAACCTATTCTCAATTCCCTAAACCTTAACCTATAACCTAACTCAAACCTAAACCTATATCGTACACTTGTAACGTAAAACCTAAATGTATTCTCAAATCCCTAAACCTAAACGTTAACCTATTCTCAAATCCCTAAACCTTAACCTATAACCTAACTTAAACCTAAACCTATAACCTACACTTATAACCTAAAACCTAAATGTATTCTCAAATCCCTAAACCTAAACTTACACCTAATCCAAATCTCAACTCCTTAACCTAAACCTAAACTTGAAAACCCAAACCTAAACCTTAACCTATTCTCAATTCCCTAAACCTTAACCTATAACCTAACTTAAACCTAAACCTATAACCGAAACTTATAACCTAAACCTAAACCTAAAACCTAAATGTATTCTCAAATCCATAAACCTAAACCTAATCTCAACTCCCTAACCTAAACCTAAACCTAAACTTGAAAACCGAAACCTAAACCGATACCGAACCTGAACTAAAACCTGATTTCTTAAACCTAAACCTTAACTTATTCTCAATTCCCTAAAGCTATAACCTATAACCTATAACCTAAACCTAAATCTAAACCTAAACCTAAACGTTAACCTAAACCCAAACCTATAATCTTAACCTAAACCAAAACCTATAACCTAAACCTAAACCTTAACCTATAACCTATAACCCATAACCTATAGCCTAAACTTATAACATATAACCTAAACCTAAACCTATAACCTAAACCTATAAGTGTAGGTTATAGGTTTAGGTTTAGGTTAAGGTTGTTTCTCTTTTCATTTGTTTGGATCACCTCTCATATATTCTCTCTGTTTTCATTTGTTTTTTTCCATAGGATTGTTTGTGTTTGGATGGATGCAGTTTATGTTTGGATGAATGTAGTTTATGTCTGGATGGATTTATGTAGTTTGGGTTTAGATGGATGTGAATATGAATATGATGAAATATATTATATAACAGGTGTATATTAGGCAAAATATGATGACTTATATTCTAACAGGTGTATATTAGGAATTTTGAGATGAAATATTTTTTTAAAAAAGAGACTTTTACCTACGAAATATTTTGTAGGTAAAAGTCTCATTAACGCGAATTTTTTAAAAAGCCTTTAGCGACGAAACATTTCGTAGCTAAAAGTCTAATCCACATTTTTTAGCTATGAAAATGTTCGTAGCTAAAAGAAAACCATTCGATTTTTTTCAAAAACTGTTTACAGCCTTTAGCGATGAAAGGTTTCTTAGCTAAAAGTCTCTTCCACATTTTTTAGCTACGAAAATTTTCGTAGCTAAAAGCAAATCTTTCTATTTTTTAAAAAATTGTTTACAGCCTTCAGCAACGAAAATTTTCATCACTAAAAGTCTCCACCATGTTTTTTAGCTATGAAAATTTTCATAGCTAAAAGTAAACCTTTCGAATTGGTGGAAAAATTGTTTAGTGCCTTTAGCGAAGACAATTTTTATCGCTAAAAGTCTCATCAACATTTTTTAGTGCTGAAAATTTTCGTAGGTAAAAATAAACCTTTCAATTTTTTACAAAAATTGTTTACAGCCTTTAGCGACGAAACTTTTCGTCGCTAAAAGTCTCATCCACGTTTTTTAGCTACGAAAATTTTCGTAGCTAAAAATAATCCTTTCGATTTTAGTTGAAAAAATGTTTACAGCCTTTAGCGACAAAAATTTTTGTTGCTAAAAGTCTCATCTACGTTTTTTAGATACGAAAATTTTCGTAGCTAAAAAGAAACTTTTCAATTTTCTACAAAAATTGTCTGTAGCCTTTTAATGATGAAACTTTTGTCGTTAAAAGTATCCTCTTTGTTTTTTAGCTACGAAAATTTTCGTAGCTAAAACTAAACCTTTCGATTTTGTTTAAAAATTGTTTAGTGCCTTTAGTGACAAAATTTTTCGTCACTAAAAGTGACTTTTAGCTACGAATTTAAAAGTTCGTCGCTAAAAGTAAACTTTTAGCGATGAAAATTATTTTCGTAGCTAAAAGTGACTTTTAGCGACGAAACAAAATTTCGTCGCTAAAAACCTTATTTTTGTATTGTATGAAATTATGTAATTGGTATTTGTTTATTGGTGTCCATTTTATTTCAATGGATTCTTGTAAAATTGTTGTGTTTTGACGGATACATGGTGGTTTCTTTCTTGGGTTTATTAAGAAAAGGATTATTTAGTAGCTGATGTGAGGCCTTGTCGTGAGATTGCTATGGTCCAATTTGGAAAGTTCTTGTAGAAATTATTGAAATGTGTTAGATTTGATTAGGGAACTTACTTAGAGAGGCTAGTAATCAACTAGATAAGGATAAGAATTAGGATTGTTATTAAATAGATTTGATTAGGGTACTTACTTCCGATGTGATTCTTTGAGTTCGTGGGGGAAATGGTGGAATTTCGAGAGATGCTAAAATACACATTTGTATATTTATGAATCAAATAATTGCAAAATAGACGCATTCATAATAAGCTTTCCTTTAATGGGGGCATAGAAGCATGTAACACTAACTCAAGGAAACATTGAGAAAACATAGGTAAAATGGTGGAATTTTTTAATGTTATTTCAGGAGATGCTAAAATACACATTTGCATACTTTAGAATCAAATAATAGCAAAAACAATGGATATTTGCATATTTAGGAATCAAAAAATCATTTTCCCTCTAATGGAAAATGGAAAAAGACAGCTCCTTTATTTTATTAGTCAGATATGGGTCCTCTTGTACTAGACCTAACCATGCTCTGATACCAAGTTGTAATGCCCTGAATTTCAGGGGCCGAGTAGGAACTCGGCTCCTGAATTCTCGGGTGCCACGTATGCCCAAATGGGCCTCAGATGCAATTACATGTAGAGTATCCTTTGGGCAATGGAGAATTAAGCAGGACATAGAGCAAAAGCAAATCATAAGGAAATATCAAGTGCCACTAATCATGTAAATATCCAAACACAAGTCCAAAAAATTATCCAAGCAGGGAACGAGTCCCATCCATACACATATCCTGAAGAGTCTTGTTGATTATTAGGGGCCTTGCGTCACATGAACTCCGTGTCAAGACGCATGCATGTAGCTCTTAGCTAGGGAGAAATGGAGGGGAGTTCGGATTCTTACCTTGGATCAGAGGTAGCTCGCCCCTAGAGCGATAGGGTTGAGATTTCTGGCAATGTAGAGGTGGGTGTACTGGAAATTTTAGTCCCCTAACACATGCACCCACACACACTCCTTCCCTCACTTTCTCTCTCTTCTCTCTCTCCTCTGTCTCTTTTCTTTCTCTTCTCTCTCCCCCTCTCTCTCAGTTGCTGGAATTGTTGTGGGAGTGAGTAGAGAGAGGTTAAAGGGTTTTTGTCACGCCTCAAACTCGGAAAACGGGCTCACAAAATTTTTGATCCCCGAATCCGATGCCCACAGCCTTCGTAGTACCCCATTCTCGGATCCCAGCGCCCATACGCCAGATTCCGATCCTGGGATCCTACAAGGGGGATTTTCAGTATGATTTTTTTTTTTATAATGGAGCATAACCACAAGCATAACCAAGTCACAAAACAACATCACCACATATCCACTATAACAAAAACTTTAAGTACAATGCGGAAAGGGAAAAATAGGGTGATCAAAAATTCTAAAATAGTCTGATACGGCTCGTGCCTCAGCGCTGCTGCTGTCCAATGACACCTGCACACAACGGTCGTGCATAAGCTTACAAAAGCTTAGAGGGTGGTGTTAGTGTGTGCGCAAGGCAAGCGCCAAGTATACAATATTAGAGTAATGCAGAAATGTGCGGTAAGTCCATGAATGCTATCAGCTGTACCAAGGCTATATGATGTAAGGCATGAATGCTATCGGCCATACTAAGGCCATACGATGCAAGGTCTATGTAGCCAAATGTCATATGCGAGATGCAAAGTAAGCATGTTAGTACTCATCAAGTACACATATCAGTACAGTTCCTCTTTGGATATCATCAGGGTCTAATACACCTCACACTGACTGCCTCCTCCCTAGCTGCACAGTCAAGCAAATGGAAGAGACCACACTATCCGCCTGACCAGTAGTCTGCCAATACCTACCCGGCTTGCCAATAGTGGACTTATTTGTGAGCTGGTTAAACTCAGCCTAGCTTATAGCCCCCTCACTCGGGCGGATAAGGCCACACCCCCTTCCAACCGACCACGACACAGTGGGAGACGCGACCTACTGGTATTCGGCACTCGGGCGCTCGTGTATCCACTCGGTCTAGACGTTGGAGCATCCCCTGTACCAAAAAGGTTCTGGGATTTTCACCCAAGGATATCCTAAGTGCCCACAATGCTAGAGCCAATATTTTCGGTATCTGATACGACCGTCCATGATGTATCTGTGGAGGCTACGGCCCTGATGTCGCTAGGGCATGCAGTGTTCAAGTCACACATATGCGAGATGTATGAGTCACACCATACAAACATGCAGCAATCTCGTGCATACCACGCGCTCATGTCGGACACTCCATCTCATATGAAGTCCCGTAATGTCTCAGCCCAACGGCTTATGCTATGATCAAGCAATCCTCATATCAAGCATACATATGATGCATATGGGCATGAATCATGGAGTTATTCTAACCATTTTATAAAGTAATGAACCATCCTTACAATGCAGATGGGCCTAGACGGCCTACACATAATGAATATGGGCCTATCAATGGGCCCAAGGGAGGGTCACAATGCAGACATTTAACCAACATTGTACTTACAATGTGGACTTTAAACCAACATTGCTCCCAAGGCATGGTCCGCCATAAATATCATTACACAAACCATGGGAAATCAGACATTGTAATCGACCTATATACATCTCATTAGCCTCGACCCATAGTCCTCAGATATATCAAATGGGCCGCCTCATATGGGCCTTATATCAATCAATTGGGCCGCATCAATGGGCCTTCTGTACATTGCAATGGGCCATATCCCATGGGCCTTTGAAAACATCACAATGGGCCATATCCCATGGGCCTTTGAAAACATCACAATGGCTCTCGTAACATGGGTCTCATAAATATCAAAGTGGGCCTCGACAACGGGCCACAAGTACATTGAATGGGCCTAATCACATGGGCCTTATGTACATCAGGGTGGGCCTCAACAACGGCCACAAATACACATCAAGGTGGGACTCAACAATGGGCCACGACAATGGGCCACACCCGGATACAAGTGGTGATAATGATTTCCACCATTAAAATTCCTCAGGCCCACCATAACGTATATTTCTCATCCAACCTGTTCCTAAGTTAACATAGGGATAGATCAAGTGGAACAAATATCGGCTTAATAGGAAAACTACTATGGCTCCTTAGAAATTTTGAACAGTGGACGTCATTGTCCACTACTTAGATGGTGGGGTCCCCTTGAACTTTTAGATTTGATTCATTCTTTAGCTCATAACCAAAAAATGAGATTTCCAATGGTTGGACAGATTGGATGCACACATGCATCATGGTGAGACCCATGAAAGCCCACCATCAGGTATGTTATATAATACATAGTGTATATATATATATATATATTATTTATAACAATATATATATATATACACACACATATACACACATGTACAGACCCACACACACGCACATGCACACACACGCACACACACATGTACTCACACACGTACACACGCACGCACAAGTACACATGCCCACCGTCCCCTAAATGGTGGGAATAAAACACATAAATCACCGTGGGCTCCACCATCCAGGCGGACGATGGAATAAAACACATAAATCATGTGGGATCCACGTGGGGCCCACCATAATGTTTACTTCCCATCCAACCCGTTCATAAGGTCACGCAGACCTAGATGAAGGGTAAAAACAAATTTCAGCTTGATCCGAAACTTCTGTGGCCCCAAAAAGAGTTTCAATGGTAAGATTTTAATCAACACTGTTTCCTATGATGTGGGCCGCCTGAGTGTTGGATCGGCTTGATATTTGGAAGGGGCCCACTTCAGGGAGGCGCGCACCTCATGGACGGTTTGGATGTCATATATACAACATGGGGGGCCCATGGCTGGGCCGTGGGTGGCTTTCTGCCGGCAGTCACTGGCCAGCAGACGAGGCGCTGGCGTCTGCCTTTCGATAGCAAAGAATAATAGCATCTTCATTGTTGTATATGAGAACTATATTTTTTTAAATCACATTATTTCATGGTTTTTGGTGTGTGGGGCCCGCATCAGTGAAATATGACCCAGCCATTGCATCCCATGGCTCCAGACAAGCCAAACAAGCCCAATATTGAGTATTTTTCGGTGTATAGAAATGTCAGGGAAGATTTCAATGGTGAAAACCACCATTTACTATGCTATGGCCCGCCAGAAAGTCAGATTGGCATCATTTTTTGGCTCAACGCCTAAAATGAGTCAGGGAATGAGATGGACGGCGTGGATTTAATCAATACATTAAGGTGGGGCTTGCATGAGCAACCCGCCCAAAAGCTTGTAAATCAAGCTGACATTTCTGTTTTCCTTACACGTCCAGCGTCCTTGACGCTGGACGGTTTGGCATATCACATACTCACGGTGGTCCCTACTCAGGTGGGCCGCCAAATGATGAATGGTGTGGATACAATACATATAAAGTGGGCCTCACCTACAAATGACTTGGATCCAATCCATGCTTCATGGTGGGGTCCATCCAAGTGGGCCACACGGCCATATCATCACACACAAAAATAAATAAAAAGAGAGGGAGAGAGAAAGAGAGAAAGAGGGACACGCGTGATGGAGGGACCCCGCCACTATGGGCCCTCCATTTCAAGCATCCAATCATACATCAAGTGGGTTCCATTACATGTGGGCCCACCAAATTAAAGATCAACGGTGGAGATCCCTTCTCCACCAAGATGTAAGGTCTAAATGATCCATTTTTAGACTAGAAAATAAACATCATGATGGGGTCCATGGAGAATGGCCCCATCATGGAATGATAACAAAAATCAAGGTAGGCCATCGACCACATCTAGGGTCCTAAGTGAAATCCATACCATCAATTGGTAGGCCTCACTTGGTCCATCATCAAAACATGGAAAGATCTAGCTTAATAAGCACCCACCGTTCAATCTTCTCGGTCCATTAGAATGCCAGTCTCCTTATGTTCACTTTGATGGAGAGGATGAGAGTTAAATGGCTAGGATTGAGGATTAAAGGGATGGGAAAGGTGGGCCACCAAAATCACTCTTTTCTCTCCATGGGAAGGCTTGGACATGAGCCTCTTCTCTTGCTTGGGAAGAGTGATGAGAAATGAGGGAGAGAGAGGGTTGTAAAGAGAGAGAGGGTAGCTTAGGTAGGCCATAATTACTTGTAAGAGAGGGTGGCTAGCAATAAATGCTTGTAAGAAGGGCTAAGCGTAGGGTGGCTAGCCATAAGTGCTTGTAAGAAGGGTTAGGGGTAGGTAGGTTGGTTATAGCTAGGGTAGGGTGGCTATAGCTAGGGTGATGTCATCCATCACCTTCATAATTACCTAGAGATTTGTGCTACATGGGATGGGTGGGTCCCGCAATGTGCGGTACACGGTCATTATAATGTACGGTTCACATCTTATGATCCAAGTATCGGATTAGCGCATGAGATGCGGCATTGGAATCGCCCGACGGCGCGATCGCTAAGATATAAGTCTCGGGTTAAGCCGACTCAAATATACAGGATATGACTTAGGATCGATCGCAAACGTTGATTATACGTTGCAGGTTGCCAGAATTCGACGGGAAGGATCGCGGAAGTCGACGGAACAGTACGAACTAGGATATGGGTCTTACAGTTTTATCCATGGTTTTATGTCAGTTGGCCCCGAGTTCCGCTAATTCCTCCAAATGGCCCCACGGGACTCATTTTCGGTCACCATTTCTCGATCAAGAGTCAGATTTGACGGATGAGTGCAGGGACATATCTTCAATCTTCAAGTTATAAATTTGGATGAAATCCGATGGCCGAAATGCCCGAATTCACTGTCCTAAGTGGTGGGGCCATTTGTTTAAAAAGCACAAGATATTTGTAACGCCCTAAAATTCGAGGGTTGAGTAGCAACTCAACTCTCGAGTTTCAGAACATCACTTATGCAACATAGATGCTGATGATTGAATGTTGTCTATGCCAGTGCAATAAACATGAGTAAGATTATACCAAAACAGTAATTCATACTCCAGATCAATTGTATAAAGACAAGCGGAAGACTGAAACTGTATATATAAGGTATGTAAAGAAACGAAACCATCTCAATCTCCAGAGTATGAACACTAACTGAGTAACCATATACATGTATTGTTTCTGAATCAAAAGGTCCAAATACAACTTAAAAGATTAATCCTGAAATCCATGATCCATCGGCCACTAAGCAAAGTCAGTCTCGAGTATCGCATGTATGAGAACTCATCCTGGTCCTCATCGTAGTCTGACTCAGCCTCCTGAATCGACGTATCATCTACACCTGAGACAGAGTCTGGTTGGTGTGTACAACACCGTCCCGTAACGTGGGAGTGAGTAGCTAACTCAGTGGAATAATAAAGCATAGGTTAACATGTTATCAATTCAGTCAAGCAGTAATGATAAAGCAATACAGTCAAACAATTCTAACTACTCTTATTTAATGCAAGAATGAAATGACATGATGAATGCCCTTGCCAAACCACCCTCATGCGACACCATCTTACGTTCGGGATATGCGTTCATCTCTCAGTACTCCACATCTACCAGGCACATGCAGTGCGATGATGAGCATGATTACCGAGTAGTTATTAGTCCATTTCAAACAGTAGTATTGGGAAACTAAGGTACCTCCCTTGTATCATTCCCAAACATGATCTATTCTAGAGTCATCAGTCCTAGTTAATCTCATATGAAGGTGTGTTTCTAGGTCGCTGCAAAGGCTGTCAGGGCTGTTACACACAATGGTTACACCACTCCCCCATCACCTCTTTAACGGTTCATCACTAAGCTGATACAGGCCTAGTTCATACTCTATACACTGCTGCAAAACTCGTCGCCTCATCGCAAAATTTAGAGTATACTCGAGGTCACTACAAAGGGCTCGTCACCAATCAGTGTAGGCGGACAGCTCGAATATAGTGTCCCATACCACCATAATCGGCTCACGAGTCTGGTTACTCACTGGTCACTACAGGGAGGTACGTGGCCCCAGCGTAGGCTGACAGCTCGACCACGGTGTCCCATACCACCATGCCCGGCTCATGAGTCTTAGCAGATCGAGGTACCATGGTTAACGGGATTTCACTGGTAAGTTTGATACCTTAGGTTCAAGCAGTAGCATCCAAATATGGTGAACATACACAAGACATATCGGGTTACTTGACGAGCCTGACTATCTCGAGCGCACAATCAACTGAATGACATGAAGTGCATAAGTACTTCGTGTGGCCTAACCACTGTCGCCAACCAAAGTACGACTCGAGTTCGTCAAACACATCTTACGTGGCGAAATGAATCTCAGCCACAATCTCAAGTCTGGTACCGATTGTCTGGACTATAAACATAGTCCCAAACTCAATCAATCCTTATTTAGAGCATGTAAAGTAAAACATATTAAACAAAGTAAATCAAGCAAGTTAACAAGCATGTCATAAAGCATGTTATAAAGCATGTTATAAAAGATGTTATAAAGCACTATATGAACAGGAATACAAATGCACATATTTCATAAGTAAGCGGTTAAAGTAAACAACCAACATGGAGGAAATCATACACGTCTCTAAGGTAGTTGAGAATCCCATCTCAACACCTACCTAAGGCACCATCATCCAAACACTTACTCTCACAAGCATTTTCACAAACACTTAGAATACACAATTTCAACATATATAGTGTATGTTAGCAAAACATGTATTAGGGTGAGTCCTTTCGCCAAACAAGTATTTTACGCATATATAATATATTCACATGGCAAATAATCATGGCAAACACATCTCCAAAATGTATACGTATACGGTACTTTCTAGAATACACTATTTCTACATACATAGTGTATATTAGTAAATCATGTATTATGGCGAGTCTTTTTGCCAACTAAGTATTTTATCCATATATATTATATTCATACAACAAATAATTATGGCAAACACATTTCTAAAATTTATACGTATACGGTATTTTCTACGAATACCTAGAATATGTAAAATTCTATATTCTACGTCTTTAATCGAAACGTAAAACAGAAAGCACTTTGTACATGTGCAATTGTATGCAGATCATGAATCTATCATTATCTGACATTGAAAGCATTGAAAACCATAACCTATACACCTAAAGTCCTCACCTTTCGTCTTAGAATCGTAACGAATCAGCTAGGTTTGCTAAGCTTCCGTACTCGGCAGTTTGGTAGCCTAAAGAATGAAATAGGTTAGCTATTTCATAACCTACAACCTTCACACCCCAAAACAGATTAGGGTTAGGGTTTCTTACCTAGAAACAAAGTCAGAATCGTCGGAAAAGCGACGAGAATGGGCTTGTAGAACGACAGGGAAAAGGGTAGGAAGGATCTCCCACAACTCTCACTCTTTCTCTCTCTTTTTTCTCTTCTCTCTCTTGGGTTTTTATAAAATTCGTATGGTTGTAAGAGAGAGGGTTTTAAGGTCCTTATATAGCCTAAAAACACTCTAAAATAGACTTGTGGACAAGGTATACTTAGGTTATAACCAAAGCGACTCTGTTTCAGCTCAACGGAGGACTTCTGGCGGGCCACCTTGAGCCAAAGGTCGGACTTAAGCTCACCAACCTTGGATCTAGGTAGAGTTAAGTTTTCATTTCAGTTGGATTCCCAGATCACGCGTGGCGGACCAGTTTCAGTTCAATGGTTAGTGGATCTCGATCTGAAATTCCAAGTACATGGATATGTTTATGAAATTTTTCCTGATCCAAGGGTGTATTTGGGTCAGATTCTGACAGTCTGGTTGCTTACAAAATGTCCGCAAGTAACAAGTCTCATATTACTATTTGAGATATTTATTTTGTAAAGAAAACAAGTGTTCTCATACTCTCTCGCTTCGTACTCAAGCGAACAGCCGTGGGACACTGTCTGGATTTGATTTCCGAGATGGTTGTCAAGCCCAGCGAGGCAGTCCCAAGTCCTTAACTTCGTATTATTCGGAATCCCGATGTGCGGTCCAGACCTGATACGGAGTTTCAATATGCTCCCGAGAGCAGTCGGGTAATGAGTTTGATCCTAGATTTTAGGGTAACCTAGCGTCAATAATTCTACAAGTTTTGAGTCTTGCAGATCGTATTTAAAGCAATTCAAATGGATTTCATGGCTAATCTAGTTTAGCACATAGTTAACTTTGTCAAATTTCTAAAGGATTTAATCCTAAATGATTTCTGGCTGAGGTGGTACTCGGGCCATTGTACGAAAATTTTTGAGTCGTTATAATATTATTTCAAGGCTAGGGCGATTTGCACTTTACAAGTGCCGACTAGACGGCACGATTCATTCGTTTTTAGGTGTCGTCCATAATGGACCATAAGCCCAGTGAGGCCCATGGCCTCCCATTCAATCGGGTTTTCCTGCCCTTCCTTCGGCGATGCACAACTTGAACAAATAATCTCCAAGTACAATTTGGGCAAACCAGCTCTATGGCCTGCATTCAACCTGAACATAATTGGACTCAATCGCATTGTAGCTTAATCCGGGTTAATTTATCAGTGATCAATCCACACGTGTGATCAAATAGGACGGTCCTGCGTCAAATCACACCTAGACGCCTCAAGACACTGTTCCGATTGGGCCGAATGTTACAGCAGCCTAGGAATTGAGCGAGGTAAACTAGGAATTGAGCGAGACAACATAGAAATTGAGCGAGGCAACCTACGAATTGAGCGAGGCAAACTACAAATTGAGCGAGGAAACCTAGGAATTCATCGAGGGAACCTAGGAATTGAGTGAGCCAATGTAGAAATTGAGTGAGGGAACCTATTAATTGAGCGGGGCAAACATGAAATTCAGCGGGGAAAACATGAAATTCAGTGGGATAAACATGAAATTGAGTAGGGCAAACATGAATTTCAGTGGGGCAAACATGAATTTCAATGGGGCAAACATGAAATTCAGTGGGACAAACTTAAAATTCAATGGGGCAAACATGAGAATCAGCGGGGTAAACATGATATTGAGCGGGGCAAACATGAAATTTAGCGGGGCAAACATGAAATTCAGCGGGGCAGGAAAACATGAAATTGAGCAGGGCAAACTTGAATTTCAGTAGGGCAATCATGAAAATCAGCTGGGCAAACATGACATTAAGGGAGATAAACTAGAAATTGAGCGAGGCAAACATGAAGTATACAACATGAAATGGTACATAAGTGGGGAATAACTACAGGTAATAAATATTCATTTATTATAAATTTTATTCAGTTAAAATGGTACAAGGTATATCAAATAATGTATATAATACAACATCTCACAAAAATTCCTCACATGCCCTTGATAAATATCATCTACAGTTTACAGACAAGCAATCATATGCTATTGACTTCCTGCAATCGGTGGTGAATTTTTTCATGTCTGTTCCCACCAAGGTGAGACCACTACACAATATGTCGATGAATTTCATTACGAATATGTCGCAGTCTTAACCATTGTCCTGCTTCGGTGTTGATTCATTAACTCTGGTGGTCCACTTCTTCCCTTCAAGCGCAGTGCTGTCTCCAGTGGCATGGAAGATAATGGGGAGTGCCTCAGTCATCTTCTTGATCTTCTGCTTGTACTTTAATAATGCGTTTGTGCGTAAACTATCCACAATAACGATCTCTCTATCTCTAGGATATGTGACCATCAGGAACTAATGCGAATTTTCATGGTTCACGGGCGCATACACCTGTCCATGATTCAAAAAATAATATATTAGTCAAAACATGAGAGAACACATTACAGCTAGAGTTGATGTTTTATGACGAATGCATTACCCGTTCATAACACCAAATCACCTTGGCATATGGTTTATCCCGCTGCTTAGCAACTGCGAAGGGCGTGCTCATCTCGCCTATTAGTGAGGCACGTTCTGACATGACTTGGAGACCTAGTATGCGATCAAAATCGGCAAACACTCCTCAAGGCATTGCTGTTACAAACATGATCAAAGATTAATACATGTAAGAAAATAAAAAAGGAAAATAGATTAAGGATTGTCCAAATTAAACAATTACTGTAAAATACATGGGATAGAACTTACAATCCCAAGGATATACTATTGACATGTCAGACTGCCTTTTCTCAAGGAAATCGATATATTTGTCGATAGCCTAAACAATAGGAGAATATGATTTAGCTATAAATTAATATAAGAAATAAATATATGTCAATCAATGCATATAAGAAATAAATTAGTAATGCTTACCACGCTATCAACCCACGCATCCTTCACCCATACCGTACTGAACCAACAACCCACTGCCATGTCCTTATTCGCTTCATACCAGTCCTCTAGTTCTTTCAATTCCTGTGCTGATAGCATCCTAAATGGATCCATCTGTATAAGAAATGGTATCGGAGAAGTAGCAAAAGTTGTTGCTTGCTCGGGTTCGGGATCTAAACCAGGGGTTGTATCAAATGCAGACAGGGACAAGTACGGAGAAACCTTATAATATGACGGCTTTAATGCCCTTTTAGTTCTCCTTTGATAAACGAGAGGAGAAATGGGTGTTTCATCCAATACATTACCCTTAGCAATACTATACTATTGCACCTCCAACTCCCCATGTCCAAGTTCTTTCTCTTCAATATCATCTATTTCCCCTCTCTTCTTCAACTCTTCACCCTCCTTCTCCCTCATAAAATGTCCCCTATGTGTACAATAATATTCATTCTCCTTATTGAACTCCTCTCTCTCCTTTGTTAACTTTTCATTCTCCTAAAAAAATAATTCCTTCTCCCTCTTTAATTGCGCTCTCTCATTCAACTCCTCTCTCCATCTTCAATGCTTCTTTCTCTTTCAACAACGCCTCCCTCTCATCAAGCCTCTCTTCTTTCCTTCTCAACGCTTCCTTTTCTTTTCTCAATTCTTCCCTCTCCTTCTTTAATTCCTCTCTCTCCTTCTTCAACCCTATATTCATCCATAAGAAGAACATTCTTCATAATATCCCCCTTGTCCCTCTCCCTCCATGTCTTTTTCATCATTTTCATCTGCTTCATCGTCCTCCTAATAATCATTATCGTTACCCTCCTCCTCATCTTCCTGGGTCTCAATGACCTACAAAATGTATCAATGGATGTGTAAGAGTCGGTATACATTTATAATGACATTGGAATTATGAACCGAACGAATTAAATCAGAAAAAATATAGTTCATTTTTCATAACATCTCACCTAAAAACTGTCATGGACCAAGCGAATGACGTTCATTTTCCATTCTCGTAGGGTCGGTTCTAAGGTCATTAATACCAATGTTTGTAAAAGAACAAAGACTAATGTTAATAAAAAAGTGTATACGTTAAATTAAGCAAAGTAAATTCCAAAGAAATATATATATATATATATATATATACAGCTTTACTCTCGAAAATAACATGTATTTTGTTGTACCTCCAACCCTTATAGCCTCGATATTGAATGAAGCGTGGAATTTGATGGGGAACATATGAAATAACACACTCTCGTAGGGCTGATAATCTCTCTACCGCCCATATCTGTTATAATGAAATTGCACCGGATAAAAAATCCACAATTGACTATAAAGACTGTAATCATGTAGAAAATAAGAAGTCTTCTTACTTGTAGAGGAAGGACGCAACCACATACAGTGTAGCGAGGGGCACTTGATGCGACAACACCATCTTTGACTCCTTGTGACATTGTATAGTATGTAAAACTACCCCAAGGATAACTATAGAAATCATCTAGCGAGTAGACCAGGTGAATATAATCCAGGTTGCACATGATTTTTGGTTCGGTTCCCCTAACAAAGCACTCTATAACCATAAGTAGGGCAACGTTCACGATATCCACGTGCTTATTAGTGTCAACTAATCTTTCAAACACATCCATTAAGTGCTTCTTTAAACTATCTGTCTTTTAATGTACTTGTAGTGGGACAATTTTTCGGTATTGTAAGCTCTCTGGTCTTAAGCCTTGTAATAAGTGTAACATCCCGGAAAAATCCATATAAAGACCCGAGTACCACCTCAGGCAGAACTACCTAAGGACCGCATCTTATCATATACTTTAGGCGGGATTTAGTTAAGTACTAAACTAAATAATCGATGGATTAAGCTTTGGCCACAATTTTCACAAATGAGAAGGCCTAAAACCATGAGTACCATTGGCTTAATGCTACCTAAAGACCTAGGAGAAATCCCAAGAGCCTGTCGCTCTCGGGAGTACATTGAAATCTCGTATGGGACCAAGACTGCACGTCGAGGGTCCGATGGTCGTGAAACTATAGGACAATGTCCGTCCTGCTGGGCTTGACAACCGTCACGGGAATCAAGCCTAGATAGTGTATAGAAAGGCCCAACTTGAACCATGAGTGAAGTGTGTGAGAAACGCAAATATCTTTAGAAAATGAAATGAAACTTAAGTGAATTGGGCCATTTGCTCTCACGTGAAATTGAGGATTTCGGACCATTAGTTTGTGACCAAACTTCACCCATGCGGAAGAAAAATTTCCTTACAAATATCCATATAACTGTGGCCCCGATTGAGTAAGTATGACTGTTGATCTGACGTAGGCCCTCCACAGTTGATTAGCTTATCCGATCGTACTTAAATAATTTCTTGGCATGGATCCATTGTCAGGGAATATACCCTATGACGTAAATGGGTCGTGGGCCTCCCTATGAGCCCTATTCGTCAGAAACAACTCCCCAAAGGGTATAAACAATGTATAAAGTGGCCCTGGGGCCATTTGCATCACTTTTGGGCTTATAAATAACCCTTATTTCTCTCCCTCACTCCCATATACGAATTTTGTAAAAACCTTAAGGGAGAGAGAGGAGAAAAAGAGGAGAAACGAGGAAAGAGAGGAGAGATTTTAGGAGATCACTGCAGGAATCCTCTCTCATGAATCCACGCACCAAATCTTTGCCCCGTTGCGCTACCCAACCTTTTTCGGTTATGATTTTGGGTAAGAAATCCTAACCCTAATATCGTTGTAGAGATCCAGGATAATTGTTCGTCAACCTAGCTAACCTATTTCATCATTTAGGTGCCCGACGTTCTATTTTCGGAAACGTAGGTTTTGGACCGAGTCTGAGTCGAGCATCCCGATGAAAGGTGCGGACTATAAACGCTTAGGTTGTAGTTTATCAATGCTTTCATGTCAGCTAATGATTTATTTCTAACTTGATTGCTACCATATTGTTTTAGATACATCGATTTCGGTATGATATACACCTATGAACTGTGATGAGTAAAAGATGCATCCCATGTGTTTGTTGAAATGTTTGAATGAGCATTTGAAAATGATTTGTGCTTGCCATGATTACTGATATAGGATTCATCATTGTCATATGCATGTTGATCTCCCTGTATAAGGAATTGATAAAACATATGTTGTAACTAATCTAGTCCATGTGTTTGATGAATTGTCTGAATGAGAAATTGTTGATGATTTGTATTTATTACGGGTATCAAGATAGGATTCTTTACTGCCTTATGCATATGTATAAATTCCTTCATGTAATCATTCGTTCCTCTATGTAATTAATTGATTAAATGTAAGTGTTTGGTAATATGATCGATGTGTTTGATGAAATGCCCAATTGAGGAATCCGCTTGGATTGTTTGTTAAATACTGCGATGAATATCACGTGTTTGTTAGCTACATATGAGTAGGATTGAGGCTACATTGTAGCCTAGGAAATTGGTAACAGTCCCTATTCGGGTGGCTGAATTAGTCTTGCCACATTGGGTATACTCGATGAATTCGGGCTGCACGACGATTGTCGACAATGGTTAGGCCACGAGGGGTGCTTATGCGCTCTATGGTAATTAAGTCAGTGTGTGCCCGTACCAATCAAGCCTGCCTAACGAACCGATTGACCTGAATTGAAATAATCAGTAGATTAGCTTAAACCGCTTTTTATATGAATTGCAAGACCCAAAACCAGTATAATTATTGACTCTATATTACCTAAAAACTTGGGATCAATCTCAAAACCTAGTTGCTCTTGGGAGCACATTGAAACTCCATATCGGACCTAAACCGCTCATTGAAAGTCCGATTACCGCGAAACTATGCGGTTATGACCACCTTACTAGGCTTGACAAGCATCGCGAGAATCAAGTCCGAATTGTATCTAGAAACACACAACTAAAGCCCTGAGTAAAGTGTGTGAGAAATGCGAATATCTTTAAAAAATAAACTCAGATTAAGTGAATTGGGTCGTTCACTTGCAGGTCAAATTTAAGGTTTCAGACCATCAGATTCTGACCCAAGTACACCCTTAGATCAGGAAAATTTCCCTACACATGTTAGTGTACTTGTGGCCCTGAACGAGTAACGATGACCGTTGAACTGAAATTGGTCCTCCACGATCGATCCACAAATTTGATCGAACCGAAATATTAACCTGACCTAGATCCATCATCAGGAAACTTTCCCCGGACCGTATGCAGGTAATGGACCTTTAAATAAACTTCATTGACTCGAAATAGATGACTTTTGGTTGTATCCTAAGTATACCATGGCCCTGGGGCCATTGACATCACTTCCGGGCTTATATAATGCCCTAAACCCACCCCTCTCTCATTCCATACGAATTTTCTAAACCCTAAGAGAGAGAAGAGAGAAAAGAGAATGAGAAAGTGAGGAGAAGTGAGAGAGAGAGAGAGAGTTGTGGTTTGTCAGTGGGATTTATTCCCACCACTCCACGTGCTAAATCACCTCTCCCGTGTCGCTACACCGGAGATTCCAATTCCATTTTTGGGTAAGAAACCCTAACCCTAATATGATTTAGGTATCCAAGTAGAAGAATCGATGAAATAGCTAACCTATTTCATGATTCCGGTAGCCATTGTGCCGTAGACGAAGTCATAGTGTTCGAACTGAGTTTGATACGAGTTTACCGACAAAAGGTACGGACTACAAACGTTTAGGCTATGGTTTTCAAGGCTTTCAATGTCAGTTAATGATTTATGAATGACTTGATTGCTGTCACATATACTTAGATGCGATGTTTTCCGCGTATTACACATATATATGAACTATGTTGAATATAATACATTCCATGTGTTTGTTGAAATGTTCAAATGAATATGGAATTATGATTTGTTCTTGTCATGATTATTAACTGAGAATACATGATTGTTGTATGTGTGACAACTCCTTTGTGAAAGGATCTGCCATAATATATGTTTTAACTAATTTCTTACATGTATGTTGAATGTGTAGTCCAAGTATTTGATAAAATGTCTGAATGAGTAATTGGTTGATGAAATACATTTATTAAAGGTGTTGAGATGAGATCCTTAATTAACCTAGCTATACGAATAGATTCCTTCATGTAGGTTGCATTCGGCTATGTGATTCATGTATGAAATGCCTATGTATGATAACATGTGCACTATATATTTGTTAAAATGCTCAAATGAGATTTATATTTGAATTAGTTGTTACATGCTGTTTTGACTGTCATATATGAATGCCTATTGCATTTGAGTATGATTGGAACTAATACATAGTCCAGGCAATCGGTAACGGTCTATAATTAGTGGCCGAACTAGTTTTGCCATAACGGATACGTTCGATGAATCTGAGTCGTACGGTGATTATCAACAGTGGTTGGGCCACAATGAGTGTGTATGTGCTCCATGTCGATTAATTCAACGTGCGCTCATACCAGTCGAGCTTGTCAAGTAACCCGATTGGCCTAATATATGTTCACCATGTATGAACGCTACTGCCTAAATTTAAGGTACTACTTACCAGTGAAAAGCCCATTTAACCTTGGTATCATGATCCGCTAAGACTCATGAGCCGGGCATAGTCGTATGGGACACCGTGGTCGAGCTGTCGGCATACGCTCGGGTGACTAGTCTCCCCATAGTGACCAGTGTGTAACCCAAACTCGTGAGTTGAATACTGTGGTATGGGACACTGTATTCGAGTTGTCGGCCTGCGCTAAGGTGACAAGTCTTCCCGTAGTGACCTCACTACAAGAAATACCACTTTTAGCGACGAAAATTTCCGTCGCTAAAAGTCAAATTTTTATAGATAAAAACTTTTAGCGACGAAAATTTTCGTCTCTAAAAAAACTATAAAAGACTTTTAGCTGCTAAAAAATTCGTTCCACTTTTAGGGATGAAAATTTACGTAGCTAAAAAAAATATCCAAGACTTTTTAGGAGCAAAAATTTGCACTGCCAAAAAGATCCTTCCACTTGTGGCGACGAAAATTTTCTTCGCTAAAAAAACTGTACAAGACTTTTAACAGCAAAAATTTTTTATGCTAAAAAAGACGTTCAACTTTTAGCGACGAAAATTTTTGTTACTAAAGAAATTGTACAAGACTTTAGCAGCGAAAATATTTGCTGCTAAAAAAATCGTTTCACTTTTGGCGATGAAAATTTTCGTGGCTAAAAAAAATTTCCAAGACTTTTAGCAGCGAAAATTTTCGCTGCTAAAAAAATTCGTTCCACTTTTAGCAACAAAAATTTTTGTTGCTAAAAAACTTTCCTTGGTTTTTAGCAGCGAAAATTTTCGGTGCTAAAAATAAATTCCAAAACTTTTAGCTACGAAAAGTTTCGTCGCTAAAAAACATTTACTAAACATTTAGCTACGAAAATTTTCGTCGCTAAAAGTCTGTCTCTTTTTATATATATATACAGCTCAAAATTCTGCACAAAATTCTTGATATACACCTGTTAACAATATATTTCATCATATTCTTCCTGATATACACTTGTTATATAATATATTTCATCATATTCACATTCACATCCATAAAAATCCAAACATAAAAGTACATTCATCCAAACACAAACAATCTTATCCACATCACATAGAATTTAGAGAAGTTATTAAGAATAGAAACATGACCAAATGGCAATAAGCCAGCTTATAAAAATAAATGGTTGAGATTTTTAAACCAAATTATCATTATGGTTTCAAGGAGGGTCCATTTATCTCCCCAATGTTGAGTCATCTCAAAAGCAAAGGATTAACAAAAAGCCAAAAACTAAACAATAGTATTGCAAAGGACCAATGCAGCTACGTTACAATGAAGACAACACATAGAGAAATGGAGAAATTACAGCGATTGCTTTATATCGGGAGGCAAAGAGCACTAAGTACAATGCAGCTGAAGTCTTCACATATTGGTATATAGCAAAGTGTAGAAATTTGCACATGAAGACACCCTTAACATGTAACAACTAATAGAAAGGGCTAAAATGTTTAGATCTTATGGCCTTATGACAATGACAGCCAAGAATAGATTGCAAAGTTTAAGTTACATGAACCTTCACATTATTTCAGACTTAATTAGTCCATTTCATTCCCACTCAACTGCACACATGGTTTATGGATGGTTCATTCCCACTCAACTGTACACATGTTTTTATGGAGGGTGAATCCAGAACTATACATCTGATGAGTCATAATGCATGTGGTTGTCTAGTGCTACAGTACACGAGGATTGAGTTCATGTTCTGATGGGTTCCTTATGTGTTTGCCAAGAAAAAAAAAACCTGGCTTAAAATGGTGTTACCTGATACTGGGCTATAACATTTTCCTGAGAATCTACATACATATGAACCTGCAAAAATCAAGCAACAAGAAACATCTTAATTTGGACATAGAATTTCTTCATATTTCTAACAATTTTGGTTCTCAAACTCTACATCAGAAACTTATGTCAAAAACTTCAAGTTTTCTCAGATTACTCAGTATTACAAAACTCAAAAAATGATTTAGCCTCAAAGTAGACACCAACTTGGTGAAAAGGCTACCACCAATCCACCAACAAAAAAGGGCATCCACCTAAATTTGGTTGTGAAAACAAACCTGTAGTAGATTTTACTGTTGCTCTGTAAGTTCTCAGCATTGAAAATTTGCAGATCATTGCTAGCATCACTTGATTTCTAGTACTTGAATCTTCATGCACTTGATTTCTTGGCTAGTACAAGAAAGCACCTGAAAGTATTAGAAAAGACACCCAAAGAACAAGTATTTTCCTATTTCTGAAATTTGAAAAAAAAAATGCAATTTGGATTGAAAGATGAGATGGACATATTAACTCCACCTCTCTTCTACCTATTTTTGAATCAGAACTTATGGGAGTATAGAATTTCTAGAATTTCTCAAGGCTAGGTAGCCTAGAGTGATAAAAATGCAATAAGGGTTCAATTTTAGGCTTCCATATTGGACGTTATCCATTTCAACTCAGTTTTCTGGTTTTTATCCAGTCTGTACAAAGATATAAAGTGAGACAAAAAATAAAAATAAAAATTGAAACTTTGTATAGATAGCTCATTCCTAGTAAAGAATTAAGATTGAACAGGTTTTGCTTCAGTTTTCTGGGGAAATTAAACAATATATGCATATGGTACATATCACCAATTGTGCCACTCGTTCAACATTCCCACACTCATGCCAAAATCTGTTCTGGCTCTACTTGCTAGCTAATGCTACGTCACTACCATGTGTTCACAAGTTCACCCTTTCCATTTATAAATGAATAATTTACAAATAAAAGTTAAATTAAATAAAATTTGTTGAGTCCCATTTAGCAAGCAAATGTGTGACATTTGTAGCATTTGTTGTCTAAAATGTAGCTACCATTAAAACATGAGCTAGAATTCAAATAGTGCACAATTCATAATGTCTGGTTCTCATCCACCATATGGCATAAATGCATGGCAAGTTGGCAACCCCAGACAATACAAATTACCCTTAAAAAAAAACAAAGAGCATAAAAAATAACAAATTGAGGCCCCATTGTTGAATGTAGCCTAAATCCACACTTGATTATGTGATCTTAACAATCTGATATTGCTCATTGAATTCGGGCCTCTAGCCATTTTATTTGCTAAATGCCAATTTGATAGCTACATGGTGTTGAACTACCATTGTATCTTCAGTTTAAATCTTTAGTGTTTCAGTAAGCACAATAATCAATAACTTAAATGTGCATTTTATTAAATGTAAGCACATAGAGATTGCTTCCCAAGATCCTTCCATGGGTACTACACTACATTCTTCAGTATTGCTACACTGCATCCACATGAAACTAAACATGCATGCGCATTATATAAGAACACAATTAATAGCATAAGTGTAACATCCCGAAAATCGAGGGTCGAGCATAAACTCAACTCCCAAGTTCCAGAACATCACTTATGCAACAAAATGAATGATGATTGAATGTTGACTGTATTCATGCATTGAACATGAGTGAGATTAAGCCAAAACAACATATCATACTCTAGAGACAGTTAAATTGCAAGCGGAAGACTGTGATAGATATATAATAAAAAAAAAATAGTGGTGAGTCTCCAGAGTGTGATAATGTTACCAGGTTAAATAATTGCAAGTACAGTTCTAAAATATACCAAATGTGAGGAAGTGTAATGTCTCCTATCCCAAATACCATAGCCCCGTCAATACAATACCAGGTCTTTGTAGACCTGTCAGAGAGATACAGATAGGAGAATTCCTCCTCATCATCATAGAAGTAGTCCGGCTCTGCTTCATAAGCATCGCCATCACCTGAAACTCAACAAATCTGGTTGGTGTGTACAACACCGTCCCGTAACGTGGGAGTGAGTGATCAACTCAGTGGAACAGTAAAGCATAGGTTAACATGTTATCAACTCAGTCAAGCAGTAATGATAAAGTAGTAAAATCAAACACTCCTAACTACTCTTATTAATGTAGGTATGAATGCAGTCATGATGTATGCCCTCACCACACCCTCCCTCGTGCGACACCATCTGACGTTCATGGCATGCTTTCATCCCTCAGTGCTCCACATCTTCCAGGCACATGCAATACATGACGAGTATGATTATCGAGTATTTATTAGTCCATTTCAAACAGCAGGATTGGGAAACTAAGGTACCTCACTTGTATCATTCCCAAACATGATCCATTCTAGGGTCGTCAGTCCTAGTTAATCTCAGACGATAGTGTGTTTTCTAGGTCACTGCAAAGGCTGCCAGGGCTGTTACGCACAAAGGTTAAACCACTCCCCCATCACCTCTTAAACGATTTATCACTATACAGAAACAGGCCTAGTCCATACTCTCTATACTGCAGCAAAACTCATCGCCTCATCACAAATTCAGAGTATGCTCGAGGTCACTACAAAGGGCTGCTAGGGCTGTTACTCGCATTCATTGCACCACTCCCCCATCAGCTTATCAATGTAGGCCGATAGCACGAATATAGTATCCCATACCACCATAATCGGCTCGCGAGTCTGGTTGCTCACTGGTCACTACGGGGAGGCACGTGGCCCCGCCAGTAGGCCGACACGACTCGACCACGGTGTCCCATACCACCATGCCCGGCTCATGAGTCTTAGCGGATCGAGGTACCATGGTTAAAAGGGATTTCACTAGTAAGTTTGGTACCCTAGGTTCAAGCAGTAGCGTCCAAACATGGTGAACATACATTAGACAGATCGGGTTACTTGACGAGCTAGGCTAGCTCGAGCGCACAACAAGTTGAACGACATGAAGTGTGTAAGCACTTTGCGTGGCCAACCACAATCGCCAACCGAAGTACGACTCGAGTTCGTCGAACACATCTCACGTGACAAATGAATCACAGCCACGAATTCAATTCTGGTACCGATTGTCTGGACTATAATCATAGCCCCAAACACAATCAATTGCAGATAGATAAAGCAGTAGTGGATCAATATTTAAATCATACAATCAAAGTCTGGTATTATCCGTTTAGGGCTGCCAGGGCTGTTACACGCATTCGTTACACCACTCTCCCATCACCCATGACGGATCATACGACATAAACATGAATTTAAACATACGCCTTACATAAATAAAATCATACAATCAGTTGAGCATGTTAACAAGCATATCATCAAGCATATTATAAAGCATGTTATAAAACACTACATAAATAGGAATACAAACACATATATTTCATAAGTCGGTAAAGTAAACGATCTCATGGAGGAAATCATACATGTCTCTAAGGTAGTTGAGAATCCCATCTCAACACCTACCTAAGGCATCACCATCCAAACACTTACTCTCTCAAGCATTTTCACAAACACTTAGCATACACTATTTCAACATACTTAGTGTATGTTAACAAACATGTATTAGGGCGAGTCATTTTGCCAAGCAAGTATTTTACGCATATATAATATATTTATACAACAATTAATCATGGCAAACACATCTCTAAAATATATACGTATACGGTATTTTCTACGAATACCTAGAATATGTAAAATTCCATATTCTACAACTTTAATCGAAACAGAAAACGGAAAGCATTTTGTACATGTACAATTGCATGCAGATCATGAATCTATCATTATCTGACATTGAAAGCGTTGAAAACTATAACCTATACATCTAAAGTCCGCACCTTTTATCGTAGAATCGAAACAGAGTCGATAGAATTGCTAAGTTCTCGTATTCGGCAGTTTGGCAACCTAGAGAACGAAATAGGTTAACTATTTCATAACCTACAACCTATACAACCCCAAAACAGGTTAGGGTTAGGGTTTCTTACCTAGAAACGGAGCTGGAATCGCCGGGAAAGCTATTAGAACGGAGCGGTGGAGCTTGTGGAGCGGCAGGGAAGCACGACAGAAAGAAGCTCCCACTTCTCTCTCACTTTCTCTCTCTTTTCCCTCTCTCAAACTCAAATTCGGATGGCTGAAATGAGAGAGGGTTTAAGGTCCTTATATAGCCTAAAACTTCACCGAAATAGACTTGGGAAGAAGGTATACTTGGGTTTTGTTCAAAGGGCTTCTGTTTCAGCTCAATGGAGAACTTCTGGCGGGCCTCCTTCAGCCAAAGGTCGGACTTAAGCTCACTAACAGTGGATCTATGTTCTATTAAGTTTTCGTTCCAGTAGGGTTCTCAGATCACGCGTGGCGGACCAGTTTCAGTTCAACGGTCAGTGGATCTCGATCGGAGATTTCGAGTACATGTAAATGTTTATGAAATTTTTTCTGATTCGAGGGTGTAATTTGGTCGATTCGACTCGACTGCCTGTTGCTTAATCATCGATCAGTAGCGACGTGTCTCAGATTACTATTCAAGATTTTTATTTTGTAAAGAAACAAGTGTTCTTACACTCTCTCGCTCCGGACTCAAGCGAACAGCCGTGGGACACTATCTGGATTTGATTTTCGAGATGGTTGTCAAGCCCAGCGAGGCGGTTCTAAATCCTTAACCTCGAATTATTCGGACTCACGATGTGCGGTCTAGACCTGATACGGAGTTTCAATGCATTCCCGAGAGCAGTCGGGTAATGAGTTTGATCCTAGGTTTTAGGGTAACCTAGCGTCAATGATTCTACAAGTTTTGGGTCTTGCAGATCATATTTAAAGCGATTCAAATGGATTTCGTAGCTAATCTAGTTTAGCACTTAGTTACTTTGTCTCATTTCTAAAGGATTTAATCCTAAGTGATTTCTGGTCGAGGTGGTACTCAGGCCTTTGTAGTTTGTATATAAGGTGATCCAAGTTATAATACTTAACTAGTTTAAGATAGTGTCTAGGGTGAAAGTACTTAGGAAAATTGAAAGAATAAGGTGGTGAAGGGTTGAATTTGTGAAGGAAATGGGTTCAGAAGCGATTTTTAGACTGTGGGATTCAGTTCTGACAAGTTAATAAGGTGTTAGGAGCGGCCCATTGCCTAAGGACGTCTAATTCTAGGTTGGCGGAAATCCGGGCTGTTACAATCTACCCCCCTTAAAATAAAATTTCGTCCCCGAAATTGATTAAGGGTAATGAAGAAAGATTTCTATTATTTCATTTACCTAAGACTTATTGATTTCGAGTTCCTACCCGTGGTAAGGTATATACTAGCCTGGTTCATTTTAGTCTACCCCCCTTAAAACTTTATTTTCACCCTCAAGGCTCAAGATTTATGTCCTGCTCCATATATTGGAACAAGGAGTAATTTAGGACCTATCCTTGACATGAAATGGGATGCGATCTCCCACTACGTTGGTCTTCTTTTCATCGATGATGTGTATTATGGCATTGGTACCTATGGGTATCGAAAGGAGCTAAAAATGATGGGTAATGTGGTTGATTTCAGGGGCAGGTGTGAGTTTGAGGTCAGATGCCTAAGTCTACCAAAGGAGGACTATCATCACGGTCCCGACCTACCTTATGTACTCATGTCAAGCCTAACAGGCAGGCTGTTTTTCTATGTTCATATGCACAATATGTATGCCCACATGACATGTGATTTGAGACCTGATTCTTAACTGTCTGTTGCTCACTTGGGAAATTCCTTAGCCTAAAAGGAAAAATCTCTATTGGCTATATATTCTCACACTTCTCAAAGATGAAGTTATAAACTTTTGGTTGTAAATGGTCGAGCCAACACGGAAGGAAAGTTGTGTAGTGGGTCAGAATCGGATACATGGACCTTCTGCCTCGCGAAGACAGAAAATTGTCGTATCAGTTCTGAATCCTAGTTAATCCCGACTTTCTGCTTGATCAGAGCATAGAGTTCATTGGCAACTACCAGGATTGAGAATTCAATTCAAACCGCGAATACCTCGCTGATATATATTGTTTCTCTACTCCGTGTTCCCGGTTGTAATAAGTCCTCGAGAAGGCAATTCTAAGGGATGCATTGATTTGATCTAACATTAAATCCAAAGGATATATCAGTTTCCTCTAAGTGTGACTAGTTTCTATGTCAACAACTTTCCTAGGAGTTATCAAAGAAGCTTATGAGTATTAAGGGGATTCAACGAAAAAACGGGGTTTCGCTCCAACCTACTTAAGCTGACTAATTAAATCTATCTTTCAAGTACCTTAGCATAATGAATCCTTTACATTCTTTAGTGACTAGTCGTAACGTATGAATAGCGTAATCCCCTAGTTATAATCCAAAGTCTATGCTTATACACTAGATGATTTTACACCATTTTTTTTTTATAAAGGAATTTGTTTGTTTATTTGTTTGGAATTGAGTTGCCTGAATATGAATGTAACTACGCTCGAGCACTTCACATATGCTCAAACCAACTAAGGGGGTTCTAGAGTTCATGTTCTTAATTTGTTAGATTTCTTATACTGCCAGGTCTATCGAAGCACTGCTCTAGATTTAAAACTCTAAGGGCCCATTTGTCAAACAACCATTTACTCTAAAAGCTTAAGCTATCAGAGTGTGGTGGATTAATGTATATCGAGGGACTTTATCACTTCAACACTATTTAGCCAGTGTCCTTAAGTGGTATTAAATGGGACTATATTGCTAATCTCTCCTCGGGATTGGGAGTGTCATGGTTGGTAGGAGGGTGGGTGGGGATTAATATCATAGGCTTTGGAAAATGAGCCTGGTGTTGGAAAGTGTGATATGGGATTTCCAAATCCCATGATGATGAATTTCTAAGTGAAATTTGAAAGGAAATCTTGGAATTTACTTTTAATCACATACATTCTAAACATGGTGTTGGAAAACATGGGATACAGCCAATCTAGGGACAATACTTTATACATACATTTATTATTTCTTTTTTTTTTTTTTACAATTTCATCCACCTAATCTCACTTAATGTAGTTGGCTGAACAGGCCCTAAAGGGAGAAAAGGGGCTGGAGTTGCTGACTCTTCACGAGTTTGGGTATCAATAGGGTTTGTAGAGGCCCCACTGACAGGGAATAAAGAAGAAAAATGAGAAGATGGAGTGGGATAGGGGGTGTGCATGAATTTGGGATGAAATGGAAGGTGTAGGGGCTGAAATGAGAGAGAAACAAATGGGTAGGGGGGTATGGACCGCTGTGCACAAAAGGGAGGGATGGGTGGTGGTCGAAAATGGGAGATTGGATGTTTGTAAGGGAGTTTTGAGAGAGAGGACAGCAACTCGGAGAGAAAAAGGGAGCTTGGAGGGGGTTTTAAGGAACGGCCCCTATACCAGGGGGTCCCACTAGACCCAAACCAAATTGGCCCGAGCCGCGGGCCCGGCCCAGCCTAGAAACCGGCGAGGCCTCGCCGACCGGGCGAGGGCCTCGCTGACAAAATCCCCACAATTCAAAGGGGGGCCCCATGGGCGAGACCCCCCAGGCCCCCGAGGCTCTAAAAAACCCTGGGTCCCACCCTGGATCCCTCTGGAAGTGCTCTGTTTGGCCCTCCGACTCCATTTCGCTCAATTTCGGGTAGTTTCGGGACAATCAGACGTATCTTGCAATTCGGAATGAGTTATCTGACGTAAAATATATGAATTTAGGGTAGAACGAGCTAATGAAGCCAACCAACCCTTCTATGCTGGGTAGTGCAGCCTGGAATTATGAAAAACCCCTCCGATTGACGGTCGTTTCCCCGTTTCAATTTCGTTTTACTAAAAATAGTAGGTTTAGCTTAATTACTCTTCATCCGTTGGGCTGTAGGAGTTGTGCCCAAAGCGAAAAGAGCTTAGAATAATTAAGAGGATGGTTTGGTGAAGCCAAATAGGACACTTACTATTTTTGGCCAAAAACTTTGCGCACTAGTAGACATCACGACCCTATAGTAAAACTCAAATTCTAGGAGTTTTAGTTGTAGTTTGTTTCTGATTTCTTTCCCATTACTTGGTATTCTTACATAAAGAGTTGTGAACTTGTTTTTAGTCATTCATTAATCAATTTCGAATGTATTAGAATTTATTTCTGTTTTCTGCTTTCTTCCTCATGGATTCGAGAAGTCTCTGTGAGGAGTCCAGAGAAGCTCCGAGGATTCGGAGTAGTTATACTCATCACGCTAAACCTGTATTCTACCGATTGTCAACGGTTGGGGTGAGGTGGATTGTAATCTAGACTCATCGTTTGATGTTCTAGAAGTGTTCCGGGATCATTTCATGCAATCATCGAAGCCTACGGGTCCAATCTCTATGGTTGATCTCATCCAAATGTGCTATTTGGCAAAATTGGAGAACCTAAGTCTGTTTCTACATCCTGTCGCTCCCTCCTAAGTCAGACTCATCAGTGTGTATCGTGTGACCATAACCTAGGTCCGGTTTAATCCAAATCATGCTCTGATACCATCTATAACATCTCAAAAATCGGGGGTCGAGCATAAACTCAACTCCCGAGTTCCAGAACATCACTTATGCAACAAAATGAATGATGATTGAATGTTGACTGTATTCGTGCATTGAACATGAGTGAGATTAAGTCAAAACAACATATCATACTCCAGAGATAGTTAAATTGTAAGCGGAAGACTGTGATAGATATATATAATATAAAAAAACAGTGGTGAGTCTCCAGAGTGTGATAATGTTACCGGGTTAAATAATTGCAAGTACAGTTCTAAAATATACCAAATGTGAGGAAGTGTAATGTCTCCTATCCCAAATACCATAGCCCCGTCAATATAATACCAGGTCTTCGTAGACCTGTCAGAGAGATACAGATAGGAGAATTCCTCCTCATCATCATAGAAGTAGTCCGACTCTGCTTCATAAGCATCGCCATCACCTGAAACTCAACAAATCTGGTTGGTGTGTACAACACTGTCCCATAACATGGGAGTGAGTGATCAACTCAGTGGAACAGTAAAGCATAGGTTAACATGTTATCAACTCAGTCAAGCAGTAATGATAAAGCAGTAAAATCAAACACTCCTAACTACTCTTATTAATGCAAGTATGAATGCAGTCATAATGTATGCACTCACCACACCCTCCCTTGTGCGACACCATCTGACGTTCACGGCATGCTTTCATCCCTCAGTGCTCCACATCTTCCAGGCACATACAATGCATGATGAGTATGATTACCGAGTATTTATTAGTCCATTTCAAATAGCAGGATTGGGAAACTAAGGTACCTCTCTTGTATCATTCCCAAACATGATCCATTCTAGGGTCGTCAGTCCTACTTAATCTCAGACGATGGTGTGTTTTTTATGTCACTGCAAAGGCTGCCAGGGCTGTTACGCACAAAGGTTACACCACTCCCCCATCACCTCTTAAATGATTTATCACTATACTGAAACAGGCCTAGTCCATACTCTCTACACTGCGGCAAAACTCATCGCCTCACCGCAAATTCAGAGTATGCTCGAGGTCACTACAAAGGGCTGTCAGGGCTATTGCTCGCATTCGTTGCACCACTCCCCCATCACCTTATTAAAGTAGGCCGATAACACGAATATAGTGTCCCATACCACCATAATCAGCTCACAAGTCTGGTTACTCACTGGTCACTACGGGGAGGCACGTGGCCCCAGCGTAGGCCGACAGCTCGACCACGGTGTCCCATACCACCATGCCCGGCTCATGAGTCTTAGCGGATCGAGGTACCATGGTTAAAAGGGATTTCACTAGTAAGTTTGGTACCCTAGGTTCAAGCAGTAGCATCCAAACATGGTGAACATACATTAGACAGATCGAGTTACTTGACGAGCTCGCTAGCTCGAGCGCAGAACAAGTTGAACGACATGAAGTGTATAAGCACTTCGTGTGGCCAACCACAATCGCCAACTAAAGTACGACTCGAGTTCGTCGAACACATCTCACGTGGCAAATGAATTACAGCCACGAATTCAATTCTGGTACCGATTGTCTGGACTATAATCATAGCCCCAAACACAATTAATTGCAGATAGATAAAGCAGTAGTGGATCAAGATTCAAATCATACAATCAAAGTCTAATATTATCCGTTTAGGGCTGCCAGGGCTCTTACACGCATTCGTTAGACCACTCCCCCATCACCCATGACGGATCATACGACATAAACATGAATTTAAACATACGCCTTACATAAATAAAATCATACAATCAATTGAGCATGTTAACAAGCATATCATCAAGCATATTATAAAGCATGTTATAAAGCATGTTATAAAGCACTACATAAATAGGAATACAAACACATATATTTCATAAGTAAGTGGGAAAGTAAATGATCTCATGGAGGAAATCATACATGTCTCTAAGGTAGTTAAGAATCCCATCTCAACACCTACCTAAGGCATCACCATCCAAACACTTACTCTCTCAAGCATTTTCACAAACACTTAGCATACACTATTTCAGCATACTTAGTGTATGTTAACAAACATGTATTAGGGCGAGTCCTTTTGCCAAGTAAGTATTTTACGCATATATAATATATTTATACAACAATTAATCATGGCAAACACATCTCTAAAATATATACGTATACGGTACTTTCTACGAATACCTAGAATATGTAAAATTCCATATTCTACAACTTTAATCGAAACAGAAAATGGAAAGCATTTTGTACATGTACAATTGCATGCAGATCATGAATCTATCATTATCTGACGTTGAAAGCGTTGAAAACCATAACCTATACATCTAAATTCCGCACCTTTTATCGTAGAATCCAAACGGAGTCGATAGAATTGCTAAGTTCTCGTATTCAGCAGTTTGGCAACCTAGAGAACGAAATAGGTTAGCTATTTTATAACCTACAACCTATACAACCCCAAAACAGGTTAGGGTTAGGGTTTCTTACCTAGAAATGGAGCTAGAATCGCTGGGAAAGCGATTAGAACGGAGTGGTGGAGCTCGTGGAGCGGCAGGGAAGCACGACAAAAAGAAGCTCCCACTTCTCTCTCACTTTCTCTCTCTTTTCCCTCTCTCAAACTCAAATTCGGATGGCTGAAATGAGAGAGGGTTTAAGGTCCTTATATAGCTTAAAACTTCACTGAAATAGACTTGGGAAGAAGGTATACTTGAGTTTTGTCCAAAGGGCTTCTGTTTCAGCTCAACGGAGGACTTCTGGCGGGCCTCCTTGAGCCAAAGGTCAGACTTAAGCTCACTAACAGCGGATCTACATTCCATTAAGTTTTTGTTCCAGTAGGGTTCTCAGATCACGCGTGGCGGACCAGTTTCAGTTCAACGGTCAGTGGATCTCGATCGGAGATTCCGAGTATATGTAAATGTTTATGAAAATTTTCTTGATCTGAGGGTGTAATTTGGTTAGATTCTGACGGTCTGGTTACTTAATACCTATCCGTAAGCGACGAGTCTCAGATTACTATTCAAGATTTTTATTTTGTAAAGAAACAAGTGTTCTTACACTCTCTCGCTCCGGACTCAAGCGAACAGCTTGGGACACTATCTGGATTTGATTTCCAAGATGGTTGTTAAGCCTAGCGAGGCGGTCCTAAGTCCTTAACCTCAAATTATTCAGACTCACGATGTGCGGTCTAGACCTAATACGGAGTTTCAATGCGTTCCCGAGAGCAGTCGGGTAATGAGTTTGATCCTAGGTTTTAGGGTAACCTAGCGTCAATGATTCTACAAGTTTTGGGTCTTGTAGATCATATTTAAAGTGATTCAAACAGATTTCATAGCTAATCTAGTTTAGCACTTAGTTACTTTGTCTCATTTCTAAAGGATTTAATCCTAAGTGATTTCTGGTCGAAGTGGTACTCAGGCCTTTGTAGTTTGTATATAAGGTGATCCAAGTTATAATACTTAACTAGTTTAAGATAGTGTCTAGGGTGAAAGTACTTAGGAAAATTGAAAGAATAAGGTGGTGATGGGTTGAATTTGTGAAGGAAATGGGTTAAAAAGCAATTTTTAGACTGTGGGATTTAGTTCTGACAAGTTAATAAGGTGTTAGGAGCGGCCCATTGCCTGAGGACGTCTAATTCCAGGTTGGCGGAAATCCGGGCTGTTACAATAAGCACACATCCTAGCATGATCATGGGACCTGTGACTGTATAAACAACACATGACCATCAAGCAATATGCAAAGATCTGAAACAATCAAGTCAAGGACCTTAAACGAATAATTTCCACATAAATAGATTCCTAGTTGAATTCTTACCTCTAGCACAACATCAGGATTAATTTCTTAAAGGGTCTGAGTGTCTATCTTGGTTATGCCATCTTGAGATGGAAGAGAAATAAGATGCATAGATGTTAAGGGTCATACAAGTAGATTCTCCATCAAAATGATTTTCAGTGTTAGATGTGTTCATATATCTTCCATTATTACGAATCGCAAATTGTTCCAAGGGTTCACTACTCATGCAAGTTATAGTTAAACTATTGTGCCCTTAAGCACAATGCATCCAAGCGGAGAAAATTGATAGGATGTGGAATAATGCATGCTTGGTCTGGAAGAAAGATGAGCTGATTCATGTTAGCTAACTAGATTGTGTCATAATCGTACAACAAAAGATGTCCTATACCACACTTTGTGAGAATCTCGGCAGTTCTACTTTTCAAGTTAAAGTCATGCCCGTCCACATGTAGCTGCACATGCTAATATGAAAGATGCGTGTGAGATCCTAGCTTTCCACAATTCTATTAGATGTGCCAGGTTGATTAAATCTTCTTGTGCAAAATTTAGGCAGTTCTGATTTTCAAGTTGGAGACAATATCCAAAAGAAATGGATGGGTCCAAGAATCAAGTCAGTCACAAATCTGGCAGGCAAACATATGCAAAAGAAATGGACAATAAGCATTTAATGTACATGTGTGGCCCATTAAATCTGTGCACTGTCGTGAATTTTACACAAGGCAACCCATATAGTAGCTTGCACCTGATAAGCAGAATATATCATGCATCCATGTAAGCATTGTGGAACCCTGAGCCTACACTCTTAATGATTGCTTCAACTTTAAATAGGCATCTTACATCCAAATCACTAATACAAGTCAAACATTATGGAAACTCTTTGTAATATTGAAGCATACAAACATCCTCATGCTACAATTTGAAACATCATCCAAATATCTTTCACACTATTCATAAATGAGGAAGTAAGAATAGGAATCATAAAAGCAAACAAACTTTCACTGGATTTCTCCTTGATTACAGTTAGCAATTCCCTTTCCACAATCACACAATAACAATGTTTAGAAAATCAAAACATGAACAAACCAAGTTTTAAATACATGTGTAAGTCACTCAAATGCCCATGTCTACCAAGATTTAAAATTCAAAACATTTACGGCCTACAAGCATTCAATAACCACCGTTTCATGATGTATGGTTCACTTTCAATTTAGATTTGCCTCGTTTTTTTTGCTCATTTTATTTAAAAATGGCTGATTTCTTTCCAATGCTACCTTAATGGCCATGAATCAAATGGAATGATGGATGGGATTGTCCATGACAAACAAGTTGTCTAACCGTGCCATAAAGATAGGCCCAATCAAATACATACTCAACTAAACATGTGACAAATCAAATCCTTTCATGTCAGGTCAGGTCAAGTCACCCAAAGTTATCCTTGGTGACTTGATCACCAGGCAATCCCATGCTCTATTTTGTCCATCCATTGTTTCATATTAGTTTAATGCATGAGACCAGAAAATGAAATAAATTTAAATATCAGGTGGACCATATAATAGGAAACAGTGGTGTGATTGACCATTAAAAACTTCTAAGGAGGCCACAAAATTTTTGGATGAAGTTGATATTAGTTTTTTTTTTCGTCCATCTGGATTTTTGTGACCATATTAACAAATTGGATAGAAAATAAACATTATGATAAGCCTTATGAAGTTTTTAATGGTAGAGAAATAAACATTACAGGGTGCCTTGGGAAGTTTTTAATGGTCTAATATTAAATCACAACTATTTCTTATAGTGTGGTCTACCTTAGATTTTAATCTACTTCATTTATGAGCTCATGAGCTAAAATGACCTAGCAAAATAGATGGGCATCATGAATACATTCATCAAAGTGGGCCTCAAGGTAAGGGTTGCACCATCTTGGATGAGGCCAAGGCACATCTAATCCACTCTTCCATTTCTATCATCAACATGCGACTCAATCAAATCATGCCAAGTCAGCTCACAAGGGTGTCAACAGACAATCTACCTTCCCTCGCAACATGTCCTCCCGAGGGACTGATATACAAGGAATGTTTGCATACACCATCTTTATTTTCCTACAATTTATCATCTTAGTCTAAATATATGAGTTGTGAAAAACATGGTTCATATTTCAAAGATCACTTGGGGCAAAAATTACAACAATATACTCATTAGATAGGCTATATTGGTGACAATCTGCAGTCCATTGGCTATGGCGTTGTAACCAGTATTATGAATAGACTACTATAGCTTTCATCCTATATTATCTTTATTCGATGAAGTCATTTTATTGAGATGTTTGCTAAAAAGGTACAGTTAACTCAAAATACAAACATCCTTCCACATTCAGCAGGCAAAACTTGCCATAAATGGGTGATTAGAGCAGTCCAATCTCTATCATTTTGGCTCATTGCTCACCAATGTAGTGAGAACCAGCGAACAATCCCAATCACCATATATACTTGCCATGTGCAGGATATACTTCGTATAACTTCTATGAAATAGGTAACATGATAGCGTTTCTTAACGAAAGAAAAATTCTTTCTGAATGATAATCATATGTAAGCATTTGTGCCATGAAAAACATATTTTAAATCAAGTTCAAAGGCTGCATTGGGATGCTCATTTCAAATGAACTGCAATAATCTAACTCAATATGGAAGAAATGACCAACACATGAGTGGAGCCATTTTTAGTTCATAATTTCAAAATGACAGCTAGTTGTGAGTCCATGCATTTGAAGTTGAACGAGAAATTATTATAATCTCAATTTGGGCCTAGACATATATCAATAATGGAATGGAACTATCCTCACTTTGGTCCAAATCCACCTTGATTTTAGAATTCACCTTGATTTTGGCACTCAAAGCATCAATCTTCTGAAAAATAAGGGGGTTCTGCTTCTAATCTAAAAAGGGTATTTTTCTAAGTTAGGCCTAAAAGATTTTTTAATTTTTCTTTTTTATTTTTTTATTTTTTTATTTTTTTATTTTTAAAGACAATGGAAGAAGAACAATATCAAATTACAGGTTGGGGTAGCTTTTGATACCATGATTTAAGTTGTTGTTGCTTGTTGCTAATAGAGTTTCTTCAGTTTGATTCGAAGCAAAACCCTAATGAATCAGATCAACCATTCACCCAAAAAGGAAAATGCAACCCGCACTGATTATTGGATAAGACGAAATTGACATGATTCATCGTAAGGTCGGTCAGACAATAAAAAGGCAATTTACATCACTCAAAATATTGGAAGTCATGTATATGTGTTGTAAGGTTGAAAAACCTAACAATGAAAACAACAAAGACAAAGGAAATTAGAAAAGGATATTCACATAGTTCAAATAAAAATAAATTAGTAATCTAAACTAACAAATAATTAGCTAATAAAACATTAAAATCATGCATGATCATTTCAAGAACTAGTAGATTATCTGAACATTACCTATTCTCTTAAAAAATCAGAACTCCAACAAAAGAACAAAAGAGTTAAAAGGACAACAAAGATGCGCTCTTTTGTCACATGGGTCATTGTAGCTATAAAAGAAAATGAACTAAAACTTAGAGTGAGAGTAAGTCCTTGCAAGAAATTTCTTCACGACAAGAGAATTGAGGCAAGCTTGAGGCCTAAGAATCTTTGGTTTGACAAAGGAAATTGCATAACAAAAAGAACTAAGAATGATGAAACGAAGTTTGTAGAGAATTTTCACGCATCAATTAAAATGTTCCATAAGTAACACTTTTTATGACATTGCTAAGACTACTCTTTATCCATGTAGATTTTGAAGTGGCATGTGTCTAGGACTGTCCAAGTGTCTCAAAATGTCAGCTTGGCAAACCTCAGAAAGTAAGTGTCCAAGTAATAGGTCTAGCAAATGCCTAGAACATGAACTGACATCATATCCCAAAAGGGGTTGCTTGTTTGTACTATATATAACTCCAAATTTCTAATTCCTATATGGTAATGACATATAACTATTGTCTCCACTTTACGCATTCAAGATAATTTCATCATGGATGTCTTAGATGAGATCAAATCAACATGCAAGCTCACCTCCATAACAGAGTGGCAACTTACAGCAAAATCAAAGACTGCATTAAGTCCTCCAAGTTCTTGTAATCTTTCCTTAAAATTTCCCCCAACCCTTCTCATAATACTAGATGTATCTAAAAATTACAAGGCAATGGTTATTAGCAAAGGCAAAGAAACATGATCTACTACAAAATAGTGAAATCTAGATCTATAATGAATAATGAGTTCATAATAACAGTAACTATGTAATAGAAACATGACCTCTGATACATTATGGCGGTAAACTAAAATGAGATGAACTCATTTGTAGGTGTCTCCCAAACAGGGGCCTAAGTAGATTGGTTTCTATCAACATGGTTTACCTTTGTTTAATGGCCCAAACTTCATTTCTTTATTTCCTTCAAAACATGCAGAAACTTTTACTGAGGTTTTGACCAAAACCCAAGGCCCTGTTTGGCAGCCACTTAAAAATGACTTCCTCTCATTTTAGCTAATGGTAATTATGCATTAGAGATATGGACGGTGATTGGTGGACCCGACAATGATGCATGTATTTTAGCCATGTGGTTCATTCACTTGGATCATTATTTTAGGGCAGGAGCCTAAAAAAGAGTCATATCTGAATCTCAAGTGGACCACACCGCAACAAAATTGTCTTTCCACACCGCAACAAAATTGTCTTTCTTTCTTCTTCCTTTTGCTGGAAATCTCTGTGTGTGGAGTAATCAAATTTTAAGCTTAAAAAGAGAATTTGAGGTGCATACAGGACTAGCAAGCCATTTCATAAAGGTGCATACAGATTTGCGCATGGCTCATATATATTTCAACAAGGTGCATATAGGACTAGCAAGCCTCAACGAATATCTTGGTTGAAGATAAATTTGAGGGAATCCCCCATTAATAGTGAGACTCAGCAGAACAACAGTCTGGAGCACCAAACAGGCCCCACATGTACAGAATCGTAGGCGGTGGTGGACAATTTTATGTCCGTTACTGTGCAGGGCCCACAAAATGCCAACACCAATTCAAATTCAACAGCAAAGAACCCACATTATTTTTCAATCAACTTTCATTATTTGAATGTAATAATATCATCAAATTTTGTTCTCAAACTCTCAAATTATTGAAAATAAATGAAATAAAAAAATTAATGAAGGAAAAAATCCATGGAAAAATAATAATTTCTGGACACCGTCAACGATCAAACAGTCAATACAGAGAAATTTTCACATACAACATTGTACGAGAACTTTCACATACAATGCTTTCCTTCCATCAAACATGGCACCTGTGCAGAACATCTGAGCCATGGAAAAGGTGGGCCTCACCATAAACAACACCTGGGGGAGAAAACCAGACGAATCCACTCATCAGGGGGGCCAAACCCGTACATTGAGTCAGACCATCCTCTGTCCATTAATTTCCCTGGGTATCTCGCCTGATAAGTGGACCACGCCCCAGGAATCTCTTCCAACGGCATGTACGGCTAAGAAATTCTACACAAATGACACATTAGCGGGAAACAAAGAGATAGCATGCCATTTCATCAAACAGTCAGCCTATATCAAATCTGAAAGACATGAAAAGAGATACAAATAGAAGAAGATATCAAACCTATGGAGAGGAGCTTCACGGCATGTGTTTCTTCGGGTAGGAGATTCATGGTCACGTAATGGAGAGAGAGAGAGAGAGAGAGAGAGAGAGAGAGAGAGAGAGAGAGAGAGAGAGAGAGAGAGAGAAGAGGGCGTTCACGGCCGGTGTTTCTTCACGGCTGGTGCATTAGAGAGAGAGGGAGGAGAAAGAGAGATGAATCAGAGATCGGGAGGCATAGAGAGGATTAGGGAAAGAAGGGTTTAGGTGGTGCTCTGATTATGGAACGGAGAGAGATAGAGAAGAGAGAGAGAGAGAGAGAGAGAGAGAGAGAGTATGAAATCCCTAAACTTTGGGCGCGGCTTTGTTTTAAGCGTGCGCCCAAATTTGGGAGGCAGATTGGCTGCTGGTGGTGGGTGCTCTATGGGCCCCACCATGATGTATGTGTTTCATCCATTCTGTTCATCTATTTTTAGAGATCATTATAGGGCTTTATACAATAAATGATAGGTATATAAATCTCGGGTGGACCACACCACCGGAAATTAATAATGGTTGGATATCCACTATTAAAATCCTGCAAAGGCCCACTGTACTGTTTATTTGAAATCTAATATGTTGATTAGGTCATAAAGACCCAAATGAAGGGAAACAATAAATATCAGCTTGATCCAAGACTTTTATGGCCCCCAAAACGTTTTAATGGTCAACATTCATCCAACACTTTTTCCTGTAATGTGGTCCACTTGAGACTTAGATATACCTCATTTTTTTCTCTCATATCATAAAATGATCTATAAAAATAGATGAACAACATGGATGAAACACATACACCATGGTGGGGCCCATATAGCACTGACCACCAGCCATTGCTTGGTATATAAATATCAGGCTGACCACACCACATAAAAAAAAAAAAAATTGATTATCCATCTTTAAAACCCTCCTAAGGCCCAGTGTACTTTTTATTTGACATCCAATCTATTGATTAGGTCATACAAGCCTAAATAAAGGGGAAAAACAAAAATCATCTCGATCCAAGACTTTTATGGCCCCGAAATGTTTTAAATGGTTAACGCTCATTCAACACTGTTTCCTGTTAATGTGATTCATTTCATATTAGGATATGCCTCATTTTTTATCTCATGTTGTAGGATGATTTTTAAAAATAAATGGACGGCATAGATTAAACACATACGTCATGGTGGGGCCCACAGAGCACCAACCACAGGCCATCGAATGGTGTCAGGGGGAGCAGCCAATTTGTTTCCCTTATTTGTGGGGCGGTTCATTTAATTAATCTTTGGATATGAATAATTTTTTTGATAGCTCTCTAAAATGATCTCGATAAATGAATGAACAAGCCAATGATCCCGAATTTTCGGTAAATCCAAAACTCAAGTGGACCATGCCACACAAAATAGTGTGGAATAATGATTTCCACCGTTGATACCTTCCTTGGGCACATAGTAATGTTTATTTGACATCCAACATGTTCATAATATTAAAAAAATATGAATAAAGAGAAAACATAAGAAATGAATTAATATGGGCCAACTATGATGATAGTGTAAAATATACTCCGTCCATCATTTTCTCTGTACCATGATAGAATGAGATCTAAAAAATGAGATAGATCCATTGTCGAAGTGGGCCATACTACGGGGAAACAGTGAGAACGGAAACGGTGAGACCCGAACTTGAACCCAAATGGACTGGAGCAACCAAGACCGCAGGTCGCAGTGGGCAGCTTCATGTAGTTTAATTGTAGTTCAGTTGGGCTCGATCAACTGGAACTGACCTGCACAACCACACAAAGATTCGAGTAGGACTCTCGGGCAGGTTGATGTTTTCATTATTCCCAATCTGACTTAACCTGACCCGAATATGCTCAACCCAAATGCAAATTAGGTTGGTATTTTCCAATCCTAACCCAAACCGAGGACCTTTACAACCTGATTCGGTTATAGGTTTGGGTCAATTGGGTTTGGTTTGATCCGAAGACAAGTTGTAGCCCTAGGTTTAAGAATGGAACATTGGGTTATAAGGTCCGGGTTGAATTGGTTCATCTAGCCCATCCCATTGATTATTTATATGGCTGGGTTGGGTTAGGTTAGATATGGTTCAACCCTACTCATGCCCATACCCATTTGGCTTACTCCAACCTTCATTAGGAACAGCTCGGGTCTATTAACCTGCTAATTGACCCAATACATTGTCACCTGTAGTTCAAAACCTGAGAACAAACTGATCGGGCCAGGGCCCTTGGACAACCCTAATTGATGGTTATGCTTGAAGCCATCCAGGTCCATTGCCAATTATGGATAGGGGCACCATGTGAATTATGGTTCGTAAACAATGGATGGTTGTTAGCAAATTGGGTCCATTCAAAGGGTTATGATCCTCCGACCGGTGTGATTATTACACCATGGCTTGTTCCTAATTGTATGAATGAGTGAATGGTTAAGGTAGTGGCATCTATCCAAATGTTGTAACTTGCAAGGTCCTTGTTCTGGTGCTAAATGTGCATGTGGTGATCCATTCTGTCCATTTAGTGGGCCATGCCAATTGGCAAAAATGTACGTAGTCATCTCATCACGAGATATTGGAAATTTCAGGAGATAGCAATTAACAAGATATTATCATTTCCCAACTTTAGTATATTGAAAATTTCAGGAGATAACAATTAGCAAGATATTATCATTTCCCAACTTTGGTGGGCCCTACAGGTTGGTGGTTGTTTGTATCACCGTTATTTCCTATGGTGTGGCCCACCTGAGACTTAGATCTATCCCATCTTTGGCATCATGCTTAAAATTTGCTAAAAAATGAATGGATGGCTAGGATGAAACACATACATCATGGTGGGGCTTATAAAACACCTACCACTAGCTAGGTCGTCACTTGTAGTGTCAATATCCAATCAGGCATGGTTCGGCTGGTGTTCTAACACCAGCCTACTAGCTAGTGTCAATGCATTTGGACCTTATTATGATGCACGTGTTTTATTCACACCATTTATCAATTGTTTCAGCTTGTTTTAGGGCATGGGCTAAACAATGAGGCAGATTTATGTTTTAGGCTGACAATGTACTGCTAAAAACTTCCCAGGGCCTGTTGTAATGTTTAATTGTCATTTAACCTAGTACTCAGGTCACACAGACTAATAGCCACTGTTTGATCCAAACACATATCACACCATTATTTCAGGACCTGTTGTAATGTTTTATTCACACCATCTGTCCATTACTTCAGCTTGTTTTAGGGCATGGGCTAAAAAAATGAGGTAGATTTACATTTCAGGCTGACAACGTACTACTAAAAACTTCTTAGGGCCTGTTGTAATGTTTAATTGTCATTTAACCTAGTACTCAGGTCACACGGACTAATAGCCACTGTTTGATCCAAACACATATCAGCTTGATTCAAAACACCTCTAATCACTACTGTTTCCTACAATGTGGTCCACTTAAGATTTAGAACGGCCTCATTTTTAGATCATGTTATAAAATGAGATGGAAAAATGAACATATCAGCTTGATTCAAAACACAGGAGAAACAGCCGACCACCACCACATAAGGTCCAAGGCCAACCTGAGCAGCATGGGAAAATCGCCTTTTAAGGTGAAAGTTCCCACCCACATGTCTTCCTAAAACTTGATTTTCTTCACCGTTTCCCAAGGATAATCCAACCCTTTCCAAGAATGCCTATTTCACGGAGGAGATCCCTTTCCACAAGGGCGAAGCTTTATAAGTTGAAGATTCCCTTGTCCGCCAACCACCTTCCAAGCATCCATATTTCCCAAGGTGCACCTTCCCTGTTTGGTAGATTTATTGCACTTGGATTTACCAAAAATTTGGGATCAACCCACACCGTTCATCCATTTTTTGAAGATAATTTTAGAGAATTATCCAAAAAATGAATCGTATCCAAAGATTAAATGGACCACACCACAAATAATGGGAACGGATTGGCTACTCCCCCTGACACCATCCAATGGCTGGTGGTTAGTGCTCTGTGAGCCCTACCATGATGTATGTGTTTAATCCATGTCGTTTATCTATTTTTAATAATCATCCTACGGTATGAGACCAAAAATGAGATATATCCAAATCTTGAGTGGACCACTTTCCAGGAAACGGTGTTGAATAAGTGTCAACCATTAAAAACATTTGGGGGTCATAAAAGTTTTAGATCAGATTGATTTTTGTTTTTCCCCTTCATCTAGCCCTGTATGACCTAATCAACATATTGAATGTCAAATAAACACTACAGTGGGCCTTAGGAGGATTTTAACGATGGATATATAATATTTATAGATATATATGTATGTATGTATGGAAAAGGTTCCGTACGGTCGAGCTCATGGGAGCTTCTCATACGGTTGAGCTGTGTGGGCCCCACTGTGATGGGTGTCGAACATCTACCCCACCAGTCAGATGCACCATTCCATGGTGGGTCTGGGGCTTAAAAATCAAGTCAATTCATGACTCTTTTGGGCCACACCACATATAAAAATTGAGAGGGGTTACCCTCCATTAAATCATTCATAATCATTTGTTGGGCCCGCTGAGATGTGGTTCACAAATCCAGACCATCCATTATGTGTGTCCCACTCGGATGAGGAGTCAGACCAAGTTTCATATGCATCAAAATTTTAGGTGGGTCCCACCAAGTGCTTTTATATGTTTTAGGCATTTCTTCATATGATTTTAGATGGTATGGCCCACCTAAGTTCCATATACGGCTGATTTTTGGGATATCCCATAATTTAAAGGGGGCCCATCAAATGCACGGTGTTGATGGTCGACACGCATCACAGTGGGGCCCATTTAACTTTGATAACCTTTAAACCGTTCATACAACTCGGAGCTCAAGGAGTGTCAGCGCTCTCTCGACCCTCTCAATCCCCAAATTCCTCTTCATCCTCTCTCTCTCTCTCTCTCATGCCCTAATCCTCTCCCGAACCCCATCTCTCTCTCTCTCTTCCTCTCCATCCCTCTCTCTCGCGTGCTTGAATGTAGTCCATCATCTCTCTCTCTCTCTCTCTCTCTCTCTCTCTCTCTCTCTCTCTCTCTCTCTCTCCCAAAAAGGGAGGGAGCCGAAATGATGCCCTCCCTGCCCACGCTTGCCCTTCTCTCTCTCTCTCTGAGCTCGTTGAAGACTCAATCACGAACGTGAGGTATCTCTCTCAATCTTAATGTTAATTTAGGAATTTGGGGATTTAGTAATTTGTGGATTCCCAATTTGATGTGGACCCCCATTTAGGGATTTAGGGATTTTATGGCTTACAGATTTGAATGTGGACCCCGAATTGGGAATTTTTTGATATTACAAATTAGGGATTTGGAGATTTTGAATACCGAACATGATGTTTATATGTCATCCAAACCGTTCGTAGGGTTATTACTACTCAGATAAACTGTAGGCACAAATATCCTGATGCAAAACATTTTAAATCCCCACAAAGTTTCCAATGGTGGGCTGTCAATCCCCACTGTAACTTCCCTGTCTCTAGCTAGGGGCAGACAGGGCTCTCTGAGGGGCCACTGTGATGTGTGGGTTTTGTCCTTTTTAATTGTTTCTTTGTGCCTGCCAACCGAAATTTCTAGGAAGTATTCCTTTAGGAAGATTTATTTATTTATTTGGTTCATGATCATTCAGTGGGGCAAACATGTCCCTAAGCTTGTGACTCTGTACGACTTTTTTTAAGAGATGCAACGGGGTATAGTTATCACTCAGTTGCTTTGGTGTTGTCGACGCAGTTTGTCTTAGCACATGTAAGTAATGTAATTCATGATAGTTTGTCTTAGCACTTGTAAGTAATGTAATTCAATCAAAACCATGTTTCCTTCAGCTATATTAGCATTGCAGCCACTTCCAGCTCTCATCACCTATTAAATGTCCATTCCTACTAAAGACTTCTATTTGTTATTTTGTTAAAATAGGGGTATTTCTTTGCATGTGTTTAAAATAAAGTAGGGATCTATTGGTCCTTGTATTTGTAGAGTAAGATTAGTTATTCTTTGTAGAGGCTTCAAATCTGGTGCAAGTTGTTTATGTTAAATTGGACACACACACAAAAAGTAAACATATATACTGGCCTTCTTGATGCATAATGTTTTGCTTGGAAGTAGTCTGTGACAATATGTTGATGGTTACATGGGCAAAACAGTTGTTGGTGTAGACTATTTTGCCAAAAAAAAATTGATGAGTGGAGGCTCAATGACACCACAGTATAGATTTGGGTGGCAAACTCTGTTGAACCCTCAATTTTTATGAATCTCCCACTCATGGCATATTGCAATACGATGTGTAGGGATTAAAGGCATTGGATCGGGGATGATATTCAGTGATCCACATTGTTAATTTGACGAACAACAATGATGAAGGTGGCAGTCTCAAAAATCTCAACATTGTTACATCGATCCTAGACTTTCAAATCAATCGCCCACACAACAACAATTAAAGTGATGGTCCATAATCAATGGAAATATGTAAAGCAATCTAGGTGCTAGAGTACTCCAATTGGAGGGCCTTTTTTTTTTTTTTTTTCATACACACACACGAGCACTCACACCACAGTGGATTTTCACCACAATTAGAGGGCTTAGTTATTAGGTATCCTCAATTTACAGAAAGGCATATCTTGTAAATGGTCTGAATCACTAGATAATCCCAGATCCAATGGTTATAGTCCCGCCATATCCTATTCCAAAATGTAGGGATGGATGTATTCTAGTGAATCTCTGCTCAATGTAGAAAGCACTTATCATTTTCCAAGAAGTGGGCTTTCTAAACAAATAAAGGTAGAGTGAGTAGCAGGCATAATGCCCATCTGAGTCACATATATAGTAACAGGCAAAATGCCCATCTGCTCAATCCACAAAAAACAACCTCATAGTAGTATCTACTATCGGGATTGGATGATAAGATGCCTGGATTAATCCAATCATTTCCATCGCTTTCCAAATCTCCAATGAAGTTTACAGGGGGCCAAATGCAATTCCATACCATCTAATCTCATGTTTCAAAAGACCAAATTATTATACCAACAACCTTAAGTTATGAACTACTTGAGTCCATGGTTGGGTTTAGAAAACATTTAGAATTCCTGCTTATTAATTATAAATTACAATAATTACATCAAATCAAAATTTGAAACTAATCTATTTAACTTGGGTCTTATATCTTGGACCTTTTGGTTAAACTAATTTACGCCACATGTATAAATTTAACGAGCAGGATTATCAACTATCTCACATTTTCAGATAGGGCTTACAGTTGAAATTTGAAATATGTAAAACAATAAAATTAGAAATGATGGCCTTACAAGTGGTTGGATTTGGTCAGTACTGTCTACCTCAATAACTATTTTTTTTATTTATATTTTAAAAGTATTGTTTATTTAGTTAAGTTCCTATTTCTTCAATAAAAAAGTGATAAACTAAAATTAGAAATTTCAAGAAATTTTTTTTTTTAATAGTTTGGGTGGACTATGTTAAAGCCTAAAGGAATCAACTGTCTCCTGCAATCATTCACACTCACATATCTGATTTTACCAAAATGGAAGCCATTTTATTTTGTCTATCCTTTTATATCGATTTCCTTCCTTTATTTTCAATTAGAATACATTCAAACCATCTCTTCTTAGTGAATTTGACATTGTATTGATTGATATGACTGCAGTCGAATCCAGTTCTTGAAGCATTTGGCAACGCTAAAATATTACAAATAACAATTCCAGGTCTGTAATGTCCCAGAGAAATCTGTACTAAGACCCGAGAACCACCTCAGGAAGAAATCAAATAGGACTAAATCCTTTAGAAACTAAATGAGAATTAACTAAGGGCTAAACTAGATTAGCTGTGAAATTTGCTTGAATCAGTTTAAATACGATCTGCAAGACCCAAAACTTGTAGAATCATTGACGCTAGGTTACCCTAAAATCTAGGATAAATCTCATTACCCAGCTGCCCTCGGGAGCACATTGAAACTCCATATCGGATATGGACCGCACGTCGAAAGTTCTAATAATATGAAGTTATATAATTAGGACCACCTTGCTGGGCTTGATAACCATCTTGAAATCAAATCCAGATAGTGTCCCAGGGCTATTTGCTTTAGCCCGGAGTGAAGAGTGTGAGAAAACGTGGATTTCTTTAGAAATTAAATCTCATTTAAGTAATCTGAGACTTGTTACTTGCGGGCCGAAAATAAGGATTCAGACCATCAGAATCTGACCCAAATACACCCTCGGATCAGGAGAAATTTCATACACATGGCAGTGTACTTGTAGTCCTGATCGAGTTCCGGTGACCGTTGAACTGAAACTGGTTCGCCACGTGTGATCTGGAAACCCGATTGGAATGAAAACTTAATTTGACCTAGATCCATGGTCAGGGAGCTTAAGTCCGACCTTTGGCTCAAGAGGGGGCTTTGGAAGTGCTCCGTTGAGCTGAAACAGACTCCCTTTGGCTATAAACTAAGTATACCTTGGCCCTGGGGTCATTTCCACCAGTTTTAGGCCTATATAAGGGCCTTAAGCCCTCACTCTCTCGTCCCATACGAATTTGGGAAACCCTAGGAGAGAGAAGAGAGTAAAGAGAGAGAAAGAGAGAGGGAGAGATGGAGTTCACCCTTGGGATTCAATCCCATCACTCTACGTGCATTACCATCACTTCCGTACCGCTTTACCGGTGCTACCGATCCCGTTCTTAGTTAAGAAATCCAATCCCTAATCTATTTTAGGGTTTCAGATAATGTAAGTGATGAAATAGCTAACCTAGTTCATGCTATAGGTAGTCATTCTACCGGTGATAATGACTACGTGTTTAAAATGACTACGTTATGCGTTTACCGACGTAAGGTGCGGACTTTAAACGTATAAGTTATGGTTTTGAAGGCTTTCAATGTCAGTTAATGATATATTACTGACGTGGATGCTATTACACATGTACAAAGTACTATCCATTTCATTTTTCAGATATACGTTAACTATGTTGAATATACTGTATTCTTCGTATTTGTAGAAAATACCGTATAGGTATGAAATACAGATTTATGCTTGTCATGATTAATTTCTGTCTATGTATGTTAGATGCATGTGTATCAACTTCTAGGAGAAAGGATTAGCCCTAATACGTGTTATATCAACATACGTTGTGTATGTTATTATGTGTAGCTCAAGTGTTTGTGAAAATGTCTAAGTGAGTATAGGATTTGCATTCATGCTCGCCATGACTAATTGTCGTGGATATATGATTGTCAAATAGGCGACAACCCTTTGACGAAAGGACTTACCCTAAATCACGCCACGACCAATATACGTTATATGTGGTACGGTGTGTAGCCCAAGTGTTTGTGGAAATGAATGAATGAATATGGAACTTGGATTCCTACTTGCCATGACTATCCGTCGTGGGTGCATACGTGTTATAAATGGGGCAACTCCCTAGTGAATGGATTTGGCCTAATACCTATGTGATCAACATACGTCATGTATGTTGATGAAAGTGGTCTAAAATGTTTGCTGAAATGTCTGAATGAGTAAGTAGTTAGTAGATTGTAGTGTATAAGGGTGTTGAGATATGGTTCTCAACTCCTTTAACTATGTGTATGCTTTCCTCCATGTACCATATATTGTGATGTTTGTTTCTCCATGTAATGCATATGGATAAATCCATGTTTAATTTGTATTCCAACAAATCCGTGAAGGGTGATGGGGGAGTGGTGTAACGATTCCGTGTAACAGCCCTGACAGACCTAAAGCGGACATGATTGTATGATTCGAAATCTTGATTCATTACTTTTTAACTATCTTCTAGAATATTTTGTTGTAATTGAATGTGATTGGGGCTATTGTGTAGTCCAGGCAATCGGTATCCGACTTTGAGTTCGTGGCTGAGATTCATTCGCCACGTAGGACGTGTTTGACGAACCCGAGTCATACTAAAGTTGTCGGCAGTAGTTAGGCCACGGGGTGGGATATTGCACTTCATGTCGACCAACTCGATGTGTGCTCGAGCTAGTCGAGCTTGTTAAGTAACCTGATTGGCCCTATGTATGTTCACCATATTTGGACGCTACTGCTTGAACCTAAGGTACCAAATTCACCAGTGGAAACCCCGTTAACCTTGCTACCTTGATTTACTAAGACTCATGAGCCGGATATGGTGGTATGGGATACCGTGGTCGAGTTGTCGGCCTACGCTAGGGCGACGAGCCTCCCCGTAGTGACCAGTGAGCAACCTGGACTCGTGAGCCGAATACGGTGGTATGGGACACTATTCGAGCTGTCAGCCTATACTGATTGGTGACGATCCCTTTGTAATGACCTCGAGCATACTCTGTGACTACGTTGAGGTGACGAGCCTTTCGTAGCAACGAGAGTATAAGCCTGGCCTACCACATCGCAGCCTAGCTGTGGTCCCCAGTCGGGTCGGTGACATGCCTTCGAAAATAGATTGCCAGTTGGTAGGGCGTTGGTGGTAGTGACCTAGAACTGTAACTTCGTATGAGATTTATTAGGATTGAAGACCCTAGAATGGATCATTGTTTGGGTATTGATATAAGGGAGGTACCTTAGTTTTCCAGTTCTGCTATATGAAAAGGACTAATAAGAACTTGATAATCATATGCATGCACCGCATTACGCGTGCGTTCAGGGGTTGCAGGTCAAGCACTGAGGCAGTGTTGTCATGCGCGAACGTGAGATGAAGTCGCTGAGGGAGCGTAGGCGAGGGCATGCATTATACATCCATACCTTTCTTGCATTAACAACAGTACTTAGAAATGTGTGATTTACTACTTTATCAGCTGAGTTAACCTCTGCTTTATTGTTCCACTGAGTTGATCACTCACTCCCACGTTATGGGACAGTGTTGTACACACTAACCAGATCCTGTTTGAGTTTCAGATGATGGGGATGCTTGTAAAGCGGAGCCGGACTTTCATGTTGATGAGGAGGGTTTCTCCTTTATGCAGCTATTAGGTAGGTCTATGCAGATCATCTTCTAATTGACGAGGCTACAGGGATTATTATTGTAGTTGTACTACTTTAACATTTTGATTTTTGAGACTATTACATGTACACAGTGACTCAGTGTTATATTCATACTCTGGAGACCGATTCTAATATTTTAATTTGCATACGTTTATTTATATTTCTTAGTCTTTCGCTTGCATTTTACAACTGATCTAGAGTATGAATTACTGTTTTGGTATAATCCCACTTGTGATTGATGCACTAACACAGACAACATTGAATCATAAGCATATATGTTGTATAAGTGATGTTTTGGAACTCGGGAGTTGAGTTGCTACTCGACCCTCGATTTTCAAGGCGTTATAAGTTGGTATCAGAGCATGATTTGGATTAAACCGGACCTAGGTTATGTCACACACCTTACACTGATGCAAATTCAACTTAGGTAGGTGTGAGAAAATGTAGAAATAGTCGTAGGAGTCCTGGTTTCACCAATTGGCAAAGTTCACTGAAAACGATCATAGAGATCGAGTCCGTACACCTTCGTGATCGTATGAGGCGACCCCAGATCACTCCTAGACCGTCAAACGATGGGTCTAGATCACAAATGACCCCATCCCAGCTGTTAGAATTCGCTAAATGCGAATATACATCAGTTAGTACCCGAAAGGCCACGTAACGACTCGAATTGGAGTCGGGGGGCCAAAACGAGCACTTCGGTGGGCCCCAGGGTGGTCCCCACACATTTTCGGACCAAGGAGGAGGGGAGGACCTCACTTAAGGGGCGAACCCTCGCCGAACAGTCCAAAGACCGGTGAGGGGCTCGCCGGTTCGGCGAGGCCTCGCTAGCTAACGGGCCGACTGGGCCGATTGCTTGTGGGGTGTTGTATGGCCCACTGATCCAGGGTTTTTGGTTTAAAACCCTTCCAAACATGCCCCTCCTTCACAAATCACCCTCCCAAGCTTTCCTTTCGCTCCCAAACTTCTGATTTTTCACAAAAATCGCCCCTCCAACCTCTTTTTTTTTCATGCACCACCTTCACCACACATTCAAAATCTCTCTACCACAGTTGTCTACCCTCTCCACTCTCTCCGATTTGAGCTCTTGAATCCCCCATTTGAGGCTCAAATTCGTGTACACCTAATTACCCACCCTCTTTCTTCATTTTCACTCTTCATTCCCTTCCATTTGAGCCTTTACACACCTCTTGGAGGTTCAAATTCATTGAGACCTAATGACTCCATCCCTTTCTTCCCTTTTCTTCACTTTCTCCATGGCCCTCTTTGAAGTTATTGTGGCTATTTTCTCATTTTCCACCATTTTTCCCTCATGGGAAAGAGGAAGGGTGCCGCGAATGAAGTCGAGCCTAATCGCCCCACTCGTGCAAGAAGACTGCGAGGCGCCATTGTAGGTACGGGCGTCGAGCGTGAAATATGGATGAAGTGGGACCTCGATCCCTAGGCTCCTCTCCCACAAACTCTGTTGACGAAGTTGTCCCATGGAGTTTATGAGGGTTGTCGAGTCCTTTTTTTGAAACTCAGGTAGACGGGCGGCTCTTTGGAGAGTATCTGTTGTTGGAGCACCTGGATGAGCCGGTTGGGGCCCTGTGTTTGAGGGATCATATCGTGCAAATGTGGGTACTGTCCGTGCATTCTATGCCCATATTCAAGAGCTGACACTAAATCCCTTGCAGTTCAAGATTCCCTTGGGACGAGGTCAGGAGGCCATAATTGACGCTGGCCTGATCGCCCGACTCATGGGGATACCTCTTGGCCAGGTTCACGTGAGCGAGACGAATTTGAAGAGTGCCCATAAAAGGGACCACTGCACACGGTTCCTTTGTGGTCGACTGGTTCAGTGGTAGCCCAACAATAGCCTTCCAGCGACCAACATGAAGGATGATTTTTGCCTACACCATATCTGCACGTTTAATGTCTACCCTAAGTGGAGCAATCGCAGTGAGTGCACGCGTCTGATGGTCGACTTTCTATACCAAGGTGGGCTAGGTGAGAAGTTATGCTTTCCTACATACGTTTTGCGATAGATCGTCCTGACCGCACACTCAAATAGAAGGACTGATTCGCACCCCTTCGGCCGGCTTATACGCAGGATTGCACGCGAGTTCGGCTACAGTCTTGGCACAGAACTTCCAGTGCCGCAACACTTCATCAATGAAACCACTCTCAATCAGATGAAAATCGGGCCACGACAGTGACAAGCCTGACTTGAGGAGAGTGAGGATGAGATTGAGAGTGAAGAAGAGCAGAGTGAGGAGGAAGGCGGAGCTGAAATAGAAGAGGAAGAGAGCGAGGAAGAAGAAGAGGTCCAAGATACGGAGGAGAGCTCCCCTCCTATACCACCGGAGCAGGACACTGATCGTGCTGCTAGGAAAGCTCGTTAAGCTCGACTTGAGGAGGATCATGCTGCCCTACGACAGGGTCAGGCGGTCCTATGACAGGATATTATGGATCTTCGGGGCCTTGTGAAACACAAGTTCAAGAAGGTGACTCGTACGCTGAAGACTATCCTGTGCTGTCTGCAGGATAAGGGTGCCCCTCCTCCTTCACTAGACTTGGATGCCTAGTCATCCATGCCATTGCCCTGTAGCTTGTTTTGTGGCTGTGATAGAATCTTTGTGTTTTCATGTTGATAGGCCTAGTAGTGTAGTAGTTGGTAGCATGTTTTAAATGTTTGAAGTCTTGGTTGTATTAGCTCACATGCGTCTTCTGTCACGATTCATGTAACACTGTGTTTCATGTATTATGATAATTTTGGTAGATGAAATGCATGAAGTTGCTTTAGTCTGCGTATGAATGTTGTGTAAAAGTGTTTGTGAGTATGCTGAAGCTGACCTGGGTTGCACCCTATGTTGAATATAGGGAATGCCACCTAAGGTTGCACGGGTTGCGGCGCGCATCACTTTTGGCTATTCGATTGACGGGGTATCTTCTCTGAGTGATTGCTAGATGGACCCTAGCTTGGACCTGACCCACACTGCCATGCTGGATTCTCAGCCGGCCACTGGCCCTGCCACTAGGCCGACACATATGAACCGCCTATGGTGCCACCTGTTACACCATCAGTTCCTGAGCAAAACCGCGCTTCAACGTTGACGCAGCACGTCCCTCAATCAACCCCACCTGTGGATAGGTTGGAGCAATTGATGACGATGATGCACCTGTAGCACCAGCAGCTCCTAGTTACCATTGCAGGGGCTCTAGCTAAGGGTGGAAGTGCGACTCCACCTTCACCATCTGTACGCCCTGCTGAGACTGTAAGGCCCTCTGCTCAGGATGAGGGTGTTCCTCCCCTTGCACCTGCTGCATACCCTACGGGGAATCTGGGTACATGTGGTCTACTCGAGCGATTTCAGCGCTTGAGGCCTCCTACCTTTACGGGTTCTCACAGACCCGAGGAAGCTGAATATTGGCTCGATCACATCTCCAAGATGATGAGGATGCAACATTGTACTGAGCAGGAACAGGTCGAGTTGGCTACCTTTATGTTTGAAAAGGAGGCTAGCCTATGGTGGGATGGTGTATTACGGACAGTTGTGGTTAGCTATATATGAAACTGGGCAGATTTTGAGTTCCGCTTTCATGAGAAGTACTATCCCTAGATGTACCGACACGAGAAGGAGAATGGGTTTTTGTGCCTCAGACAGGGAGGCATGACAATGGCAGAGTACGAGAACAGGTTCACGGAGCTAGCTAGATACGTTCCTTTGATACTAGTAGACGAACTGATGAAAATGTGGCATTTTTTAGATGGGTTGCGGCCTGGTATCCGCACTAAGACGTGTTGTACTAGCATTCCCAATTATGTCGAGCTAGTCAATGCGTCTCTGCGAGCCGAACGAGATGGAGATAGAGTTTCTCAGACACGTATACCAATGGGCCTGACGCCTCAGCCTGAATCACAGGACTGACCAGTCCTAGGTAAGAGGCCACGTGTAGACTTGCCTCCCAGGCCCATGGCTCTGCCGACCCAGCAAAGGCGAGCGAAATGTCGGTGTACATATTGCGATAAAGGCGGACACACTAACCCCTTCTGTTTCACCAAGATGAAAGATAACAGTGTCACGCCAACTCAGAAGATCGACCGTTAGCCACCACGTGATATAGCGACTCCACCTCTACGATCTGCATCACCAGCACAACCATTTTACCGACCACCTGTACTTTAGAATAGACCACCTCAAAGACCTATGACAAAGCAAACCAAACCATCCTCAACAAGCCTGTGTGCATGCACTTGCAGTTGAAGCACCTGAGTCAACAAATGCAGCGTCTTTGACCTTTGGGGTCTATGCCCGCAATCAAGGTACACATGTATTCCTATTAGTAGTCATTGGGTCCACTATTTTAATAGTGTCATGCTCCACAGTCAAGCATTTGGGATTTCACACTACCCCTATGGATGTGTTGGGTGTCCTTATCGCGACAAGGACCTTTTTCGATACTACCAAACTTAGTAAGGATTGTCCGATAGACTTAGGAAGCAGAACGGTGTGTATTAACTTGACAGTCTACCCACTCATAGGCGCGACGGATGTTGGTGGACTCATAGCCCACCGGCCCATGGTTGAAGGAAATTGATCTCGGTTATACATATGGTTAGGTCACTAAATAGGAGCTGGATCTTCCTTAGAAGGTTAGTAATGAAGTCGTCGAAGGAAAGAAAGTAGGGTGTAAGTATTAAACCAATTTTTATGAAAGAATAACAATGGATTACTATAAGGATTATAAAAATAACATGGTAACTAGAGATGACAAATATGTTGTAAATAATAGGAGGGTCGAAATGGAAAATTTCGACAACTTTGAGTTGTCAATAGGCTGCTCATACCTTTTCATATTAAAGTTTAGTATGTGGTGTCTATTTAGGAATTATTTATAATCATACTAAGAATTATTCTGCGTAAAAATATATATATTTTTAGTTGTTTTGTACAATTAAACTAGAACCCTCGGGTAGGATTGAGTTTCATAGTTTAATACTCAGTAAGCTCATGTTAGAGGCGAACTATAGTAAAAACCAGAGTGCAAATCTGCTCTTAACCCCCTAACCGTATGATTAAAATGGTGACATACAACTATAATATTAGGAGATCGAAAACCCTTTTAGTATAGTCTTTTAACTATGAGCACTAGGGAAGAACTTATTATCCAACAAGTTAAACATAGGTTAAACAAGAACTCTCGTTGAACAAGATCTAAAGGATAACCTTCTAAACATGAGTCTTGAGACTCCTAATGAACTAGAATACTCCTTAAATATTTAGGATGATTAGGTTTCGGAATTTCAGAACCATATCCGTACGAAGCATTCGCGGCTTAACTCAATTCTCAATCCTGGGTGATTACCAAAAGACTCACTGCTTTGACCGAGCAGAAGACCAAGATCCATCAGGATTAGGAAGGGATACAACGGGTTGTCTGCCCTGGTCAGGCGACAATCGACGTATCGGGTTCAAGCCTACCACAACTGACTTTCTGTATTAACCCAATCATAAATGGTAGAACATACCACCCTTAGGTAAACTTTCACATCAGACACTTAGCATGATAATAATGACTTGGACATTTATCTTCAAACCTTAAAGGTAGAAACTTTTAAGGGGGGTAGACCGAGACGAGCTATACTAGTGTAGCTATTATATACCTTAACACGTATATAAACCTGAAACCAACAGAACTAACCTGTACACCTTTACTTATTACCCTTAGACAATTTTGAGGATGAAATTTTTCTTTAAGGGGGTAGATTGTAACGTCCCAGAAAAATCCGTACTAAGACCCGAGTACCACCTCAGGCAGAAATCGAATAGGACCAAATCCTTTAGAAACTAAACGAGAATTAACTAAGGGATAAACTAGATTAGTTGTGAAATCTGCTTGAATCACTTTAAATACGATTTGTAAGACCAAAACTTGTAGAATCATTGACACTAGGTGATCTTAAAATCTAGGATAAATCTCATTACCCAGTTGCCCTTGGGAGCACATTAAAACTCCATATCGGATCTGGACCGTATGTCGAAAGTCTAAATAATATGAAGTTATATAATTAGGACCGCCTTGCTGGGCTTGACAACCATCCCAGAAATCAAATCCAGATAGTGTCCCGGGGCTATTCGCTTGAGCCCGGAGTGAAGAGTGTGAGAAAACGTAGATCTCTTTAGAAATTAAATCTCATTTAAGTAATCTGAGACTTGTCACTAACGGGTCGAAAATAAGGATTTAGACCGTCAGAATCTGACCCAAATACACCCTCAGATCAGGAGAAATTTCATACACATGGTAGTGTACTTGTAGTCCTGATCGAGTTCCGGTGACCGTTGAACTGAAACTAGTCCGCCATGTGTGATCTGGGAACCCGATTAGAATGAAAACTTATTTCGACCTAGATCCATGGTCAGGAAGCTTAAGTCCGGCATTTGGCTCAAGGGGGGGCTTTGGAAGTGCTCCGTTGAGCTGAAAAAGACTCCCTTTGGCTATAAACTAAGTATACCTTGGCCCTGGGGTCATTTCCACCAATTTTAGGCCTATATAAGGGCCTTAAGCCCTCACTCTCTCATCCCATACGAATTTGGGATACCCTAGGACAAAGAAGAGAGTAAAGAGAGAGAAAGAGAGAGGGAGAGTTGGAGTTCACCCCTGGGATTCAATCCCATCACTCTACGTGCATTACCTCACTTCCGTACCGCTCTACCGGCGCTACCGATCCCGTTCTTAGGTAAGAAATCCAACCCCTAATCTGTTTTAAGGTTTCAGATAATGTAAGTGATAAAATAGTTAACCTAGTTCATGCTATAAGTAGTCATTCTGCCGGTGACAACGACTACGTGTTTAAAATGACTCTGTTATACGTTTACCGGTGTAAGGTGCGAACTTTGAATGTATAGGTTATGGTTTTCAAGGCTTTCAATGTCAGTTAATGATATATTACTGACGTGGATGCTATTACACATGTATAAAGTGCTGTCCATTTCGTTTTTCAGATATACGTTAACTATATTGAATATACTGTATTCCTCGTATTTGTAGAAAATACCATATAGTATGAAATACGGATTTGTGCTTGTCATGATTAATTGTTGTCTATGTATGTTAGATGCATGTGTATCAACTTCTGGGTGAATGGATTAGCCCTAATACATGTTATATCAACATATGTTGTGTATGTTATTATGTGTAGCTTAAGTGTTTATGAAAATGTCTAAGTGAGTATAGGATTTGTATTCGTGCTCACCATGACTAATTGTCATGGATATATGATTGTTGTATAGGCAACAACCCTTTGACAAAAGGACTTGCCATAAATTACGCCATGGCCAATATACGTTATATGTGGTACGGTGTGTAACCCAAGTGTTTGTGGAAATGAATGAATGAATATGGAACTTGGATTCCTGCTTGCCATGACTATCCGTCGTGGGTGCACGCATGTTATAAATGAGACAACTCCCTAGTGAATGGATTTGGCCTAATATCTATGTGATCAACATACGTCATGTATGTTGATGAAAGTGGTTTAAAATGTTTGCTGAAATGTCTGAATGAGTAAGTAGTTAGTAAACTGTAGTGCACAAGGGTGTTTAGATATAGTTCTCAACTCCTTTAACTATGTGTATGCTTTCCTCTATGTACCATATATTATGATGTTTGTTTCTCTATGTAATGCATATGTATAAATTCATGTTTAAGTTGTATTCCAACAAAGCCATGAAGGGTGATGGGGGAGTGGTGTAACGATTCCGTGTAACAGCCCTGGCAGCCCTAAAGCGAACATGATTGTATGATTCGAAATCTTGATTCATTACTGCTTTAACTATCTTCTAGAATATTTTGTTATAATTGAATGTGATTGAGGCTATTGTATAGTCCAGGCAATTGGTAGCCGGCTTTGAGTTCGTGGCTGAGATTCTTTCGCCATGTAGGACGTGTTTGACGAACCCGAGTCGTACTAAAGTTGTCGATAGTAGTTAGGCCACGCAGAGGGCTATTGCACTTCATGTTGACCAACTCGATGGGCGCTCGTGCTAGTCGAGCTCGTCAAGCAACCCGATTGACCCTATGTATGTTCACCATGTTTGGATGCTACTGCTTGAACTTAAGGTACCAAACTCACCAATGGAAACCCCGTTAACCTTGGTACCTCGATCTGCTAAGACTCATGAGCCGGACATGGTGGTATGGGACACCGTGGTCGAGCTGTCGGCCTACGCTAGGGCGACGAGCCTCCCTGTAGTGACCAGTGAGCAACCCAAACTTATGAGTCGAATACGGTGGTATGAGACATTGTATTCGAGCTGTCGGCCTACACTGATTGGTGATGAGCCCTTTGTAGTGACCTCGAGCATACTCTGAGACTACGTTGAGGTGACGAGCCTTCTGTAGCAACGAGAGTATAAGCTAGGCCTACCCCAGCGCAGCCTGGTTGTGGTCCCCAGTCGGGTCGGTGACGTGCCTTCGAAAATAGACAGCCTGTTGGTAAGGCGTTGGTGGTAGTGACCTAGAACCGCAACTTCGTATGAGATTTACTAGGATTGACGACCCTAGAATGGATCATTGTTTGGGTATTGATATAAGGGAGGTACCTTAGTTTCTCAATCCTGTTGTATGAAAAGGACTAATAAGAACTTGGTAATCATATGCATGCACCACATTACGCGTGCGTTCAGGGGTTGTAGGTCAAGCACTGAGGCAGTGTTGTCATGCGCGAACGTGAGATGAAGTCACTAAGGGAGAGTAGGCGAGGGCATGCATCATACATCCATACCATTCTTGCATTAACAATAGTACTTAGGAATGTGTGATTTACTGCTTTATAATTACTGCTTGACTGAATTGATAACATGTTAACCTCTACTATATTGTTCCACTAAGTTGATCACTCACTCCCACGTTACGGGACGGTGTTGTACACACCAACCAGACCCTGTTTGAGTTTTAGATGATGGTGATGCTTACGAAGTGAAGCCGGACTTTCATGTTGATGAGGAAGTTTTCTTCTTTATGCAGCTATCAGGCAGGTCTATGTAGATCATCTTCTGATTGACGGGGCTACAAGGATTATTATTGTAGTTGTACTACTTTGACATTTTGATTTTTGAGACTATTACATGTACACAGTGACTCAGTGTTATATTCATACTCTGGAGACCGATTCTGATCTTTTGATTTGCATACATTTATTTATATTTCTCAGTCTTCCGCTTGCGTTTTACAATTGATCTGGAGTATGAATTACTGTTTTGGTATAATCTCACTCATGATTAATGCACTAACACAGACAACATTGAATCATAAGCATATATGTTGCATAAGTGATGTTTTGGAACTCGGGAGTTGAGTTGCTACTCGACCCCCGATTTTCAGTGCATTACAAGGTCAGATACTGTTCCAAGCATTTATTTCTTTTTGATGTATGTTGCTCTTTGAATCCAATGAGGTGTTCAATAGATTAGTACTTAACACAATGAACTTCCCATCATTTGTATTGATTCCTGACAATTATTTTAGTTTGTAGATTCTAATATTCAAAGGAATCAATGCATTCTTTTTTAAATATGATTCAAATTTATTGCCCTGAATGTCATCTGGGTCTAATTTTAAAATTTAGCCATTAGCAACATTTATTTAACACATGACAAGTTTTTTTTTTTAAGCTTGAATTAAATGCGAAACGTTTTAGGGTGCTATTGCGGTTTTTCTTTTCTCATAATCTTGGAAAAATGTCATTTTTAATTTGGGTGCCTTATTTTTGGTGAGGCATTTTACTTTCACGAAGGAAGACCAGGGAGCCCAAGGAGGAGAATGTGACACTAGGACCAACTGTATGAGAGGGAGAGAATGATTTCGATGTCGCCCACATCTTGCATCTTTTAATGATACTTTTATCGTTAAGTCCCATTTCTTTTCTTTCAGTTCCTTTTTGCTTCTCCTGACATTCTCAGAGGCCCCAATCTTTCTTTTTATTTTTTCCTGGATTGCAGCATGTGACAGATTTATCTGGAAGAGAATCCATGGTTCGCGTTACTGGTATAAGATGCCTTTAGTTTTGAACTTTTTTTTGTTAGATGCTTTTTGGAGAAGAGTTGGTGCAACATCTATGCTAATTGAAGTGAACAAGATATCCTTTTTTGCTATAAAGAATATAAAAATAGCTGTATAAATTTACTCCCAACTTGCAAGATAAAATTTAATTTTCTATTTAGAAAAGAAAACATACAAACTGCATTTGAAATTGACTGTTTTGAAGAAGGGCTGTCAATGGCCAGGTCTTGGGCCTTGCAAAATCAAAATTTTGAATAGGACTGCCCCATCAGGCCCAGTCTGAACTGTTCAAAATACAAGCTGAAGCCAACCCCAGTCCTGGCCTGTTTCCAGCCCTATGCCAAAGTAGATTTTTAGGGACAGTTGAGAGCTTGTAAAATAATATGAGAGGAAGTAACATTTTCTTTTTTAAGAAAGCATTTGGAGAGAAGATACAAATAATAATAATAATAATAATAATAATAATAATAATAATAATAATAATAATAAAAACACCAGGTGGAGAGTTGGGAATTTTTTAGGATCTCTATGGAAACACATTCTTGGAAAATGTTTTCCACCAAAAAGTGAACTCCCAATTAGGGGAAAATGTCATTTTCATCGAAAGTATTTTTCGCCCAAATACTTTACATGCTTCAAAAACAGGTCCTTGAATTTCAATTGTAATGAGAACCATATATTATTGCATCCTTCTGCATTAACTTAAAACTTGTCCAAGAGATGCTACTTCTCTGAAGATTGCTGTAAAAATTTGAAAGCAGTGTTATTACTTGTTCCAAAAACTTAAAGTTTGATTATTGGTCATTTAATTTTCTACCATTTTGTGATTTTATTTCCAATGTTAGGACTATATCTTGGTTAATATTGATGAAGCTAAAATGATTGGTTACATCTTTTTTTTATATATATACAGGCGGGATGAAAGTCAAGGCAAACAGGGATGAGTCCTCTCCCTATGCTGCCATGCTTGCAGCACAAGATGTCGCACAATGCTGCATGGTATGCACTTCCATTTCCACTCTCACTAGTTAGTATTTGGGTGAAATTGGTAAATCATTGGTTGAGATTGCTTTCACTCTTGTGAATTGACTGAGGTCATTGGTATGCATGTACATGCATTCATTGTGTGAACTGGAAATCTTCTTTAATAGTTATTTAGGATTCATGCATGTTTTTCGATGCAATCACATCGATAACTTGTGTCCTCTTTCTCTATATTGCGATTCCAAGAGGAGTAATGCTCTAGTGCTCTTCTCTGTCTAGTTGCATTGGGACACTTAGATATTCCAACACATTGATCTAGATTGTTCATTGTGTTCAATGAACATTTCATGGACTACCATGTCAAATAAACGTTTAACAAATGTATTTTTTAGGTCCCATCATGGATTGCTTATGATTCCAAAGGATCACTTTTGCTGGGTAATCCTAAATATCCCATGGCTTAGAAAAAGGATGGCCAAGAAAATAAGGTCAAATCAAGGACGGATTGGATTATATGATCAGTGTGTTTTTTGCATGGTAGCAAATGGAATGAGTTCTGGACTTGATAGACAGTTTAGAATTATCGAATAGACTGTCAAATAATCCAACACAACTAAGAGCACTATTATATTTCTCTTAGAGCACTAGAGCATCTCTCCAAAAAAAAAAAAAAGGAAAAGAAAAGAAAAACTCCTGTTATGAGATGTGCTTTAGTGCTCTCAGATGCACTGTAAGTTATGGTGCTCATAGTTTGCATTGGGAAATAAACGGTCCAATCGATTGATGTAGACTATCCACTAGGTCCAGAACACATTTTATGGGTGATGATATTAACCATCTGATCAATGGCCTCCAGTATGAACGGTTAAGAATCAAGATCATTTGTTCAAAAATATGTCTAACTAACAATATGAACCATCTATTTGATACCTTCCATAAAGGATTGCATATGATTTTAAGGAATCACTTCTGTTAGGCAATCCTAACCATCCCATCTGTGGGTTGGAAAAAGGATGGCTATAATAAATAAGGCAGAGTTTAGGATGGTTTGATCATCCAATCAGCTATTTTGTTTTGCATGGTAGCCCTTGAAATGTGTTCTACACTTATGAACAGTTTTGATCGATCTATTGGGTTGTCCAAGTTACCCGATGAATTTTGCATTCTAAGTTGTAATTTTTTATTTTATAGATGTTGAATTCCTGTAGAATGGGGATTGTTTCTTATGTGGATGGCCTAATGAATAGTCTAGAAGATTGGATCTCATTTGTTGGTCAATAGCTGTATAGATGAAATATTACATTGTAGGGACTGCCTGATGAATAGTCTGAAAAATTGGTTCTCATCCACAAAAAAATAGATGCCTAGCTTATTTTTAAATGTATTAGCTCAAAATTGATGGAGCATACTCGGATTTGCATCGGAGCTATCCGGATGTTGAGAGGGGGCCCTGGAAGGTGGGAACCGCTGTTATGACCATGACGAAGCTGTCCATTTCTTATAGACAACATTGGAGTAGCCTGGCCATTTGGACAGGCTGTGTTTTTATATTTGCTCGAAATTAATGGAGTAGACCCGGATGTGAGTCAGAGCTATCTGGATGAGCGAGGGTCCTTGGAAGGTGGGAACCGTTGTTATGACCATGATGAAGCTGTCCATTTCCTATAGACAACATTAGAGGGGCCTGGCCATTTGGACAAGCCGTGTTTTTGTATTTACTCAAAATTAATGGAGTAGACCCGAATGTGCGTTGGAGCTATCCGGATGAGCGGGGGTCCCTGGAAGGTGGGAACCGCTGTTATGACTAAGATGAAGCTGTCCATTTTCTATGGATAGCATTGGAGGGGCCTGACCATTTGGACAAGTCATGTTTATATCTGCATTTGCAGGGACCATACCCTTAACCTAAACCACACCCTAAACCTATAACCTAAACCTATTCTCAAATCCCCAAAGCTATAACCTATAACCTAAACCTAACCCTAAACCAAAACCTATAACTTAAACCTTAACCTAAACCTAAACCTAAAAGCTAAAACCTATACCTAAACCTAAAACCTAAATGTATTCTCAAATCCCTAAATCTAAACCTACACCTAATCCTAATCTCAACTCCCTAACCTAAACCTAAACCTAAACCTAAACTTGAAAACCCAAACCTAAACCCTATCCCGAACCGATTTCCTAAACCTAAACCATAACCTATTCTCAATTCCCTAAAGCTATAATCTAAACCTAAACCTATAACCTTAACCTAAACCTAAACCTATAACCTAAATGTATTCTCAAATCCCTAAACCTAAACCTTAACCTATTCTCAATTCCCTAAACCTTAACTTATAACCTAACTTAAACCTAAACCTATAACCTACACTTATAACCTAAAACCTAAATGTATTCTCAAATCCCTAAATCTAAACCTTAACCTATTCTCAATTCCTTAAACCTTAACCTATAACCTAACTTAAACCTAAACCTATAACCCACACTTATAACCTAAAACCTAAATGTATTCTCAAATCCCTAAACATATACCTACACCTAATCCTAATCTCAATTCCTTAACCTAAACCTAAACTTGAAAACCCAAACCTAAACCCGATCCCGACCCCGATCCGAATTTCCATAACCTATTCTCAATTCCCTAAAGTTATAACTTATAACCTAAACCTAAACCTATAACCTAAAACCTACACCTAAACCTAAAACCTAAATGTATTCTCAAATCCCTAAATGTAAACCTACACCTAATCCTAATCTCAACTCCCTAACCTAAACCTAAACCTAAACTTGAAAACCTAAACCTAAACCCGATCCCGAACCCGAACCTAATTTCCTAAACCTAAACCTTAACCTATTCTCAATTCCCTAAAGCTATAACCTATAACCTATAACCTAAACCTATACATAAACCTTAACCAAAACCTATAACCTATAACCGAAACTTATAACCTTAACCTAAACCTAAAACCTAAACCTAAACCTATAACCTAAAACCTAAACTTGAACCAAAAATGAAAAACCTAAACCTAAACCTAAAACCTAAACCTTAACCTAAACCTAAAACCTAAAACCTAAACCTAAACCTATAAATTAAAAGCTAAAACCTAAATGTATTCTCAAATCCCTAAACTTAAACCTACACCTAATCCTAATCTCAACTCCCTAACCTAAACCTAAACCTAAACTTGAAAACCCAAACCTAAACCCAAACCCAATTTCCTAAACCTAAACCTTGACCTATTCTCAATTCCCTAAAGCTATAACCTATAACCTAACCTAAACCTATAACCTAAACCTAAACCTATAACCTTAACCTAAACCTAAAACCTAAACCTAAACCAAAACCTATAACCTTAACCTAAACCTAAACCTATAACCTAAACCTATAACCTTAACCTAAACCTAAAACCTTAACCTAAACCAAAACCTATAACCTTAACCTAAACCAAAACCTATAACCTAAACCTTAACTTATAACCTATAACTCAGTAACCTAAACTTATAACCTATAACCAAAACCTAAAACCTAAAGCTAAACCTATAACCTAAACCTATAAACTAAAACCTAAACCAAAACCAAAACCTAAAACCTAAATGTATTCTCAAATCCCTAAATGTAAACCTACACCTAATCCTAATCTCAACTCCCTAAGCTAAACCTAAATCTAAACTTGAAAACCCAAACCTAAACCCGATCCCGAACCCGAACCCGATTTCCTAAACCTAAACCTTAACCTATTCTCAATTCCCCAAAGCTATAACCTATAACCTAAACCTAAACCTAACCTAAACCTATAACCTAAACCTATAACTTTAACTTAAAACCAAAACTATAACCTTAACCTAAACCAAAACCTATAACCTAAACCTTGACCTATAACCTATAACCTATAACCTAAACTTATAACCCTAACCTAAACCTAAACCCAAAACCTAAACCTATAACCTAAACCTATAAACGAAAACCAAAACCTAAACCTAAACCTAAACCTAAAACCTAAATGTTTTCCAAATCCTTAAGCCTAAACATACACCTAATCCATCTCAACTCCTTAACCTAAACCTAAACCTAAACTTGAAAACCCAAACCTAAACCCGATCCCGAACCCGAACCCGATTTCATAAAACTAAACCTTAACCTATTATCAATTCCCTAAAGCTATAACCTATAACCTTAACCAAAACCTATAACATAAACCTTAACCTATAATCTATAACCTAAAACCTATAACCTATAACCTAAACTTATAACTTATAACCTAACCTTAACCTAAACCTAAAACCTAAACCTATAAACTAAAACCTAAACCTTAACCTTAAACCTAAATGTATTCTCAAATCCCTAAACCTAAACCTACATCTAATCCTAATCTCAACTCCTTAGCCTAAACCTAAACCCAAACCCGAACCCATTTCCTAAACCTCAACCTTAACCTATTCTCAATTCCCAAAACCTTAACCTATAACCTAACTTAAACCTAAACCTATAACCTACACTTATAATCTAAACCTAAACCTATAACCTAAACGTAAAACCTAAAACTAAACCTAAACCTATAACCTAAACGTAAAACCTAAAACTAAACCTAAACCTATAACCTAAATGTATTCTCACATCCCTACACCTAATCCTTATCTTAACTCCTAAACCTAAACTTAAAACCGAAACCTAAACCCTATACCGAACCCGAACCCAAACCCAATTTCCTAAACCTAAACTTAACCTATTCTCAATTCCCTAACACGCTATAACCTATAACCTAAACCTAAACCTAAAACCTAAACATAAACCTAGAACGTAAATGTATTCTCAAATCCCTAAACCTAAACATACACCTCATCGTAATCTTAACTCCTTAACCTAAACCTAAACTTGAAAACCCAAACCTAAAATCCGATCCCGAACCCGAACCAAATTTCCTTAACCTAAACCTTAACCTATTCTCAATTCCCTAAAGCTATAACTTATAACCCAAAATTATAACCTAAAACCTAAACCTAAACCTAAACCTAAAACCTAAATGTATTCTCAAATCCTTAAATTAAACCTACACCTAATCCTAATCTCAACTCTGTAACCTAAACCTAAACCTAAACTTGAAAATTCAAACCTAAACCCGTTCCCGAACCCGAATGCGATTTCCTAAACCTAAACCTTAACCTATTCTCAATTCCCTAAAGCTATAACCTATAACCTATAAGCTATACCTAACCTAAACCTATAACCTTAACCTAAACCTATAACCTAAACCTAAACCTAAAACCTAAATGTATTCTTAAATCCCCAAACCTAAACCTAAACTTACACCTAATCCTAATCTAAACTCCCTAACCTAAACCTAAACCTAAACCAGAAAACCCAAGCCTAAACTCGATCCCGAACTCGATTTCCTAAACCTAGACCTTAACCTATTCTCAATTCCCTAAAGCTATAACCTATAACCTAGCTTAAACCTAAACCTATAATAGACACTTATAACCTAAACCTAAACCTATAACCTAAACCTAAAACCTAAATGTATTCTCAAATCCCTAAACCTACATGTACACCTAATCCTAATCTCACCTCTTTAACGTAAACGTAAACTTGAAACCCCAAACCTAAACCCAAACCCGAACCCGATTTCCTAAACCTAAACCTTAACCTATTCGCAATTCCCTAAACCTTAACCTATAACCTAACTTAAACCTAAACCTAAACCTATAGCCTAAACTTAAAACCTAAATGTAATCTCAAATCCCTAAACCTAAACCTACACCTAATCCTAATCCTAATCTCAACTCCCTAACCTAAACTTGAAAACCGAAACCGAAACCTGATACCAAACCCGAACCAGAACCTAATTTCTTAAACCTAAACCTTAACCTATTCTCAATTCCCTAAAGCTATAATCTAAAACCTAAAACCTAAACCTAAACCTAAACATATAACCTAAACCAAAACCTATAACCTATAACCTATAACCCATAATCTAAACCTAAACTTATAACCTATAACCTAACCTTAATCTAAACCTATAACCTAAACCGATAACTTAAACCTATAAGTGTAGGTTATAGTTTTAGGTTTAGGTTAAGGTTGTTTTTCTTTTCATTTGTCTGGATCACCTCTCATATGTTCTCTCTCTTTTCATTTGTTTTTTCCCATAGGATTGTTTTTGTTTGGATGGATGCAGTTTATGTTTAGATGAATGTAGTTTATGTTAGGATGAATTTATGTAATTTTGGTTTAGATGGATGTGAATGTGAATGTGAATATGATGAAATGTATTATATAACAGGTGTATATCAGGAAGAATATGATGAATTATATTCTAACAGGTGTATATCAGGAAGAATATGATGAATTATATTCTAACAGGTGTATATCAGGAAATTTGAGATGAAATATTTTTTTTTTTTTAAATACTTTTACCTACGAAATATTTTGTAGGTAAAAGTTGAAATGGCCATGCTATATGTCCTAGAGGGGGGGTAAATAGGACTATGCCAAATTTAAAATAATTACAGCGGAATTTAAATAACAAGATAGCGAAATAAAGTAAATCAACTCACAATACTGAAATGAATAACAACCTCAATAAATAAGAATTGAGAGATTGATACAAAAGTTATTCAATAAAAACTAAAGTTTATAGTAGGACAACCTGATTTCTAGAAAAGTCTTTGTATCAAGAACTCAAACTTTAGAGGAATAAATAAATTGAAACTATAATGAGGAATAGAATGCAATCTCAAATATTGATTGTTCTCAGGACAACCATGCACCATAAAAATGGCAGGGCAACCTTACAAGAACAATTAAAGAAACTGAAACTCAAACTTAATAAAGGAATAACTAGAAACAAATTGCTGAAATTTAAATCTAAACTATTACAACATTCCCACTGAGCTTGAAATAAAGTGATTACAACATTCACAACCACATATACATTCCTCAACTGAATAATTAATGATATGAAAATAAAGCACACATCTACACAACACAAAGAGTTATAGTGGTTCGCTTGTGTGTATACCAACTGTTCAACAACAGCCACACAGAATACTACTCCACTCCTAATGTCCTCACACAGGGGATATTAGCATTCACTATCAAATAGGTTTTCATAGGTTCACCCAAAACCTTCACAATTGTATATTTTTCAAAGGGCTTACACAATTCAAAAACCACCCTCTTTTCTGAGTTTTCTTGGCTCTCCTCAAATAACCAATATAATGAGATTTTTTTGGCTTAACCTCAAATAAAACTATATAAAGTAATTACACAAATTGTAAAATACCTGTTTTTCTTCTTTGTTGTACCAGCCCAGAAGAACCAAGTCGGAGTAGAGATTTGAATGTTAAAGTTTAATGTCCAATACTCACTATATAATGGTTCTAGATTCTAATAGATTTTAAATTAAAACAAACGAGCTAGCTTGAATTGATTTTGATTCCAGTAAAAGAAAAATAAAACTTCCTCTTTACAGATTAGATTGGAATACAAGAAACAAAATCAATTAAGAAAGCTAAAAAAAGAAGATATTAAATATGCACACTTAGTTTAAACGGAGCACATATTTATCTCTTAGAAGGCCAAATTAAAATTGCTTGAATGATCTATTTTATTCTAAGATTCGTGCTCTATTTATAGGTGAATAAATCACGTCTTTGACTAGTCTAAAGACCTCTATGACTGGTTGTAGGTCCAACAGAAGTTTGAAAACTCAGGCACGATAAGATAAGACGGTTTCATGACTGGTCGTAGGGCACCTTCGACTAGTCGTAAGACACCTTCGACTGGTCGAATGTCACACACAACTGGTCAAAGCTAAGGGCAATTCATCACTGTAGTTTGAGTCGAAGGTCTACGACTGATCGAAGAACCAGTCGACACTGTTCCTACGACTAGTCGAACAGTCCCCAGGACTAGTCGAAGCCTAACAAAAAATTTTTGAATTTTGCAACAAACTTACGACTGATCCAAGAAAACCTTAGACAGGTCGAAGCAGTGCTAGGACTAGTCGAACAAAGTCCAGGACTAGTCTTAGAACAGGTCAGACTCTCTTATATAAAATATATAAATTATGTATCCAAATTGGCATACTCTAAAGGTCAACCTACGGTCAGTCATACCTCAATAGTGAAGTAAGGACATTGGAACTTAAAGACACGTGACCTTGAAAGTAATGAAGCTTGAAGTCTTGATGTAGTTCAAACTTGAGATCTTGAAATTGAACTTGAAAGCTTTTGGCATTATCCTTGTCTTTGAATTAAGTTGAACAAACACACTTCCTCGAGTCTTGACTTGTGAGCAGTGCTTGTCCATCAAAGTTGATCTTGAATAAAGCTTTAATCTTCACAGATGCAAGCTTCCTAATAATGTCTTTGACACCATAAATTTGACAACAAAAAGTGCTATAAACAATAGCACTTACAAAATTCTCATTACCGTTTTTTAGCTACGAACATTTTCGTAGCTAAATGTTTGAATTTTTTTAAAAAGCATTTAGCGACAAAACTTTTCATCGCTAAAAGACTCCTTTGATAAATTGTTTACAGCCTTTAGCGACGAAACTTTTCTTTGTTAAAAGACTTAGCGACGTTTTTTGGCTACGAAACAATTTGTAGCTTAAAGTAATCCTTTCGTTTATGTTGAAACATTGTGTCATCCAAGTTTTTAGATACGAATATTTTCGTAGCTAAAAGTTTGAAAAATTGTTTACAGCCTTTAGCAATGAAAAGTTTCGTTGTTAAAAGTCTCATCCAAGTTTTTACGATAAAATGTTTACAGCCTTTAGTGGCGAAAATATTCATTGCTAAAAGACCTGATAAATTGTTTATAGCATTTAGTGACGAAAATATTCGTCACTAAAAGACCCATCCATATTTTTTAGTTACAAAAATATTCATAGCTAAAAGTAAAAATTGTTTAAAGCCTTTAGCGACGAAACTTTTCGTCACCAAGAGTCTCACCCAAGTTTTTTAGCTACGAAAATTTTCATAGCTAAAAGTACCTATCGATTTTCTAGAAACACTGTTTATAGCCTTTAGCAATGAAAATGTTCATCGTTAAAAGACTCATCCTCGTTTTGATAAATTGTTTACAGCCTTTACCGACGAAAATTTTCGTCGCTAAAAATATCATCCATATTTGTTAGCTACGAAAAAATTCGTAGCTAAAAGTATGAAATATTGTTTACCTCATCCATGTTTTTAGCTACGAAAAGTTTAGTAGCTAAAAGTTTTTTTTTTCGAATATGGGTGAAAAACCTAAAACAGTGGTTACAGCCTTTAGCGACGAAAATTTGCGTCGTTAAAAGTCTCAACCACGTTTTTTAGCTATGAAAATTATCGTAGGTAAAAGTAAGCCCTTTGAATTTTTTTAAAAATTATTTGCAGCTTTTGGAGACAAACATTTTCGTCGACAAACGTCTGTTCCATGATTTTTAGCTACGAAATGTTTCGTAGCTAAAAGTAATCCATTCGATTTTTTTGAAAATTTTTTTGAAGCCTTTGGTGACGAAACGTTTCGTCGCTAAAAGTCTGTTCCGTGATTTTTAGCAACGAAAACTTTCATAGCTAAAAGTAATCGAATTGATTTGATGGAAAAATTGTTTACAGCCTTTAGTGACAAAAATTTTCGTCGCTAAAAGTCTCATCCATGCTTTACTTTTAGCTACGAACGTTTTCATTGCTAAAAGTCTCATCCACGCTTTTTTAGCTATGTAAAGTTTCGTAGCTAAAAGTAATCCATTCAGATTTTTTAAAAATTTATTTGCAGCCTTTGGCGACGAAAAGATTTGTCGCTAAAAGTCTCAAACACGATTTTTAGCGACGAAAATCTTCGTCGCTAAAAGTAATCCATTCGATTTTTTAGCGACAAAAATTTTCGTCGCTAAAAGTCTCATCCATGATTTTTAGCTGCAAAAGTTTTCATCGCTAAAAGTTTCATCACTAAAAGTACACTTGTAGCGACGAAAATTTATAAAATAGGGCTAAAAGTTTCATCCTTAAAAACCCTATTTCTTGTAGTGCCTCGAGTATAAAATAGGGCTATGATCAGGTGACGAGCCTCTCGTAGTGACCTCGAGTGTGAATTAAACCTATGCTGAGGTGACGAGCATCCCGTAGTGACCTATAGTATAAACTCGCGAACTTGCCTATCATATGTGATTAACTAGGATTAACGACCCTAGATGGATCATTGTTTGGGTCGATGATATAAAGGGAGGTACCTTAGCTTCCCAAACCTATTGTATGAATAAGTCCAAGTACGAACTTGGCTAACACGACCATGCACCACATTACATGTGCATTTGGCGTGGGTGTTGAGCACAGTGGGAGTTCGCATGCGCGACCGTGAGATGATGTCGCAGAGGGAGTGCAGGCGAGGTCATGCATCATTAATACTTATCATTCTTACATTAATAGGAGTACTTAGGACATGATTGTTGTGTTGCTTTATCATTACTACTTGACTGAATTGATAACATGTTAACCTTTGCCTTATAGCTCCACTAAGTTGATCACTCACTCCCACTCTGGGTTGGTGTTTTAAAATACCAACCAGACACTGTTTTAGTTTCAGGTGATGATGGAGCTTACGACATGGAGCCTATCTTCTATGTTAATGAGGAGGAGATCTCCTTCATGCAACTCTCTGGCAGGTCTATGTAGACCTGGAGTTGCGTATTGGGGCTACTGGGATATGGATTAAATGACACTTATACACTTTACCATTTTGTAAATTTTGGAGCTATACATGTAATTATTCAGCCTGGTGACACGATCATACTCTGGGGTTTACATCCACTTACACACTTTATATATCTATCATAGTCTTCCACTTGCTAAATTTAATCGTCTCTGGAGTATGATATGTTAATTTAGTATAATCCCTCTGGAGTATGATATGTTAATTTAGTATAATCCCATTCATGTTTAATGCACTAATTCAGACAACATTTAATCATCATTTTCTATGTTGCATAAATGATGCGACGGATCTCGGGAGTTAGGCCTTTGCTTGACCCTTGAAATTCAGAGCGTTATAAGTTGGTATCAGAGCATGATTTGGATTAAACTGGACCTAGGTTATGGTAACACGATGCACACTGATGTACTTTGACTTAGGTGAGGGCGAGAAAAGTGTAGAAACGAAAGTAGGATTCCCAGTTTCACCGATAGGCGGAACTGACCATTAGAATTCACCCCGTATGCGTATAAGATCATGTAAAAATGATCCCAACCCTTTTCTAAACCACCAATTGATGAGTTTGGGTGATAACTCAGCGAATCCTGCTTTCAAACATGCTAAAAAGTGTTGGATACGTGCGAGTTAAAGTCCGAAAGCACCTCAAATGGATGTGGGAGCCACACCGTAATTTACAGAGGGACCCAAGGGGGATCTCATGTGTTTTCGGCACCCTAGGCAGGGGTGGACACCGACCCCAGGTGGAGCCACTGTGGACGGTCCAGACTCCAGGCGGCGGCGCACTGCCTGGCTTCACAGCACCCGGGCGGTGGCACCGCCTGACCAGGTGGGCCTGTGCACATGTGTGGGGCCTCTATTTCCCTCCCCTAACCCTCTATTTACCACTATTTCATGTTTTACAAACCCCTCAAACCTTCATTTCTCTCTCAAATTCCTTTCTACACACATTGCCATTTTCCAAATCTTCTACCTATTACATCTACCCACCTCCATTGCTTTGAACTACCATTTTCATCCTTCTAGTTTTCCTATTTCCACCTATTGAGCAAAAAGGCCCTCCTTTTATGTCTCAAACCCCCCTTCCATACATTCAAGACACCACCTTCTTCTACTTTTCACAACAATCTTTCATCTTCTTCCATACTTTACCCCATCTCTACCTTTTCCTTCAAAAAAAAACCCACCTCTTACCACCAACCCATCTTATCCTTCAAGCATTTCCTCTTATAATGGCTCTTTTCAAGGTTGTCGCCACCATCTTTTCAATCTCTACGCTCCTTTCTCTCATGGGAAAGAAGAGAACGGCCCCGGATGAGGCCGAGCCTAGCCGACCATGTCATACTACGAAGAGGACAGACGCCGAAGCCACTACGAGTGCTGAGCGTGAACGGAGGTCCAAACGAGACTTCGATCCTCGAATTCCGTTGGAGAGATCACTACTGCCGAACATCAACCTTGGTAAGTTCCACAACCGCAAGGTCGTATTTGAGGCACATGTCGATGAGAAGATATTTTGGAAGTATCCAGCCATTGACTTTCTCCTAGACAATGGGTGGGGTCCCATATTTGAAGGGAACACTCATGCGAGCGAAGGCACTGTGTGCAACTTCTATGCCCTCATTCGGAATCCACTGTTGAAGCCTCTCCACTTTACTATCCCTTTGGGGAGGCAGGAGATCATAGTTGGTGTGGATGAGATTGCTCGCATTATGAGAGTTGAAAAAGGTGTGGTGCATGCCAGTGAGAAGAACCTCACTAGCGAGCGAGAGAAAAGGCACTGCACACGTTTCCTATGCGGCCAACTCGAGCGTAGGAGGTGAGGAAATAGCCTCGCTTCATCTAAGATGACGATCGACTTCCGCCTACTCCACCACATATGCACGTATAACGTGTATCATAGGTAGAGTAATCGTACCGAATGCACATTGTTCATGGTGGATTTCTTGTATAGAGTTGGGCAAGGAGAGAAAGTATGCTTGCCTACTCTTATCCTATCCCAGATAATCCGCACTGCATGGTCTACTAGGGAGAGCTCTTTGCTACCTTTTGGTCGACTTGTTTGCAAGATAGCCCACCACTACTTTTTCAGACTCTATATGGAGGACGTCACCCCGATCCACATTATCAGAGAAAACACGCTCGACAATATGGGCAGTGGCCAAAGGTGACGCCAAGCTTGCCTTGAGGAGTAGAGCGATGATATAGAAGAAGGAAGCAATGATGTTGAAGGAAGTGAAGTGAGGAAGAAAGTGGCGATGAAGAAGAAAGAAGTGGTGGGGAAGGCAGTGAAGATGAGGGCAGTGGTGAAGGGGGAGATCAGGAAGAAGAAGAGGAAGCCCAAGACTCTGATGGGGGCTCTTCTCCTGCTACACAGGAGCACCACCACGATCAGGCCGCCATAGAGACCCGATTAGCTCAGATTAAGGAGAGTCAGGTCGCCCTGAGACAGGAGGTCAGAGAGACCTGGACCAAGCTTGAAGAGAGCCAGGCCTACATGAAGCAGAGATTTAAGAAGGTGTCTCGCACCTTGAAGGCTCTCCTGTGCTGCATGCAGGATAAGGGTGCCCCTCCTCCATCATCAGATTGTTAGTCTTCTTTTGTACTAGCCCTTGTAGGCTTGGGTGGTTGTTAGTATGTTTTAGTGGTTAAAGCTTGTTTAAATTAGCTCACACGCATCTTCTGTCATGATCCATGTAAGACTATATCTCATGTATTGTGATAATTTTGGTAAATGAAATGCATGAAGTTTCTTTTGGTTTGGAATGTGAATGATGTGTGAATGAGTGTATGTTTTTATGCTAAATATTACACGGGTTGCACCCTATGTTGTATATAGGGAATGCCACCTAAGAGCACTCGGAGCACGGCACGACTTGCACTTGGTGAATCGTTTGACTGGGCACCTCCCCTAAGCGATAGCCACATGGACACTAGCTTAGGCCCTGACAGTGACTCAATGCCGGATTCACAGCCGACCATGGGCCCCACTAGTGAGCCAATACCTTTTGCACCACCGATTCCCGAACAGAACCGTGCGTCTACATCGATGTCATACGTACCACAGTCGGCTCCTCCTCCTGATAGGTTGGAGCAGATGATGCTCCTGATGCAGCAGCAGCAACAACAACAACAAAAAATTTTGGCCACCATTGTGGGGGCCATTGCCCAGAACATGCACACGGTCCCACCTACACCACCTGTGCAGCCTACTGGAAACATGAATATCAGCGGCTTATTCGAGCGATTCCAGCACTTCCACCTCCCACTTTTGCGGGTACTCATAGACTTGAGGAGGTCGAGTATTGGCTTGAATGCATCTCTAAGATGCTGAAGCTGCTACACTGTACTGAGGCAGAGCAGGTTGAGTTAGTCATGTACATGTTTGAGAAGGAGACCAATCTCTGGTGGGACAACATCCTATAGATAGTTGCTGCTGGTTATGTATGGACATGGGAAGCTTTTGAGACATGCTTCCATGAAAAGTATTTCCCTCTCACCTACCGTAATGAGGAGGGAGAGTTCCTTCGCCTCAGACAGGGAGGGATGACTGTGGCTGAGTATGAGAACTGTTTTACGGAGCTAGCCAAATACGCTCATTTGATACTAGCAAACGAGCCGATGAAGATATGGCGATTTTCTTAGGGTTTGTAGCCCAATATCCACACGAAGATGTGTTGCGCTAGCATACCCAACTATGCTGAGCTAGTGAGCATTTCTCTATGACCTGATCAGGACAGGGACAAACTGTCCCATACACGTGTACCCATGGCTCTGAGGCCTCGACCAGATTTGTCGAGCAGACCATTTCTCAGCAAGAGGCCGCGTGTAGATTCTCCTCCTCAGCTTGTGGCTCCATCGACACAGCCGAGGCGACCTGATGTATGGTGCACCTATTGTAAGAGGTTAGGCCATACTGACACTTATTGCTTCACTAGGATGAGGGACAACAGCTTCATACCTCCTCAGAAGATTAACCGTTAGATACCACTAGCTATCTCAGTTCTACCTCTACATTCTGTATTGCCAGCACAACCTTCTTACAGCCTACCTGCACCTCGCTTTAGGCCACCTCAATGACCTATGGCACAACAGCTGAATCAACCTCAACAAGCTTGTGTGCACTCACTTACAGTTGAGGCATCCGAGACAACAATTGCAGCACCCTTGGCCTTCGAAGTTATAATGCATATCCAAGGTACACTTGTCATGCCCCAAACTCGGAAACCGGGCTCACAAAATTTCCGATCGCTGAATCCAGTGCCAACAGCCTCCGTAGTACCCCATTCTCAGCTCTTAATGCCCATACGCTAGATTCCAATCCTGAGATCTTATAAGGAGGATTTTTCATGTACATTTAACTCGTAATAAGCATAACCACAAGTATACCCAAATCACAAAGGCAACATCATCATCACATATCCACTAATATAAACATTTGAATACAATGCTGAAAGGGAAATACATATGTCAAAATTAAAGCTCTAGAAGTCAGCTACATGCTCCAAGCTTCACGCTGTTGCAACCTAACATCACCTGCATGCATTTATCGTGCATAAGCTTATAGAAAGCTTAGAGGGTGGTGTAAGTGTGTGTACAAGATAAGTGCCAAGTATTCAATACAATGCCATAATCATATAATACCGGAAATGCTGGTAAGATCATGAATCATACGATATCATAGTAAGCGGAAATACTAACAAGTCTATGAGTCAAACAATATTAGAGTACGCAATACAAATCAACTTTACAAATGAGGAGTCATAAAGAGAGCTAAATATCAGATGCCAAGGGTACAATGCAATATGTAAATCTTGCTAAGTCTGTCTAGGTCATATAAGTGCAGAAACATTGCAACCCAAAATGTTAAATGCTGCTGATGCAATGCAATATGCAGTGCCAATGAAATGAACAAGCTGGAGTGAATTTGGGATGATAGTATATAGTATCGCAGGCTATGGGGTCCACAACAAGGGATTTCTATCCAAACCAGTCCCATACCTAAATTTGGATAGTCAGACTCAATGTGGTAAACTCCTGATCTCAGGTTAGTCGTACGCCCCAACCAAAATCCTGGCCATTGCAAAGGTACACATAACAAATAGTTACGTACCACCAGCCCAAGTGAATAGTGAATGAATGAATGAGTATGCAACTCCTACTCAATAAGTCCACATATCGGCACCGTACATCTCTGGGATCATCACCAGGGTCTATTACACTCCAAGCTGGCTACCACCCCAACTGGCCACGTAGCCCAGCGAGTGAAAAAGACCTCACTACCCGCCTGCCAATAGTATACCAATGCCTACCTAACTCATTGATAGCGGACCCATTTGGGAGCTGGTCAAACTTAACCTAGCTAATAGCCCCCTCACTCAGGCAGATAAGGCCACACCCCCTTCTAACCGACCACGACACAGTGGGAGACGTGGCCCACTGGTATTCGGCACTCGGGTGCTCATGTATCTACTCAGTCTAGATGTTGGGGCGTCTCCTGGCCTCGGAGGTTTAGGACTTTCACTCACGGACATCCAAAGTGCCCAGATGCTCAAACCAAACATTTTCGGTGTCCCATCTGGCCATCCACAACATGCTTGTGGAGGTCACAACCCTGATGTCGTTACGACATATAGTAATCACAATCACACAATGCAAGATGCATGAGTCATGTAGTCCAATCATGCATCAATCATGCACATACCGTTCACTCATGTGAGATAACTCCACTTATCAGGGAGTCTCAAAAACCATCTATGCTATGGCATATGCAAGGGTCAATCATATCTCACAATAAACATGCAGATGATGCGTATGGGCATGTATCATGATGCTATGTTGTCACATACTCATAATCGATATCAATAACTAGCATCAACAATCGGCCTCAACAATGTGGACATTTAACCAATATTGCCCCCAAGGAATGGCACATAGAGCTAACATATAATGGACCCACGACCTCACACAAAGACCTAATATACAACACAATGGGCCTTACTCAAGGGCCACATATGCACAATAGGTGGGCCCTACTCATGGGCCTCAAATACATGACATGTGGGCCCTATATATGGGTCTCGAATACATCAAATGGGCCATGCATCATGGGCCTAATACATATCACAACGGGCCTTGCCCATAGGTTACGAATACATCACAATGGGCCTTAAACACGGGCTGCATAAACCTTACACAAGCCGAATACACATCACAATGGGCCTCAACGATGGGTCGCATATACATTATATAGGTCTCGACAATCGGCCTTGGCAATCGAAATCGGCCTCGATAATCAAAATTGGCCTCGACAATCGGAATCGACACTCGGAATCGGCCTCGACAAGTGGATTCGGCCTCCATATTCGACCTCGACAATCAAAATCGACCTATACAATCGGCCTCAACAATCAAAATCGGCCTATATAATTGGCCTCAACAAATTGAAATCGGCCTCGATACTCGGCCTCGACAATTAGGTCGTCCTATACAATTGGCCTCAACAAGGGGATTCGGCCTCCATATTCGACCTCGATAATCAGAATCGACCTATACAATCGGCCTCGACAATCAAAATTGGCCTATATAATTGGCCTCAACAAATTAAAATCGGCCTCGATACTCAGCCTCGACAATTGGGTCATCCTATACAATTGGCCTCAACAAGTGGAATCGGCCTCGACAATCGGAATCGGCTTCGATAATTAAAATCGACTTATACAATCGGCTTTGACAATCGAAATCAGCCTATACAATCGGCCTCGACAAATCAGAATCAGCCTTGATACTCTGCCTCGAAAAATTGGAATTGGCCTTGATACTTGGCCTTGACAAATCGGCCTCGACAATCAGAATCGGCCTTGACAAATTGGAATCGGCCTTGACAATTAAAATCGGCCTCAACAATCAAAAGTGGCCTATACAATCGACCTCGACAAGTGGAATCGGCCTCTATACTCGGCCTTAACAAACGGAATTGGCCTTGACAATTGGAATCGGCCTCGACAATCGAAATCGGCTTCGATAAATCAGAATTGGCCTCGATACTCGACCTCGACAAATCAGAATCAGCCTCGACAAATCGAAATTGGCCTCGACAATTGAAATCGGCCTCGACAAATCAGAATCGGCCTAGACAATCGGCCTCGACAATCAGAATCAGCCTATACAATCGACCACGATACATGGCCTCGACAATTAAAATTGGCCTATATAATCGGCCTCGACAAATCGAAATCGTCCTCGATACTCGGCCTCAACAATGGGCATATAAATTAGGCGGGGTCTATCGATGAACAACCGATCAACCATAATGTAAAGATCGGTCCTTGGCCGTGGTTATATCAAATCTGATAGCATGGAGCCATCCATCTAGGGTGAATGGGGCCCACTGATTAAGGTTAACCCACTAAGAGAATGGTAAGAATGGGCCTAACAAGGCCTAAGGGAAGGTCACAATGTGGACATCTAACCAACATTGCTCCCATAGAGTGGCTTACATAGAGCCAAACATAAAGTGGGCCCATAGCCACACACGCAAGGGCCTAGCATATATCATAAGGGGCCACCCACATGGGCTTCATATACTTCACATCGGGCCTCTGACACGGGCCTAATATACATCACAAAGGGCCACATCACATGGACCTTATACAGTACATCGGGCCTCATACACGTTGTAATGGGCTGCATCATGGTGGGCCACATACATCACAATGGGCCACACTAATGGGCCTCGTACACGTCGTAATGGGCCACATCACGGTGGGCCACATACATCACAATGGGCCGCACTAATGGGCCTCACACACACATCAAGTGAGCTACATTAATGGGCCGCACTAATATATCAAGGTGGGCTTCAGGGATGGGCCACAAATATATTAAGGTGGGCCATAAAAACATCATATTGGGCCTCGACGAAGGCCACAGATACATAACAAGTTGGCCCTGCTCATGGGCCCTCAAACACATCACATGGGCTATATCAGTATCAAGTGGGCTGCATTACATGAGCCTCACATACAACACATCGGGCCTCATGAATGGGCTACAAATTCATTGAGGTGGGCCTCATGGATGGACCATAACTACATCAAGGTGGGCCTCATGGACGACCACAATTATATTAAGGTGGGCCTCATGGACGGCCATAAATAAATCAAGGCGGGCCTTATGGACGGCCACAAAATATTAAGGTGGGCCTCGTCATATGGGTCGGACCAAAAATCATTTCAATAGTTATAGGTGTAACATGTGTATTACTGCACACATGGCCCACGTATGATGATCAGCACTATCCACACATTGTCCAGGTAAATCAGTACCATCCAAACATTATCCATGTAAATCGGTGCATCCAAACATTGTCTATGTAAATCAGCGTCGCCTAAACATTGTCTATGTAAATTAGCGCCATCCAAACATTATCTATGTAAATCAGCGCCATCCAAACATTGTCCAGCACTGTCCAAACATGATCCAGCACTATCCAGCAATATTTGGACGGTGTGGATTAAATTATACATCATGGTGTAACCACGTCAAAAATGGATGGGTAGTGGATATACAAAACACATGTGAAGGTGAGCCCCACCTCCACACTCGTTGATGTAAAAACATAAGCTATATAGATGAGTGCGGAACACTAGCCAACCCATTTCCAACAGGTGGGTCCCATGGAACTAGCTAAAGTCAATGTAGCAACCTTGCTACTGGGATCCACTATCCCTCCAATGGATGGCTTGGATACGGAACTCATACATCAATGTGGGCACCACCTCCACACGTGCAGCATGTGTGGAGTGGATTCCACGGCTGCCAAAAAAAATGGATGGACAGTTTGATATAACTCATACCTCATGATGGGGTACCGCATGATGGGGTCCACAACATTTGCTAATGGTGTGGATTAAATCCATATATTTGGTGGGCCCCACCCTCACATGTGCCACACATGTGAGGTGGGTCCCCATGCCCTATGAATGGATGGCATTAATGAAACACTTACATTAGGGTGTGTACCACTGTCCAGCTAGTGGATGGTGGATACAACACATATTACAGTGGTTCCCACAACACTGTCTAAGGATGGCATACATCTGGTGGGTTCACACGTGTGGCCCACCAGCTTGTACCAAGCTGATATCTGTGTTTCATTTCATCCAGGCCAATGGATGGATGGCCTAGATGATACACAGCTATCAGGTGGGTCTCACGTGATGGCCCACCAAAGCTTTGGATCAACTTGATATTTGTGATTTCCCTTCATCCAATTGGGTAGTGTGGCTGGCCCAATGGCTGGATGGTCTGAATTAGCCGTGCATGTACCTAATAGGTGGGCCACATCAAACAATCAAAGAGAGACAGAGAGAAGGAAAGAGAAAGAGATCGGTGAGAAAGGGAGGGACCTCGCCACTATGGGCCCTCCCTATACAATGCATACAATATGATAGGTCTCACAACAAGTGGTCCCTAAATAAAATGAAATCCAACGGTCGATCACCCACCGATTCCGCTTCTTTTAAGCTCCATGGACTCCTTAGCTCCTTGTCTTCAACTTTAATGGAGGAAGATGAGGATTGGATGGCTAAGATGGAAGATTAGGTGGTAGGTAGTGGGCCACACAAAGCTTCTCTCATGAAGCTCTCTTGTTTGGACATTGGATGCTCCTTTGGTGCTTGGGATGGAGTGAGAAAATGAGAGAGAGGATGGGTTGTTGTAAGAGAGATAGGATGGAGGGTATGGTTTCTTTTGACTTTTGATAAGAAGGGGATGGTTAGGTATGGGTGTTGTTGACTTGGTAAAGAGAGAGGTATAGGTGAGTGATGACTTATGATGGGATGTACTTGACTTATGATTGATGTGATTGATAGGACACATCGTAGAGATTCTCTTAGGTTTTGCAACGCGCGATGTTTTTCCTTGAACTGAACGCGGGCCCGCATCTCTTAGCTTGGATATCTCCTTGGTGCGTGAGAAGCAGCGTCGGAACCGCAGCGACGGCATGGTCACAAGGGTATAAGTTTCGAGTCGAGTCGACTCTAATATACTAGACAAGACTCAGAATCGCATGCAAACACCAATAACAGATCGTGGGTCGCCAGAATTCAACCAGAGGACCGCAGAAGCCCATGGAACAGTACAGGCTAGGATACGGGTCTTACAACACCAGTCTTCTAATTGGTGGACATCGAGTCCACTATCTCTATAATATCATGCATAGTAGTCAAGCAACTAGTGTTGGAAATAGCTCCTACGAAGGGGGTGAGAATCCTTACCGCCACAAGGACCTTTTTAGACGTTACCAAGATTTGTAAGGATTATTCGATAGACTTGGGAAGAAAGATAGTGCTTGTCGACCTAATCATTACCCCACTATATCATTACGATGTTATCCTCGGTATGGATTGGCTCATCAAGATGAAGGCTGAGATCGATTGCAATATTAAAGTGGTAACAACTCGTACACCTGAGGGCACGACTTTTAATTTCTTAGTTTAGGTCAGTTAGCCCTGCCGCATAAGTTGTTACGCTTTCTTGTTAGAGAATGTTGATGGTCCGACACTTGGGAACACGCCAGTCATTCAGAATTTCACGAACGTGTTCAGGAAGATACCTTGATTACCCCCTTAGCGTGAGATCGATTTCACCATTGATTTAGTGCCTGGTGCGACACCTATATCTCTTCCATTGTATTGCACGCCTTCATGTGAGATGGAGGAACTAAGGAGATAAATTAATGATCTGTTGGATGCATGCTTCATACGACCGAGTGTATCTCCTTGTGGAGCACCTGTGTTGTTTGTAAAGAAGAAGGATGAATCATTGCGATTGTGTATTGATTATCACAGGTTGAATCAAGTGATGGTGAAGAACAAGTATCCCTTGCCCATGATAGATGATCTGTTCGACCAATTGAAGGGGGCACAATATTTCTCAAAGATCGACTTACATCAGGGTATCACCAGTTACGCGTCAGGGATGAGGACGTGTAGAAGATAACGTTCAGAACCAGCTTTGGGCACTACGAGTTCCTTGTGATATCGTTTGGACTCACAAATGCACCGGTCATGTTCATGGACCTGATGAACAGGGTGTTTCAGCTGTATCTATACCGGTTCATTATTGTGTTTATAGATGACATTTTGATATACTCCAAGAATAGAGAGGATCATGAGGAGCACCTATGAGCAGTCTTTGATACTCTCAGGAAGAATTAGTTGTTTGCTCAATACAAGAAGTGCAACTTCTGGAAAAAAGAAGTCGAGTTCCTGGGACATGTGGTGTCCAAGGAAGGGATAGCTGTGGACCTTGTTAAGGTGAAGGACTGGGAGTAGCTCGATTCGGTTATTGACGTGAGGAGCTTCCTTGGCCTGACAGACTATTACCGTCAATTCATTAGGAACTTTTCTAAGATAGCCAGACCGTTGTCTCAGCTCACTCGAAAAGACCTTAAGTTTGCCTGAAATGAGAAGGCAGAAGCAACCTTTTAGGAACTAAAGGACAAGCTGACATCCGCCCCTGTGCTAGTATTGTCAGAGTAAGTGGTCAGGTATATGATATACACTGATGCATCTTGTGTTGGTTTGGGTTATGTTTTGATGTAGAAGGACTGGGTAATTGCCTATGTATCGTGACAGTTGAGGAAACACGAGAAAAATTACCCTACACACGACGTGGAGTTAGCGGCCGTCATCTTTGCAATTAAAGCTCTGGAGACATTACCTCTATGGAGAGGAGTTTGAGCTCTTTTACAACCATAAAAGCCTCAGATACATATTTACACAGAGGGACTTGAATATGAGGCAGCAGCGATGGATGGAAACCTTGAAAGACTTCAAGTTTGAGGTCTCCTACCATCCTGGCAAGGTCAACCTTATGGCAGATGCGTTGAGTCGCAAGAAGATGATAGCATTTGCGTCTCCACTGATGATAGATGAGTGGAACATGGTAGAATTTGTGTGAGACTTTGAGCATAAGCTTTTGGTAGAGGAGCTGTTTGAGAGTGTCGCACACGTTCATGTGCAGCCACTCATTGATGACATGATCATTGCGGCTCAGAAAGATGATGAACTATTGGCAAGGATGAGATAACAGGTGAGCGCCTGTGAAGACTCAGAATGGAGGGTTGGCTTAGATGGAGGTTTGAGGTACCGTGGCTGCCTATGCGTTCCAAATCTTCATGACTTGAGAAGGAAAGTTCTAGAGGCCGCTCACAATTCGAAGATGGCAATGCATCCTGGCAGTATGAAGATGTACTGAGATATGAAGTGTTCATACTGGTGGGACAACATGAAGGCCCACACAGCCGATTATGTATCCTGTTGTCTCACGTGTCAGCAGGTCAAGGTCGAACATCGTCGACCTCTTAGTTTACTTCAGCCCATGCCTATAGCTAAATGGAAATGGAATTTTATTTTTATGGATTTCATCCTAGGGTTACTAAAGACGAGGAAGGGGCATGACTCCATTTGGGTAATTGTGGGCTGATTGACAAAATCGTCTCATTTCCTCTCGATTAGAGTCTCGAACTCTGCAGACGAGTTGGCCAGGTTGTACATCAAGGAGATAGTACGTCTGCATGGAGTGCCTATGGAGATCGTGTCAGACTAAGACACGCGATTCACATTTATCTTCTGGACTAGTATCCAAGAAGCAATGAGTTTGAAATTGAAGTTTAGTACCGCGTTCCACCCATAAACTGACGGGCAGACGGAACGAGTAAATCAGGTGTTAGAAGACATGTTGCGGGCATGTGTGCTCGATTTCAAAGATAGTTGGGATGACTGTCTTCCCTATGCTGAGTTCGCTTATAACAACAGCTTTTGGACGAGCATTGGCATGGTTCTCTATGAAGCATTATATGGGCGTCTGTATAGAGCACCACATTGTTAGGCAGAGGTTGGCGAGAAGAGTTTGATTGGCCCAGATTTAGTTCAAACGACCTCAGAGAAGATCGACATTATTAGGTGTCGACTTCTTGCAGCACAGAGTAGACAGAAGACTTATGCCGATACGAGACAGCGACAGATAGAGTTTGAGGTTAGGGATCATGTATTCCTAAAAGTTTTCCCAATGAAGGGAGTCTTTCGATTCGACAAGAAGGGGAAGCTCATGCCATGGTTTATTGGTCCGTTCCAGATTTTAGATCGAGTGGGTGTGGTGACATACCGCCTCGCTTTGCCCACAGCACTCGCAGGCGTGTACAATGTATTTCATGTATCGATGCTGAAGAAATATGTTCCTGACCATTCCTCATTATCAGATGGGAGCAGGTACAACTGAGTGAGGATGCTACTTATGTACTACGACCGATGCGTATCCTAGACAGCAAGGAACAGGTGTTGAGAAAATGCATCATAGACCTGGGGATGTTCATCCAGTCGGCAGTTGCACTCGTCGCCCATGCAAAGGCTAGCCATTAGTGAAGCATATCGCGTGTATACATCACGTACTGCATAATGGCTGCCTATCGTACATCACATACATAAATCGATAGTCATTGGTCTGACAGCTAGTAGGCCACGTGCTACAGCATCCACAAATATCCACCCGTCATCATCAATATGCCTTGGATGCATGATTAGTTAAACCATTATTAGTCCAATTACAATCATCCAGTTTAAATAAGCTCATGGTTACTACGGGGGGCTTGTCACCCAGCGTAGGCTAACAGCTCGGGCATAACTCCTATACCACTATCCCTGGCTCATGAGGCTACCTGTAACACCCCGTATTTTAGATCTATAGTGTAATTTATTGATGTGGCTCTCCCGAGATTTGGAATTGCCCCATCTCGGGACAGATGTCCTAATAAGACATGTAGAATCACATGGACGATGTGGATTGCACCATAAATCACTGTGGGCCCCACACTCATTGTGTGTGTACACTCCCGCAACGCAACTGAACCATGGGTCAGTCAAATAGACATTTACCCAATGGTTTACAAGAACAGAGAGGTATCCTCTCTCTTCCAATTCTCCCGCCAATGGACATTTAAATGGAACTATGTCCGTTCGTTTGAAATAGGCCCATCTCTAGGATCGGTCTGGAACATCTGAATCGTCCATCGTGTAGGGCACGAAATGTTGACCAAAACCCTCAAATTTTCACATGTTGAATTGCACATATGTTTATACAAAAATGGGCACAAATCGAGGCATGCATGAGTGCTTCTGATAATGGAAATCCGTTTCAATGTTAGGATGGAAATCCGTGTGTGGGAGTTTCTTTCAATCTTAACCACTTGATTTTGAGCAATCTTAGCCATCTAAAGTAGGGTTTGCCTAGCTAAGAAAAGGAATAATAAAATCTTTTCTGTTAGACAGTTGTTGCCCTTAAATGAATCATGGCTGTTCATGGGCTTCTAGAAACAACTCTGAATTAATCCAAACCATCCATATTAGGGTATTTTATTCATGAATATCTCAAAGCCCTAGCTGTAAGGAGAGACACCTCCATTTCTTATGACGCCAAGAGAAAACGCCCGAAACTCTTCCAAGTTCGAAACCACCAGGAATTTGGACTTGGAGCTTTGAAACGTCCCATCTACAAGCTCCCTGGAGTTTATCCAGACATGTCACAGAAGTCAGATCGAAGAAAGAAGCTAGAATATTGGATCTGCCATTAATGGCCGAGTCATCTTCTCCGCCGCATATGCCGAGTTCTGGGCGAGTCGTGACCGAGTCCAGAGTTCTTCTAATTCAAGAAGCTCCAAAATTCCTTGCTGAGTCTAGACAAAAGGAAGGAAAAAGAAGAGAGAGAATGGAAAGAGAAAGAGTGGTGGTTGGGGTTGCTATTGTCGTGTCGCACCGATCTAGACCGTGTTCGGTTCGAGTTAGGTGTGGATCTGTCTTGAGTTCAGGCTGTGTATAGGGCTAGTCAGGGAGAGAGAGAGGAGAAATAGAATGGAAAGAAGAAGATGATGATGGAGAGAGAAAATAAAGAGAAGAAGAGGAAGTGGAGCGAGTCACCGAGTCGACACTGCTCAAAATCAAGTTGGGTCTATGACTCATAGTCTGATTGGGTCCAGATCTTACTGGAAGTCCATAACAGAGGAAGAAAAGAAGAAAATAAAAGGGAAAGAAAGGAGGAAGAAGAGGAGAGAAGAAGGAGATGATCCATTCAGCGAGTTGACTCACCGAGTCAATCCACTGGTCCGCAGCAAAACGGGTCGAGTTCAATCAGGTTAGTGACTTTTCCCATGTATAGTATTTTATGCAATGGTAGTTTCAAAATAATTGGAATTTTGATTGTTCCTTTAATAAACTTGGTGGCCCATCAAGTCGACTCATTGAGTCAACTCACTAAGTTAGGCCTATTTTGGCTTAAGTTCAGTTTTAGCATCGTTAACAGGTTCGCATCGACTCGAATCAAAACCAAATGAATTCAGGAAATTCTAATTTTCCCTTGTTTAGACTACATAAAAGTCGAGTTGAGTCAAAGCATGTCAGATTAGTCGATTTAACTCAGTTTAAGTCTGTATTAAGTCAAGCCGAGTTAACCCACCAAACATGAGATTAGATTTCATAATCTTAAAATCCTAATGCTATTTGAATTGTGTTAAATTGATGTTAAACTTTATTTCAATGTAGGAAATGGTGGTTTTCAATCACCTCCCTTAGATTCAAAGATAATACGAATTGGAACCTTATAGAGTTATTCAAGTTGAATCAAGCTGACATTCGAAGGTTTAATCATAAAGCTCGTACCAGTATTATAATGTGTTTGGAAAATGATCTGATTCTTAAAGGTGAGGATTCACCCTTCAAGCTTATTTTTTTTATTACAATAGTTAATTTAGTTCTCTTTTGAATTAATTGCTTAATAATATTTTGTTAGTTTACGTGTATGATTGAATAATTAGTTGACTCATGAATTGTTGATATTCACTTTAATATGATTTGTATTTATATGTGCACATTCCCTTGTAATTAGGAACAATATAAGTGTATTTCTGGATTTATAAAAAATAATGATCTAAATCCTATAGAGTTATGATTTATTTGACTGTAGAATTATTTTCTCTAGTTTAGTTTTGATGAGCACTTACATGTGTATTTGTTTGATAATGCATATTAAATTGATTGAGATTAATTTTGACATTTGTTTGGTGTTAATGGATTGTATTGAAAATCTAATACTATATGTTGTGGATATGTATATTAGGGATTCTTATAACTAGTGGACGGTTGTGAATAAATTAAATGTTACCATCTCATGAATTATTTGCGTTCTTGCGAGTTATGGATTGTATTATTTTGGTAGTTCCCTTGAAGGACTTGATGCCAATATGGCATATTGGGAGAACTCTTTGTTGAAAGTATATCTGAACTTGTGATGGTAAGGTCTACGTGTCGAATCACGAGTAGCCACCAGTTATAGAGATTCTTGTAAATGGAATGTCTTGGATTCTTTATTTTACCAATATCATTTATAATCATCTGAGTGTATTAGAATCTTACTCGTTTAAGTCTCATGAGCCGAGGATGGTGGAATGAGATACTATGCCCAAGTTGTCAGCCTATGCTAGGTTGCGAGCGCCCCCCCCTCCCATAGTGACATTTGAGCTTCTCTGATATTCTGTTTGTAAATTGGACTAATAACGGTTGGGTTAATCATGCATACATGGCACATGGGCATTATCAAGTGCATGGTTGATTGTTTAAAAGACTAGTGTATTGTTCGAACGACCCTTTTTGCATTTTAAATGGGTCGACTATTGGAAAGACTCAATATTTTGTATGAATGGGTCGACTGTTTGAAAGGTCTATTCATTTGTTCAGCTGGATGTGTATCCCCAGGCTGATTGCATTTATGCATTCATTCATTAATCAGGATTACGTTGGCGATGGAATATTGTGTGTGAAGTGGATTGTATCTTTTTATGTTGTACATTAAAGTGTAGTTTGGATGTTATAACCATTTATGTTATAATGATAGGGAATGGATTGTATCTCTACATGTTATATTTTGAATTTTGGGTGGAAATGTAGTTGGTGTTGTACTTGTGAATTGTGAAATCTAACTTACATGCTATAGTTTCTTAGATTGTACTTGTAGATTGTGTTTTCTTCTTATGTACAGGTGATATCATCCTATATGTCACTTATGAAATATAAATTGTATATTTTTGTATTTTTCTTATGAAGTTTACATTGGATATTGTATTCTCTTAAGTCATTTGAATTCCATTCTTGACTATGGTGATGCTTGGTAATCTTGGAGGGTATACTTCATTGGGATAGTCATTGACGCTCTCAAACCGTATTCAGTTTGTGCAGGATACGTTAAGGATGTGCAAGTTGGAAATTATGTGGAGTGCAAGGAACTATTTGATATTGTAGTTTAGATTTATTACTTTATAGTTGTCTTTCACATTTGCTTTAGTACATTTTTATATTTGTTAGTGATTCGAGTCATTGTTTGTATAAGCCCTATTGGCAACCACTTAAATAATTTTGGAATGGTTATATGGACTTTCCTTTTTATATTTGATTTACCATTCTTCCATTTCGATTGCTCACTAATACTTAAAAAAAAAAATTATTACTGTGAAATGTGGAATATCCTTGTAGGTTAACTCTAGGAATTTCAGAAAATGAGTACAAAACTCGAGTTACGAAATTCGGGGCATTACACTACCACCTTAGGATGTTTAATGGAAACCCATCGACTAGTGGCCAATCATATTTTAGTATATGGGGCTTACCATCACATGGATGCACAAAAATAATACCTCGAACCTATATAAGGCAAGTACCCAAACAACATCACATAGGGCAAATATTAAAACTCAGCTACATAGGGCAAATATCAAGACTAAGCCACATAGAGCAAATATCAAAACCATGCGATAAAAGACTATCATTAAAAACCACTTAGACACAACAACCCTTGCATGGTAAGCCCACATCAATATTCGATTTAAACCACCATTCAATAATCACTAAGTCGAAGGTCTATTACAATCACAATCACAATTAATCGAGTTACATCCTAAGTATGAGTGTACATTTATAAGTAGGGGTTTCCTACTGATGTACCAGTTTAACTTCCATAAGTAACCACAAGCATAAGAAATTATGTAGGATAAATATTGAGCATGTAATCTATAATTCAATTCCTATAATTAACACACGTGATTATAAAATGAAGATATCAGTTATCAATTGAAATTAAAATAAAAATTATCACTTAGGCTAATGGAAAAATGGAAAGCTCAAGGGGAAGAAATCATCACCTCACGATCAAATTGCCACTAGTGTTGTTAGGGAATGCGTGTGCCTTTAAAGTCGAATCCTACCACAAATCATGAACATATACCATTAGATCCAAGTTCTATGCATTGCCTAGGTTTAAGGTCATAGCCTAAGGCTTGAATTATTTATCTTTAGGGTTTGATGTAGAATTAGGATTTTCATTCTAAGGTTCAGTTAAATACCTAGAGACTAGGATTTGAATCCTAGATTATCATTACTATTATTATTATTGTACAATGGATCAAATAATATTCATAACAGGAGTATTAATCCATCAATATTAATAATGATGACTCACAAGTGGGTACTTAAATATACCAACAATGCCTAATGTTCTTATAACAACTAATAATCTATTAATTAGTAGAGGTACTATAAATAGAATATTTGCTAACAATAATGTGATGATGACTAATAATAATATTCATATTAACAATAATTATACTAACCCCATAATGAAAGTGATAATATTTTCTATTGGTAATAATAATAAGTATCAATACTGAGTCTTTTCGTGATAATACTTAAGGATAGTAAATAAAATGTAAGTGTTTAATAATCATAGTTTTGTTTATAATATTCAATACTAATATGAAGAATCAGCCAATGGTTAATCTTGCTTAGTACCCTGTTTATGGTTAAAGTCCTAACCCAGGGTTTAGATTACCTAGGTATAGGGTTTCATCCTTGAGTTTAGGTCTACAATAAATTTTAGGATTTGAACTCTAGTTGGTGTACCATTAATTATAGTATAAACTTAATAATTACAAGAGAACTATTAACATTAGTGTTATAATTTATATTAGCTAACATATTAATAATAATCATTACGATGATAATTAATATTATGATCTACTATTTATGAGTGACATAATAAAACACTAGTATTTAATAATGATATTATTTTATTTTCTTGTCTATAATAACTATTATTAGAATAGATAATTTACTAACGACTAATATTAATAATGATAATAATGGTAACAATGACAATTGAAATCAAAATGATTTCGGTCTGGAGAGAAAGTGTGGACTCACCTTAGCCGACTCAGTAGTTCAACTCAGCCTCAATCCGAACCGACAACTTGCTCCATGACTCAACTTGACTCGACACAACTCATATGAGTCGACCCAACTCCACACAACTTGATTAAGTCAACTCGGCAGAAATGGCAACCGAGTTGACTCGACATCACACTTTCTCCTCTTCTTCTTCCTTTCTTCTTTCTTCTTTCTCCTCCTTTCATCTCCCTCCTTCCCTGGGGTGAACTGGACCAAACCAGGCCCAAACCTGACTGGACCGAGTCAGTAACTCGATGGGTCGAGTAGCATCATGGTGCAACTGCACCACTCACACTCTCCCTCTCTTTATTCTTCCTTCCTAATTTTCTCTTCTTCACCTTCTTTCCTTTACCCTCATTTCTTAGACCCACCCAATAAGGATGATGGACCAAATCTCGTCCCGACTCAGGCCTCAGCGAGTCAGGTTTGCTGGACTCAGCAGCGAATGCAGTACAAGGAGTGCTTGCACTCACTCTCTCTCCCACCGTCTTCTTCCTCATTCTACCTTCCTCTCTTCCTTTTCTGGCTTCTTCTTCTCTCTCAAGATGATCCAGGGACCCATGGACCCATGCAAGCTCACCCCGAGTCGAGGTGACTCGGACGGTTTGGCGTGGTGCGGCACTAGCTGCCTGCCATTCTCTCCCTCGTTCCTCACCTGTTCTCTCTCTCTCTCTCTCTGACTTGTTTATTCCTCAACCTTCTATCTTTGTTTCTATCGTGTCTAACAAGCTCAAGACTCAGTTTAACTAAGTCTGAGAGAGTTAACAATTTGGTGATGACAACATGGCCATCAATGCTGGAATCTTACATGAATGGTTTTCCTTCAATCTGGTGGTTATGGACGGTTAGGATAGATGCAAGGGTGCTTGTAGAATGAAGATTTTGAAGGTTGAAGGAAGTTTGGGTGGTGGGTTTGCCAAAGGAAGGAAAACAGAACCGCTACAAGAAATGGAGGTAGATCCCGCTATTGCTCGATCCTCTTACTCTTATAGAAACCTTAGCTCTCTAGAGCCATTGAATGCGATTTATATGTCTTGGATTCGACCTATTTAAAACTAGCTTCGAGTACGGCTGGTAAAACCTGAAAAGGCCAAGCTATATGTCCTAGAGGGGGGGTGAATAGGACTATGCCAAATTAAAAATAAAATTAGCGGAATAAAATTAATCAATAGCCTTACAATTATAAATCAATTATCAATGCTGAATCAAATCACCTTAATACATAAGTATTGAGAGATTGATACAAATTCAATTCTAAGGACAACCTTACACCATAATAGATAAGGGCTTATGGTAGGACAACCTTATTTCTAGAACTTCTTTTGAATCAAAAACTCAATTTTAATAAAGATAAATGAATAGCAGAGAATTGAAATTAAATGCAAAAATGTAGATCTAATTTATTACAACAATCTCCACACTTGCTTGAAATGTAAATTGTTACAACATTCACATCCACATGTACATTTCACACAATTGAATGATAAAAGATATGAGAATTAAGCAAGCATTCAATCCACAAGACAAAGAGTTATAGTAGTTCACTTGTGTGTACACCAACTGTTCTTCAACAGCCACACAGAATGCTACTCCACTCCTAATATCCTCACACAGGGGATATTAGCGTTCACTATCAAATAGGTTTTCACAGGTTCACCCAAAACCTTTACAATTGTGTCTTTTTAACTTGGGCTTACACAATCCAAAAACCCACACTTCTGAGTTTTCTGACTCTCCTCAGATAACCACACAATTTGAGATTTTTCTGGCGAATCCCAAACAAAAACCAAAAAGGAATGGAATTTACAGAATTGTAAAATACTTGGATTTCTCCTCTTGTAGCTACTCGGAAGAACCAATTGAAGTAGACGTTCGAATACAGAAGTTTAATGTCCACAACTCACTTTAATATGATTCTAAGTTCTAATTAATTTTAGATTTAAACCAGTTGGGCGTAGCTATATTTGATTTTGATTCTAAGAAGAAGGAATAAGTCAATTCCTCTTTTCAAATCAGATTGGAATATAGAAACAAAATCAAATTAAATAAGCTATCAAAAATAGAAAGAAGTTATGCACAAAATAGGTTAAAACTAAACACAAACTTATCTTAGAGTGGAGCCTTGAATTCACTTAAAATTCAATGAAAAACTCTGAAATTCGTGTGCTATTTATAGTAGAAGAAATTTGTGAGACCCGACTTGAGTTCTCATGTGTGCATGTGTGTGCATAAGTTTGTATTTCGTTCATTTTGGTCCCGTGGTCCTACCGGTCGAATCCCGGCGACTCGTGACCCTTGGATTGTGTTGTGGTCATCCTTAAGTTTCGTTACATAGACCCGACTCGGATTGACCCGAGACACATGCCATCTTGTCTGTATTGGCACCGTGATTCTAACGCCGCGTCTCATGCGTTAATCTGACGTGTACATCTCAAGTTATGAGCATTTCATCATGTAGCCCACTTTTTATACAAATGCATGTGGACCACCTCAATGGCACAATTTCTCATGCATACCACACACACTACACAATTTCTATGAAATAGACACTACCACCCTAAACACTACCAATAGACCTACTAAGCATAGCACTTTGTTATTGTCACCATAAGCCATTATGGTTTCTCTAACCAAGGAGAGAGAGGCCATGATTGCCTCCCTACAACTCTCTCTCTCTCTCTCTCTCTCTCTCTCTCTCTCTCTCTTCTCACTCCCTCATTTCTCTCATTCTTTCTCTCTTAACAAAAATCCAACAACCTTCTCCCCATCTTCCCTCCATTCCAGCCTCATTTTCCCTCTAATCCTCTCAATTTAACCATCTAAATTTAATCTCACCCATGGATATGGATCCCTTGGTGCACTAGGAGCTAAGAGGTCTAAGTTTGGAGCAATCTAAGGTGGGTGTACTCATAGAACTTAAGATTTCTAATTTTATGTTCTTAGATCTCCTTTTTTTTAATGGGAAGTGTAGGACCCACTAATCAATGGTGGAGATCCTACATCATCCCTTAGTTGTGGCCAAATAGTCTATTTGATGCATGCATGCCCATGCATGGGGTTTTCCCTCTATAGGCCCCCATCATGGAGGATTACTTGGATTCCACGGCATGATAGGTCATCTAGACCTTAGAATCATGATTGGGATGGTATCCTAACCATTTATCTTGAATCTAGAACGTACATGTGATGGATCTTTGATGTAACATATGAATAGAAGGAATGTATGGTGTGATTGATGAAGGGGAGGGCCCCAATGTGGCAGAGCCCCTCATCTTGTTGCAGATTCTTTATTTTTTTCTTTATGATAGAATCTTGATCTTGCATGTGTGGCCCACCTTGTAGGCCAACAAAAATCCAGACCAACCATGGAGCTTGGACGCTCATAGCGGTCCATCCTTAAACATGTGGCCCCAAAATCTACCTAAATGGGACACATGCAAGGGGTATTTGATGATGGGAAAGGTCTGGACATTTGTGGGGCCTACTGGGGTGGTCCACCACACAAATTCCTAGGCTTAAATCCCATGGAAAATAATGTTTATAATTTAATCCTTTCTATTATATGTTGTCCAGAATTGTCTGGACAGATTTTTTACCTATCTTGGGGCCCAATTTTTGGACATTTGGTAAGGATATTTATACCATCTAATACATGATTCTGAAAGGTTCATATCCCACCTAAAAGTCTACCAAATTTCAGCCCCAACTGACCCTTTTTAGACCTCCAAAAGAGTGAGCCAACATGTGTGATCAACTAGATTTTTGCTACATATGTTGTTGTCCAAATCTGCCGAGACAGATTTTTGGGCCATCTTGGGGCCTGATTTCTGGATCTTTGGTGGGAATAATGAAACAAAATAATATATGATTCTTGTAACCTTATTAACCATCTACAGCCATACCAAATTTCAGCCCCATCTGACCTTCATTGGGGTCTCAAAGGTGTGGTCCAAGTGAGGTGGACAGTCTGGATTTTCTGCACTGTTCCAGCAACATTTCACCCTGGACAGGTTAGAATTCTGAAATTTATTTAAATACTTTTGGGTGTCTAAAAATTATAAAAATTTATAGGGAGGTGGTCCACCCATTTTAGGACCCACCTACAAAATTTTGGAGCCAATGGACTCCTGTGTGCACCATGGTGGTGGCTGGACCCGCCCACTATAATATGGTGTCCAGATCAGTCCGATTTTCAGGACAGATTGTTTTATATGAATTAATTAAAATATTTATTGGTGTCCAAAAATTCTAAAATTTTGTGGAGGTGTTTTACACCCATGGTAGGATCTACTTACCAAATTTCAGGGCCAATGAACCACTGTGTACACCGTGGCGAGGGCCGGACTGGCCTACCACGTTTGGGCATCCATGCTTGTCCGATTTTCTAGACAGACTATTTTGTTTAAATTAATTAATATACTTAGGAATATCCAAAAATTCTAAAATTTTGTGGTGGTTTGGACCATCTATGAAAGTGTCACCCTACAAAATTTCAGACCCAACGGACATTTGAGCTCGTGGTATGGCTGGGAGTGGCCCACTAGGCAGGGACACCCAAGCTGGGGCATCCAGCCTGCTTCGTGGGCCCACCTTGATGTGTTGTATATCCCACCACCCATCCATGTGTGGTCCTTAGGGGATTGATCATTGTCCCTTTTTGGTATTCAATTGGGGCCCATTGGGTAAATTTTTGGACTTGATACCCTGGGCTCATAGGGCTGCCTACACATGGAACGCCCCTACCTTGGGCTGTTGGGCCTGCATTCTAATGCCATGGCCCACTCGAAGTAAGTGTTGCATATTCCTCCCTTCTTATCTGGTGGAACCCACTGTACTATGTGTGGGTTACTATGGGTCAGTAACCCATTTAAATTAAAGAAATTTCTGGACTCCAGCAGGCCCAAGAAGTGGGTGGGCCCAAACCTTACTTGAGGGCCCACTATATGGCCTATGAGTTGAGCTTGGTGTATGGTCCATTAGGCCATGCATTGCTTGGGCTTTAGACCCTACATTATATGAGTAGTGGCGGGCTACATCTTGGAAACCAGTTGGGGTTGGATATCCTCCTGGGTGATCCTAAGGTAGGCCCATAGGTTTCTCTATGGATGGTTAAAGGCCCACCATAGACCCTAGGCCATTTGTTTAAGGCTCAATATGTATGTATGTGGAACCTACCTTAACGCATGATTGGTCCAGGCCGTTCAAGCCTTAGATCGCCCGATTATGGAAGCACTCTCTGCCTTGAGTTGCTACTGGACTCACAACCCAGTAATAGGCCCACTTGATCTTTTCATGATATATACACACTCTCCATCTGGTGGGATCCCCCAGTGAGTATAGTTGGCCTTCATGAGATTATTCCCACATAGTTAAGTAATTTTTGGACCTTAGCAGACCCAGGAAGTTAAACGGGCCAAAAGTTTATCAAAGGACTTTAAATGTACATTGTTATAGTTGAGACTTTAGTTAGCTGTGGGGCCTACCATATTGAGAACTTGTGTACGTGTTACATGCTTATGTTTTCTTATAATCTTTGGATTTAATCAATGCATTCTTTTGGGTCACCTTTAGTGATCACATGAGGACCCCATCTTAGATCAGATTTTTGGGACATCCCTTAGGGCTAAAGTGGGCAGGGACGTCCTAGCTTAGTCCAACCATATATTAGGCCGACTTCCACTATTTTGATGGACTTGTGGGCTGAGGTAAGGATAGTATTGGGCTCTTGATTGCCCACTTAAATCACTAGTTATTGAGCTGATGTAGTGGGGCCCATTTCATCCAAACTTAAACTTATTTAGTTGTATATTATGTACGCAGGCTGCCCACCAAGTCCAACTCAATACATGGATTCTATGGCCATTGGGAATTGAGCCTTAGGCCTTAATTCTCCTCTTAGGGCCCATGTTGTTAAAATTGGTATTATAACTTTTTATGGCCTATTATGAGGGATATATGTATGTGGTTACCTGTGTTCTTATCTTGAATGTAGGCCTTGGGCCTTGTATCCATATAGTTCATGGTTGAGATGCCTCTTGGGGAATGGTGGTTAAATGTCCCCATTATGGACCCCTCTAGGCCCGATTGTATCTAAATGTGATTAGATCTCATCTTAAACTCTTGCTAGACTCACTTCTGTGTTACTTAGACATGTAGTTGTATACTTAGTCTCGTGGGTTACCCTAGGTAAATGGGCCTCCACTAGAGGTGGGATTTCTTATGGATATTGTCTAAATACCTAGTCTTGGTCCCTTCTTGGATAGGAGGAGTGTACTACTTTGTATATCGCCGCATAATGCGTCTAGACCCATCTTCATGGCCCATGTGCATCATTGTATGCTTGGATTACACTATGTGTGTGGTTATGATTGTGCCATTGGGCATTGCATGTTGCATTCCCGAGGGACGTAGTATTCCCTCTTGAGCACATTGGATGCTTAGAATTGATGCATAGGTGATTGTGTGATTCATGTATCTGGCATTACATAACATATGAGCATTATCGCCCTTGCTTCATCAGGGTTGTAGCCTCCTCAAATACATCATGGATGGCCATGTTTGGACACTAAAAATGTTACTTGAGCATACCAGGTGCATAGGATGCCCATGGGTGAAATTCCCAAAACTTCCATGGTACCAAGGATTTGCTCCAACAGCGTGACCGGGTGGAATATATGAGCGCATGAGGGCCTCATACCGTTAGGCCGTGACTCCCACTGTCGTGTAGTCGGTTGGATAGGGGTGTGGCCTTACTCGCCTGATGTAAGGGCGCATTGCTAGGCTGAGTCTGACTAGCTCGTGAATGGGTCCGTTACCTTCAGGCCTTGTTGGTGATTGGTTGTCCGCAGGCAGGGTAGTGAGGTCTCTTATGCTCGTTTGACTATGCGGGGTCTGTAGAGCGGCAGTCATCCAACAGTGTAATGGACCCCGGTGATTTCCTTATAATGGAAATGTACTTGATATGTGGATTGGATATGAGCACTGACATTACTTCACATTGTATTTGCGTCGGCTGTGTAAGCCTCATATTGCATTACAGTACTCATTGCATTACAATACTCATTGCATTACAGTACTCATCGCATTATAGTACTCACTACATTACAGTACTCATTGCATTATATAGCCTTAGTATGGCTTCCTGCATTATCGTACTGCCTTGGTATAGCTTCTTTTATTCATGATAGCCTTGGTAATGCTACTGGTATTGGTATTAATCACGACTCCCTTTTGCATTCTCTATCTTCTTCTGAGCACCATTGTCACACACTTTCACCACCCTCTAAGCTTTCTATAAGCTTATGCACGATTGATGCGTGCAGGAGATTCTAGGCAGGCGTCGCAGTGGCAGAGTTTGGATTGGAGTTGAGCTCGAGGACCCAGTGTTGCAGACTTCTTTCTTTCTTTTATTATCTTATGTATGTCCTTTTGGACCTTATGGATACTTGTAAAAGTTCAAATTCTTAGTGAATTTTGTGATGTGTGCCTTTGTTATTCTAAGATTTACTTGTCGTGATCTTGGGTATGCTCGTATTGGTAATGATTATACTGTCATGAAAATCCTCCTTGTAGGATCCCAGGATCGGAACCTGCCTCAGGAGCCGAGAATGGGGTACTACGGAGGCTGTTACGGCCAGAACCGGCTATCGGATTCCTTGTGAGTCCGATTACCGAGTCTTGGGCGTGACAAAATTTGTCTTCAACTAGTCCTAGGGTTACCATGATTGGTCTTGAAATAAACTATTTTTTGAATTTTTGAGTGTGATCGCATCAGACCGTTTTACGACCGGTCGTAGGTAGTCCTCGACTGGTCGAAGGCAGTCCACGACTGGTCCAGAACCCTCTACGACTGGTCGTGCGACACTTGATTTAGTCGCTAGAGTTTGAGTCGTAGCTTTACGACTGGTCGAAGGTCAAGTCGAGACCATCTCACGACTGGTCGAGCAGACTCCAGGACTGGTCGTAAGCGAACTAAAAAATCTGATAAATTGCAACCATTTTAGGACTGGTCTTAGAACTTCTTAGACTGGTCGAGACAGTACTAGGATTGGTCGAACAGGGTCTAGGACTGGTCTTAGAGTAGACCAAAATCATGTAATAATATTCATTTGGATTATGTATCCAAAGCGACCTACCCTAAGGTCAATCTAATGGTCTATCAAACCTGGAACATGAAGTATGGACATTGAACACTTCATATGCTTAGACTTTGATCTTTACGAAGCTTGATTTCTTCTCGATGTAGCTTGACTATTTCAGAAGCTTCAATGTAACTTTAAGTTGTACTTGAGTCCCGCATTTAGATTTGAATCTTGAACTTGCACTTGAACTTGAGTCTTGACCCGGAGTTCTCTCTTAATATTGTAGCTTGAATTATCATGAAGCTTGAAGAATTCTTTGAGCTAGACTTCAAGTGTTGACGAGGTGTCTCGAACAAATTTATCAAGATATAAACACACAACATACGGAGAAATTTTGACACATAAAATTTGACAATCAAAGAGGAATCAAATCATAACACTTACAAAACTAAAACCAGCCGTGGTTTTTTCTTCACCACGAGGGAGCCCTAAACCGCCTGCATCAGATGGTTGAGATGGGTCTGTTTGAACAATCCTGATCACGCTAGACACCCCTCACGGGGATCGCCAACTTGTCGAACGAAGATAGTTTCCATTTTTTGAAATGGGGTGTTTGTAGGACCCACTTGCAGCAAGATTCGTGCACATGTACACGTGATCCCAGGTGTGGGATTAAGTAGGTTTTGGTCAGAAGGACCGTCCACACCAGATGGACGGATTGGATCATGCTTCTGGCCATGATGGTGGTCCACGAACCGAGCGCCAGTGGCAGTTCATTCAAATGCCCTACGTGCGGGAAAGGAAAAATGAAGGAGAGAATTCTCCTTTCTCAGCTAGCCATCGGGTCAAACCCGTTTTGACTGGCAGTGCAATACGATGCACTGGGGGTGTTTTCCCACTGAGTGCACACCCAACTCAAGGTGGGCTCCACATCCATAGGATGTGAGATCTGTTTTGTCCATACAATTTTCAGGGCCTTATTACAACCCCAAATCACAAGCGAGGCCAATCCATGACTCGAGGGGACCATATCGAGGGAATTGCAATCTTTAAGTGTTGGTTTACATTAATCTGACAGCCAGATTCTTTTAATAGGTGGTCGCTTGGCGTGATATTGTCCAATGCTATGTTATGGACAGATGTATTTTCTTGTTTATTAAATGAGGATGGTTCCTATTGTTCGTATTGGTATGGGATGGAATTCATACGTTAATCCAACAAGCGGATGGATGATTTGGATTCATTATGAGCCAATGTCGATGTATTTAATTTTAATCCACCAATCAAGAACCATGGAACAGTCTAATCTTACTTCCTCATTCGTTATTTGTAATGGGTTCAATTGGGCAGTCAAACTGCCATACAAATACAACTGGAGTTTTCTTGGACCTTTCAGTTGTTATGTGATAGATGATTAGTTCATTCTTCATATTAACAATCGATTCTACTGAAAGTGCTCTACTTGTGTCTATCTACCATTAATTCATTTAAATTTGTCGTGGTTTAAGGGTAGAGGTTTAATGTCACTAAAATTTCAATTTAAATGGAGCGTAGGTTCTCATAATCTTCTTGGGTGAAGATCAATGGAAATTTTCTCCATCCCACGATTGGACGACTTGATTTATGGATGAAGATTATTCTAAATGGTTAGATTTAAGCTAGAAAGCATTCGAATGTTCGCTTAAGCTACTTCGTATCTATGCTAAGTTAGTTTACACAGTAACACCCGAGTACTGAAAAGTACGGGGTGTTACAAGCTACCCCCCTTAAAGAGATTTTTGCCCCTGAAATTCAATGCTTCAATTATGAATGTGGACAACAATCTACCTTATGGTGTCTGTATGTATCCGCTAGTCCTCCATACTAAGTTTATTTATATAAGCAAACGCTCTTAACTTACTAGTAGAACAAGGGTCATTACCATCTACCCCCCTTAAAGAAAATAAATAAAATTCTACTTCAAGATTTAATGATGTACGTTCTAATTATTAATATTACAAGTGGTTCAATTATCCTAAAGGTGTAACCTATGTCTACGTGTGGAATCCCAATGGGCTTTACTTAAATTTCTTACAACCCTTGCGTTCCACGTCTACCAATTCAACTAAGGTATTTAAATTTCACTAAGGGTTGGAAATCATTCCAATATTAACCAAATTTAGCAAATTATTTAAACTCCTACCAACATCAGGATTTCCTGTAGTGTTCACTAAGATTACAAGTTCACCTAAGTGGAAACAAATAGTAATATTGTATCTTTCTCTTTATTTTCTTTTACTTCTAATGATAGTTCCATGTAGTCCAAAGTACAATACAATTTCTATTTTTCAGTGTTCAGGCTAACACGAATAGATGGTCGTAGTAGGTTTGAGCCCAATACATCGATCATCTGTCTACGCAGGATAGAGGATTTTGGTATCCATTCATAATCCTGTTAAATCTTGACCCTTTGCTTGATCAGAGCATTGATATCGTTGAGATTTACTGGGACTTAGAACTTGAGCCAAGCCATGTAAACTTTATTTAAATATGGTTCCATCAACTTGTGATCCCGATTATTCTGGACTCGTGGGAAATATCAAGAAATCTTGTAATTTTAAAATAAGAGCGCCCGAAATCTACGTGAATAGACATAAACGACCATCGTGCTTTCATTGCACACTCTGGTCACCTAACACACTACTTAAAAATTTTAGGATGCGTGGAAATTTGAGTTTGAAAATTTTTAAGCCTATCTAAACCCTCAAGTATGACCTTAATTTGCCCAGTGTATGGTTGGAAATTGACTTAAAATTCTATAATTTTAATTTCTACGTACTGGAATTTATGAGAAATATTATTTCTGAGTAGGGAGACATATTAGGAGATTCAAGTTGCAATTCCTAAGGCGATTGCTTAGGCTTAGGGGGTTCTTATGTTTGATCTAATGTGCAACATGGTGGGTAAGGAATTTCCTTCGATGCCCAGGTTCATTTCATATGTCGAAGATTGTAACGGTGTTACTTCTAACTGATAGAATTTTAGGAGAGTCAGATCTTAGATTTCTGGAAATTGTTCCTTTGGGAGTCAAGTACAAGAAATGTCTTTGTTTAGTCTTATTTACATCATAGTGGGCATTTGTTCTCCCACTGCCCTATGTTTTGTTTCTAAGTTCAAATAGCAAATTTTGGTAATTTACATGGGGACCAAAGTTTTTGTTCTAAGTTCAAATGACCGAGTCTAAAATTTTGAAGGGACTTAAGTTTAGTTTATAATTTCTAGGATTATCCAAACAACTCTCTAAGGGACCTAAAATTTTGGATATCTATATTTTCAACTTTCCTGAGTTCTAGGGGAAATGCACTTAATTTCAAATGGCTATCCTAATCATTTCTAACGAATTTCTACATAAGTTTAAGGTCCAAGGATTAAAATTCTCAAGGGAGTATAAAGTTTGAAATTTCTATGTTTCCAATTTTCTCTTATTCTAAGGGAATTTCACCTAAGTTCAAATCACTAAACCTAAAATGTTCAAAGAGGCCTAAGTTTATTTATAAGTTTTTCAGTCCTCCAAACAATTTCTAGGGGGCCTAAAATTTTAAGTTCTTACATTCTCAATTTCTCCTAGCTACAAGGGAAGTTTAAATGAGTTTAAATGGTTATCCTAATGATTTCTAAGGGGAGCTAAGTTTGGGTTTCTACATTCTCAAAATTTCCCTAAGTCTAAGGGAGATTCACTTAGGCTCAAATTTCCAATTCCAGCATCCTAACTTAAGACATTGAAAGTTTGTATAAGTTCATTTTCCCAAGGCTTGGTTTGTCCAAACTATACTTTGATACCAACTGTAAAATTCCATATAAAATAACTCAGGACCCGAGTATATGACTCATTTCCCAAAAACTCGGGTGTTAACCTACGATAGTTAAATTCCATATATATATATTTATATTTATATATATTTCCAGAGTTAGTATTTAGGCGGAAGATGGACAAATCAACGTGAAGGAAAATTTGTATTTAAATTTAGAATATACAAGAGGCTGCCAATAATGACTTATACAAACCAATGTCTTCGAACTAACAAATATAAGAATTACATAATTTATAAAAGAGGGATAGAAAATGCATATAAATTTGAGCCGCAAGATTGCACAGCTCCTCTTGGCAATTATAGCCATGCACCCCTGACGATTATACTTTACTCATCAAGTCTGAGCATGCATATCACTTAAGCCACCTGTGTTACCTGTACGGTTATATATTTGATGGATGAGTGGTCAACTCAGTGTAAATTTCTCTCAAGATTACACACCGCCTGTAACGCCCTGAAAATCGGGGGTCGAGTAGTAACTCAACTCTCGAGTTCCAGAACATCACTTATGCAACAAAATGAATGATGATTGAATGTTGACTGTATTGGAGTAGTGAACATGAGTGAGATTAAGCCAAAACAACATATCATACTCCAGAGACAATTAAATTTGCAAGCAGAAGACTGTGGTAGATAGATAAAATATATAAACTATGATGAGTCTCCAGAGTGTGATAACATTACCAGGTTAAATAATTACAAGTATAGTTCTAAAATATACTTAATGTGAGGAAGTGTAATGTCTCCTATCCCAAATACCATAGCCCCGTTAATACAGTACCAGGTCTTCAGAGACCCGTCAGAGAGTTACATGATAGGAGAACTCCTCCTCATCACCATAGAAGTAGTCTGGCTTTGCTTCATAAGCATCGCCATCATCTGAAATTCAACAAATCTGTTTGGTGTGTACAACACCGTCCCGTAACGTGGGAGTGAGTAGCTAACTCAGTGGAGCAATAAAGCATAGGTTAACATGTTATCGATGCAGTCAAGCAGTAATGATAAAGCAGTAAATCAAGCACTCCTAGTTACTCTGATTAACGCAAGTATGAATGCAGGTATGATGGATGCCCTCACCGACATACTCCCTCATGCGACACCATCTCACGTTCGCGGCATGCTTACATCCCACAAGGTTGCTCCACATCTTCCAGTGCACATGCGATGCATGATGAGCATGATTACCGAGTTTTTAATTAGTCCATTTCAAACAAATGGATTAGGAAACTAAGGTACCTCCTCAGATCATTCCCAAACATGATCCATTCTAGGGTCGTCAATCCTAGTTAATATCGATGATGGTGTGTTTTCTAGGTCACTGCGCAGAGGTCGCTGTGGTCGTTACACACAAAGGTTGCACCACTCCCCCATCACCCCTTAAACGATTCATCACTATACGTAAAACAGGCCTAGTTCATACTCTATCTATCGCAATAACCCTAAGGCGCACTGCGACTTCCCGTGAATATGCTCGCGGTCACTACAAAGGGTCGCTGTGGCATTATGCACAAAGGTTGCACCACTCCCCCATCACCTTATCAATGCAGGCCGATAGCGTGAATATATTGTCCCATACCACCATAATCGGCTCACGAGTTAAGTTGCTCACTGGTCACTATGGGGAGGCACGTAGCCCCAGCGTAGGCCGACAGCTCGACCACGGTGTCCCATACCACCATGCTCGGCTCATGAGTCTTAGCGGATAGAGGTACCATGGTTAAAATGGTTTTCACTGGTAAGTTTGGTACCCTATGTTCAAGCAGTAGCGACCAAACATGGTGAACATACAGTAGACAAATCGGGTTACATGACGAGCTCGGCTAGCTCGAGCGCACAACAAGTTTAACGACATGAAGTGCATAAGCACTTCGCGTGGCCAACCACTATCGCCAACCGAAGTATGACTCGAGTTCGTCGAACACATCTCACGTGGCGACATGAAACTCAACCACGATCTCCAATCTAGTACCGATTGTCTGGACTATAATCATAGCCCCAAGCACAATCAATTGTCATCCATAGCATGTGGAGTAAAGCATGATAAACCAAGAAATTCAGGAACGCTAGCAATCATGTTATAAAGCATGTCATAAAGCATGTTAATAAAACAAGTTACAAAGCATGTTCAAAAGCATGTTGTAAAGCACTATACAAATGGGGATACAAATACATATATTTCATAGGTGAGTGGTTAGAGTAAATAACCACATGGAGGGTATCATATGTGACTCTAAGGTAGTTGAGAATCCCATCTCAAAGACCTACCTAAGGTTCTAACACTTAAGCACTTACACTCACAAGCGATTTCACCAACACTTGGAATGCACTATTTCAACATACATGACGTATGTTAGAGAAAAGTGCACTAGGGTTGTCCCTTTACCAAACTAGTATTTTATACGTATACATCATATTCATACAGCAAATAGTCATGACAATTACATCAGCAAATTTTATACGTATAGGGTATTTTCTAGGATACCCAATTTCAACATACATAGTGTTTACAAGGGAACTTGTAATACGGCGATTCTTTTCGCCAAGCAATTAATTTATACACACATAATATATTTATACAACAATTAATCATGACAAACACATCGCTAAAATATACACGTATACGGTACTTCTTACAATACCATATTTCTACATACATGGTGTATATTAGTAAACATGTATTTAGGCGAACCCTTTCGCCAAATGAGTATTTTATCCATACATCATATATCCATACGACAATTAAACATGTCAAACACATTTCCATAAAAAATACGTATACGGTATTTTATACGAATACCAAGAGTATGTGAAATTCCAAATTCTACAATTCTAATCGAAACAAAAAACGGAAAGACTTTGTACATGTGCAATTGCATGCAGATCATGAATCTACCATTATCTGACATTGAAAGCGTTGAAAACCATAACTTATACACTTAAAGTCCTCACCTTGTGTCGTAGAATCGTAACGGAGTCGATAGGTTCGCTAAGGTTCCGTATACGGGAGTTTGGCAGCCTAAAGAACGAAACAGGTTAGCTATTTCATAATCTACAACCTATACAACCCTAAAACAGATTAGGGTTAGGGTTTCTTACCTAGAACGACACACCTGAATCGCCGGGAAAGCGATGAGAATCGAGCAAAGGAGCCCGAATAGCTTACGTGGAAATGTGAAGCAGGAATTCCTCCCACATCTCCCTCACTTTCTCTCTCTTTTTCCTCTCTCAAATCCAAATTCGTATGGCTGGAATGGGAGAGGGTTTAAAGTCCTTTATAGCCTAAAACCTTCCCAAAATAGACTCAGGTTCAAGGGTTACTGCTAATATAGGTATTTCGTCACTTTTCCAGCTCAAAAGAGTGTTTCTGGTGGCCCCCCTTGAGCCAAACGTCAGACTTAAGCTCTCTACTCACGGATCTACGTGGGACTACGTTTTCGACTCGAACGGATTCCCAGATCGCACGTGGCGGACGATTGGGCCAGCTTCAACTGTCAGCAGGCCACGATCCGAAATTCCAAGTACATGTAAATGTTCCCGAAATTTTTCTTAATCCGAGGGTGTAATTTGGTCTGATTCTGACGGTCAGGTTGCTTAATATTGACGCGTAAACGAAAGATGCCAGATCACTATTCCTGATATTTATTTTGGAATGGGAATAGTGTTTTTTACACTCCCTCGCTCCGGATCCAAACGAATGGCCGTGGGACATCGGCTGGACCTGATTTTTGAGATGATAGTCATGCCCAGTGAGGCGCCCTAGTTCCTTAACTTCGTGTTAATCGGACTTCTGATGTGCGATCTAGACCTAATACAAAGTTTCATTTCATTCCCGAGAGCAGCCAGGAAATGAGTTTGGTTCTAAACTTTAGGGTAACCTAGCGTCAATGATTCTACAAGTTTTGGGTCTTGCAGATCGTATTTAAAGCGATTCAAATGGATTTCGTAGCTAATCTGGTTTCTCGCACTTAGTTACTTTGTCTCATTTCTAAAGGATTTAGTCCTAAGTGAATTCGGTCGAGGTGGTACTCAGGCCTTTGGAGTTTGTATATAAAGTGATTCAAGTTATACTACTTAGCTAGTTTAAGATAGTGTCTAGGGTGAAAGTTCTTAGAAAAATTGGAAGATTAAGGTGATGAAGGGTGAGGTTTATGAAGGAAATGAGTTCAAAGGCGGCTTTAGACTTTGGGATTCAGTTCTGACAAGTTAATGAGGTATTAGGATCGACCCATTGCCTAAGGACATCTAATCCCAGGTTGGCAAAAAATCTGGGGTGTTACAATCTACCCTCCTTAAAACAAAATTTCGTCCCCGAAATTGCCTAAGGGTAATAAAGAAAGATTTCTATTATTTCATTTGCCTAAGACTTATTGATTTCGAGTTCCTACGCGTGGTAGGGCATATACTAGTCTGGTTCCTTTTAGTATACCCCCCTTAAAATATGTTTCTTTATTCATTTCTCGTACCCTGATAGTTTGCTACAATTTATTTCTGTACCTATTTGGAGTCGCGACGATAATTCCCACCAATTTAGAGTAAGATAGCTGTTTTCAATGTTTGACCAACACGGAGAGACGATAATGGTTGGCTTGATCCCGATACATCGATCATCTACCTGACCAGGGTAGGAGGCTCATCGTATCCCTTCCGGATCCTGGTGAATCCTGGTCTTCTGCTCGGTCAAGCAGTGAGTCCATTGGTAGTCACCTAGGATTGAGAATTGGGTCAAGCCGCGAATGCTTCGCAGTTGTATATTTCAGTAACTCCGTGGTACGATCACTCTAAAGACGCAGGGAATGTCCATCATTGAAAAGTTCAAATTGTCTATGTCTAAGGTTACCCTTTAGGTCTTAGTCTAAGCGAGTCCTCAATATTATCTACGTCCCAGGGAAGGGTGAATCAAATCTTACTAGATCATCCTAAAACATTTTCATAGTAGAACTTGTTAGGGCTTCTATAATGTGCGTATGTTAACGAGCACCGTTTCGATCCTGGGCCAGTGGAGTAGGGTCCACCATGCTTTCGCTGTGCCACCCAGATCAAGAGATGTAATATGTAACCTAACTAGATTGGGCTCATAACGTTCTACCCCCCTTAAAATTTTATTTTCACCCTCAAGGCTCAAGATTTATGTCCTGCTCCGTATATCGGAACAAGGTGTAGTTTAGGATCTATCCTTGACATGAAATGGGATGCGATCTCCCACTACATTGGCTTCTTTTCATCAATGTTGTGTATTATGACATTGATACCTATGGTCATAGAAAGGAGCTAAAGATGAAGGGTATTGTGGTTGATTCGGGGTCAGGTGTGAGTTTGTGGCGGGATGCCTAATTCTACCAAGGAATTTTTGTCGCTGTCCAGACTTATCCTATTTAATCATGTCTAGCTTAATAGGCAGGCTATCTTTTTACGTTCATAAGCACAATACGTATGCCGACATGGCATGCGATTTGGGACCTAATTCCTAACTGTCTGTTGCCCATTTGGGCAATTCCTTAGGCCTAAAAGACAGTCTCTACCAGCTATATGCTCCTAATACTTTTTAAGGACAAAATTATAAACTTTTAGTTGTAAATGGTTGGGCCAACACGGAAGGAAAGTTGTGTAGTGGGTCAGAATCGGATACATGGACCTTCTGCCTCGCGAAGACAAAAAATTGTCGTATCAGTTCTTAATCCTAGTTGATCCCAGGCCTTCTGCTTGATCGAGCATAGAGTTCATTGGTCACCACCAGGATTGAGAATTCGATTCAAACCGCGAATACTTCGCTTATAGGTAGTGTCTCTACTCCGTGTTCCTGATTGTACTAAGTCCTTGAGAAGGCAATTCTAAGGGTTATGTTGATTTGACCTAATATTAAATCCAAGAGATCTATAAGTTTTCTCTGGGCGTGAATAGGTTCTACGTTAAACAAGCTTCCTAAGAGTTGTTAAAGAAGCCTATAAGTACTAAGGGGATTTAACGAAGGAACGGGGTCTCGCTCCAACCTAATCAAGCCGACTTACGCTAGATGGTTTCTAATACAAGAAATTGGTTATCGCTTAGGGTTAAAGTTGTCTAAGTGGAATTGAGTTGCCCGAACTTGAATTTAATTACGCTTGAGCACTACACACCTGTTTACACTAGCTATGAAGGTCCTAGGGCTCACATTATTCATTTATTGGGTTTCCTATACTGTCAAGTCTGTCGAAATCTAGGAGCACCGCTCTAGGTCCAAATTCCAAAGGCCTACTTGGCCACCGATCTTAAGTTGTACTAAATGGAACTGCATTGCTAATCCGACTTCAGGATTGGCAGTGGCATGGTTGGTAGGAGGGTGGGTGAGGATTAAATTTTATAGGCTTTGGAAAACGAGTCTGGTGTTGGAAAAGTGTGAGATGGGATTTCCAAACCCCATGATGATGAATTTATAAGTGTAATTTGAAAAGAAAACACGGGATTTACGTTTAACTGCCTACATTCTAAACATAGTATGGATGATTAGGCCTCCAAGAAAATGGCCGTACACACTCGGATAGAGCCATGGAAAATGAGGATAAGGGGAAATGGGGGGCTGGAGTTTTTGGTTCTCCACGATCAACTGCCCCAACAGGCGTGGGAGAGTGCAAAATATAGGGAAATAAAGAAAGGAAATGGGAAGAACAGGTGGGGAGATAGCTCACACGATTTTGGGAGGTCCAATGGCGTGTGGGGGGTCCAAATGAGGGAAACGAAAGAGGAATGGAGAGGGGAGCTGCAATACACAATGGAGGAGGGTAGGGGTGGTCAAAAACAATAGAGAAGAGGATTGAAAAGGCGATTTGCAAGAGAGGGCAGTAACGCAAGAGTGAAAAACGGCATGGGGAGGGAGTATGAAGGAGGTGGGGTTTTAGGAGATGGGATTAGGACGGGAGCTAGGGCAGGGGGTTGTAGGGACCCCCAAACTCGACCGGCCCAGGCCGCGGGCCGGGCCCAACCAAAAAGTCGACGAGGGCCTCGCCAAAAATTTTTTGAAATTTTGAAAAGGGGCCCCATGGCCCTATTCGTACAGCCCCCTAGGCCCCAAAAATATCTGGGTCCCACCCTGGGTACCCCTGGATCAGCGTGGGTAGGCCTCCGACCCCGATTCGCTCTATTTCGGGCACTTTCGGGAAGATCGGACGTATCTTGCAATCCAGAATGAGTTGTCTGACATAAAATATATGAATTTGGGGTAGAACGAGCTAATGAAGCCAACCAACCCAGCAATGCTGGGTTGCGCAGCCCGAAATTGTGAAAAAAACCCCTCCGATTGACGGTCATTTCCCCGTTTCAATTTCGTTTACTAAAAATAGTGGTTTTAGTTTAATTACTCTTCATCCATTGGGCTGTAGGAGTTGTGCCCAATGCGAAAAGAGCTTAGAATAATTAGGAGAACGGTTTGGTGAAGCCAAATAGGACACTTATTATGTTTGGCCGAAAACTTTGTGCACTAGTAGACATCATGACCCTATAGTAAGTCGCGAATTCTAAGAGTTTTAGTTGTAGTTTGTTTCTGATTTCCTTCCCATTACTTGGTATCCCTATTTAAAGAGTTGTGAACTCATTTTTTTTTGTCATTCATTAATCAATTTCGAATGTATTAGAATTTATTTCTATTTTCTGCCTTCTTCCTCATGGATTCGAAGTCTCTGAGAGGAGTCCAGAGAAGCTCGAGATCTACCGATTTTCAACGGTTGAGGTGAGGTGAATTGAAATCTAGAATCATTAATAGAAGGCCTAGGAATGTTGGAAGGTCGACCCATGCGACCATGGTTGAATACAGACTCAATTTCGGTGTTCGTTTTCAGTGAACTAGCCATTAGACGGAACAGGGATGTCTAAAACTGTTTCTACATTCCGTCGCTCCCTCCTAAGTCAGAGTGCGTCAGTGTGCATCGTGTGACCATAACCCAGGTCCGGTTTAATCAAAATCATGCTCTGATACCATCTTGTAACGCCCTGAAAATCGGGGGTCGAGTAGTAACTCAACTCTCGAGTTCCAACATCACTTATGCAACAAAATGAATGATGATTGAATGTTGATTGTGTATTGGAGTAGTGAACATGAGTGAGATTAAGCCAAAACAACATATCATACTCCGAGAGGCAGTTAAATTTGCAAGCGAAGACTGTGGTAGATAGATAAAATATATAAACTATGATGAGTCTCCCGAGTGTGATAACATTATCGAGGTTAAATAATTACAAGTACGCTTCTAAAATATACTTAATGTGAGGAAGTGTAATGTCTCCTATCCCAAATACCATAGCCCCGAGTCAATACATTACAGGGTCTTCAGAGACCCGTCAGAGAGTTACATGATAGGAGAACTCCTCCTCATCACCATAGAAGTAGTCTGGCTCTGCTTCATAAGCATCGCCATCATCTGAAATTCAACAAATCTGTTTGGTGTGTACAACATCGTCCCGTAACGTGGGAGTGAGTAGCTAACTCAGTGGAACAATAAAGCATAGGTTAACATGTTATCGATGCAGTCAAGCAGTAATGATAAAGCAGTAAATCAAGCACTCCTAGTTACTCTGATTAATGCAAGTATGAATGCAGGTATGATGGATGCCCTCACCGACATACTCCCTCATGCGACACCATCTCACATTCGCGGCATACTTACATCCCACAGTGCTCCACATCTTCCAGGCACATGCGATGCATGATGAGCATGATTACCGAGTTTTTAATTAGTCCATTTCAAACATCAGGATTGGGAAACTAAGGTACCTCCTTGTATCATTCCCAAACATGATCCATTCTAGTGGTCGTCAATCCTAGTTAATATCGAACGATGGTGTGTTTTCTAGGTCACTGCAGAGGGTCGCTGTGCCGAGTTACGCACAAAGGTTGCACCACTCCCCATCACCCCTTAAACGATTCATCACTATACGAAAACAGGCCTAGTTCATACTCTATCTATCGCGGCGAACCCTAAGGCGCACTCTGCGACTTGAATATGCTCGCGGTCACTACAAAGGGTCGCTGTGGTCACATTACGCACAAAGGTTGCACCACTCCCCATCACCTTATCAATGCGGGCGACAATGTGAATATATTGTCCCATACCACCATAATCGGCTCACGAGTTAAGTTGCTCACTTGGTCACTACGGGAGGCACGTAGCCCGGCGTAGAGCGACAGCTCGACCACGGTGTCCCATACCACCATGCCTGGCTCATGAGTCTTAGCGGATCGAGGTACCATGGTTAAAAGGGTTTTCACTGGTAAGTTTGGTACCCTAGGTTCAAGCAGTAGCGACCAAACATGGTGAACATACAGTAGACAAATCGGGTTACATGACGAGCTCGGCTAGCTCGAGCGCACAACAAGTTGAACGACATGAAGTGCATAAGCACTTCATGTGGCCAACCACTCTCGCCAACCGAAGTACGACTCGAGTTCGTCGAACACATCTCACGTGGTGACATGAAACTCAACCACGATCTCCAATCTAGTACCGATTGTCTGGACTATAATCATAGCCCCAAGCACAATCAATTGTCATCCATAGCATGTGGAGTAAAGCATGATAAACCAGGAAATTCAGGAACGCTAGCAATCATGTTATAAAGCATGTCATAAAGCATGTTAATAAAACAAGTTACAAAGCATGTTCAAAAGCATGTTGTAAAGCACTATACAAATAGGGATACAAATACATATATTTCATAGGTGAGTGGTTAGAGTAAATAACCACATGGAGGGTATCATATGTGACTCTAAGGTAGTTGAGAATCCCATCTCAGCACCTACCTAAGGTTCTAACACTTAAGCACTTACACTCACAAGCGATTTCACCAACACTTGGAATGCACTATTTCAACATACATGACGTATGTTAGAGGAAAGTGCACTAGGGTTGTCCCTTTACCAAACTAGTATTTTATACGTATACATCATATTCATACAAAGAAATAGTCATGACAATTACATCAAAGCAAATTTTATACGTATAGGGTATTTTCTAGGATACCCAATTTCAACATACATAGTGTTTACAAGGGAACTTGTAATACGGCGATTCTTTTCGCCAAGAAATTAATTTATACGCACATAATATATTTATACAACAATTAATCATGACAAACACATCGCTAAAATATACACGTATACGGTACTTCTTACAATACCGTATTTCTACATACATGGTGTATATTAGTAAACATGTATTTAGGCGAACCCTTTCGCCAAATGAGTATTTTATCCATACATCATATATCCATACGACAATTAAACATGTCAAAAACATTTCCATAAAAAATACGTATACGGTATTTTATACGAATACCAAGAGTATGTGAAATTCCAAATTCTACAATTCTAATCGAAACAAAAAACGGAAATCACTTTGTACATGTGCAATTGCATGCAGATCATGAATCTACCATTATCTGACATTGAAAGCGTTGAAAACCGTAACTTATACACTTAAAGTCCTCACCTTGTGTCGTAGAATCGTAACGGAGTCGATAGGTTCGCTAAGGTTTCGTATACGGGAGTTTGGCAGCCTAAAGAACGAAACAGGTTAGGTATTTCATAATCTACAACCTATACAACCCTAAAACAGATTAGGGTTAGGGTTTCTTACCTAGAAACGATGCCGGAATCGCCGGGAAAGCGATGAGAATCACGCGGTGGAGCCCGAATAGCGGCAGGGAACAGCAGCAGGGAATTCCTCCCACATCTCCCTCACTTTCTCTCTCTTTTCCCTCTCTCAAATCCAAATTCGTATGGCTGGAATGGGAGAGGGTTTAAAGTCCTTTTATAGCCTAAAACCTTCCCAAAATAGACTCAGGTTCAAGGGTTACTGCTAATATAGGTATTTCGTCACTTTTCTAGCTCAAAAGAGTGTTTCTGGTGGCCCCCCTTGAGCCAAACGTCAGACTTAAGCTCTCTACTCATGGATCTACGTGGGACTACGTTTTCGACTCGAACGGATTCCCAGATCGCACGTGGCGGACCAGTTTCAGTTTAACGGTCAGTGGGCCACGATCCGAAATTCCAAGTACATGTAAATGTTCCTGAAATTTTTCTTAATCCGAGGGTGTAATTTGGTCTGATTCTGACGGTCAGGTTGCTTAATACTGACGCGTAAACGAAAGATGCCAGATCACTATTCCTGATATTTATTTTGGAATGGGAATAGTGTTTTTTACACTCCCTCGCTCCGGATCCAAACGAATGGCCGTGGGACATCGGCTGGACCTGATTTTTGAGATGATAGTCAGGCCCAGTGAGGTAGTCCTAGTTCCTTAACTTCGTGTTAATCGGACTTCTGATGTGCGATCTAGACCTAATACGAAGTTTCGTTTCATTCCCGAGAGCAGCCGGGAAATGAGTTTGGTTCTAAACTTTAGGGTAACCTAGCGTCAATGATTCTACAAGTTTTGGGTCTTGCAGATCGTATTTAAAGCGATTCAAACGGATTTCGTAGCTATCTGGTTTCACACTTAGTTACTTTGTCTCATTTCTAAAGGATTTAGTCCTAAGTGAATTCTGGTCGAGGTGGTACTCAGGCCTTTGGAGTTTGTATATAAAGTGATTCAAGTTATACTACTTAGCTAGTTTAAGATAGTGTCTAGGGTGAAAGTTCTTAGAAAAATTGGAAGATTAAGGTGATGAAGGGTGAGGTTTATGAAGGAAATGAGTTCAAAGGCGGCTTTAGACTTTGGGATTCAGTTCTGACAAGTTAATGAGGTATTAGGATCGACCCATTGCCTAAGGACATCTAATCCTAGGTTGGCAAAAAATCCGGGGCGTTACACCGCCGCATTAGATAAACATGGTTATAAAAACATCACAAGGCATATAAAATAATACATGATGCAGTCTTACAATATGCATGGATGCATGAATGCATCATCAACCAGGCAATGTTCATCCAGTCAGTAGTTAGTCTCGTCACCGATGCAAAGGCTGACCATTAGCGAAGCACATCATGTGCATACATCACGTACTGCATAATGACTACCTATCGAACATCACGTATATAAATCGATAGCCGATGGTCTGACAGCTAGTGAAACGATACCCCAATAACTCGGAGGGCACATGTTACAGCATCTAAAAATATCCACCCGTCATCGTCAATATGCCATGGATGCATGATTAGCCAAGCTATTATTAGTCCAATTACAATCAGCTGGTTTAAATAAGCTCAAGGTCAATGCGGGGGGCTCGTCACCCAAAGTAGGCCAACAGCTCGGGTATAGGTCACATACCACCATTCTCGGCTCATGAGGCTACCACTTTTGGATGTTTAATGAAAACCCATCGACTAGTAGCCAATCATATTTCAATATATGGGGCTTACCATCACATGGTTGTACAAAAATAATGCCTCGAACCTATATAGGGTAAGTACCCAAACAACACTACATAGGGCAAATATCAAAACTCAGCCACATAGGGCAAATATCATGACTAAGCCACATAAGGCAAATATCAAAACCACGTGATAAAAGACCATCCTTAAAAATCACTTAGACATAATAACCCTTGGATGGTAGGCCCACTTCAATATTCGATTTAAACCACCATTCAATAACCACTAAGTCGAATGTCCATTACAATCACAATCAATCTAGTTACATCCCAAGTATGGGTGTACATTTATCAGCGGGGGTTTCCCACTGATGTACCAGTTTAAGTTCCATAAGAAATGTACAAGTAATCCACAAGTATGAGAAATTACGTAGGATAAATATTGAGCATGTAATCTAGCAATTCAATTCCAACAATTAACACATGTGATTATAAAATGAAGATATCAGTATTGGGGGAGGGCATTGTTGTTAAGTTTTTATTGTGGCCTTCAACTTTTTTTAAAATAAATCCAGAGAGTTCGGTTGCCTCCACTAGGGGTTCCCTAAGACTTCCATCTAGTCTTGTTTTTATTGGAAGATCGATTTATCGAAAGACATGTTTTTATGATTTTTGAAAAAAGATTTGATATGTCATTTTGCATTTTTATCGCTTGCGATCGAGATCGAATTCACTAGGGATGCATATTTTTTTGTAATTTTTTTAAGGGATGAGATTATATATGAAAAATGAAAATGAAATGAAAATTTGTGTGTCATATATGTCAGTGTGTGTTTGTGTCTGAACTTGTGCCTGGATGGTGGAATCAGAACATTGAACTCAACCCATGTCAAATCCAGTATTCTGAGTTTTTACTAGGGATCCCGGCTCCTTGAGAGTAGCACATACTAAGATTATGCCCCCTAGATTTGAGTAGAGTCTAAGAGAATTCTGATCTAGGATTTATCTTTTCCTTATGCTTCTTCATTTTTTCTCATTGCCTTAGCTCCCTTTATACCTGCTTTTTTTTAATTTTTTTTAAAAAGTCATTATTGCTCGTAGTGCCCTTTCGGGTTTTCACAACGATTGGCTTTCCTGTCATTTTTACCCATTGCGCCCTTTCGGATTTTCACCATATCCCGCGTTTTTACTCTTGTCTGCCCCTTGGTAGCTGTGCTCTTTTTACCCTTGGTGCCTTTTTAGGTTTTCACCAAGTACGCTACATGCCCGTTATTTTTACTCGAGCCGCCCTTTCGGATTTTCACCTCTCCCGTTTTGCTCAGGCATGCTATTTAAAAAAAATAAATTATTTTCAAGTAACAGAGGCAGGAGACTAAATTCCATTCATTGCCGGCCGACTGGTGAACTGCCTGACTTTGTCTTCAATCACGATCGTGAAGCTGCTGACATTGTGGTAAACTATCTTAAGGGGAAATTGGCTAGTGAATTATGTTCTCACCCATTGGGCTTGACTCTTTTTTTTTCTTAAACTGCGCCCTTTATTTGTCTTTTTTTTATCCTTTTTTTTAAACCATTTTTTTGTAATACTTATTCAATGAAAGGAATTATGATGGAATGTACCTCAGGATGTTAGCCGCTTGACTTTAGCTCTATGATTATATTTGTTGACATAATCAGGTAGGATTACCCATGATAAATTTTTACATTGCGGGCGTTGATGGGCTCTGGAAGATCTTTGCCCTTAATGATGGTGAGATGAAGGGCACCTCTTGAAAGAACTTCGCAAACGATCAGTGGATCATCCCACGATGACTTGGACTTGCCCGTGGATCTAGTAGGCATAATAATAAGATGTGCATTATTAGCATGTTGCTAACCTTTGAAAAGGCCGAGCTATAAAGTCCTAGAGGGGGTGAATAGGACTATGCTAAATTAAAAAAATTAACAGCGGAATTTAAACAAATATAAATACTGATAGCACTTAAACAATCCACAATGCGGAAATGTAAAACAACCTCAAAAATCTAGTATTGAGAGATTGATACAAACTTCGTTCTAAGGAAAACCCGACATAAAAAAACCAACGGTTTATAGCAGGACAACCTTACTAGAACTTGGGTGAGTATCAAAAAATCAAACTGAAGAGGATATAAAAGAAATAATTGGCAAAGGAAATCACTAAGCTATTACAACATTCCCACACTTGCATAAAAGAAATTACAACATTCTCCACAAATGCATAAAGGGAAAATATAACATCCACAAAATGAAATATTCAATCAGATAACCACAAGACTAGAAATTATAGTGGTTCGCTTGTGTGTACACCAACAGTTTAGAAAAACAGCCACACAACTACTCCACTCCTAATATCCTCACACAGTGGATATTAGTGTTCACTATGAAAATAGGTTTTTCAAGGTTCACCTAAAACCCTCACAATTGTGTCTTTCAAGTGGGCTTACACAATTCAAAAAACCCCACACTCTGAGTTTTCTAGATCACCTCAAACAAACCAAAACAAAAGAGATTTTTTTGGCACAATCTCAATGAAACCAAAAAATAGAATTTACAAAACTGTAAAATACTTATCTGGATATTCTCCTTTTGATGCAGCCCGATAGAACCAAATCAGAGTAGAAGTTCAACGTAGAAGTTCAATGTTCACACTCACTTATGAAATGGTTCTATGTTCTAAATTAATTTTAAATTAAATCACCTCGGGCTAGCTTGATTTGATTTTGATTCCAAGAAATGGGAGTACTTCAATCCCTCTTTCAAATAAGATTGGAATGTAGAAACTCAAAATCAAATGCAAAGAAAGCTAAGTAAAGAGAATATAAAATGAGCATTAAATAGCTTAAGAATATCATTAACTTATCTCTCAGAGTGGCGTATTGATTTTGCTTGAATTAGATATGAAACTCTGAAATTCGTGCTCTATTTATAAGTGCAAAAATTGCATCTTCGACTGCTCCTGAGTTCTCCACGACTGGTCGTAGGACCAACAAATTTTTGAAATTTCGAGCGCGATAAGATCAGACCGTTCCACAATTGGTCGAAGGACCTACTCGACCAGTAGAGCAACCTCCACGACCAGTCGAGTCCTGTCCACGACTGGTCATGCGGGACTCAATTTAGTTATTGGACTTTGAGTCAAGCCTGTAGGATAGGTCGAACACGGGTCGAGCACTGTTCACACAACCGGTCGAGTAGTCTCTAAGACTGGTCGAGGCTCTTAGAAAAAAATTTAAAAAATATAAACAAACTTAGGACTGGTCGAGCCAGTGCTAGGACGAGTCAAAAAATAGTCTATGCACTTATAAAATGAGCCAATTGAATTATGTATTGAAAATGACCTACCCTAATGTCTAGGGTCATCCAAACCTTGTTAGTGATGTATGAACATTGAGTCTTCTTTTCCTTCAGTTGATAGTTGATCTTTGAAGTTTACGAAGCTTGAGATCTTGACAAATGATGAAGCTTGAACTTGAGACCTTTTGAAGCTTGAAATTGTAATACATTGAAGCTTGAGCTTGAGGTTCAAAGTATAGGAACTTTGTCTTGACTTGAAGCTTTGAAAACTTGAACTATTGAAGCTTGAAAGATTGAATTCACACTTGATGTTGTACTTGAACATGAACATGTAATCTTGCATTTGAAGTTCTTGAAGTAAAGACCTTTGTCCTTGTACATGAGATGCACTGTCTTGAATATATAGATGCACTACACAAGACACAGATTCTAAAAGGTTTTGGCACTACAAAATTTGACAATCATAGGAGCTAGATACCATAGCACTTACAATCTCCCCTTTTGTCAAATTTGTGATAAAAGACACTTCATAATAACATAAGCATTATACGCACAAAGAATCATGCACCAGTTATCAATATAAACCAGTTACAACCTGGTTAAAGAATCATGGACCAGTTATAAACAGGTTAAAACAAATCGAATCAATTGCTCCAGTAATACTCTAGCAATACTCGCCCTTACAAAAAAAAAATGGAAGGAAGGCTACCTATCCACGATCCACAATCCATCCACAATCCACATACCACCACAAATCACCACAAGCATGTTAAAATTCTCCCCCTTTTTATCACAATATGACAAAGGAAGGAACCAATAAATGATAATGGAAGTAGATAATTAAGGAAGAATAAGAAGAGTAATGAGGAATAAATGAACAAGATAACAATATAATAAATCCATAAGCAAGTAATGTTCAAGCATAATCAACCATGTTCTACCAACTTCAACCAAGTTCAACTAAATTCAACCAAGTTCAAAAGAAAGCCAAATATCAAAAAAGTTATGACAAACCAAGATTAGTAAATACTAATCAGAACCCAACAAAGGAGCATGTATGGTAGGATCAAGTTTATGAAGTCCCTTGTTAAGGCGCCTAAGATACTTGCGCATATATTTGAACTATAAATTATGGGACATATTCATATTTTCTACCTTCTCCTTGAGTGAATGCAACTGCGCATCAAAGTCAGATGGCTGATAATCAGGATAATCTGCCTAATCGGATTCGATCTCATCAAAAATATCATCCATGTTAATGTCATCTGGAGGTAAATCACCTTCTTCTTCATTTACGACATCAGCTCCACCAGCTCCTACATTGACTTGGTCTGGGGCCAACCTCAAATTCATCTTGTTTATATTGGAGTTGTTGAAAATTAGGTGATGAATGGGAGCTTCTCCAACAGGCATAGCCACTAAAATATGGGTGGCCAACACAGTCATAAGATAAGTGAAAGGGATATCACTGTGTCCAGGATGAAGACAGAATTGAATAATGCAATGACAGATTAAGAAGGAAGACAGACAGAAGTACCAGAGATGATGGAATGAAGAATCCGAACTATGAAAGTAGTGAGTTTGGTTTTGTTACCAGAATGGGGATAAACATTTGAAATAAAAATCCTGTGAAGGACTTTGTATCTGGGTAACAAATTTTTGAGGCACGTGTATTTTCGGAAGTATTCCATTCAGCATCTATATTGCACAAATCTCTAGTAAGCATATGCTTTTCAGATTCAGATGGTTTAGCCACTAGAGTGCTAATGGGAATACCTTCATCATTGACAGGTATGTCCATTGGATCAGAGATTAGATGTAGGTCTACTTCAACTGGACCTTTTCTAGTTGAAATAATAAATGTCAGATTTTTAGTAGAAAAATCAGAAATACAAGCATACATAGCTTGCACAATGGACCAGTATGCTCGCCCACCCCAATGTAGAATATTATCCCAACCTATAGATTGGAGGAGAGGAAGGATTTCAAACGGAGCTAGATGTTTAACATGAACAGGTCGTTCAACTATAAAATTGCGCAACCTAATATCTCACACATAAGAGGGATCATCTTCGGGTGACTGAAGTTGGCGCACTATGATAGGTGTCAATCTATAAGTTGAAGGACCATAAGAACTTTTCTTTTTGGCTTTACCTTCCATTTGCAAGTAAGAAATCAAAGAACAATGAATTTGTAAAAGAAGTAGAGTGCGTTTTCACTATATCAGATTTTTAAAAAGAAAACCCCAAAAACCACTATGAATCAAGAAATAAATCACACCAATGATAAAAAAAAAAAAAAAAAAGATTGACAAGAACCTGAATCTACAAGGAAAATGTAAATAAAGCACTAACCTTGAAGAACTAGGAGATGGGTTCGACCGGTCGACTTAGGACCCGTTAGAGAAGAAACCTAAAATAAAGAAAAATAATTTTTTCCCCTCAAATAAAGTACCAACCCACGCTACACGACTGGTCAAGTACACTCTCGATCGGTCGTGCCATGACTGGTCGAGTATGTACTTGACTGGTCATGCACAGTACAAAATATGTAATTTTCATATAATTTAAAATTTTAAACATATAAAATAACAAATATATACATTATGATACAAAAATGCATGAATAATCAATTCAAATTGCACATACTAAGACCAATTTTCAATTTAAAAAACTTGTTTTTGTCGAGCAGTTTTATGAATATGTCGGCATGTTGAGTCTCGGTCAGAATATATTCCAAAGAAATTGTCTTTTCTTCAACTAATTCACGAATGTAGTGATATCTAATATCAATATGCTTGGTTCGTGTATGCTGCATTGGATTTTTAGATATATTAATTGCACTGGAATTATCATAATATAAAACCATAGAATCCTGTGCAATTCCGTAATCACTTAACATTCTTTTCATCTATACAAGCTGAGTACATGCATTACCTGCTGCAATGTATTCAGCCTCAGCAGTTGAGAGCAATACAGAACTTTATTTTTTTACTTTGTCAAGAAACTAAATAGTTCCCAACATAGAAACAACCACCACTGGTTGACTTTTGGTCATCAATGTTATTAGCCCAATTAGCATTCGTGTAATCAGCTAAGTGAACATTAGTATCATATGGATACCAAAGACCAAGATTAGCTGAACTAGCGACATATCGTAAAATGCGCTTAACAGTAATTAAATGTGACTCTTTAGGGTCAAATTGATATATAGCACAAATTCTTACGCTAAATGCAATATCAGGTCAGATCGTAGTTAAATACAGCAAACTACCTATCATACTGCGATACAATTTAAGATCCACACTCTTACCTATAGACTCTTTTGAGAGTTTAAAGGTAGTACTCATAGGAGTATCAAAATTTTTCCCATTCTCAAATCTAAACTTTTTAACTAAGTTTAGAGCATATTTCGTTTGAGAAATAAAGAAACCATCAAGTTGTTGTTTAACTTGCAACCCTAGGAAATAATTCATTTTCCCAACCATGCTCATTTCGAACTTAGATTTCATAAGATCTGCAAACTCAACAGTCATGTTAGCACAGGTAGATCCATAAATAATATCATCAACATAAATATGCACTATTAAAATGTGATCATTATGTTTCTTTACAAATAATGTCTTATCAACACTTCTCATTATAAAGTTATGACTTAGTAGAAAATTAGTCAACTTTTCGTACCATGCCCTAGGAGGTTGTTTTAAACCATAGAGTGCTTTTTTCAGGCGATAGACATGATTAGCATTCTTAGGGTCTTCAAAACCCGTTGGTTATTCAACATACACTTCTTCATGCAAATCGTCATTTAAAAAAGCACTCTTTACATCCATTTGGTATATTTTGAACTTTTTAAAGCATGTAATGGATATAAATAGTCTGATTGATTCAAGACGAGCTACTGGGGCAAAGGTCTCATCATAATCGATGCCTTCAATTTGAGTGTACCCTTGTACAACCAGTCTAGCCTTGTTTCTAATAATATTACCAAGCTCATCAGACTTATTTTTGAAAATCCATTTAGTTTCGATAATGTGTTTATCTTTTGGTATAGGAACTAAGTACCAAACATTATTTCTAACAAATTGATTAAGCTCTTCTTACATCACAACTATCTAGTTTTTGTCAGTAAGAGCTTCTTTTACGTTAGCCGGTTCTATCTGAGATGTAAAGCACACTTAGTTACACATATCTTCTAGTTGTTTACGAGTGCGCACACTAGTGAGAGGGTTTCCAAGAATTTGATTAGTTAGATGGTATTTAACGGTCCTCAGTTCAGAGTTATTTTGACTTGATGAAGAATCTGGTTTATCGATTAGAAGTACTTCATCATTTTCTGAACTTGATATAGGTGTATTCAAGTGATCGTCAATAACCACATTAATGGACTCTTGAATTACATCAGTCCTCTTATTAAGAACTCGATATGCCCGACTATTTAGAGGATACCCTAAAAATACCCCTCATCACTTTTGGTGTCAAACTTACCAAGATTTTCTTGGTCACATAAAATGTAGCACTTGCTGCCAAAAATATTAAAGTATTTGACAGTAGGCTTCTTATCAAACCACGTTTCATAAGCCATTTTACTATTTGATTTTCTAGTATAAACGCGGTTAATTATATAACACGCAGTATTTACGGCTTTAGCCTAAAGATTTTTAGGGAACTTCATATTATTTAACATTAAATTTACCATTTCTTGAAACACTCTATTTTTTCTTTCTACTATACCATTTTGTTGTGGTGTTTTGGGCGCAGAGAATTCATGTGATATTCCCTGATCACTACAAAACTTCTCAAAACTATTATTTTCAATTTAGATCCAGGATTGCTATGGATTTTACATACTTGAGTCTCTTTTTCAGTTTGGATATGTTTAAGTATCCTTTTTACTTCATTGAGAGTTTCTAATTTGTCTCTTAAGAAGACTACCCAAGTATATCTGGTAAAGTCATTAATAATTACTAGAATGTACTTCTTGCCACCTCAACTCTTCGTTCTAGTTGGTCCAATAAGATCCATATGGAGAAGTTCGAGTGGTTTAAATGTGGCATTGGAATCTACCTTTTGGTGAGAACTCCTAGTTTGCTTGCCAATTTGGCATTCACCACATATTTTATCTTTTTTTTTTCTATATTTTAGGTAGGCCTCTTACTAACTCTCTTTTGCTCAATCTATATAAGTTGCGGTAGTGTACATGTCCAAGGCATTTATGCCATAACTCAGTCACATCGGTATGGACCATGTAGCATGATAGGTTCACTACGTGAAAAGGGGGCTTTAGCCTCGATTGAAAAAATGGAGGCTAAATGTGTTTTTTAGCCTCGGTTGCTAAGGAATTAAGGCTAAAAGTTCATTTTTCGCCTCAGTTGCTACGGAAATGAGGCTAAAAGTCTACTTTTTAGCCTCAGTTGCATAATAATTGAGGCTAAAGGTCTACTTTTTTAGCCTCAATTGTATAGGAACCGAGGTGAAAGTTCTACTTTTTAGCCTCAGTTGTATAGGAACCGAGGCAAAAGGTATACTTTTTAACCTCAGTTGTATGGGAACCGAGGCGAAAGGGCTACTTTTTAGCCTCAATTGCTAGAGAATTGAGGCTAAAAGTATACTTTTTAGCCTCAGTTGTATAGTAACCGAGGTGAAAGGTCTATTTTTTAGCCTCAGTTGCATAGTAACCAAGGCGAAAGGTCTACTTTTTAGCCTCAGTTGTATAAGAACCAAGGCGAAAGGTCTACTTTTTAGCCTCAATTGTATAGGAAACGAGGCAAAATGTCTACTTTTTAGCCTCATTTGCATAGGAACCGAGGCGAAAGAGCTACTTTTTAGCCTCAGTTGCATAGGAACTGAGGCGAAAGGTCTACTTTTTAGCCTCAGTTGCATAGGAACCGAGGCGAAAGGTTTACTTTTTAGCCTCAATTCCATAGGAACAGAGGTGAAAGGTTTACTTTTTAGCCTCACTTGCATAGGAATCGAAGCGAAAAGTCTACTTTTTAGCCTCACTTCCACATGAACCGAGGCGAAAGGTCTATATTTTAGCCTCAGTTGCATGGGAACCGAGGCCAAAGGTCTACATTTTAGGCTTAGTTACATAGGAACCGAGGCCAAAAGTCTACATTTTAGCCTCTGTTGCATAGGAACCAAGGTTAAAAGTCTACATTTAAGACTATTGAAAAAAATTGAGAATCTTAATAGAATTAATAATTTTTAAATTTTTTTACAATTGTGAAAAAAATGAGAAATTTGAAAAAAAAAATTGAGAATTTTGAAAAAAAAATTGAGAGTTTTGAAAAAAAATTGAATTTTGAATTTTTTAAGAACTAAGAATTTTTAAAAATTTTGAGAACTTTAAAAAAATTAAGAATAAAAAAAAAACAAAACAAATTACGTAAATTGGAGGATACTGCCCCACAATCCAGACGGTTTAGATCATTTCTAACAAAACAAGCTCCGGCCACAATGTGAACCGCCAATTCAGTAGGGCCCACCTTAGATGGATATTATCTCTCTACAAAAAAGTTCATCGTGGTCGGACATTTACGACCGTCGCATCCATGGTTTGGAAACTGATGGTTGCTAGAAAGAATACCAGCGTTTGGTTCTTAGGATCTTCCGATTAATGGGTCATTAAAAGTGGGTTTTGACCAAATGGACGGTCTATATCACTTTTTTTTCCACATAAGTTATTTTTATTATTCTTTTAACAGAAAACTAGGCTGGGAATCTCTATGTAGTTAGCCTATTGGAGATGCATATGTGCCGATCCTGGCCCACCGAAACCCTGACATTTGTGTAGTGATTGCTGTAGATACCGTGCTTCAATATAAAAGGGGAAAATTTCAAAGTCTTATTGATAGAAAAATCAATCAGAAAAACACAACCAAAAGCATCTCAAAGTCTACATTTTTAGCCTCAGTTACAAATAACCATGGCCAAAAGTCTACTTTTTAGCCTTTGTTGCAGAGGAACCGAGGTAAAAGTCTACATTTATTGGACGGTTGGAATGAAACATAACCAACGGTCGTGCTTTATAAACAAGTGTCCGCAAAACAGAGGATATATTTGTTCAACTAATATGATTTTCAGAATGTAAGCTCCTTTACAGTGGGTTCCACATTTTGGACGGTTTAATTTAAGTAAAAAATTTAGAAGTATATGATTTATTAGTGTATATCAAGTACCATACACTACCAGAGAGAAAAAAAACTCCCACAGAAAATTTCACCACCATTAATATACTGACACGTGTAAGTTACTCCATGAACTGCGAATAAAACCTCGGGTAAGGCCTAAGCAAAATCGAGTAATCCACTCTCTCTCTCTCTCTCTCTCTCTCTCTCTCTCTCTCTCTCTCAAAAGTCCGTTTTTCTGCCTTTCGTTTCTCACAGCGCTGCGAATCCTGCCACGAAGGAAAATCTGAAGGAAAAATGATCTAGAAATCGAAATCTAGGCCTCTAATTCTCCCCTTCTAGCGATTATCCATCAGATTCTCTCTGGAACGGTACAAATCCCACCTATTTCCATGAAAAATCCACTTTCGCTGCAGTGATCTATGGTATTTTCGCAAAATCCCCGTTGAATCCTCCTCCTCCATCCTTGATCTGTGTTAATAAGTGCGAAATTCCATTGTTTGGATTTTCTAGGGTTTCAGATGAGGATATGGACTGGAATTTCATGTCTTAGTGGCGTTTAGGGTTTTTATTTTCCTTTTGGGGGGTGAATTGTCTGAAATGCAGACTAAGGGAGGGCAAAGTAATGGAATTTCTCAGTCTTTTTCAGACGATTTGGTCAGTGAGAGTGCAATTGATTCGACTATGATGACTTCGTTGATTCTTCTGTTGTCTCCATCATCCGGTGTCAATCACATCGAGCATCGCATCTCGAAGATGGATACGTTGGCTGGCGTTGCTATAAAGTATGGAGTCAAGGTAAATGGATTATATTCTTTTAGATTTCTGTTCGAATTTTGATTTCTGCATCAGATTCTTTTTATGTATGATTCTTCAAAGCATTGTATGATCATAGATTTTTTATTTATATTTTTATTTATATTTATTTTTTCATTTTTTCTGTATATTTGATTCATTGGTGGATTGAAAGAAGTACATGCATGTACCCACCATGCACATGGCATGCAGAAACCGTAGCCGTCCAGATTGTTGGCCCAACATGGATTGAGTAATAGTGTAAAAACCTCATTTTGATCAGATGATGCTATCCAATCGATGGACATTTTCCCCATCGAGCCGGGACCTTTCTCCATCCCCCCACCCCTTTCTGTTGATTGGGTGGTTGGGATTTTCTAATTCATGTGGTTTTTTGGGTTATGCTTGTGTCCAGTGGGCTGGCTAATTAGATCATCTAGATTGAAATGCATGTATTACCCTTGCATGGTAGATTCATTCATTGAAACGACCAAAATACCATGGCATACTACCTTGTAATTCATCTTTTGATGAATAATGTATTCGTCTTGATTATAAAATTGTGAGGTTGTTGTTTTGTTTATGAGTTACTTTGTTTAATACCATTTTTATTTTTATTTTTAGTTTTAAAGGATGGATCTTCCAAATGTAATCTATCTATACAAAATGGCATGCTTGCTTCGACTGTAAAGCCTTCTCTGCCTTCTACCTTCAAGTCCATACCTGCTGTCTTTTCTTTTTCTGCATAAACTTTTCTTCCAAGCTTCATTTTAGAACTCATTTAACTTGTCAACATGTGGATGTAATGTGCTTTTATTTGAGAATGTGCTTAACTTGCAACTGGAGTTAATCTAAAATCAGCTTAAAATACTTTTCCCCAATTCATTTTCTACTCAACTGCAGTTCTTTTTTTTCTTTTTCTTTTTATACCCACATTTGTCTTCTTTTGTTATGGCTTACACTCAATGACAACGTTGTTGATCTCATAATATTTGTGTTCACCATCATGATTTGCACATTTGGGAAGCTCAGATCATGCACATCTGCCAATTTAGAAAATCTTATCATGTCACCTTTATGGGCAGTTTTCTTTTTCTTTTTGATCATTGTTGCTTAATTTACATAAAATGGATCTATTTTTAATTTTGGTGTATGCTCGAGTTAGTTATGTTCCAAGTCACTTAGGAATCTGGACTCTTGGAAAGGTCTTACTCTTACTCTCGTATCTTTTATACAATCACCCTTTTTTTGGAGATGTAAAAATCTGACATGATCCGTTTCTTTCATTGAATATGCCAACTACACAACCTGTTCTCCCACTTACCATTGACTACCATTAACATAATATATGTACCTTACTCTGCCACACATTTGTACTTTTCATGTTAATACAGTCTGTGTTGTAAAATCCCAAATGAGTGGATGGTTGAACCACCACAAAATTGGCAGAGGTCTCGTATAATACGTAAATTCCAATCTGCCAATCTTAGAGATATTTGAGAAATCTCTCATCCATATTTGTTTCCATCAGATTAACTGTCTAGATCACCAAACCATGTCCTTTCAACTGTACGGAATAAGGTCATTTGGGCACTATTTCTGTTTTGTTTAGGGCAGGAAACATTGGTGATTGACCATTAAAAACTTCTTGTGGGCTACAAAAGTTTTGGATCAAGATAATATTTGTACTTTCCCTTCATCTAGGTCTTTGTGGCCTTATCAGTAGGTTGGATGGCAAATAAACATTCTGGTGGCTCTCAACAAGTTTTTATTGACAGGTATTCAATCACAATTTCATGTGGTGTGGTCCACCTTAGATATGATCATGCCCTGAAATGAGTTGTCAAAACAGATGGACTGGAGATGTAGGGAAAATATATCACTTTTTATTGGCCCCACAGTTAGGGATCCACTGAAGCTGCACCCAATTAGCTGGAACCACACTCTCTCCTTACTTTGCTCTTGTATTTAGTTGCTCTATATGATAGGTGTGGCATTGTCCTTTCAATTGGGTGTTGGAGGGGTGGATATACAACTTTTATTTTTGAAATCAGATATTATATTTCCATCCATATAAAAACCAACTCTAAATTGTTTGGGAGAAAGGCTAAGATGATGATGGATAACACGAGGATGTGAAAATCTTCCATGATTAATTATCAATAGGTAGTATTGCTTCCTATTGGTTACTTGGGCCCTACTTGATGTCTGTATGAAGGGTAATTGTGTCAGTTAAATTCACTTGAGAAATTGAATAGAGGAAGGGGCTACGGCTAGTATTGCTCCCTATTGGTTACTTGGGCCCTACTTGATGTCTAGGTGTTAATTAGGGAATCATTATTAATTGTCTCGGTCAAGTAAAAGACAGTATGGTACATTCACATGCCAGTTTTTCATTAGTTGGGGAAGGACAACTAGAATAACTTTAGGTCCAAAACTGTAGGTCTTTGGTTGTATTTGGGTAGTTGTTTCTAAAAGTTAGGAGTCCCAGTTGTCTTTAGCTAATGAGAGTTTTGTTTTAGAAAGATTTAAGCCCAACTGTTGAAGGTTTGTGTTGTGTGCTTGTGGGCGGACATGTCCATGGGCATGTGCAAATCATGCATGTGCATGGGCATCTGGATATGGAAACACTTCTCGTGTGCATGGTGTAGAGTTTGTCTGCCTGTGCGGGTGTGTGTGTGTGTGTGGCTGGTGCAGAGGTCTGTATTTTTTCCATTGTTTCCTATGACTGGAAATACCAAAAGGTAAATGCCTCTAAGTGTGGTGAGACTCCACACAAGTAGCTTGGTGAGAATCCGGGCTATCTATATTTCCATCCTAAATAATTTCATATTTGTTTTATCTTAGTTTACTAGTAAGACAAAGCTATTCCCTGGTTGCTCAGTAATTCTTGTTGGATTTTTAGAGGTCTGTTTCTACACGTATCTTTTATATCGTCATCTGTTTCTACACATTTTCTACATCATGGATGATATCATTTTAGTGATAGGATTGTAATGTGAATGGGAGCTCTTCCACTTCTCTCCCCCCATATAGCCCAAAAGATTGCCATCATTACTATCTTTCCCACCGCTATCTCCTTTTGTCTTCAGATCACCTGTAGGCCAAGCTAGTAGGAGTCGTACCATCGAACCCGGCATCACCCGAGGAGATCCGAAGGAGATGACAGCCCTTTCCCACAGGATCGCTGTAGATATCAATTCCCTACAAACATTGCATAGATTGTTGCATGGTGCTTGCTCTGAACTAGTCAATTTATAGAAGATAGTAGCTCATAAGGATTTCTAGCTTCACAGATTCAATCTGACCAAAATATAGGTCTTTAGAAAACCCTTCTTGTGATGGCACCTAAAATATAGGTCTTTTCCATGTCATATGATTTTAATGTTCGAGAGTTTGCTATATCAGTTGTTGGCAGATTGTCTGAAAAGAATCCAGCATATGTTCTGCCTACACTTCGTTGCCATCTCATACAATTGTTGATGCGTCTTGAGCAAAGGTAATCTGAAAGATATCTACTTGCCAATAATATTAATGATTTATGGGGAAATGGATGCCCTTTTATTTGTTTCACATCATTATATTTGAAATATTCAGATCATAACTTTTCTCTTGCTATTTAAGCAGTGCAAATAGCAAATGCAAAGAAGAAAGTGCTAAACTCTTGGGCTGCCTAATTCGCAACCTAATGTTGTATTAGACATAATCGAAAATCAGAAGCAGCCTTCATATAAGGAGGTTAATTAGTTTTTTCTAGTTGAATATTAAATACAGAAATGGCATTTTAATGATGTCTCATTAGTAGGTTGTTGTCCTGCAGATGGGTAGCTATGATGTAATGATTATACAGAAGCTTGCTGCCATGCATCAGTTGGAACGTGAGCTTTGAGGCCATCTCTGCCATTGATTACCGGGGAATTATGTTATTCCTAGTGAAGAAGTTCTTGTGGGTCTGTAGTGATTTAGTTTAATCGCTTCATTGAGGTTGAGTTTAAACATTGTTAGTGGTTATCTTCCTTTAGCAGGAACGTTTGGAGGATCTAGCAGGTAAAGATGCCCAAGAGAAATCTGATGCTGCTATAGTACAAGAGCTTCCAGGTGAAAGAAATGTCAATAAAAGACCGGATGATTCAAAACAGATACAGGAAAAGTCAAAGAAAAAGAAAAAGAGAGATTATAGAAGAGATAAGAATATAAATATTTGTGGAACCTAATGTTGTGTAACAGTTTGATTGAGTTTGTTTTGAAAACTTTAAGTAGACTGTTGTTAACTATTTTGTTGGTATTATGCCTTTCATGATTGATTGTTTCATGAGTGGATTGAATGAATGGATTATTAGTTTAAATAAATATTTTAAAAAATTAAACATTTTTAGCCTCAATTTGTAACTGAGGCTTGGATTTAGCCTCGGTTGTTGAGAACCAAGGCCGAAATTCCTGTGGCTAAAGGCTTTAGCCTCGGTTGTTGAGAACCAAGGTTAAACATAGATTTAGCTTCGGTTAGAGGCAATTGAGGCTAACATTTGGATTTAGTCTTAGTTGGAAATAATGGAGGCTAAAATTTTAATTTAGCCTCATTTTGTAAAAACTGAAGCCAAAAACGTTCTTTTAGCCTCACTTGAAGAACCGAGGCTATAAAAGTTGTTTTAGCCTCGGTTGCTAATACTGAGGCTAAAGCCTTTAGTTACGAGGGTTTCAACCTCGGTTTGGATAACTGAGGAAAAACTGAGGCTAAAGGCTTTAGGCTTAGTTTTTAACCTTTTTAGCCACTTTTTTGAACCGAGGCTAAAGCCCCCTTTTCTTGTAGTGATTAGATGAGCTAGAATCACTTACGATGTAACAATTTTCAGAAGTTCTACTACCAGTTAATATTATAAAACCACTTTTATTTATAATTTCACACCCTAGGTTAGTAAATTTTATGTTATGATTATTATCGCATATTTGAGAGATACTTAATAAGTTATGTTTTAACCCTTCTACATATAAAACATTCTCAAATAGAGGGAGGCTAAAGAGTTGAATCGTACCTTGGCCAACAATCTTGCAGTTGTTACCATCACTAAAAGTGACTAAACCATTAGTCATATCTTTAAGATTGACGAATAGACGTGTGTCTAGAGCATCCACTGTCTAGGTACCACTTTGAATGACTTGTAACTTTGAAAGCAGTGTGGGCAACCAAACAAGTAACCTTAGGAACCCATTTCATTACCGTCTTGGGTTTAGGAGTATAGTTGGTCTTCTTATGTTTGTAGATATTATAAGACCGACCCATTGAGTTAGATTTTAAAAGCTCCTTAAGTAAATCAACAATTTTCTCAGCTAAAGGATTATGACTCTGATTTCTGTAGTTAATATGGTTACTTCTAGGTTTTTGAAAAGACTTAGCATTTTTAAAATGATTTTGATTCAGGCTTTTCCTTTTGAGTTTGATGACTCTCTTTTCACAAACTTGGGAGGGTATTCTTATGTTTAGGAGGAATACTTTTTTCATAGCCTAATCCAGATCGGTCGCCACATTTTCTAGATCCGGATAAGAGTTTTTCTAACTTAGGATCACCTTGGGCATACCTCAAAGTGTCTTTTAAAATCAAAAGTGAAGAGACTTCAAGTTTTATTTTTTCATTTTCAGATTTTAAGTTTTCAACTTGGGAATTTTTGAAATCTAAGTCGCACTTAGTTTTTTCAAAACAATATGAAATGTGAGATTTTCTAAAACAAGATTATCAAAATTTTCTTTAAGTTTAAAAACTTTTCTTTATGAAGTTTTAGTTTTACCACAATTTTACGACTTTCCTTGTATAGGGCATTATAAGCATCTTGAAGATCTTCTTCATTTTCATGATCACTATTCAGATTTTCTTCACTAGTTGAATCATCATTATCTGAAAAAGTTAACTTGGCTATTGTCATAAGGGTTTTAACTTCATTACCTAACTCGGTTTCAAAATCTTCTTACTCAGTAGAGGCTTCAGAGCAGGAAGATTCATCCCAAGTGGCCAACATACCTTTCTTTTTCGATTTATCCTTTTAGGACACTTGTTTGTTAGATGCCCTTATTCACCGCAATTGTAACATTGACTGTCTTTTAAAGATTTTCAAGTTTTAGATTTAGATCTTTTCTTATCATTAGATTTTTAAAAATCAACCATCTTTTTACTTTTGAAAATCTTATAAAACTTTTTAGCTAAAAGGGCCATATCATCTTCAGAATTTTCTAAATCAAAATTACTACTATTTTCTTAAGAAATACATTTAAAAGATTTAAGAGCAATGGATTTTTCTTTAGGAGCTTTAAAGTTTAACTCATAGGTCTGTAATGAGCCAACTAATTCCTCTACCTTCATATTATCCGTATCACGAAGTTCCTGGATTGCAGTCGCCTTTGAATTGAATCGTTCAGGTAGTGAGTGTAGTATCTTTGTACAGACTTTACTTTATGGGATTCTATTACCGAGACCCCACATAGAGTTGACAATGTCATTTAATCTTGTATAAAAGTCCATGAAAGTTTCACTTTCTTTCATACGTATTTCCTTAAATTTGGTTGTGAGGATTTGGACTTTAGATTTCTTGACAATTGTTGTTCCCTCGTGTGTCATTTTAAAAACATCCTAGGCTTGCTTTGCAGTATCACAGATATAATTCTCTTGAATTCATCTAGTGATAGTGCGCAAGTGATTGCATTTAGAGCCTTTACATTGGCACTACTTTCACTTTTCTGAAGATTGGTCTAAGTAAAATAAGGTGTTACTTTCACAGTTACAGATCCATTAGTACCAGTTACTTCAGTGGTAGGAGGGGTCCAATTAGTCACTGTGGCTTACCATACGCTCTCATCCATGGATTTTAAGAAAATCCTCATCCTGGCTTTTCAATAGGCTTAGTTGGAGCCATCAAATGGTGGAGGCCTAGTGACTGAGAGGTGATCAAAATTTGGAAATTAATCCAAAAGAACAAAATGAGCATTTAGGCTCTGATACCACTTGAAAAGGCCGAGGTATAAAGTCCTGAGGGGTAGTGAATAGGACTATGCCAAATTAAAAAATTAATAGCAGAATTTAAATAAATATAAATACAGATAGCACTTAAACAATCCACAATGTGGAAATGTAAAACAACCTCAAAAATCTAGTATTGAGAGGTTGATACAAACTTGGTTCTAAGGACAACCTAACAAAAAAAAAAAAAAAAACAAACGGATTATGGCAGGACAACCTTACTAGAACTTGGGTGAGTATTAAAAAGTCAAACTGAAGAGGATATAAAAGAAATAAATAGCAAAGGAAATCACTAAGCTATTACAACATTCCCACACTCGCATAAAAGAAATTGCAACATTCTCCACAAATGCATAAAGGGAAAATACAAAATCCACAAAATGAAATATTCAATCAAACAACCACAAGACCGGAAATTATAGTGGTTCGCTTGTGTGTACACCAACTATTTATAAAAACATCCACACAACTACTCTACTCCTAATATCCTCACACAGTGGATATTAGCGTTCACTATGAAAATAGGTTTTTCAAGGTTCACCTAAAACCCTCACAATTGTGTCTTTGAAGTGGGCTTGCACAATTCAAAAAGCCTCACACTCTGAGTTTTCTGGATCACCTCAGAGAAACCAAAACAAAGAGATTTTTCTGGCACAATATCAATGAAACCAAAAAATAGAATTTACAAAACTATAAAATACTTATCTGGATATTCTCCTTTTGATGTAGCCCGGTAGAACCAAATCGGAGTAGAAGTTCAATGTTCACACTCACTTGTGAAATGGTTTTAGGTTCTAAATTGATTTTAAATTAAATCACCTTGGGCTAACTTGATTTGATTTTGATTCCAAGAAATGGGAATACTTCGATCCCTCTTTCAAATAAGATTGGAATGTAGAAACTCAAAATCAAATGCAAAGAAAGCTAATTAAAGAGAATATAAAATGAGCTCTAAATAGCTTAAGAATATCACTAACTTATCTCTCAAAGTGGCATATTGATTTTGCTTGAATTGGATATGAAACTCTAAAATTCGTGTTCTATTTATAAGTGCATAAATTGCATCTTCGACTGGTCTTGAGGTCTCCACGACTGGTCGTAGGACCAACAGATTTTTGAAATTTTGAGCGCGATAAGATCAGACTATTCCATGTTTGGTCGAAGGACCTACTCAATCGGTCGAGTAGCCTCCACGACCGGTCGAGTCCTGTCCACGACTAGTCATGCGGGACTTAATTTAGTTGCTAGACTTTGGGTCGAGCCTGTAGGACTGGTTGAACACAGGTCGAGCACTATTCACACGACCAGTCGAGCAGTCTCCAGGATTGGTCGAGGCTCTTAGAAAAATATCTGAAAAATATAAACAAACTTAGGACTGGTCAAGAAATTCTTGGACTGGTCGAGCCAGTGCTAGGACTAATCGAACATAGCCCAAGACTAGTCGAAAAACAGTCTATGCACTTATAAAATGAGCCAATTGAATTATGTATTCAAAATGACCTACCCTAATGTCAATTTAGGGTCATCCAAACCTTGTTAGTGATGTATGAATATTGAGTCTTCTTTTCCTTCGGTTGATAATTGATCTTTGAAGTTTACAAAGCTTGAGATCTTGACAAATGATGACACTTGAACTTGAGACCTTTTAAAACTTAAAATTGTAATACATTGAAGCTTGAGATTGAGGTTCAAAGTATAGGAACTTTGTCTTGACTTGAAGCTTTGAAAACTTAAACTATTGAAGCTTGAAAGATTGAATTCACACTTAATGCTGTACTTGAACATGAACATGTAATCTTGCATTTGAAGTTCTTGAAGTAAAGACCGTTGCCCTTGTACATGAGATACACTGTCTTGAATATATAGATGCACTATGCAAGACACAGATTCCAAGAGGTTTTGGCACTACAAAATTTGACAATCATAAGAGCTAGACACCATAGCACTTCCAACCTTTCTTTTAGACCCACATGTCATTGGTCTTAACGATCGCCATGCACTTTATGTCTATAAGTTGTAGTTGGTTGCATCAAGCTTACCACCACTCACTTTCCTTAACTTCTCTCTTCATTTGTACTGACGATGTAGGATGTTGTCACCACCTTCTTTTGTCTGCCACAAGAATGCACTCATGACCATTAGATGCATTTGGGTTCAATCTTTCGATGATGTCCACACCCCATAATGTAAAAGGGCTAGGGCATTGCCAGGTTATAAGGGCTCAAAGTATGCTCATGGAACCATTATGCAAGCTTTGAATACTTGAAGCACTTCCTGATATGCTACAATAGTGTGTATCCATTGTTCATTAGTAATAGCCTAGTCTTAAGTTCTCCTTAGACATCACATGTTCATTTATGCATAGGCTGCCTACTCCATCATAGACTTTAGACATGATCTTGACATCTTTGCTTGATCGGCTTGACTTCGGGCTTCATAGCAGATGTTGTATGATTAGCTCTTCATTTGATCCGAGTAAGGCTTCATAAGAGAACCTAAAGTTGGATAGCCTCTGGTCTTCATTTATGCATAAGGCCGCCTACTCCATCGTGGACTTCAGACATGATCTTGACTCTTTGCTTGATGGCCTTGACTTCAGGCTTCATAGCAGATGATGTATGATTAGCTCTTCATTTGATCTGGGTAAGGCTTCATAAGAGAATCCAAAGTTGGGTAGCCTCTAGCCTCAGGAATTCTGTCATCCTCTGCTTGTATTCAAGAGGTGAGGATCTCTTAATGCATACTTTTATAGGGAGCTCAGAAGATCCCAAGTTCACAATTTCAAAATTGTCTGTAACGACATTGGTCTTTACTTCGAACTTTAGGAGGGAATTCTCTAGCTCAAGAGTTAGATCATCATCTTCCCCATCCTGAGCTTCGTTCAAATCCATGATTTTAAAGTCTAACTCTAGATCGAAATCATATGAGTCGACTTCAAACTCAAGTGTTTTGACAGACACACCTAGCACGTTATTGGTTTTAATTTTATAAAGATTTTTTTATAGTTTTTGTATTTTAAGAAAATTTTGATTTTTTTTAAAAGGATTTTAACAAGTATTTGAATTTTTTGGCATTTCAAAAATATTTTTGTTTTGGCTTTTGAGAATTTTTTGATATTTTAAAAAAAAAAAGGACCCGAGCAATACGACGATGTGAACCAGGGATTGCCTGTTTTAGCTCAGGGGGTTAAGCATTATTTTCTTCTATTACGCCGTCATAGGGATTGCGAACCAGCTATTTCCTTATACTCCCTCCCCTCAAGAGGCAGGGCCAGATGGAACAGTAGGTGGGCCCTCACCATTGTGCCCAAACATCATGATGAATTCAGGATTGGGATCTGAGTTGGTGTTGTATATCACTTTTCTCAGCTCATCCCCGATACATTGTGAGTCTTTGGATTCTTCTAGCTCAGCTGGGATCCAAACTGTGGTCCAGTCAAACAGGGGCAATTCCTACCCCTTGCTCGAGTCATTTTCAAGTAGCTCAGTTAGGCTCATTTTGCTCATTTGATCCTCCATTGTAGATCTTGGCCTACGAACCGGATAAATGATCCCTTCTTGCCGACTTTGCCCTCCTCCGATACATTTGTGTTTTGGTACCTTACCCATATGAGGTTGATATTCTGATCTTCTCATGCCTGTATTCTCTTGATATTTGAACTGATAAAAATGTTGGCGCTCGATTGGAGGGAAGACAGTTTGATCTGATGGGACATGCGAGGGGAATGTAATTCATAATCTCAATCTTGAGACTATGGTATGGGATGTCCTCATCAGGGCATTGTATGTCTATGATTGGGATATGTAACTCTTGATGGTTGGTTGTTTCTATCAAGAAAGTTTGTTTGGGACCATCCAGAATGGTTAACGCCTTGTCTCTAAAAATGTACTTGACCTTTTGGTGAAGAGTTGAAGAGATAACATTGACTCTGTGGATCCAAGACCGATCAGAGAGCATATGAAATGAAGTTGTGATATCAAAGACCTGAAAAGTGATGGTTGATGTTTTAGGACTAATCAGAATCTCGACTTCAATCTCTCCCTCGACCTCTCTCCTAGAGGCGGGAACCACTCATCCTAAACTTTTCTCTTAAAGTATCGAAGACTAAGTAGAGCTAGGCAAATCACTTTGAGTAGCTGAATGTCCTTCATGTAAAGTTACCATACGATTGAAGCTGGGCCCTGATTTTGTTAGGGCATGTGGTATGTTGGTCGAGGAAGGGGCATTTTCTTGGAGTATGATGGTTTGAGTAGGGGCTAGATGACAGGCAATGCCCCTTGCAAAATAAAGGATGTATGGACTGGATTGATTGGGGGTGGCTCTTGTAAAGTTGGGGTCATGGAGATTAGATTGTTTGGAGATGCCCCTTGCATATTTAAGGGCATAGAGATTGGACTGGCTGGGTGTGTCCCTTTCAAAATCTAAAGTATTGGTGTTAGGCTGGCAGTGATTGAATGGCTACATTGGAATGGATGATAAGGGGTTTCTCCCTGAATAATATTGTTGGTAGGGGTTCCTGATGACATGGGGCATACTTGATGTGGTGATAGGGAATTCTTGAGGGTGTAGTTGGTGGTGGCAACAACAGTAGAGGTAATCACAATCGTTTGGTTGTCAATTAGATCTTGGACTGCATGCTTCAGGGCGAAACAACGGTCTGTAGTGTGGCCTCTCGATTGGTGATATGCACAGTACTCATTTTCATTATAGTTTGGTGACAAAGGGTTTGGTGGGGGCCTAGGCAGTAGCTGTGTAAGTATTTGTCTTTTGACTAGCATGGTTAGTATCTCACTATAAGTTTGAGCTATTGGTGTGAACTGCCTAGGTCCTAGGCCATCCTCACCTGTTGACCATGATTGGGATACTGAGGAATCTCCCTTTGTTGTTGTTGTTATCATTGTCCCTCTTGAGGGGTGAATTGAGCACCTTAGGTAGAGGCGACAAGATTGTATGGATGGAGGTCAGGAACACTTTTGTTACCGTTCTCGTATCCAGTAGGCCATCCTTCCACTATCCGTTGTACCGAGGAGGCCGGATAAGGCCACCAAGGGGAGATTATCCCAACCCTTAGTCCAGCTTTGACTTGTTCACCAGCGCGAATGAGTTGGGTAAAGTTGGTATATGGATACGAGACGAGGTATCCAAAGATACTCGGGTTTGTCGAGTGGATAATCATGTACATTTGCTCCTTATCATCAATGGGTGTTTTCATTATGGCAGCCATGGCCCACCACCATCCAACATAAGTTGATAATGATTCATCATTCCTCTGCCTTAGGGCAGTAAGATCGGCCCTTTTGGGCACTACATTAAGATTGTACATGAAATGATCAATGAAAGCTTGGAAAAGTTATTCCCAAGTTTTAATTCGATGGTAGCCTAATGATGTGTACCAATCTAACGCATCACCTTTCAAGGATTTTTGAAACAAACGGATCAACGCACCCATTATTACCTGTCACAGTATTAAGCTCTCCATAGAATGCTCTTAAGTGATCCATAGGACACCTCGTACCATCATATCTTTTGAATTTTGGTACCTCAAAGTCTTAAGGTACCTTTGAATTGGGAAATGGATAAAAATTGTTGAACTTGGTGGGTGGGAGATCTACCCCTTGCTGCTTCCGTAACTTCCTTTGCATCTCTTGCAATTGCTCACGGAGTTCTTTGATTTTGGAGGGATCAGATGGAGGGGGGGGGTTTACCCATTGGAATTGACTGGATCTCCTACTAGGAAGAGGATGTTGGAATTGGATGGGATTGCTGGCTGTGGGAGGTTGATTTTGATAGTGATTCTCATTAGTGAGAGGGTACTGGAAAGGATTCTCGATCGAGGAAAATTGGCCTTGAAGGTAACTCCCGTTACAGGGGGGATGCTAGAAAGTTTAGATGACTGGGGCACTAGGCGATGATACTTCTATAGTTTGGGCAACCCCTCTTTCAATACACTGGGCAAGAAGGTCATGCAAAGCTTTGAGATTTTGGGCCATATCGGCCATGAATGCAGTGGTTGTAGTGTTACCAGCCATGAGCTCAGGCGATTTGAGGGTTGCCTTTTAAGCGCAATGGTTTCTTCTTCTTGGTTTGTCATGACAACTTTGGATCGGGTAAGCATAGGGTGAACGAAAGCCTAAAATGGGTGTAAGCCAAAGATTGATCCTCATCTTTATTTTTCATTTGTTTTTTTAATCCAAGGTATGAATGCAAATGTTTATATGTAGAATATCCTGTAAGATTAGATTACCACACTTTTTCAAGTCAGGTCTTAACTAATGTCGACTCGCAAGTCCCCACTGGAGTCGTCATTCTGTGAATGCTGAAAATTAGCACCCATGCTGATTTACATTTGTGGTGATGGCGATTGGGCTAATTTGGATTGATGATGCAATAGACTTGGAGTCCCCACTAGCCACTTAACTCAAAATCCCCCAGTCGACTGGAACCTATAGAATATATAAAGCTAGAGAATCCGGAGACCCTCTTGCTTTAAGTTGACTCCTAATATGCGATTTGGGATTCTGAGTAAGGGACCTCGATTACAAAGAGGGAAAGTGTTAGGCACCCTCTCTGACCGTACGGATGTACGGTCTCTACTTCGTGTGGTAAAATAGTCTTAAGGGGTAGGATGGTAAGCTTGAAATAGGATTAGACAGACTTAGATTTCTGATGTGGCAGGTCTAAAATTTTGGCAAGCTGCAGAGAATATGTCTAGAGAATGTCGACAAATGGGATCATGATGATGCTAAAATGATATGTAAGAGGATTAGACTACCATGAGTTTCTGATATAACAAGATCCAGAGTTTTTGCAAGTCACAGAGCACACATTCAATGACAATCTAGAAAAGCAGAGGGGTTGAGAAGGGAAGTAATGATGTGATTGATAAAATATGAATACTATTGATGATTGCATGATCTTTGGCTTATACTTGATATGACTTGGATATTTAGGTGCATTATGGTTGGAAGGATTGACCTGAATGGGATTGAGAGGCTAAGAGATAGCTGGATGAGGCTAGAGGGAACTAGAAAAGATGGGAATTTGATAACTCAAGCACTCTCTCTCTCTCTCTCTCTCTCTCTCTCTCTCTCTCCCTCCCTCCCTCCTCTCCTTATCTTTGTTGGTTGGTAGTTTACTTGGTAGTGGGTTGTTGTTGAAATAAGGAGAAGAGTGGGGTATTTATAGCCCCTTGGGATGGCTTTTATGAAATTCAAGGGTTTATCTAGTGTAAACAATAATGTGGCAGGTTTGGATTGGTAGAGAGAAGAGAGATGCCATGTGGCACTTCTTTATAGGCTAAAGGGCATGGTAAGATGGTAAATAGTAGGTATTTTGAAGTCAAATAGGTTCCAACAGAGTTAACTTTTAAGGGGTGCAATAACTGTAGTTGTAGACACATCTGTCGAGGTAGGGCGGTAATCGGATTACTGCCTCTGATTGATATGGCTCCGTGCACATTTTTCGAGAGGGGGCGGTAATCGGATTACCGCCGGCGGTAATCCGATTACTGCTCGAGTATGATTATTCCCTCAGTTTGGCTACTGAGCCCTTTTTCAGGCCCTGAGAGCTGCCCAAAGCTTGTCTTGGATATTTGGCTAAAAGATGGCTCGAAACTGGTTCGATTGTGACCCAAAAGTGGCTTGAAAAATGGATTGATTGTAGGCGAAGGTTTGGGTATGCTTTGGCTTGGGTGATGGTCTTAAAGTTAAGTTGGGGCTTAGAGTAATGGGATAGCTCGGGTTCGGCCAGGGTTTATATCAGGTTTGGGGAAATGGTTGCAGTTTTAAGTTGGGTGTGGGGTTCAGGTTCAGTTCCTAAGGATCATCCATACCTTGTCAAGTTGTTAGCCTAGGTGGGGTGTCTACACTTCTTTTTCCAGTTTTTTACTTTATATCAACGGTCCTTTTTTTTTATTATTATTCATTCTTTTCAGTTTTTTTTTTCAGAATTTTTCATTCTTTTTCAAACTTTTCTAGTCTTTTCCTCGTTCATGATCTTTTTTTGTTTATCTCACTATTTTTTAAATGGTTCTTTTCATCTTTTAAGGTGGATAAAATTCTCTAGACTGAATTCTCAACATTTATCAATGATTTACATACTAACCATTAGAAATTCTAGTGTAATCACAGAAGGCAAATTGGATGTGTTATGTGATTTAAATCAATATGATATTCAAACTTCCTCTAAATCAGTTGAGTGCAAGAACTGTAAGTGATAGAATACTTAGTTGATCAAACTCCAACAATTCAAAATTCAATCTCTATCTTATTATTATACTAAAAACAATCTTAAGAGCACAAACTATCGCTCTCTAAATAGGTTTTTACTTTGAAAAATTGAAAATTTTCAGACTTTTTGCTCAACGACTAAGAAAACACTGATTAGTTTACCTAAACCACACCCCCAACCTAAAATCTACATTGTCCTCAATGTAAAAGTTATAAGCATGCAATACATATGAGGCAACGAAAAGAAATGGAGTAGTGATGGAAAGATAGTACATGGAGAAGAAAATTTGAGGCTTCGCCAAGGATCTTAACATGAAGATGGGTCAGCAAAAAAGACTAAACAAACGGAAAGCAAACTATCATAATCTTAAATTCTATGAAAACAATAAACTTAACTACACCTCCATCAGACTAGGAGGTAAATGCTGGTAAACAAGATCAATCAGAGGTATTGGGGAGTGTGTCATGCATATCTCCAGAGGATCAGAGGATAAGGTTATCAGAGCTCTATCATATTAATGTCGTGGGCTTCGTCATCATCCTCTACCTGTCTGCTCATGTTGAAGAAGATATTAAGCTCCAACATCATATTTTCAAAAGATAAATCATGACCCCATTCCTACAATTGATGATAGCGTTGGATGTAGCATGGAATGGGTGGCTAAGTATGATAGGAATTTGAGTGCTCATATGTGCGATGGGCTGAGTATCCATGATGATAAAATCTACTGGATAGTAGAATTTATCAACTTGGACCAATACATCCTCAATCATCCCTCTTGGTACACAACCTGAGTGATTAGCAAGTTGTAATGTGTTCCAAGTGGGTTTTAATTCACCTAGATCTAGTTGTTCATAAACCGAGTAAGGGATCAGATTTACTCTCGCCCCCAAGTTAAGAAGTGTGTTCTCAATTATATAAGTGATAGTTGGGCTACTAGGATCTTTATATTTTTGCTGCACATTTCGCTTGAGGATGACACTCACTTTTTCTGTCAGGAAAATTTTCTTTTTGATACCTTGCCGCCTCTTGGTTGTGCATAAGTCTTTTAGAAATTTTAGTGTATGAAGGAATTTGTTTCATAGCATTCAGAAGAGGGATGTTGACATTCACTTGTTTCAACACCTCTAGAATATCCTAAGAGGTAGCTAGAGGTTTTGGTGCAATCAATCGCTGGGGGAATGAAGCAATTGGCTTACTCAGAGGTTCTGATTCTAATCCACGTGGAGTAGTGCTAGGTCTGTCATCTGTGTCTTCTTCCAGGTCCTTAGACTTTTCAGCCCTTACTGGAATAGATTTGTCAATTGCTTTTCCACTCCTATGAGTAGTGATAGACTTTGCTTGCTCCATTTGATTTGAAGAGCTTGGGTCACTAATTTCACATTGCGGTTTTGGATTGGGGAGGGGTTGAGCCAGAAGCATCCCTTTCTCCCCACTCGTTAAGTGTTCCTCAATCCTTTGAATAGATTTGTTAAGGTCTTAGAAATCCTGTAATATGTTTTAATTAAAAATCTCTTGATTTTGAATGTATTTTAAAACTGGATCCTCCTGAGGCTTCTTTTGATTTAAAAGTTGAGAAAGAGCCCCTTGAGGGTTAACTGTTTGTCCATTCCTCCAACTGAAATTGGGATGGTTCCTTCAGCTAGGATTGTATGTATTTGAGGTCGGTCCACTGAAAGGTCTTTGGTAATTGTTCGTGGCATTCGATTGCTCATTCAATACCTCTTGAAAAGTAGGTATGGTTGGACAATTTTTAGTTGTATGTATGTTGAAGCATAGATACCGTAAACGACTTCCTTAGCCATATCCT